>CM042806.1:2584105-5012344 GCA_009982885.2 Hyles vespertilio | reverse complement strand
TATTTAGCTCACCCCGTTTGTTTGGGTCAAATTTAGTAATTGAAATTTAACCCTCTTCCCGTTAACCGATTGATCTGAAATTTGGTATACGCCTTTGATTCTGGTGACAATACAATTATCCATATTCAATATTATTGTGAATCCAAGATGGCCGCCGCTACAAGATGGCGGACAACTTAGTTTTTTTCAATCCCATCAATATTGGTATCAAATGAAAGGGCTTGTCAAGTAGAATTCAGTGCACTATATAAAATCAAAGATGGCCACTGCTACAAAATCGCGGATAATGTATTTTTCAATCCCATCAAGCATAATACAGTATACCGGGTATCTCAAGACTGCTACCGAAAACGAAGCCGGGTGGTAGTTTTAGTGACTACAAACACAATGCAACCAAAATTTCGAAAAGAAACGCGACAATTATTTTTTATGATTTTTTAAATATCTTCATTTTTGGGTGGTAAATCTATAGTTTTTGCTAAAATAATAATTTAAACACTTTTATACCTTAGATTATTTATAAATAAAAGGGTATACACTATTATTTTAGGAAAAAATGTATTTACCACCCAAATATGGTCATGAGAAAAAAAATACAAAAAAAAAATTGTCTTTTTCTGTTGTATTGTGTCTGAAGTCGCTTAAACTACCACCCGGCTTCGTTTTCGGTAGCAGTCTTGATATACCCTGTATTATACAAAATTACAATATGAATCTCCCACCCAAGTCAAGAACTCAACGAATTGAATAGAATGAGAAATAAAACTAAAAACTTAAAAAAGTAAAAAAAATATTTTACATTAAACGGTTTTATATTGCAGATAAATCTACTAAAAGCTAAAAAATAATTTTAAACATATGCATTGATTAAACTAAAATAAAATCGTGGGGCACGTCCAATATTTAAAGTGGTTAAAATTCATTTAAAGTAGTTAATTTAAAGTACTTTTTTATTATTAGGTGTACAAATAAGTTTTGAGGGTTTACAAAAGATGGCATAATTAGTACTATATCGCATCGGACTATCTTGAGATTTGCGTATTCATGTTAAAACGTAACCAGTTTCCTCTCGTTTTTTCGTTTTCGTTTTTTTTTTTCGTTGAAGTGTAAACGACACGCATTTTTGTGGCTCGAACTATGTCAACTATTGTGCCAACTAAGCAACATTTGCGGGAAGCTCTGCTTTTTGCTTCAACTTGAAGAAAAGTGCAGCTGAAGAGCATCAAGTGCTATGTGAAGCGTATGGAGAGCATGCTCCATCAATAAAAACATGGGAGTATTGACTCCGGCGTTTTAAAAGTGGTGATGTTGTAAAGTTCGAAGACGCTGAGTTAGAAGCATTACTGGATCAAGATTCATGCCAAATTCAAGAAAAACTGGCTGAAACCTTGGGAGTAACTCAACAAACAATTGCTATTGATGCAATTGACTCGAACATTAAAGCTTAAACGCCCCCAATATGCCAAAAGACATGACAATGTGATCTTCCAGCACGACAACGCTCGGCCACATGTTGCTAAAGTTATCAAGGAAACTTTATAGGCCTGAACTGGGATGTCTTACCTCACCCGCTGTACTCACCAGACTTTGCTTCTTCGGACTACCACTTGTTTCGGTCAATTGCTCATGTGCTGTCTGAGCAGCACTTCACTTCTTACAAAGATCTGAAAAATTGGCTAGATTTTTGGATCGCCTCAAAAGATGAGGAATTTTTTAAATGCGGTATCCATATGCTGCTTGAAATATAGGCAAAGGTAATAGAAAGCGACGGGCAATAATTTGAATGATATACATAGTACCAGTTTTTCTCAATAAAAAATCAAAATTAAAAAAAATCCCTTAAAACTTATTTGTACACCTACTTTAATTTTATATATATGCTTTTTTTAACAGACTTCAAATTGAAACGGATATAATTACGGACGCATATTAGATACTTTAAATATTTTGTATTCATTCTTAAAGGTTTTAATTATATCGGCGATTTTCGGCCACGTAGTTCAAGTAGTTGTAAAATGGAGAAGAATATAATTTAATGATTCAGTAATATTTTTCTCTATCGCCCGGTTTAGAAAGCAGTTTCCACGAAAAATATGTCTCCTAAATAATTACCTCATGCCTGGCAACAAATGTAGTACACTTAGGAGTATCAATACCGCCAAAATTATGGTAAATAACTGGCCACTCGCCGGTATTCTAGTCCCTTATAACCCCTCAAAAATCAAGAAGATTATCGACATTTACTAGGCGAGATGGCGATCGGGGTATGAGGTGAAGCGTAGGGGAGAATTCGCCCCGTACACCCGCACTAGTGCTGTACGAATCTGCATCCATCGCGTTTATCGATTTCGATCTCTTTGTACTTTATGTATTACATTTAAAGTATTAAAGCTCAAGAAAAAATATATTTTTCGCGATTCTCAGTCTGTTATTTTTTTCATACCGGGTATATCAAGACTGCTACCGAAAACGATGCCGGGTGATAGTTTAAGCGACTTCAGACACAATGCAACAGAAAAAGTTGCAAAAAAAAGCGACAATTTTTTTTTTGTTATTTTTTTCCTATGGCCATATTTGGGTGGTAAATACATTTTTTCCTACAATAATAGTATATACCCTTTTATTTATAAATACTCTAAGGTATAAAAGAGTTTAAATTATTATTTTAGCAAAAACTATGGATTTACCACCCAAAAATGACGATATTTAAAAAATCATAAAAAAAATTGTCGCGTTTCTAGACGAAATTTTTAATTGCATTGTGTTTGTAGTCACTAAAACTACCACCCGGCTTTGTTTTCGGTAGCAGTCTTGAGATACCCGGTATATATATTATGTATGTAAACTATATATATATATATATGTATGTATGTAAACTACTTGGAACGTCATACTACATCACTAGAAAATTGCCAAGTCGACCTGTCACACATAACACACACACAGTATAATATTGCGTTGGTAGTGCGGGGTAATAAGATCAAGTAAGGTTATAGAACGCGATTACGCATGTATGTTTGTGTTACCATTCCCGAATTTATTTGAATGCATACGAAAACTTCATCAAAATTGGTTCAGCCGTTTAGGAGGACTTCAGTCACGTATATATGCACAGAAGATTTATATTTTTATACCCTACACCGACTTTTTGTTGGATTCGACGAGTATTGCCTTGTAATTTATGAATTCCGCGATTTATAAAATTAAAAAAAAAACATGTCAAAGTTCGTAATATTGTTCTTAAGTAACTTGCCTTTTATATTACAACTTCCACATTTAATAAAAAAACGTGTTACAGTTCGGTACACTGGTCCGATCTTAAGTACTAGCTTACGGATGCAATAATTATCACCCATTTTGACCGTGTCCTTCCTTCCACTAAAGTGGTTGGATGCGGCAAAATCCGATTAAAAACTGATTCGACAATTGACAACCGGAATCATGCCAGAAGACCCCTAAACTGATCAGTTAATAGGCCTGAGTGTGTAGTGTGTACTCACGGGTCGGTGTCCGTGTGCAGGCGCGCGTGCAGCGCCTCGGCGGCGCGCGGCGCGGCGCGGCGCTGCGCGGGCCCGCACGCCAGGCACGCGCACTCCGACTCCGACAGACTCTCGAAACAACTGCAACCACACTGCATGTTCACATCCTCAACATCATGCAGCAGTGTGGAGTGTAGTGTAGTATGGTGTAGTGTAGTGTAGTGTAGTATAGTGTACTGTAGTGTAATATAGTATAGTGTAGTGTAGCGTAGTGTAGTATAGTGTAGCCTAGTATTGCATAGTGTAGTGTAATATAGTGTAGCGTAGTGTAGTATAGTGTAGTGTAATATAGTGTAGTATAGAGCAGTATAGTGTAGTGTAGTGTAGTGCAGTATTGAGCGAGCGGTACTGACTACTGGTCGAAGGAGTGTTGGCAGAGGAAGTGCACGGTGGGCAGCACGAGCTGCTTGCTGCAGGCGGCGCAGCGCGTGCTCTGGAACGTGATGGGCTCGTGCTGGATGCTGTGGATGTGCGCCTTCATTCGCGCGCTTTCGCTTCGGTACTTCTGCGATAACTCCTGCTCGCGAGTTATCACTTCGTTCTCTGACTTTAACACGTCCATTAGATATCTAAAACAAAAGAAAAATTATAATTAGTACATACCGGGTATCTCAAGACTGCTACCGAAAACGAAGCCGGGTGGTAGTTTTAGTGGCTACAAACACAATGCAATTAAAAATTTCGCCTAGAAACGCGACAATTTTTTTTATGATTTTTAAATATCGTATTTTTGGGTGGTAAATCCATAGTTTTTGCTTAAATAATAATTTAAACTCTTTTATACCTTAGAGTATTTATAAATAAAAGGGTATATACTATTATTTTAGGAAAAAATGTATTTACCACCCAAATATGGCCATAGGAAAAAAATAACAAAAAAAATTTTGTCGCTTTATTGATATACCCTGTATACTTAATAGTAAAGTTTAGCTACAGTAGATATGAATGCGTAGAGTATTATAAAATCTAAAAGTCCAGTATAGACATCCCGAGGATATCTCACGCTACTCATGTGCGTTGCACGGCCACACACGAGCACAGTTGGAACGCGGCTCTGACGCCAAGCGTGCTCGAAGCGCGCTCAATGTAAGCGCTGATCAGAGCTGATCAGTTGAAGGAGACTTATGCACTGGAGTAGAGATTGGTAAAATTCTTCAATAATGGTTTCAACTTAGCTCAGTTATAATCAGTCAGTTTACATTAGTAGATTAGTTTTTATTTATTTTTATTTTAATGTAATATATACTGACTAGTTCGTGGCTCGTATTGTTTGTTTTACATAAACACCCAGTTGCCTCGCGACTCGCCTTTCCATACGAGTCATATCGTGAGCTAATCTCGCGATGTGAATATTGGCTTTTACGTTATTCTATCAAAACACGTTAATGTATGATATTATTTACTATTTAATATAATAATCACATACTTACTTTCGAACGTCTCCCAGAGTGTACGTAGGCGTACTGGCAAGACAATCGATGACTAGAATAGGTGACAGCAATTTCTCGTTAGCTGTTAACAAATGATAATAAATTAAAATGTGTATAAAATGATAAAATTGTCTTTGATATGTGAAGTCACCCACTGCACTAAGCCAGCGTGGTAGACTATCATCTAAGTCCGCTCAATGCAACTCTTTATAACTATATTTTCTATTTTCTAGTATTGCAAAGATTTTATTTCTTTTTTGTTTTATTTTTACATTCGTACTATTAATACCAACAAAAAAATATATTTCCATTTTTCTTTATTGTAGAGACGTCACACGAATGACGCATGCGTGCGCGCGTGTTTATGTGCGTACGTGTACGCGTACGTATTTGAGTGCGTGCGTATTTAAGTGCGTAGGCGTACGCGTACGTATTTGCATACGTGTACGTACCGATAACATTAAGCAGTTCGGGCAGACACGCGGGCGGCGGCGGCCACCACAGCACGTCGAGCCACACGCGCGGACACAGCGCGCCGCGCCGCCGACACACGGCTAGTGCAGCCTCCGCGTCGCCGAGGCGGAGGTGCAGCGCCACTTGTGCGCGCCATCTGACACGCAAACATGAGGTAGATACACCAATAAATAAATAAACGCAAAAGTCAAATAAACAGACCTGACCACACATTAAAACACACCATTATTATAAAGTCAATATATCACTTGTCATATTTGAAAATGAACATTTTCTAATTCATAGCTTCAGTTAGAGAAAGGTATTGGATGATTAACGAAAAAAATCAAATCTTGTGTCAAAGGTATCAGAAACTACAAGAGACTTTTCGGTCTAACATCCAGACTTGAGATAAATATTTGTGGACATCACATACATTTATCACGGTGCGGGGATCAAATCCGCAGCCTCTCCTTTAACCACAGCCGGCGTGTAACCAACTGCGCCGCAAAGGTTGAATGATAAGATCGTTTCTGAGATCTAAGAGTGTCGTAATTTCTGATATGCACGACACAAAACTTAATTTATTGTAGGCAATCCCATATTAGGTGTACATGTTTCTAGAGCGTGTGCAAAACGAGATCGCAATACGAACGATAGACTCACGTCGCGTGCCATTAGAGACACTTTTTTAAAACGTCAAAGTATTTGTGAAAAATGTATTAAACTTTAAATGACTTACAATTTATTCTCCTCGTACAAATACAGCATGCCGGCTTTGAAGCCCAACATTTGACATATTATGAGCGTCTGATCCTTGTCATAATTTGAATCGGGATTTTTCAATATTTCCAATACTTTATCTTCGTATTTCTTCTTTTCGTTTTCAGGTGCTTTGCCCCTAAAAATAGATTGGATTAAAGAACATTCTATTGTTTATTATGGTAATTGAGATTTCAAGCATAAAACTCACAATTAATTTCGGAAAGTTGCTTACTGTAAGCATACACAAGCAATTGTCTCAGTGTTGAGAACTTTCATATTTCCATATTGTTCTTATAGTTTAACCCCTAAAGGTTAAACCGTTTAGTTAATATACACGTAACATTTCTCAAGAAATGGGCTACAATATACAATAATATTTTTCAAATCTAACTGCCAGTTCTAGTCATTACATGCAAACAACATTACTTAATTTATCTATCTTTCTCTTCAGTCACAGCAAGTCCACTGCGGAATATAGGTTTCGCCCATAGATCGTTCCATAGACATGGAAGTGGCTTAGACATGTTGAATATTATTTATTGCATTAAATGGCGAAGCTGGCATGCCGTTCGCCTGATGGCAGCAAAACTAGTCAACACGTTGAAATTCAAAGCAATGCTTGGTATTCCACTGCACTTGATACCCTGATACATAAGATGTTAAGCCTCAATATGTCAAGTAGTACTCAGGCTACAATGTCCTTTAAACCGAATTCTTAGTATTTGGCGCAACAAATAGACATTGCGGTGGTACCCACCTCTCACGGGTGAGAGACCTACCACCATTCTATTATACACATAAATATTACAAACACTCACCAAACATGTATATAATGTTCTATAAGCGCATCATACACTAATTTCGAGCAGTTTTGGTTATTCGCTATGACGTGTTCTAGAAACTCGATGAGTCTCTCCGAGTTGCTGAGGAACATGTGTATGTAGTCGTCTGCGTGCGCGCGTTCGGACTCAGCGTACGCGCCCGATAGAGAGCTCTCGTCTACTAGTGGCTTACTGCGGGGCTTGTAGTCTGTGCATAGTACTGGAAAGGAATATCCATATATACATCATCGTCCAATAAAAATATTTACCAAATAAAAAAAAATGACATTAAAATAATGATGATATAAGTGCATGTTAAGTACAAATATTATTTGTGAATATTTTCCGTGTATGTATTTTATTGAAGAGTATGTCAGTTTGTTTTTACCTCTAATCTCATGAACTTATTTTTGTGTCGGATAGGTCATTTATTGAGGAATGATAATAAAGGCTATATATTATCACGCTATGGTTTATAGGAGGCAAAAACTAGCAAAAATTCTAGCAAGTACGAGGAAATTTTATTCCTTTTCCTTGTTAATGATATTCAAAATAATGTAATAATCGAAACTGAACATTTTGTTATGTATTTTATGCCTATAGTACGTAAAATCAATATGAATGTTCTAAAACTCACGTTTAAGAAACTTGGTGCTCTCCACAGGCTCGTGCTGTATGAGTCGATGGCCGTACTTTTTCATGTACAAGTCTGCATCATCGAAGTCTAGTTCCACTATGTAGTCCAGGGCTCGCTTGAAGTCCTTCTTGTCTTCCACCATCATCTTGAGGTACCAGTCGTGACGCTTGTGTATCGCTGCTAGGGATAACGCGTCGTCTATGCTGACTTGACGAACCACCTGTGATATTATGATAATTAATCAAAATTTATTTGTCAAAAATACTTATAATATTTATAAGTTCGACAGCCTTCGTGGCGCAGTTGGTTAGACGCCGCCTGTGAAACGAGAGGCCGCGGGTTCGATCCCCGCACCGAGAGAAATGTAAGTAAGGCCCACAAGTATTTGTCTCGGGCCTGGGTGTTTGTGAGACCGAAAAGTCTCTCGTAGTTCCCGATACCCACGACACAACACTTAATTGAACTTAATGTGGGGTTAGGACTATGTGTGTGACTGTTGGGTGTATTTATTATTATAAGTATTTTTGACCGACTTCAAAAGAAGACGCACTTGGCAACCCTCCTTCAAATGTTCCGTATATAAGATTTGTTGGATAGTCAAGTCAATAAGAAAATTAAAGGATGTGTACTAGCTTATGAAATATATATTATTAGTTACTTTATAGTGGCACGGAAATGAGATTATACTTTATTAATTGGAAATTATTTAAAAAAAATCACGTCTCTTGTGGTGGATATTTTTTAAGACATGACATGCCCCTTAATAATTTAAGTTTCCATTACTTTACAGCTTTCTAGCTCACGGGGCGGACTACGCCCTTGAAAAATGTCATTTAACCACATTCACGATAAAATCCGTATTCTTTACTATTTCAATGTGTAATCATTCGCGTACATCTAAGAAACTAATCCAAATACACTTACCTTAATAGCAACATCCACGTCAAAATCAATAGCCTTATCTTTACTATTAATGAACTCCTTCAACTTCCCCTGTTGGTCATGCTGATCAATCTTCACATAGCAAGTCAGTAGCAGAGTGGTGTGGTCTTCAGTGGCAAATCGCTTCTTGTGAAGTTCCTCTAGATATTGAACGAGGGGCTCCAAGTGTCTGGACTCCAGGTACTTGCGAATCACATAGGATGTCTCCAGCCAACCGATTGTTTTGACGTATTGGTCTATTGCGCCTTTTAGATCACCCTGTATGTATGATAAATTAGATTTTTTAATAACATAAATTGATTAAGTATTTTAAATCAAAGCGCATTTAAAAGAGAGTAAGTTAGCTAATTTGCCAAAAAACCAATGATATTATTATGTATTAAAAGCTCCATATGACTAATAATAATAAATATAAGGTGAAGATATTTTTACTATTAACAGATTTAATATTTTCTTACAACTGATACCATAAAAATAGATAAATACTGCAATCCTACCACTTCACTACGAAATTCATCCCCCATTTTAACTTTCAATTTAATTTCATTCCATAGCTTACCTTACCATACAAATGGTCACCATACTGCTTATAAATCTCAGTAAGCCCTTCCGCATCATAATGCTGACTGCTAGCTATCCTTATAGCTACATCATACAAGTTCTTCTTAAACAGCAAAAAACAGCTTCGACTGCAAATCCTTTTCATCCAAGTATATAATTTCTTTATTCTTCGTTAGTATGTAGAACGAGCCCCATTCAGTCAATACAGCATCTATTTCATCAAATGTCTTGGAGAAGACTATGAATTTGTTCTGTATGTCCAGGATGGTGACGTGATGGGACTTCTGTGCTGGTGCTGAGCTGGTGGAGGCTGCCACTTTGTGGGACGTCTCGTTGGTGGTGACCACCAGGTAGCTTCGGAACCAGTTGAGACGGACCTTCTCTCCTTCTAGCGCGTAGCAGGGACCCTCGGCCTTCTGTTGTGTAGCAGTATATTGCCTGGAAGTTATGTGAGGTTTCAGATACTTCAAACTATCAGAATATAATGGTACGGCAAATTATTACAGACTATTGAGGAATTACATTACAGTTTTGCTCATAAACTAAAGGTTTTTTTTTTTTTTATTGCAGTGAATGGCGAGACGAGCAAGCCGTTCGCCTGATGGTAAGCGATACGACCGCTCATAAACAGTAGCAACATTCCACTGCGCTCGCCATCCTGAGACATAAGATGTTAAGTCTCAATATGTCCAGTAGTTACTCTGGCTACAATGTCCTTCAATCCGAAACACAACAGTGCATTTAAGCAGTGTTGTTTGACGGGAGAAATAGACATTGCGGTGGTACCTACCCAGATGGCCTCTCACATATGAGAGACCTACCACAAGTAAATAAAATAACCACCAGTTTAAATAAATAAATAAATATACCTAACAATCACACACACAGTTCAGGCCCCAAATTAAGATCAATGAAGCCTCTTGTCATGGATATGAAGACCTACGAGAGACTCTTCACTCTCCACAACCACAGTTCTGCTTATAGAAAATACTGCGTTTCTATTTGGTCGAACAGATGTCGTGTCAGGTCGGCTCGCATGGTGTTTCAGTAGTATGAGTCCGGCCTTAATTTATTTTATTATTTATTATTATATTATACGAGAAGTCAGCTTACAGTGTACCTAAAGCGCTATTACTTACAAATTATGACTTAAAAATAGTTTAATGTAACTTAATATTTAATATTTAGGATTGGCAAGTTGAAGTGGCAATGGGCCGGGCACATAGCTCGTAGAACCGATGGCCGTTGGGGCCGAAAGGTTCTCGAGTGGAGGCCACGTACAGGCAAGCGAAATGTCGGACGCCCGCCTACAAGGTGGACGGACGATCTGACTAAGGTCGCAGGAAGTCGCTGGATGCAGGCCGCTTCCAACAGGTCATTGTGGAGATCCTTGGGGGAGGCCTATGTTCAGCAGTGGACTTCCTGTGGCTGATATGATGATGATGATAATATTTAAAAGTTGTGATACACTCACATCACTAGTGGCCACGGTGAGTCCCGGCTTGTCGGCGAGCGCGCTGCAGCCGGGCGCGGCGCCCATCTCCTCCAGCACCTCGCGCCGCCCCGACGACACCCACACCAGCGTGATGCTCGCGCGAGACACCACGAATAGCTTGTCCGTGCCTCTGAGTAAACAATACACGGTTACACGCTGAGCGGTGATACACAACGGTGTGTATGTGTGTGCTGCATATTTATATATATATATATACAGGGTATATCAAGACTGCTACCGAAAACTAAGCCGGGTGGTAGTTTTAGTGATTATATATATATATATATATATTTATATACAACATTAAGTTAGTCACACAATCCCCTACACAAAATTTATACGACGTAATTACGTCACACGAATTTCATGATTTTTATTTAGTGGAATGCCCATTTTACTATGAAACATAATAAAGACCGAGACCTGGAGTTCTTGGAGAAATGAATTTGAGGTCCAGTAAAAATATTTTGTGTGTAGGGTTCTACGAACAAAATGTACAATCCATAAAATATTATAATTATTTTTAAGCAGTATCTGTATCGGGATCAATTATATTTACGACCGATTCTACAGGGTATATCAAGACTGCTACCGAAAACGAAGCCGGGTGGTAGTTTAAGCGACTTCAGACACAATGCAACAGAAAAAGTTGCAAAAATAAGCGACAATATTTTTTTTGAATTTTTTTTCCTATTGCCATATTTTGGTGGTAAATAATTTTTTTCCTAAAATAATAGTGTATACCCTTTAATTTATAAATACTCTAAGATATAAGAGAGTTTAAATTATTATTTTAGCAAAAACTATGGATTTACCACCCAAAAATGACGATATTTAAAAAATCATAAAAAATAATTGTCGCGTTTCTATGCGAAAATTTTTGTTGCATTGTGTTTGTAGCCACTAAAACTACCACCCGGCTTCGTTTTCGGTAGCAGTCTTGAGATACCCGGTATGAATGTGCATTCTCCTTTAGTGTTGTAAGACTTATATATAAAATAATACAAATTTCAAAAAAATTGATTTCGAAATTTTTTGGATCCCGCCCCATTTCACACAATGTCACACTTCATTGTCCCCTCTCTCCCCCTTAATTTGTGACGTTATTTATGGATGGCTCCTAATATATAGCATGAAGTTAGCCAACAGTCACCACTACAAACCTTTGATGTGCATACAGGGTATATCAAGACTGCTACCGAAAACGAAGCCGGGTGGTAGTTTAAGCGACTTCAGACACAATGCAACAGAAAAAGTTGCAAAAATAAGCGACAATATTTTTTTTGAATTTTTTTTTCCTATTGCCATATTTTGGTGGTAAATAATTTTTTTCCTAAAATAATAGTGTATACCCTTTAATTTATAAATACTCTAAGATATAAGAGAGTTTAAATTATTATTTTAGCAAAAACTATGGATTTACCACCCAAAAATGACGATATTTAAAAAATCATAAAAAATAATTGTCGCGTTTCTATGCGAAAATTTTTGTTGCATTGTGTTTGTAGCCACTAAAACTACCACCCGGCTTCGTTTTCGGTAGCAGTCTTGAGATACCCGGTATGAATGTGCATTCTCCTTTAGTGTTGTAAGACTTATATATAAAATAATACAAATTTCAAAAAAATTGATTTCGAAATTTTTTGGATCCCGCCCCATTTCACACAATGTCACACTTCATTGTCCCCTCTCTCCCCCTTAATTTGTGACGTTATTTATGGATGGCTCCTAATATATAGCATGAAGTTAGCCAACAGTCACCACTACAAACCTTTGATGTGCATACAGGGTATATCAAGACTGCTACCGAAAACGAAGCCGGGTGGTAGTTTAAGCGACTTCAGACACAATGCAACAGAAAAAGTTGCAAAAATAAGCGACAATATTTTTTTTGAAATTTTTTTCCTATTGCCATATTTTGGTGGTAAATAATTTTTTTCCTAAAATAATAGTGTATACCCTTTACTTTATAAATACTCTAAGATATAAGAGAGTTTAAATTATTATTTTAGCAAAAACTATGGATTTACCACCCAAAATGACGATATTTAAAAAATCATAAAAAATAATTGTCGCGTTTCTATGCGAAAATTTTTGTTGCATTGTGTTTGTAGCCACTAAAACTACCAACCGGCTTCGTTTTCGGTAGCAGTCTTGAGATACCCGGTATATTCATGTGATATAATTCTTATAGGATCAATAGTAATCAAACTATATAACTATTAAACTACATAACCGGTAAAACAGGATCAACACCTAAAGAATTCATACAAATTACTGAATTTGAATGATTTTATAATATCCCTAATTAAACCATAATATATTTTCCTTTTCATCTCTACAGTTAAATATGTTGGCTTATAAGTTATACTACATTTTTACTGTTCTAAACATTTTCCATGTTGACTAACTTGAAAGCCAATCCTGTGATGGGACTGGTTCCAGATTCGGTGAGCGTCTTCATCTTGCTGCTACGTTGCCTTGCTATATCACCACGGAATAGTGACACCGAGCCGTCTTGAAAGCCCACTGCAAGCAGGTTCTGGAACCAAACATCTCTTGCAATATACTACTAGAAAAAAAAAGACGAATTGAATACCTCTTCTTATAAAGTCGGTGAAAAACGGAGGCAACATATCACAGAGTTAATTATTACTGAAGTTGCCAATATACAACAATCGACAGTACGATTGAGAGTGGTTAGGCCATATAGTCCACCACACTGGCCTAGTGCGGGTTGGCGGACTTACATACCATACAAATTTTTATAAATCGCTATGGTATGCAGGTTTCCTCACGATGTTTTCCTTCACCGTTTTAGTGCGTGGTGATTGACTATCAATACACACATGACTCCGAAAAGTCAAGAGGTGTGCCCTGGGATTCGAACCCGCGACTACCGTGAACATGTTGGCAGTCACGTCTAGTCCGTTTACCAACAGGCCACCACGCACAGGTTAGTGCTTGAACAAAGCTTAACACATTTTTAGTTTAAAGATAAATTATGTAGCATGTGTGTATATTTAGTGTCAACTTTTCTTTGTTATTTTAATCTTTGGAAACTGTTTATATAATCATACATTTTTTATATTAAATTATCTGCTTTCTAAATAAATATCCATATCTACTTAGTTAATACCTTGTTCTCATGGACGGCGAGTGCGGTGGCAGGAGTGGGTCGCAGGTTCGACGGGACGGCACGGCTCACTCTCACGCATATTGGGTTCTTATGCCGGTCCGTGCGAGACCAATCCCATACTTTGATCAGTGGATTTATGCCTGGCTCGTCATCCTACAACATCGAGTTTTTTGTGTGTATTAGTAATAGAAAATTAAAATTATAAAAAGTTTTGTAATTATAGAAAAAAATTTATTGCTTTTTTTTATTAGTTTTCTGATTTAATAATCATCAGTATCTACTGAATGTAATATATAACTCCCACATAAAATTTACGAGCAACGTATGTACAAAAGTTGCCAGTATTTATTATCTTATAGCCATCAGCTTGATTAGTTACATGATAATGGCGTCAATTTTATGTGTTTTTTTTAATTATATCATTTTAATTATGTTTTGGGACAATACTAATTTATTTTCATTTGTTACAGAAACTAATACTCCAATGATTCCCCTAGATTTGATTTGCTTTTCTGCAGGGATTATAGCTTCTGATTAGTTATTTTCTTAACTAATTTAATGTTTTGGAAGTAATAAATTAACACTGCTTTAATGTTGAAGGAAAAAATTGCAAAGAAAACAGCATACTATTGCAAATTTGTAAGTATTTCTATAGTATGTAAAGTATGCCAGCCCACACTACGCCAAGGTGATGGACTATCCACTATCAATTGTATACTTGATTATAGAAAAGGCCCGTGCCATGCAGTGGGATGTATATATGGGCTGATACAGTTACAGTACTATTGTTGTACTTACTCCAATAGTAACTAGGTATGGATCATGGGGTAACTGCTGTGCTAAAGTAATCGTGATCTCATAAGCTTTGAATGGTGTAATATCCCATGACCGAGAGATCAGGTGGGCCAGTCCGGTGTCATCACATAACACCACATGACCATTGCCGCTCGTTGCTACTTTTACGTTTGTATCCTGTGTGAAAAAAAGAAGGTTACTTTTTTAATAAATGAGTTGTTTCATTATTCATTTAGTAGTAAAAATACAGGTACATTTATTTCGGTTGTTTAATGGTTGTTATATGACTATTTATATATAAATGTAGCAAAGAGTGTAGGTTATAAGTTAAATCTCTTCAAAACATAAGAAGTTTGTGAAAATATTTTGACATAAATTTAACATAAAATAAGTAAAGATAGGTATACAAGTACATCAACAATCATTGTAATCTGGACATTAAATTGATTGGTATAAAACTTTTGGCCAATTAATTTATGCTAACAAGCCCCCTAATCTTTGACTATGGTGATGTGGATTATATTGAACTTAAAATGAACAGAACTATTACTGAAATCATTTGTACTAGCTAATTCTAATGCCCAACTTACTTCCATGGGCTTCCATAACTTGATTCAGCATTTTGTATGGGGTTTCGAATAAAATACTAAATTCTAACTAAAAGTGTTTACAGTATTTATTATAATATAGCTCTTTGCAATAGGTAGAATGGCAATGGTTATGTCAGTAGATGAATGATCACAAGCGTGTAATGACCATACTTCACATAAAAATAATTTCAGTGATAAATAACTATTATACAGTTATTGGTCAGCTTTATTATTTGCTGATAGTCCTACATAGAGTTTTAAGTAAATGGTATTTCAATAAATTGCTACTCACGTGAAGGCCTTTGGCAATCTTTCCATTGTCAACATTGTTGTGGATATCGAAGAAAGAGAATTTTCTCCACTAAAATAAAAAACAATATAAAGTATATATTTTTTTTATTTAGGTCATATTTGCAATAAAAAAGCAACTTCTTGTGTATATAAATATTTTGTTAACAAATACATTATGATGTTACATTACATTACAAAACAGAACATTACAAAACTCAATGTTATTGGGCGTTTTTGTGATAAAGTTATTTTTTGTTTACTCCAAAAGCAAACTTAATGATCATATGGTCACATACCTCCAAAAACGCCATTTTTGTAATATCAGTTACACACAAATCATTTTACGCTAATACTTATCAAATTAAATTGTTTTTCCTTGTACTATTTTAGCACTTTTTACATTTTTCACCGTACAAACATGAAATATGAACAATCAGTCATGTAAAAATCTTATTCCATTACTTGCGAATTTAAACAGTGAGATGGCTACTGCATAACTAATAAGACAAAACGAGGATAGCGATAGTTAAATGCGAAAAGTAATGAAAATCTAACTGATCTGAAACATCTGTCAGAATGACAGGTATAAATTGTCAGTAGAGCTGAAAATATAATATTATACGACAATCGACATTATAACGATCGTCGTAGTCGATTATTACAACAGATTTAAAATAATCAAATAGATTTTGCTACTAATACCGACCCGGTCAGCTTCGCCCGGGTGCTGATACACTTTATTGAAAATATTCTATCGCATATGTTCTTCAGAAATAATACAGGATAGTGAAACAATTTTTCAAATCGGTCCAGTAGTTTCAGAGCCTAGCCTAGTAATGGCAAATAAATAATCAAATCTTTCCTGTTTATAATATTTGTTTAAATAATACAACAAAGTCTGATTAAATCGCACGTACATATATTATACAGATATAAATTATTTTCTAAAATCGTTTATTCGTAGTGCTTGAGGATTTTTTCTAGTTTACCGTTTTGGGTGGAAAATTCATTAGTGGATCATCTTCTTCTAAGCTAACATTAATGTATGTAAAAACATATTTCAGGGCATAATTATTAACTGTATATGAAAGGGTTGTCAGACCGTCGATCAAGTGAAGTGGTGCAGCCGTCCTAGCTACTGAAGTCCTGTAAGAAATCAATCATTCATCAAAACGACTTTCTATGTCTACTAAATTGATGTCGTAAAATATTAACCTTTTTACAACAGGCAGCTCGAAATTTTTTATCGTTGTATATTTTCCGACATGCTGTTCACTCCTGCTTATTGAATAATTTGCATTTATCAACCTATAATAGAAAAAGCAAACAATACAATCGAAAATATGAAGAGTGTGATGCAAAGTTTAAATGCTAGTAATAGATAATCAAGTAATTAACTATAAATATCAAGGTAATGATCAACTACCTGTTATAAATATCTTCATAGTCACCATCATTTCCCCAGTACGTATTTGAAAATCCATTAATCCTAATAAACTGTTCCGTTGATACAGCAAGTGCTCCTCCGAATTTTGGAATGTAGGGACCGTCTGTAAGCCCCAATAACATGTTCCGTAGAGAAAAAATATTAATAGGTATATTATTATCTAACACTATTACATAATTACTCAGTAAAACAAGTATGAAAAAGTATCAATTTCATCATAAGTTACTTTTAATAATTCCTAATCAGTATTTATTATCGTAGTTATTAGAAACCATAAAGACTCACTTATTAGGGCCCTCCACACTGACTGCCAGTTGTCTGGGATATCGTGCGCATCGATACAGGTTTCGAGTATCCATCGGGATTATATACGGTTCGTGAATAATTATGCAAGGAAAGCGCGTTTCATGATTACCCCGACGGTGTACCTCCGTAAACCCGGCGTTTAATAATTTTCCATGATTATAAGCTTGTGAGTGATTGGCTTGTAAAAGAAAATATAATTATAGATTTCGTTTTGATAAAAAAATACTAAATTCATTTTATTAAACTCAATGGAATATGTAGTAATAATTAGGCAATATACCTTATTTTAGAAAAAAAAAAATAACGTAGTAAGTTTGACAATTAATCGACTAACGCAGGATGTAACGCGCGAATTTGTAAAATTTCCTATATTTAATTGTTTAAGTCTTAATCCTTTGTGAATCTTAAAAGGCTAATCTCTTGATAAACAGGATTGAAGAAACATGAAATGCATGACTGCGAAAAGTCCGATTTGTGTCATGGGATTCGTACCTGTGACCATCGTATCGGTAGTTCGCGCCTCATTCATTATCAACAGGCTGAATCTCTAAGGCTTGAATCGTAAATAAGTGCGCGATTGTAAGGTTTGTATGTTTTTTTTTTTTTTTTTTTTTTTTTTTAAAATAACTTATCAGTAACTATAAAATAGAAAAAAGGGCGGGAAACATTCGACTTGTTAGGCGCGCTTTTTTTATTTTGAATTTTATTTGATGATTAATTAGTAATTTATTGGTGACTAGTGGATTAAATACTGTTATTAGATATATATTTAGTTTAAGTATTTAATTTATTTACTTTTTTCTCGTTTACTTCTGGCCACCGGTAAGTCATTTAATTTCTTGTTGGACGATGGCTGAACCCCCCGACCCGGGGGGGACAGTCCCTCCGGTAGCATGCAATGTAATTGTTACCACGGAATTAGAATCAGAGTCGGGAATGGACACGGATGGCTCGCTCTCGCAGCGTCCACTGAAACGCAGTCGCATAAATAAAATTTGTAAACGCTGCAATAAGCGCAGGCGAACGCGTCATGGTTCGGATGACAACAAATCTATTAGCTGCCAATGCGATAATGATTGCAATGAGCAGCCTGTACCACCAGTAATTACCAACCAAACTGACTTGGGCCAGGGCCCCGAATCCATAAATCCCCAACATACACCTAATCCAATAGGGAGAAAAATGTATGAAGCCACGGACAGCGCTCCTAACTTACTACACGTACAAAAAATTCAATCTTCCCCCAATGATGGCTCCACTCTCCACCCTATAACGTTTGGCAAATTTCTTAAAAAGCACGACATCAAAAATATTATCAATGGCAGTATAAAGCGTATTGGCAGAAATAAAATTTCTATGGCATTTTCAAAATTTATTGATGCCAACAATTTTCTTGCGCACAATAGTTTGATGTCACAAAATCTTACAGCCTATATCCCAACCTTCAATGTTACTCGAATGGGATTGGTACGCGGAGTTCCTGCCGACTGGTCACCAGAAGAAGTACTAGATAACATTTCAGTACCTATAGGATGTGGTAAAATTATAAAAATAAGAAGGCTAAATTATAAAGTTTTTGAGGATGGGTCCCCAGTGTGGAAACCCTCCCAAACAATTGTCTTAACATTTGATGGACAGGTGCTACCTAAACGCATATTTATGTGTTATAATGCTTTGCCTGTAGAAATGTATATTTTCCCCACCATCCAGTGTTTTTCTTGCTGTCGCTTCGGTCACACGAAAATACAATGTAGATCGAAGCCTAGATGCTTCAAATGTGGCCAAGAACATTCTGGAGATTCATGTAGTGTAGAGGAGGATTGTGCTTCATGTTGCTTGTGTTCTGGTAACCATTTTGCTATAAATAAATGTTGCCCTGAATATAATAGACAAAAAGATATTAAGTTGTATATGGCTAATAATTGTGTATCATATGCAGAAGCAGCTAAGAATTTTCCTTCTGTTAATAGATCCTTTGCTGATGTATTAAACAATAAAACAACACATACACAGCCTTTACAATTAAACAAGGCGCTTAATAAGCCTTCCACATCACATAAAAAGACAGTTTTTTTAAAGCCTCGCTCCCCTCCTAAGCTTGCTAGTGGTTATAATAAAGAAAAACATCAAACAATTATTAAGGATTATAACATGCCATCCCAAACATCTAATGGTACTGCATTACAACCCCATCATCAACAGAAATCAATAATAGACATTGTTTTAGCCTTGATAAATTATTTGACTCAGTCTAATATAACAGAACCGTCCCACGTTGCCTCAGAAATATTGAATTTATTACATGCTAATATAAATAATGGACCAAGTAATCCAGTGGAATTGTCGCAGTGCAATCAGCAAGAAGAGTGATATATTATATTTGGTAAACAAATACAACCCTTTTGTTATTGCACTTTCAGAGACATGGCTTAAGCCAGAGTCTTTCTTCAGAATACCATATTATACATGCCTAAGGGAAAATAGACATGATGGGTATGGTGGTGCTGCCCTACTTATTGAAAAATCCCAAATATTTTCTCCTATAACCCTCCCTCAACACAGTGATGACTTCTCAATCATTGCAGCGCTCATCAATAAAATATGTTTTGTATCCATCTATATTCCCCGTCCTTCATCAATCATTTTTAATCAATTAAGTGGTATTCTTTCTTCGCTCCCTCATCCACTTGTTATGTTAGGAGACTTCAATTCACACCACAGATCCTGGGGTAGCTCTGTGTCAAATACCCATGGAGAAGCTTTACTAGAATTGTTAGATAGTCATAATCTATGTATCTTAAATACAGGTAGTCCAACTCATCGTACAGGTCCTGATGAGATTAATAGTGCAATTGATCTGTCAATCTGTACCCCTAATTTAGCTTCTTCATTATCTTGGTGTACCTTACTTTCAACATTTGGGAGTGATCATTTTCCAATACTAATAAAATTTCCCCAAAAATTCAAGAAGCTGCAAAAAGCGCCTCGATTAAAATATAAATTGAATGGTGGGGATTGGGAAATATATCGATCAATAGTTGAAAAGTGTACATCCACTCTTCCTAGTATATCACTCAATGAACCGTCTACTTGTTCAGATGCTTTTTTGAATTTATTACATGAAGCAGCTGGAAAAACATTCCCTGTAAAAGAAATACCAAAAAATAAGCTTCCTTCTCCACCTTGGTGGGATGAGGAATGTACAAAAGCTATTAAAAAAAGAAGAGCAGCAGAATGGGCATATCGTAGAGATATGTCCAATATAAATTTTAAAACTCTACAAGAAACCATTACATATACAAAAAAGACATTAAAAAAAAAGAAATCTGAAGGATGGAAAAAGTTTTGTAGCTCCCTTTCCCCACAATCACACCCTACAATAGTCTGGCGTAATATAAGGAGATTCAGATTGGGTATAGACGACAAAGTTTTTTCAAGTGTTATTACTCACGATTTAGCACATAATTTCATAGATCATTTAGCTCCTCCATACGTGCCACAGAAAGATTTAGTTTTATCAGACCCTTTTGAAGTTTCTAACCGAACGGGCCTTAACTCACCTTTTTCACTTGTGGAATTAAAGGGAGTTCTGAATGATATGAGAGACACGGCCCCTGGAATTGATGGCATTACATATTCGTTTCTTGTAAACCTAGGGGACATAGCTCTTTCGTATTATTTAGACATCATCAATTTGGTGATGACAAGTGGAAAAGTGCCTCCTTCATGGAAACATAATTTAGTGTTGCCAATATTAAAGCCGAATAAGAATGCCAATAGTGTTTGCTCCTATCGTCCCATAGCAATGTCGTCTGTATTAGATAAAATTGCTGAGCATTTAGTCAAAAATCGACTAGAGTGGTTTATTGAGCATAGGGGTTTATTATCCGACAGTCAATTCGGATTTAGAAAAGGAAGAAGTACTATGGATAGTGTCAGCATATTCGTTACTGATATTCGTCTTGCCTTTTCAACTAAGGCATCGGTAGTTGCTGTGTTTATAGACATTACTTCGGCCTATGATAATGTTCGCTTAGACCTTCTCAAAAATAAATTGTATAATCTGGCTGTCCCAGAAATGCTCAGTAATTTTATCATAAATATCCTCACTGAAAGGAAAATTACTCTAGACACTCCTAACTCTCCAAGAATATCTAGACTTGTGTGGCAGGGGCTTCCCCAAGGATCTGTCCTCAGCCCCCTTCTATACAACATTTATACACATGATTTAGCATCATCACTTTACGAGCCTGTCTGTGTACTTCAATATGCTGATGATTTGCTTTTATATACAACCAACAAATCTATAAATTCCGCTTGTTCTACTATATCCTCTTCACTATGTAACTTAAAGAATTGGTTAAATATACATGGTTTTGAATTATCTGCTTCAAAAAGCACAGCAGTCCTTTTTTCTAGACAAAGAATTACTTCGCCCCTCAATATACAATATGATGGTCATCAGATACCAACTAAAACAAATACAAAGTTTTTGGGTGTTGTGCTAGATACTAAACTTACAGGACTGCCTCATTGTGATTATATAACTGCTAAATGCGAACGACATTTAGGCATGCTTAGATGTCTTTCGGGTGTTTGGTGGGGTGCGCATCCATTCTCTCTGAAACTGGTATATAATGCAGTCATAAGAAGTGTCTTGGATTATGGAACTTTCTTACTGGAGCCTGGAAGTAGAGCGGGTTTTAAAAAATAGATGCGATTCAAACGAAAGCCTTGAGGATAATCTCTGGAGCTATGAAGTCAAGTCCTATTAATGCGTTGCAAGTGGAATGTGGTGATCCTCCTTTATTTCTTAGACGACAATTTATTTCTGATAATTTTTTGTTACGAAACCTGCAATTTTACAACTCTCCGCTTATAAATAAATTACAGACGCTCAGTGAACAGGTTAGACTGTCTAAATATTGGACACATAAATCCCTACCTTGCTTAATCAATAGCCTACGAAAATTTCAAACCATACAAGCTCCTATTCACAATTCCCGACATCTTCCAATATTCTCCACAAATTTTGAATCTCTAATATTGTCACCGAAGATTTATTTTAACTTAGGCATAGACAAAGACGAAACAAATGCTAACATTTGTTTTAATAATATAGTAGATAACAAATGGTCCTCGTGGCATCATATATACACAGATGCATCTAAACTCTCAACCCGTGAATGTGTGGGTGTGGGAGTATATCATAGCCAGTACAAAATAGTCCAGAAAATTAAGCTTCCTCCTGAGTCATCTGTATTTACTGGAGAATGTTTAGGTCTACTCAGAGCAATTGAATATGTACTTATCATGAAATTAACTAACACTGTCATATTTACAGATGCTAAAAGTACGTTACTGACATTAGCTAGGTACCCATTTAAAGGAAAATTATCTCATATAATAATGCAAATTAGGTCTAAATTATATCAGTGTACCTTATATAACTATTCAGTTACTTTTGCTTGGGTACCAAGTCATTGCGGTATTAAAGGGAACGATAGAGCTGATGAGCTAGCCAAGCGTGCGGTGGATTGTGGAGACCTTTTTCCATATCAAAATTATTATACTGACCTAGCTGCTCTAAGCAAGGCTAATCTCTGGGCATCCTGGGATGAACTGTGGGCAGTTAGTAGCCGTAGCAAGGGTAATTATTATTACAGAATACAACCCAATATACCAATAAAACCCTGGTTTTTCAAGTTTACGCTTAGTAAGCTGGCTACATCTATTTTAATACGGATGCGTCTGGGGCACGTCTGTACCCCAGCCCATCTTGCTAAGCTTGGCATTATTGAAAGTTCAACCTGCTCATGTGGGTGTGATGTTGGAGATTTAAATCATATCATATTTTCCTGTCCCAACCATGATTCAGCCCCTTTGTACAACCAATTGTAGTCCATTCCTGTACCTTTTCCTACCAATATAGCCACTCTTCTATGTACTAACAACTTGAAGATTTATAATATTTTATCTACTTATATATGTAATAATAATATTAAAATTTAGCCCCTATTCTGTTTTGCTATCATCCTAAAATTAATCCACTGGTATAATCCCAAAATTATCCGTTACCCAATATCCGTGTACCTTATACAAACTATCGTTTCCCTAACTTTCATCGAGTCTCCTTAAATAACTAATAAGATCAAAAGACATCGACACTGGCAGAAGCACGAATAGTGCATTGCCAAGAAGAGAGAAAAAAAAAAAAAAAAAAAAAAACTATAAAATAACTTACTAATATTGAAGCGACTTTACCTTGTTCTACAACGAACACTTGGTAATCCAGTTGTTGTTTCATTAGGAATGGATGCAACATGTACAAAAATGTGCCCAAGTGCTTTATATTCGCGCCTCTTTTGCATGACCTGTGCAATATTGGAAAGACGTTAAATGTATGAATTTAAATCATTGAATAAATTTGTTGAATTCAATAAGGTTTTTACTTTACAATACAGATTTTTCACAGTACGTGCTTACCGGTAAGGAATCAGTATAGCAACTCTCTGTCGAGCAGTGCAATTCAAGGGTCTGTATATCCCACCAATTTTCACTTGGCTGTACATCCTATCAAATGACTGTATAGCGTCCATTGAAGGATCGTTTATCACGGGCCCTGAAAAATATATATTATATTCAGGGGGATTACGCTATGATCCGAAACGAAGTTCAAATATTCGATGTCCGAAGTCTTAAGTTTTCCTCTTCTAAAAACCAATAATATTCCCTATGACGCTTATAATTTACTCCGAACTTAGTATCGATCGTAGCCATAGGGCTACCAAGTACGATTTTTATCCTAGCACATTTTTACAAGTAACTACGACGTTCGAACATTCAAGCCTCGTTTCTGAATTCTGATCATAAAGTAACCCTTACTGTATATTAGTCATAAATACCTAGAGCACGATATGAGTCAAGCTGTTGGTATCTAACTGTACAGGATGGTGTGAACGTTCATTGAAATCACATCATGTTTTGGTGCCATCAGCTCGTAAACAAACAAAGTGACTCAACTATCTCCTGGGTGTTTTTTAGTAAAAAGATTGCAATAAAATAATTAGTTTATTCGAAAAAAAATTGTTTTAAGTTCAGATTAGACAGAAAAATATTACATTATTTAATTATTGTAATGTTCTTAACATTATAAGCCTTACTTTTGAAACCTACTTTAGTTATTGAATATCGAATTATTTTGTCTCTTTCGGATGACATTCGAAATCACTGATCGAAGAAGACAAAACATTTAATAACTAAAACAGGTTTTAAATCTGTTTATGAATAAGGACGTTATATTATATTTAATTTACTAACTTACCGAGGCCGGGAGGCATTTCGGGGCATAAAGGAACCTTCGTCACTTTGACTGTGTAATACGTAAACATTCCTTTGAAAGCCATTGTCACTTCCGTCTCTTGTATGGACGGACTGGTAGTCGCAGCCTGGGTACTACTGGTTGAAGGAGTGGACGATTTCTCACATAAAAGACTTCCTCTAAACTTTACTGCAGTGAATGTTTGTCTACAAACAAAATATAAATATTTCAGTCATATTTCTAGTTCTGATACTCACTTAGACACTTGCTAGTGGGTCGTGAAGAGAAAGTATGAGAAATTTCCGGCCTATGTCACTCGGATTTTTATATGGACTGCACAACCATTTGTCTCGTCTCTGGATACAAACTTCTGAATCAGGGCTTCTTTTAATCTAATTGCACTACAGATGTTGTTAAAACGTTCATAGCACGGTCATAGTACAAAGCAGTGTAACGGACAGAGATCCATAACATAATTATGAGTTTTAAATATTATTTGTGTTATTTAATTATTCTTTTTTTAATGTTAATATTTACTTATGTGTTTACTTTTATTCCTTATTTATTTTCCCGCTGTACATATTAATCCTGTCAATACAATATCTTTTTTTTTTTATTAATTAATTCCAATGGAGGGTAGTATGTCCTTTGTCGTTATAGTCAGAATGCCATTGGCACTGGCTAAACCGCCGAGCCGGACTTTAGTCTTATTTCAGCTTGTGTAGTGAACACTGGACATTGGAAAATCTTAGTGTGAGTGGTGTGTAGTAAAGTGTGAAGAGTAGGCGAACATTATCCAGGTGGTCCAGATTCGAGAGCAAGATTTAAGTGAGTTTGCTAAATGTATACTAGTTATATTGCCATTTGTTGAATTGTTCGTTGATGTACCTATGTAAAAGTAGGCCGAAGAGGGTGGCTGGGCGTCGATCTAGTGTGTTAAAAATAGAGGGATTACGCAGGTTTTTAGTTATCCGCGAGGTCCAGATATTTCACCTTAAGCGCGGGTAGATACAAAATGGGTTCTGCTCGTTGTATTATCATTGTTGTTTACTTGTTCCGTGTCGTTTTTGAAAACTAATTGAAATAAGCATTTAGTGTTAACCAAACGCCAATAATTTACAGTTCTAGTTACGTTTAAAACACAGATCAACACAATACTGTATCAGTCTAAATACGTCCCTCTGTAGAGCACGGGGCTCTAAAATTTAGAGTACCATTGAGAGTGGTTAGGCCATATAGACTATAGTCCGCCACGCTGGTCTAGTGCGGGTTGACGGGATAAACACAATAATTTAAGATATCTTGTCCCCGCTTAAAACATATCACATAAGTAAAATAAAAAGGTGAATATAAAAAATAATTATTGTCCACATCATCTCGTAGGAAATCAGAATTATGTTTAGAACCATAGAGACAAAACCTAGGATAAGAATACTTCACACTTTTATAGGTCAGTTGTAAAGCATCACGGGTAAAATTAAACCGGAATAATGTCTGAATTGATAAACTTGTTTTCTCTTGTATAATGATGCGTGTCGATGTTGGATGATATGATGATAGTAGCTTAACCCAAAAGGGTTCAGGCCTCGTTACTTGATATAACGTATGGCAAATACATCGGCAACTACTGAAAATCGCGTCGCTAAAAGGCACATGTTACAATTATTTATCTGAGAGGGTATGGCATCCTGTGGCCCAAATTTATATGCTACTAAATAAATAAATAACACCCAACAGTCACATACATAGTCCTGACCCCACACTAAGATCGAGTCTTGTGTCGTGGGTATCAGGAACTACGAGAGACTTTTCGGTCTCACAAACACCCAGACTCGGAAGAAATATTTGTGGGCCGCACAAACATTTCTCTCGGTGCGGGGATCGAACCCGCGGCCTCTCGTTTCACAGGTGGCGTCTAACCAACTGCGCCACGGAGACTACTAGACTACTGTGGCAACAATTAATTTACATAAATATAGTTTTACGTACGGTTTCCTGTTAATCTTCCAAGACGGGTTGTAAACCCAGCAGAATATGTAATTGGTGAGATTAAGAAACGCTGCAGCGATTAACAGCATCCCCAATAGTCGCAATGGAGTCATAGATTTAGTATTGAACGCTTTCATTGTAATAAAATATTAAAAATAAATATAAAAATTATTTTGACAAAAATGTCAACATGCTAGCATTGTGACGGGAACATAGATAAAAATAGAATATTTAATTAGAATTGTGGTTTATTAAAAAGTTTAATTTAACAAAGTAATTTTTATTAAGATATTAAGAGAGTTTATACCTTCCGCGTGCTTTTTGGCTTAAAAACTTTTCAAACGAGTTAATAGCCACCAATAAACAATTTAAAGGTAAAATAATTAGTACTAATTTTAGAAAAGGTTGTCATCTAGGGATTTTGGTGGAGAATATTATAGATTGATAGATAATTTCTGAATACTATAAGGATTACTGAACACAGGTTTCGTTATGTAGGCTTCGAATGGCAATTTAGAAGCTTAAGATATCCGAAATCACTAAATATAAGATGAAATAAAAATATTATCAGACCAATAAAACCCTTATGGAGGGATTTTGCTTAGAAAAATAATCTTTTAGTGTTTGGTTCCTGAAAAATAAAAATTTAAACAATGCGAAATTATTCAAGAACTCTCGTCAACAACATATTTTTTTTCACTAACTTATCGTACATAATTTTGTATAGTAATTACATACTATAATAGAAGAATACCTTATCAATAAATTACCTTTTTTATATTTCAACAAAATCAGTTTTCATGTTTTCTACAAATATTTCAAAAACCACTATAAAACACGCTGTCCGACGTGCCTCAAATCAGACAGCCGCAAGGCTTTATAGAGGGAGGATGTATCGCTCGTCGCTCCGGCCTGGCTGCAGTCGATTTTTGCCGTGCGTAGTAAAAATAGCCACGCGTGTACTGCGATTGTCACATCTTAGTACTATGGTAGTAAAATATTTTATTTTATTTTTTATTACCTACAATGATTTTGTAGTGAGTATAATAATAATAATACATTGCGACAAATGTAATTCCGAGGCTAGATTATGTTATGTACCGTAATATAAAATTAAATATGTTTCGTAATTGTAAGGGGTTGTATGGTCCCTAACTCTGTTCATGTGTTCGAACACTAAATGATTAATAAAATGTTCGTAGTGTCTACTGATTGAACACTGATTGGAATGCAACTTAACAACTGAAAATATGATTAGTACCTAAATTTGTATTGTTAATTACTTGTACAGTAATATTTGTCTACTTATAATGCAAATAAAATATTTTTATTATATTATATTACAGTTACATTTCAATTGTATATTTGAAGCGCACGGATCAAAGTTGGTTGATCTGACTTTAGAGCGAGCCAACGCGGCAGCTCTGCGCACACAGCTTTGTTCGCTTATGTGTGCGTGAAATTAACGAAGAAATACCTATAGTTGAATTCACGCGCAAGGTGTAAACGCTCTTAATCATAAATACAGCTTCAATCGCTATTCAGCAACAACAAGCGACCCTTAGGATTGCTTGAGTTGCAAGCGTGGCTATCATCTTCTTCTGTCTGCTTATATCTCATACCTAATGTTCACGAAACATGACTCTTGCAAAATACCTAGGTAGTTTATTCCCCTTTCAATGCAGAATGACCTGCGTCCCTAACCTTGTAATCTTGTTGTAGTAAGTATTCTTGGTTTCAGGTTTGAATATCCGCTGTGACCTCAAACTAAGGAATCAACCACACTAAGGGCGTAATATCTACCACATCACGCAGGGTTAGAATCCTGAAAAAGGTGCGTCGGTTTTACACGCGCGGTCAACATTTACCACTTGTATACAGGTCCGGCTGGGTTTGGAATAATGTTCGCACATCTAAGATGGATCCGCCCAGTACTTGCTTGATATCTTGGATGGATTGCATTGTTTTTTTTTTTTAGTTTTTTCGTATAATTAGTGAGACTGGAAGGATCTTCAGGGCTTAAACAAAAATGTAATATAAGTATATTAAAAATTGAAGTATGAGATTAAAAATCCAAAAATGTAGTAACAAATAAAGTTGAAATGTTATAGATATATACCCTAGCTCGCTAAATACCATGTTTAGTAGAAAATTATGTCCTGTATCACGCCGTAGCAGCCACTCGCAACTCCACAATAGAAGTTTTCGTTGTTCAAGCTCTCGTTTGCTTTTAAAAGCAATAACTGCAGCTGACACAATAATAGTTTTTCTACGTCGAATTATCTCAGCTGCAATAGTTTTTTTACTCGAGCGTTCATGGTACTGCAGAAGTTATGCGTATAAAACAAGCGTCGTGGGCAGCGGGCTTTAGAGTCGCTATAGTTGCGGTGAGATGTCACATTTTTAAGCATGTTCTACCATCTGTATCATAGCGAATGTTTGAGGAATCCCCTCCGCCCCTATCCTTAACAGAACAAAGCGTGCTCACTTGCGGAACTATAGCTTGACGGTTGAAACCAGTGGCGTAACTACCCCATCGGGGGCCTGTGGCAAATTTCATCAAATGGGGCCCTTCGTAAATAAAAAAAATTTAATATTATTATTTCGTTATTATGAATATTTTTTTAAGGTGGCCTATTTGTAAACGGATCCGACGCGACCGCCAACATGTTATGGTCGTCTCGCGATAGAATCCCAGGGCATACCTCTGACGTTTCGGAATCATGCGTGTATTGAATTATTGATAGTCAATCACAATGCACTGTGCAGGTAAAGGAAAATATCGTGAGGAAACGTGCATACCATAGCGATTTTTAAGAATTTCTATGATACGTTAAGTCCGCCAGGGCACAGTAGGTCAGCGTGGTAGTGTATATGGCCCGTGCCCTGCAGTGGGACTTATATGAGCTGATACAGTTTTGTACAGAATAATCTTAAATGACATAGCTTCATATTTCCCATCAGGTTTCGAACACAAAATCATTTCATGAAATCTAAAAAGGGTCCTCTAATAACGATAAAAGAGTCCTTTTGGAATTCGATTTTCATTTTTTTTACCACGAGATACCGAAAAACTTATCTTGAGTTGTATCAAATATAATGGAGTAAATTTAGGCCTAAAACAACAATAAGCTTATTTTCGGGCGTAAGTATTTTACCTGGCCATTAACTCAAATTTTGCGAGGCCTCCTCCAAATTGCGCCATTTCACCGTAAGCTTGACGCATCCAGCATCGGACAGCAACCTTTTGCAAATCGTCACTCCACCTAGCTGGAAGGCGTCCTACACTACGATAGCCAAGACGCGGTCTCCTCGCAAAAATATGTTGACTCCAACGATTATCGGTTCTTCGACAGATATGGCCAGCGCACTGCTACTTCAGCTTGCTAATCCTGTTTGGTGTCTATAACTTAGATTCTCGGACGGATAAGCTAATTACGCATCTTATCCCTCAAAGAGACACCGAGCACAGCACTCACAATAGCTCGCTGAGCGACCATAAGCTAGTGGACCTGACGTAGTGAAGAACCGTAGGTTATGACAGGAACGCAATGCATTGGTTGAAAATTTTCGTTTTCAAACGTGGTACAGCTGACGAGAAGACTCGACGTAGTTTACCAAATACTGCCTAGCCCACCTGGAATTTTCTCCTCTCAGCATCTTTGAGAAAGATCTCAAAGTTGTTTCTACCTTGTTAAAGTGTCTGCCCGAGGTATGCATATTCGGAAACAACTACGAGCTGGTGGCCACTTTACTGTACTTTGGTTTTGTCAAAGTTAATTTCATGATCTATTCGCTTTCAAGCTGAAGCCAAACCAAAAGGTGCAGCATTGTTGTTGCTTCCCCAGCGATTCTGCAATCAAGACTATATCTTCAGCGAAATGTCCTCTACGGTTGTTTAATATTTTATTTATTTATGTCATTATTTATTGTCACTAACTCATAAAGATTTTTGGAATTACTTGATTTTCTCAAAAACAAATTGTTTCACTTCGCCTTTTAATTATTTTAAATTACACCTGTCTGTAACATATGGATGTAATAATTTCTACTCCTATTCTGTCTGTATCTGTATCAGCCCATAAACGTCCCACTGCAGGGCACGGGCCTACTCTACAAACGAGAATACGATTGAGAGTTGTCACTCCTATTAATATGGTTTAATTTCATTTTTGTACGTATGTACTTGATTGTGATTATTTATGTCTGAATATTCACTATCGCCGAGATTTGCTACTATGGCATTTTTAATTTTATCCATTCGTTCGTTTCTGTGACTCGTTATTACTTTTAATCGCCTTTTCATCAATAAATTGCTCGTTCCATACGTACCGACTTATTATAGGGAACTTTTTATTCTTGCTTCGAGTTCTTTATTCTCTTTCGTTTTTCCCTGCCGTTATTTATTTGAAAAATATTACCTTAATATCCATTAAATTGTAATTTGTTGGATTTCAACTAAGATTATACTATAATGAAAAATCAAATACATATTATGGTAAAATATTTGTCATGTTTGAAATGTAGCCAATTATTTATTATTATTAATTAATATCGTTATTAATGTCACATTATTTTTCGCTTACACCCTATCGGTTTGAACTCGAGGCCCTATCGAGCCGGGGCCCTGTCGGAACTGAGATTCTGTCGGACCAGGTCCCTGTCTGCCCTGCCGGGGGCCCCTAAGGGGGCCCGTGGCATTTTGCCCACTCTGCCACCCTATTGTTACGCCACTGGTTGAAACCATCTCGGGCCAAATTAAAAGGTTTAACAATTCTTTTCTATGCCGCAACGTCAAGATGTGGAATAGTTTACCGTCACACGTCTTCCCTCCTTTCTATAATTCGGGGTCCTTCCGCCGCGCCGTAGCGTGAAGTATGACGGCATAATTGTATCGAATGGCATGGGACCAGCCGCCTGACGCCATTCGATATTTGTCTGGACGGCATTTGCACTTACCTTACCATACCAGGTGCAATGTGTCCACTATGCCGCGCTAGAATAAAAAGAAACAAGTATTCAGCTACCAATTTTTTTTTTATCGATTTATCCTTTCAATGTAAAAACGTGCAATAAATACCTACACAGTACATACGTTACTCCGAAAAGTTAGAAGTGTGTGCATTGAATTTGAACCCAATACTTACGGTTTGGCAGTCTACTTCTCACCCAATTTAAGCTATTAATTCTTGGCATTAGAATTAATATCCAATTTAATTTGTAAAATTAATTGGAAACCGACCTCTTTTATATCAATAGGCAATAATATTCAAATTACTTGTCATTTTTATACAATGTCGTTTAGGAAATGCGCGTGTAATATGTAAACGTTTTTTTTTGCCAAATTTATATTGAAATAATGCCGAAATACTACAGATTTAGGGCGACCTCGCCCACTCGCAAAGTGAAGCGCTGTAGAGATAAAGAAAAGGAGAAAGAAGTTGAAAAGTAAGTCGGATTTAATCACCATTCGTTTTGTGGGTATTTGCTCTCACCGCCATAATGAGCCACGCAAGAATTACTTTTAGGTACAGAATACTATTATTCTGTGGTTTTGAGTAAAAGGGAGTTATTAACTTTTCTCCAGTTGTTACTCTGAAAACTCTGAAAGCAATGCATTTGCCTTGGATTGCCAAGTCATTTTTAAGTAGATCTTTTAAAGTAGGTACGGATTTTGTACGTGACGAACGAATAGTAGCATAATATATATCAATTAATTTGAATAATTTTTCGCAAATTACAATCATATAGACAAATACATCGACATATTTATTGCTTATAAAAAAATCTTGATAAGAATTGATGAGCTTACAATGCTTTAAACAGACCGTCGCGTTGTTCGGAGGAGACCTCAGATGAGTCATGAGACTAAAATCTAGCCGCCTTCCCAAGTCCTGACGACCTATTTATTTCTAGATTGAAACTTGACGCGGAGATGAACTGGTTAGACTTGACGCTTGCTTGCTCGCCAGCCCCCACGTGGTACTTGAGGCGCACGGCCTGGCGCGAGAGTCCCCCCCTCATGGGCGTCCCTCGGCAGCTGGCGGCTGGCCTCAGGGCCTCAGTGCAACTCAGCAACCGACCCATATTCGTCTTCAAGATCCCTACAGTACGCTCGCAGGATTGGATGCGTTTGTTGTAAACCCTTTTGCAGTGTTGCCATCGTAAATGTTTTGCTAACATGCCTTTGTCAGTTTTGTACATTGATACGGTGTTTTTTTATTTTAAATAAATTAGCAAGTTTTGATTTTGTAATATTGTTTTTAATTTGCGCGTAATATTGAAATTGTTATAACGATCTAATGGGAGGGATGATAATTATTGATTAGGAATCTTATATTATAAGGCGACCAAAATAAAGTTCCACTACCGCTAGTCATTAAATTTCGCATTCAAAAGGTGACAAATTGAGGGTCGGAAGATGTAACCTAACACACACACTTCGGACATTTTTAATTCTTAATTGAATGTAGTAAAAATGAGGAAACCGAAATATTTTTAAATTCCGCTGGTCCGCACTATACCAGATATATGCCTATATAGATCTATGCCGCGATAGGCGTCCTAGTACTGAATGAGGGTATGCAAGGTAATGCTCGTCGCAATATTATTTATAATTCGTTTTTTTCTGTAAAATAGTTACGTTCCACCGGCGCTATATTAGGATGGATAAAGGTTGGCAGAAAAAATAGGAGCGTTGCTGTCATTAAAACAAAACATTAAAAACAAACAATATATTTATTCAAAACAATTTCGACAAATGAAATCCTAATGCGCATATCACTTTGTTTTAAGTAACTCAATTGTATCTAAACTATAACTTGACTAAGTTTACGTTATATTATGAAGCGGTAATCGAGTAGCCTCCGAAACTAAGCGACAACGAACAAGAATACATCACCTAATAAATATAAAATTAAATCATAGATATATGTTTGAACAAAAATGCATTAAATAGGAACACCAGAAAAAAAACATTTGCCGAACACAAACAAATCTATACACACATACAAAATAACAAACAATAAAATGTATTTTTTTTAATTCTGATATTCAATCGACGCTGAATACAATAGAGATAGTTCAAGCATGGGTAGACATTATTTCACTTTTTTTTTCATATTGGGATGTGGTATAGATTTTTTTTATCCTTTTAATAAGTTAGTTATTATTGTAAAATATTTGATTGCCGCAAAGTTTGGAGGGCTACGTTACATCAGCTAAATTGCCTATATTTTTTATCAACTGTGCTTACCCAGTCAATATCACATCCATTGACATTCATATATGATGATAGATTTCTGATGATTGTTTATACTAGATGGTAGAGACATGACGAAATTATTTAAAACACATATTTTGTGTAATAGCTATTTAATTTGTGTATCTGACTATGGCGTCAGCACATATTTGGCGGTACGTAGATACACAAAATTTATATAGAACTTTAAAATCCATGGATTTTTTTAAACCTGATTATTTTATTATTTAGTACTTTGGCCTAACCAATCTCAATCGTACTCCCGATTTAGAGTAGGCCCGTGCCCTGCAGTGGGACGTTTATGGGCCGATACAGAACTTTGTACAATATTCATTTCAAATTTAAGGACCGATCTGAGGATGTTGTTTAATTTCATATCTCTACCATTCTGCATAGACTAAATGTAGACATAGACAAAGAAACGACGTCATTTAATACCACAGACCCGCACAGACCAGTAAACAAGACAGACGGCCAACTCTATACAATTTTAAACACGTTATGGAAACTTACACAACGAAACTAAAACATGCTTTCGTACAAATACAATTCATTTAATTTTCATCGGACCTTTCTTTCTTTTCATTGATAATTTGACCACAGACCAATAGTATTTAAGATTATTGTTAATGGTCAATACAGCGAAACAAATAATTGGCCGCCCAGTCGCGTTGTCTCCCTCATTTCTGTATCTGTGCTAGTCGACAACTCGATAGGAATGTCACTTTCTTTATGTCTATGGATTTGATGATTTCTTACTCTTTTGACTGGTGGCAATTGTTGTACATAACGTGAATGAATATTGAATCAAAATATTAACACAACTTCATAATATGCGGTTTATTTTTCCTCATATCCATTACAGTGGCGAAATTAAGTTTCATAGTCGATTTAATTATGAGAAACTTAGGACGCAATATCACGCCGTATAGAAAAGTGTACTAACATATTGACATGTAAATGGAAATGAGTATAGGCCTATTTCCGCTCTAGCACGTTTGGTAAAAATATAAAAAAATTACATTTACTTTACTATATAAACATTGACTTGCGTAAATATTCTCTAACAAGCGAATATAACTCCGAGTATATGTCACGTGATGTCAAATTTGATTTTAAACTTTTTTTTTATTGTACTGATTATTTAGGTACATAGAATTATTGTTAGATTGAGAGTCATGCCCCTAGATTTGTATGATTTCAATAAGGGGTGTGCATTGTGAAATATGTTTTTTAAAGTTAAAGATTAGGGGTTTTAAGCTTAACATTAAGCAATAATTGGACAAGTTTTGTTTTCTACATCGGAAAAGGCACGTATTGCGCAACAGTTGATACCAGATTCGATAAATCTTTTTTAATTATGCCCAATTTTAATTCATGTCAGGGACAGATAACATTACATGTGACGTGAAAAATCATAGTTCGTGGGTAAATAGGTCAATAAATTGATTTTAATACATATAGTAGAGAGGTGCGGGACAACCGGCACTATCTTTGATCTAGATTCTTGATTTACTTTAAGTCACATAATGGATTTGGATCGACCCAATCCGCAACTTATTAAATGACAACCTTGTTTAAGAAATCACGCAAGTCTAGAGGTCAATACTCCCGTTTTAAATGATTTAAGATTTCCAAATTGACTCGTATATTATCTAGTTCGTATAGTGAGTAAACTTTACAGGTAATGAATAAGATTCACAAATGCATGGAATTTATAAGCGAAATAAAAATACAATAAATATTAAATATAAAAAAAAATATGTATAATATATATTAAAAGAAGTAAAGTAATGCCACTAATTGCAGTAGACCCTTCACTTCTCATTGTAGGCCATTCCAAAGATAATTCATTGCTCGAAAAAATCATTTTTTTACTTCTATTTGAATAATAATTTAATAAATATGTTTATGGAGCACAATTTACACGATTTGAACTAAAAAATCATTTCGAAGGAATGTAGGTATAAATGCGTTAGCGTGTTAGTACCGGGTGACGATGGTGCATCAACGAATTGATACGGACAATGCAGTTTCTTCAATAATTGATCCCACATGTTCCTCCTCCCGTAGGTGACAATATAGAAAATTTGAAAAAACACGACATTTTGTCAAATATCTTGATTTTTGCTTCCACGGTTTTTGGCCATCCCGTATAGATACGAGTATTTTAAACCGTTTAGCGCAATTTGAATTCGGTTCGGAAATTTCACCGAGCCGTAAAAAGACTTACATAAACGGGTTGAGAGCTAAAATCGCGTTCTTTTCAAAAGTACCAGGACTTCTGGGTGTTAGAAAACAAGTTTATCAGTCTGTTTTATTATACAGGGTATCTCAAGACTGCTACCGAAAACGAAGCCGGGTGGTAGTCTAAGCGACTTCAGACACAATGCAACAGAAAAAGTTGCAAAAAAAAGCGACAAATTTTTTTTTGTTATTTTTTTCCTATGGCCATATTTGGGTGGTAAATAATTTTTTTCCTAAAATAATAGTTTATACCCTTTTATTTATAAATACTCTAAGGTATAAAAGAGTTTAAATTATTATTTTAGCAAAAACTATGGATTTACCACCCAAAAATGACGATATTTAAAAAATCATAAAAAATAATTGTCGCGTTTCTATGCGAAATTTTTAATTGCATTGTGTTTGTAGCCACTAAAACTACCACCCGGCTTCGTTTTCGGTAGCAGTCTTGAGATACCCGGTATATGGATGTTTTTAAATGAAAATCAATTCTTTGAGTTGTATTTATAATATAATGTTAATTTGTTAAATAGTTGGCGAAAGAAATGTACCCGATACCATTGATAAGAAATTCAGAATTAAGTTAACAATTTAAATGCCTGACGAATGAAATTAGTTTTTGGTGTCATTCACAAAACCAAGTCAGTAACCAAAAATGTTTATTGTTTCTATTTGAGTTATATATAGCTCTATTTATAGATTTATGCCTTGAAAAGTATTTTTCATGATAGTTGCGTAAAATTAAAAATAAAAAGTGATGTATTAAAATTAATTCTATAAATTGTTGAATTAATGAGATTAGTTTCTAACTAGTCTACCAAAATACTGCTAAAGTACTAATAAATTACTGGTGGTAGGTCTCTCATATGTGAGAGGCTGCCTGGGTGGGTACCACCGCAATGTCTATTTCTCCCGTCAAACAGCAGTTTAAATGCACTGGTGTGTTTCGGATTGAAGGACATTGTAGCCAGAGTAACTACTGGACATATTGAGACTTAACATCTTGTGTCTCGGGATGGCGAGCGCAGTGGAGTGCCAAGCATTGCTTTGTGATTCAAGGTGTTGTTTTGGTTTTGCTACTGTTCATGAGCGGTCGCATCGCTTACCATCAGGCGAACGGCATGCTGGTCTCGCCATTAACTGCAATAAAAAAAAATAAAAAAATAATAAATTAAGAGTCATGCAATTTAAAAACCAATTGAATTGATCCTCCTTTGAAGTCGCTTAAAAATCAAACATCATAAAAACTAAATTATGTAAAAAGATACGATGCAATATATTGAACATAACGATTTTTTGTATATAAATTGCGGACGTAATACCTTGGACGACGATTAATTAAAATAGACCATGTTTTGTCCTCACCATTCAGTATAAACGACTTTTTGAAATTATTTCTGTTTCATATTAGCTATAATATTTAGATGATTTCGAGCAGGAGACTGTCCCGCCCTCACACCCACCACTGCAACTCCTGTAAGCCAGGATCAACAGTGGCACGCAATGTAATGACACCGAGCATTGAAGCTCGGCGAGTCTCCGATTTCGAGCAATGAAGCATCTTTCTCATACTAATATTTGTATCACATTGTATCCCTTACAGCTAAGCGCGTCTAAGGTAACATCTATACATAAAACTAAATAGGTGATGTATAAAAATCACTTTTCACAATTTACATAATGTACTTCTTTATAGCGTGGTTTTCGACAATTCACTGCAAAATGTTTCAGTGGGATTACAGAGTGATGTTACAAGAAGCATGCTCAAAGTTGGTTCCAAAACGCGCAACTTGTCACAAGATTCCTGCTATTAAATTATTTTGTATGGTGGCCTGTTGGCAAAAGGACCAGACACCGATGCCGACAAGTATACGGTGGTCGCGGGTTCAAATCCCACATCACTGAATTACCTATGTTTACTTTCGCCCTGGTTGGTTGCATTATGATTGAATAATTTCGATTAAATAACATTTTGAAGTGATGTCGAATTTATGCTCCACGCCAGAATATCATTTCAATAATAGCACACATAAAGGATAGACATTTCACTCCATGACAATGTACTCGTTTACAATCGGAATTGTATTAAAAGCTACTTTGCGACGTACCTGAGTATGCATTGAATATAACAATTGAACATCGATCTTTTAAGTAGGCGTCTATCTAAGTAAAGCTATTTACATTTACCCAACACTAACTTAAGTACAAAGTATTATTTATATATTCATGTTACAATTATTATTTGGAATATTCATGAGCACGTTTTTACATAGTGCGTATAACTAGTGTACGTGTAGACAATAACATTAATTTTATTTTAATTCGAGATTCTGAATTACCGAAATAATGTCTAGGAATCACATAAAGCAACGCATTTGGTATTTTGCATTCCGACGTATATTTTAAACCGAATCATTGTAAAATGGAATTGAATTATTTTGTAACTTTAGGTCATGAGAATTACTTGGCATATTATTGACCGAATTATTTAAGCGGACGTCAAAATCTTTATAAAAATATTTATCTTTGAAACAAATATTTAAAAATATTACTTAATTAAACCAATTCGTTGTTGCAAATGCTTATTTTAAAATTTATAATACGGTTTTAATCTCGGCTATAAATAGGGGCAAAGCGGCGTCAATTTTGGCGCGATTTCGACCATAGAGAATAATCTATAGATTTAATTATTCGGTCAACGATATGCTAAACAAATGAATTTACATTTTTCTTATCTCAACGGAATATGTTATGAAGTCTTATTCGAATACTGTATATTAGTTACATTATTATTACAATTATTTTTATTAATTACTCAAACGCTCTGAGCGCAACTTCGCTTCAACTATATTGTCAATCTGTAATAGATATAATGGCAGCTGTACAACTATCAACGTGATTTGTTCCTACTTAACCGAATTTTATTGTACAAATATTAAAATTATCTCTAATATTTTGCCTAACGACTAGCGATGGGAAAATAAATTAATATGGTAAAAAGGATACTTATTATACATGATTGAAAATAGGAAATGTTTAAAAATGCAGTCGGAATTGTTATACCGTTATAGAGGAACTGTTTTTCAATATAGTTGTGAACAGTGTTGCCAGATTTATAAGTTTATATGTGTAAGATCTAAAATGAAAAAGTGCTTAGTTGATCATGCACTTTATAAACCTTCACTCAATGATCAATCTTTACAGTTTGCTTAAAAGTTTTATTTAAAATTTAGATATTCTGGTTCAATACTGAAAGTCGGATATCACATCGGTAAAATTACCTATTCGACTGTGTAAAGTAAATTATTCTTAAAAGTGTTAAAGGATTCTTAAAACAATATTCGAAAAATAAAATTACTAAAATGAAATTACAAAACATCAATAACAGTAGTATGTACAAATGTGCTATAGTATGGTGACATTTAGGGTCCGGTGTTGCCACTTAAAAATCGGCCTTATTGACATTCACAGTCCTGGGTTGCCACTTGTTAATAAATGGTTCGTTATCACGTTACTGAACTAATGTTACCGTTCGTCGCCAAATAACAATTTGGCGAGATATGTCCATCAGCTGCGCTCGTCGATGTTGGCCAGGATGTGCGTGTACAGGTGGTAGCGTGAGACCTGCACGAGTTCGTACTCGAGCGTCGACAGCCCGTCCTGCTGGAATATCTTGCTAGTTTGCGATAGCAATTGATACCTGGAATAGATGATTATTCATATTAGCATAGGGATCAAATCAGTGCAGTTCGGTTCGTATTTTTATTGGGTCAAATCAGATTTACGTATCTTGACTAACGCATAGATTGATTTAAAGCTCTCCATATAGTTTAGCTTTAGGCAAAACAAATACGAATACGATCAGCCAGTATTTTGTATCCCATCTTGACTAAAAGTGCAATGCCATTTGAACAATGTTGATTAGATTAAAGATTTCCAACAAATGGCAATATAAGTATCATTATAAATGGTTTATAACTACTAACCTTTTTGGATTGGGAACTGATTTCTTGTGATCCAACATGGCATACCGCGCAATGGACATTTTATACCTTGCTATGTGATAATTAACTTTTTTCAACCTGTAATTAGAAACAAATTATTTCATTGATCGCCCGGAGCAGATGTGTCATGTTGGCGCCTTTAGACATCACTAACGCATTTCACACCTTGCCCTAGCCCTGAGGGGCTACTATAGAACACGATATTCGATATTTCGCATGATTCTAGTAACTTAGTTTTTAATACGATGTCGATGAACGTTCTCTGAGCAATACTTGTCAACACTGTTGAATCATTCAAAGGAATCGTGAAGACGAAAATATTAGAGGTAGGTTTCAACACGCGGCGTCGCATGATTTTATAGAATATCGTTGTTCTTGCCCCCCAGCATCAAAGGGGCACTATGTTAGCACGTGGTGCCCCAGTATTATTACAAGCTCGCATGAGGTGGCCTGTGTTTAGGCTCGATCCCTTACCTAGGACGTTGACGCCTAAGCCTTTTGTCAATTCGTTACTGGCGTGAGTCTCATCGAGGAGAATCACCAGTCCTTAGAGATTTCGTGCGTGGCCGCCGTAGAAGAGAAGCGCTTTAGATTGGATTAGTCAGTTGCGGCGGTGCAACCTAGACCAGTAGCTAGACAGGAGCCACGACGAGATAGCGTTCCGCCTGACGTATTTCTGTTGGGGCATGGGTGCTTCGGCAAAAACCTGTGGCGGGTAGCGAGGGGGGAATAATCCACTGTGTGTCACCACCGTGACACACTCTAGGAGTGTCCAGCCTAGGAAGAGGAGCACGTAGCCCCCGCAAAGCCGTCGAAGTACACCAACCTGTCTCATCCGCGATTCCTTCCTTGGTCGAGGATAGGAGCTCATGGCAAGTCGTGATCGTCATCTGCGAAAATGTCATCTTGGATCACGTGGATCGGGTTCGTGAACAGAACGATCTCACCCGCAACCGCCTACTGAGGACGCGACGCGCTAGATGGACGACAACGGCTGACTTAGTCTGTTTGGCCAGTGCTCAAACGGCGTTAGAATTTCATCACGGTATTCTTTGCCTGTATTCAGAGACAATTAAGAGAGCTCATAGGGTAGTAGCAGGTATCAATTAGGAGATATCGTGACGAAATTCTGAAGCCATTGAATAATGAGCGAGGGAACTAGGTCACCCGTAGTTGTCCACCTATAGCGCCTTTTCTGTTGGTGGTTGCGGGCTGGGTTGTTCTGCTTACGAAGCCGCGACTGTGCTTTTCCTCGTGAGATGATATTCTTAAGGAAAGTGAGCATGGCTGACCATGACCTATATCGACTATGGAAGGAATCGCGGCCGACAGAGCGAGGTCTACACCGATGGCTTTGCGGAGAGCTACGCGCTCCTCTTCCTAGGTTGGTGGACACCGATAGAGTGTGCCGGGCTGTGTTCTCCGGACAAATTTTACAGTCCTGCCACACGTTGAATTCTTTATTCCTCGCCATGCGCCTAAGGTATTATGTTAAAGTACCCGTGCCCCAACAGTGCCTGTATTAAGTGAAATGTCATCGCGCTGCCCAGGCGCCTCAGCTACTAGTGACAGGACGCACTGCCGCGATCGTCCAACCATCAGCAGTAGGGATGTCCGGGCTGGTGTGCTACTCCAACACGGCGGTCGTGCGAATGGAGGCCCATATGAGCTTGACATCTTTAGGGGCCAGTAGTTTCCCGATATGAGACGCCCTCTCTGGCCAGTGGTAGGGATAACAGGGCTCTGCATCGATTTCCCCGGGCAGGAAACTGACTACGCAAGCTGCTTTATACATTGCCCCTACTCCTTCACTACGGTTGACGCAGGAGATCATTAGCACCTGTCTAGGGACTCATTCAAAAGGGGACAACCGGTCTGGGTCATTTTTTACTTGATTCCTGCGTATAGGCTGCCGATGTTGGATAGCAAGTTAGATAACGCGCCTGTCGCCTGAACTGCTTCGGCTTCGCCTGGGTGAAGGGGGTGGGGAGGTTCCACCGCCTGTCCAGCACGACCCTTGCTTCAACTTGGAGCCGATGGAATTTGCTACACCCTCAGTCCCTGATTAGACCTTTGCCGGTGAGGATCTCTGAAGTGGGCCTCAGGTCTATGCAAGGCCACAATGAGGCCCAGCTGTCTTATCCTCTTCACCACGTTTGTTAGCGTTATCTACTAAGCTGTCATGACACCGTCGCCCTGAACTGAAACTACAGTTTACCCGGCGCTGATGAGTAGTACCTAAGAGCGGTGTCGCGTAATGTTCGCCCTAGATCTCCTCCTGTGATACATAGATTTAAAAAAAAATCGTGTAGGCTTAGGTCCTCCATGGTAACAACCTTTCGGGTGTCGGTATAATTTTGTACGTAATTTTTTTACGTAAAAACGTCTTCGAATCCACTTACTGTCACCAGCATGTCGTTGGCGTAACAGATGATACCGACACCCCAAAGGTTGATACACGGAGCACCTAATCCTAGCCGATGTATAAGAGGAGATCGAGAGCCGAAACCTACTGGACACCGCTCTTAGGTGCCACTTATCAGTGCCTGGGTAAACTGTAGTTTAAGTTCAGGGTGACGGTATCATCTGCAACGCTGACATTAGTGGCAGCTTTGTAGCTAATGCCAACAAACGTGGTGAAAAGGACCAAGACTGCTGCGCCTCATTGTGGCCCTACATGGGCCCGGGCCCATTTCAGAGATCGTCATCGGCAAAGGTCTAATCAGGGACTGAGGGTGCAGCAAATTCTATCGCCTCCAGGATGAAGCATGGGTCGCGCTGTACAGCCGGTGGAACCTACCCACCCCTTCACACAGGCGAAGCCGAAGCTGTTCGGGCGGCAGGCGCGTTATCTAAAGGCCTGGTCTGTCGAAGGATACGCGCGGCACTGCGGTAAGCAGCAACGTCATGACGTCATGCAACGTAGTTCACATAACAACAAAAAGGTGGTTCACATATAGGTTTTTCTCTGTGCGTAAAACCGTTGACCAATGGGAGAACCGTTCATTGACAACAAACGTTACTATGGCAATTTCGCATTGAAGTTTACTTGAATTTCCATGACAACAAATAACAATCATTTATGTTCGAAAATATATATAATTTCTTAAAAAAAAAAGTTTGTGCGTCATTTTAAATAAACTGGGTATATATGTTTACGAGACAATTTTCGCAATATTGATACGTGATAAAAGTGGTTCGTATAATTCTAATGAAATACGCGTCTGCTGAATACATCTTTTTTTGCTTAAACAATTTATTGTCACATCAAATTAAATTTCACTGGATTTATGTAGATGTCCTTTCTTAAATTATCGTTATCGATCGTATCGTAATTGGGTAAAAACTAAATTCCATAACGATTAAATTATTTTCCTATAAAATTGTCACGAGCAAAACCTGGAACAATACTGATGGGCACATTTTACAATAATAATTTTATTTTAGTATTTAACAGAATTTATAACACAGAGCTAAAATATATGTATATGCGTAGGTGTAAGTAGCACAAATTACAATATATATACCTCTATATATAACCCCCTCGGGTTTTAATGGAATGGGAATGGCAAAAAGGGGAAAACACAGAACTTGATACTACGTTGAGGAATTACATATTAAGATTGCACCATGTCATCACATGATGATGCACTCCAGGTGCTAAGAGAGTGGTGCTAATTGTGTCGAACGGCGATAGTTTATTATATCTTACAGGTGGATTTTGTAAATAACTACGACGATAATATACAACCATTGAGGTATTACATATACAACCAATATACAACGAATGTATGTATATGGGCTGCTACAAAACTCATCATAAGATTCTTTGTAGCTACTTTTTCGGGTTCATATAAAAAGTGCGTACACTTAAACGATTGATGTTTTTATTAGGTTTGTTGTTTGTATTTCTTTCTATGCATATATAGGGATAAGGTCAGCTAGCGTGGTGGACTATAATATGGCCTAACCACTCTCAATCGTATTCTCTATAATCGTATTGTAGAGGAGACCAGTGCTCTGCAGTGATAGCTGATAAAGTGCCCTGCGAATAGGGATAAAGACTGAATGTATATAAATACCTACTAACAATTGGTCTCCAACTGTACCGTGATCAGTTGCGAACTAATTCCGTTGCTATATTTTGTTAAAAAGCATGGGTTACTAGGTACTTAGAACAATTAACATAATTCCGTTCTCCATTTCTATAATAATAAAATAAATGTAATTGACTCCAGTTTATAATCTTGTACTTATTAAATATCAATTATTTTTTACACTTTAATTGTATCTTTCACCAAAGCAAGGTTTTAAAATTTTATTCCTACGTGGTGTAATATTGTGCCATTGTCATTGGGAACGTGCGTGAACTGTATTGAACGTACTGTGCGGCAGCACATAGTCGATATACGCGCCACAGCCTAAACGAAAGTTTAAACCAAACGAAAATTGATAAAAATATTGTCCTCAAATAAATCCATTGCGCAAATACGCTTACCGCGACGAAATGACGAGAATGACGGCACGTTGTGCGGTGTATTCGCCCCGCGCTTCACAGCACTTTCCCCTCTACACTGACGCATACTGTGACAGCACAAAAGACCAGTCTACCCTTCACCCGGTTGACCCCTCACCGCAGACGCTGGCTGACGCATACTGCGGCGAAACGTCATGTCAATGTCAATGTTTTTCATACAAAACCGAGTTTGACACCGCATTCCGCGCAACGCAACGCTGTGCGTAGCTTCGACAGACCAGGGCTTAACCTGCTATCCAACCTCAATGGTCTCGGCAGCCTTTGTCGACTATACGCAGGAATAAAGTAATAAATGACACAGTACGGTTGTCCCCTTTGGGATGAGTCCCTGGACAGGTGCTTTAATGATCTCCTGCGTCAACCGCAGTGAAGGATTAGGGGCTATGTATGAAGCAGCTTGCGTAGTCTGTTTCCTGCCCTGGAAATCGATGCAGAGCCCTGTTATTCCTACCACTGGTCAGAGAGGGCGTCCCATATATCGGAAAACTACTGGCCCCTAAAGATGTCAAGCCCATATGGGCCTCCATCCGCACGGCCGCCGTGTTGGAGTAGCGCACCAGCCCGCGCATACCTACTGCTGATGGTTCCACCATTGCGACAGTGCGTGCTGTCACTAGTGGCTGGGCAGGCCCAACAGTGCGATGACATTGCACTTAATACAGGCACTGTTGGAGCACGGGTACTCTACCAGGGATATCTTAAGCGCATGGCGAGGAATAAAGAATCCAATGTGGCAGGACTGTAAAATTTGTCCGGAGAACACAGCCCGGCACACTCTCTCGGTGTCCAACCTAGAAAGAGGAGCGTGCAGCTCTCCACTAAGCCATCGGAGTAGACCTCACTCTGTCGGCCGCGATTCCTTTCATAGTTGATAGTCATGGTCAGCCATGCTTACTTTTCTTGAGAATGTCATCTCACGAGGAAAAGCGCAGTCGCGGCTTCGTAAGCAGAACAATCCAGCCCGCAACCACCAACAGAAAAAGCACTATAGGTGGACAACTACGACTGACCTGGTTCCCTCGCTCAGTATTCAATTGGCTTCAGAATTTCATCACGATATCTCTTAATTGATACTTGCCTGCTTACTACCCTTATGACTTCTATTAATTGCTTCTGAATACAGGCGAAGAATACCGTGATGAAATTCTAACGCCGTTTGAGCACTGGCCAGACAGGCCAAGTCAGCCGTTGTCGTCTATCCGGCGCGGTGTGTCCCGATAGGCGGTTGTGGGCGAGATTGTTCTGTTCACGAACCCGACCCACGCCATCCAAGATGACATTCTCGCAGATGATGTACACGACCAATCTTGACCTCCGATTTAGACCATGAAAGGAATCGCGGCCGAGACAGGTTGGTGTACTCCGACGCCTTTCGGGGAGATACGCGTTTCTCTTCCTAGGCACGGTGGATTATTCCCCCCTCGCCACCCGCCACAGGTTTTTGCCGAAGCACCCGTGCCTTAACAGAAATGTCAGGCGGAAAGCCATCTAGTCGTGGCTTCTGTTTAGCTACTGGTCTAGGTCGCACCGCCGCTACTGACTAATCCAGTCTAGAGCGCTTCTCTTCTACGGCAGCCACGCTCAGGGAGGCCCGTTTGGCCACGAAATCTCAAAGGCCTGGTGATTCTCTTCGATGTGACTCTACCTCCCGCCAGTAATGAACTGTCACAAGGGCTTAGCCGTCAACGTGCTGTATGTATGCTCATGGGAGATGATGATACGATATTCTTTGATCACCCACTCATTGCGGTTGACGCAAGAGAGAGCAACACAGCTTGTGAACCCCCCAAGAATTTTGGGCGAGGGCCTATTAACAGTAGCAGTTCAGCGAGAAAAAAGAGAAGGAGAGAGATAGTAGAGTAACTTACCTATAAAACATATCGTCGTCCTCTCCTCCCCACCCCCAGTACTTGTTGGAGAATCCGTTCACGTTGATGAACTGCTCCAACGTCACGGCTGACACGCCGCCGAATATGTCTTCATACGGCAACCTGAAATGTAATTCATTCCCATCATTACCGTGGTTATAATCCATTGCTTGGCTTCCTCTACGGCTGAGAAGATCTTTAAACGAAGTCTACTACACTGTTCTACTATGGGTAGAAGGACTTTACATAAATACAAGAAAAAATCTTTTATAACCTCTATGGTATGTTCTCTGTGGTCTCATGCATCTCTTTACCGTTAAATTGTGTGACCATTGTCTAAGAAAACACACAACATTACAAAAAATTATAGTGTTGTGTTCTGGAATTAAAGCGCGATGATAGCAGTCTCCAGACACCTCCAGATTGTCGACGTATGCAAAATAATTCTCATTCAAAAATAGAACGTGTCAACTCACATGAAGTTAAGTTTGTCTATAGACGCGGACATGTGGCGCGGCTGCCGGGGGCAGGAGTACAGATTCCTGGTGTCGAGCGGCAGCAGGTCGATGTCGTGGAAGATGAAGCACTGCCAGCCACCCGGCTCCAGCCGCTGGCTCTCAACGAAGCCCACGTTCATGAGCTTCGCGCGATTGAAGTCTTTGTACCCTGAAAGTGACAAAAATCATGTATTATGCTTATGATGACTGATGAGGAAAATGAAAAATCTATATGAATGAAAATAAATGTTGATAAATGAAAATATTTTTCTTTTTAATTTCAATGTTGCCTAAGAGAGTCACCCTAAGAGTAGGACTAACCCAAGGTGGAGGAGTAGGGGTGACTGTTAATGATTTCACTTGTTTTTATGGTATTTTTTTAATCTTAAATATTAAATTAATCTAAACTGGTATCATAAATAGCGAGAGGCGAATTTATTATGTGTCCTAATTTGGGTCCTCCGATTCAATAAGCTCTGTCAGATATAACGAGAAAACAAAAAAAAAACAATTAAGTAATACATACCTTCTTGTTCAACTATAAATATTCCGTATTCAATTTGTTGCTTCATTAGGAATGGATGCATGTGATTTAGGAATATGGCTAAATGCTGTTGGCGATCTCTGCAATAAATCATATTGTTATTATATTTTATCGATTAGTTTATGAAGGTTTATGAAGGTGAATTAGAATATACTGACTGCCTCTTTCTTCTTTCCATGAGAAGGGGTTTCTTATAAGATTGTTTAGTTTATATTAGCAATATTTTATTATATTATATAGGCTCAAATTGAAAAAGCTATACATATTTATTCATTTATTAGGCTTAAAAAATCCTTTCACATTCAAAACCTTAGACGGAAATAAAGGAAGGAATTGGGCCTTCATTACAAATATATTTCTTTGTGAATAATTTTTTTACCAAATTTGAGTAAAAATTTTCACTGTTTACAAGGGTTACAAAGGATCAACATTTTTTACAGGATACATCAACATTTTTAGCTAACCTGTATGGCACAATAATAGCGACTTTATGCCTGGCCGTACAGTTCGGTGGCGCGTAGTGACCGCCCCATTGTACTTCTGGGTATTTCTTTTCCACCCCACTCTAGCTCCAGCTCCGTCTTATTGACCGAAATGGGACCTGAAAAAATAATAGTAAGTATTTTAATTGCATTTGTGCACAATAATACAAAAAATGGATCATAGCCAAATACCCTATTGTAGTCTCTAGACTATTTTGATATCTATATCAAAATAGCTATTAATCTAACTTAAATTATATTATATCTAACTTTAATCCATAAACTCTGATATTAAGGAACTGCTGTCTAAAAAAGCGTTGGCCAAGTCCCGGTACAACCGCAGACCCAATGAGTTGAATTGGCAGAAATACGTCTCTATCCGCAATCAGTGCAGTAAGGTGTGTAGGAATGCTCAACGCCGACATATTCACAACTCTGTAGAAAACGGGGATCCAGCTACGGTTTGGAAATTTCTTAAGACACTGGGAGTGGGTAAGTCACGACAAGAACCCTTTTGTAAGTCAATTAATTTAAATTCCTTAAACAATCATTTTTGTACATCGCCTTTCTTTGATAAGGCGATGAAAGATAACACTCTTAAGTTCCTTTCGAACCTCAATACTCCCGAATGTTCTGCTTTCGTCATTAAACAATTTGCTGATAGTGATGTTAGAAAGACGATTATGCTCATTTCATCCAACGCGACGGGAAGCGACTGTGTCAGCCGCAATATGATTCTCTCAACCCTAGACGAAATCCTTCCTACCGTCTCCCATATCCTTAATTATTCCATTTCCTCTGGTATCTTTCCCGCCGCTTGGAAAAAAGCGCATATTATCCCAACTCCTAAAAAATCTAATGCATCCAATCTCACAGAATTCCGTCCTATCTCCATTCTCCCTTTTCTATCAAAAGTCCTTGAACGCTTAGGCGTTCGTTAGTCCATACCCAGCTGAATGAATTCCTCTCGAAACACAATCTCCTTAATCCTCTCCAATCAGGATTTCGTCGTGGACATAGCACAATTACCACTCTAACTCATATTGCGGATGGCATTAGGTCGGGCATGGAGGAAGGCAAGCTGACTGTCTTAGCATTGCTGGACTTCAGTAATGCCTTCAACACCGTCGATTTCGATGTCTTACTTGGCATAATGCGTTCTCTTAACATATCTCCAACAGCAGTTGATTGGTTTCGTAGTTACCTGTATGGTCGCCAGCAACGCATCTGCGTTGAGAAATGTTTTCCTCTTGGTGCTCAGTATCTGCTGGCGTACCTCAGGGCGGCGTTTTATCTCCTTTACTCTTCGCTGTCTTTATTAATTCTATTACCAATAATCTTCGCTCTTCCTACCACCTTTACGCTGACGATCTGCAAATTTATACTCGGGCATCCTTGGACATGATGGCTAACGCGATTGGAGCTATCAATTCTGACATCCAACATATATGTTCATGGAGTAAAGAGTATGGACTGAAGGTCAATCCATCTAAAACTCAAGTCATTGTTGTCGGCAGCCCCAGAATGATATCGAAGCTTGATCAGGACCAACTTCCATCTGTTTCCTGTGATGGTATCACTGTTCCATACAGTGATACAGTCAAAAATCTCGGCCTATACCGGGTATCTCAAGACTGCTACCGAAAACGAAGCTGGGTGGTAGTATTAGTGACTACAAACACAATGCAACTAAAATTTCGCAAAGAAACGCGACAATGATTTTTTAAATATCGTCATTTTTGGGTGGTAAATCCATAGTTTTTGATAAAATCATAATTTAAACACTTTTATACCTTAGATTATTTATAAATAATAGGATATACACTATTATTTTAGTAAAAAATGTATTTACCACCCAAATATGGTCATAGGAAAAAAATAACAAAGAAAAATTTTTCGCTTTTTTTTTGCAACTTTTTCTGTTGCATTTTGTCTGAAGTCGCTTTAACTACCACCCGGCTTCGTTTTCGGTAGCAGTCTTGATATACCCTGTATATGGACAAGTCTTTCACCTGGGGTCCGCAGCTTCGGGAAATTAGCCGTAAGGTTTTTTCCTCAGCTAGGTCTTTGTGGAGGTTACACAATTTTCTCCCCATTGCCACGAAAATTTCCCTTGCTCAAACCCTCCTTCTCCCCATCCTTGATTATGCAGATGTCGGCTATCTCGATTTCACCGAGGACCAACTTAATAAACTTGAGCGTCTTCAACATTTCTGTATTAGATTTATATTTGGTCTGCGCAAATATGATCATGTCTCCGAGTTTCGTGCTAAGCTCAAGTTTAGGTTACCCATACGACTTCGTCGGAATGCTCATATTCTTAATCTTCTTTACAATATTTTGTTCAATCCCCTTACTCCATCATATCTCAAATAACGTTTTATATTTCTCCACGATTCTCATTCAAGGACCTTGAGGTCGTCGGAGAATTTGAAGTCGAGAATGCCTGTGCATACCACGACTTTTATGGATAAGTCGTATGCAGTCCAAGCCGTTCGTCTGTGGAATGCACTACCAGTTGTCATAATACAGGCGAAAACACTGACATCTTTCAAAAAGATGGTTAAAGATAATACCTTTATATTATAATACCTTTCTCTATAAGCAGCTGCATGACGAAGTTTTATTTCCTACTTTGTCTCAATAGGTAATTTATAGTATATATATAATTATGTATGTCTATCTATAGAAGTATTCATATGTGTATGTATATAAAATATATTATATAAATCTGTATCTGAATCTGTATCAGCCCATATATGTCCCACTGCAGAGCACGGGCCTACTCTACAATCGAGAATACGATTGAGAGTGGTTAGGCCAAATATATATAATAGTATAAATATATATCATATATTGTGTATAATATATTAATTATAAATAATTTGTTTATATATTCCTTTTTAGAGCATGTTTACCTTTAAATTCTATACTGCCCTCTCTTCTTATCCTTTTTTTTATCCATCCAAAGGTTGTCTGTAAGAAATCGCCTAGGGCGATAAGACCGCCAACTGTACTCTTTAATTTTATTTGTTAAATATTGTAATATTTTGTTCTTTTGTGTGCAGTAAAGAATAAATAAATAAATAAAAATAAATAAACTACTAGCTACCACGATGAAGTACCGAGCTGTGAATTTCTCACCGACCTAAATATACCTTATATATACCTATCACTCACCTAAATCAGGAGGCATGCTGTCACAAAGTGGTAACATAGGCTCTGTCCTCTTTACCCCGCTCTCTGTGGTCACCAGGCTTTTGATTCCCTCCATGATCCTGGTGATGAGCATCGGAGTGGTCTGCGTGTGTCCTGTGGCGTTCACCGTCATGTTGTATGTGTTGTTCACAGGTCTTGTGATGTTGTACTTCTTTAGTATGATGTCGAGAGTGTTGTTGTTGATTTTCGTGCGATTGTGTGCGGAGGTCAGCTTCGACCAGCTCGGGGTTTTGTCGCTGCTTCTGAAATGATACAGTCAATATATTGTTGTAACATCATACGTGTATGTTGGAGGGGTAAGTAGAGTTTCTTCTAGTGATATTCACATTCACTCCTGTAAGGTGATGGGAGAGAGCCTATCGAAATGCCAGGTCTGAAGTCATCTGTCGGGTTGCAATTGCAAGAGTTTTATTTATTACACCGAAAAACTTAGACAACGTAGTATCTATTACAAACTATACAGGTGTGTCATAGAAATATAAATAAAAAATGGGCTTATGAATTGCAAAAAACTGATTAGACCATGGATTAGAGTTAAGACAGATGTATATATCATTTCAATTTTTTCTGTTCTTATAGAATTACTAATATATTTCCCACTGCAGGGCATGGGCCTCCTATTCAACCGAGAGTACGATTGAGAGTGGATATAGTCATATAGTCCAAAGCTGCTATAAGCTGGTTGGCCAACTATCTCATAGAATATCAACATAAATACTTCGTAACTTAGGTGATGGACTGAATTATTTGCATTTTAAAGGAACTAATAGTAAATAAAACATTCATAAATCTTGTACCTGAGCGTAGGCTGCGTGGCGTTGTACAGCGGCGTGTACAGATAGGTCCTGAGCGGCGATGCGTCCAGTATGGAGCCGAATATGTACTCGACTGCCGCGAGGCCCAGCACGAGCAGTAACAGCAGGCGGAGCGCGCGCGTCGCCCGCCCGCCGCCCGCGCTCGCGCCGCCGCCCATCAACGCATGCGGTGACACACGCGCACAGAGCACTAGAACACCCAACAATATTAATAAATACACTAGCAGTCCGGCCCGGCTCCACCCTCGGTTCAAACACACTTTGTAAAATGACGGCCATAATGTTCAATCCCAACTATCAATTTGGAATATCGACCAATCGGATCACGAAAAACGACTGTTGCTAGATTTTTCACTAAAGCTTCCCTCCTTTAGGTCATAGCGTGATAATATATACCTATACCTATGGCATACCTCGACAAATGACCTATCCAACACTGAGAGAATTGTTCAAAACGGACCAGTGGTTCCTGAGATTAGCGTTCAAACAAACAAATTCACTACAAAAAATTCAATAATTATCATATACAATAGCTGCGAAAAAAGTAAAGTTGCCAATTATAAAATTATAAGAGAAATATATAAAAGGAGAAATTTAATTCATCTGTACATGACAGGTACATCAGATTTTATTGTTTTTCTCTCTCAATCTATCTTCTTTTACTTTTAAGTTTTGTCTGGCACCGTTTTCCCAATTCCATTCACTCCAGTCCATCTAAAGCCGTGGTTCCTAACCTGAGTGTAATTACCCCCGCGGGGGTAAAACCTGTATTTTGCGGGGGTAACAATGAACTGGTTATCGTTTTAAGTGAAACAAAACCTAATATTACCAAACTTGTAAAAGCTAAGCAGTACCTTGTGGTACTGTGGTGGTAAAAAAATGTTAAACTTATAGAAATTGCAAAAGCATAATTATTGGTTATGCGCAATTATTTTAAGTTTAATAAAGTTTACGTATAGGATATTAACACGTGTTGTTTGAGATCATCTCATGAGCGGGGGGGTAAAGTCAGTTACCCATACATCTTAGGTGTAACGGACCTAAAAAGGTTATAGATGAATTAATAACATATATAAAATTCAGATTTTATACTATAACGCTGACAAAATTACATTATGTTAAAGTTTGAAGATTGCGTGATATTTAATAACATGTAATTTTGCCGGCGTTATTGTATAAAACCTGAATTTTATATATGTTATGAAAGCAACTATAAACAAATATTTCCTTGGTATTCAGACACTTTTGATGGTTCTTTCATCTTGCCAGAAACATTAAAGCTCATAACTTCCAAATTAACTACGATCGGAACTTCATAATAGCTGATTGTGTGATACCTATGTCATAGGCATGCGTACACAAACTTTCAGCTTTTATAAAATTACGAAGGTCTGGCGGCCACGGGCTCTTGGTCCATTAGGAACCACGGATCTAAAGGTTGTCTGTAAGATATCGCCTAAAGCGGTAAGACCGCTAATTGTGTTGTAAATATAGGTTAAAATATGTGTTGTGTATTTTCTCATTTTGTATTGTACTATAAAGGGTAAATAAATTAACGATATTTGCTATAAAGATTTTGTCACTTACTCCGAAAATAATATCAGAACACAACCAAAACTTCTTTGGTCATATATAAAATCAAAGAAATCCCACACAAATATTCCAGATAAGATGCTCTATAAAAGTAGAATTCTCTCTAGTGGTGATGATATATGTAACGCGTTTAATGAATATTTTCATTCCGTTTTTATACCCGTTACTTCTGAAACTTCTCACTCCAAGTTTAATTCACACTCCACTGTAGACATCCTCTCTCTTGATATTGATTCTAATCTTGTCTTTAAAGAGTTGAAACATGTTAACATTAATAAAGGTGCGGGTTATGATAACATTCACCCGATTCTTCTATCTAAATGCGCTGGTGTCCTCGCTATACCTATAACATTAATTTTCCGAACTTCTCTTGACACCGAAGTTTTTCCCAGTAAATGGAAAAAAACAATAGTAACGTCTATACCTAAGAATAATAATAAAGATATGATCACTGAATATAGACCTATTTCCAAATTGTACGTTTTTTGGTAAAATTCTTGAGAAGATAGTTACTGCCTTTATTTCGTGTTCTGTAAGTAATTATATATCTCCGTTTCGACACGGTTTTTTCAAACATCGTAGCGTAGATACCAATATGATTAATTTTACAGACTTTTTGGCACGTGTTATGGATAATAATATGCAGGTGGATGTCGTGTACACCGACTTCTCGAAAGCTTTCGATAAAATAAATCATCATATGCTAATGAACAAACTCGCAGAGGCCGGTGTGCATGGCAGCCTTCTTAGATGGATTCATTCTTACATAACAATAGAAGCCAAGCGGTCTGCGTTAAAGGTTATACTTCTCTTTTTCTCCCTGTTCCCTCTGGCGTACCCCAAGGATCACACCTGGGACCCTTACTCTTCACACTCTATATCAATGACATTGGTAATGCTTTCAATAACAGTCATCACTTACTTTACGCTGACGACCTTAAATTATTCACTATTGTTACAACATTGGAAGACTGTGTGAAACTGCAAAAAGATTTAAATAATTTATCCACGTATTGCGGTAAGAATCAACTTTTCCTTAACGCCAATAAATGTTTTATTATATCATACACACGTAAAATCAACAATATTACATTTGAGTACAGTATTAAAGATAAACCCCTTGCAAGAGTTTCAAATATAAGAGATCTGGGATTGATCATGGATTCAAAACTGTCCTATAATCTTCATATTGACTATATAGTAGCTACTGCATACCGTACTATAGGTTTTATTCTCAGAATTAGTAAACCGTTTAAAAATTCTCTATTTTTCGTTTGTCCGATCTATCCTAGACTTTTGTTGCACAGTTTGGAGCCCTTGTTTATTCTGTACATATAAAGAGAATTGAAAATCTTCAAAAGAGATTTTTAAAATCTCTCAATTATCGCGCACATGGTGTAATTGAAACCTACGACGATGCTCTAGTCAGACATAAAATGTCAACTCTTTATGATAGGCGTAAAATGTTTGATATTATTTATTTATATAAAAATGTAAACTTCCTTGTTGACTCATCCGCACTTTTGGCTAAGATTAATTTTTGGACACCAACTCGTTTACGCGTACGCTCTTCACGTTCATTACCACTTTTTGTTCCTCCTCAGTATCATAAAACATATACACGTAATTCCTTTGTATATCGTTCGACTAGCACATATAACAAGGAATTCTACAATATAGATATTTTAACATCTCTCTTGACCGCCTAAAATTAAAATAGAAACAAATGTTGTGTACAAATTATGTTGTCTATGATATGTATATATATATATATATATATATATTTATTTATTTATTTATTTATTTATTCGAGGACATCCAACGGCAATTACAATGTTTTTAAATCTATTACATAATTGATTCGGTATCATGCTTAAAGCATTGCCTGCAGGTGTCACAACATGCATAATATAATTTTGGAGCATTAGACAGACTTAACATTAAAATTAAGGTGAAATTAACAAGGTTAATGAGAACAGAATAAAAAACAGAAACGTGAAAACTCTGCGAATGACAATCATACTAAACACAATATAAACATAACAAAATGACATACTTCTAAAACAACATAAGTCCACTACCTAAGTGCTAAAACTTAACTAACTACAAAAATCACAGTAATAGTAATACAATAACACAGCCATATAAAATCAACAAAATCACAACAGAATTAAACTAAATTAGCTATAGAAATTGTATATATTATATATATATATATATATATAATATTATTATTTTCCAGAATTTGCATTTTTGTTATTACTATAATTAATTTCTTTTGTTATTGGTTGTGTAATTCATGTTTATTTTCAATTATTGTGTCAACATATTCTTTTCCTTATGTTTGATTCTCAATGATGTGTGTAGTTTACTTTATTTAGTACATTATTCGCGTCCTTCTACCTTTTTTCTTATATTGATTTGTTTATGGCACTATAGGTCTATTGTTAAACTTCATTTTGTAAAAAACGTTTGTAAATTAATGACTGTTTGATGCCTAATAAATTAAAAAAATATATATTAATTAACACTTTTTATTGCAACGAATCACGAGAAGAGCGTCCCTTGCGCCTGATGGAAAGCGATACGACCGCTCATGGATAGTAGCAAAACCAAACAACACCATGAATTACAAAGCAATGCTTGGCAATCCAATGCGCTCGCCATCCTGAGACGATCGATACGACATTAAATTTCAAAATGTCAAGTAGTTACGTACTCTGCTACAATGTCCATCATACAGAGACCTACCACCGGTAAAACATATTACCACCAGTAAATAGTTCAACTCTTAAATAAGGTCGGGTCTTAACGCAAATTTACATTGCGAAATGAATATAATGAATGATTTGTTTTCTTAATCCATGAAAGTATACAGTTTCTTGATTAATTCCATTTAGGGTTATGGTTCTCGACCGATGGGTAGACCAAAGAAGCGCTGGCTAGATGCTGTCAAAAAATATATGAGGGTCAGTGGCCTTACTATTTAGGATGCCGAAGATCGGGCGAAAGGGAGGAGAATTAGTTGCAAGACAGACCCTGGCATCGGCCGGCATAAAGCCCTATAGTCGGTAGGTATATTGCGGGTTATGGAAAACTTAGTGAAGAGATACAGTTTGAGCACCTTTGATCATGGAAAAGCGTAGGCGCAAGGTTTTAGGAAAGGGATACACAGCCGAACCAGAAATATAATATTATTGTGACAAAAGGAATAAAAAAGAAAATAGTGCATATTTCAGCTTATTTTACTTTTAAATATCAGCGCCACGGACGTCAGCGTCTATTCGACGCCATATCTGAAACGCTTGGTTGATGAATATGTAAAAGTAATGAAAAAACCTTCGAAGGAAGTACAAGTTCTTAACACATGTGTGGATTAATTACTTAGCTTGTTATCAAGATTTTGCACGTATACGTTTATTGCTAACAGCTCATTAATATGGTTTTATGCTAATGAGAAAACTATAGGTAATGTTAATGAGAAATTCGCGTGTTGCTACATGCGTGTACTTTGTAAGTAGACAAAGAAGGCTTTTTAACAAAATAGGTCAATATGTAAAATCTATTGTCCATGTAGCAAAGTAATTTGAAACTAACAAAATCAATGAAGGAATGTAAAAATAGCGTGAAACTGTTTATTTTTTAACGAAAATGACATGAGCAAGTTTTTCTTCAATAGTCTTCATTAAACACTATTATTGTTGAGTCTTGCACTGCAGTGTACTGCGCTCATCATCCAAGACATTAATATTTATTTTTATAATATAGGGAGCAACGACCACACGGTTCACCTGATGGTAAATGATCACCGCCGCCCATGAACATAATATAACTTTAACAACCAGGCTGATTAAAATGTCCGATCACTGCTGCCAAGAACTGAAATCTTAAGCAGACGGTACCCTTGACAAGTGCTAGGTTCATTTGTAACTGATAGTTTTTCAGCTGCACAATAAGGACTTAAAAAAACCATATCCACGATTGGTTGAAAAGTATAATTTTAAAAGAATTTTAGTTACTAATTCCTTAGCTAACAAAAAAAAAAACAAATGCTTTAATTTTTATAGTCTGTGCAACTTTTATGCGGAGATGTGGCCTGAGCGCACAGCCGTAAAAGGGTAGGGTAATTTTTCGCCTTGATCCGGCTTTACAAGGGCAAAATCCGATACGGTTAAAACTTTCCGGATAAATCGTATTTCATTAAAAGAAACAACAAAAATAGCTTCTGTTTTAAATTTATTTCTTACTTAGTTTGCTTTTCATTATTGCGTATTTGTAAATAAGCCCTGTTATTATAGAATTGTTTGTTTTCGGAAACTCAATTGCTAAATTGCTAATAATATTTTACTTTTTTTCTCATTAATCTTTCAGCGGTGACCCTGCTTTTATATTGCTATTTGTACATTAATGTTCATGAGTGGCTTATCCAATATCAAGATTGTTTATTTTTTTAATTAATTTATTGCTTTCACTACAGTATGAATAAATTATGTCTTTCTTATTACATATTCCACAACGAAAAAATAATTAAATATAGTTCAACGATAAAGTAATGTATTTTTTATTGAATAATTATGAATGTATGTGGAATATATTGGAAAAGGTTTATGGCAGACAGAACACAAGTTTCAAATACCTCATTAAACAAATTTTACGGATTTTATCACGGATCTAAGAAACCATTACACTGAAATGGAACAAGGTAGTGAATATTTGCACCCTATATATACCCGATAATTTATTCCACCGATTTAAAACTAATTAAAAGCCCAGCCACCACTAAAATATTTAGGATGTTAGAATACTATTCCTTAACCGTGACATTCTTTAAAAAGAAGTAACAAAGAAGTTGCAATTTCGATGCCGGATAATGGCGACATCCTCTCTCAAATAATCAAAGTCGACGTGTTGATTTACGTAATGGTCCTTGAAGATTGGTAAATTGGCGACATGAGTTCGCTCCGGTTTATTGTTGTTGCGTGCCAGAGTTTTGTACATTTGTAATGGAAGATTACCGGCCCGTACTGCTGTTACCAAGTGGACTGGTATACGCATTATCTGGGTATAACTTGGTTGCTCCAAGAGAACTTGAATGGCAAACGATAATCGAGTAATACTATCAATTCTTGTCGGAAAGAGCTCTCTTCAATGAATGGAAATGGTGTAGACCTACCGTTCTGGCTATAGTTTTTTAGTAGATAATACGCACAAAATGTAAAAATAGCATCACTCCTGTAGGCTTCAACTGTAAGTTTTTAGGGTATATTCAGACTGCGAAACGGACCCGGTGGTACTGGTACCTAGTTTTAGTGACGTCGGACACAATGCAACTAAAAATTCAAATCCTTGCGTACCATAGGATTTTGATAAAGGGTGTACATTATTACTTCTTCTTTACTCTACGTCATTATTGGTCTAAACTGTAGACTCTACAGGCTATGAGTCCATGTACATATGTTCATCCTTGGGTTACCTTCACGCACCGATATTTTTTGCCACGCAGAGATTTGATACTTGCCGCCGTAGAATAAGGTTTAGTATTTCAGAAGACCTTTCCTATGATGTAACACTTATTATTATTGCTCACTATGCCGAGGCCCTGTCGCGTGACTTTTGAACAGTCTATAAGTAGCTATATGTTCTAAAATACAGCGATTTCTGTTGTGTTGCCACAGAAAAAGTTGTAGCATCTGATCCATCTGCACCTTTCCATAGACATATCGCTTGTCGTTATTGGTCGATAGGCCAGAGTCCATACATGTTTGCCGCTTCTCCTTTGGTTCCACTATAGACTAACCATTCATAAAAACATGCTTCCGTCTTTGTCCCGAGATAATAATGAACCTCGGGAGAAACAAATTACCTTGCTCTGACAACAATTTATGCGACAATTATAACCAAGGACAAAGGAAACCCGTACACCATTTTTTTTTTCATTAAATTTATCAACATATTACTAGTACAACACTGACCTTAAGGAGAGAAAACTGTAAAGATGGAGCCCGGTGGAAATGTCCCATTCTCTTCACAAGTGAACCTTACACAGAATATACCTCGCTCCTTCCATTGTGATCTGAAACAAAATAAAAATAAATTAAAAGAGAGCTATACAAGTACAAGTCTATCATACTTTTATATGAGCAGTCGGCAGGATGCTCACGAAATTGTAAGCATTACGCTAACATACTCATATTTAAAACAGAATTAAGATAAGTTAAAAAAATACAATTACGAGCAATACAAATCTCTCGTCCTTACGAGTAATTAGGTGGTAGACCTTTTAATGTCTAGTAATGACTGGCTACAAGTCTTTGAGGCAAAGTAGAAAAAGCGGTAGTACATATTCAGATGGCTCTCTAGTACGGGCACAAGTACGGGATAGGGTATCTGATACCTAGTAATAGTTTTTGCATAAGAATTTGTTCCATACACACATGACACAGCGTTGTTGCAACAAGGCTGAATGAATTTTGTTCCTTCGCCTTCTGTTTTGAAAACGGCAACATTAGGGTACCTAAGCGGCCGTTTTGCACTATTCAGCAAGATTAAAAGTGGACGCAACGAGATTAAGGAGACTCGGAATGTTCTAGTTAGTTTGCGTTTGAGATTCGCCATTTTGTCTATAAAAATAAATGTTATTGTTTTTATTTGATTGTCCGACAATTTTTTCCGGCTAGCGAAATTACTTTGAGGGCTAAAATGTTTTTCTTTTTTAAATGTTCGTTTTGAATGTGTAACGTCGGGCTTTCAAATGGAATTACTTCTAATTATTGAAGTCTATATGTATTAATCACTAGCAACTTGTTATTGTTATTTGCCATATTAATCTAATGACAGAATTTATGGATTATAAAGTTATAGGTCTTGGGTTCGATTCTAAAACCAGACAATAATTATGTATGTGATTTGAAAAATCTTATAAATGAAGAGAGGTTGAAATTTGTACCCAGCAGAGCAGGTCCGCGTATCATAATTTAGGACGGAAAGAAGCTTAGCAAACGGAGTAAGGCATCAATGTCAACTCCACATAACCTTTTGAGGACACAAAAATTATATATGTACCTCAGAATTACGTAGCACTCAACACAAACAAGGAGAAAATAAAGAAAGTAAGTACAGAACATAATCTGGTCATTCCATTTCCACAATATTTTTCAACGTTTATTAATATTTACGGCATCGTTCCACGTGGTAATAACACTAAACTCGCTGTATCTAGCGTTTAATTGTACCATTAAATTCTTTATTCCCTCCGTTGACCCGTTTTGTTTACGCCGCTTAGTTTCGGAATCGGATTGCGGTAAGAGATTGGCCATTGAGAAAGCCTATAGGCATCCTTTTGTTTTATATGCCTTTTATTGCATTGCATTTGGAGTTTGGTATCTGTTAACGGGAAATCTCAGCACATTCGGCTAATGTTTCCGCAATCATATCCCTTTTCTCATTTTACTGGCATTAATGTTTATGTTCTCTGTTATTTTGTTAATGTAAATAATTCGGAATGAAATGAATCTGTCGATCGATCTATTTATTAAAACGTAAAGAATTTTTAATATTGATATGATAATAAGTTACGTAATAACTTTATACAGAAGGTCACTTAAGCAAGGACTAAATCAATTAATCGACTTGGTATTACATGCATCTCATAACTTTTTGCGGTAGAAAACCTGAGCGGCGAGACTTTGAATTTTTTTACAGGATAGGTATTACAGAACTCAGACGCCTAATTAAAATGTCTACTACGATACAAACTTTTTGCGAAAACGTAAATGCACTGTTGTGTTCCGGTTTGAAGGACATTGTAGCCAGAGTAACTATCGGAAATAAAGAGACTTAACATCTTATGTTTAAGGATGGCGAGTGCATTGGGATGCCAAGCATTACTTAATTTCATGGTGTTTGGTTTACCTCCTATCCATGAGCGGTCTTATCGCTTACCATCAGGCGAATAGAAAGGCACTACCTGTCTCGCTATTCATTGCTATAAAAAATGGGAGTTAAGATTGAATATTAAGGTAGATGGACCCTATCGCAATAGGAACAAATATAACGCTTCAGCCTTATCTCTAAGAAGAAAAACAAAGTTTATTCGGCGAATTAGGATCTACGTATTAGGTAAATCCGAATGAATAGTTACAAGAATGAAAGATGGATGGAGTAAAAATAAGGATAAAAAGAAATATGATTTATGTTGTTCCCAAATATGTGAATATGTATGTATGAGAATTGAGAACCCAAGATATTTGCTCTTCCATTCACGTTTCACCTAATCTCTGAAAGTGTATAGAAGGGTGAGGAAAGATCTTTCAATGAAAGGATACAATAGTTTTCCGTCTGAAGGTCGTGGAAGCAGATGGCGAATCATATTTTACGGACAACGTACTTTCGCATGAATGGATTTTGTGCCGTACATAAGAGTGTAGGAAATCCTTATAGGAATATAAATAAGTATTCAATGTACAGTTATTTGTAGTGTTTATTAAACACTATGTAATGTTTGCCTAATAGTTATGCTGTGGAATAGTTTTCACGTGATCAATCCTACTTATAACCCTGGTAGCCTTCGACAGACTGCAGACATTGATCAATATCGCACGACTGCTATTTTAATCACGACTATTTTAATCTATGTAAATACCAATCAAAATACGCATCGCAAATAAATATGCATGGTTTCGACTGGGGATTAAGGGGCAATGAATATGATTGAACGTTCATATTTATCTTTATTTTATATAATAATTCTGCCATTCCAAAAATTGTAGCGCGCGAAACCATTTCGTGCTGAACAAAGAGTATTTAAGCTGTTTTTAATGAGAGAATTTTGGCGAAGTGCAAACTCAATTTTGCCAGGAATAATTTTTTTACAAGAGCGATATTTTTTAATATATACGTAAATTAAGGGAGTTCGTGACCATTTTTTCTAATGAGCCACAGTCGTGACTTGAGGGTTATGCTTACGCCTATCCCTTCACTAACGAGTTTAAAAAATACAAATTGTGAAAGCAGTCCGGCCGCTCGTATTATGGAAAGAATAATATAAACTACATTTAGGTCCACACCAAACACAATGTGAAGAATTTATTAGTGTCACCCAACACTACCAGTTTATGGCGGTACGACCAACATAATTCCTGGATTGTATACGGACTTATAGAGCCACAAAGTTATCTGGCCCGGTGGCCAAAAGTGGAAACAAAGACGTCATTTGAAATTGACAATTTACCTGCCACTCACTGACATAACCGCCATTGGTTCTTTACTCAATGTATTTAAGTTTCCTGCATTATTAAAAATTAGTGAAAAATGCCGAAAACTTTAAAAAGTGACGCTAGGAACGTTAGACTCCAGGTATTCAATTTTACGAAGGAAGATAAGCGTCTTCAGACACCTATAATACCCTTCGAAAAAAATTATCAACGCGTAGCTGCCACCACAGCCTTGTGTTGTCAGCTTTTCAAAATAAATTCCACGTAAACAGAATTTTGTACGTACTAGTAAAATAGGTGTAAGCACATATCATAACACGCTGGCCTAGTGCCAACCCGCACTAGGCCAGCGTGGTGGACAATATGGCCTAACCACTCTCAATCGTACTGTCGATTGTAGAGTAGGCCCGTGCCCTGCAGTGGGGCGTATATGGACTGATACTGATACTGATACTGATACTGACATATCATAAACTAAAATGTATCTTTACGTGCGTGGTGGCCTGTTGGTAAATGGACCTAACGCGGCTGCCAACATGTTTACGGTGGTTGTGGGCTCGAATCCCAGGTCACAAATCTGACTTTTCGGAGTCATGTGTGTATTGATAGTCAATAAATACGAACTAAAACGGTGGAGGAATACATAGTGAGGAAACCTGCATATCATAGCGATTTATAAGATTATCTATGGTATGTAAGTCCACCAGCCCACTTTAGGCCAGCATGGTGGACTATATGGCCTATGATATGGCCTAACCAACACTCTCGATTGTAGAATAGGGCAGTTCCCAACAGTGGGACATATAGTATATGGGCTGATACAGATACACTTGTTTAAGGGTATGGGAAGCAATTTGTTAGAAATCTTGGGAAGGAAAAATAACATGCAAATAAAACTGGTCCACTCATTTTCCTGACACTATTGATCGAATTGAAAAATCTTACTTCACCCACTTTATTGCTATATGTATTTTTAATGGCAACACCAAATTCGACAACAGCGACTCTCTCACCGGGTCAGATAACTTTGTGGGACGTTATTTTACATTTAAATGTCACTTATATCACATTGATGTAATCTTTAAGAATTTTCACATAAACCTATATAAACCTAATACAATTTAAGTCTTCTATAATTCAGAAAGTGTTTAGTTACAAGTATTTATATTTAGTCCCTTAGAAAGTCCAAATAAATGTATCCTTTATTTTGGGCATTGTCTCTGTGACGAGGTATAATTGAGGTCTAGAAATATAAGCCGGAAGCCACAGGAAACGCCGGCATTTCTCTCATGAAGATTTTCTAAGAAAAGGGTGACTTGGGAATATTCTTCGAAGTGTCAACTTTGATTTGTTACCAATACATTAATTTATTTTTTGTTATATTGAACCTATTTGTGTTTTCGCCGACTCGGTTGTAGTAGGACCTTGAAAAAATCTAAAGAGAGTTCTGGAGTTTTTCTGATTGCCTCGGTACCATGTTCGAATTCCAGGTCTGGCGAAGTGACATTAGATTTTTTCTATTAATTAGGAGTGTGGAGTCCGGACTTTGTACCCGATATGGTTATAGGTTCATCCCTATCACATTGTTTGATGGAAAAAATTACGCGAAACGTGAATGTCCTCATAGCAGCTCTGCATACTCCTTCTAGCAAAGATGTGATGTATAAATATGTTTAAAGATTTTCTGCAGGTTTTCTGTCAGGTCATTAATTAGTTTAACTCACGTTACGAAGCAATGGGCAAGCAGGCAAAATTATGTCGACATTGTGAATAGTATAACTAGGCAAAACACTTAAGAACACACACTAAAACAAAATATATGTAGAAACTAAACACAATTTCTTTCACAAATACCACAACGAGGATCTCAAAATAAACTATAATAGTATTATGTTGTAATCGGATTTTATTCAGTACAATGAGCTTACTACTTATACCACGGCTGCGTGGTTTATTTATATTTTGTTTGTAAATATACTACTTAAAAGATATTTAAGCCTGCTTGCAACCAGAGGATTAGTCAAGAGCTACATTTTTATATCTTGGAATAGCTTTGACTATGATAAATCATACTATAAATATAATTAACTACTGCTATTCTAATAACCAGTGTTTATAACGATACAAAAATATATTTATCTGAGTTGTTAAAAACACAACATCTCATTATTTGCGCATTTCCGCTTATAACGAAAAATAACAGGTCTAACTAAAAAGTACAAAAGTATACTTTTATAAATACGCTACATAATTTTCATACTTAAGCCTTAAAAGATTTTACTTAACCAACCATCGTTCTAAATAAAAGTCTGGTAAAAGTTTAATAAGTGCGCATTACAGGTGATAAGTTAAGGGTGTAACATCTTTCGAAAGAAACCTACTTTTAGCATTCCACCACTGAAAGTACCTAAGAACATGTTTTGGAGGAATTTCAAGTTCGATTTTGACACTAAAAGCGAAGTTGTACGTCGACACGAGAGGCTTAGGGAATAAACTTCTTAAAAAATATTACGGTCTTAATTTTTTTTTGGACGAGATTTTATTTACGTGTGTTCTTTTAAAAAAAATATCGGTAGCCATAAAATTACTCCATTGCACAATCCAAGCACAATCCATACGTTATGACGTAATAATGACGATGTTGACGTCATAAAAAATAATGACAAAAACATCATAATGTTTAGAAAGTCGAGACTCAAAGCTGGCTATAAATTATTTTTTTCCTTCAACTTTTTATAACAATAGACCAAACTTTCCGAGCCGTAAAAAACTGAGCAAATAAAACACACTTCTGTTTATTCCCACAGGTACTTTGTCATTTTGCCTTGAAGTCCTCACTCCCACGGTATGACGTCAACGAGTATTTATGGTTGAAAGCAATCAAGAAAAAAGGAAAAATATTAACGGCGCCACCTGTAAGTTCTGTGGGCGTTTCAACATTAAGGTCAACTGGACTATTTCACCAGACTTATTTACGAGCTACTAATGTGACAAGGCCCAGGTTCGTGCAATGGTACTTGGAGACTTAAATGTTTGAGGGATGTTAATATAATTAACTTATTAAAATTGATAGATGAGCTAGGTGACAGTTTGTCAGCTAATGAGTTATTACACATATTAGTTTCAATGTCAACAAGGCAGTATGTTTGAGTTGCCTTCGACTCGCACATTAAGGCTCAATTGCACAAACTAACTTTGCCAATACCTTTGCCCTTGAAACTGTCAATTCCATACATTCGCAAGGTCAAATACATCTCAAATGTATGGCGATGACATTTTCATAGGCAAAGGTATTGCCAAAGTTACTTGGTGCAACTGAGCCTTAATCGGCCATTTTGAGGTCTATCTCTAGATCGTTAATAATATACTCTCACAGAAAATCAAATCTTTTTCATTTTTCAATTGATTTTGCCTCGTGTTTATGCATAATTTAAACAGTTAGTGATGTTTACTTACATATATTTTATGTAAAAACCGGAAACTGGATCAAAGCTACAACCACAATCGTATGAGCTTATTTGAATGATTTCTTTGTATAAATCCGCCATGAATAAATATAAAACCATCCGCAGTCATCCAGATATCCATGGGATTATTTTCCATGCAACGCTATCGTGTGGAAGGTAATATATTTTACTGTCCTGTTACGCTTGTATTTTTATTATGCAGATGTAAAAAATAATGGAAAATATAAAACTTTCTTACAAAATGTTACGTAACATCCTTAATAAAGGTTTTATGATTTTGTTTGTCTAATTTCCAGGTCATATGAAGCAGTTATCTTTTAGTAGGTGCATTGTACTTTTTTTGTCTTTATTTTTAACTTTTGAGTTGGTTTTGTAATTCATGAATAAGCGGCAGTTGAGGCAGGCGTCCACATTTTCGCACGGTGCGTATCGGACGCATCTCATCAAACGGATTATTTGTTTTATAATGCGTTTACAATACAGTGATCGGATTTGCTTGGATTGCCCGTCAGAGCATAAGCATCGGCATGCTTATGCTAACAGGTAGATTCTCATACAAAGAAAAATACGATCCGTTTAATATCTTCGATACAAAAGAACGTTTGTTAGAACGTGGTGCTAATGTTTATTTCAAGGTTAATGTCATGTTAAAAGCGAAAAAATTCAACAAATTAAGTTATCAATGATTCTAAGGTAATATTTTAGTTTAGCGGATCACTTTATAACCTTGAAACTTTTCAAGAGAATCGCGAATTCCCAAGATAACACACACAAGCATCATAAAAGAAGAAAGGTTTTCAGGTAACGTTAAATCACACATACATTTGACGATTTCAGATCTTTTTTATGTCAAATTAGGAGTTCTTTTGACGGCTTTTTGAGCTTATTTCCTTATTAATATAACTGATATTATAACCTACTTGTACTTGTATTTCAGATAAGCTGATTCTACCGCAAACGAACTCTTTATAATTAAAACGTTAGTAGGTAAATGGTTATAATTATTTGAATGTGCAGATCTTCGATCTTGTGTGCTTTCAATAAAACTATATCTATGCTATTTATTATATATTTTATTTGGTCACATCCTTTTTTTCCATATGGGCGGTAAAGAATACAGGGACAGTCTAGTGCTTTTACTGCTTTTTTGACAATACTTGCGATAGCAATTATTTAGTAATCAAACGCCAAAAACTAAACTTATATTAGCCTTAAAGAGTTTTATTAAACTGAAAAGATTTTCTATCTTTTATTACTTTGGAAACGTTGACGTCCCAGCAGATATGACAATGTCTGTAAAAAAATAAAAACCGACTTCAAAACAAAAATCCACTAAAAACCAAAAAATAATAAATACCACTCCAAAGCAAAAAAATAATATTTATTTCATGGAACTCGTGCATGTTGATTAATTTGCTTAATGACTTGACTAGCCAACAAATCAAAATATATGCGTAACATATTGAAGGCGGGTCGCCCAGTACCAAACATATAGATATTTAAATTAATATAAGGCATACGTCCTACATGTTTTGAAGTCGGTTTTTATTTATTTTATTAAAAATTTTAGTTATTTTTATCTTTTTAGTGTTGATAGGCATTTAAATTAAGAAGATTTGGTCCCCACAAGGAATGTGTTCTTTCCGATGACAATGAAATCGCTAAAATCGGCTAAAAGCTGCCAAAGATATTGGAATATTCACATGTTTATTATTTTTCTCCCCCCCCCCCATCCCTTCGCGCCTACCTCTTTTTCCCTCAACCACTGTAGCCTAGCTTTTATACTGAAGCCAATGCAAAAAGAACCGTTGAAATCCTATTAAATTTTGAGGGGCTCTGCTCTCCAGGTCCGAACATGATAATCAGATCTTAATGTTATGTTCCTGGGATCAACCTGTTAATACGTTCTTTCTAATGAAAAAGAAATCACTAAAATCGGTTATAAGCTGCTGAAGATATTAGTATTTACGTGTATTTTAATTTTATCGCCCCCCCCCCCCCCCCCCTCACCCCTACCCCTTTTTCCCTCCCTCACTGTAACTTAACTTTTATAATAAACCTAATGCAAAAAGAACCATTGGAATCCTACTAAATTTTGAAGAGTTATATTCTCCAGGTCCGAACATAATCATCACATCTTCATGTTGTATTCCTGGGATCAACCTGTCAATACGTTTTTTCTAATGAAAACGAAATCACTAAAATGGGTTGAAAGCTGCCGAAGATATTAGAATTTACGTGTATTTTAATTTTATCACCCACCCCCTCTCACCCCCACCCTTTTTACCCTCTCTCACTGTAACTTAACTTTTCTAATGAACGTAACGCAAAAAGAACCATTGCAATTCTCCTTAATATTAAGGAGTTCCCCTCTCCAGGTCCGAAGATATTCATCAGATCTTCAGCATATTTTTATGGGACCAAACGACAAGCACCAGCTTTCAATCAAAGAAAGAATGATCGAAATCGGTTCATACAGTACAGAGAAACGAGGTAACAAACATACAAAAAAAAAAAAGCAACACACAGTTGAATTGAGAACCTCCTCCTTTTTTTTGAAGTCGGTTAAAAAGAGTCGGCACGTGGCGCAGACGGCCGGGCCGTTCAAAACAAAGGGGTCCTATTAATCACGCCTCCGCACTTAGGATCAGTAGACATTACCCTTACAGTATCAACTGGAGCGCGCATTCCCTATTCTACCCGCGAGTGATGGACGATGTTGATTACAATTCCAAAACACATCAATAGCCCGAAATTACAAGGTACTGTTTCTCGTCCACGGTGTTTTGCATTTCAATTATAGGATTATGGTGTAATCCATTAACACGGATAGAAACCGTGGCTCCTTCGAACTTAAAAGGTTGCCAGGTTAAATATTTCCTATTAAATATGGGGAACGTAGGTTAATTTCTATTGTTATTATTTTTTACCATACATAATATATTTTTAAATATTATATTCGATAGGTCGATCGTCCCCTATCACACAATGGGGCGAAAAATACATGAAACAAGAGTGTCATGGTTGCACCTCTGCCCCTTCTGGAAAAAAGGCGTGTATTTATGTATGTATGTGTTTAATATATCATATAACATGACATACTTTCATTTGCATTACTAGAAATATTTAATATTGGTATATGCTACAAATTTCAGTATGTGGAATTCAATGCATTATAAATGTGTGTGAAGGATATACATCAAACGTATGATGTATTGACGTATGACACGGCTACGATGGGAAATTATTACGTTCAGGTACTTGTGAACATGACAAGTCCTATTGAGGCATACAATGATATGCTCTGATTGATTTTCATTGAAAATATTGCCACGAAATCTTATATTAAAGAGGATTTGAAATGTAATGGATGACTTCAATATTCTGTTAATAAATTGGCAACTAGCCTAACAAAATTGATCTATAAATTGACTGGGCCTACGTGGTCATGTAAAATTATGGCTATTAGGATCTCATTCCAAATTGTTTTTTGTTTTGTTGTACTCGTACCTCAAATTATCTGCTTTATTTCGAATACTATCTAATTTGAATATCTACGGATTATAGTAAGTTATTCCGCAACATAAAACGAACAATCCCATCAAAAACATCCTGTTAAAAAATTCCAAGTCTCGCAGCTAGTTTTTCTACCGCAAAAAGTTGTGAGCCATCGCATGAAAACATAATGTATCGTACAGTTTATACATAATGCTACTGGCCAAGTCGAACTATTAATTACAAAGTTATTCACGCAGTTGGTGTATCTAGAAAACTAGACAGAAATTATGAAATGTTAAAATTTTCCCTTAATTTAGACTCTAAATACTAATGATATTCTAAATTTGAAGGTTCTATGTCTGCTAGAAGTGCCTTAGTTTTTGATGATCGGTCAGTCAGTCAGTGAGTGACAAAATTACGAAAGTTTGACAAGTTATAATTCTTAAACTTCTGGTTCAAATTGAATGAAATTTTAAATATACCGTGTTTACACAATGCCTACTTAGTAACTGAAAATTCAGGCTTCTTGCTTTAACCACAACGAAGTTATGGGGGGTTGAAAATGGTCTGAATTGCTTCGAGAAAAGGATGGTACGACTGTGCCGCTTTTTAGCTCGACTTGGAGTTATTCCGCAACATAAAACGAACAATACCGAAATAAAGGTTTTTTTTTTCTCTACTAATATATCATAATTACTCTATACAGTAAGCGAAAACCATTTGACGTAAAGCCAAAGGGTGAAATTGAAAAATTTAAAGCTACATCGCGGCTGATACTCTTTCAATTAATATTATGCCGGCGCCGAAACGCCACCCGCACTCAACTTCACGACTCATTACACTGAAAATATGGCGGGAAAATATCGACTAATTGCGCTGCAAAATATACAATCAATTTTATTTTGTATTTATGCGTCTTATTAAATTGAGCGGTAATAATTGAGCAAGGAGTTTAATGTTAATAACATTTCGTAATGTAGCTTCAAATCAAATGAAAATACTTTTAATTAATGAGATTTAAAGAACATCTAACAGTCGAATTAATATTACTACCGTTACAGAAAGTGCTGTGGATAAGAAGACAAAAATCAATGACAATGTCTATATTAAATTTTATTTTTCTTTCATGCAGATTGTCTACGTTAGCATAACGAAGATATCTCTTACCTAAAGTAGTATGTGTTCATGCCAAAAACCCAAGCTCACAGGCAAAGGAATGCGACGGTCGCCACACTCAAGCGGGAGCAACTAGCTGAAGAGCACTTTGGGAAACCAAAGTAGCTGCCGGATGTTTTTTAGACGAAAATTCACACAAAGTTTACGAGTCCTTTAAAAGCAATTGCCATTATGAAGTTGGCAACACCGAGTTCATTTCAAAAGCCGCAGATATTAATCTCTATTTATCAGCCACAGTTTCGTACTCGACGTACGCAGAACACACTAGCGGCTGTCCCTCTCACACCCTATATAATTATCGCGAGTTAGTGAGGGATAGACATGTTATAGGGCTATTATGCGGCTTACGCAAAGCGAGAGTATCTAGAATGCAAACCACAAGCCTCGACTAGCTCCCGCAAACTTTATCTGCAACTTTGCCTTTGTGCAAAATGTGCGAACACCTAATGTTCACAGTCGCGTTTGAATAAATTCACTATGCGGAGATGGCGGGCGGAAACAGATGTTGAAATCAACTTTGGGATCTGTTAATATCCTATATTGAGCATATTATCATTTTATAGTTCTATCCCGAAATTTCGTTTAATTTAATATTCTGAGCCACGAGTTCATTGAAGGCGTTACAAATTTCTTATTTTACCCAAAAAAACATAAAGTAAACTAGAGAACGGTGAATGATACAACGTGAAAACAGGAGAAAAGTAAGGCACATTAAAAGAAAAATGTATTTAGATACAATGATGAAATGATGAGACTGCAAAGGTTATAATGTTCATTCAATCGACTTCAAAAAAAGAGATAATTTTTTTTAATTAGCTATGAACGAGATGTATTAACACCCAACAGTCACATACATTAAACACAACAGTCACATACACATTGGAATATCTATAGGCTGAAGCATCCTATAAAAATACTCATTTCTACTATAATATTACTACCAAACAAGACAATAATAAACACATTGCCCTCAAAGAAACTAGTTGAAATGGAACGCAATGACGACTGTGGAGCATCTGGTTGGGTAATTAAATGACAACATACAATAAAACACACTCACAAAACGGTGCAGCCCCGGCAGAAATAATACAGATAACATTATCTAGAGAATAAAGATAAGGAAAGGTTCGAGTGGCGAATCCATTCGGAAATTACCTACAGCTGGTATTGAAGTCTAGGAATAATGAATAATTCAAGATTATTTTCAAAATTTGTTTCATTTTTTGAGAAGAGTTGCCACTGCGTCAGTCTAAAGTCCGGTAGTTACTCTGGCTGCAATGTCTTTCAAACCTAACACAACAGTCTATTTACATTGCCTTGGCGAGAGAAATGGACATTTGGTACCTACCCAAGCTGCATTTCACAGATGAGTCATCACCAGTTAATTATGATTATTGAATGTATACGTTATTTATTGTAATTTATTAACGTGGGAATTGCGATATGAAAGAGAAAATTCCGCGGGACATAATTTTTTTATCGGACATGTGAAGGCCAATAACTTTTCCCTACACATACAGACATAAACTAACGCTTTTTTCCCAGAAGGGGTAGGCATAAGACACCCTTGTTTCGGTTTGTATGTTCCGACATACGATGTGTCGCCCCCTATGGGCGAGCCTATCGCCACATCCGGCACAAATTCCTGAGTACCGGGTTGATCATGAATGGAAAACTCCAAGAAATATAATATCACTTTGCCCGACCTGGGGTTCGAACCCGAGACCTCGACGTTGTAATCGAGCAATACGAGTACATCTGCGCCAGCGAAGCAGACTTTCTCCTACACCTTCAGTAGTATAAGTTAAATACACCCAAAAATAAATACACCCAAAAGTCACATATATCCTGACTCCACACTAAGATCGATTCTTGTGTCGTGCTTATCAGGAAATACGAGATACTTTTCAGTCTCACAAACACCCAGACCCGAAATACTTGTGGATAACACTGTTTCGGAGCAGGCATCGATCCCGCAGCCACATGTCACAGCCAGCGTCTAACTAAGCCACAAATGTAAAGCTGTTTTTAACTTGATACAGTAGTGCAAGTGCATCAAATGAGTTTTCAACTCGTCTTAACTCCGAGTTGTGAACTATAATCTGTCCCCGGGGAACGGTGTGGAGTTAAAATGGCGCGGTTAATGTGATTGTAATGTGCGGAGTTACTGCCGACAGTTATTTTAATATCTAGTCCCTAGTTGAATATAAAAGGAAAAACTATTCTACGTTTTGTTTACAGAACATTTTTTGGTTCATTATGAGACTAATCTAAAATATAATTACAATTCTGTATCAGCGTATATCTATACGTCCCACTGCAGGGCACATGCCTACTCTACAATCAAGTTTGATTGAGAGTGGTTAGGCCATATAGTTCTATAGTAGTCTTAGTATAATATCTGTATTAGCCCCTATACGTCCCACTGCAGGGCACGGGCCTCCTCTACAATCGACAGTACGATTGAGAGTGGTTAGGCCATATATAGTCCACCACGCTGGCCTAGTGCGTTAGTGGGTTGGCGGACTTACATACCATATAAATTTTTATAAATCGCTATGGTATACAGGTTTCCTCACGATGTTTTCCTTCACCGTTTTAGTGCGTGGTGATTGACTATCAATACACACATGACTTCGAAAAGTCAAAGGTGTGCCCTGGGATTCGAACCCGCGACCACCGTGGACATGTTGGCGCGTCTAGTCCGTTTACCAACAGGCCACGCACTTACCAACTTAGTATAATAAAAATTGTATAATTTGATGACATATTATGTTATGGGCCAAGTGATTAATGCTGGCAGTATTCATAATGCCCGGGCAGTATGAATATTGCCGAGCCATATCGGGCCAAGTGATTAATTACAATCTAAACTCACCTATTTATCACATAGCCCGGGCATTATGAATATGGCTACATGATGATCGGGCACTGTGATTAATAGGTGATTTTTTACGTGTTGCCCTGCCGCATTGTCGCAGATGCGATAGACCAATAAATAAGACAGGTTGAATTGACCTGCTTATGTTTAGTTGTTTTTTAACGTCCGAAACATTATCTTCAGAAGAAAATTAGTATACCCACTTTATGGATCAGTTAGGTCGACTGTGCCCCAAAACCGACTCGGGACACCCCGACTTCACGTAGTCTTTTGGCTACCGACCCTAGAGTGTACATAAAAAGCCGGAGGCGCGGAGAGAGAGCAGCCCCCGCCCGCTGTAACGAAGGATAGGCAACCGTGCGAGCCGTAGCGGCTGAGGCTGCGGCAGCAAGCCGAAGCTGCGGAGGTGAGCGTGGGTGCCTATCTTTTGTTACGCAAGGGCGAAGGGGCTGAACTTCCCGTAGCGCCGGAGACGATGCAAAAGCTAATTTGTATTGACAACAAGTGGTACCAGGGGAGGTGCGACACTCCCCCTCCCCCTCCACTCCTCCCAACCCACCCCCTCGTGCTGCCCTATTCTAAATTCTACCACTTCGGCTCATTGTTTTGATTTTGATTCACTTTACATCACTCTGCCCAATAGGCACTTGGCATAATTCATAATGCCCGGGCAATGTGATAAATTGATTGGTTATAATCACATTGCCCGCTCTTATTGGGCATTATTCATATTGCCCGGGCATTATGAATAATGGCTGATTAATTACTTGGTCCATAACATATACATGTTAAACTTATACATGCCCGGGCAGTATGAATATTGCCGAGCCATATTGGGCCAAGTGATTAATTACAATCTAAACTCATCTATTTATCACATTGCCCGGGCATTATGAATATGGCTACATGATGATCGGGCAATGTGACTAATAGGTGTTTTTTTTACGTGGTGCGCTGCCGCATAAATTATAATGGTTGAATTGATCTGCTTATGTTTTTTTTTTGTAACTTCCGAACCATTATCTTTAGAAGAAAATTAGTGTACCCACTTTATGGATCAGTTAGGTCGACTGTGCCCCAAAATCAACTCCGAACACCCAGACTTCACGTAGTCTTTTGGCTACCGACCCTAGAGTATATATAAAAAGTCGAAGGCGCGTAGGGAGAGTAGCCCCCGCCCGCTGTAATGAAGGACAGGCAACCGTGCGAGCCGTAGCGGCTGAGGCTGGTCGCCTGAGGCGACCAGCAAGCCGAAGCTGCGAAGGTGAGCATGGGTGCCTATCTTTTGTTCCGCAAGGGCGAAGGGGCTGAACTTATTGTAGCGCCGGAGACAATGCAAAAGCTAATTTGTATTGACAATAAGTGTTTTAAGGGTTAGGTTGCTATAATAGATATTTCTCAGGAATAGTGCGTTACCTTTTCATGGGAGTGGTACCAGGGGAGGTACGACACTCCCCCTCCCCCTCCACTCCTTCCAACACACCCCCTCATGCTGCCCTATTCTAAATTCTACCACTTCGGCTCATTGTTTTGATTTTGATTCGCTATACATCACTCTGCCCAATAGGCACTTGGCATTATTCATAATGCCCGGGCAATGTGATAAATTTAATGGTTATAATTCAATGTTTCTTCAAATTAAATGGTCACATTGCCCGCTCTTATTGGGCATTATTCATATTGCCCGGGCATTATGAATAAAGCCCGATTAATCACTTGGCCCATAACATACATATGTGACAATCTCTAGAGACTTTCCCGCCCTCACACCCGCCACTGCAACTCCTGTCAGCCAGGATCAACAGTGGCACACAAAGATTTGACACCGAGCTCCGGAGCTCGACGAGTCTCTCAGGGACACTAGCTTGTCTTTAACCCGCATCGAAATTAATCAGAAAGAAAAACAAAAGGAGGAGTTGGAAACAAATAGTTGTCCACTTCCCTCCGCAGCAAAGCGGGTGACAAAAAATATATAATATAATATGTGAATATCTATGTATATGGTACTAGCTCCCCGGTACGTGCTTCGCTATATATAAAGTGAAATATAAAAAAAAGAGACATCAGAATGTGATAAATGAAGAACCGTTCGACCGATTTTGTGCAAACTTCACATAAACCATATACTAAATAGTCCGAAAAAAGCCTAAACATTTGGTTTGGATAGGTGAACCCGTTCATAAGTTATAAAATTACAACAAAAAGTGGTTTAAAACTGTCTATGAATAGGGCCTATAAGTATTGCGTTTATTAATGAAAACAACCCTGATTTACTAGAGTAATTTTCAAAGCATTTTTTACGGAAACACTGGTATACTGAAAACATTCCAAGTTTAATTTTATTTATAAAAATAATATTGGAACGTTCTTAAATGTTCGACCTAGATGACGAAACAAGAAAATGAAACAAGGTGTTGGAAGAATAAATACAATTCTAAAATATTTTATTACAATGTAAATAGCATTGAATAAATACGTTCTTATGAGCGAATTGTTTAATCGGTTAATTTTTCTTTAATTTCTATCCGAGTAATTACTATACTGTCACGAATTGTTAAACACCCTCACAAAAGTTTCATTTTGCAGGAATTTGAAAGTTGAGACGCCACAAACGATATAATCCAGGCAAAACAGAGTGTAACAATAGCTTGTTTCACATAATCCCATTCCAAGTCCCGCTACTGTTAATGTACATTACCAAGTGCTGTACAAAAGGCGAAACTTCATTTGTTCAGATAAAAGTTGGGTACACAGAGTTTCAAGTCGCCGTAAGAGATCCCCAAATGAAAATGCTTTCATCTGGTACAAAGCTGAATTTGAATAATCAGTTTGGTCTGACGCTAACTAGAATGCAATACCTCTTGTGTTGGCAACTTGTGCATTGCTCATCCAAGACTGAAATACCGCAACAATTAGTTTACTTTTATTTGGACTTTTTATTAATCTGGAAATTTTGGGCTTACTAATTTAAATCTACATACATAAGCCATCCACATGTATCTTCCGTCCCACGATGTGCTAGGGTGCGCGAGCCTATCGTCATATCAGACACAAATTCCTGACTCCAGGCTGATAATGAATAGAAAATTCCAATATTACTTTGCCCGACCCGGAATTCGAAACTGAGACAACAGCTTTGCAATCATGCCGTAGTACAACTGTGCTATCGAGGCAGTCTAATAATTAAATCTAATAACAAGGTTGTGAAATGGGTGGTCTACGATTTGGTTCTTACAATCGGAAAATAACTATTACTAACTAGGTCAGAACCATTGAGATAGTATACTAGAGGGGGCACTGCAAACAAAATGTTTGTAACACAATGAATGGTACCGTACCGTTACTTCTATTTCTGTCTCTGTCACGCCTACGCAGTAACATTACCTTCGCTCTCGCTTCACTGGGTTCCCGTGTACACGCACAATACGCAGAGATTTTGTTCCTGATGTCCGCTCTAGTATAATAATCAATTCAATGGTCAGAACTAAGTTTTATCTAAAATTAAATAACTTTTCGAAACCGTAAGACCACAGTAAAATTATAATCAAAACCTGAATGTGACAGGCATGAAAATCGTATTCAAATTAGTCCCGCCGCCCACGTAAGTATACGGACGAAGATAGGAGGTCGTGTGTGCGAGGTTTCGAGGCTAAATAAGCAACGTATCGAAATTATGAGGGTGGAAAATCTCATTGAACGAACGGTTAATTTCATGTCAGTATTTGAATTCCGTTCATATTTTAGATCAGAAGCCACCACTACAATCGAAATAACGGTTCAGGGGGGTTAGGTTATATAGTCCATCACGCTGGCCTAGTGCAGGTTGGTAGGCTTTACACACCATAGAAATTCATACAAATCGCTATGTTATGCAGTTTTCCTCACGATGTTTTCCTTCAACGTTTTAGTGCGTGGTGATTGGCTATCAATATACACATGACTCTAACATTTATTTTATTTACTTATTTTTAAGGAAAGCTTACAGATAATTCAACAAAATATATGATATCAACTATAAATATACAAAAAGGTCAGAAATCTGCCCTAGGATTTGAACCAGCAACCACTGTGAACATGCTGGCAATCGCGTCGTTTTCAAGTTCAGTGTCCGAAAATAAGATTTTAATGGAAATGGTAAGAAAATAATAGATAGATGCCTATCTAATAAATACATACAGGGTATATCAAGACTGCTACCGAAAACGAAGCCGGGTGGTAGTTTAAGCGACTTCAGACACAATGCAACAGAAAAAGTTGCAAAAAAAAAGCGTTTTTTTTTTTAATTTTTTTCCTATGGCCATATTTGGGTGGTAAATACATTTTTTCCTAAAATAATAGTATATACCCTTTTATTTATAAATACTCTAAGGTATAAAAGAGTTTAAATTATTATTTAAGCAAAAACTATGGATTTACCACCCAAAAATAACGATATTTAAAAAATCATAAAAAAAAATTGTCGCGTTGGTAGGCGAAATTTTAATTGCATTGTGTTTGTAGCCACTAAAACTACCACCCGGCTTCGTTTTCGGTAGCAATCTCGAGATACCCGGTATTTGGTATGAGAATCGAATATCTACTGAGTGGGGTAGTGATAGGTAGTAGTACTAACATAACACGTTGTATGAGTTATCCATAAATGCGAAAAAAAATTAAAAATGCGGCGACTTTATAAAAGTGTAGTTAAAAAGGCAGGCAGAAAAAAAATATATTAATTTATTCAGCCTTATATGCGACACAGAGACAGTACCAGTAATTTCAGACTTTAGACTAATAGAATATTTATCTTACCTCCGACTAAGCTAGTCAGAATAGTTCCGGAACGAAACTCATCAAATAATTTACAAAGAGTCAGGTAAAAACCGTAACTATCCCGGTTCCCCAGTGACTTAATTAGCGTTCCCAGCGTAAAATTCAAATGAACAAAAACCAAGTTCCTATTTGCTATGGGCAAAGAATTTCGAAGTCATATTATCCGTTCTTTGTTGCTTAAAGCGCAATTAAGTCGGTGATGAATATGCTACTACATTACCGATGGATAAATAAAAATGACGCCGGCCATTTTGAAATTTTGCTAGTGAACTTTTTAGTAAAAGGTTAGGATTCTGTTTGCGGAATCAATTTTTTATTGATTTGTAATTTGGCCGTTAGAACTAACTGATATGAAACGTAGACTGAAAAAAGTGCTCGATTTATTAAATTACTTTAAGTATCTAAGGATATAGATCCAGCTATCATACCGATGTTATCAGATATAGAAAGCAAACATCATTAAACACATACATTATTTATCCCGCAATCTTGATAGTACAACATAATTTAAGAAACAAGGACTGGTTGCGAGCAATCGTCGACGTTTCACTTAACAGAATATTCCTCTTTTTTTTTATCTAAATCTGTTATTCAAAGTAGGAACATTAAATTGCTCGGCACTCCAATTGTTTACAGCTAAGGGGGCGAATATTTCAGTTTTTCTTTCATTACCCTTTAGATATTATCTCCAGTGGCCACTAACAATAAAAAACGGCAAATTTTTCGCCCCAAAACAAAAGTTTTGTAAAACAATAATGATAAAAATAAGTGGTGTTTTAACGACACTGGTTTAGGAAATATTACTCGATGTTTATTAGCTTCTGTTGCAAATATGGTTTTGTAGATAAGCTTTTATAGCAGTGTTTGCAATGTTAATGTCTGGTACTTTTTTTAAAATTCCAATGTTCATTTTTAGGACAGTACCAGTTAAAAAGGAAACGAACCAGATAGTAGGTAAACGATCGCTACCAGGCGATTCTTTAATATAGATGTTACATTTTGAATTTAACTTGTATGACGATGCATGGATAGTTATGGAAAATATTGAATGAAATATGTAACTAAGTAGCCACACGGCCACATAAAAAAGAATCAATCTAGCCCAAGAAAATAAAAACAGTGATCTGAAATTTGATGTCTTTTAAAATTTCAATTAATCTCGTATATCTCTCAAAAAAGTAAACATCTGGGTTAAAACAAAGACTACAATATGTAATCTGTATTATGATATATTTGTCAGTAAAGTGTGAATATAAATATTCGTAAAACACGTTCTAGGCGATTTTTCCTCGCCACGTACTTATAGAAAAAGGACACGAAAACACATAACATTAAATCATAGATCCGGGACCTTTTTATGATCACCCCGGGGGAACGGTCCGAGCGATCTTCAAGGAATAAAAGGCAATGGAAAATGGTAGATTTTTCAATATAAGAGCATTTTTATATTGCTCATATTTTAGCCACGGGGCCCGTATTCCAATAACTCCGCGTGGAGAATGCAAAAAAATTTTCTTCAGTTGGTATCAGCTCCAGACTTATAGTATTCATTATGCTAACGACTTTAAACTTACATGTGGAAGATTTTTAATAAAATCACAAGTGAATTTCTTAACTCGATTTTCTGCTAGTTTTTCTCGTGGTATGCGAACACAGGACTAGTCTGAAAAAGTCACAAGCCAAAATTTCAATATTTTACCTCAGCTTTTGCAAATGCTTCGAACCAACGTCAGACTTAATTCTCGTGGTAAAATGGCAGCTTTAAAAACAAACATGACACTAGACTAGTTTTCAATTAATCCAATCACTTCAGCCAGAATAATAAGATCAATAGCTAAGTAAAAACGAAGCTCTGATTCGTCCCAGCAAAGGAACATAAATAGAGCGATACAAATAGTCCTTAATTAATAAAATCCATTAAGCCCTAAATACGTGTCCACGAAAATTGATCTGTGAAACAAATTAAACAACGCGGAAGGTAAGCAGTAAAGGTAGCGATAACGAACTCTCCAAAAACAAATTTTATACCTGTGTCGAACTCCGTCCAAGTTAATTAATTTATGTTGTTAACACGAAATGAATATTCTATGACTTGATTTGTTTACTGGCGATCACAGACGACTAAAAATACAGACGGCCAACTCCATACAAACTTTTTAACACGTTATGAAAACTCACACATCGAAACCAAACATGCTTTTCTACATATATAATTCATTCAAACTTCATCGGATCTTTCTTTCTTTTCATTGATAATTTTGTCACTGACCAATAGTAATAAAGAATTTTGTTCATCGTATTTGAGCCATCTCTTTCGTACGTTATACGTATATATATTAGATGCGTTTCCCACCAGAGCTGATCAGAAATCGGTACTTTACCGAAATTACCGATTTTGAAATATTTAGGGATGTACGTTTTACTTTCAGTAATCCGATTTTTACTACCGGAAATTTACCGGTTTTATATTTGGGTTTCATGCTTTTATGTTCAAATTTATGGATTCAAAATGAAAATAACAAATAAAACCAAGTTATAATTCTAAACCTTTAATCAACAATATATTCTTTGATTTATTTGATGTTATATTTTTATATTAAAACACTTTTATTTAAACATTTTTATCCTAATGAATATTATAACCTCCAATACTTTTTTATACATCTTCAGATTAATTTAAACATTTTCAATTTGTTAATATCTCTTAATTTTAGGACCAATAAAACAATGCCAAATTTAAGAACATGACTACAGAATTGAAATATGCATTGACAAATAAAAGTTTAAATGGAAACATTAATAATTGCAAATTATATTTTACAATACCATGAAACAGCACAAGATTACTTTGTTGGTAAATTTTATCTAAGACACAATTGACATTAAGTAAATAACAAAGCGATTTGGCTTACTTTTGGAGAAATTGAAAAGCAAAAACAAGACATACATAATTAAAATAAGCTATCAATTAACAAATAATTAGTCAAATCATGGAACGCGTTAAATGCATGATAGCTATACTAAAACTTTTTTGATTAATTATTATAATATATTAAAGGAATAGGCAGAACATGTTTAAAATAAAGTCATTTTAAAGAATGTTAATGCTATTACTATTATAGTATGCACAATATAGGTCTATAATATAATCTTATAAACAACTGCATTGCACTGAATTTGAAAATATAACCAAAATCTTTAGCAAATGCATTTTTATGAAAATCTTAATTATATCAAGAAGTATAAATATTATATACAGATTATTAATGAACATAATTACTTCTGTTGTGATTTAACCTTCACCAATATTAACATATAAGTCTACAAAAAGTGATCCTGCAGACATAGTAGAGACTTTCTTTGTACTTCCAACGATGAACGCATTTGCCTGCAAATTGCTTGGACTGGAAATTTCACCCGAGTCTAGCCTAGAAATTATAAAACAATTAATAAAAAAATAAATATTATAAGGGCACAATCTGTTTAAGTTGACTGCTTTCCTGACTTTAGATACATATAACCATAAAAACTGATAATTATAAATTAATATGTTAGGAACTTGGAAATACCTATACCAATAGCTTTAATCTTGCACTGTACTGTGCTGGGTCGACTTATACTTTCCACTGCAGAGCACAAGCTTCCTCTACAGTGGAGAGTACGAATGAGAGGAGTAAGGGTACATAATCCATCAACTCTAGACACTAACAAAAAGTTAACCTTATCACATGTTCAGAGACTAATAAATCTGTATTTTAATGGGTATTTATTTCAACTTATTGTTATTTCTTATATTCCTGTAGCAGATTAAACTAGAAATAGGGTCACAGCGGAATAACATATTATTATATTTACCTTAATTATGTCAGATGAGGTTAGATTTATGTTTTTCAATAATTTCAATAATTTGGTATTTCTTGCTCCGCCAACATAGCTGTTCACTTATTAAAGTGTTTGTATATTTTGTTTGTGAAGGCTGCACAGATATTTCTATGTTTTTTTCGTTTGTGCACTCGGGAACAAAACACATAACTAAAATTAATAATTATCACGTAAATCACATGTTTTTAGATACGATTTACACAAACCAAATTATATCACGTTTGTACTGTTAAATATTTACGTTACTGATTACAAAACAGATGAAATAACATGCAATTAAAATAAAATAAGCAAATCCAAACTAAACAGCAATCGACTGTTGTAAAATATGGCGGCAATATGGCGGCGACAGCGCACGCCGGTACACGCACACATTCATAAAAGTGAAAGAGATGGGGCGAAAACGGCATATGAGAAAGCGAGAAAGAAAATTGGGTTACTTTTTAAGCCCGAGTTAAACGGGCCTGCTGGCGATGTCAGGGCGGCCATTTTTAAAACTGGCAAATAGAATGTCCGAATTATTTCATTGGATTTTAATTTGTGCAACAATTTGCAGTGTTAAATTAATTTAGTGTTTTTGTATAAAACAAAATAAAGTTACTTAAGATATTTTTATGTCAGCAATTTGCATTTTAAATTTATCAATGTTTTGCAAAATATTTCAAATGAACAATTTTTCGTCCGTAGCCATCTATTTTCAGCTATAAAACGTTAGGTTTTGCTTACTTTCGTGAAACTTTAGCTATTAAGAATAAAATGTAATGAACATTGCGAGGCAAGAACACAAGTGCCTAATTTTAACGGCTATGGATGAAATAAACTTAGAGTATTTAAGAATAATATAATAAAATTAAAGCAACGAGATTTTGCATGCAAATCATTACATAGTATAAAATGAAGTTGCTCCCGGTGTCTGTGCACGTAGGTCTTTAAACTATACAACGCTTATCAATGCAATTTCTATCAATAGATAAGAATGATTCCCAAGGAAGGTTTACATATATAATAAGTACATATTTTAGTACGGAAAAGCCAGAAAAATCCAAGATTTGTAATATTATGTGGTAAAAATATGTTATAAAAATAATATCTATGTGGTGTGGTGTGAAATTAATAAAATATCTGCACTTAAGCGAAGCTGGAACGGGCCACTGGTGTGAAATATAAATTGAAATAAATATTTTTTGGAATGATAGGGTCATTTATTTCATTTATTTAAAATTAAAAGTGTCTTATCAGTGACCAATATCTACTCTAACTTTAATTCAATATACCCATAACCACTTTCTAAAATATGAAAAGAAATGGCGGAACCTTAGAGTATATACATATAGAGGGAGCGCTGTCATACATTTGTGTAATGTTGGTAGCATTGCTGCATTAGGGTTGCCGGTTAACATATTTTCCCCAACTGTATCAAAATTTAATTACGTTTTTTGGTCCCAATAACAATATCGATACATAATATTTTTAAAGAATGAAAAATTGTGGCGACTATTTTAACACGTTTATCTATAATTCCGAATACGTTTTCACTGCGAATACGAAGTAATTTTACCTGTGCGTTATACAATAGCATTGCAATATTGAAAATGCTTGGTGGTGAAATGGTAAATGTTTTAGTACCTATGCTTCGATAGCCGAGCTTCGTTCGTATTCGGTATTGAAAATCGTGGCCGCCATTTTGAAGTTTTTACTTATTGTACCGATTTATCTCAGAATCAGTATCTGGGGGTATCTCGGCACCAATATGCCAAATTCATAGTAAGGTTTAAAAAAATGTGGCCGCCATTTTGAGTTTTTTATTTATTGAACCAATTGCTCTAATTAATTTTGAGAGCAATCGGGTTGATAACAAAAAAGTTCAAAATGGCGGCCAAAATATTCAATTCCGTCTATGAATTTATGTTACCGGTACACGGGGACGGCCGTTAAATATTAAATATATACCTCCTACCAGAAGTCGCGCTAAGGCTCTAAAATTTAAATGGCGGCCCATATTCACAATCCGGATTAAAGTCAGACCGATTTAAAAATTATGTCCAATTATATAAGATCAGAGAATTACAAAATATTTATATTACAAGTCATATTTAGTCACAAACTTAGTAAATTTTAACTCATTGTCATATTAAATAAATGGTGGCAATAATTTTATTTTGTCGGTTTAATATAACGTCAAATTGTTTTTTTCAAATAAATTTATTTATATTAAAAAACAGTTTAAACAATTTACCAGGATATCGAGTTATTAATTTTTTTATAAATTTGCAACACTGAAAAATATGTCTATAGAAAGCGCGCTAATTCTAATTTTTTTTAGTAAAATTCCGTCGATTATATCTCCCGATATATTAATAAATATGCAATGTTACCTATGGTAGCTAATTATATACTTATTAATTATGCGTTTGGTAGAATTTGGGCACAATTTAATGACGCAAAATGGCATTTTAAGATTTTTCTTTCCAGAAGATTTCATGTGTACCCCACGCTGTCTGAATCCATACTGATTGGCGGGAAAAAAAAGGTGGCCCCGGCACCACCATTTTTATCTACGTTTTTCAAGTACCAGCGCTCCCTCTATATGTATATACTCTAAGTTATTTAGCAATAAATTGCTATAAATTCCTTTGACAGGCGAAATTATATTTAGCTATTATCCTTTTAAAACGAGTTTGAGTGGAATTAAATAGACCTAAACTACTTATTTTTATTTATTTTTTCAAATAATTTATGTATGTTGCACAACCTGTTCAAATATTAGCCAATAGGAGGGCAGAAAAAGGTGGCCCGGCACCACCATTTTTATCTACGTTTTTAAGTTCCAGCTCTCCCTCTATATATATATATACTCTAAGGGCGGAACAATATGGCGGCACTGATGTGCCAAAATAAACTGGTGCTGAAAAAAGCAATAGTTTGCACTGTATCAATAAATCAAAGCGCTTTATAAAATATTATTTGATGTTGCCCCAGCGGTAGAACATTGTTGGTTAACGGAAGCGATTAATTAAAACCAAACTTGCGTTTTATTCATGCAGTTTTTACAGCGCTATTGACCTGGCAACATTTGTATTTGATTGGTTACGTTTTGTTCGATTTATTGATTATAATGTTGCTATCTTTCTTGAGCAAAGTTTCGTATATGTTACTTTTACGAATGTCTAACAATATTTTGTATTAAAAATACTATTCTATGGAAATAGGACTTTTCAATACCGGGTATCTCAAGACTGCTACCGAAAACGAAGCCGGGTGGTAGTTTTAGTGGCTACAAACACAATGCAATTAAAAATTTCGCATAGAAACGCGACAATTTTTTTTATGATTTTTTAAATATCGTCATTTTTGGGTGGTAAATCCATAGTTTTTTCTAAAATAATAATTTAAACTCTTTTATACCTTAGAGTATTTATAAATAAAGGGGTATATACTATTATTTTAGGAAAAAATGTATTTACCACCCAAATATGGCCATAGGAAAAAAATAACAAAAAAAATTGGCGCTTTTTTTTGCAATTTTTTCTGTTGCATTGTGTCTGAAGTCGCTTAAACTACCACCCGGCTTCGTTTTCGGTAGCAGTCTTGATATACCCTGTATATACCGGAGGAAGGATAAAGGATACAGAGTGGATTGCTGGTTGTACTTTGCGAAATCAATTATATTGAATATAATTATAAAGTTATTCTATGCCTAGTTCCAATGCGTTCAATGTTACAACTAATCTGTCTTTTCGAAGTTAACTACGCTCTTACAGTATTCGTGTTATACTTTTGCTATGTTCGGTGATTCGTTTTCTGTAGATTTTAGCATAGTGTCGTCTTTATAATAATAATAAAAACACGTATTAAAGTTTGTTATGTTTATTGTTGCTCAATCGTAATCTTGATTGTAGATGAAACCCGTGCCCTATAGTGGGACTTGCATGAGTTTATGCGATACAGTAAATAAGTAAGTATAGAAATGAAATCCCTCATTTACCAATTATCACATTGAAAATTCTAAATTAAAACTGATGTTTCAATTTGTAATTATTTGTGAGTAAGTATTGATATACTTACTTACAAATAATAATTACAAAATCACTTTCGTTTTTGCTTGACAATCTTACATTTTACCTGGAAGGGGCGTAATTTATAATACGAGGATGAAAAACCTAAATGAAAAAATGTTAAACAAAAGTCAAAATTCCCATGAAAATTAGATGTTTCGTTTGGTTCATAAAAAGGTACACACTTTAAAAGCGCGAAGGTCAAGGACAAGGGCACGAGTTCTAATGAAAGAACGTCACAGTCGAAATAAAAATAAACAATTCGGCACAAGTTCCGAGTTTCCTTCCGTGATCATGAGCCCACGCGAAAATCTATACCGAATGGTGCGAGTATAAAATAAACGTACTTGTACATTTTACCTGGTTTATTTTTGTTATCTATACTAATATTATAAAGCAAATTTTGTTTGTTTGAACGCGCTAATCTCTGGAACTACTGGTCCGATTTGAATGATTCTTTCAGTGTTGGGTAGTCCATTTATCGAGGAAGGCTATAGGCTATATATCATCACGCTAGGACCTATAGGAGGAAAGCAGTAGTGATATTTCTAGCAAATACGAGGAAATTTTGTTCGTTTTTCGTGGTCCGTTTGGTCGATATTCTAAACTGATAGTCAAAATTAAACATTTTGACCGCCATTTTAAAACGTGTATGCACCCGGGCGGAGCCAGGCCCGACCGCTAGTGTAACTATAAACAGGGGAACGGTTTAGTCAGATAAGTACTGTACAATATAATGCCAGTTTATCTATTGATAACTTGATGAATTATGCATTTTGCAGAATTTTTTGTTTTTTTAATATTCTGATAGAATATCAGATCTGTTAATCCTTTTCTTAAATCCATCCAATGGTTGTCTGTAAGACTTTGCCTTTGTGCTATAAGACCGCCAATTTTACTTTTTATGTTTATGTAATTCGTTTTTAATTGTATTTCTTTTACGTGTGCAATAAGTTACATATCTATATAAATATGCAATCAACCGCGTGACATGAACTAATTAAATTTTAATTTGGGAAAACCTGACGCTATGAAAATTTTTCTACATGGGAATTGGGCCTGGGACTTCACCCTTCACATATAAGCTATTTGACTAGATAATTAAATTCTGCAATGACATGCTTGCAACTATAATACTAATAGCTTAAAAATTCAAAAAAGGTACATGGATACAATGAATGTTTTCCAATAGCACACAACGTTGAAATGCTAAAAATACAGTCATTCGTTCATTCCGCGTCCGCATGAATAAGTTAATGTTCGGTGGACTGACCCAGCATGGTAACAAAAACTATGAAACAATAAGGATATTTTTGTACTAATAATATTTAAGTTCCGTAGTGCGTGGTGGCCTGTTGGTAAACGGACTAGACGCAACTGCCAACATGTTCACGGTGGTCGCGGGTTCGAATCCCAGGGCACACCTCTGACTTTTCGGAGTCATGTGTGTATTGATAGTCAATCACCACGCACTAAAACCATAGCGATTTATGGAAATTTCTATGGTATGTAAGTCCGCCAACCCGCACTAGGTCAGCGTGGTGGACTATATGGCCTAACCACTCTCAATCGTACTGTCGATTGTAGAGGAGGCCCGTGCCCTGCAGTGGGACGTATATGGGCTGATACAGTATACAAATATTTAAATTGATGGTATGTGAATTTTTCGAAGAAATGTCTTTTTTACAGCAATGAATGGCGAGACAAGCTTGCCATTCGTCCGACGGTAAGGGATACGACCTCTCATGGACATTAGCAAAACCACAAGAAACACCATGAATTATGAAACAATGCTTGGTATTTTTCCTACGCTCACCATGAGACATAAGATATCAAATCTCAATATACAATGGCCTTCAAATCGAAACTCAACGGTGCATTTACACTTCTGTTTGATGGGGGAAATAGACTTTTCGGTATTACCTACTCGGGCGGCCTCTCACGATACACCTCCTACCAGTAAATCTATCGATTACAGGGGTTAATAGTGTCAAAGTATGTAATTTTCAAACAATAAGAAGCATTAAAAATTTAAGAGGGTTTTACAATTTTTCATCAAATTAAGTCTGGATTATTCCATTTATTATTTAAAAATATATAAAGTAGAATACACATCATATCATATGTAAAAAGGCACACAATATTTCAATGAAGTTGGTTAAAAACCCTGACACGCGAAGGGATTAAATCTAAACACGGCAGGGGTCTTTTGTACCGTTGGAATATTAAATAAGCTCCCGTTTTTTGCACCGAGTATCTGATATTAATCAGCTCAGGCTTAGCCCGCTTTATTGTAATTAAACCATTTTTGCAACCGTAATGTAGAATGGAGATAATGAAAAAAACTTTTGTTTGCATCAGCATATGTAAACATTTCAAAGCACGTTCTAACAAATGTTTTAATGGTTTTTATTACATACCTCTCGAAATGGAAAGGTTAATCAGGTAGAAAGGTGGGATTTCCTATAATCCAAGCCGCCTGCAGTGCGGAACGTCTGAAGATTAAACGCGGCGAAAACGGAGCGCTTATTTCGGTCAAAATTACCCCTTAATTGGGGATTACAAGAATGAGGATTAACATCATTAGCGGAGGGTTAAAAATATTTGACTTTGTTCGCCGATTTTGTTCATTATACAACAAAGAGTTAGCAAAGTACATTTGAAATTCTCATTAAAGTGCTCTCTGTTTAATTAAAAATTCTTTATTGTTTGTGAAGTAATTATTCGTAATGTTAAATAATGCGGAAATACATTTATTGGAAAAACTTCATTGTTTTTTTCCACCAAAGTTCTACATGAGAATTTGCCCAGCAAAGCGAGACAAGCTTCATAAACAGATGCCAGTCAAATATATCGGAATAAAAAGTAATATTCTTACGATTGGGTAAGGTCTCAGGTTCGAATCCCGGGTCTGACAAAGTGACATATTATTCATTATCAACCCGGAGTCAAGAATTTGTACCCGAATGGTGATAGGTTCACCCCTATCCTATTCTAAATCGTGGGACACTTGGGGAAAAGTGCGTGACCGGGCACCTCCGCCTACCCCTTTTGGAAAAATGGCGTGAGTTTTTTATGTTACACCACAAAGTTCACATATACAACTAGCAAAATAATCTCTTGACTGCTTATTAAATCTACTCGACCCAACCAACCCACACGCCAAAGTGATAATCACCCATTACAGAGTCGGATCACCATTATTTCCGATTCCAATACAATATTAGAGATTATTTATCAGAGTTAAATAACGGACGCGGCATCGACGTTTGGGTCGTGTAACCCAGATTACGTTGATCTCTGCTCATTCGGGTTATGATTTACGATGTAACCCGGCCAAATTGTGTTGGCCGACACCTGCACGCCGATATTCGCCAGTGGACCGTGAACTCACAATTTTACACGCCCGTTGAAGTTTAGGGATTGCTAACTGAATTATGCTTTGTCGAATTTCTGATCGGATTTTGGGTGATTGTTTTTTGCACCTTTATTGGAGCATATTAGTACATTGATTTTTCTGCATTAACAATGCAGTATATCTCTCTAATGAAAGAACCTTTAAAATCCAGTGGACAGGAGTATGTCGAATCAGCTTAAAGTCAAACATTTAGTTGAATACTAGAAACATAGCTATTTCGCTGGAACTACCAGCGAAATAGCTATGTAAATGCACTGTTGTGTTTCAGTTTGAAGGACATTGTAGCCACAGTAACCACTGGACAAATTGAGACTTAACATCTTATGTCTCAGGGTGGCGGATGCAGTGGAATAAATGCCAATCATTTATTTGTAATTCAAGGTGTTGTTTGGTTTTGCTACTGTTTATGAGCAGACGCAATGTAAAATAAAATTACCATTATGAGAAATGTATGCTCGTGTCGGAATAAAATAAGTTCTATTTAGATTCTAGTCAAAGGATAGGATGTAACCTAATAATTACATGATAAGATAAAAAGATATCAGACGTTGTTTACATTAACATCTTTTCAATAGCTTTCAATGTATTAATGACAGTTAACAATATTGTAATTTGTATATTTACAATCAATAAACGGCTAGTTTCATATATCTACTAGTCCCAGAGATGACGACCAAAACCATGTATCATAGCAATACGGTCGAAACTGTATAAAATCGTTAGATTATGTGATTCTGAACCCGACTAGGTAGGTAGTAACGGTCAAAAGTGTAGCAATTGCATGTGAGGCTATTTCTGCTGTGTTCAAAAAAGAGGCAGTCGGTATCATAGCAATACGTCTGATATTGGAAATGTACATAGATTTTATAATTTTATGACGAATAAGTTGGTTTTCAGACATTTTGCGCGTAGTATATAACTGAAGCGAATTTTTGAAAATGTCAATAAATTTAGCCGACCTGTATTATAGCAATCCGAATGAATATTTTTTCTACCGTTCGTTAATAAGACAGGATTGCAAAAAAATGTTTTCAGACATTTTAGATGTCGCATGTACTCCCAAAAGAGAAAAAAACGTTTTGGAGTCGCTTGGCCGATGCCTGAGTGCTTCTTACGTTCCTGCTGCTTTGGGAATGGTTTTTTGCATGTTACGCTCTTGCCACTCTCTTACTATACATAGTCACTCACCAGCTGTCCTAACCGTTGAAATGATGCTCACTTAAAGTGACAACAAACTATAAGTTGATGTGTTAATGTGTCAAAAGTATAATAATAGAAGAACTTACCGATTGCATAAACAAATGTCTAGATACAGGTATTTTCCCAGATAGTCTAAAGATTGCCAAGGTAACTCCAATTTACAAATCTGGTTCTCGAACGGACCCGGGGAATTATCGTCCTATATCGGTCCTTCCCATTTTATCCAAAGTTTTCGAAAGAATTTTATATAATCGGCTTGACACTTACATAAGATCTTTAAATTTACTCTATGATAAACAATACGGCTTTAGACCTAAATCAACACCTTATCTGCTTCAATAGACCTAATAACAAAAATAAAGTTAAATATCGATGACAAAAAAATTGCTCTGGGCGTGTTTATAGACCTAAGAAAAGCTTTTGACACAGTCAGCCATAAATTAATGATACAAAAACTAGCTAACATCGGCCTAAAAATGTTGCTCTGGAAATTTATAAATCATATTTAAGCAGTCGCCAACAAGTAGTGAAATTAGGTAAATCACAGAGTTCTCCGATGTTTATAACAACTGGTGTACCTCAGGGGTCCATTCTGGGGCCACTACTGTTCCTAATATACATAAATGATATTGGAAGGATAGGCTTGAAAGGAGATATTACTCTCTATGCTGATGACACCTGTCTCTTTTATTTTGGTCAAACCATAGATTCCATTATTGATGAAGCCCAAAAGGACCTAGATCTATTAAATGCTTAGTTTCTTAGCAACCTCTTAACTATTAATATATCGAAAACTAACTTTATGATATTTGCAGCGAATAATAAAAAAGTGGGTGATTACTGCCCCTTAAAAATAAACGGCATAAATATCAATAAGGTAGATGAGGCAAAATATTTAGGACTTATCTTAGACAGTAAACTCACTTGGGTCCCTCATATTCATAAAGTGAAATCTAAATTGACGTCGCTTAGGGGCATGGTTAAAGGTCTAGTACTGCCTTCCACGTCCAGTACGATATGTAATTTATAATTCCCTTGTAAAACCTCTCATTGAATACTTAATTGAAATATGGGGAACTTCAGCTAAAAAAAACATGAAGTCCCTTCAAATAGCTCAAAATAAATTATTGAAAACCTTGTTTCATTTTGATTACTTTACGCCAACAGATAAACTATACAAACAAATAAAGGTCATGAATATCTCACAAACATATATGTATCAGAGTTGTATTTTAGTACGAAAAATATTAAACAAAGACATACACACAAAAATAACATTTTCTAAGAAAAAAAATACAACATAAAATGAAACTCAGAAGAAGCAACGATATATTATTAATAACACCACGGACAAATTATGGGAAAAAATGTGTAATGTATGAAGGTGCTCAACTTTACAATAAACTGCCGAAAGATATAAGGGAGTCAAAATCAATTACCATGTTTAAAAAACTTCTTAGGGATCACATAATAAAAACAATTAAAATCAACCGTAATATAGAATAAAAAATAAATAAAAAAATATAAAGAATTACACGAACAAAAATGTATTAAAATAATATAAATAGTAAAAAAAAAAGAAAAAAAAAGAAAATAGTAGTATTTAAGAAATTCATTAATTACAAAAGCACAAACTTTTTAAGTTAACTAACACCTATTATATCTACTTATCATTTACTTACTACTTATCATTTATGTTTATATATTTTTATAAGTAATTTTCTATGAGCCACATCTAGAAATGCTTTATCTATAAAACACTACTTTAGCTGTCGAGTATGATCACTGGCCGATGAATCAACACCAACTACCTACATTTAAAATAAAAAAAATAATTGAAAAAAAACATCAAAGTACCTACCTCTAAATAGTATGTACGAATAAGCCCAATCAAATATAATAGTAATGTACAATAACCTAATATAATTTTCTCATGTAAGTGAATGTAAATTCTTATGAGAAATAAAGTTCTTAAACCACAAGTTGGTCAGGCGGACGTGGGTGTGTCGCTGGTTGTCAGAGGGCTCGCGGACGTTTTTTTTTCTTCTATTCCCAATGATAAGGCATGGCTTGCTCATCTGTCATTGACGAAGTTTTCGGGGATGGAAGAATAGGTTTTTAAGAATTCAAAATTATCAATTATAATAGACGTTTTTATAGCATACATACATTGTCCGCGCTCTATTTTGGCAAGACAAAAGCAAGGTGATTGCCCGACTTGCAATCAGTCACGCTTCAACACGGTCGATATCGAAAAGTTGTCTGATAAAGGAGGTGCTACACTGAATTCTTCTGATATATTTTTTTTTACATCTGGTTAATTAATTTCATCAAGTTCAACAATTTTCAGACATATTGCTATGATACCGATCGGTAAAATTCCTTAACATATTTAGAATGGTCTCAAAATTTGATGCATCCAAATTTCCTTCTGAAAATATTTTTTTTTCCTTTTAACGAATCCTAATTTACCCGTAAAGAACACTTTCAGACGGATTGCTATCATAATATTTTTTTGTCTCATTTTTAATTTTTCTAAATTATTTTTTGGGTTCGCGCTACACTATAAACTTCTGAAAAATATGTTTTCGGTATCTTATAGCTATTATATAACTACAGTCAGAAAATCAGACAGATTGCTGATACAGTCCGGTAAAATTTGTTGACATTTTTGAAAATTCAGTTCGGTCTAACGCTACGCGAAAAATGTCTGAAATTGGTATTTTCGAGTTCGAAATAATCAAATCTATCAATTTGATGCGGTTGTGTCCGTATTGCTATGAGACAAAAATTTTGGTTGTCATCTCTCGTACTATACTATTTACTAGTCAGAAATCCTAATGGCCCTCGTAACATGCCGTCCAAGGACGTGAAAACATAAAGGAACATTTTAGGTTATAAAATTTGTAACAAACCCGTTTATTGGTCGTAAATATACAAATTCCGATATTAACTGTCACTAATACATTGAAAGCTGTTGAGTAAATGTTATATTTAAATCTAAAAAGTCTGATATATTTTGATCTTTTATTGTCTGATAAGTAACTGCAAAGCATCTGCCTAAACTAAATATACATGGATTAAACCATCCACCGGATACACTTAAATTTGAAACACTAACGCCCGAATACTGGAACGCTATTTAAATAATAAGTTGCTCGTAACAGTGCACGGCCCACTTACGGCCGTTCTCTATATCCTATCTATCTTTAACAAGAGGTTAAAATGGATATCGTTACTATGTCGATACCACTGTAAGCTTCAATAAACAAAGACATAGAATATTATCTTGCCTAGATATGTATGTATAAATACCTATATGCACCTTATCTAAATATCTCTGTCTTTCTTTACTGAAGCAAAAAATGTATCGAAATTTCGAGAGAAATCTGTTGTTAAAGATAGATAGATTATAGAAACCGGCCGTTAGCCAGTACGTTTTAAGTTGCGTTTCAATATTCGGGCGTATGATTGGTTTCCCACCTTTGTATAAAATGACCACATGAAACAGAAATAGGAAAAATATTGTTGCGGTAGTAACTCATCAACTTAGATTTAGATTTTATATTTATTTGCTTATTATTTGATATTTTAAATTTATTTAAACATGCATGTTTGTTTTAAGATATCACTGTAGATGTTTAACTATAACATATTCGAGTCATAAAATTAATTAAAGTGAGAAATTTTATGTACCGTATTACCAAATTTTAGTTAAAAAGATGCTGTTGAAAACTTTTGTTTCGTAATTGTAATTATTGGTCCCTGGAAGTTAGAGCTCATTTCAATACCTACACTTAAACTTGCCAAAAGATAATAACAAACAATAACCAATTTTCTCAATACAAGGAAGATTCATTATTCAAGGAAACAAAAACCCAGTATCACGTCTTGCACGACTTTTTAAGGTTAAACAAACGGCGTCGATAATCGAAGGAGGACGGGTTGGCAATCACAGAGTAAGGGACGAATTACGCAGTACCCTCATCTTTATAAAAAACCCATTTATACTCTTATACGGGCTAGGTCTTCTTGATTTATCGTCGTATTTGATTGGGAAATTGAACGACTGTTTTTTTTTCATAATATCTTCTAAGTAAACGCTTAAAAAAATAACATTGAAATTTATAATGACATGCTACATAAACAAGCAAACCTCATATTTGGAAAAACTTTTGTCAGTTAAGTCATTGGTATAATTTCTGAAAATTATTTCCATTTCAACCGATTTCTAAATCATTTAAGAACGAAACAATCAATTCAGATTTGTTCTGTAATAATATTAAATGTGTTATAATAAAGTTCAAATTCACCACCGTTTATAAATCCTACCCTCAGTTTTCAGATGTAATCTTAATAACGAAGGTGCCGTTTTAATCTAATATTTTGTCTGATTATAGGAGGAAAGGTCATAAAAGGAAAACCCACCGGGTAGGAGACACCATTACACTAAATCTTATTAAGTGTTGAATCCTTTTTATTGGCTCACTTGGCACAGTTTTGTATGCCCACGTCTTAAATAACGATCGTTGAGAATTTCTGCTGACTAATAGAGCTATTCGGTTGTTGCCTTCAGTAGTACAGAAGTGAATAAATTTACTTTTATAGGAAAATAAATCTGGGTTCCGCGTACTTGAATTAAAATAAATAGCGTCGTAAGAATAGTAAAAAGTTTTCCGTTTGTATTTTTTTTTTGCAATTGTAGTTTTAAAAAGCGAATCTCTGTCGGTGGATGCATCAAATAGTCTTATAAATCATGCAGTTAAAAAAAACTAATTTAAGGAAATAAAGAAATTACGAATTTTCCCAAACAGATTCTGTGATGCGCAAAATAAAAATCATATAACGCGGGAACCGTGAAGCTAAACTTCTATACTGACACCGCAGGGGTTTACCTTGCGTCCGTTGTGTGGCTTCTCAAGAAACTTTAATATTCTCACCGACCGTCATACACGGAGATATGTAAAATATTCCCACTCGGTAAAAAGAGGAAGGAGCAAAGTCACCAGATATAGACACCGCGGATGCACGGAATACATTTCACTTTGTTTATTTCAATTTCCACACGGGGCTTCTGACTGCATTAGCCAACGGAACAGAAAGTATTGTGAACACAATATTTTGAATTTGGAGAATGATCTTAAGGATACGCTTGTCGTAAATTCATAAATGAAAAGTATTTTTTTAACGTAGATTCGTAAACTTCACGTAACTATTAAGGCGACCTTTTTCATCTAGTACAAATAAGTAATAATGTTTACTAATAAGCACAAACCTTGTTAAAAAGTAAAACGGAATCAGTATATGGAATGTCAAAAATCGTACCGAAACCGGAGTTCCAATAAATTCTTCAAATAATGCGTATAAATACCTGAAACAATAAAAAACATGGTTTTAGTTGTGAAAGTTGCAGGAAACAATATTCATAAATACAAGTATTTACACGCATATTATATATATAAAAGTAAAAATTTTAAATAACGGACAATATAAGACGAATATATTATAAGCACCGAATTCTATTGTAATTATAAAAATCGAATTCACAGAATACAACAATACAATTTAACCGTTTATTTACACTCGAAGCAAATCCCTGGTCAATTAATACAATTCTGTTTCATATCTGTTGACAAATCGTCGTTTCGTCGCACTCATTCAAACCCGTCAAATTAAAGACAAACAATTAAATCGCCATATCGACGGGCCGAGTCATACGGCGAATCGATCAGCGGAGATTTCCCGAGTCAATCCCACACAATCCCGCCTAATCCCGTCGGCTAGGCATTCGTGACGCATGTCTGGATGTGACCGGCCGGCGTCTAGGTAATTTCCCTTGATAATGAATGGGGTCGGCCCACATCACAGGCGACTTGATTGAGCCCCACGGCGGGCGCCACTAAATGTTCCCATCTAACGGGAAAAATGTTTGCTCTCAAGGAATTGTCTTTGGGGATTTGTTACGTTTCCATAAAGCAGTCTTTAGCCATGAGTAGTCGTATATTTCTTTATATGTGTATTTATTTATTTTGTGTTGAATGGTTAACTCTATGCTGTCTATCAACCAAATTTCGGAAAATATAACTGAAAGAAGCAAACAAGTGCGTCGTGGCCTATTGGTAAACACAAAAGACGCGGCTGCAAACACGTGTTCATAGTAGTCGCGGGTTCGAATACCATGTCACACCTCTGACTTTTCAGAGTCATATGTGTATTGATAGTCACCACAAACTATAACGGTGAAGGGAAACATCGTGAAGAAACCTGCATATCATAGCGATATATATGAATCTCTATTGTATATAAAGTCCGCCAACCTGCACTAGGACTGGTGGACTATATAGTAAGTAAACAAAGTCCAATTTCAATTTTATTAGTTTTCGCATTAATTTAATAGCTGGGTTCTACTCTAATATAGCATTAATATTCCGGGAAAATAACATGTCAGCTTAATAACACGAAACGACATGAAATTTCAATCACCCTACACCACGATGGGCGCCACTAATACCCGTTCAATGTCGATAGATATAATGACATCAATTCTCGTCACGTAATTCCCATTACCCAATAACGAAACTATTTATGAGCTAACAAGCACATTAACACGAAATGTCAGTAATAGTTGGTCATGTTGACTTCTAACAAATACAACTAGATCGGTTTAGTCATCAATTATGCTTTCAAATATCATCATTTAATGTATATATTTTTTTTATTACTACTGTATGTTTAATCGGCTATATTTTGGTCAACGTAGGGTATAATAATGAGCTTACCCGATGGAAGAAATCGACAAATCGACATAACATGAATGACCGCTCTAGAGTGATGCAACTAGTCGAATCGGTTATTTAAGTGCAGTCTTTAATTCTTATGAATCAAACTTATCTGGTTAATATTTGCAATTAGCACAGAACTGTCACTGTTCACTCTACCACACATCTATAGATTATATATATATATATATATATAATATATATATATATATATATATATATATACCGGGTATATCAAGACTGCTACCGAAAACGAAGCCGGGTGGTAGTTTTAGTGACTACAAACACAATGCAACTAAAATTTGCACAAAAAAACGCGACAATTTTTTTTATGATTTTTTAAATATCGTAATTTTTGGGTGGTGAATCCATAGTTTTTGCTAAAATAATAATTTAAACTCTTTTATACCTTAGAGTCCTTATAAATAAGAGGGTATACACTATTATTTTAGGAAAAATATGAATTTACCATCCAAATACGACCATACAAAAAAAAAATCGTCGCTTTTTTTTTCAACATTTTCTGCTGCAATGTGTCTGAAGTCGCTTAAACTACCACCACTATATATACCGCGTGATATTGACATATTGTAAATAACTTCGTCCACATGTTCGTAACCACCCCAGGAAACATTGTACCAAGTTAGATAAAAATCCACCTGATAGTTTTGTCAAAAATCACGATTTTGTATTTCGTAATTTTCGATCACTCTGTACATGCACGAGTAGTTTTGCCGCTCAGCTGACAAAGGGCTTTGACCCCGCAAACATAAAACTTGGCGAAATAGAGATCCCTCAATATGTTCTACACTACAATAATTATTATTAATGTAGCCTAGAACATGATCGTTATTTTATAAGTAAGTAATAATGATTAACTGGTGTGTTTTTTAGTAAGCATTTACTCAAATACATACACTAATTACTAGGCACTCTCAAAATCCAATATACACATTAAAAGGTTTCTTGAATATTGGAAATACATACACGGCATTTTAATTGCACAATACATAAACTTTAATTGTAATCATAATCATAGGCCACCAAAAAAAAATCGGTCACGTGACAATCGGTCCAAATAAGTATACATTAATAAAACTATGCATCAAGAATAACATTTCTTTCAGCTATATTTTTACACAGTTTGCAGTCAATTTTAAGTATTGTTTGAATCCAACACGCAATATTTCAATTTAACATTTCCAAAACAATTTTACGTAAACGTATCCTAACGCGCCATGTTCCTTCTGTACTTTGCATTTACTATAATCACTTGTTGCCAGATCATACATCTTGTTATTATTATGTCATAATATGCTACTGTCCCTTTTTCGCCCTTGGATTGAGTATAATTATAAGAAAGTGACAGCATACGAAACATTGTTGAAGTAGTGTTGTGAAATTATTCGAGGACACTTAATCGATATTTTTTTATCTCAATATTATTTAATATTATAAATATGGATCTAAATCAAGCTTTACTATAGTGTGAGTTGACTGGAAACTTAATATTATGTCAGAAATATCATGTTAATTCGTTTTTGTCGCTTACGGTTGATTTTAATAATTTGGAACATCTTCAATAATTAAAACCCAACGTAAGGAAAAAAAATCAAACCGTATTCAATTCTTTTTTAAGAATCCCTGACGTAAAGGGTGGTGGAAAGTTCACCTAACGTCAAGTAATATTGCCATTGACGAAATTATTAAAAATAAGAATTTAAGTAATTCCAGCAAATGAGCAAGCAGATCATTTTATGGTAAATGGTCACTGCCGCCCATGAACAGCCTCGACTCATGTATCATGAATGTGTTACCGGACCATGACATTGCGAAGGGAGCGGGAAGGAAAAAGCCGGCAATCTTACTCACCGATCGAAACGCGACAGCGAAGCTGTCGCTTCAAATCATTCGCCTGTGAGACAGCGGTACCTCCCCGGACGAGCCTGTCCATTCATGCTGAGTATCGGGGTGCCCTTCGCTCTAGGATATCCGGTGTCGTCCACAATGCGTGTGACGTTAATTGAGGGGTTTTTAGCATACGGATATTCTGGAGTAGATATTGTTAGGGACCGATCTCGGCCACAATATCCGCTTTTATACCGGGCTGGGAGGCCAGAGACACTGATATACCCCTTTCGACCCCCCGATACCCCCCCCCCCCCGAGGTATCGAAAGGGGAGCTTAAAGCTTTTTCTCTTGAACAAAAAAAAAGTGCACAAAGTTATCTGACTAATCCCGAAAAATTACAATAAATTGACAATATTTAATGTTTCGAAAGTAAACTTTGTGAAATCTTAATTTTATACAAAATACACCTATGTATTCGCAGCTGTAGATTGTTTTATTAATTAACTACTTACGGGTAAAATTGCTTAGAAAAGTAAAGTTGACATTCGACTAAACTACAAATAATCGATATCGATTTCGAGATATCTTAATCACGGCCCTTATTTTAAATTACCAATCACATAAAGATTTTTTTACGCCAATCAGAGTATCTCATTTGAAATACTATTATCCAATCCAGTTACGTAATTACTGTGTATTAAATTAATCAACCAATCCATCCAATCAATTCATAGGGATCTTACATTTTTTAGCAAATCCTAATGTATGGTGGCGCGGGAGGCGCGGGCGGCGCGGCGGTAAGCTCAGTGTTCGGTGTACTCGGGTACAATTGGTAATGTAAACAAAGACGCGCGCGCCCAGAACTCGCCATTTTGATAGTTTTTAAATTCTGTTGTTATTAGTATTTAGTGTTAAGTAAGTGAATAGTTGAGTGTTCAAGTGATAGAGACACATATTGGAATTAAGTACGTTATCATTAGGTGTTAGTTTTAGTGTTTTAAGTGTTCTTTTTATTATTAAAGTTTTAGTATTAGTGTTTATAAGTACATTTTAGTTAGTATTATTTTGTTTTTTTTATTATTAATTTACTTTACGCGTATTCTTAATACAATGACGAATACTTCTAGTACTGTGGAATACACAGATATGGTGTTATTGTATGGCGAGTGTAATCAAAACGCCGCGCCGCCTTGGCCCTCAGAACATATTGTGAGAGATTTGGTGTAGCTGTACAAAGATTAAGGTTCAGTGGTCAGTACTCAGTTGTTGCCCCAGACGCACGAAGATGTTCCTCCCCGTCGTATTCGAATTAACTTAGAGGAGCGGATTTTGAATTGCTTCCGGGACAACCCAAACATGAGCATAAGTCAGGCTGCACGGTAATTCCGTGCGAGTTATTTTGCTGTGCACGGGATATTAAAAACAATTTAATTTGTTCTGTGATAACTATGAACAATTTGTGACATGGGAAGATAGTTCTCGCGATCGCAGCGCCGCGCTGCATGTACTAGCAGGTCGGCTGTTTTCATAAACGCGGGAATATTGCGATGTTGCCGCTCCGCTCCGTGCGGACGCTGTAAATCAGGTAAGTGTAATATTATAGGACGTTCAAATTAAATGCCATTATTTTGACTTATAATTTGTTTGAAAAATCAACTTTTTTGTTTCTTCTTCAACGACAACTCCTATGCGTGCAAATAATATAACTTACTACGCGATGCACATGGTTTAATTTATTGTAGGGGGTGTCAAAATCACGCTGTATATATATACAGGGTATATCAAGACTGCTACCGAAAACGAAGCCGGGTGGTAGTTTAAGCGACTTCAGACACAATGCAACAGAAAAAGTTGCAAAAATAAGCGACAATTTTTTTTTTGAAATTTTTTTCCTATTGCCGTATTTTGGTGGTAAATAATTTTTTTCCTAAAATAATAGTGTATACCCTTTAATTTATAAATACTCTAAGATATAAGAGAGTTTAAATTATTATTTTAGCAAAAACTATGAATTTACCACCCAAAAATGACGATATTTAAAAAATCATAAAAAATAATTGTCGCGTTTCTATGCGAAAATTTTAGTTGCATTGTGTTTGTAGCCACTAAAACTACCACCCGGCTTCGTTTTCGGTAGCAGTCTTGAGATACCCGGTATATACATACCGGGTGGTAGTTTAAGCGACTTCAGACACAATGCAACAGAAAAAGTTGCAAAAAAAAGCGACAATTTTTTTTGTTATTTTTTTTCCTATGGCCATATTTGGGTGGTAAATACATTTTTTCCTAAAATAATAGTGTATGCCCTTTTATTTATAAATACTCTAAGGTATAAAAGAGTTTAAATTATTATTTTAGCAAAAACTATGGACTTACCACCCAAAAACGAAGATATTTAAAAAATCATAAAAAATAATTGTCGCGTTTCTATGCGAATTTTTTAATTGCATTGTGTTTGTAGCCACTAAAACTACCACCCGGCTTCGTTTTCGGTAGCAGTCTTGATATACCCGGTATATTATTTGTTTGTAAATATTCTTCAAATCAAAAAATAAAAAATAAGTTATATAACTAGCAGACATCCCTACTTTTGGTAAGCAATGATGACCACGCATGGACACTTTAAAGATCAGAGGAATCATCAATGCTGCCTATTGTAAAAGTATAAAATAGATAATTTGCAAGAAGGTCCCTAGGCTGTAGTCGCCTTGAAATTCTGAAATGCTTGGACATCTGCCAATATCTCTCACAGAACAAATCTGTGATGTTTTTTTGTAGTTTTTAATACCGGGTATATCAAGACTGCTACCGAAAACGAAGCCGGGTGGTAGTTTAAGCGACTTCAGACACAATGCAACAGAAAAAGTTGCAAAAAAAAGCGACAATTTTTTTTTGTAATTTTTTTCCTAGTGCCATATTTTGGTGGTAAATACATTTTTTCCTAAAATAATAGTGTATACCCTTTAATTTATAAATACTCTAAGATATAAGAGAGTTTAAATTATTATTTTAGCAAAATCTATGGATTTACCACCCAAAAATGACGATATTTAAAAAATCATAAAAAAATAATTGTCGCGTTTCTAAGCGAAATTTTTAATTGCATTGTGTTTGTAGCCACTAAAACTACCACCCGGCTTCGTTTTCGGTAGCAGTCTTGAGATACCCGGTATAAGACAGTAGTTTTCCTCTCTTGCTAAGTCATTTGTACCGCAGTTTTCATCGAACTACAGGCTCTATTTACAATAATTATGGCTGGAAAGAGTATGATAGTTGGTATTCATTCGAATAGTTCTTCGAAACACTTCCCTCGTCCAAATTAGCATCAGACAGTATCGATCACTCTCAAACATTACGTTATTTATAGGTTGAAATCTAAATAATTATTTCAAACAGCGATTCATAAGTTTCAAAACACCGTGCTTTGTTGCTGAAAAATTCCTCCAATTGGAAATTTAAAGTATAAATGATCGCTCAAATCTCTTGTTTGTACCACCGTCGGGTTAGCGGGCAAGGCGTCGACGAGTCTTTATTGCACACAAAATAATGTTCACAACCTCAACGCTAATGGATTTATACTGTGGAATTGAAACGGAATTATATTTGTCATGGAATGTTTGCGTATTAGATTTATAAAAGGGTTTGTGTACATTTATTTTATAAAAAGATCTATTTAAACAAATAGTATAGGATTTTGATATAGTTTTTCAATTTTATTTTACAATTTATTTGAATTATGATATTTCGCATCAATAAACATAAGAATTTGAAACAAATTAGCCAAAGCCATTAAACACATATTGATGTTGTTAGTTGAGACAAAATCTAAAGTTTATATTAATCGGAGATGCGCGGAAACGATAGTTTCACGAGTCATTTTCAAACTTGTATTGTTTACAATTCAATTTGAAAACCGATATGCATTTTGAGCACAGTACGTTTACAGGAAGCTTTGTTTAAATAAATCTTGTTACATGAACTTTCGCAAACACCCGCTTTGAATAGTTACAAGCTCCGCTGAACAAAAATCATTCGTCAAACGCCGCCGCTTTGAAGTATTGTTAAACATTTTGACATGGCGAAACTTTGATGTCCTGTCGGTACGTACACCCCGACGGCTAATGAAAGCGCCCTGCAACCCCAACCATGAATACTTAAGAATGCTTAAGCTAGCTTTTTGTCTTTTTTGCCAACTTTTTACTTTGAAATTGGCAAACCCTGATAAAGTGTGATCAAACCGGAATTCACACGAGATTTCGCAAATTTGAACACAAGGACACACGCGCCTTCTTCGGCTGTCCCACATCTTTCTGCCTCGCTGAATACTCATCAATATTTCCGCGTCCCACTTCCGACCGTTTCAAAGTTTCGCCTAAATAATTAAGTATCGGCCGATCTACGCGGGGAAACCGAGAAAGGCCATTAGCAAATAAAGAAAATGAACCGTAACTCGCCAAAGTTTATCAAATAAATTTGGCAAAGTAAAAGCCTCGCCGGCCGGGAATGAAATCGTACCTTTTAACATTGCGCATTATAGAAAGCAGTTGTCCCAAATGTAATCTCCCCGGTAAATGAAGTTGCCGTGCAAAAAGTTTAATTGGTCGGGCTATCGCTGAAAGATATAAGGGCGGGGAAAAAATTATGCGCAAACTTTCAAACATCATTTTGGCTAAGTTCAGCTCGACGTGGCAGTCGGTGGAACGAATTAGCCCAATCCGACCGCCGAGAAATGTTGACAAATGGTCATGTTGACTCGCCAACTGAAAGTAAATGGATTCAGCGCGGAACGCAAACACTTTTCCAAAGAATTTGTTTATGTTTGCTCTGTTGATGGCTGTATTACTTGTAGCCGAGTTAATTCGGTCATTACACGACCTCGTATCGATCATAGCTGACTTTTTTTAATCCCTTAAGTAGTTCCAATCGTACTTTTACGAGTTGCATAATCATTAGGGTATAATTATATCTCAGATTCCCTCTCTATAATACTTTAAACCAGGAAATTATCCAGTCAAGCATTCAGTTAATATATGAACCCAGGATACGAACATACGGCATCAAGATTTACAGTCCATACGTGCTTCAATGCACAGACTCATTTAATGCATCCAGCGATAAATTAATAGCATCACTTAAATTATTTCCTGTGATAATATCTATTTACATGTATACTATGGCAAATAACCGCGTGTTCGCTCATTGTACGTAATATGCTTAGCGGTTGAAGGCGAGTCGAGCCTTGATCGTATTTTCGAAGAAGACGCTACTTTGTCGAGATTACATTATTCCTTAGAGTATTTATATATAGAGGGAGCGCTGTCATACATTCGCGTTTTGAAAAACGTAGATATTTTCTTGTTCGTAATGTTGGTAGCGCTCCTATATTAGTAAAAATTGAATTAATTATTTAGCAATAAATTGCTACAAATTCCTTTTATATCCGAAATAATATTTAGCTATTATCCTTTCAAAACGAGTTTGAGTGGAATTAAATAGACCTAAACTAATAATTTTTAATATATTTTTTTTCAAATAATTTATGTATGCTGCACAACCTGTTCAAATATTAGCCAATAGGAGGGCAGAAAAAGGTGGTCCGGCACCACCATTTTTATCTACGTTTTTGAAGTACCAGCGCTCCCTCTATCTATGTATCTATATATACTCTAAGCATTATTCATTCGGTATTTAAATGTATTCCATCTATTGTCGCTCATTTCTTGCAAAAGTAATAAATAATTTATGTAAATCTGTGATTATTTTCGCTTATTTTTTATCGATTTTTTGTATCAAATATCCTTCTATTGTTAAGTCAAAAGAGCAAACAAATAAATTTCTCAGCTAAAGAATCGCTACATTATGCCTATCCCAATATATAAAAAAAAAAAAAAATATTCCGACGAATTGACAAAGTTCTTATTTTTTGAAGTCGGATAAAAAATTGAAGTGATCACACGACGGCGCAAAATTAGATTGAGCAACCTGATTCTACGACCGATCCCAAGTTCTATTAGATCAAGATACACGAAAATTACATCCCAAATAATGCACATAGGATTCACAAAATCGAACAAATGGCGTTTAAGATAGTTAACAAATATCTCTACATATATTCGACGTGTGTATAAAAAAACTGCAACCACAAATTCAAAACAAAATGTGTGTAATTGAACAGCATAACTGTTGGTACATTTTAATATCCGCGCGGGTCAGTTATTTCATTTTGGCCGGCGCGGTGGCCGCTTCCCGCTCTGCCCTGATTGAAACTCCGCAACACTGACAAAGCTTTAATTAAATACACGAAATGCTTTCGTATAGACGACGCTGGGCTGCGTTCGTCAACACCCAATATGTAATAGGAAGTTTCATATATTTTTAAGCGATATTAAAAATTCAAGCTGATGGAAGTGTTGTTGAAAAATTAAGGGTTCCAAATAATAAAAAAATGAATAAAATATAACCAACTTTGGTCCTGTCTATGCTCATTTAGTAGAAAATATATTAAGGGGGGAGCCTGCTTTAGAAGCTTAAAAAATCGATTTTTTCGAGGTTTTTTTTGGGAAGGAAAGAAATATTTGATTGAAACGAAACTTTTAGGTTTTATTGTTATGTATTTCAAGAGTCTTCTCAAATTTTTTCATCAAAATATATTTCATATTATGCGTGGTACAAGCATTTCGCCGAGGCGCCTCAAGTATGCATGTGTCGTGCGACGGGAAAGATGCAGGTCGCAATTTTCATCTGAAACTAAAAAACCAAAAAAATTTTTAATTTTAAATAGTATAGGTTCTAGTTAAACCAAAAAAATTAAAAAAAAGTGAAAAATTCAATTATTTTTCGCAAATTAAAAAAAAATATCATTTTTTCGGAAAAAAAGATCACTTTAGATTGTTTAAAAAAATGGTTAATCATGACTTTTTCAAGTTTTTTTAGGTTCAACTAGAAGCTATACTATTAAAAATTAAATTTTTTTTTGGTTTTATTCGCCTGATGGTAAGATACGACAGCTCATGGACAGATGAGATATGATAGATACATGCACCTAAAATGTATAGTAATTATATTATAATAATAAATGGTTAGTATGTCTTTGTATGCTAAAAATGTTTTTGTTTTTGTGTATCATACACTAGAGGGCAATCATTCTAATGAAAAACATGTAATTTATTAATACAGACTGGACCACAGCTTCACAGAAATTATACGTCAAGTAATTTAAGCTTTGGAATTTCGTTAGGTCTAAAATCTAGCATGCTTAATAATGACCAAAGAGTAAAAAAGTATCATGTTGACTTTGCAGCCTCCAAATTCGAATACTATTATATTTTTTTACATTACTACCAACTTTTAACAATATAATTCAACAAATTAAATTAAAAATCCAATAGGTCCATGCACGCGTAATTTCCTACCTATTTCTTAAATGGAAAAATATAACTATTCAATACCTATATATCTAGACGCAGGATTAGGGGGCTTACTCTAAACTCCGGCACGAAGTTAGAATTTTCGCACGGTGACATCAACATATAAGATAAAAGTTTTCAGTTCCTAAAAATCAATACTCAATATTCTCTGTGAAACCTATAATATACTTCGAACTTAGTCTAACCCCCGTATTCACAAACAATACTATGAGGACGCGTAGTGCGGCCTAAAGCCCACTGAATCGCCAATTTATATGCAATATAAGCAAACAAGACAGCCTCAGTGGCACAGTCGGTTAGAGGCCGCCTGTGAAACGAGAGGCCGCGGGTTCGACCACCATACCGTGAGAAATGTTTGTGCGGCTCACAAATATTTCTTTCGGGTCTAGGTGTTTGTGAGACCGAAAAGTCTCTCGTAGTACCTGATACCCACGACACAAGACAATCTTAGTGTGGGGTCAGGACTATGGATGTGACTGTTGGGTTTATTTATTTATTTTATAAAGTATTTACGAATTTCGTGCAGTTTTACGTGCTATGTTCGAACATTCGTCGTCGTGTCGAACTACAGAGTAACCCCCTAGTATTGGCCTGGCTCCAATGTTGCAGGTGCGTCGAGTGCACCCAATCTGCAACACGGACCTCTCTCGCGTCAACCGCACTCGCGACTGCCCAATATTTACTGCGCAGTTTTTTTTCAAATACAGTGCCAGTTATTGCTATTTTTGGAGGTAGGAGTAAAGCTAGTTTATGTACATTTTTTGCGTATTTTTATATAAATACATCGTCGTTTATAACTTTAGATATGGTAATATTCGGAAGGCGTTAGGAAACCATCAGCATATTTGTAATTTAAAATTATCAAATTAGGTGGCATTTTTATTGCAATTAAGGCGATCATGCCATTTGCCTGGTAGTAAGTGATACGACCGATCATGAAAAGTAGCAAAACCAAACAACACCTTGAATTACAAAGCAATGCTTGGCATTCCACTGCGGTCGCCAACCTGAGACATAAGATGTTAAGTCTCAATACGTCCAGTAGTTGCCCTGGCTATAATGTCGTTCAAACCGGAACACAACAGTGCATATACACTGCTGCTTGGTGGGAGAAAAAGACTTGTGCGGTGGTACCTACCCCAGGCAACCTCTCATGTATAACCAGAAGTTTCTTGTGGCTGATGCTTAGCCGATATTTCATAAAAAAAAACTAATAAAAAACACAACTGTTTATAGCAAAAAATATTAACTTACCTCTACCTCGTGTGCTTTTTTCTGTTTATTTCAAATATTATTTTACAAATATATTGCATTACCACTACACTCTTTCCGAATTTCGTCATAGAAGTGAATTTAAAATTCATGAACTACCGTACTGCCGTCGAGAGCTTATAATACGAGCAGTCATCGAGTTCCAAACAAAAATTTGTTCATGTATTTTATAAGCCGAATTATATTTTTATCACGACTTATTAGTAAGCCGATTTTAAGCGTAATAATGTTGAGTGGAGTGGAGTTAAAAATACGTGAAATGCAATCAACATTTTGAAATCTTTGATTGGATTGTGTTGTGAAAAAAATTCCTAACCCACAAATTGAATAAAACTTATTTTTAACTATGAACATTAATGCGTATGCTTTACAAAGATTTTTGTTGTCAACTGGAGTCTAGAACTTATTTATAACTGTAAAAAAGTAACAGAAACGTAGGAATAATATCTTAAATCTAGATTACAAATAATTATTTATGTGGTTTGCATGATGCACCGCCACAGAGTACATTTTACAACTTGCACCGCTGTACAATATGATCAATTGCTACATAAAATATGTCCAACCTTTACTTATTCGCCTTTATCATACATTTTCATGGCTTCGGTAAACATAAATACATAAACTCACACCTTTTTTCCAGAAAGGGAAGACAGAGGTGCCCGGACACCCATATTTTGCCTTGTATCTTCCGTCCCACGATGTGTCTTCGGTTAAACATTATTCAAATTCATGATCGATCGCCTGACTATGCAAACCCTCAAACCCTACGCAAATAGTCTCCAGCCCAATAGAATGAATTAGTAGAAATAATCCACATACCTTAAAATCTTGTCGCAGATCTCAAGTACGCACTTTTCCTTACAATTTCACAAACCGTATAATATCTTAAAAGTTAATAAGTAATACTTACAACACTTGCACACTTCACCGTATTACACTATTCAAAAAAATTGAACTGATTTTATTCTATCAATGAACAGCTTTATATGGCCCTAAAATTTTCTATCTACCACCAAAAGATCAAATAAAATAAAATATTGGTCCTATTATTATGAATAAGACTACCTTCAGATTGATAGGAAGTCGGGAATATACTGAAGACACTTGTAAATGCGGTGGTTATATTGATCTGATAACGATGGAGTGGTCTATTAAAAATAAATAAAGGGTGTTTCATAATCATGTTGATATGAAAATTCATTTAATATTTATTGTTCTATAGATTCATTAGAAGAGGACCAAAGGAACGATTATGTAGTTTTGCCAAAATTGATTAAATTATCTACCCACATTTGAATAAAGCTTTTTTTTGACTAATTAGAACAGAAAATTACTTTTAATGACTATATAATCACCAAATTATCAATGTTTGCCATAATGTAAAACTGAACTGACTAACGCCTATATCTCAAATGTCGTTTAATAGTAAATAATATGAGGTTTGCCAATCCGAATGTTGATGTGCTAAATTCGAAGTACACACATTTTTCTGATAATCCCTAAAAACATAAACTTGCAAGGAATTTCGATTTTTGTGATGAGAAATATATTTTAGTTTTTTGGATAATGCATATTATGGTTTTCGCCTAAGATGTTTTTTTCGCCTTTTATAATATTTTGGGATAGAAATACACAAGCCAAGTAAACAGCACCAATAATATCGTAATTATTACGCAATCCAGATCTCCAATGACTAAGGTATTGTGTAGGTTATCTTTCACAAGTGTAACATTACAATAGCATCTTATCATTGAAGTAGTGTTGACAGATTGGTAGCGATTACCTAGTCGGGTGTGAAATGAACTGCCGAGACACATGTACTGGGTCCGAGTTTAAGTAAATAATATACGAAGAGTAATTTTAAAGAGTCGTATGTTAGTACTATAGTTAATTATTGAAACTTAAATATGGACAGCTTTATTTTAGTCATCTATGTAGCCAGAGTAACTACTGGACATATTGAGACTTAACATCTTGTGTCTCAGGATGGCGAGCGCAGTGGAATGCCAAGCATTGCTTTGTAAATCAAGGTGTTGTTTGGTTTTGCTACTGTTCATGAGCGGTCGCATCGCTTACCATCAGGCAAACGGCATGCTCGTCTCGCCATTCAATGCAATAAAAAAAAAAACTATGTTTTGCCCCTTTCGATCGACTTTGGAATACAGATTTTTTTATTGCAATAAATGGTGAGACGAGCATGCCTCCGCCTGATGGTAAGCGATACGACCGCGCATGAACAGAAGCAAAAGCAAACAATACCTTTAATTACAAAGCAATGTTTGGTTTTCCACTGCGCTCGCCATACTGAGACATAAATGTCAAGTTTCAATATGTCCAGAAGTTACTTTGGTCTCTGGCTACAATATACTTCTAACCGAAATACAACACAGGTATACTGCTGTTTGGTTTCAGTTTGAGCGAAGGAGACACAAAAACCGATAACGAAACAAGGTTTTTATGAATAGAGCTTGTATAAAGAAGTATGCCATTTGAAAATACCCTATTTCATTTTTTACGCAAAGCAAGCAAAAAAATTAAAGCGCTGACAACAATGACCTTTTTACATTAATCACCAACAATTTCGTATCATATTACTGCATAAATTAAAACTGTGGAAATGGTAATTATTTGGTGAATTCCGACCGCGACGGGAACAAATATTTGTGGATCAGTAGGTACTGAATATTCAGCACTTCGACATGAATTAATGGAAAGCAACTGTTGTCTCTGATAGTCGATACACCAACCAGAAATTGAACTAGTCACCTGCAGATAGTGAGATTATGGACCGTTATGTATGGAAAATAATAGCTTTGATTGAAATAAAGATAAGAATTGCTAGAATAGACATTGTAGCCAGAGTAACTAATGGACATATTAAGACGTAACATGTTATGTCTCAGAATGGCGAGCGCAGTGGAATCCCAAGCATTGCTTTTTAATTTGTATTGTTTGGTTTTACTACTGTCCACGAGCGATCGTATCGCTTACCATCAAGCGAGTGGATGCTCGTCTCGCTATTCATTGCAATAGAACATACATAGGATTATCAGTTGCTCGAATAGACATTTGAGAAAATGTATCTGAAATTAATCAAAATTAAATGTCTTCGAAATAGGGCCTTACTTTTGTCGTTTTTATCGTATAAGACACGCAGTTTGGGAATAATATAATTTTTACCAATTTTGTTGAGTGATTTTATTTATAATTTGCTGCTTGATACTAGAACTTTTTTATGAAGATTTTCGCAACGTTTTCTAAATTGAAACAAGCAATATTTTCCTAAATAAAATACGAATAATTTATCACAGTTGTGGATCAATAAATAGAAAAAAAAACTCTTTTATTATAAATTCGAAATATTTCCTTCTACTAATTCAATCGGTTATGATTTAAATGAACAGCGTGAAACATTAACAATTAAGACATGAGATTGTCCTTCAAAAAATGTGTACACATCAGTCTGAAGGACAGAAGAGTAATTGAGTCATAAACACTAAAAATGAATGGAATGAACTCCCTGCGGTGTTTCCCGAGCGTTATGACCTGTTCTTCTTCAAACGAGTCTTAAAGAGAGTCCTATCCTTACGGTAGGCAGCAACCTGACAGTGGATCCCTGGCACTGCGAAGGTCCATGAGCGCCGGTGATCGCTTACCATCAGGCGGGCCGCATGCTTGTCTGCCTGCTAATGGCCAATAATAAAAAAAAAAAACATGTTTGACAATATGACAAGCGAATTCATATGTCTGCCACACAACTTGCCAAGTGATCCATTGTACATGACATATTCGGGTTAATGTCCATTATAAGTTATAACCCATTTATTTACATCGTGTTCCATTTCATCCAGTGTTTTATCAAGATTAATTCCCACTACTATTTACTTAATTAAGTTGAAAAGGGAATATTGCGTTTTTTACTGCATTGAATGGCGAGACGAGCATGCCATTCGCGTGATGGTAAGCGATATGACCGCTCATGGCCAGTAGCAAAACAAGATAACACCACGAAATACAAAGCAATGCTTGGCATCCCACTGCGCTCGCCATCCTGAGACATAAGATGTTAAGTCCCAATATGTCCTTTCAATCGGAACACAACAGTGCATTTACACAGCTGTTTGGCGGGAGAAATAGACATTGAAGTGGTACTTACCCAGGCGGCCTCTCACATTTGAGAGATCATAGACCTATAGTACCCGGCGATAAATATTGCACATCGACCTTTGGAAAGAGACAATCGGCTAATTTCGGCTTCGTAGAGCATTATCTCTGTCGCACACTACCTATGTTACGTTTTGTCAGTCGTTGTTCAAGTGCGATAGAGTGCGGGCGCATCCAGTTCAAAATATATATATATAGAGTTGTTAACACCCCCAAATTTAAATAATTTAAAGTTGTACTATGGCATCTTTAGGAAAAAGAGGGAAACCTTTACGAGGTCAGTGACGCCAAATTATCTACAATGTTTATAAATATTTTGTAACCGAAGCTGACAGATTTAAAAAAAATTAAGATGAAAATGTAAGTTGTTATTTTAAGAAGGTTCAAGCGCGAGTTGCAAATGCCACTGGAATTTCAAGAAGAACTTTGAACAATATATTAAACGAAGTCAGTACTGAAACACATTCTACTGAAATTAAGTTTAGCACTCCAAAAAAAGGGAGACCAAAAAAGCAATTTCGTTTGGATATGGACGATTTTGATTATGATGTTGTTCGAACAATGGTGTATGATTTTCACTTACGATTTAATGAACTGCCAACAATAAAATCATTAAAAGCTAAATTATCTGAAGCTATTAATTACAATGGGTCTGAAAAGATGTTGAGAAAAATACTTCACGAGATGGGATTTCGGTTCACTAAAATGGAAGATAATCAAAAAGTTTTAATGGAAAAGCACGATGTAAGTCTCAAACGAATGGAATACCTCGATAAAATACGCAAATTTCGCGACACAGGAAAAATATCGTCTACGTGGATGAGTCTTACATACATACATCCCACACTAAAGGGAAATCTTGGAGTGATGATAAGAAAAAAGGAGTAAAAAAGCCAATTTCAAAAGGTCAATGTTTGATGATAGTTCATGCGGGAAATCAAAAAGGCTTTGTACCCGGTGCCTTTTTAACGTATAAATCCACGGATACTACAGGTGACTATCACAATGAAATGAATAACGATAACTACGAGAAATGGCTGGTTAATCAATTAATCCCAAATATACCCAATGATTCCGTTCTAGTTATCGACAACGCACCCTATCACAATAAATATGTTGAAAGACCCCCCAACTCAAACACCATTAAACAGGACATGATCAACTGGTTAAATAGACACGAAATTCCAGTTGATCCAAAATTAACAAAAACCCAGATTTACGCTATTATATGTCAGCACAAGGAGAGGTATACAGAGTTTTCCGTGGACAAAGTTCTTGCCGAACATGGGCACACTGTGTTGCGATTGCCACCGTATCATCCGGTTTTTAATCCAATTGAAAATATATGGTCTCAACTAAAAGGCTATGTAGCCTCTAGAATTGTGGGTATGAATTTAACTACAGTAAAAACGTTATTGACTGAAAAAGTAAACATGATCGGGGCTGAAGAGTGGAAAAAGGTTTGCGATCACACAATCAAATGTGAGAATGAATATAGCATTCAACACGGTTTAGACAATTACACTGATAAGACTAGTGATAAATACGGCTGATAGTGACAGTGATATTGATCTCTTTGAGAGCACAGATAGTGAAATGGAAGTAATTGAGAATTAGAATTATTATTATTTTTATTACAATGTCTCACTTTAACAATAGGTACAATGGTGTTTATTATGTACACTACAGCTGTAATTTTCTAAAGTAATTAAATACGTAAACATAATGTGAACATTTTTTTTTTATTTTACCCCAACCTAAAGCCAGCACTTATAGAAAAAATGGTATATTTTATACAAAGAATAAAAAGAATTGTATTAAAGAAGCAAATTAAAATTGTTTTAACAGCTCCTAATAGATACCGGACTGTTTGTATTTCGTGCGACAGAGATAACGCTCTACGAAGCCGAAATTAGCCGATTGTCTCTTTCCCAATGTCGATGTGCAATATTTATCGCCGGGTACTGTACCACCTGTATTTTTTATTCAATTTGCCTATTTACTCTATAGTATTCAGGACAAAGAGATGTGTTTTTACAAATCTAAAGGCACAGACCCATATTTATTGACAATTGTATTTTTTTTCCGTATGACTAAGAATATATACACAACTCCAAAAGGTAGAGGTGTATCTTGATGCGAATTCACTACCACTGACACTTCACTACGAAGCAAACGTTATTAACAGGCTAACACGCACTTTAATTTTAATTTATTTTTTGTATCAGCCCGTATACTTACGGGCACGGATTTCCTCTAAAATCGAGACTACGATTCAGAGAGGTGTATAATCCATACAATCCATTTTACTTATTACCTACATATTCCCATGTTTTATTATAACAAAATCTAGATCATCCAGAAATTCAGCATGTTTCCGCTCTATTTCGAGACATTACCGTAGCATTGATTGAATATGCCCCCGAGAATCCCTCTTATCGTCTTATGATTTCTTTCCGCAGCCGTGTGTATTTCACACCCCACCGAACCAATTACTAAGATATAAATTGACTAAATAATATAAGGGAAGTGCTCGTCTCGGGTTAATGCTATTGATTTATATTCTGGCCTCGTTTTATCTTTCCTACCTTTCCTTTTACTTCGTCACTGATTTAGCGTACTGTGTAGCCATTGTTGGAAAACTTTAACAATTTACAAAGCAGATAAATCGAAGTAATTCATTGACTATTTTTATACAGGGTATATCAAGACTGCTACCGAAAACGAAGCCGGGTGGTAGTTTAAGCGACTTCAGACACAATGCAACAGAAAAAGTAGCAAAAAAAAGCGACAATTTTTTTTTTTGTAATTTTTTTCCTATTGCCATATTTTGGTGGTAAATACATTTTTTCCTAAAATAATAGTGTATACCCTTTAATTTATAAATACTCTAAGATATAAGAGAGTTTAAATGATTATTTTAGCAAAAACTATGGATTTACCACCCAAAAATGACGATATTTAAAAAATCATAAAAAATAATTGTCGCGTTTCTATGCGAAATTTTTAATTGCATTGTGTTTGTAGCCACTAAAACTACCACCCGGCTTCGTTTTCGGTAGCAGTCTTGAGATACCCGGTATACCACTGGTGGTAAGCTCTCATATATGTGGGAGGCCGTCTGGGTATGTACTACCGCAATGTCTATTTCTCCAGTCAAACAGCAGTGTAAATGCACTGTTGTGTTTCGGATTGAAGGATATTGTCGCCAAAGACTAATGGATTTATTGAGACATAGTGAGAAATATTTCATTGATTCTAAAAAAATTACGTAAAATAGTATTTAACAATCTTCATTTTCGAATACATTAACCACAGCTTTCGTAATTAATAAAATCAAGTTCATTCTACGAATTTCCTGGAAACTTACAAAATAATTAAGTGACAAATTAAAATGTTTCCTAAGTTTAATTTTATTGAAGATGACCGCGCTGCCAAATGCCATTTAGTGCTCGTTGAGCGGGTGACTCGCCTCGACTGCGGACCACTGAATAAATTAATGAGTAGTCGGCGAAAAGTTACGCTGTCCATACATTTTACTCGAGTTCATTACACATATTCAAAACGTACTTGGAGCAGTCTGAGTGGCTGTATAGTGTATATGATAAAAACATTTTGGAGTAAAATCCGAAACTTTAGATCGGTGAGTTCGACAAATACGCTATTTGTGTTTTTTTCTTGTTTTTTTTTTTTTTTTGTTTACTGTCGAATGAACATTGTCGTCATTTACACATTGTTTGCTGGCCGACTCATACTGGAAAATAAATTCAACTTAATACATATTTGAAAATAGAATAATTAGTAATAATATACCTTTCTGTGCGTACGGTTCGTTCAAGGAATTATTGACATTTGAGGCGTATAAATATAGAAATCTTCCGGGCCATCAATAAGCATACCATCCTATGGTTGAGTAAGCTATATTTATATGTTCAATACATTTTGCATGCGATTGGTAAATGTACCGCCCGGGAGCTTCGACAATCTTGAATAATTTACAAAGCCTTCTCTTTGAGAAAATTTTTGTCGCGTACAAACGGGTGCCAATGATCTGCGGGTTAAACGAACACATGTGTTTATCTTATTGAAGAGTACTTCGTTTTATCACACGAATAAATAAGGAATTTTGCGAAGTGATATTATGTAAGTATTTTAAAATTTCGTTTTTTTTTAATTACCCATATATTCACGTTATTATAACTTAGCTGATTTATCTTATCCTATCGATGTACATATCAAGAGGTTAGGTATATTTAACTAAGGATATATTTTTCATATTTACTCCTATTTCCGAATGTTTTCCTGACAGAAAAAGTCACAACTGTCTTATGTTCAGCAGTGGCAGAAAATACGACGGCAAAATCCTATTTCAACGACTGATTTTATTTGTAGCATTTTACAGCGCAAATGACTCATCTTAAAACCAGTCATATTTCCCTATTTTCGAACAAAATCGCAACAAACCCTCGTATTTATACCATTTAACTATCGGAGAAGTTGCATCAATTTGTCACTCGCCATTTACGCGTGACAACGCAGTCTTGGGACTAAGTTATGTGCGGCGGGCGTGAAGGGGAGACAGGGGTAAACGGGAACTACGGGTATTTTTATGGGCCGCCCGGCTAGGTCGCTACAGTTTCTATTTCACGGCGAAAATGGCTGATTTACAATTTTCCCGTTGTATACAAGGAATTTTGCAAAACAACGTGGTGATCCATCCTACTAGTGGGCGTTAAGGGGAGACAGGGGAAACGTGGCACTAGGGTGGGGCTACCATACGTTTCGGTTTATCGGGATATGTCTCGGTTTATAGCGTTGCGTCCCCGAACAGTAAACCGAATTTCCCGGTGCGATTAAATCCCCTCCTCTTACTTCCTTAATATAACCACGTGTGACAGATTGCAAAGCCACAGTTTGATGGCAACCACCGACTTGGTCCAAACCAAAAAGTTTGCCAACTCTTAACTTCTCCGCACTATAACCCTATGGGATAGTTTGCCGCCTCACGTGTAGGGAACACCGAAATCCCAAATACAGAAGAGTTAGTGTTCAGTAGGGCGATTCACATAATTAAATAAGTTCAGTTGCGGCGCAGTTGCAAATACGTTTCGATCAAAACAGCCCTTTTCGTATTCTCGTAATACGCTCGCGTATATATGCTGCGCGTATATATGACCGTCGAACGTATTACATACGTCTGACGTACAGTTGACGCGCAGCTCACGTGCAGCTAAACATTTACAAGAATACCATTTTGCACCAAAACGTAAACTTAATTGTAACCGCACTGCAACTTGATCGGCGCGTCAAGAAGTTACGTGAATCGCCCTACAGAGGCAATTAAAAAGACTGATATAATTATGTCGATTGATGTGAGATGGTTACTACTTCGTGCTATCGAAAGGTCTCTTGTAGGCTGTATGCTTGTAGCTTAGAATGGGTTTCACACTATGTATATGGATTGTGGATATATTTATTCAATTATTTACTTCCGGGCACTTACTGTACCGTGCCTTAAAAAATAATCCATATGTCCCGTACAAATTTCTTGTATTTATGGTCACCCTACACTACGGGTATTTTTATGGGGCCGCCCGTCTAGCTCGCTACAGTGTCTATTTTACGGTGATCTCGTTCACTTTATAATGCCGATAAAACTTTGCAATTGCTGTATCAATAAAGACCGTTTGATGTATGCCCGGAGATCTTTTATTGTGTTAAAGTTTTAAACAAGTATAGGGGAAATGTTGTATTTTTGGGAAGAAATAAATCAATATAGATTGGTAAGTTTGTGCTTAATTTAGTTTTTTTAGGTCAAGACTCAAGATGCAAGTTTTTTGTCTCCATGTTCAGGATGAGTTAATAGTTTCTTTGTAGGGATTTTTAATTTACAAAATTGCCACATAATAATTACCTCGGCCCAGCTTTTCCAATATTTGAAAGAAGATTTTTTCTTGTAAATGACCCCTTAATCATTTAAAAATATTAAACAAACGTTATTTAGTATATTTATTTTCTGTAGTTAACTTATACATAAAAAAGGTCATCAAACTCTATCTTAAGTTTTTTTTTTTTTTTTTTTTTTATTGCATTGAATGGCGAGACGAGCATGCCGTTCGCCTGATGGTAAGCGATGCGACCGCTCATGAACAGTAGCAAAACCAAACAACACCTTGAATTACAAAGCAATGCTTGGCATTCCACTGCGCTCGCCATCCTGAGACACAAGATGTTAAGTCTCAATATGTCCAGTAGTTACTCTGGCTACAATGTCCTTCAATCCGAAACACAACAGTGCATTGAAACTGCTGTTTGACGGGAGAAATAGACATTGCTTTTATACCCAACGGAAATTTTTCCAGACAGCTTTACTCTAGATTTTTAGCGGAGCATAAAACTATTCTTCCTTATCCTTTTAGCTTGGCTGAATGTCTCCATTACCTTCGCCTCACGTATTCAACTAATCAGAATTTGCTTGTTCACCTCTTTATGGAGACGTGTGGTCCTGGATCATGGGTTTATTGCGTAGTTGAGGTAGTAAATGAAGCTCGTATAATAAAACGAGCCTATTAAATGGGCTTCAGCGCGTTTATGCGACGGCCATTTTTGAGGTTATGTAGTGTGGCAATGAAGTGCACAGCTGCCATTTCGTCCATATGTCATTTCACTGAGTTGACTGTCGTAAAGTAAAAAGCCGGCTAAAACGTAAATAGACAATGGAAGCAAGTAATGTAGGTGAAAATAAACAAATACTCGTAAACAATGTACACATTTTCTTTTTCGTTCTGACTTTATGATAAGATACTAACCCTTATACCGGGTATCTCAAGACTGCTACCGAAAACGAAGCCGGGTGGTAGTTTTAGCGACTACAAACACAATGCAATTAAAAATTTCGCCTAGAAACGCGACAATTATTTTTTATGATTTTTTAAATATCGTCATTTTCGGGTGGTAAATCCATAGTTTTTGCTAAAATAATAATTTAAACTATTTTATACCTTAGAGTATTTATAAATAAAAGGGTATACACTATTATTTTAGGAAAAAATGTATTTACCACCCAAATATGGCCATAGGAAAAAAATAACAAAAAAAAAAATTGTCGCTTTTTTTTTGCAACTTTTTCTGTTGCATTGTGTCTGAAGTCGCTTAGACTACCACCCGGCTTCGTTTTCGGTAGCAGTCTTGATATACCCTGTATAATAAGTATTGGACATTACAGGAGACTTTTACTCTGTGACCACTATTCAGCCCTAAATGCTATATCAAATATATTACCGACTAGTCTTTCACATCCATTACAAAGCAGAACACGGTTTAAAAATCCGTAAAATATAAAGACAAAAAAGTACAAAATACAGTGATACCACGGGCCATTGAAGCCTCGCCTCATCCTAGACTGATTGCGACCGGTAAAAGCTAAAAGTTTTTAATTAAAAATAATAGCCGATCCATTTGTATGCAAGGGAAAAAAAAGTAATGCTTTGTGAATATTAAAATATCACTGAAATGATTCGACGCTAAATGGTTTCACCGCATCGCACACGCGGTTTAATTAGTTATCGATATTATTTTAATATCGGTGGCCTGTTAGTTTTATTTACAATCGAAATGTTTTGGATTTGAGGGGAACCCGTGCTCAGTGGTGAACCTATTAGATTTGTTATATTATTTTATTTTATATCGAGGTTCGAAATGACCGCCTTATTAGTCTGGTCGTGGCATAAATGAGCTGTAAATCCTGAGGTCCTGGATTCAATTTCCAGGTCGGACTTAAGTATTTAGTTTCTGTGAGTTTTACATTGTAAAAATCTCATAATCTGCGCTGCATAGTTTATTAGTCTAGTGCTTCTCTTTTAGTCTTTTCAACTTAATAATGAATCTCACAGTTCCTGGCGCTAAGGCGAAAAAATTCGTTATTAAGGACTTTGCGAAGTTACAAAGTTGTTAGTAACAAGTTAAATTAGTAGTGTTCTGAGTAAGGCGGGGAATTTTTTGATACGGCGATTGTACTCCGGAGGAAAAGTGCAAAGCTAACCTGTCTTCACTTCCAAGGACTAATATATAAAAATGTTCACTTCAGAATCAACGACAGAGTGTAACAATGTCGGCCAAATTAAATGGCATACTATAAAATTGACAAGTAAAGCCGTGTTGTTATAGAGTACTAATAGGGAAGTTTTAGAAGTACACTGTAAAATAGAAATAATTAAATAATAATACTTATAGCATTTTATTCATGCAGATTACAAAATGTAAAAAGAGTTTGGTTTTATGTTAGTACCTATTTCGAGTTTTTGTTTATACATTAAGTAAAAAATAAATCAGTATATAAGGTTTTTTTGACGTGACAACGTCTTAAATTAGGTTGCGGCTGGGAGTCACTTATGAAAAAGTGTAACGCCCGGTAACGTAACGGTGCGCGCGCAGCACTAGAGAATTATTTTTCAGTTTCACCCACTTTTTCCAAAATTGTCCCATAGCCCCCCCCCCCTGCCTTCCCCCACCCTTATTCCGAAATAGTGCCTATTAGCCTCCCCACGAAACCTACCCCCCCCCCCCTCCCCTACCCCCACCCCGAAAATTTACCTCACCCCCCCCAATCCTATCTCGGCCAACATAGGTCGTAGACCCACCGAGTTTGGTATCCTCGGAACCGTCTTGGTGAGGGCTACAAATTGACCCCGCCAGAAATCCCAAATTACGCAAAAAATTACCCCCCCCAAAAAAAATATTTTACCTCCAAAAAATTTATTGACGTGACAACGTCTTAAATTAGGTTGCGGCTGGGAGTCACTTATGAAAAAGTGTAACGCCCGGTAACGTTACGATGAGTCACCGAACGAGAGAGAGGCCCGCCGAATGCCTTGCGTCTCTCTCCCACTCAACTATGATCGGTCTGCCGCGCGCGCAGCACTAGAGAATTAGGCGCATTGAATCGGCGCATGCTTGTGTCTCTGTCTTTGTCTTTCTCGAACGTTCTTGGCGTTGGAAAAACAAGAAAGCGTCACAATACAAGTTCACACGTGTGGTTAAAGTATCGTCAGCTGTGTCTGTAGTGAAAATATGGAGTGCTTAGATTCGTCATTACATGTACAATGTTTTAGTAAACAAAATATATTTCTATAGTTAAAATTTGTGCAATTCTTATTTTCATTCAATTCCTTGTTCCTATTGTGCAATTTAATTATATTCATATCAATAAATATTCTACCGAGAAAAAGACGTTTTTTTTATTGCATTGAATGGCGAGACGAGCATGCCGTTCGCCTGATGGTAAGCGATGCGACCGCTCATGAACAGTAGCAAAACCAAACAACACCTTGAATTACAAAGCAATGCTTGGCATTCCACTGCGCTCGCCATCCTGAGACACAAGATGGTAAGTCTCAATATGTCCAGTAGTTACTCTGGCTACAATGTCCTTCAATCCGAAACACAACAGTGCATTTAAACTGCTATTTGACGGGAGAAATAGACATTGCGGTGGTACCTACCCAGGCAGCCTCTCACATATAAGACACCTACCACCAGTAAGTTTCATAAAAATGTTGTACTGGTTAAATCTTAATTAAATATATGGCGTCGGCTCGCACTAGGAAACCAAAATAAACAAAATAATAAAAACAGTTGCAGCAGCTAAGAGATTTAGCTTGATAACACAAATTCACGGAAATAACTTTGTTCGTTACCTTCTCGCAATTGAGCGACTGCACCGAATGAAATGAAATTTTGCAGACGGGTAGTCTAGGACGGGAAGAAGGATATCGTACACTATTTATTTATTAATAAATTCAGTGTTCAAGGCAAGAAAGGAAAACAGCACAATTAGTATAACTTTAAATAATGTGTAGTTTATTAATTACAGTGTGTTATTTTGTGTGTTGTGTACTCCATTAATTGGCATATAAATCAGAAAGCAACTTGTAAAAATAAAATAGTATTAATTTTGAGAATGTGTATACTGTTGGAGAACCTTAATTAAATAAATAAATATAGAAAATAAAGTAGTGATCATTTTGTTAACTTTCGTGTTAATGACTTCGATTAGAAGTGAATAGTCTTAAATAAATCTCTGTTGAAGGTGGAGTTAAAAACATATCTGGAAATTGAATCCATTCGCTTATTCTACACGTACATGGCGTAATGAGTTGTTTATATTTTACCTTATTTCGTCGATCGGCCATAGATCGCTCCCTTGAATCGACATATACTCGTTCATACGGCGCGTTGCCCTCCTTTTATTATAATAGGTAGTCCAAAAATGCATTACATATACTTCCTAAACGTCCCCCAACCAATTACTTAAGTATGCGATGTTTCTGTATTACAAGATTTGTCAAAACGTCTGCTAGGGGCCGTTTCCGCGGATTTATTGGCTTAAACACGACCATTATGCTGGCTGCTGACGAATTGCCCCCTTCCTCTTAGATACAACCCTGTTCTGTTCGGATTGTATCGACAAACAATGGTTGATAGGCTTATTTTGGTAATTAGAACATAAATATATTGTTAGAAATTGGGTATGGATTTATTGTATCCCTTACTAGAATTCAAAAATTGGAGAGAATTTTCCTGAGTTTTATGTAATTAAAAAAGTTTTATCAGTTCAACACAAGGTAGGGGTAAAGATAAGTTAGAGTACTAAGAAGAAATATTTTTTGTATAACAGTGTACCTGAGTAGTAATGGTAATAATTATTGCTATTTAAACTTAACATCACCACTTTCTAATTTTGAAGCCTTAGCATTCTCTATATTTCAGCTATTGCTAATTGCCCACACAGAATTTCTAAACAAAAATAACTGACCATACATATATTATAACCATTTTTCACATCTAATCTTAAACACACAAAATTGTCTGTCCAGTTTATTCATTAAATGGGATCGTAAAAAAAAATCACTTGCGTATGTTACACGAGATCGTATAAAAATATTAGCCAATCGGCTTTGTGAATCACAATCGTATATCGTAAAATTTAGCTTATATATGTACTAGTGATGTAACGAATGTTAGTTTTCTCACATTCGCGAATGCGAATGCGGATGCGAATATTCATAGCTAACATTCGCGAATACGAATGCGAATGCGAATGTTGTTTTTCAAATTTGGCGCGCAACAATTCGGGCCAGCCATGTTTAATACGAACATAGTCGAGCATGTCGAGCCGGCCGGGCCCGTGCTTTGACAGGTTGAATGAACAAATTTAGTCGTTAGAAATTATTTGTTTATTTTGTTTGAAGTTAATTTAGTATTACTGTGTTTGTCTTTTATTATGGCAATAGCAATGGCCTTTATATGGCAATTATTCAGATAAATCTGTATCGTTAAGAGAAACTATGAAAATTATGTTATATTCCAGTGAAAGCGAAGAAGAAACAGAAATTGATCCAATTCCAAACCCTAAAGAAGTTTCAATAAAAAAAAAAAATTGATGAATATGTGATGGACAAGCGCATTGAAAATGAAGAAGATCCTCTTCTATGGTGGAAGAGTAATATAAAAAAATTTGGTTTTCTCTCTCCGTTAGCTAGAGAATATTTACCAACTCCACCCACAAGTGTGCCCAGTGAAAGAGTTTTCAGTGGATCTGGATTACTCTATACACCACAACGTAACAAGCTGCATGGAGAAAGAGCCTCAAAATTATTATTTTTGAAATGTAACATTCCTTCACTTAGATTTACTTACTAAGAATTAGAGTTAGGAGAGTTTAAGTTTAGGAAGCCAGAAATAGTCAACTGTGTTAATAACATATTGCCATTTAATTATAATCTTTAAAGTTTAAATCATAGAAACATAAAATAAATATAAGTATAATAGAAAAAATATTTAAAATAAGTCCAAAGGTTAATTATTATCAATGTAGACATTAAAACTTTGTATGTTTAAAACCAAATGAATATTGTTTTCTTAATTGTACGGAAGAAATTGTTATTTTTGTTTACAAGTAGGTATTTATTATTTTGTTTTCTTGAGTATGTTTATTAATTGCATTGAAAAATTATTGAAGATGAAGATTTTAAAAATATAACATTTTGGATATTACCCGCCTTATTACAAAACGTGGTTTATCTAAAAACTTTAGTTTAAATCGCAATAAACTATGGTTTATATGAAATTCATATTACAAAATGTGGTTTAACGATAAACCATGGCCTTTTTTATGGTTTATCGCTAAACCTGACCGCCCCCTAGTTTAACGGTGGTCTAAATCGTAAACTTTCAACTATTTCTTTTGGATTTAGTGTCTATTTCATCGTATAATGTTACTTTTACTCTAAAATTGATATTAATATGATGAATTTGTTCGTTATTAAGGATTTTGAAGCCTTTGAGCGATTAAAAACGTCATGTCGGCCCAACAAAATACGTCTACGCGTCAAACCCTGTTTTAATTTTTTCCGATAAAAATATACGCATAAGGATAGGTTTACCAAACATTTTGCAATGTAATTATCCATATAATAATGTTGGTTTACTCACTTTTTTCTCACTACTCAAATTCATAGACCATTTTTCATTTTGTAGGTGCACCACAACACGATATTATTAAATTAGATTACTATGTAATTACCTAAGCGACAATTATTTTATATCACTTCACTTCACATACTTCGTTGACTAAATAGTAAATGCTAAATGAACTTATTTTAACTCGCGATAGTTTTGTTTATTGTTATGGTTTCTTGTAACGCGCCAGAATGTTACGTTCCATCACACGTGTTTGGATGTGTGACTAGCTAATATAACATGAACCAAATGAAATAATAATTAAATTATAATCGATATATCAACCAATATTGACATTCTAGCAAAATGTCCAACCCTCAATAGGTTCAATACGCCTAAACATTATTTAATCATTAAAATTTTATTAAAACGTATTCTTTTCTGTGGATATGGAACGTTGCGATGGAATGATATCATGTTGAACGAATGTTATTTGTATTAATCTGTGGTTGGTGTATAAACTACGGTTCAAAAGAATGAACCAAGGAAACCATGGTTTATTTATGTTTTGTAATACCAGTAAAATTAAACCATGGTTCTGCAGATTAGACTGGTTTTGCTAGACTAGGTTTAAACCAAGGTTTATTTCGCTTTTTGTAATAAGACCGCAAATGTTTAATTTTGGTTGATTATTTTTTATAACTGTAAATAACATTTGGTTTTATTAAAAAAGTCGGTTTTACGGGCGAAGATTTTACGTGACAACGTCTTTTTCTCGGTAGAATATTTATTGATATGAATATAATTAAATTGCACAATAGGAACAAGGAATTGAATGAAAATAAGAATTGCACAAATTTTAACTATAGAAATATATTTTGTTTACTAAAACATTGTACATGTAATGACGAATCTAAGCACTCCATATTTTCACTACAGACACAGCTGACGATACTTTAACCACACGTGTGAACTTGTATTGTGACGCTTTCTTGTTTTTCCAACGCCAAGAACGTTCGAGAAAGACAAAGACAGAGACACAAGCATGCGCCGATTCAATGCGCCTAATTCTCTAGTGCTGCGCGCGCACCGTTACGTTACCGGGCGTTACACTTTTTCATAAGTGACTCCCAGCCGCAACCTAATTTAAGACGTTGTCACGTCAATAAGAAAAATCGTATTTTGCCTGCTCTCGATTGTCGAGCTCGTCAAGACGATTCCTCTGACTCCAAACACGGGGGGTTTACTTTAAGAAATGACGGAGTTATGCCTGGACAAATATTTTAGGGGAGAGAGGGAGGAATTTGGGGATTTGGTTGGGGCCAATCTGTAGAGCTCACCGAGCCGGTTCCAAAGATACCAAACTCGGTGGGTCTACGATCTATATTGGCCGAGATAGGATTGGGGGGGGGGTGAGGTAAATTTTCGGGGTGGGGGTAAGGGAGGGGGGGGGGGGAGGAAGGTTTCGTGGGGAGGCTAACTTAAATTAATTTTTTGGAGGTAAAATATTTTTTTTGGGGGGGTAATTTTTTGCGTAATTTGGGATTTCTGGCGGGGTCAATTTGTAGCCCTCACCAAGACGGTTCCGAGGATACCAAACTCGGTGGGTCTACGACCTATGTTGGCCGAGATAGGATTGGGGGGTGAGGTAAATTTTCGGGGTGGGGGTAGGGGAGGGGGGGGTAGGTTTCGTGGGGAGGCTAATAGGCACTATTTCGGAATAAGGGTGGGGGAAGGCAGGGGGGGGGCTATGGGACAATTTTGTTGTTTGTTGTGTGTTGTGTAATGTTTTTTCAATTAATTTTTTATTTATAAGGAGTTGTTGATTTTGGTTATACCATACAAAATGTTCATGGGTTTGTAACTGTCAAACATTTAATGTTCATACCGTCAATACGGTAAACTCTTCCCTCAAATTAAATAACGTATTTAAATAAAGGTTTCGAATCGACAACATATATCCACAATATTCGATTAATGGCGTATTTTAGATTTTAAAGATGTAAAATAATGACAGTAATGAAAAGTGGTTGACATTTAAATTGGTTGTCAAATATATATGCATACGTTCAGAAATTTAATTTGTGTAAACTAAAGAGTACATTATGAAGCTAAATAAATATAGGACAATCAAATAAATAATATTCACACGTAAGAAGTTTTACTTCTTTTCAAGATAGAATGTCACTTGAAAATGAAAAATCTTTCATAAAATAACACATAAAAATAAAAACTGAACTGAACTGAATAAAATAACAATTTTATATAATTATGGAGAATATTGCAGGGGTTCTCAAATTAGGCGTTGTCTGTGTCTTGAGAAACCAGTTATATATAATTGTTACTACCGTTACTCAATGACCGTTACTACATTAATTGTGTGTGTGAGTGTATTTCTATGAAAATTTATATTTAATCTCTTTATTACTAACAAAAAGTAATGGCGTAATGTTTTTGGAAAACAGCATACTGGGGGTGAAATAAGGGATGGAATATTGCATGGATAATCAAAATCGCTAAAGTGTTTAATGTCAAAAATTTATAAGGCACACTATTTGGATATGGAGAAACGGGATATAATAGAGTGGGAGGTAGGGGAGAGGACTGGGATAGCTGACACATTTGATAGGACGAAATGTAAATGCACGGTATAAGACGGGATGGTCAATGAAGAGAAAAGACGGGACGTATCGGGAAGTGACTGAACAGACGGGATGGGACGGAATTGAGCAGGACAGTAGGATAGCTAATTCATGTTTAGGTATACAAGAGCTTATACGAAAAATAACATGTATTTGGTGTGGAGTAAAATAAAAAAATATCTGCATCCAGGCAAAGGTGGGTCGGGCTTTTTTGCTATGCTAAATAATTCAATATAAAATTCATCATATAATAACTAAGCCATAGCGAAGCGTGGTCGGGTCATCTATGGTATCTTTTAATTGATTTCAATGAATGTCGTCGGAGTAGTAACAGTGTTATAATATTTCCACAGCAAAATAATGATTTGAATCTGGAGAGATGGGATAGAATAGAATATAAGGTGGATAAAATGGGACATAAGAATAGGTACAGGATGGGATTGAAAATGGATAAGCAGTTTAGACAACGGCTGTCATATTGATTTTAAATAAAATATGGACTGGAATCTGTATTTGCACCCAGGCGAAGCCGGGCCGGGCCGCTAGTAACTTCATAAGTACAGTCAAAAGACTTACGAAACGTAGATATTATCAATATTATAAATAATTAAAGAATACGCTAATTATAATAGTTGTATTATTTATCCAGTACCATCAAAATTTGTATAAATTTCCTTTTTATTTGTCAAAAACATTCGCCTAATATTCGCTTCGTTTCTTGCGAATACGAATGCGAATGCGAATGCCAAAAAATATGCGAATATTCGCGATTCGCGAATGCGAATGCGAACATTCGTTACATCACTAATATGTACATGACTTGTGAAATGATAGTATCGACTTCACTTGCGATTTTTAATTGCTATTACTATTTATTCCAACACTATAACTCAAATAACATTAACATCTATCTGTACTGTATGTATATTTTCTAACTCTATCTACTATTTTTAAGTTCTCTATACAGACCCTGCCACATTGCAAACGCTATAACCAAAAGTGGAAATTCGACGCCCCAAAAAACACGCATTTAATTACAAATTCACAAAAGCGCCTCATTTGTTACACAGACGCCATAACGGTGCACACACACGAGTGTTTTGTGCACTAAAAAAACGACTAATGCATATGCAAGGCTGTACGAAAAATTCTTTTGCCTAATTTAAATGAAACACGTTTGATGTTGCGATTTCAAAAACGCTACACATTTTAATCATTGACAAAGGTGGAACGTTCGAAATAAATTTATGCGCCGGTGTCGCTATAAATTCGGCTGTTTTGGTAGCTTTAATTACCGCCCGTGTCGCGGCCAAACAACGGTCACAGCCGCCCAAATTAAGTGTTTAATTGCACGAGGTTTATACTTATGTGATTTTACCACTTGGAGTAAATTTAAATAATTATTTCAGATTTTCATCTGGTGGGAACATTAAACAGGTTATTAAGTTGTATAAATTCATGAAATTATCCACACTGTACGCAATTGAAGTAATTACTTACAAGTTACAACGAAATTGAACGTAATTGTCGTCCAAGTTCAAAAGTAACACACAAGTGCAAAAGTTCATTCCAGAGAATATAAGTTGTTTTAGAGAATGTATTTAATATGGTCATTTGTATTTTTTTGCATATCAATATATTTTCTAAAACGTATTATAATAAGTCAGGCTTGTCATCGATTGCACAACACTATAAAATTCCCGCCAAATACGAACACAACTCGATTGTAATCGATTGCGATGCGAGACATCGATCAAGCACGATCGGCTGTCCTGCGCGATAAGTGATCCATTTGCTTGGTAATGCATTTGAGGATATTGATAGTGTATTATTGTGTGAAACTAGTTATGCCGACGTATTGTTTGTGGATGTTAATGATCCCGTGCGGAGAATAATGGCGGTTACACTAATCAATGGGTTTTGGAGGCATTGTTTGGTTTGCGATTTACGACTAGAAGGGTTTTGTGGAAGGTGCTTACTTTTTAATTAATTTTATGTCATTAAGGGTTCTTTATTCTAGTGAATTAATAATGGATAGATTCATTTTGAATAACATTGTGTGGATTCTTGATATCATTTAGAGCGCATGCTTAGACTTATAAATATTCTAACGCCCAAATACTGGAACGCCTTTTAAATAATAAGTTGCTCTTAACAGCGCACGGCCCACTTAACCAGTATATTTAAGCGGGATTAACGCAGTTAAGCGCAACCTATATTTTAAGTTGCGTTCCAGTATTCGGGCATAAGGCTTATACATCGCTTATGAAACGGTCTCGATTCTACTTCAAAGAATACGATTGTGTATTTTATTATTCAAAAAATATATATTTAAGTCATTGATTAGGATATGTTTTTATGAAATAAAAATAAGCATTTATACTCGTAAAAATAATATTAATAAAAGGTGAAGAAAGGCAAACTGGTCCTTATATTTTTCATTTAGACGCCAAACGATTGTAGAGGATCTATACATATTGTTTGGTCTTGTATATTTATTATTAAAATTCATCTCAACTGTAAAACAGCATCTCTCATCTCATTTCGCGTCTGTATTAAAACAAGTATTCTGTTTGACAGCTGCCGAACACGAAGTAAAGTTTGCGCGGCAGATGTTCCGAGGTGTTCGCACTATACACACGATTTGCAATTTATGAAAATATTTGTTCAGGAAAGTGCGGTGACAGTGAGCGATAGCTTAGTTATGGGTAGAACGGAGTTTTTTATACAGGTATTGACAAATGCTATGTAATTTCATCCATATATTTCTCATCGCTCCAGTTATCAAAATGCAGAATTTGAAATATCGTGATTTTAGTTTTCTTGATTTTTCGATAGATTATGAGTATTTTTACAGCTTACCTGAAGTTATGTTCGGTTTGGGCACTTATCGGAGTCGTAAAAAGACTCGTACCTATACGAGATGATCAAAAGAAGTGAAAACTTTTTTGACCAATCTGCCAATCTTCTTTTCCAACTAAAATAAATATTTTGCTAAAATAAATAACGCCTAAAGTCCGATTTTTTTTACATTTCCTTTCTAGCCTTTATCTCTCTCTCCTTCAGCTGTTCCGCAAAGCTAGCAACACACAACGATCCCCAAGCATTGTAGGCAAATTGCAGTGAAAAATGAACAGAAAATATCCACATTCACAAAATTGCAAGGATTTCGTGAATCGCGCAAGGCTTTTCATGTTCCTTTGAATTCCTTACTTAACCGTATGACGAATTCAAGGGTATATATGAAACTAGGGTACGTAATAGCAACAATTCAGAACACAAGTTCCTGGCGCGCAGCCAGACCATTGCTTATAATAATTATACTTGTTTCTGACGAAACTTTGCGGTTAACTGTATCTGGATTTGCGAAGTTATCCCGTCTAGCTGCTATGGAAAGTTGCGTAATCTCAGACAGTTACAATTCCATGTTTGTATCGGAGACAACTCGTTTAAGGCGTCGTTTTATGGAATCTTTTTGTCGGGCATTCAATTAGTCAACGTTATTTGCCTAGACTGTTTTCTAGATCTATAGTTTAAGAGGGACAGACACATGATGTGAATGTCTTATCGAAGTGAATTTTGTTTACAACTGAAAGTTTGTGTATTTTTTTCACAGCTGCAATGAATTCTGAACGGGTCATATTTACTTCGACTGAAATATAATAAAGGTACTAAACGGATGATATAAACGTAATAATGTGATACGTAAATGTTGTGGTAATGGTTTCTTACAAACTTAATTATTCCTTGTTCAATGGAAAAATAAGCATATGTTTGTAATGGATATATTTTTTCTTAAATACATAAAACCCTAAATACTTAGTCCCTTATAATTTTCCCTAAAAATATTAGCAGATTAAGAAACTTTTGAATTTTTTGCTTACTTAAAGGGTTTTCGAATTCTTATAACTTTAAAAAAAATGTTCGGTTTTTACGTTCTAAAAATAATCTATAGGTATTTTTGCAATGAAAAGTACACCAAATGCCTTTTTATCGCGATCACAAATCAAAATTGAAACTATACTAACTACACTCGCCAAAAATAGCAGTCGCAACACAAGTATTACTAAAGCCGAAGAATATTCATGTTTTCCGCGACGCAGCTTTAAAACAACTTCCACCGTTCGGAAACCGCGAGACACTTCGATGTTTCAAACTTTAGCTGCATAGTTTCACACGATGTGAGCGGGTTCCGTTCATAAATTGAATATTCTCCGAATTCTTGCAATAGATTATGGTACACTGGGTTTTCATTACGAAATGTTTTAATGTGTAATGTGTGTTGGATGCATTCGAGACAAATGGCAAGAGCTCGCCAAGAAATAAGTTTGTCTCTGGAGGAAAAAAGGAGGAATTGTTGTCATGCTGTTGTCAAAACATTAGGAACAGTTTTTCTCTCTAAAAAAATATTATATTGGACAAGTTTATACTATTAGATTACGAATATAAATATGAAAACATATTTAAAACAAAGATACATTTAAAAAAAAAATAGTTCCCGCCAATACTTTATATGAATTGTATATTAGTTTCTAGAGACTACTACGTCGCAAAGACCACTAGTTTAATGTTAAAGAAAATAAATAGATTAAGTGAGCTGTAACCCGAAAAACTATTACAACTACAAACTCATTACATCATACGTCTGCGAGCGTAATACATTGAGCTGTAACTTAGTTATTGATTATGGACACGCTCATAATATATTCAGATGGTATTATATTTTGATGCAGTTATGGGAAACCTGCTGCCAAGACAGCTATATTAAACATACAACTAGGATAACGTAATAATTACATTTCGCGTATTAAATTACCCATGGAATTATTCAAAATACATATCAAAATGATTTATGTGATGGAAGTCAAACTATTGAGAAATCTATCGTTAATTTAATGGATACATAATTCAACAAATACCATAATATAAGATAAATTGAAATTAAAATAGAGATGAGATATCTTTGCGATGAATCCACCATATAGTCTGCGGATTTAGAAGTCGTCCGAAAAGTAATCAAAGCGCTTTGAAAACACATCTATTTCGCCAAAGCAATATATTTCAAAGCGATTTTACCAGACGCTGGTATTTTGCAAAGGAAGCAGATAATAATTCGGTACGAGTAATTAATGTAGACGTAAATTAAATCGCCTTTCTTAGTAAGGTTCTCGAAGACAGTTATTCACAAACTTACATCTATAAACGTTTTATTGACATCCTGACCTTTATTGTTCATATTTGCCATTTATAACAGACTAGCGGTCTGGCTCGGCTTCGCCCCGGTGTAGATACACTTTTCAAAATGGCGGGCAAAATGTTCAATTTCGACCATTAATTTAGAATATTGACCAATGAGACCACGAAAAACGATTAAACTAAAAACCTTAGAGCATATACATATAGAGGGAGCGCTGTCGTACATTCGCGTTTTGAAAAACGTAGATATTTTCTTGTTCGTAATGTTGGTAGCGCTCCTATATTAGTGAAAATTGAATTAATTATTTAGCAATAAATTGCTATAAATTCCTTTGATAGCCGAAATTATATTTAGCTATTATCCTTTTAAAACGAGTTTGAGTGAAATTAAATATACCTAAACTATTTATTTTTATATATTTTTTTCAAATAATTTATGTATGTTGCACAACCTGTTCAAATATTATCCAATAGGAAGGCAGAAAAAGGTGGCCCGGCACCACCATTTTCATCTACGTTTTTGAAGTACCAGCGCTCCCTCAATATATATATACTCTAAGCTAAAAACTATGGGTCATAGCCTGATTATATATAGCTGGCATTTCTCGATAAACAACTTATCCAACACAAAATCTATTTTTCAATTCGTACCAGTAGTTCCTGAGTTTAGAGGTAACATACAAAAAAACTCTTCAGCTTTGTATATTAGTATAGGTTATAACAGTCCATTGTTGTACATTAATTTCTCCAATAACAAGCTATTGAAAGTCGTTTGATTGATGGTAAGCGACATACTTATGGTTGAACAAGAATAACACAGCACTAAGCACAGCATGACGCCGTATTGCTTTTCAGCCCGATTATGTGTTGAGTCTCATAAAGCTTATCAATGTCCTAGTAATAGTTTCACATATTGCTATTTTTCTAATAAAATCTACTATTTCACAACGCCTTTTGGACCGTTAAAGATCGTGGCCTGTTGGACCAGAAGCAGCTGAAGAACATGCTGACTTTCGGAGTCACGTGAGTATTAATACTCAATTACCACGGACTGTAACGGTAAACGAAAAAATCGAGAGGAAACTGGTATGCAAGTCTCCTGACAATGATTCGAAAGAATTTCCATGGTATACAGGGTATATCAAGAGTGCTACCGAAAACGAAGCCGGGTGGTAGTTTTAGTGACTTCACACACAATGCAACTAAATTTTGTGGCAAAAATTGCGACGAATTTTTTTCTGTTATTTTTTTTATGTCGTATTAGGGTGGTAAATACATAGTATTTTCTTAAATAATAGTGTACACCCTTTTATTTTTAAACACGCTATAGTAAGCAAGGCTTGAAATTATTATTTTAGCAAAAACTATGGATTTACCACCCAAACTTGACGGTATATAAAAAAATAAATAAAAAAAAATTGTCGCAACTCTTTGCGAAATTATTAGTTACATTGTGTTTGTAGTCACTAAAACTACCATCCGGCTTCGGTTTCGGTAGCACTCTTGATATACCCGGTATAAAAGTCCGTATACCCTTACTAAGCCAGGGTGATGGACTATATGATTTTACCTCTCTCAATCGGACTCTCGATTGTGGATGAGACCCGTGCCATGCAGTGGGACGTATATGGGGTGATACATACGTATACATACATATAATATTTAAATTGAACTCAATAGAAAGACTGACTAAAGTTTGGTTGAAAACGATAGAAACACGATGAAACCATACCTACATACAGACTAATCGTAGCATCATAAACATTAAAATAAAATTCTCTAGTCGACAAAAAGGTTCTGCATTCAAAAGAACGCTAGAACCAGTGACTGTAGGATCAAAGTATACCATTTTCGTAGTGAGTTTTATTAAAACACCCAGCTGTCGCGAACGTCTGGCCGCACCGACGATATTTCACTTATAGTGCACGGATTTATCAAAGCTGTTGAACCGACGGCGAACCAACATATTTATTTGGAACAGACTTACAATGATACCGAGGACTTTGAAGTACATTGATCTGTGTGTATTGGGGTGGTTTGTGGGTTTTAGAAGTAAATGTGCTTTGTTATGGGCTGGTGTTTTTAGTTGTTGAAATAAGAGATGGTTTAGACAATTTAGTTGTCTTCGAGATTCGGATACAGAATTTGTCTGATAGAAAATCTGTATCAATCCATATACGTCCTATTGCATGGGCCTCCTCTATAGTCGCAAATACAACTGAGAGTAGTTAGGCCACATATACTTCTACTGGTTTAAAATGCGTTCTGCTACCTGCGACCTAATACTAAACGTAATTTACAGCCTCCTTTAGTCAGCCGTAATCCGGCTATAAAGATTAGAATAACAACTTGCAAGATGAGTATGGTATGGTATCTCCATTCGATGTTATTCTATCGGGCTGCACGCAATCGAACGTGCATGCTAATCCCGAAACATGTTACATGTACATATTTACGTGGCCAGCGATCTACTTGTGAATGCACTAACGCTATCCAAGTTTGTACGAAAATAATATGTAGTACCAACTTTAAAAGTTTATATTCAATTGACAAACTTCCCGACGTTTCGATTACAGTCCGCCCCGTGACCACGAAAGATGCAAAGTAATCGAAACGTCGAAGTTAAAAATGTAAAAATTAAACCAAATATGCCATAAAATCCGTAAATAATAGTTTTATTTCAATATGTAATATTCGCGTAAATCTAAGAAACCATTAGTCTATATTCAAACTTTTATATTCAAACTAAAAACATTCTCCTCATTACGCATTCCACATGCAGGGATGAAACAAATACTCGAATACAGTTTATTGGCATTATTTCGAAAAATATTTCTCTTTGTATCTTCAGCAATAAATATAGCTTATCGGACAAAACTCCGGGAACTGCGCACCAGCTTGTTTAATTCACAATAAAATACCAAGCTGTATTTATACACTTTTTCAATTTTTCAGTTTTCGTATTCTGGATATCGTTAATGTGTTCCAACTTTATATTTATTGATAAACTTTAACTCTGCTATGTGATTGCTATATTAATACTGATATATTTACAATATTTAATTTCTTGTTTTTTCATATCAGGACTGCAACTAAAAACGAAGCCAGGAATTGATTTACAGCCGCTGCCAATAAACAATCCCAATCCAAAATTTGCCGTTTTAGATTGACAGCTCAATCTTCTTTCTAATACTATATTGCCAATAATCAATCACAGTAGTGAAAAGTCTATGGCAACATGACAAGAGACCAATCGAAAAGTAGAAACAATCCAGATTGACTTTAATCTAATTTTTTTGATTGATTATAGGCATCGGCCGTTAGTGAATACAAACTACGCAATTTTTTATTTTATTTTTCTTTTCATTTATTTTCCACCTAATTAAGAAACACCTGCTTCCGTATCTCTGCACTGCCTTAAGGTTGATTGGGAGAAAGTGCCCTTAGGCATTAAGTCCGCATTTACTTAATTGCAGTATATATTAAATTAATAAATATGATAATGGTTGTTATATTGAATAAATCGCCTTTTTACCATTTACCAGTTATTTAATGAATTGGTTAGAATTATCAGCAAATAATACCTTTTCATGTCAATCGATAAAATCACCAACCAGATCATATTCCCAAATGACCAGTCACCACATACCTGTAACAAACAAAAATATAATTTATTTTTATATACATACATAAATAATCTCACGCCTTTTCCCCAGAAGGGGAGGCACAGGTGCTACCAGGACACCCACATTTCGCCTTGTATGTTCCGTCCTATGATGTGATAGGGGCTAGCTTATCGCCATGTCGGGTACAAATTCCTGACTCCGGGCTGATAATGAATAGTAAAATCCAATATTACTTTACCCGACCCGGGATTCGAACCTCAGCTTTGTACCCGTAGTACAAACAAGCTACCGATGCAGTTTATTTTTATGAGATTGTTTTTCATGTTCAAGTTTCCTTGTGTAATGGGACTCACTTTGACCCAGTTGCCGACGCAGGAACTAAACAGCCACTGAAAGGCCTTTGAAAAAAGGAATGGAAGCCTATAAAGAATGTAAGGAAAAAGGCAATAATTAAAACACATAATACAACATTGTCTTATTGTTCGAGTATCGTTTCATGTTAGACAAATGGGCAGACAAAAGATTCGCATTTATTAGGTGGCCTAATTTTTATACAAGGGATACCTCAATCAAAGAAAAAGCTTATATGTGTACTAGTGCCACTTACGTTTGGTCGAACTCATTTCTAACCCAAGGAGTAACAGGGTAAGGTAAGCACATCATACTGGTAACAAACTTAATTTCCGTGGAACAAAAAAATATTATAACACCATGAATTTATTTAAAGGATACAGAAAAAGGATAGGCCCGTCAGTGATCCAAAAATCGCGGTAGAATAAATATTAAGTAGTTATATACATATGTAGATCGAAGGTACCATCGTAATGTCAATTTCTACCGTCAAACCGCAGTGCAAATGCACTTTTGTATTCCGGTTTGAAGAACTTCGTAGCTGGTACTCTACTCTACTAGCTCTACTGAACAAAATGACACCTCACAAATTATGTCTCAGGATGGCGAACGCTGTGGAATGCATCATTGCTTTGTAATACATGATAATGGATTTTGCTACTGTTCATGAGGAGTCTATCGTTTACCAACTACCTTCAGGCGAATGGCATACACGTCTTGCCATTCATTGCAATAAAAAAAGTATCAATTTTACGAGTTAAAGTCGCATTATGTCTGAAAGTATAAGTTTGAGCAGAGACTAAGGAGTAAATGTGACGTGGACACTAAATCCCTGAAATAGCGCGGCGTGGATTACGACGTCGCATGTTCTCAAACCTTTAGCTAACACTGTCTTACTTTCAAATTAATATCTTTAAGACACGCTTATAAGCCTTCATCTTTTAAAGATAAAAATGTGTGGCAAAGACTGTTTCATTATGCCTATGACAAACGACCTGCTAGCTCATTATTATACTGTATAGCATTTAATGGTTAGCACAACAGGGTAGGTTCCATAATTTGATTTTGAGCAGTATGTGATGGTTCCTAAAAAGTATCGCTTATAAAAAAATGAATTTGAAAACAGCATCAAACTTGGATGTAAATATAATTTTTTTTAATAGTGTGGTGGGGACATTCATCTCTTTCGCACGCATGCACTTAATGAAAGGTGACGTCACGCCATGCATGTTGCATACTTTTCTATTATCACCAACTTTATATATTTGTAATTTGCTTATTATTTAACGGATTTTAAAAATATATTTTTGATTATGATTGGGCATGACGTAACCTTTCGATATAAACAATAACAACAAATTATACCCTAGCCTACTATGTCAACGGGTCAATGTTTCAATAACTACTGCTTTGTCATAAGAGCCATTTTTAAGCTGTTTCTACCTAGCTTTATCTTGGCCAGGCTGATCAGGTTATTGGTCATTTTCAACTTGTCGTCCGATCTTGTTTTGATGATTGTACTTATCGATTGTAACGTAACCCTTAGACTTTAGCTCTCATATCATCTACTTTGAGGAATCCAAGCCAGGCCCAGCTGAGTTAGATCTTACGCTTTCCAACTCAAATGATATTACTAGAGTCAATTCGCTACACCACGCGATGTGGACATAAATTTAAAATTCCTTTCGATTCAAATGTTCCCAATGTCGGAAGACATTAAGAACAAAGTATTACTTTTAAAAGTATTTTTATAGTAAAATAAATTTTAAAATGTTCTCTCGGGACGATCAAAAGGTCTTCTAGTCAAGGATTTACAAACAAGAGCTACCTTTTTACTTCGTTTCGACAAAATCTCCAAAAAGGTGGCCAGTTTATCCGGCCTATTTACTCTGATGTAATGATAAATTCATTGAGTATTTAAGGGAATTATTTACGCAACCAATCTCGGGGTAATCTATTTAATAGAAATGGTGATAATAATAAGATTAATTTCGCCTACTTTAATGCCATAATTACCCATTGACAAGGCGATATTTATTATTTAGAACCCTTTTTATACATAAGTAATTTATTCCTCGAATAAGTTATTAATGACAATATAATTTCATTCTGTTAAGTACCCTTACGTATTATTCTACCAAAATATAGAAGCCTTATATCCTTATGATATTATTATTAATTATCCTTATAATGAAGCAGCGACCTTAAAATCTGTTGTCGGACATGTTAATATTATTAGACTACTAGTTTAAATGCTCGTTGCTTATAATATGAAAACATATCTCAAACAATGCCTTAAATAGATATTTTTTTAAAAGTACTTGTAGTTCCAAATTTCGCCACAAGCCAATAGGAGATAGATGACATGACATGCATCGCAAAATCATCAAGCAATTAAATGGACGTGTTAAATGATTTTGTATTTGTGATGATATCGTTTAAACCGCATTAGCGTACCCGTTTATCTGTGAAGCCTCCCAATTGAACCGGTAACAGATTAATTCGTCAATTAAGGTCTGCTGCTCGTGATTAATTCATGAATGTTTTAGTAATTCCACTAATATACATGTTTGGTATAAGTAGGCAGCGGTGCAGTTAGTAGAGTTGGGTATGAAAATATGAAATAAACAAAAATGACAAAAGAAACCTGTCCGATCCAACACGTTCATTTGGGTATCTCAATTGTAGTATTAAAAATGAGAAGAAAAACGACTAATAAATTCAACATAATTATCGTAAGTAGGATACACAGTTTACAATCAATATTAACCTAAAATGTTTTAAATTCTAACAACACACATTCTGACAATTCTGAAGCGTCGGGCCGCCTGTTGCATGTTGCGAACGCGGTTGTTAGAAGTTTATTGTGGTTGTCTCTATTTTTTAATGTTTTTTTATTAATGATTTTTTCATAATTTTACGTGAAATGGATCTTTTAAATAGAAGACATTAATGAAGCCTTATAACACCTTTATTAATCAGACAGAGTTTTATCTAAATCATATTTTCTCCTGTGTTATTATTTCATTGTACTTGTATATGTTGATTAATTTGCTTATTGACTTGACTCGCCAACATAGCGAAATATATACGTAACATATTGAAGGCGTTTTTTTGTTCAAGTCGATTAAAATATATACCTGATTTATTTATACATATTAGAATTATAACTAGTAATATAGGAATAAGCAGTTTGGAAAATAGCAATGTAGTATAATAAATGTCCTGCTCCATTTATTACGACCGAAAGCAATAAGTATGAGTCAGATAAGCTTTTCATTTGTGCGTGGGCGTGAATCATTACTATCTTCGGCAAGGTTCAAAGGTTGCCATTATTTTCACTAATTCTTAGACAATTACCTACGTAATACATTATAGGATTATACATATCTATAAAGAAGGCAACGAATATTAATTGTTAATGGGTTACAGGCAGCAAGACAATTACAATAAAATATAGAACAAACATTATTTGTGATGAAGGTAGGGACGCCTTTGCCCGGCAGTGGGAAAAAAAGATGTTATAATAATGATAATTATTATTATTAATGTATATAAAATATTACAAACCAACCCATGGATATAAACATGTAATTCAGTATTTAAGTGCGTCCACTGCAACCATGTTCACGGTAGTCGCGAGTTCGAATCCCAAGACATTCTCTTGTATTTCCGACTCATGTGTATCTTGATAGTTAATCACCACAGACTAATAACGGTGAAGGAAAGTAAGGAAACTTGATTATCGTAGCGATTTGTAAAAAATCTATGGTGTGTAATGTCCGCAAACTCGCTCTTGGCCAGAGTAGTGGACTATACGGCCTAACTCTTCTCAATCGCACTGTCCATTGTAGAGGAGACAGTGGGACGTATACGGACTGATAAAGAGACAAAATTATAACTTGGATTTAAAAAATCAAACAAGACGGCTGTTAGTTATACAAGCCATTAGGATGACCAAAAATCGTTTATAATAAATTATATACTTTATGCAAATCTAATATGTACATAATGAAAAATTCAAGTTAATTGTACTTTAGGTATGTTCTAAGCAAAACAGTAAACCATTAAACAGTATACAAATTGTAATATAAAACTACATCACAAGCAGCCTTTTCCATTGTATTAAATATTCACTAAGCAAGATCTTACAAGGAGACTCCGTTCTGGCCAAAAGGCTAGCATTCACCGCTTCACAATGAACGTCTGAAGTCGCCGGGTAAAGCTAACCGTCCATTACGGCGGTACTTTATAAATGAAACTACAAGAAGCAGATCGCATCAGACCATCGCTGAATTCATACTTTTAATAGACGGAACAACAAAAATTCTCGCCACAACAACGTCTTCCTTTGTGGATATCTACCTTTATTAAGAATAAAATCCATTTCTTGTTTTAAACGTTGTAAAGCTCTTTATTTCGCATTGATTCGCGGAAATGTGATATAAATCTTTTTATTTGATCTCTGTGGACAAAGCTTGGTAGCGTAAAAGCTTTTTAATAAGTAGCTATTGAATTAGCTTACAAGCATTGAATCCTGTGAACAGTAAACAATATTTTTATTATTTAAATGCGCTAAGATGCAAATCATTTTTATTGCAAATCATGCATTTTACAGGTGGTCATATGTGAGAGGCCGCATGGATAGGTACCACCGCGATGTCTGTTTCTCCCGCTAAACAGCAGTATATATGCTCTGTTTTGTTTCGCATTGAAGGAAATTGTATCCAAAGTAACTACAGGACATATTGAGACTGCATCCTTTGTCTTAGGATGGCGTGCGCAGTGGAATGCCAAGCATTGCTTTTAATTCAAGGTGTTTGGTTTTGGCACTGTTCATGAGCGGTCGTATCGCATACCATCAGGTGAACGGCATACTCGTCTCGCCGTCTAATGCAATAAAAATAAAATAAAATCTCATAATTACCGCTAAAAATCCATACAGATATACAAATGATGAACACATCAATAGAGACATGTATATGAACGAGACAGGACTGCGACGGTAAATAATGAATATGGACCAATTGGATTGTCAGGCTTCAGGCCGTTGGCATGATGCCTGCTAACTACCATCGACATGCAAAGGTTACTTTGAACATAATATTGTGCGGCTATTTCTGGTAAGGGTATCTATGTTAATTTTATGAAGAATTAGGGTTTTAGTGCGTTCCCAAATTTATAGGGTCGTTTGAGGTCACATAAATACATCTCAAGCGTTAAAGGCTAATGTTATTCTAGGTTTATCGCTTAGTGCAGTGGTTCTTAAGCGGTGGTCCCTAGCATTCCCAGTGGTCCGCGGAGCCATAATAAGGCCACCCATTATTTATAGATAGAAATACCTTTTACTTTTGTTTTTACTTTACGAGCATGCCGTTCACCTGATGGTAAGCGATACGACAGCTCAAGGACAGTAGCAAAACCGATGCTTGGTACTTCACTGCACTCGCCATCCAGAGACATAAGATGTTAAATCTCTATATGTCCAGTAGTTATTCTGGCTACAATGTCCTTCAAACCGAAACAACAGTGCATTTACACTGCTGTTTGGTGGGAGAAATAGACATATATGCATTTTATTATGGTATTAACAAACAACCAAACCAGTCAATCAACTGGATGGTCAATGGCTAGATATTTTTTGTCAGATGGTCCCTCGTGTGTAAAAGGTGTGTTAGACTAAAGAACATAATGGAAATAAAAACTCATAATACATCTAGCGTATGTAAACCTCATAGTAAAAATACCATTTAGAAAATGACGTCACTAACTCCCCAGACAATCTAACCCACATATTTGTCTAATGTTCAGTGACACAGAGCTCCCATAATCTGTGAATATATTCTTATTATTTATATTATTATGTATTCTTTGTAGTTCTTTTTAAATCTAGTCCATCTATGGTTGTCTGGAAGAAATCGCGTTAAGCGATAAGACCGCCAATTGTCACCTTATTTAAACGTGTTGTCATATTTTTTATCTTATTACTGTATGTGGTGTTCAATAAAGAATTTATAAATAAATAAATAAATCTCTGAGACATAAACTGAACGGACTTGTTACTTAGGTCACTACATTATTGCAGTTTGTTTGCTTTTATTTGTTTTAATCCGATAGAAATTAAGTAAAACGGTACTAAATTCATATTATAATGCATTATGATTAAGCCGCTTACTCGAAGACTTACCCTTCGTATTGGAAAGCGGCACGTAAATACCCAGGTCTCGATCTCGAGAACACCAAACAGCATAATAGTGGAACATACAAAAGCTCCACATGCAATACCAATACATACTCGCAAGCCAAACGTCCGTAGTTTAGTAATTGAGGTGCGCAATTCAACAGCAATAAATGGTAAATTCATTTGAATTGACGCAATGGATCAGCAAATAGGGACGGTCAAACTGCTCCATGGCTTCTAAGTCGAAGATATTGCGTCGGGTATTTTTGAATCTCTTAATATTACTGATTAAAAGGTTGTAAAAGGGTTAGAAGAAAGCATTATCTAGTAGCCTAAAGATTCTAATAACCTAAAATTGGAAGTCAATCTATTTGTTCGTCGCACAATTTGCTGTTGAATCAGTTACCGTAGCAGCGGAAGATAAAGTGAATGAACAAATTGTTTAAAAGCAATAAAGATCTAATCAAATGGTTCTATCTAAACTAATATTATGAAGAGGAAAGATTTTATTGTTTATTTGTATTGAATATGCTTTGAAACTACTGGCACGACTTGAAAATTCTTTCGTCATCGGAATCCTACATTATTCTTTATGAACATAGGCGATAGAATGTTTAAAAAAAGTGTATCTGCACCAGGGCGGAGACAGGCCGGACTGCTAGTATTAGATATGATCCTAATATCTAACCAAGTCATCTACCGGAAAGAACGAAAATTTTCAATCAAAACAAATACCCCGACTGCATTTATCTGCATTACTAAAACCCAAAAAGTAAATGGCGAAAATATTATTCAATATCTAGAAAGTTCTCTGGCTGCATTGCACTAACGCAAATATTTTTCAAATAGATTTCAACACAACCCAGAGACGGCACAATTTCGCATCGTGCAACATCAATTTTACGATGCATTTATCTATATGTAGCCGTGGCGGCGGCCCATCTCGAAATTTCCATCTACAGAATCGATTCAATTTTCTAATTCAATATTTTATTGGAACCGATCCAGATTACGCGCAGATAGCCTGGCTTTTACATGTTATTTGTACAGAACATAAAATATTAATAGAAAACTTTGATTGGCTGTACCGTATCAATTGATCTGGCGTCTAATTCATTGAACATGCTCTGCGGTTGGTCTTCGTTTACTTTGTAATTGAGCACGTATGAACGTGGAGCTAATGTTGCTATTTATTATTATTCACTCAATAAGCAGCGTTTAACACAATAATTTAAATTACGCGTAGTCGTTATATAAACTATACTTACTTTATTAAATAAGTATTTTGATGGGAAAATAAAATATGCTGTCTAAACATATAATTTTCAACAGGCGGCAAATATCGACCTCGAGTTGAAGCTGTACCGACCAAGTAATTAAAGATCTAACATTGCATTTACTTAATGAAATTCTTAGATATGCATATATTGAATATTACAAAACCAATCCTTAAAAATATTCTTGTTTATTTTCTTCAGTTTCATCAATCGTTTTACACAAGAGAAAATTCAAATAACTAACAAAAAAATACCCATCGGGTTTAAGTAACTCCAAGTGATTTTCTTCGACATTAAACAATGAGCTATTCCGAGCGTAATGAACACTGAGTTAGCGAAAGAAAAACTAGTTGAAACTAATTGAAAAACATTACTATACTGCCAGTAACAAACGGCGAGAGAAACTTCGACAGGCCTTTAATTATGCTAACTTAAAAGGAGTAGTCAACTCGCAGCCGGCTGTGTGCTTAGCTGAACGTTCGATGTTCCTTTGACAGCTATCAAAACAGTTTAAACGATAAGTCAATTTCGCAACGAAATAATCCGTTGTAAAATAATTATTGGATTTTGAAACATTCAAGATATATTAAGCTGACTTCGGTTTTAAAAGTGTAATCTAAGATATTGATGGCAAAATATTTACCCACGTTTAATTACAAAATAAAATAACAAATGAACAAATCACGGTATATTTTTCCTAGAAACTTTGTTGCCCTTGGTATCTTTCAGTGCATGAAGATAATCATGGAATTGGGTAGAAAAAGTCTAGATATACACAGTCAGGTCATAAGTATTGTCACATAGTAAACACTTTTCTTTTAGAATGCTGGCTGCAAAAAAGTTTATTGAATTCGAATTTCGAATTGTTCATGAAAATAAAAATGTATACTTATTAGAATTTTACTCAATTTTAAATATGGGGTGGACGCATAAAGAAGACCGTGTTGCAGTTATTGCGTTGCATCGTTGCGGTTACGCGCCATTTCAAATTTTTGACATACTGAAAAATTTTAATATAACCAAAAGATTTTTTTATCGTACCATCAAACGATGCAATGAAGACTCTAGTGTAGATGACAGGTCAAGAAGTGGTTGCCCTCGGTCTGTTAGGAACCCAGCAGTGATAAAAGTTGTGAAGGCGCGAATTCAAAGAAATCCCAGACGTAAGTAGAAACTGTTGGCCCTTCAGATGGGGTTAAGCAGAACCACGGTGAAAAGGCTGGTAAATGAAGAAAAACAGGATATCGTTTGAATGCTCGTCTAATAGAATTGAGACTGAAGAGATGCCGCGCTTTGTTGAAGCGGTACGCGGGAAAAAAATATCGGGAAAATCTTTTGTCAGATTAAAAAAAAATTACCGTAGAAGAGAGCTACAACAAACAAAATGATAAGGTGTACGCACACAGTAGTGAAGAAGCGAGCAACCGTATTCCGCGTGTCCAACGAGGTCATTTTGCATCCTCGCTCATGGTATGGTTGTGAGTTTCTTATTAGGGCTTAACAGAGGTACATTTTTGTGAGAAAGGTGTAAAAACGAATGCAGTTGTGTATCAAAATACAGTCCTGACGAACTTTGTGGAACCTGTTTCTCATACCATGTTCAATAACAGGCACTGGGTATTCCAGCAAGATGCGGCGGAGGGCCAGACTTCATCCGGCACGAAGACTGGCCCTCCTCCAGTCCAGATTTGAATCCGTTAGATTACAAGATATGGTAACACTTGGAAGAAAAGGCGTGCTCAAAGCCTCATCCCAATTTGGAGTCACTCAAGACATCCTTGATTAAGGCAGCCGCCGATATTGACATGGACCTCGTTTGTGCTGCGATAGACAACTGGCCGCGCAGATAGATGACCTGTATTCAAAATCACGGAGGTCATTTTGAATAAACTTTAGTATCATAAGAATCTATGTTTTGTTAAGTTCATTTTGGTATATAAATGGGTACATAATGAATAAACTTGTTTCAATTATTTTATATTAAACATGTGACAGAATTTATGACCTGACTAGGTATTTATAAACGTGCAAAGGCAAAAATTCACATTCACATTTTTATTTTCTATGTCGCGCATAAAGAATATATTTTTATTGATGGCATCTCATTTGCTTTTAACATAAATCCCCATAACATATATGATGCCAAGCCATCAAGAAAAACAAATAAAAACGCACGACGAAAATTATTTCGTACGGTCGAATTCATATATAATTTTAAAATTTATTTTATATTTCGAATAGTTATTGATAGTTTTGTCTCTTTCAAACGTGTTTTGAATTCAGCTTGACCGAAGAAGATAATAATAATAATAACACCCAACAGTCACATACATAGTCCTGACCCCACACTAAGATCGAGTCTTGTGTCGTGGGTATCAGGAACTACGAGAGACTTTTCGGTCTCACAAACACCCAGACCCGGAAGAAATATTTGTGGGCCGCACAAACATTTCTCTCGGTGCGGGGATCGAACCCGCGGCCTCTCGTTTCATAGGCGGCGTCTAACCAACTGCGCCACGGAGGCTGTCTGGCTGAGGCTGGAGTATGTATTTATACAAATGCACGCCGAATACGCTTTTCCCCTTCTCATCCTTATTTCTTCTCGCTCTTCTCTCAGTTTTATGGGCAAAACATGCATAATCAAAGTCAGATAAAATAATTGACAGCTAAAATAGGTTCTAAAACAAAAAACCTTGGAGTCTAAGTTTTCGACGAAGAATAAATTTTAATACGGGCTTTACCTAATCGAAAAATTCATTAATTTTAATTTGTGTAAGTTTAATTTGTGAGGCTCCATCAATAACTTTTTTTAACTGGAGGGCTCGGCATAAAGGCTATTTAGTCAGCAATAAATAAGTAAGCGGATTACATCGACATATTTTTATGAGAGTTGGGATCGGTGTTTTTATTACAATGGCAGAAGGTCGACGTAATTTATCGTCATAATAATAGAAAAGTTAATATTGCCGAAAATATTATCTCAAACGAAAACGGTATCTTATATTTATTGTGGAGTTATTATAAAAATAGTCCGCAGTATAGGCTGGATGAACAAATAAATTAATTCTTAGAATCCGAGATTATTAATTGTAAATTATTATTGGGAATAGTTATGATTCCACAAAAAGTATCAAGAGCTATGTCGTGGTTATCAGAAACTACAAAAACCTCCATAGTATAACAACACTCTCACTCAAAACTGATATTATTTGTAGATCTCACAAATATTCAACTCGGTGGAGAAATCGAACTTGTTGCCTCTCAGACACCTTTTTCAACAATTGCGCCACGTTAAACGAAACTTATAGTGTGTCAACAAAGAACAACCTAGAGTATACTATAACTCATCTTGATTCTATTGGCGTGTGACGAAATTTGGAACTAGAAATAAAATATAAAAAATACTTATTTCACGACTCGTATGTGATATGTTTTCATGATATAAACAATAAGCATTTATACTCTTATCATAAAAAAAACTGTTCCTAATATTTTGACAACAGCGAGACAACAACGCATTCGGAAGACATATACATAGACATATATACGTTGGTCTTTGGCGAAATTAAAAGCTACAGTAGAAAATAGTAGAAAATAACTGTTTTTGGCATAATTTTCATAATGCAAACAACGCGCATATAAATTCGTAATAACGTGTCCAATTCAATAAAAGTGAAGAGAGATAAACGATTTTATAAATTTGCACAACAGCGCTTTCGAACGACAGAAGATAGAAGTTGATATCTGCAGTTTCAGATTCTGCAAGCTCGACACAATTTGCAAGAGACCTGTCAATTTGACGTTTCGTTTGACGTCACCTGACGTGTGCCTCGCCGCGGGGTGCCAATCAGGCGAACTACAGTATTCACGCTTTTTGAATGCAATCGACAAAAACGCTTTGAAATCGACGCCCGCTTTGTGCGAAACACTGAGTGCATATCCCTGTCGATCATTAGTTAGCTAGCTGGACATGTGCTCGCTTTTAGACTCAAAGGGCGCTTGTGACACCGACACGCTGTGGTGAAAGCCGAAAGGTGTGTTGGCATACAGCTTTGGACTGTAATGTGGATATACAGGGTATCTCAAGACTGCTACCGAAAACGAAGCCGGGTGGTAGTTTTAGTGGCTACAAACACAATGCAATTAAAAATTTCGCATAGAAACGCGACAATTATTTTTTATGATTTTTTAAATATCGTCAATTTTGGGTGGTAAATTCATAGTTTTTGCTAAAATAATAATTTAAACTCTTTTATACCTTAGAGTATTTATAAATAAAAGGATATACACTATTATTTTAGGAAAAAATGTATTTACCACCCAAATATGGCCATAGGAAAAAAATAACAAAAAAAAGTTTTTCTGTTGGATTGTGTCTGAAGTCGCTTAAACTATCACCCGGCTTCGTTTTCGGTAGCAGTCTTGATATACCCGGTATAACTAAAATCACGCCTTATCCCAAATCCATAGGTAATAATCCTATTTAATGCAATATGCTCGTCTAGGCTTCATTGAAATAAAAAAAACACATGTTGCGATTTGACAGCTTATAAGCCTCTTTTACTCCTATTTTAATTACTCTTGCCTTATTCTTGCCGGACATTATTTAATCGACAAAAGATTTTAGCGGCCCTTTCTAGTCGATCCATCTACTTACGTCCAATAAATAAAGTTTCTTTCTCATATTTCACCCGTAACTTATGCCTTTCTAACACTGTTTTCTTTCAATAGTAACTCTAACAAAAATAAGTTTATAATTTATCCAAAAAGTGTTTTAAACCAACAGTTGCGACAGTAGGTACTACCGACTATATTTGCTAGTCCAACAATCATTGGAAACTTAACAAGCTATAAACATAATTTACGCCGGCAAATGAAAGTTATGAAATAATAAAACGGATTTGCGACCGACTCCCGCCGGTGGAATTTCGTTAAAACACCCTCAAATGTACTGCGGCGAGGGGAAAGGACCGGAGTGCAAGTTTAATTAAAATAGTTCCATGAAAAATGTCTGATACTTTTTTAGACGTTCGATTCACAGATTTTGTTGGAGATTGCGAAATTGTTTGAGACGCAGACATTTTTGAAATACTTGAATGAGGATAATTCACCCGTAATCGAACTACCTCACGTGCAAGGCTGGTATAAGCCTTATTTACCGATGAGATGTGGTATATGTCATTGATCCAATACTTATTGCCAAACTTCACGTACTTACCTTTTTTTAATTCTTGTAAAGAATTGAATTAAACTATTATTTACGGATTTTATCGCGGATTTGGTCTCATTTTAGAGGTTTAACTTCTATTCATGTTTGTTAAATAATAGTTTTATTCAATGTGTTACATTCGCGTAAATCTAAGAAACCATTCTTGTAAAGAAGTTCACGAAGTTTCCTTTCACCTTAATGCGACTGATAATTATTTACGAAAACAGAAGTAATTTCAACACGTAATTGGTGTACGCCTTGGGATCGAAACAGTGACCGCCCTAATAGCAGTGCCCTCAATGGGGTCACTCGCCTATTTGAATAAGGTTTAACTGCCGAAAACAACGCACAACTGTTCGTACTAAACCATCGTTAAAATCCGCTCGGTGCCTCTAACTACAACCTTATTTGCGATTCAGATGCGAGTGGACACAACCATAGACAAGTTCGTAACTGTCAGGAGATTAAGCGATCACTGCCGGCCCAATGCCTTCGCATAAAGTTACGTTTGGAAAATTTCAAATTATTCACGCGGACTTCATTACCCTTTCCGATTTCCTTAACTTCAGCTAAGTAGCTATGAATAAGTTTAAAAGGCAGTCAAGTGTTTATGCTTAAGCTTAATTTATTTTTTATGGTGTCGAACGTTATTTACATCCGGCGCGATAGTCTTTTGAGCCAGTCTGCAAGGTTCATTTAAGTAAGAGTAAGTCTTAGAACATTTATAATATAAAGGGAGCGTTGTCATACACGTTGTCTTGAAATTGAATATTATTTTAAAAAAGTAAAAATAATTGATGATGCTTAAACTCATCATCAGAAAATGGAGTGAACTACATTCATTTTATTGTTAAAAAGCTAGAGTGCTTAAGGATAAGTAATAGTTCTAAGCATTCCACGAGATAATGAATGTAAATAAATATTATCACGATCTTAGTCTAGAATGTCCTTATAAAAGGTTCTTTATAAAAATATTTTCAGAATAAAACATGTTTATAACTCTGCGTATAATAATTTACAAAGCAAGAGGTTATTCAGACGTAACGATGCTATAGTCGTTTCTTTATCGGAAGTCGCGTGGAAAGAATAGCAGCGTCATGGTGCGCTCATAAACCTTTATGTAGTTTAGACCTTATGGCCACAATGTCGATTATTTTCCCTTCCTTATGATTGAGGAGACGGGACACTTTTCAATCTCGGATATTGGCTATAATTTTGGGTTGTTTTCAAAGGATAAAATGAAAATAACCAACATCGACCCAACCCCAAAATAGCGTGGCCGAAGTCTATATAATTTGTTTACTTTTTAATTTGACATAACTAGGCCTGAACTATAAACAATTGATATTCTTTTAATACATTGATCTTATTTTAGGCAGAAATATAAATTCGCGTATTTCTGAAAATTAACATGAAAAAGGACCCGACATAAGACATCATAATTGATTAACTCGCTTTGGATTACGTGTCTCTGCTTGATCTTTTGTTTTCATTAAGAGTAATAACACGTTGCGGATGATATAAGCAGCGGAGGCATCCCAACTTTTGTCATATTATGAAAAAACCTCGCCGGGACAATATTTTAGCAATATTGCCTTCGCTTTTTCTTTGCGCGGAATATATGCTTTAAATTAACGTAAAATGTATACTTTGGTAAGGACTACGGAGGCTCATCTCATTCTTTTTGCAATGTATAAATCTTTAAATGAAACTTTTTCTTCATATATTCTTACATGTTTGTAAAATTATCTATTTCATCTTTTTTGCGCTATATAGTTTTGATTTCATGTTTCAGATATTATTGTGTTCATTTAAATAAATGTGATTACGATACAGGCTTTTTTAACTTAAACTTTTTAAATGTAATTTTATGTGTATGAAGGGAAAACGAGAATTTGTCAGTAGTTTCAGATAGAAACAGCTCGATCCATTACAGCGACAGCGAGTCACTGAGGACAGCCGACAGAGTGGAAATGCAAATCGCTCACTTTAACATTGAAATTGGTACATCAATCGAGCAAACTGAAAGGCTATCGATTCATTACAGAGTCAAACCGTGCCGCCGCGCCGCGCCGCGCCGCCTACCGATACATTAATTCAGGATACATTATCTTTTACTTTTGATGGGCGAACATTAAGTAATGCTATTGGTAATTTAATTTTAAGAACTTGCGCATTTATTGAAACTTTTTGTAAATTTTTTTTCTATAGACGGGATGGGCAATGAAAGTTAAAACGTACAGCCTTGATAAATTTATATTATTTGCTTCACAATTAAGTAGTTTGAGTATCATAAGTAAATTTGTACGGCACTAATAAAATTAAAAATAAAATTAATTCAAAGTAAAAAAAATATTGAACATTTATTAATAAGGATATTTTAAAATTATTCATGTAACAAAACATATGCATACCCAGCACCTAAATTAAAATTTACGGTAAAATAATAGAAAGTATTATATAGAATATCTACGTAAATGTTTGCTTAATTAATCTGTCTGATCAGTGGGTCTGATGCATGGACGTAGTATCAAATGGACTCGACATTCGAGTTCCACCGTAAGGGACAGACATAAAGTAAAAAAAAAGCATTTTTATTTTTTATGCAAATATAATCCTATTTTTCAATGTATTCTATGAAATACTAATTGCAGATGTTAGTAATAATGAACGTCTACATTTATTTTTACCAATATACTAAATAAAATGCACTTACCAGTGAGAGGTTATATTTTCATATTATCGTTTAGATCGGCTATCACAGCCAATAATAAAGCAGCACACCATACCTTTTGTCTTATAATCAGTTTCAACACTCTTTTACATACATTTTTGACCGCAAATATTCGTAAAATACTCAGTAATTCAAGTTTATAACAAACCGCACGTCTTATTTGTTTGGGTACACGCAGTGTTCCCCTACAAAATTATATGAAACTATGACAAGGACCGCAAATTGTGTTTTGTCACTTTCATTTTTTAAGGTTTATGCATAAGTCTAAGTGAGATGGACTATATATGTCAAATGCATGTCAAGTCTATTGATACTACGTCTATGGTCTGATGACACTGATGAGTCAGGCATCAAGAATGTCATGTCATAAATTACAGCATCAACGCGTCTGAAGCGTGACTTTGATATTTTTTTAATATCCAGACGGCTTATACCGGAGTAGGGACCAAGTAGCCTTCCCCTAAACCAATTAGAGGGCGGAAATAATTTATAATAAGATTAATCATCGTACGCTGCAACTCTTGGATTGATTTTACATTTATTTAAAATTATTATTACTTTTTAGATTAAAGAAAGAGTTTGCCAGCAGTATGGTTAGATTCGGTGGCCTGTCGGTAAAAGGACTAGACGCGACTGCCAACATGTTCACGGTGGTCGCGGGTTCGAATCCCAGGGCACAGCTCTGACTTTTCGGAGTCATGTGTGTATTGATAGTCAATCACCACGAACTAAAACGGTGAAGGAAAACATCGTGAGGAAACCTGCATACCATAGCGATTTATAAAAAATTCTATGGTATGTAAGTCCGCCAACACGCACTAGGCCAGCGTGGTGGACTATATGGCCTAACCACTCTCAGTCGTACTGTGGATTGTAGAGGAGGCCCGTGCCCTGCAGTGGGACGTATATGGGCTGATACAGATGGTTAGATTCTTAGTGATTTATATTGAATTATATGTGATTTAATAAAATATACTACACTACAAGTGCGTCAACTAGGCCAGCATGGTGAACTATATCGCCTAAGCACTCTCAACCATAATCTCGATTGTAGAAGAAGCCTGCGCCCTGCAGTGGGGTGTTTATGGGCTGATATAATAAAACGCTACGTAATAACAATTCAAGGAAATAATATTCTGATTCATTAACATCATAATAATATTCCGGAAATATTACACCAAATCCCAATATAGAAACTGCGTTTAGATAATTAATTAAGTGTCACATTTATTTGTTTTCTTCGCTTAATCCCAATATACTCCAACAGAAGTTTTACTTCAAAAAACATCTAACAAGAAAAATAAACGACATTTACACAAAATCAGGGGAAAACTAGTTATAGTACAACTTTGTATCAGCTAATACAATCGAGAAAATTGCCAAACTCTTACAAGTTACTTAGTTTTGTACAAGATTAAAACAAAGGTTGGACATCTTCAAAGGAAGCGTTTCATTTAATGTATTTTATTTGAAACAATACTGAGCTTCCGGGAATAGTTTCTGCTAATGATAGTTTCGAGTTTGGAGGTCTTTGAGGACTTCAGAGACGTTGTTTCAAAGGCGCCTTGTTATGGGATAAGCGGTATAATGATAGGAAACTAAAAAAGTTGTTTTTGTTGAAACTGTTTGCAATTTATTTTTATTTCAAAGATCCTGTAAACGATGCAATGTCTATGATGGCAAGTGTTTTTGTATACTGAAATAATACTATTTTTTACGGATTTTATCGCGAATTTGGTATGATATTCACATTTCAAATGATTATTGCATGTTATGAACATCGGCAATATGCAATATGAATACTCGAATTATAAGTTCGTTCCCGGCCTCTTTTAAATATCAAATACATGTTTAAAGCTATAATAATACAAAGATTAATAAATAATACCCAACAGTCACATAGTCCTGACCCTACATTAAGATCGATTCTGGTGTCGTGGGTATCAGGAACTACAAGAGACGTACACAAACACCCAGACACGAAAGCGGGTTCGAATCCGGGACCTCTCCTTTTACAGTTGGCGCCTTACCAACTACGCCACGGAGGCTGTCAAATATATAGAGAGACAAACATTGAACTAGGTGGTCGTAACTACGAAAATAAGTGCAAAAATAAAAAATATAATGCTGTTTTCTAGTCTAACGCCCAAATACTGGAACGCAACTTAAATATAAATGGCGCTTAACTACGTTAATCCCGATTAAATGTACTGGCTAAGTGGGCCGTGCGCTGTTAAGAGCAACTTATTATTTGAATGGTGCTCCAGTATTCGGGCGTAAGTAATTTACATAAATATTTTTTTATCGATCCCTATGGGCTAGTTTATTTAAAGTGGAAATATAATTAACTTATTACTCATAAAAAGTCCTTGTTGAGTTTTCGCCCTTTTACGGTACCTGCGAACAAATAAAAAATATATTATTAGTTTATGTTCCGTTATTGAGGTTTGGCACGCAATGACAAAAAATATACTACTTATTTTTTTTTACGATAATGTTTTATTTAAATAAATACATTCCTTTTCCCAGAAGGGGTAGGCAGCGGTATAACCACGACACTCATTTTATTCGTTTTGTTTCGTCTTGTATTTTCCATTACCCGATGTGATAGGGGGCGAGACTATCACCATATCAGGCTCAAATTCCTGACTCCGGGCGGAATGAGTAGAAAAACACAATGTCACTTTACCCGACTCGGAATTCGAGCCCGAGGCCACAGTTTTGCAATCATACCGTAGAACAACTGCACCACCGAGGAATCTCTTATTTATTGTTCTTAAAATATAATAACATACAAGGCGAAATGTGGGTGTCCTGGCACCTCTGCTACCCCTTCTGGGAAAAAGACGTAAGTTTATGTATGTATGTGAAATATAATAAACCAACTTTGATATTAATTTAATAAGTATTAAGGCAGAATCAAAAGCAAATAAAACTTTAGATTCGGCCTTGACCGAGCCAGAGGTAAACAACATTTTCACAAAACAAAAATGCACACGATAATACACAAAAAACTTTGTCTAACAAATCTCGGGAAAGCCATGTCATTGTCTGCTTAAACACATATCAGGGCATGTTATGGGAAAGATAAAACTTTCTGCTGGTCAGATTATTTTTGCAAAAAATCCCACTTGACCCTCGCTCAGAACAGGTAGGAAATTCAAACACAAGCGTGACATGTGTAAAACAAACAAAAAGCTTTGCAAAACCTCGCACAAAGTCCGTGTAGGATTTGACGTTGCGGCGTTTTACATTTTACTGTTTTCATTTCAATGCGAATGTTTGGCAATACATTTGTTTGAGGAGTGATGGTTTGTGGAAATTTCAGTGTGCATTTACGAGTCAAAAAGAAAAATTGCACTGATGACGAAATTGATGATGAACAATGGGGAAAAATGTGATAAACATTAAACCTTTATAAATAAAATATTATTTTATTTATAAAGTTTTATATTTCTCTTCGGTCGTCAGAGAATCTTATGCTTAAGTTTCTAGCACATAGGAAATCATTTTATGGCCGCTCTTTTACGGTAGAAGCAGTACGGTTATGGAACGCACTGCCTCTCTCTATTAAACGTTCGTCCTCGCTGGAAACCTTCAAACTACATGTAAAGGGTTGCTATCTCTCGCGGTAGTATAATGGCCATACACTATTAAGTATATGTGTGTATGTGTATGTATTTGTTATATATTTTTATGTAAGTTTATTAATTTGCTGAATTCTAGAATAATTATAAATATAATTCTAGAAATATACAATTCTAGAAATATACACTATATATATGTAGGTATTCTTTATGTAAATTTATAACACAAAGCACCGCCAATGTCTCCTGGCATTTTTATCTGCTTTAATGGTTGTCTGGAAGAGATCGCTTTTAGTGATAAGGCCGCCAATTGTTTCACCAAATGTTCTTCTGTCTCATATTTTTATATTATGTTTTGTGGTTCAATAATTAAGAGTTTATTATTATTATTTAATAGGTTATCATTTGTGTTAAAATTGTGTATTTTTAAATTTAGCACGCTTACCACAAACATGAAAGTGCGTGGTGGCCTGTTGGTAAACGGACTAGACGCGACTGCCAACATGTTCACGGTGGTCGCGGGTTCGAATCCCAGGGCACACCTCTGACTTTTCGGAGTCATGTGTGTATTGATAGTCAATCACCACGCACTAAAACGGTGAAGGAAAACATCGTGAGGAAACCTGCATACCATAGGGATTCATAAGAATTTCTATGGTATGTAAGTCCGCCAACCCGCACTAGGCCAGCGTGGTGGACTATATGGCCTAACCACTCTCAATCGTATTCTCGATTGTAGAGTAGGTCCGTGCCCTGCAGTGGGACGTATATGGGCTGATACAGATACAGATACCACAAACATAAAACCAATAGGTTTTGCTCTATACAATAATTTCATACTCAGGTTTGAAGACTGACCATCAAAAAAGTAATTTAAAAAATTACAAATGGCGTATTAATTACCACAATTTTTAAACACTGCAAGAAAACTGCGCCCATTATTATGGCAATATGCAAGAAAATATGTGGCGTCACATGGCTCCACAACGTTGACATTTGGACGGCGCCCAAAAAGGTTCGCGACCACTGCCAGTTACGCAACCTTGCCCATACTAAATTAAGGCCGTACGTTATAATATAATTGAGAACATCGGACCACCAGCATGGATTGTGCATTAATGTGCCATTAAATTATATCAGTGCGTATTTGAAGTGATAAGCCATCGTGGAATGCGAGAAATTTTGGTGAATGATAAGTTATTTTCCATATAGCTAAAGCCAATTTATTTATATAATAGGACCGATAAACGAAGAAATAGTCACCTGGTGGTAAGTGATCACTGCCACCCATGAACATCCACAACGCTTGGATCATAAATGTGTTGCCTGACCATAAATCAGTAGAGAAAGAAATGAAAAAGGATGGGAAGAGGAAAGGGATATTATCAACGAAAACAAACAGCGAAAATTTCACTTTACGTGGATCTCCTGAGAGCCATTGGTACCGACTTGGACGAACCTGCCTATCCATGCTGAATCGTGACTGACAACAGCGTGTGTTTACCACTTCCAAAAACGTCAACACTTTTCAGTACCAAGCACGGCATTTTCCTTTACTGGCATCATACGACGACCCTGAACATATATTTATTGTCTATCCTACCAATTGTTTTGGGGGAATTGAATTTGCAGATTATAAATCAAAGAATTGTTGTAACCAAACATACTTTTTACAAGTAGTAGGTCCACCGCAATGTCTATTTCTCCCGCCAAACAGTAGTGTAAATGCACTGTTGTGTTTCGGTTTGAAGGTAACTACTGGACATATTGAGACTTAGCATCTTATGTCTCAGGATGGTGAACGCAGTGTAATGCCAAGCATTGCTTTGTAATTCAAGGTGTTGTTTGGTTTTGCTACTGTCCATCAGGCGAACGACATTCTCGTCTTAGTATTCATTGGAAAAAAATACAGATTATTTAAATATCGAAGCACGAAGATTCCAATAAATTGTCTGGGAGAAGCAGCAATGTAATATAATATCGAGGGAAACTACTCGAAGTTGTTGTACGGCGCTCTAGGAGAATTCTAATTATGTCGGCAACTAAAGCTTTTCATTGATGATCGGAAACATGTTTTGGAAACGCAGATATTGTGTCCATATTGGTTTCGCAGTATCACCTTGCTGATAAAAGGAAAATAACCTTGTAACGTTGCTACGATATACTCGTAGAACCCTTACTTCTTGTTTGTTTTTGGCTCAAGCAATAAAATTGTTATATTTCAATAAGATTCCTTCATAATTGCAGTTAAGAAGATCCCGGTAGTATTGGAAGGAGCAAATGAAAATATTTTTTAACAAAAAAGCCCAGTGATTTTTCTAGAATAGGCAATAACCATAGCTTTTCCGCTGTCTAAGAAAATAACAAACCTAATAAACTTACACTGACTGTTGAAATTACATCCATATTTGGGCAGAAGTCGTAATTCTTATCTAGCGTGTGACGCCGCGGGACCGAAAACTTAGTCTTAATTTCCATATGAAAGCGTAATAAATCTTAAATATTTACGACCGGTAAAATTCCGCGTAGGGAAGCCAGATATGAGGCGTGATTTAATTTCATTACTTTCGGAAAATGAGACAACTTGCTCACACTTGTGTGACGATTTGTAGGGCTTTATGTGAGTTTGTAAGAGAACAACAGATTTTATTAGTACAAGGGCGTGGATAACATAAGGGCCGAAGGAAAAGAAAGAAGAAAAGTGTTTTTTTTTTATTGCTGGTTAGCAGACGAAAAGAGTTCATTGATATAAAGAGTCGAAAATATTTTAGAAAATATTTTATTTTTGGCACGCTTTCCGTAAAAAAGCAGGTATTGTGCAAAAAGACAATGAGCCGTCAAAAATTAGGACGCCATCTCAGCACCAACTTCGACTCGAGGGAGAAAAACACTTCAGGCTACTCGCAATGCTGAATCACGGGACACGAAGTGACGTCATTGGATATTAGTTAATTTGACACTACTACATGGAGCAATTCGTTGGTGCTCTGAAATTGAGAGCCTACAGTGATACGAAAGGTCGCAGGTTCGATCCCCGTACCGACAAAAAAAAATGAGTGTCCTAAAGCATTTGTTACAGGTGTGGGAAGACGATCTTTCGTAGTTCTTGATATTCAAGGCGTTTCATCTTATAAGATTTTTAAGATAAACATTTTTTTTAACTCAAACAATATACATTAAAAATAAATATTTTGAATTAAAAATGGTGGTTTATTACTGTAAAAAAAGTTGTCTTACAAACAACCAACCGATGGGTTTAGGAGAGACGGCAGTGTAAATCATTAGGACATCAAACAAGAAATGTAATATTATTTAATTGTTTATGTTTCGTGATTGAAGCAGCATCCAGCGCTTTCCCATATTCTTTATTACTACGTCCACCCACCTTGACATACCGGATCTATTACCTATACAAATAAATATAAATAGGTATACATAACCGATATATTGTCGCGTGTAACCGCAGCAGTAGTCTGCGGTGGACCCCGTCGCATGCCCCAAACTAATTAATTCTAAGCTAGTAGGTATGCAACGATAACACAATGCTTAGACTAATACATTCTAGTTATTTAGGTTTAGCGATAGAGATATCTTTATGGCTTAGAACAGGGGTCGACAACCTTTTGAGTTGGAAGAGCCAAAAAAATAAATTTACATTTCTATGTTTTTAAAGAGCCACATTTTTTTGACGTACTTGACGACGCGTGACGTAGGGCAGGGGTACGGTCTAAAACAAGGTCAAGTGGCTGACAGATAGAAATGGTGCCTAACCTCATTAATTCAATTTACACTGCTGTTTGGCGGGAGCAATAGACATTATGATGATACCAACCCAGGCGACCTCTCACATATGAGAGATCTACCACCACTATTATGTAGTAAAAAAAAGAGCTGTTGAACAAAACTTAATTCTTCTTCTTTATCAGCGCATAAACGCCCCACTGCAGAACACGGGCCTTTTCTACGATCGAAAGTACGATTGAAAGTGGTTAGACCATATAGTCCACCACGCTGGCCTAATGCCCCCTCTCTCTCTCTCTCTCTCTCTTCAAAGAAGTTCATATTTACATGCGACATTGAAGGCACAAGTTGGTAAAACGATTAGAGGCAATAAGGAACATGACGGGGTCGTTAGCGAGTCCTTATTGTTAGCTCGCGGGACGGCACAGATTGCCTACGTCATTATGTTGTGACGGGAATGACAATTTATCTACCAAGCTACTACAGGTCTAAACATAAACAACTATTACTGACAATTAAATTAACCAAAACTAATATGTTGTTTAGCCGAAATCAAGTTTTAATTAGATGAAATAACCCAAAGTATAATCATCCGATACAAAATAATCTCTCTTTTACGCCACAGAAAATGTATTGTTCAACATATAACTTAGCAATGGATTAAAAAAATCACACAATATACATACTTGATAACCACCTTAAAAACTAGTAACAAACATAATGTATTTTGATTAATAAATATCATAAACTTCGTTTCACATCCACGAGTTATCGCAAATATTTATCTTCTATTTTATTGCAAAGTTCCAGCAAAGGAGCAAACAGTTCCCGTGATGGGTAGTTATCACTGCAGTCCATAAATATCCACAAGGCTTTAATCATAAGTATTTTACCGGTCCATTAAATAGGGAGGAGATAGGGAAGGAATAAGGATGGAAAGAGAAATTCCTAATACCCCTTGTATTGGGAATCCGACTATCTCACTCAGCGAATGAAACATGACAACTCAGCTGTGGCTTCACGTCTATTTCCTGTGAGAATGGGGTACCGCACCGGCCGAGCCTGTCCATTCACGCTAAATCATGACTGACTTTACCATGGCTCCACTTTAAATATCACACAAAATGTCTTGATATTGTCACAAATAAATGCTTTAATTTCGTATTCCACAGCAAATTTGCCTATTAGACTACTACGCTCCGTAATCTATCATTTAGCAATGACTTACTAAATAACCAAATAATGGAACTCGCGTCTAAGTCGAGATAATCCATTGCAATACAAATGTAATAGTTTATCCATTAGGATCCAGTTGGTCGCGTTTAGTTTCAGACTAGCGTGAATTATTGATGGTTTTCTTGCGGCACTCCTAAATTGAAAATTATTAGCAACCTGATAACTTAGACAGAGATTCTGTAGTCTAAATACAAATGTTGAATTGTGAAAGTGTTCCTCATTTTTCATCAAATTATTAATATAATTCCTTTTCTTGAGCTTGATTTTTTGTGTGATACTTATTGTCATATATATGATGGATAATTATACTAACAAAATAGTAACCATTTTCAACTTTATTTAGTATAAAATAGCCTAACAAGTAGTTGTCCGCCACGGCGGACAGCGCCGAAACTTCAGTAATTCACACGATATTTTACTTGTCCGTGGTGGCGGACTTTGCCAATAAAAGCACTTAATATTTATTTAACGTATATAATAGAAGTTTACAGTTTATTTCTGATAGTAACAAAACTTTTTACATAACATATCATAAAATAGTATGTTTATTAACATATGCATTTCATTTTCGCGGATTGTTTGTTTTTTGTGGTGGAGGTCTGCTTAGTTTATTTTTTCTTTCGCTCCTTGACAGCGTCACCTGCATGAACGGACCAAAAAGATTTTTGCTCTCATACCTAAACAGCGTGCACCATCAGAATCAAGCGACAAATCAGATTCTGAGAATGAGCTTGAAGAGTTGCATGAATCTAACTGCTCTTCGCCTGCACCTTCGCTTGCTTCCTCCTTAGAACGCATGAATCTTTTACACAGTTCCACAGAAAATCTACCTGACAATCAACATGAAATAGACGAAGACCCCGATTTATCTTCAGTTCCTCTAACTCCTATTATACGAGCAATTATACCTGATCCAACACAAGAACCAAACTTTTTAAACTTACCTTCTATATCATCTTTACCATCATTGAATACCCCATCACCAATGACTAGAAAAAGAAGAAAAACGACAACAGTTTATGTAGCTCGAAAGAGAACGAGGAAAGTCCAAAAACTATCACTCAATTTTAAATGGAAAAAAGGTACTTTTTTGCATAGGGCTCAAATAGAAGATCCGGTGACAGATGGACATGCCCCCGATATTATTTCACCTTTACAATATTTATTTTTATTTTTCTCCGAATATATTATAACAGATATTGTCTATGAAACGAATGCGTATTCTATCCAAAAAACTGGCCGATCTATACATCTAACAGAAAATGAGTTGCGTGATTTTTTAGCAATGCATATTCTAATGGGTATTGTTCCAATGAACTCTTATTTAGATTACTGGAACACGAAGTTCCGCTATGACAAAATAGCAGATGTCATGCCTTTGAAAAGGTACGAGGCAATTCGTCGATTTTTTCATTTCGTCAACAATAATTTTGAAAATACAGACAGGTATTATAAGATTAGACCTGTCTTAGAAAAGATACGTAGAAACTGTATTGCTCACGAAGACGAAAATAAATTCAGCATCGACGAAATGATGATCGCATATAAAGGGCGTAAAGCAGGCAAAAGGAGGCAGTACATGAAAGATAAGCCTATAAAATGGGGATTTAAAAATTATGTCCGGGCTGGAACATCAGGTATGGTCTATGATTTCATACTGTATGGTGATGAAGATACTTTTAGGTATCATGACTTCACCGAAGAAGAACAATCGTTAGGCTTTGGAGCTCAAGTCGTTATTGCCCTTTGTAAAAGTATAAAAAACAAGCCTGCAATTATATATTTTGATAACTTCTTCACTTCTCCTGAATTACTATATTTATTACGAAAAAACGATGGGTTATTTTCTTTAGGGACCATTCGAAACAACAGACTGCGAGGAGCGGATGATAAAATGATAAGCGAAAAGAATGTAAAGAAGAAGAAACGAGGAAGTTATTGTCAATGTGTCTGCAACAAAAATAAGTTAGCTGTTGTAAAGTGGCTGGACAATAAATGTACCACTCTGATTAGCTCATACACAGATTCTGAACCCATTCATAAAGTTCGAAGATACTGTAAGGAGGCTAAGCAAAAAATCGATGTGGATTGTCCTAATATTGTCAAGGATTACAATCGCAATATGGGTGGTGTGGACTTAGCAGATATGTTTATATAAGACACCATTCAGGACTAGACGCTGGTATATAACAATATTTTCTCAAATGATAGACATTTGTGTAAATAATGCCTGGATTCTATATAGGAAACAAAAAGCACGTGCGAATGTAAACGGTCGACTTCTGAGGCTGAAAGATTTCCGATATGAAATATACTACAGTTTAATAAATTACAACAGAGTTCCTAAGTACACCCGTACGGAAGATTCAAATATTCGTCACTTGTGTAAGCCCAGACCACCTGTCGATACCCGATTTGACAATTTAGGACACTTTCCGTCCACGAAAGCGGAAGGTTTTCACTGTAACAAAAAAACACTGTTTTTTGTTTAAAATGTGACATTAGACTATGTTTCGTCACAGGAAAAAACCCACGGAACTGTTTTTTCAACTTTCATGTTAACAGTAATGCATAAGTTTAGATAAATACATAATTTTGTTATTTTTCTTGTTTTAGTTTAAAATATCTTAATTTGCTAATGTCCGCTAGAGCGGACAAGTCGCTTCGTTTATAAATCTCACTGTCTACGGCGGAGTCCGCTGTGGCGGACAACCTTTTTCTCAAAAATGGTAAGTGCTATATTTTTTTAATTATTTTTTCGTGGCTCTAATATGATACAAAAACACGGATTTTCAAATGATTTTATAAAATTATAAGATTGAGAACCCCGTCGAAATAAGGGTGTATAGTACCAGCCCATATGTACATATACATACATCATAAAACAGAGCACGGTCTCCTGTACGATCAGGAGTAAGATTGAAAGAGGTGAGGCCATATTATAGTCCACTAAGCTGGCCTAGTGCGAATTGCAGAACAATGGCAGATTTAACACCATAATTTAATACTCCCGAGCAGAAAAAATCCTACTACACTCTACACAATCTGGAATAACACCATATTTCTAACAAAAACTAATAAATAGTACGAGAACAGACCCGTACATTTCACGTTCAATAATACATCTATCGGATGAACATTGGAAACACATTGCTTAGTTTACCGGTGGGACGGTAACATATTTATAAGAAATATTTATGAGCCCAGCAAACATAGGAAATGATACAGGATTTTTCTTTAGGTAAGTAACTTATTTGGACATTGAGACACGGCTTTGCTTGGCATGAATAAAATGTTAGTTTTGGAATTAACTTAATTATTTGTTTAATCTGTCTTTTATTCTGTCTAGTCCTATCCAAGACATCATCCATCCATTCATCAGCCAAATGAAGTCCACTGCTGAACATAGGCCTCTCCCAATGATTTCCACAGTGACCTGATAGAGGCAGTCGGCATTCAGCAACGTTCCGCGACCTTTACCAGGTCGTCTATCCAATCATCATATCCAAGACATGCAGAAGGTCTTTTCAGCAATGTTAATAATTTTCCTACCAGCTGTTTTCCAGAAATCAATCTTTTTTTTTAATTCTAATCTACATTGACCCAATGCAAATGCTAAAATTCGCCTTTCACTACCATTGTAGTTTGTACCCACTTACCACTAGGCCAGTTTGGTGAACTATATGGCTTAACCAAATAATATAAATAATAAATAATTTATTATTATTTATTAGTTGCTTATATTATATTATAGAAATAAGTCTAGTTAAAAACTAAGTTTCTACTTAACTGACTAACCAGCCGACATAGCCCCTGGTAAGCGTTAGATACGTGGTATCATAATTAAATTAAAGTAACTAATATTAAATTAAATACACTATAGCAATTATGCTGAATGGTCGTGGCTACACCTCAGCTACACTAACTGTTTGTAAGTTGATATGAAAATAAACCACTAGCGGCCCGGCCCGGCTCCGACCAAGTGCAGATACTCTTTTTTTTAATTATTCTATTGCCTATATTCATCGGAGATAATGTAATAATGTAGGACTCTAATGGTGAAGGAATTACTGGTGGTAGGTGTCTCATATGTGAGGGGCCACCTGGGTTGGTACCACCGCAATGTCTATTTCTCCCGCCAAAGAACAGTTTAAATGCACTGTTGTGTTTCGGATTGAAGGACATTGTAGCCAGAGTAACTACTGGACATATGAAGACTTTACATCTTATGTCTCAGGATGGCGAGTGCATTAGAACGTCAACCATGGCTTTGTAAATCAAGGTGTTGTTTGGTTTTGCTACTGTTTATGAGCGGTCGTATCGCTTACCATCAGGCGAACGGCATACACGTCTCGACACACAAAAAAAAATCGGTCCAGTAGTTTAAGAGTCTATTCAATACAAACAAACACTCAAATCTAGTTTAGACTTTAGATTATCCTGTTAATTATCATTTGTTATACTGAAAAATCACTAATACTGTAATGTTCCATCAAATTATTCATTGGTTTTGTGTAAAAGTACAGCAAACGTCAATAGATCATAATGTAATTTCACATTAATATAAATATTTTTAGGCGCTACACATTTTTATTACAAACATCCACTAAAACTAAGAGTTGCCTGGAAAAATCTTTGAATGCGATAAGGACTTCCATTGTAACCATGCCTTGAGTTTTAAGTATAATATTTTACCTTTTTAAAAGTTCATTTCAAGTGTCCACTAAATATACTGTGCTTTACTTCTTCAGAACCCTAAGGAAGACAGTCAGAGTATGCCTCAGGCATTAAACACGCTTGTATGCGTTCTATATATGAAACTTTAAATAAATAAATATAAATAAATAAAATAAAACAACCCCATTTTCCATGAACTCAAATAATAAAACAATTACAAACCGCAATTGATGAGTGCCATAAAGTAAAATCAATATAGGTCCATAAACAGTGGGTGCAGTAAATTCTTCAGACGTGCCGGAGACGGAAGGCGGAAGTTGTTCCACGTCGGAGGTGCACACGAGCTGAATCCTAATGCACAGTCTACACTATTGGTTTTCTACTTGTGTTCGGATTTATATATTGTGCAAACGGTTAATGTATTGTTTGGAGTCAATATAGTTTTATAGCGATTTTGAAGAAAAGAGGTTGTGAAGGTAATGTAGTAAGTACTGATGTTTCACACCTTATTACTTAATAATTATGTTTTACACCTTAATAATAAGGTTTAGAAACCCATTTAGCTATCGGATGTTTTGTCTTCTTCCTTCAAAATGAATTCCAAATTCGTACGATAAGGACAAATCATTTGATAATTACAATAGATTTTTAAACTGTCTATAAATAAGGCATTTAATAGTTTAATATTTGTAAAATGAATAAATTATCATGCGTATCATGACATGTTGAAATTGAAGATGCGATCTTAGTTACCCCATACAATCCCACCAAATTACAGCTTGTACATATAAACGGCGGGATTAAAAATCCATAAAACAAAATTATCATATTAAAAATGCATCGTATTTACATAAAAGCTATTTAAGCCGCTTTTGTTAATTGAAAACAGTTCAAACAATACAATATGGATTTATTTTAAATCTCATAAAGCTATCGTTTGCAGCGGTCCAACTGCAATGTCGTTGAACAAAATCGGAAATCATGTGCGATTTATATGTTTTTATACTGCAAGTTTATGTACTTTGTCAATCCATGGTCAATGCATTGGTCCAATGTGTTGGGTTGAGGTCTCTCAATTGTAGAGGTGGCTTATGCCCCTCAGAGCCGTGGTTCCTAATCTGGGGGTAGTTACCCACGCGGGGGTAAAAGTCGTATTTTGCGGGGGTAATAATGAGCTTGGTTTTGTCTTAAGTGAAACAAAATCTAATATTACCTAACTTATACTTGGGAGGAGGGGTAAAATCAGTCATCCTAGTTAGATCAAAGGGGTAACGGACCTAAAAAGGTTAGAAACCAAGGCCTCAGAGGAATGTACGGACGTTCTTTAATGTAGGTATTAGTGGTATTTTTCGCCACACTTACTATTATGCTTATGGCATGCGCTATGAACAGGAATATACGTATACATCGGAGACCAAGTTATCCATTCGGGTTTGTTACATTGACAATCACATTGTCAGTAAAACTACACAGCGCTGATGACAAAAGATACAAATCTTTTTAAATGAAAATATTTAATTTTCTACGGGTATTAGGGATATGATTTCCTCCTGAAATCATACGGAACTACTACTATACTTTATGAACTATACTTTATGAACCTACTACTATACTTTAATCTGACAGTTACGGTCAAACCATAAACCTCCTAAATCTATAAAAATCTCAGAAATTCAAATCCAACCCGTGCGCATTATGCAAAGTATTCCCCACGTTTCCTTATCGACGATTTGTCAAATAACGACATCGGAAGGGTTAATCTGAAGGGTCAACATTAAGCCAAGTTTTATGTCTTGGTCGAACAGACCCAACATCAAAGTTCGACGTGAGGTCTGGGAATTTATGTGGGATTGGGTGACAAAGGAACTTGAAAATAACCCTTTTGGTGATAATTTCCAACTGTAGCAACGGTTTTTGTGATTGAAGAACTAAAAAGCAATATCTATTTAGGTATTCGATATCTGCAAACTTAATTTATAAATAAAACTTGTATTAAAAATCTTTAATTTCAGACTCAATATGCACGTTGAAGAACAAAGCACTCTTACAATGGTAACATTTTTGGTTTAACGAAATTGTTCGAATTTTTAGTGTGTTATTTAAACCAGAATAAAATTTGTTCCTAATAACTAAATTAATAAATTAGAAAAACGTATAAACAAGTCTACTTACATACTTCTAAGCCTTAGAAGTATGGCGTTATTCACTTAGAATCTAAGGAAATAATATATATTTGGTTAATATTTGGCTTATCCCAAAATAGAGAGTCACATTGAGCGAAAGAGATAGATAGCAAAGCTTTTAAAAATAATTATAAAGCTACTTTGATATTTTACAGTCCTGGCAATGCCATTAAGATAAGTGGAAATTCCGTAAATATTTTTTGACATTGATCGATTGGAATCGGTTTTACCATGACGTTCTGCAGGGTTTCCTTGGGAAATAAAAAAGTTATCAATCAACCATTTTAACTGACGTCCTTTAAAATCGATTTCATTATAATTAAGTTTATTGCAATGAATGCCGAGACGAGCATGCCATTTGCCAGATGATAAGACCGCTCATGGACAGTAGCAAAACGACATTATGAATTACAAAGCAATATTTTGCAATCCGAGATGTTTAGTCTCAATATGGCCATTAGATATTCTGGCTACAATGTCCAAGTTAGAAACGGAAAGTTTAATCATAAACTAATGACGATTCTGTATCAGCCCACATACGTCCCACTACAGGGCACGGGCCTCTTCTACAATCGAGAGAACGATTGGGAGTGGTTAGGCGATATAGTCCACCACGCTGGCCTAGTGCGGGTTGGCGGACTTACATACCATAGAAATTCTTATAAATCGCTATAGTATGCAGGTTTCCTCACGATGTTTTCCTTCACCGTTTTAGTGCGTGGTGATTGACTATGAATACACACATGACTCCGAAAAGTCAGAGGTGTGCCCTGGGATTCGAACCCGCGACCACCGTGAACATAGTGGCCGCCGCGTCTGGTCGATTTACCAACAGGCCACCACGCACTATACTAATGACGAACTTATCGACAAGTATTAATTAATGCTAATCTTAAAAAAGATTATTACAAAAGGCAATTAAAATAAAATGAAAAGAAAGAGTCAGCATTCACCATCTTACTCTTGCAAAAAGAAATAATCCAGCTCTCATCGTCAAAGGATACCCAAGACTTTTAATTTGCGCCGGGGCGATTAACTACCCTCAACGAAGCGTCCTTTCTGATTTAAATACCTTGGGCATAACTAGCAAGGCAGTCTTTAGATTATTTTTAATATAGTTCCTTCATTAGTCGCTTTTCTGCCAAAGATTAAAAAATATATTGAATGGATAACACGGAATTAAGTGCGGGGTTTATCTTTAATCCGACCGATCGGAATTCCCCCTGGATCTAAGTTATACATTTGTTAATTATACGGACTCTCTAATCAACATGTTTGGTTAAACTCCAAGGTGCTGTTAGTTAAGAAGTCAACTGAGAAATGAAGACAACAAATTTTACTAATAAATACACTTAACAGAATCACATGGTCTTGACTTCACACTAAGAGTCGTATCGTGAGTATCAGGAACTACGAAAGACTTTCCGGTCTCACAAACCTAGCCCCGAAACAAATACCAGTGAATCACACAAATATTTGTCTCGATGCGGCGATCGAACCCACAGCCTATCGATCCACAGCCTAACCAACAGAGTCACAGAGGCCTTCGAATTATACGTGCAAATTAAAAATATTTGTTCTAGGCATGGGCTTTGTGAGACTGAAAAGTCTCAGATAGTTTTTGACACACAGGACACACGACTACGTTTGTAACTTTTGAGTATTTTATCTAATTACTGGACAAGAACTTTCCCGACTATTTCCAACACCCCGATGTCCTACAGTTCATTTCTAATGTATACGTCGGACACCAAGTGAATTTCTCAAAACCTCTGCCCAGCTTTCAGGACTATCAAAATAATAATATGGATATTACATGTATAGACCCTCTAAGGTCTTTTGGCGTGCGAATGCGTGCTTGATGCTGTTGTAAACTATTAGGAACAGTTTTTCTCTATTTATCGCATTGTTTAGACATGTTTTCATATAAAGCATTTATGCCCGTGTTCTAATGCTATTCTTCTTCTTCTTAGTCGCATACTCAATACACAAAGTGGTCGTGGTCATGTTTCTTGTCGTGTCCCGATGTTTGGTGGTGCGGGAGCATTCATTAATGGAAGTGTGCATTGTGAATTTAATTAGGGCTCTCCAAAGCGTCAACTGTCTAATGCTATTAATATGTCAAATATAATAATATGTGAAAAGTGGAAAAATTGTGCTCAACAGCATGACAACCACGCATTCGGACGCCAAAACACCGTAAACAATCTATAACGTTTTCATAAACGTCTTAGAGTGGAGGTAAGAAGCAACCTGATGAATAATTAATGAAATTAACTAATGTGCTGACTTAATAAGGCACCTTCGGAAGCTTGTTCCAGCCGCGTAGGCGCTACATGTTTATTTTATGTACGCGTGAAATCTGCAGGATCATTATAAAGTGCTTTTTGAGTTACCCGGGGACTTTTCCTTTGTTTCAGTACTTTGGTCGCGGGTTTTAATCCCACGGCACACAGACTTTGCCGATGCATGTGTGTATCGATAGTCAATCACCGCACCATAACGGTAGAACATTGTAAGGAAACCTGTATACTATACCGATTTGCAAGAATTTCTTTGGTATTTAAATTCCTCCAACCCGCACTAGGCCAGGGTGATGGATTATATAGCCACGGTAATATTTATGGCCTAACCACTCTCAACTGTACTCTCGATTGTGGAGGGACCCGTGCCCTGCAGTGGGACGTATATGGGCTAGAATGACATTATGTAAGATGAGAGTTATTTAAATGGAGGCTTAAGAAATAATCAAATATATCTCCGCTATTTGATAAATAAACTAGCCTTCGGTTCCTTCGGTATATGAAATCAAAATCGTTTTACTAGTGTGAGTAGTACTTTATACGAGGTTACAATATTTTATTGTAATAATCCTCCTAATTCATAGAGCAAGTTGTGAACAGGCAGCACAAGATATCCTTTATCAATAAATTATCACTTGAAACAATTGGAAAAATGTAGCTCAATCGAGTGCAATTAAATTCTGCTCTATCTCAAGATCGAGATAAAAGTGTCGATATTATTTTTAGGTCCAGAAGTTTTCACTAATTGATGTGAATCTTACTACGATATCCGAACACATTTTTTTTTCTCAAAAAGAAAATTCGATCAATTTAACTGTGCATAAAGAATGCATCGGTCTAAAATTTACAGTGAATGTATCCAGCGATTTATCCCTATGTATGTATCCTATCCCTTGAAAGTTGCCGATTTTCGGTCTAAGACGGCACCCGTAACCCATAAATCAGTTTGCCGGGTGGAATTTTGGACTACAGGACAGTGTCCTCATTCGGTCTTGTCAGTTATGGAGCGCGCTTTATTAATCCTAAGTATTTATAATGAGAAAGAAATGTCGTAACCTGGATTTAAGACAGACTCAAAGAACTGAGAGCAACTAAATTGCGCTCTTTCTCAAGTGCGAGATAAAAAGTGTCAACAAAAATATTTTTTGTTGTTGTTCGCAGTAATTGATGCGAAACTTAATTTATAAACAATTCTATGTAGGTAAGCGCATCCAGAGAATTCTAAGCCTTTAATAGAGTCGCTTGATCGTCCATTTTCGGTACCCTTCAAGGCCCCATAATAAATCAGCGTGCCGGTTGCGTCCAGATAAATGTATGTAAAATCTCACGCGGGGTGGACAAACCGCGGGCATTTCACTGCCATCGTTTACAATAGGGGTTGAACAAATAGTTCGGCTCTTGAATTCACGTTTATCCTAGCGGGTTAGGGAATAAATGAAACAGATACTGTAGATTGCAGTGCAGTATTTTATTGACCTTTACGGGTGGGTAAAATGCACGTTATTAATCTTAATAAAAATTATAATATTTATAAATAAATTTTTAGTGATAAGTGTAATGTCGAGATGAAGAGGCCATTTGTATGTTGGTAAGCAATACTACCGCTCATGGAGAGGAGCGAAACCTAACAGCAAAATGAATTACAAAGCAATTCTTGGCATTCAACTGGGCTCGCCACCCTGAGACATTAGATGTTAAGTCTCAATAAGTCCAGTTGTCATAACAGTGTCCCACTGGAACAGAATTAAGTACAAATAGTGTTTTGTGCATTGAAGTTGAACAAATCAGTAGGTCATGTATGTATTTATATAGTTATACGGTCCAAATTCTCGGCTCGCCTATTTATAGACTTACACAGGTTCTAAAAATACCAAATAAGTAATCAAATAAGTGGCATCACATCGCCTTTTTAATCGACAGGTTTTTATGGTCCACTCACTTCGGCGAGGCCATGACTATCTTCTGATGTTGCATAAGATTGTTAGTTATCGAGACAATCTATATAACTACATTTTGTTATTATCAGTATTATTTTAACAAATTTTCGTCTGACGATTATTATATAAGTTATATTTTTAAAATGTAAATCCATTATTGGCCGTAAGAAGACACCAGTTGTATTATGTTAGTATTAGGGCTGTGGATTTATTTTTGAACAAAGAAATAAACAAATCTTATTATGCTTCATACTTCATAGATTTATAAAGAGTGAACCATATTAACTGTTGGTAGGTACCTCATTTGCGAAACGAAGCCTGGGTAGATACCACCGTAATGTCTATTTCTCCCGCTAAACAGCACTGTAAATGCACTGTCGTGTTCGGATTTGAAGAACATTGTAGCCAGAGTAACTACTGGACATAATGACGCTCAACATCTTAAGTCTCAGGATGGCGAGCGCAGTGGAATACCAAGCATTGCTTTATAATTGATGTTGTTGTTTAATATTGCTATCCCATCAGGCAAATGGCATGCGCGTCTCGCCATTCATTGCAATAAAGAAAAGATAGTGTATTGAATTTCCCGTACTCCATTCTGTGATAGGATTACACCTCAACCAAAATGACACAACTGTCTCACAGAAATCTAATATGAAACCACTTTGCTGTTGCCTTTCGTTTAGTTTCAGAGCTCGTCGGATACCGGAGTCGCATCTAAGGTTTCCCGAGTTGTAGAATTTGTTATATTCGTCTTCATATATTGTTTAGTTTTTATAAAACAGAAAGAAGTACAAAATATATAATCGCCAGTATGTTTCTTTAAATATTTTCGACTTAATTATAGACAATTTATGAACCTATTTAAGTTTTCAAAAGTTTGGTGTTCTTCGCTCAACAGTCATTTGTCAATTCAACAGTAGTTTGTAAAGGGACAGAACATTCGATAGGTCAAATAGGTTTAAACTCAGAGTAATAACTAAGACATTATTATTCTGAGTATTTTATAAACTCTCTACGAAAAAGGCCATTTAGTTTAGTTGTAGTAGGTATACATACATATTGATAATCTGCATTTGTCGTCTCGAACCATACACAGCGCAAACCGGAGGTAAAACATATACAGGGTATATCAAGACTGCTACCGAAAACGAAGCCGGGTGGTAGTTTAAGCGACTTCAGACACAAAGCAACCGAAAATGTTAGAAAAAAAGCGACAATAATTTTTTTTGTTATTTTTTGGTCGTATTTGGGTGGTAAATACATTTTTTCCCAAAATAATTGTGTATACCCTTTTATTTATAAAGACTCTAAGGTATAAAAGAGTTTAAATTATTATTTTAGCAAAAACTATGGATTTCCCACCAAAAATGACAATATTTAAAAAATGATAAAAAAATTGTCGCGTTTGTTTGCAAAATTTTTAGTTGCATTGTGTTTCTAATTACTAAAACTACCACCCGGCTTCGTTTTCGGTAGCAGTCTTGATATACCCGGTATATTATAAGCACATAAGCTCACGCCTTGTTCCCAGAAGAGGTAGACAGAGTAGCAATAAGAACACCAACATATCGCCTTGTACAGTAATAGAGAAAATAAACCTTTATCCAACTAACATTAAGTTGACATTACATTGACAAGCCTCTAAAGAGGTCGGGACGTCAGAGTACCTGAATAATTGTATATTACATAAAAAAATCCAATAGTGACCAATACAGTAAATATCTTTAGTTAGTGAAAGATTTATATCGCAGTCCAAAATCACTGACGAACTTAAGTGGTTGAGTGATTTTACAAGTTCAATATAAAAAGGATCCTTAATTAAGTAAAGGCCTACTTACCAAAGTAAGCACATGAACGAGTTATCTAAGGCAGCAAGTGTCGTTATTCAGCGGATATTTCGTCTCGTAGATGAGTACTTGTAAGATACGAGGGCCGAATGACACAAGTTCACGAATTCCTTTACAAGAATTATGAGGGTATAAGGCTACTCTGGCGTTTAGATACTTGCCTTTAATAAAGGAATGACGAGAAAGAAGAAGAAAAATATTTACGAGACAAATTGAGTTTATTTTGTAGAATATTGACTGTAAATAATTTGAATTAGAAATACCTCATGTATTTCAATTTTTAATAAAGCTTACGTTTAAATATATAATGAATGCGAATTTAATGTGTCTGTGTTTTTTTTTTCATGGCTATCACACAGCTGAAATGTTGGAGTATTACATAATCAAGAACTTTGTAAAATATTTCTTATATAAAAAGTTCTTCTATATGTTTGCATAAGGTTTCTACAAATCAAGTACGAAGTTTGTAAAACGTACCTACAAAAAAATCTAGCTAAAAAACAAACTTCTTTCTCAAATAGCTGAAACGTGCCTTGGGAACTAAGCGAGAAACTGTCGTTGTACAAAATACTCTTTTAAAACTTACCAATATAAACCTAATGACGAACAAAACTTGGAAAGAAAGTAAAACGCCAAACACAAGACGGGATTACAGAAGTTTGGAGAACCGATTGCGAATTCCAAATCGTTGTGTGATTGTTTCAAATAATTCGGGATGTGTTTGTGACATCTGATACGCTTTGATCACGAATTTCTGTGGAATTTAATTATCAAATGCACGTTTGCTATCCATATCGACATCTTGGAGCTTAAAAGGCCTATGTCATATTCTGGGTTTTCTCCAATTTGCGCTTTATCAATATGAAGGATAAGGTAAAAATTGACCAATATGAGTCTTACGCCCTTTGAGACTCAGGTCGATGTGAACATCATCGAAGGGTCTGTCTGTTGATCAGATTGCTAGGTATTGTGGTGTCCATGTGCAAGGATTATTGGATACAACAGTGTTCAACGGATTATGGGAAATTCCAATATGGTGGAGATTAATTTGAAATGTTATTAAATGAAACGCTTCGAATAATCCGTGCAGTAAATGCGCAAATACAAAATTGCTGAAAATTTTAGGAATTATTAAATTTATTTTAAAATAAATAATAGTTTAAAAAAACTAAAAAATACGCTTTTATAGAAAATAGAACTAAAAAATTGAAAATAAATTTTAATAAATTAGAATTAAAAATAGTGTAAGAAAAAATGATGTATTGTATTGTAAAAAAAGCGTGGGGTGCATGGTATCAATAGTTCTAAATATTTTATGAAAATATATGACTAGAAGGGTTATTTTGATAATATACTGAAAAGCACCCCATGTTTTTTACAATAAAATCATTTTTCTTACACTATTTTTAATTCTAAACGGTGAAGGAAAACATCGTGAGGAAACCTGCATACCATAGGGATTCATAAGAATTTCTATGGTACCTATGTAAGTCCGCCAACCCGCACTAGGCCAGCGTGGTGGGCTATATGGCCTAACCACTCTCAATCGTATTCTCGATTGTAGAATAGGCCCGTGCCCTGCAGTGGGACGTATATGGGCTGATACAGACAGACACAGATTTTTAATTCAAATTTCTTAAAATTTAATTTTCTATTTTTTAGTTGGATTTTCTATAACAGCGTAATTTATTAGTTTTTTTTTAAACTATTATTTATTTTTCATTTTTAGTCGAATTTTCTATAACAGCGTATTTAAGCATAGTCGGTAACTTATCCGAGAAATAGGTGATATGCGCGCCTGGTAGATTCCTTTATTGGTCTTGACGCACTCCGGGTCTCAGGAAAACAAAAATCGCTAATGCTGATTATCCTAGTAAGGATAACGGGTCAAAATGTTTAAAATATTAAATTGTCTTCGTTCCTTAATAAGTATGCCAAATTTCGAGTTAATCCGACGTTTTGAAGGGAGTCAAAATCATGTTCAAAGATTCCGTTACATACTAACATACATACGTCTGAAGCTAATAAAAGCATATTAAAATTAATGTAATCAATATGTATATGAACCATCGATATCAATGTTACACTAGATAAGACATTCTTTGTATATAACAAACGTGTCCCACCCAAGTGCGGTGCATGCACCGCACACGAATCAGTCTGCCGCGTGACAGCTACGCAGCAGTACGCTTCTTTGTATTAACTTTTATGTAATTTATTTCGATGTTTCCCCGTCAAACCGACAACATAATTTTCTGAAGTTACAATATAATTAAAGAATACAACGTAAGTTATATAATATTGTAGAATAATGCCGATAATACAGATATTTTATTTATTATTGGATTAAATATATCTTAGAGCTCGTTAAAATACAAGGTGTGCTCCTTAATCGTATGTCTCATTTCCGCGCATAAAAATTGCCCATCAAGTGAGAGAGACGAACTATATAATATATAGATTATTCAAGGGACATTCATATCAGTCGACCAAATAGGCATAAACTATTCGAATACATTACAAATACAAATATGTAGTTGCCAATTGATTTCAGTATTTTATTTTAATTATATGTTGTTGTTTTGAAACAGTGGATAGTATTTAGAGCCCATTTCTTAATATGAATTACTTAACTATTCGGACTATTCGAACCCATTGATTGTTATTGAAGACTAATATCATTTAAAATTGTTTTATATTCTTACGCGTCGGTTACGAAAAAAGGAGATCTCGATAATATTTGTCCAGAATTATTGGAACGGATATAAGTAGCTACCATCAGAACATACCTATATTTGCTCAATTCATTTTCGACACGAAGATTTCAGATATTCCAAATGCGGTAGTCATTTTTGAAAACTTCTGTTGTACTATTCCTTCTGTCTAGTAGTCCCGAAAAGTTTATCAGCTTGTTAAAAATTCATAAATGTTATTATAATAAATGTCAGACTGATCGACGGATTGTCAGACTTGTACACTTTTAAAAGTAATAACTTCATTTAGATCATTTCCATTATTTATTCACGTAAATAAAAAAGAAAACATTACAAAATATATTATTGCTATGACGGTATTGATACTTAGGCATTATCTTACGAGAAGCTATTATTGATATGAACTGTCTTTTCTGTCTAATAATCTTTGATCATAATTTGTAATATTCAAGTAAACGTACTAGATGTTGCTACTGAGCTTTTGACAAATACGGGACAAATAGTTTCTATGACGCGCCTCGTCTATCGGTAGAATATAAGTCAATGGCTATGACGGTATTGATACTTAGCCAGTATCTTAGGAAAAGCTATTATTGACATGAACTGTCTTGTCTGTCTAATAATCTTTGATCACAATTTGTAATATTCAAGTAAACGTACTAGATGTCGCTACTGAGCTTTTGACAAATACGGGACAAATAGTTTCTATGACGCGCCTCGTCTATCGGTAGAATATAAGTCAATGGCTATGACGGTATTGATACTTAGGCAGTATCTTAGGAAAAGCTTTTATTGACATGAACTGTCTTGTCTGTCTAATAATCTTTGATCACAATTTGTAATATTCAAGTAAACGTACTAGATGTCGCTACTGAGCTTTTGAGAAATACGGGATAAATTGTTTCTATGACGCGCCTCGTCTATCGGTAGAATATAAGTCAATGATATGAACAGACATAATAGATAAATATATCATAAAAATTGAATAACGAGCTTAATTATTGTTATGTTAGTTCCATGATATGACATTTAGGTGGTATGTAAACCGCTTAGTTTCTGAGTTTTGTTCATTTATTAATAACTAGCGGCCCGGCCCAGCTTCGCCCGGGTGCAAATAGATTTCTGTACAATAATATCTACGTATTATACATATAAACCTTCCTCTTGAATCACTCTATGTATTAAAAAACCGCATCAAAATCCGTTGCGTAGTTTTAAAGATTTAAGCATATAAAGGGACATAGGGACAGAGAAAGCTACTTTGTTTTATACTATGTAGTGATATAGCCGAGATTTACTCAATATGATTATATTATACAGGGTATCTCAAGACTGCTACCGAAAACGAAGCCGGGTGGTAGTTTTAGTGGCTACAAACACAATGCAATTAAAAATTTCGCATAGAAACGCGACAATTATTTTTTATGATTTTTTAAATATCGTCAATTTTGGGTGGTAAATCCATAGTTTTTGCTAAAATAATAATTTAAACTCTTTTATACCTTAGAGTATTTATAAATAAAAGGATATACACTATTATTTTAGGAAAATATGTATTTACCACCCAAATATGGCCATAGAAAAAAAAATAAAAAAAAAAATTGTCGCTTTTTTTTGCAACTTTTTCTGTTGCATTGTGTCTGAAGTCGCTTAAACTATCACCCGGCTTCGTTTTCGGTAGCAGTCTTGATATACCCGGTATCGTATTTAGCGAAACAATTGATGTCAAGAACCAGGCAGATGATAATAAAATGGGAATTTTATGAGCATATGCAAAAAAAAATATTGCTGTGACCCCATCTGAGCAAAGGGCGCGTACATGAAGAGGGTCGAGGTAAAGTCTAAAAATAGTATTCTTCTTAATTAAAGTCTATTCTAACCTACTAAGACGACAGGCAAAATGTCTGACAATATTTACATGAGTAAGGACATATAAAGTAAAGGATAGGCCGAGAAAAGGTCTGCCATTCAAAATCTAAATTCTAGAGTGGAATAGCTATAACGTGCCCCATGTTATATTTTTGGTTTATTTGGCTTGACCGGGATGGTACCACAATCTTATAAAAAGCGACATGACGTAATAGCTTTATTAAGGAACACCGGCGTGATGTTAGAGCTTTACTGTTGTCTTACGATCTCCGTGGCGTAGTTGTTTAGACGCCTGCTGTGAAACGAGAAGCCGCGGCTTCCACCCACGCACGGAAACAAATGTTTGTGTGAACCACAAGCATTTGCTTCGGGTCTGGGTGTTTGTGAGACCGAAAAGTCCCTCGTAGTTTCTGATATGGGTATCATTACATACACGGATTGGATTGGATCGGATTGGATTACATACACATACGAGTATATTAAAAAGCGTGGCAGTCACTCCATCATACCACTATATCGTACCTTCGGTGCTACACTGACACTTAATCAAAGATGCTTTTCAGGATTACCATTTGAAACTTTGACATCGTATAACAATAAGATATTTCAACACATAGACACGATGAATAGCTTATATTACAATATCAACTTTAAACTTACAGTTAAAAAAAATGACCACATAATATTGTAAAAAATGTACTAAAATATTATTTTTAACCTTCCAACCTATGCAATTTTTGCATAAGTGAAAGTGATGCACGGAGGGCGCGAGAAACTGGTTTCAACTTATACAGTACCTAGCGTACCAAAAACATCAAGATAAAAACGACAAATTGATCCAGATAGGTTAAAATAAAAGTCCCAGTTCCTTAGACGATGAATGCACGAGTGGACTACAGTTTGCATACGGTTCGCTCGGCAGACTCCACCCACGGGTACTTTGTAGACGCATTTTTAAAAGGACTTCTAACTTAGTGTTGAGTTGAAGTTTGTCACTTGTGTCGTGAAGTCAGTATCGCTTTTAGGATTGGGAAGTGCATGATTAATTATCACAAATATTGAATATTGTTATATTGGTATATTTTATTTTTATTGGTAGAATAAAGCGATTACAGTGATAAAAGTACATTCAGGACTGTCAAGACAAAAGTCGGGTGAGGCGATTATGTATAGCTAATTAATACTTTTTTTCAAAGATTTGTATTGGCCTAATCGTCTAAAGGCATATGGGACAGAAGGCTGTTTGGGCTATGATTGGACGGATTCTGGGTTGCTTTTAAGTTTGGGATATTACACTTAAAATATTATATCAGTTGTGGGGGTATGGCGAACATTATATACGCTGCGAATCACGTGTAGCGATAATAATATCTTCAGGTCTGTACTCTATAGTCGGTAGTCTATGTAACAATGTACAATAACTATTTAACACATTGCTTAAAAGCATACTTAAAATACATCACCAGCTGAAACATCCAATAAACCCAATAATTACGTTTAATTTACAATAATTATCAGGATTTAATTGAACAGAACTTGCTCGTTACCTTGATAAAGGACATAAATATGCGTGGCGGGCACATGTGGAGTCTGGTTTTCGGGAACTAACCACAAACGTTATCGTGCCGAGCCGTCCCAAACGGCAGTTCGGCAAGTTCACTCCAATTTTAATTAAATTATACAAATTAATTGTGTAGTTATTTTAAGTTTTAATTAAATTACGTGTAATTTATTTTAAAATACGCGTCCACGTTTCGTTTTGAGTAGTAATTGTCCGGAATCGTTCCGGAAAAATACGTTGCATGCGGATTTTTTTACGTACTTTGACCGCATCGCACATTTGATCATTATTATTGTTTTTTTCTGTTTATGGCATACCACACAAACAAATGGTTAACATTCAGTTACAATACAATAGGCGGCCTAATCTGTATCAGCCCATATACGTCCCACTGCAGGGCACGGGCCTCCTCTACAATCGACTACCGATTGAGAGTGGTTAGGCCATATAGTCCACCACGCTGGCCTAGTGCGGGTTGGTTGGACTTACATACCATAGAATTTTTATAAATCGCTATGGTATGCAGGTTTCCTCACGATGTTTTCCTTCACCGTTTTAGTGCGTGGTGATTATCAATACACACATGACTCCGAAAAGTCAGAGGTGTGCCCTGGGATTCGAACCCGCGACCACCGTGAACATGTTGGCAGTCGCGTCTAGTCTGTTTACCAACAGGCCACCACGCACTTATGCGGCGGCCTAATGCGTTAAGCTATTTTTTACAAGCGACCATGGCCAAAACCAAACAACAGCATGAATTTATAAAAATGAACGTAAATTAGAAATATTATGAAATAAAAAAAATATATTACAGAAAACTAGGAAATACGAAGATTGTTTCAATTATCGAAACGTATCTAATCTAATTTCCTTTCTTATACTTTTATAAACTTCAATCAGGTTTTTCATATAAGATTTATACACCCATTTCACTTTGTCTCTTCAATATTTCAAGATTGACTGGCCCAAATAGCTTTAGACATTCATTCCTTTATACATGATGTATGGACGCATAAATAAACTGATTTTATTAAGACCTTCTTTACGTGCCAATTTTTTATTGCCCGGGTAGGCAGTTTAGCTAGCGGTTTGCCTGATTTTGAGAGGTCAGGGTCTCACTAATATGTTGAATTAGGTAGAAGAAGGTCAGAAGTAAGTGGTTGTTAACACGCGGAAACTCTATTGCATACCGGGTATCTTAAGACTGCTACCGAAAACGAAGCCGGGTGGTAATTTTAGTGGCTACAAACACAATGCAACTAAAAATTTCGTAAAGAAACGCGACAATTATTTTTAATGATGTTTTAAATATCGTCATTTTTGGGTGGTAAATCCATAGTTTTTGCTAAAATAATAATTTAAACACTTTTATGCCTTAGATTTATTTATAAATAAAAGGGTATACACTATTATTTTAGGAAAAAAATTATTTACCACCCAAATATGGCCATAGGAAAAAATTAAAAAAAAAAATTGTCGCTTTTTTTTTGCAACTTTTTCTGTTGCATTGTGTCTTGAAGTCGCTTAAACTACCACGCGGCTTCGTTTTCGGTAGCAGTTTTGGTATTCCCTGTATATTATTTAATTATTTAAGGAATACCAATAATTGTTTGGTACATGGCAATATTAAGGTACTCAGCTAAGGGTAATCTATTTAGGTAATCTACTAATCACTAGAAATTTATTCTGCGTGATGATAGCTAATGATAATGTCTGTAATATAACTAATAGGCCCTCGATTAAATAAAACAATTTTTTCCCTGTATTAATATATATATTAAGAACGATTAATTTATAATAAAGTTTTTTGTTATTTAAAAAACACTATTCTTAACAACATCTATCAACAGGACTTTATAAATGAGAAAACAAAAGGCCAAAATCATCCAATAATAAGTTCCAAAAAAATCTTTCAGCAGAAGATAAAGCGATTCACTCAAGCATTTTCAAGAGGCGGATATCAGTAAACGCATTACTCATGATATGTCGTCGGTAAGCACTCACGGGGGCACAATCGTACAAACATACATTTACTAGGCTGTATAAACACGCAGCCTTGTTTTAAAAATAAAAGTCAATATTTAATTATATTTTCATTCGACATGTAAAAGGACAGATGTTTTTGCTCGGATGACAATACAATATTTGTTATTTATTAGTAAATATTTTTGGCCGCGTATACGTAAAAGAAATAAAACAGTAAATATAAAAAATTAATATTGTTATATTACCGTAAAATGTTCTATCTGAAACCCGCACATACCTGTAAAAAAGAAAACAATTTATTAATCATATTTTTCACAGCGGTAAAATTAAGCTCCACTTCCATACATACCGACTAACCTCTATCGGGAAAATAATAAAATTTTTGTGTTTAGTAAATTCTACTATTATTTATGACCGCATAATATTCAATTGCCTGCGATTCTAATGCATTCCTCGCCTTTATTATAGATATCACTATGACTGCTATATCACGAAAAATAACAAAAATACAGAGCAAGTTTCTATTGATTAAGATAAAAGACACAAGTCCAGTTGTCGCAAACAAACAAGTGACAAAAACAAGGTTTTTTACTGTGCCGATTGTACTAAAACAATCAATTAAATGGCGTGCAGGGGCGTTAGACGTTGTGTAGTGTGGTCATGACCCCCGCTCGAAGGCGAACGTTATTATTACACGCTTTTTATTAGCTTCACCTGTATGTTTGTATGTTTGTTTGTAACCGACTTCTTTGGGCGCGATTTTGACCCACTTTAAACGGCCAGATTTCGTTCAAATTTTGCACACTTGTCAAAGACCGATGACAATACAATAATTCGATTAAAATATATAATTATCCTGATTAGATTCGCCAGGATTCATTATTCTTATAATTGATGACCATTGCTACTGACCACTAGGTGGCGTATAGATGAACATAATTTGCTACTGACTAATAGATGGCGTGATCACGTCAATAATGCATGTTTGCACTATTCATCGCTAGATGGTGTTAACATTGTATTCTTCATCTTCAAGTGTCAAATGTTACTACTGACCAACAGATGGCGTTATTGATTGGAAATACAGCTGTAGATGGATGTTTTTAGTCAAAACAATTAAATAATAGTTAAAAAAAACTAAAATACACGCTTTAATAAGATATACAACTAAAAAAGTAAAAATAATTGATACTGAATTTAAGATAAGTAAATGGAGTAAAATACATATATTTTATTGTTACAAAGCGTGGGGTGCAGGATGATAAGTAATTGTTGTAAACACCCCACGCTTTGTAACAATAAAATATATGTATTTTACTCCATTTACTTATCTTAAATTCAGTATCAATTATTTTTACTTTTTTAGTTGTATATCTTATTAAAGCGTGTATTTTAGTTTTTTTTTAACTATTATTTATTTTTTAACATATTGATCTAGTTAAAGCCGTTTATACATTTACCATACAGTTAAAGTCTTCTTTTTATTGGTAGACGAGCATTCCATTTGCCTGATGGTAAGCGATTTGAGGGCTCATGAGCAGTAGCATGACTTATAAAGCGATGCTTGGCATTCTACTGCGCTAGCCATCCTGAGAGATAGGCTGTTAAGTCTTATTATGTCCATAGTCATTCTGGCTACAGTGTGGTTCAAAACGGAATACATCAGTGTATTTACACACATGTTTGGCGAGAGAAATAGATAATGCGGCGGTCGGGCAGCCTCTCACTTATGATATACCTACCACTAGTATAGTATCTGCCGTTAATTATGCTAAATAAAAATTAGTATTAGTAAATTATATGACAATAAATATATTTTGAGTCTTATGAAATAATTACGTATGAGAGTTTATTTATGCATTAGTCCGTTCAAAGTCTTATGGCTTGAAAATTCAAGCACTTAGCCGGCTACTAGTCTAATGGCATCCATTTTCGAAGGCCGTCAACGCTCTTGCAGACCCCAGGTGTCATGAATGTTTATGGGCGGTCATGATCGCGACCATCAGGTGAACCGTTTGCTCGACCATCGAAACTATTCTACCTATAACGTTAAGACCAAACCAAAAATAATATCAGGAGTTAATAGATACTAAACTGGTCGTATTATTACCTAAGATAGCACATTTGTGTATTGGAAGGCAAGTACGTGTTTTTTCCAGATTTTATCAATTTTTTTTACATAAAATCTAGTCAACAAAAACCTCTTAAACATTATAATAAGGCGCCTAGTTCTATTCACCCATTCCTTTCTCGTCACCTTGTTTTTACGCCAGACATTATTAATTATTCGACTTTGACAATTAAGCGACCTCCTTCTATTTATAAAACTGGATTCGCATCTGTTTGTCCGTAGTATTTAACTACGTCGCCACAGGCGCAATGGACTGCGGTCAGCTAAGCAGGCTACAATGATTTATCTAACTATAATGTTCTTTCTAAAGTACAATTGGCTAAGTAAAAAGTTTCGCAATCGCATTTATTTAAGCGTTATTTCAAACCTTTTTGAATTCAAGAGAATTTATCTACAAATTCCGAAAGTACTTATTTGCACTAAAAATGACAATGAATTGGGCAGATATAAATGCGTAAATCTGTAATATTTTCCCATGCTACTATAAGATACCTATCTTCTATCCTAGATATAGTTCTATAGGTATCATTTCCAAATCAATAAAACCTGAACACGAAATAATTTTGAACACACAAACTGTTATCTCTGTCAATCCATATATGCCACAATCCGAACTCAGATGACAGTCCAAACCAACGCAAATACGCCTGGATTATACAGGCCGATACAGATTTAGATAATAAAGCAATTAATCCTAAAATCATAGTGATGTCAAGCGCAACCTATCATAACAGATGTATAGCATAATTGAGCAGAGCGTACATGTCTAATTAATGAAGCGACATAGCCGAGTACTGTCTACTGAGTCTCACAATCAGCACTTGACATAGTCAAATATCAACATTTGACGAGATACTCAATGTTAGAGGATTATAGTATCGATCGCAATGAAACGAGAGTACTGTTTGAGATTTATTTCAATGCAGTAGCCAATTTAGAATATTGTTAATGATTATTGCAAAGAATACAGAAAGAAAGAAAAACGATTTATGAGTCACAGGCTGATTTTAGAGTCACGCTGACTGCGCGCTGACCGTCAGCGCGGACAGTTGACATGTATGGGTTTCTAAGGAGTGTTTTTGAACAACGCGTAGTTGTCAGCGCTGAACCCCGACCGTAAGGCTGGTCTTAGAGTCACGCTGACTGCGCGCTGACCGTCAGCCCTGACAGCTCAGCGCGTAGTTTACGGTCGGGGGTCAGCGCTGACAATTACGCGTTGTTCTAAAACGCTCATTAGAACCTCATACATTTCAACTATCAGCGCTGATGGTCAGCGCGCGGTCAGCGTGACTCTAAAACCAGCCCAAACTACACGCTGAGCTGTCAGCGCTGACGGTCAGCGCGCAGTCAGCGTGACTCTAAAACCAGCCACAGACGCAACGTACATTTACAACATGGAACATAAAGTAAAACTAACATTAAATAACGTTGAGCATGTTTGATATTTTGGAATGGTTAGGGAATAATTTTGCACCAATTGCTTTATCAGTATAAAAGTACTATCATTTATGTGGTAGAATACAATATTCATTTATTGCGCTATCGTACACAACCATGACAATTTATATTACATAAAAAATTTAACACTTTAAAACTATTACAATTATTTTACATTAAAAAGTTTATCTCTCCGAAAAATCAACTTTCATCCATAATTTCAACGACTTTTTCACCATCATCATTACCAGAACTATCATCGCCAATCTCTAAAACTGATACGATAGGTTTATGGTAGCTGAAGTAAGAAACGAACAGTTTTGATTCGAACCTATTTAAATGTCTAATAAAGACCGCATCAATAGTAGTTTTGTATTTCGTTGTGCTAAGATTGCGATCATTCGACATAGTTAAACCAAATTCATTATTTAAAAATTCAATTAATAGTTGATTTTTATCGTCTGCGAAGTTTATGTTGAAATCTCCACTCAAAATTATTGGCAATTCATCAAAGCTTTATAAACTGACAGCTAACTGACAGCTGTCTACTCTCCATCCGTCTTACGCTTTTTCGATCAGGTCACGTGTCCTGACGCGAGTTTAAGATTTTATACCCATTACAGAAAAAGTGCTCAACGCCGCTAAAGAAGTTTTCACTTCAAAAAAAAGCAAAAAAAGGCTGTTCGGGCTGTGATCGATAGGTGTCCACTCAGCTAAACGTAATGGATGTGTTGCGAACCACAACACAACACAGATTGTCAATGTTAAGGTATTGAAATTCTTTAGCATATATTGAAACTCGAGTGAGTTTTTAAATTAACTTGTGAATAAAATAAATAAATACATCCAACAGTCACAAACATAGTTCTGGTCCCCTACTAAGATCGAGTCTTGTATACTAAGTATCAGAGACTACGCGAGTATTTTCGGTCTCACAAATACCTAGATCGAACAAATATTAGTTTCGGTGCTGGGATCGAACGCACTGCCTTTAGTATCGCAGCCGGCGTCTAACCAACTGCACCACTGGGGCTGTCTATGCATTTTTATTTCTATTAGTAATTGAACAAAACGTACGTGTTTAATTATTATTGAAGAGACAAAGCTGCTGAGTGTTGCATCTCACAATCAGCATTCAAAACCAACACAAAACAGTCAGTCAATTTGATGATATACTCAAAGTGAATGTAGTATCAATTCCAACGCAGTAGCCAGTTATAATGGATTTTGACATTGAATTTTGAGGCGACTAATTTGTTTAAAAAGAGGAACTGTGTTGAAATTATTTGGTTTTATTATTTTTTAATTACGATTAGGCTGGTGCTATTAATTTTACCTCGAATGCTTAGATATTGTCTAATTGAAATAGTCAATATACTTTTACATTTTGTGTCTTCGAATGTAAGTTGAAGAAGAAACAAGATAATTGCTTGTTCGGCCAGAATAGAGCATGGATATATTGTAATAGAAAGAAACCGATGTGAATTACTGAACCATACATAAACCCCGCTGACCGAATTAAATGCGACAGTGAATATATATGTTCCTTCGATTCTCATTTCCGTGAAACATTGATCCACTTTGGTCGAGCTCGGCCATTTAATATAAATATACCAGGTATATCAAGACTGCTACCGAAAACGAAGTTGGGTGGTAGTTTTAGTGAATATAAACACAATGTAACTAAAATTTTTTTTTATTATTTTATAAATATCGTCACGTTTGGGTGGTAAATCCATAGTTTTTGTTAAAATAATAATTTAAAGCCTTACGTACCATAGTGTCTCTAAAAAAAAGGGTGTACAATATTATTTAAGAAAAACTATGTATTTACCAACCTAATAAGATGATAGAAAAAAAAACGACAAAAAATTTTCGTCACAATTTTATGCTCAAAACTTAGTTGCATTGTGTCTGAAGTCACTTGAACTGCCACCCAGCTTCGTTTTCGGTAGCACTCTTGATATACCCTGTATAATCATTTGGTTTAATTTATGAACACATAAAAAAACCATATACATTAAAAATACAGAGAAAAGTTATCCAAATCGATATGTCAATTAAGTAAGAAATGTAACCATTTTTTAAATGATGATAGTGATTTTGCCCGTCTCACCACAACTGGAAGTGCTTTCCACAGACGAAAAGCCTCAATCAGTGAACGATTTTGATTGTTAAAGGACTGTTTAATTGCTTACATAAAAACCTTATAAATAAATACAAACTTTTCGCAAGGCTAAAGATATTGGTGTAAAAAAACTTTTTTACATCCAAAATTGTATATCCATTACCAAACTCAAAGCGTCTGCATAAAATCGGCAATATCACAAGTTGTATTTCAGGAAAAATGACAGTTTTACGTCCAAATCAGAATAATGCGCGTCGGCCAGATGGGACCCAATGGGACTCGAAAGAAACTTGAGTGGAATTAATTTCGCGCCTAAGAATTATACAGGGTATATCGAGACATTTTTTTTTTTATTGCAATGAATGACGAGACTAGCAAGCCGTTCGCCTGGTGGTAAGCGATACGACCGCTCATAAACAGTAGCAAAATTCCACTGCGCTCGCCATCCTGAGACATAAGATGTTAAGTCTCAATATGTCCAGTAGTTACTCTGGCTACAATGTCCTTCAATCCGAAACACAACAGTGCATTTACGCAGTGTTGTTTCACGGGAGAAATAGACATTGCGGTGGTACCTACCCAGATGGCCTCTCACATATGAGAGACCTACCACCAGTAGCACTGCAACAAAAAAGGAAACTAGGCAATAGTTTCATTAACTTCGAACACAACAAAACAAAAAATGCACAAAAAATCGACGATAAAAAAGCTATCGTCGGCTAAGCTAAGCGTATGTTTGGTTGTTAGTTGTCCCAAATAATCATGTACATCCATTAATTTCTACCAACCCGCACTAGGCCAGCGTGTTGGACTATATGGCCTAATCACTCTCAATCGTACTGTCGATTGTAGAGGAGGCCCGTGCCCAGCAGTGGGACGTATATGGGCTGATACAGATTAATTTCTAAAGACCTGTTGATATGATAGATTTTGAACTATTATTTAGAAAATCTACCTATTTACCAGCCAAACAAGACGATAGATAAAAATGTTAAAAAAAGTCGTCACATACTTTACGATTTTTTTTGTTGTGTTTGCATTCACTAAAACTACCACCTGGCTTCATTATCGGTCGCATTCTGAATATAGCCTGTATGTTATATGTATAACAAAAGTTACGAATCTAAAACGTGAACTATAATATCAATGTAAGAATAAAATAAATAAACCCAGCAATCGCACACAAAATGGCAAGACGAGTATGCCGTTCGCCTGCTGGTAAGTCATAAGACCGCTCATAAACAGTAGCAAAACCAAACAACACCTTGAATAACAAACCAATACTTGGTATTCCACTGCGCTCGCTATCTGAGACATACGATGTTAAGTCTCAATATGTCCAGTAGTTACTCTGGCTACAATGTATTTTAAACCAAAACACAACAGCGCATATACACTGCTGTTTGACGGGAAAAATAGACATTGCGGTGTTACCTCCCCAGATCGCCTCTCACATATTACATTAACGGCAGAAAATTTATTTTATAAATAAAATGAAGAAAAAATAATTGAACAGATAAGCTAATAGCACAATAATCCAATGTGCCAGAAAATTAGCACAAGCTGAAATATTGAGGAAAAGGCTCTATCGTTTGAAGGTAATATATTTAGTGGATTGAGGCTCGGGCGTCGACCTTTATAACTTTTCGACAATCGATAACTATTGTATCGGATTGTTCCAGCCCCAACCGTGTAATAGTTTCCTGTTTTACTGTGACTGGTTGATAATAATTCTTGCTTAAAATTGTCATCATCATCATCATATCAGTCACAGGAAGTCCACTGCTGAACATAGGCCTCCCCCAATGATCTCCACAATGACCTGTTGGAAGCGGCCTGCAACCAGCGACTTCCTGCGACCTTGGTCAGATCGTCCGTCCACCTTGTAGGCGGGCGTCCAACACTTCGCTTGCCTGTACGTGGCCTCCACTCGCGAACCTTTCGGCCCCAACGGCCATCGGTTCTACGAGCTATGTGCCCGGCCCACTGCCACTTCAACTTGCCAATCCTATGGGCTATGTCGGTAACCTTGGTTCTCCTACGGATCTCCTCATTTCTGATTCGATCTCGTAGGGAAACACCGAGCATAGCCCGCTCCATGGCTCGTTGAGTGACTTTGAGCCTTTTAATGAGGCCCACAGTGAGAGGCCACGTCTCGGTGCCGTATGTCATCACTGGTAACACACAACTATCGAAGACTTTCGATTTTAGGCACTGAGGTATTTTGGACGAGAAGATGTCGCGAAGTTTCCCGAACGCTGCCCAACCGAGTTGGATTCGCCGATTGACCTCTCTCTCGAAGTTGGACCTGCCTAACCGGACCACTTAAAATTGTATATGATTATTTTCTACAGGCTCTTATTTCTCCCAAGGCTTTTAGATATTTTTTTGTTTTATTTTTATTGCCTTGAATGACGAGACGAGCATGCCGTTCGCCTGATGGTAAACGATACGACCGCTCATGAACAGTAGCAAAACCAAACAACACCTTGAATTACAAAGCAATGGTTGAAATTGCACTGCGCTCGCCATCCTGAGATATAACATGTTAAGTCTCTATATGTCTAGTAGCTACTCTGGCTACAATGTCCTTCAAATCGAAACACAACATTGCATTTACATTGCTATTTGTCGGGAGATATAGACATTGCAGTGGTACCTACCCAGGCGGCCTATCACATATTAAGAGAGGCGTACCACCATTTTAACTCATCTGGCGAAACGGTTAATTTCTTGACACTATTTTTGTGAGTTTCCCGATACTGCTATGCCGATACTATCATTAAATTAGTTTTGTCAGGCACACAAGTCATAAACTTAATAGGATACATACGTTATACCTTATGGATGTTTCATTTTATCCTTGAGAAGATATTATAAGATCGAAACCCTTCTTATTAGTGTAACCAATAATTTCGATTACCCGTACGTTTCGATCACCTGACCAATATCAGTACAACTCGTGTCTGTTGTTCAAAGTATTATATTTTCGCTCCAACTGCGTCCGTACCGTTGCGACATAGACGAGCATCCTTGTGTGACGTCACCCGCGCGCACTTAGTGTAAGGGTTGCCACTTTCTTTGGGGTTTACACTTTCTGTTTAGAGATCAAGATACAATTAATTTTACTGACATTATAGGTACCCAAATAAACAAAGAATGATTATTTTTATTCATATATGTACATTTTATAGACCAATTACTTTACCGTACACAAAGCGACGATTAAATAAAAGTATTAATATCCTTATTAAACTACAGTAATTCCTAATTTTCAACAATACATTTAACTTCAAAAGCATAATACTATGATAGGATTGACACCCGTCACCCATATTTGTACGTAGCATTCAATCATGCATTGTCTATATGCCCTGATAACAATATTGATCATAGGGGCAGTTTACGCTTCAATATGAAGCTATTACAAACATTTTCTTATGCATGAATGGATACAGAAATATAAAAATCTTGCTAACAGTGAGAAATACATGAAATAGTAAATACCTTGAATGGTATAATAAGCCTTGTAAAATACAATATTATTTGGTTTGTAAATAGTAATCTGTATCAGCCCATATACGTCTCAATGCAAGGCACGGGCCTCCGCTACAATCGAGAGTACCATTGGTTGGCAAGTGGTTAGGGCATGTAATCGAACACGCTGGCCTAGTGCGTGTTGGCGGACTTTACATACCATATAAATTCTTATAAATTCGTTACGGTTTGCAGGTTTCCTCACGATGTTTTCCATTAATGTTAAAGTGCGTGGCAATTGAGTATCAATTCACACATAACTCCGAAAAGTCAGAAATGTGCCCTGGGATTTGAATCCGCTACCAAACGCTACATGGCCACCACGCACTCACGCGCCACACATGCACACTGATAAATGGTAATATAGAATCAAATTTATAAATTAATTAGTCAGATCAACAGATCTTTTAATTTTTTCTTATCCTATTCACTTCTGAAACAGTTCAAAAAGTTCAGCGTCAACCCTATCGATGTTGTAACAAAGAACTGCGAGGTGAAAAAAACTAAACAAGGTAACTTGAAGGAAACGAAGTAATTTTGTTTCAGACTTGCCTCGATCTAGGCTTAACTATATATTGAATCAGATCCATCACGTTATCACTGAAATGAACAGCAAATGTTTTCGATAACCCAAAACCAATTTGGAGACAAAATAAGTTTGCTCATTTTAGGACAGGTTACGTTGAAATGAAGTGATATTGGAAATCATAGAAAAGCTTGTTATAAAAAAAATTGAATTAAAATAAATGGTTTTCCTAACAGTTTGGCGTAATTTGGTCGATCGACAAGAGATAACAGATTCTCATTAGTTGGTAACCTATACAGATAACAGACTGCTTAGCACTCACTATCATATCATATGCAGATCGGTCCATTTGCTGAAAAAACTTGTGAAGAACAATTTCTTTTGAGTCGATACTCTTTCTTTCTCATTCCGACTATTAATCCCACATGGTAGGGTCAGCTTTCTTCATATTATTCTTTCACTTCACCCTATTCATTCCATCAAAAACATTGCATTCTATCATGCCTCGGTACAGCACATTTGACCTATTGGCTTTGCCTTTTGGTCTATCAAGGAAACCTTTTTTGACGAGAGGAAACGTGCTAAGTTACTCTACTGGTACCCCGGAGACAGTCAAAAACTATACCGGTTTCAAGACTTCCAGTCCAATAGCTACTGCTTATACATTAATTCATGCGAATATTCCTATAAAGGTAGACAGAGGTAGCACATGCCCAAACAAAGATGCAAATGCCATTAAATAACCATAGTAATTGTTTATGGCGAACATACCCGTCTGTGACAACTGCAATGTTATAAGAGTTCTGTGGCCACAATTCACCCACAAAAATACTGTTTGCCATAACAAGAATTTGCTGACAAACGTTCATTCCGCGTCTTATCCAACTTCAATAGCTGGACGTAAGTACCATCCAAGTCTTGTGAATGTTGCTCTTCGTACATCCAATTCCGAATAAATTCGTCAATTTGGCATTTGGCCAAACTCTGAGAGGCAGTTGCGTCATGTAATATTACAGTATTATGTAAATAAGTAAATGCAGCAGAGCTAAGTATATCTGAAATGAGATTCCGTTTTAAAATCGGTTTTAGAAGGTCGCGAAATGGACAAGCGGATTACCGCTTATGAGCAAGCTCTTTGAAAATTCAGAGAGATTTGTCAAATAAGGATATTATGACAACTCAACCTTAAAGTTGTAGAAATAAGATATTAGTATTATGCTAAGATGTAGTGCAGGACGCTCTCCAACCAGACGGAGAGAGGATATTAATAAGATGGCTGGTAGCTATTGGTGACGATGGGCTGAAGAAGAGCCTAGTGGCGAAGAGCTGATAGTGATAATGCTAATATTAAACCATCGATAGCTTGAAGATAAATCAAAAGCGCATCTAAAAAAAACAAAAAGTAAAGAAACATTATTCCTTTGGAAATTAGCTGTTAAGACCTAACTGGAAACAAGAAACTCATTGAGTTTCTTGCATACCACCGTACTATAACAGAAAAGAGCATTGAATATCAGAAGAATTATATTTTTCACCTAATTATTTATAAATTTAGAGTTTAACAACATCTGTATCGATCGACGAATCCGCATTTTTAACGAGTTATAGCGACGTGTATCGAACTATTCGATAATATTTACGTTTCAACCGAAACTCGTAATAAATGAACAAACATTTTCATCGAGTGTAAACGGACGTGTGTACAGAACCCACATGTGAAAGTTCGACGCATTGCGTCAATTCCTCGCAGACAGAGCATAATCGATATGTCACACGGATTCATAATTAATTCTTCGAGGAACATCTCTTAGTTTGATCACGTTTTGGGTATTTATTTTTTTGGCTTTGTTTCATATAACATGCTATTTTGGGTCTACTTTCAATTGAAAGAAGGGCAGGGAAAATTAGCGGCTTGTCGGCTAACCTAACCTAACCTAACCAATCCTAGCAACATACCAATTTAACAGTCGATCATCCGTGCAATGGATTTGGTAGTAATTTGAATATTTTTAAAGAATCCTAAAGTTATTCCTGACAATAACATTTAATAGCGCAAGTGCATTTTCAAATTCAAACATGTTCACCTAATTCATGACCTCTAAATTGCTACTTATGGATTCGAAATGATAAAATTACAAACACGTCTAAATATTCATGTCGAATCTGGAAAATGCGGTCGGACACATCACATATCCCGTCTCCACAGTTGACACGACCCATATCCCCGTCGTCACCCAATATTTTCGACGGCCGATATGACATGACTTTCGACTCAATTTCCTTATTTTCAATCACATATTTTACCTTGAGCTGCTAGCATTTATTGTTAATTCAGTCACACACGAATGCGAAAATCTCTTATTAAATATCAGCTTATTCTCTGGTTAAAGTTGTTTGTTATTTAAAGAACATCGTTTTTCACGTGAAATATATATTTCTGTTGCAACTTCAATCAAACAATTAAGCAAATATCAACTGAAGAATGCTGAAGAGTCTATAATTGACAAACAAGAATAACAAAACGCAACCCTGATCACTCAGTTTTAGGAGCAAACATTACAATAGCCGAATAAACTCGACAGACCCTTTTAGCGAACGTCGCTCCAATGATCATAAAAGTAACCACGCGAAGACGTTTGTTGCGTCATCGAACGAAACCCAACAATTTCTGATATCGTCTTAATTATTGCCAGACGGTTGTACATGTTTACGAGAACATTTTCCTGATGGCACGTGCTGAAACGAGACCTTGGAAGTCTCATAACTCACTTTTATTTCGGATGTATTTATTTAGTTTGTCGAGTGCTAAGGGTCTGTGGAAGGACACCGTTTGTCTTTGGTAAACTTCTGCCGTCTGCCATATTGTTTTTTCGCAACTTAAGATGGCGGATGCGAAATGTCATTTCTTTTTGGCAAAAGTGTTTCCATTGGAAATCCTTAAACCAATTTTATTATATAGAATAAAAACCTTTATAGACAGCTAAAACGAAATTTTATATGATCCAAAATATCTGGAATAATTGAATGTGTGCTTGAAAAGTGCAGTTTCTTTAATGTTATGATATTTTATTGCATCGTCGTCGGGGATGCGCACTGCAGTCAAAGAATTACAGTCTCACAAATATGTTATTTATAATGGTATACACAACATTTCTATTTTATCAATAAGTAATTATTAATATCATCACAGATTTAATTGAAAATATTTTATTTACAAAATTGTACTTCCTTGTATTGTATTTTCTGCATCGGTGGCATTGTTTTACCACGGTACGGTTACAAAGCTGAGGCCCCGGGTTCGAATCCCGGGTTGGGCAAAGTGATATTGGATTTTTCTATTAATTATAAGCCAGGAGTTTGTGCCCGATATGCTGATAGGCTCGATGGACGAACATACGAGGCGAAATGGGAGCGCCCTGGCAGCTCTAGCCTACCTCTTCTGAGATAATAGACGTGAGTTTATGTATGTATGTATGTACACATGTATTTTCTTATAGATTTCAATTTTGACTGATCAATAATTATTATTTTTTTATTTATCTTGAATAATAGTCCTGTAATAATCCACGTTAAAAACAGTGTAATACGCTCTAAGACTCAAATACTAGACGTTGGGAAGAAAGCAGCAAGCCTGAAGTGGGACTGGGCAGGTCACATATGCCGCATACCCAACGAACTGTGGGCAAAAACAACAACACTATGGAAACTACGTCGACGTTGAAACGCCGCGGTAGGCCCAGAAAAAGATGGCGAGACGAGCTGGATAGGTGAGACAGAGATTGGCAAGATCGAGCCCTAGACCGGGACGAATGGAAGGAGGGTAGAGAGGCCTTTGCCCTGCAGTGGGACAGCGTAGGCTGATGTATTTATGTATGTAATAGTCCTGTAATGACGATGCCGAGGATCGAGCGAAATGGAGAAGAATTTGAAATTTGTCGGAAGGCGGACCCTGGCACCGGTCGGGATAGCGCCAGGTAGAAGAAGAGGAAGAATGGAAGTCCTTTATTATGTTTAATAAATGCAAACTGTTCGTGTAATCGAGTTGGGTTCGTTTGATGTACAGATATTAGTATCGCCAAGCATCACATGATAGGATACAAATACCAGCGTAATGTAAGTGTCCTCACTGCTACTCGGCTTACACGTCAGATATAGATCTATAAGTGGATTATCTATACCTTGTGTGTTCGTACAAATCCATTGACATTATAAGAATATAATGCAAAAGAACAATACAGTCTTCAAAGTATTTGTGAACAAATATTTCTGTAGTTTTAACATATAAAAGAAAAAGTGCTCTTCCATTATTAAACATATTATATTTTAAATCATCAAAATATTTTGCAATATTTAGTTGTCGAATATATTAATATGTTGCAGCATTAAAAAATAACTAGGTATATTAATTAATTCAAAGTAAATGGATTTTAAAATTCCCAATGAAAAATAGAACAGGTACGATAAAACGTTATAATTGCTTTGCTGTGCAGCGTATTAATTGAACAATAAAACTAAAATTTGTAGTGTAAAATATTTTTCGTATAATTTGCTCATTGTTTTCACTTCATTCATCACACAGTCCGTCTATCTTTCACCATTTTTATATCAGAAGTCTATTTTATAACTTTAGTGCTTAGCTGAAACACCTTAATTCAAAACTGGTTTTTTAACATTAATTCGAACTCTAAATATAGGAATCAGGTAAATAAATAAAATAAACTTCACTCAATTTAAACATCTTAACCTAAAATCCCAATTTATACATCCATATTTAAAGCTAGCAACACCGCTTGTAGCTCACTTAATTGGCCTTACAAGGTCTAAATTAGCCTGAGTCTTGAACCCTCTCAGCGTAAATGGAAGGCTGCCTGTGCTCGAATAGTAAACACTAACAACGTTATTACAGGCACTTTGGACATCCTAGGTAAACAGCTAGCCTGGCTTGTATAGCCTTAGAAACACACAGATGGTCTTCTCGCAAAGTAGTAATAAACAACAAAAAACATAGTCTGGACCTTAAAATGTATTTTGAACACCAGAAACTATGAAATTCAACCCCAAAACACCGAAATATATTACAAACCAATAGCTTTGGAAATAATGAAGTTTGTTGCTTCCCATATTGAAGATTAGTCATAAAGGGTATATAAAGCCGAAAGGGGGATGTTACACTCGTCATAATGAACAAGTTTTACTATAGGGCCGTTCTTGAAATCGAGAAAAAATCTGCTGTTCCATACAACAATAATCGTTTGAATCTGCAAAATGTACTTCGCATTTTTTTTTTTGAGTATTTGGGGTTCAATGAAGCAATCAGAAACTAAAGCCAAGATCAAAAGCATATTTTCCTCCATTTCATTTCCATCCATTTTCATGGATGTCAAAAATTTTGCCATTAACGCGTTTAACGAAGTATATTTAAGAGCGTATACACCTTGCGCGCAAAGTCAACTATAGGTATTTCTTCGTTAATTTCACGCACACATAAGCGACCAAAGCTGTGTGCGTAGAGCTGCCGCGTCGACTCGCTATACAATCGGCTCAAACAACTTTGATCCGTGCGCTTCAAATATTCAATTAAATGTAACTGTAATATATTATCATGAAAATATTTTATTTGCATTATAAGTAGACAAATATTACTGTGCAAGCAAAGAATAATACAAATTTAGATACTAATCATATTTTCGTTATTATTACATTGTTAAGTTGCATTCAAATCAGTGTTCAATCAGTAGACACTATGGACGTTTTATTAATCATTTCGTGTTCGAACACATAAATAGTGTTAGGGGCCTTACAACCCCTTACAATTACGAAATATATTTAATTTTATATTACAATACATAACATAATTTAGCCTCGGAATTACATCCCATTATATTACCTGAAACATAATTTATACTCACTACAAAAGTCATTGTGGGTAATAAAAGTAATTAAATATTTTACTACCAAAATACTAAGATGTGGTAATCGCAGTCCGCGCGTGGCTATTTTTACTACGCGCGGCAAAAATCGACTGCAGTTAGGCCGGAGCGACGAGCGATACGTCCTCCCTCTAGAAGGCCTTGCGGCGGTCTGATTTGATCCACGTCGGACAGCGTGTTTTATAGTGGTTTTTAAAATATTTGTAGAAAACATGAAAACTAATTTTGTTGAAATATAAAAATGGTTAAAATTTTTAATTTTAGGAACTAAACACAAAAAGATTATTTTTCTCAGCAAAATCCCTCCATAAGGGTCTTATTAGTCGGATAATATTTTTATTTTCATCTTATATTTAGTGGTTTCAGATATCTTAAGCTTCTACATTGCCATTTAAAGAAACTTGTGTTCAGTAATCCTTATAGTATTCACAAATTATCCATCAATCTATAATGTTTTCCACCAAAATCCCTAGATGACAACCTTTTCTAAAATTAGTAATAATTATTTTTCCTTTAAATTGTTTATTGGTGGCTATTAACTCATTTGAAAAGTCCTGTTTTTAAGCCAAAAAGCGCGTGCAGGGTATAAACGCTCTTAAGCGTTATCGGCGCCTTAAAGTGCTCTTCATACGGGGTAGGCAAATATATGATATGTCCACAAAATGTATAGCTTCATTTCTCAGATAGGAACAAAAATCACCCTAATACATTAAGGATAATTTCCTTTCTACTTAGTTAAAGCTCTACCCAAAAACTAAATGAAAAATACAGGCCCTAAACCAAAATAATAGTACTAAACATAGACTAAGCCGACATATATATCTACAAACAAACGAGAATTCATTTAACGTAACGGATATTGCGCTGGGGAGGCTCAGGTTGGGGAGAGATACGGAAACAATGACATAATGATGCAGTAATGGCGATAACGATCTAGTTGGAAATGGATTGTAACATTCACTGATGAGTTCTGACCGGACAACACGCTAATCGCATGTTAAATGGACACGGCTTAATGTATTTTGTAACTAAACCACGTATCCGAACGCGATAGGCTGTACGCAATCAAATAGAAATTGATTGTGTGTGTACCCGAACAATGATTCAGTCGATAGCTTTTGATGCGGTTTTCAAAGTAAACACCTCGGAACAATAACTAAGGTGCCAGCATAGACTGGAACGGCATGGCAAGGAATTTAATTTTTTACCAAAAGTTATTCAATCTTATCTGATGGGAATACTACATAAATTCCATTGTTATTAATAAAGTTGATGTCGTAGCATCGAGAATTGCCTTTCGATCGTTTGATGAAAATGGAATCCCTTGCTATTCTGTCCCGGTTGGCTTGAACCTAAAGCAGAAAACACCAATTTTTTTGAGGGAATATTTTAATTTTTTAATTGCCATTCAACTATAACAGGCTGATTCCATATATGCGTCATACATTTGTCACACTTCCATTGCTCAATGACAGATTCTTCAGTATCATGTATCTATAAAGCCTCCTATAGAGGTGATTACAACTAACCTAGCAACAGCTAACATCTTCCATAACCTAGATAAAGTTAACAAGACATTGTTTCTTATCCACGTCGCACGAAGTGTGTGACCCACCTACACGCCACTCAACTAACCAAGCAATGTATGTTAATGTCAAACAAGGTAAAATATCGCTCCTATTCTAGATATCCTGTTCTAAGTGCGTACTCGAAACAGAGTACAGTAAAAGCGGTATCTCCCAACAAACATTAAAAGCACCCTTTTGCGAAACCTTCGAGGGGCCGTGAGAAGATATCGAATTACTAAAAGTGCTCGGGGACAAATACACCACTAACAATTACATAGTCAAGCCGAGATGTAACGTATATATATGATATCTATACGTGAATTCTTTAAACATAATGGTTACCATGTGACCACGAATGCTGTAAAGTAATCGAAAAGGTCGGGAAGTTACAAAAAAACAAATCAGCGACACAACAAAAATAGTTCAATTAAATTCTGTAAACATTTCTCTAATTCAGATCATTTTTTTTCTTCGTAACTTTTTGGATAAAAAAGTAGGTAAAAATATTCAGATTACTAACATAAAGACAACAACATAGACTGATGATGATAATAAAAAATATTTTACTTTTTTTTATTGCAATACGAGACAATAATGGCGAGACTAGCAAGCCGTTCGCCTTATGGTAAGCGATACGACCGCTCATAAGCAGTAGCAAAATTCCACTGCGCTCGCCATCCTCAGACATAACATGTTAAGTCTCAATATTTCCAGTAGTTACTCTGGCTACAATGTCCTTCAATCCGAAACACAACAGCGCATTTACACTGCTGTTTGACGGGAGAAACAGACATTGCGGTGGTGCCTACTCAGATGGCCTCTCACGTATGAGAGACCTTCCACCAGCTTTTAGATCACGCTTGAATTCTTGAAGCGGTCGGCAAAAGACTGGATCACTTTTTAACCGACTTCAAAAAAAGGAGGAGGTTCTCAATTCGACTGTATGTTGCTTTTTTTTTATGTTTGTTACCTCGTTTCTCTGTACTGTGTGAACCGATTTCGACCATTCTTTCTTTGATTGAAAGCTGATGCTTGTCATTTGGTCCCATAAAAATATGGTGAAAATGTGAGCAATATCTGCGGACCTGGAGAGGGGAACTCCTTAAAATTAAGTAGGATTCCAATGGTTCTTTTTGCATTAGGTTCATTATAGAAGTTAATTTACAGTGAGAGAGGAAAAAAGGGGTGGGGGTGAGGGGGGGGGGGGTAGGTGATAAAATTAAAATACACGTAAATTCTAATATCTTCGGCAGCTTTTAACCGATTTTAGTGATTTCTTTTTAATTGGAAAGAATGTATTGACAGGTTGATCCCAGGAACACAACATGGAGATCTGATGATCATTTTCGGACCTGCAGTGTAGAACTCTTCAAACTTTAGTAGGATTCCAATGGTTCTTTTTGCATTGGGTTCAGTATAAAAGCTAAGCTACAGTGGTGGTGGGAAAAGGGGGTAGGGGCAAAGGGAGGGGGGGGGGAATAATAAACATATGAATACTCCAATATCTTTGGCAGCTTTTAGCCGATTTTAGCGATTTCATTATCATCGGAAAGAACATATTCCTTGTGGGGACCAAATCTTCTTCATTTTGATTCCTATCAACACTAAAAAGATAAAAATAACCAAAATTTTTAATAAAAAAAATATAAACCGACTTCAAAACAAAAAACCGCTAAAAATTTTTTTTTTTATTATGAGTATAAGTGTTTTCCATTAGAAAATATCCGAGAGAAATAAACCACTAATAATGAATGGTTCTTCTTTGTATAACCTTACACGATAAATATTAACTTAGGTATTTATAATAAAAACAACATCTACATTATATTTTATACGGACATAAAATGGTTAACGATGTTTTATTGTACCTACGTTAATAGCAATAGTTCGAGAAAACTATATCTTAACGATTATTGATCAGCTTCATCCACGAAATAAATAAGTTCTTTTTAATTTATGCCCTGAATTATTTTAAAATTCTACACAAACGAAACATAAAACTTATCATAAATGAACTGTACAACTAATTTTAAATAAACATAACATGCACAAAAAACACAAACTAAGTTAGTGCCAAATTGTCATTGTTTTAAGTCTTCAAAATTCATACTTATATTACATATAAGTTAAAAAAAAAACTTATGGCCGAACAAACCAAAAACTCGAGACAATATTTAAACAAATCGTTGTTTGCAGATACCAAACGCACAACCTTTCATTTTGCAGTCTCTTCGCCCCATGCGCCACAGAAATCCAATCACAATTAGAAAACTCAAAGGATTTCTTTTCTCAAACTACAAAAGTAAATAAAGGAACTGTTTAGAGGTAGAACCGCGGTAAATCAATATTGACTACGGCCGGTAGGATTTCCGACTAGAGCGACCAATCTCGTAGGCTACTGTACATTTTACGGTAGTGAGATTGTCGAAGGACTAGCTTAAAGCTCTACTAATGGACATAGGTTTATTATTTTTCAAGCGTTGGTATAATAATAAACATTTTTCTATTATTATGCATAGTTTGTCTTTGTGTATATTTATTGTAATGAATGGCGAGATTAACATTCCTTTCGGCTATTGATATTGATAAGCGAGCTAACAGATCATGGACATCATTACAAAGCAATGCTTCGCATTCCACTGCGCTTACCTTCCTGACATATAAGATGTTTAGTCTCAATAAGTCCAGTAGTTACTCTGGCTACAATGTGTTTCCAACATAACAGTGCCACTAATTTTTGGTGAAAAAAATAGATATTACGGTGGTACCTTCTCAGGCGACTTCTCTAATATGAGAGAGCCACCAAAAAATGGTAAATTAAACTCAAATAATTCTTTGATTTTGACTGTATTTGTATGCTGGAGATCTTATAGGGAATAATAAATATGTTAGGCCAGAGATACCCAAAGCTTTGTGTATATGTATTTTCATTTGCCGTGATACACAGACGGACTAAAAGGGTGCTTTGATTTTGACTGTGTTTGTACGAGTTATCAAGGATTTAAAAGGGATAATGGACATTCAAGGAAATGGATTCTCAAACTTATATCGATCACCGCCCACATTGATATTAAAGAGGAATTGAACGACCAATCTTGCAGAATACAGAAGGACATACTAATGGATGATACACTCGATAGATCTCTGTGTTTGTGTATTTTGCCCCACTTTGTTGATCAGCCTAAAAGGGTGCTTTGATTTTGACAGTTGTGGTGTTTGTGCGAACTGAAAGGAATATGAAGGATCTTTAAAAGGATAATTGGTATTATAGGACAGAGATTCTCAAACATATTTATATCACCGTTAACCTCAATATTAATTAATAGAAAAAATGACGTCATCTGTCGCAACAACATACGGGGAAGACCTTGAGTCACAATACGTATTGTTTTAAACTGAGTGCATTGATTTATTCATTAGCGAGAGAATTGCAGACACAACAAAATGCATTGAAATAATAACTGACAACCTAGTAGCGCAGTGGGTATGAAGCTGGCTTTCTGTGGCGGAGGTTTCATGTTCGAGACTTGTAGGATACATATTTGTATGGCCTAGGCGTTTGTGCACGTAAAATTTATATTTATAATACAGAGACAATCGTAATGTAAAGCATTGGTTTAAATATAATGATTCTGTATTTTTAATGTCTGGCAAATAAACAAATGGCTCATAAAATCCAACAAACAACAATTGGATCATAGTCCGTCTTCTATACACAAAGAAAAAGGTAAGGAAAATGTATGGTATGAAGTAACGGGTATTGAGACTAACTATCTGAATCACCAGACAAAACTCGACAGAAATCAGACAGTGATACCATTCCGGTGTAAATGGCCCAATCCTTTAGTAATCACAGTGTAACTTCTATTTTGAACCAATGAAATATGTATTTATTTACGTATAATAATTAATTATTAAAGTTAAGCCCGCTGAGTTTGTTTCGCCGGGTCTTCTTAGTCAGGGCCGCGTTAGATCCGGTATTATCATAGAGATAAACGTTTCTTAGATTTACGCGAATGTCGAAATCGAACATTGAAATTCTTAAATTAACATCTTAATTGTAATAATTATTAAATGAAAATAGCTCTCGTAGCATTCACTTAGCAGATGACCAAGACCTCGGTCCGCACCGTTACCACGAATGCTGCAAGGTAATCGAATTGTGGGGAAATAAAAAAGGTTAAAACTTAGACCCAATCCGCGATAAGATCCGTAAAAAATGGTTTTATTTCGATATCGTAGATATATTAATAACTGTCAAGCCATATATCAAAAGTAATAATCGTATATTTAATAAATAGAATCTAGATATGATTGGTATAAGCTACATTGAATTACAGTCAGAAACACAAGACAGCTATTAATTCAGTTCCAATAATACCTGGTAATCCTTGAACGGCGAGTGCCATTAGCTATCCTGTTATAACTATTTCGATGATAGAATTATTAGTTATTAATTACAATGCTGGTTTAGTACAACCGATAGATATTATATGAAGAAGAGTTGTCCATACCAAACAGAAAGGTAGCGCAAAATAATGATAAGTCTCCAATACATTGGTGGTTTAATCATAAATAATTTAATAACTTAACGATTTCTTAGAGTTTCGCGAAGGTTACACATTGAAATAAAACTATTTTTGTAGGATTTTATCGCAAATATGGTTTAAATTTGTTTCTCTTAACCACTTCTTGTGATCACGAAATCGATACGTTAAAACATAATGTAAAATGTAACAAATTCAGCGATAAAATCCATATTTTTATTCAAGATTGATTAACTTATCCACACAAAACAGGGGACAACATTACTGTAATTAAAAAAACAGTTGTATCTACATACCGCTTTTTAATGAAATTGTTAGCACTACTATTAAGGTTTTATTCGATGAGCCTATTACGACATGGCTAATTACAAAAACTGTGTTCCAAAATTATAATATAATGTAAATTTTAATTAACATAATTAAACACAATGTAATCAATGAATACAAAATGTAAATACACGTTGCATTCAACTCCATTGACTTGCATTATTTATGGAACACAATATTGGGTATAATTCACTGCGATATGAATGACATGCCAAATGTGTCACTCGGTGAACAAGCCCTATTTTATACTTCATGTATTTTACGTGTGTGTATTTTTAATCCTTTTTCGCACAGTACAGAGATGCTATTTAGAATTAAGGCATTCCGCAAAGATGTAACAGTCTTATAACATCATTCTTGCTGAATTACAAATACAAGAATCCAATAATCTTTATATTATTTTCAATAAATAAAACGTTACTACATTCTTCAAATAACAAACTGAGGAATGTAGAACGGTATTGATTTGTTTTTAATTATATGGACGATAATTATATGTATTATGTACGGCCAAAGCTATTAAGTTTCATTATTCATATATGTAATAATTATGTTTATAAAGAAAATATTTTTTTATCACACGCGAATGATTGATATTTAATATTACAAGCAGAAACAGAAATATTTAGAAATTACACAATAAAAATAATGGTACAAGTGGCGGCCTTATTACACTAGGTAATTTCTTACAGGCAACCATGGGATGGATATATAAATAGGAGAAAGAAACGACAGCCTAAGGCGTAAATGAAATAATTATAATCTACAATCAATTACTAAATATAATTTTGGATTTTGATTGGACATTTGCCATTTGACACATATTTCTATTATTAGATATAATAAATTGATGAATACATCAGTACATAGTCCTGACCCCACAGTAAGATCAAGTTTTGTGTCGTGAGTATTAGAAATTACGAGAGACTTTTCGGTATCAAAAACAGCCAAACCCAAAACAAATATTATTGGGTTACATAAAGTGATGCGATATAGAGTGGAATCGTAACATGACGCCATTCTATGGCCCGATGAAATATACAGCAAAAAAGCAAATACACATTAATATTTATACATTCAAAATCTTAACGAGCCAAGGCAGTTTTTAAGACAAAATTCTCTTTAAGTATTCGTAACTGGCAGTAATGGAGGGCTGCCAAACAGGGGCAAAGCGACGACCGAACAAATTGTTCGGTAACGACGCTTTGTTTCTCTCGTAGGCTGGTTTACTAATTGCGACGAATTAGCCTGCGTACCGTCGCGAATTTATGTTTCAAAAATATTCAAATGAGCGGTTTTGTCTGTCTGTTTATTTTTGTTTTCTATAGATTGCCCATTTTAGTATGAAATTTAGTATCGGTGCGAAGATTTTTCTGCCTCGATGAAACCTACGTTTTTGTATAGAGACAAAAATATATTTCAATGAATATAAACATTATTGCGACCCAGGCCCGTTCTTGGAGAAATTAACTTAAATTTCAATAAAATATCGAAGCAGGAAAGCGATTTTGTCGTATCTCAAAAAATACGTATGTGCGTTTTGTATATTATTAAATTCATAAAAAAAATACCGCATTGATTTTCCTTGTGAAAATGTAAGGTTTTATTTTAAAATGTCATTATTAATGAAATGGTATTTCTAAGTTTTCTAGTTTAGAGGTTATTCGTTTTTTTTAATATTTTATTTTTGATCCTGGTGTAAAATTGCTTGTTTCGAGATACGACAAAATCTTTCCTGCGTCGATATATTTTTTTATCTCCGGCTCTGTGAGCAAAATGTAAGATGTTATGCAAAGCACAATCTATATTGCATTTTAAGCAGTATCGGTATCGGGACCCACTACCTATTCTTTACCGATACTAAAAATAGACAGACCTTCTCCTTTTTAATTTTTTTTCCATCCATCTTCTTGTTCGGCATTTTAGGAATAGTCAAAAATGTTGTAGGAAACTTCTCAATTAGACGGTTTGCCAACTTATCACGCCCATACCTGTATGGGCTAAATTGTTGTGTATCCTGATACACAACAATTTATATTCCAATAACATTTTGGGAAATATATCATGAATATTTTTGATTGGGAATGAAATAATTCCTTTTCATGCGAAATTGTAAGTTACTGCTTCATTTACCTGAAATGGCCCTCACAGTGAATCGTGAAGTCCAAAAAATATAATTTCAGTGAGAATTTGTTTATTTTTCCTAGAATCCAATGTTTTTTCAACGTTGAAATTGCCTACATTCAAAGGGTAAACTTAATATTTATTTCATTATTTTTATTTTTCTTGTCGCCAACATGACGAATGTATCACTTACGACATATTTTTATAGATTTTTATCGCTACGAATTGAGAGACGATCATGACATTTGCCCGATGGTAAGCGATACGCGCAAATGAACAGTAGCAAAATCAAATAACACTATAGTTTACAAAGTAATGCTTGGCATTCTACAAAGATGAAACCGTCTTGTACAATTAACAAAATTCTTGCTAAATTACAAAGACAGGAATCCAATAATCTTTATATTATTTTCAATAAATAAAATGATATTACATTCTTCATATAACAAACTGAGGAATGTAAGGCGGTATTGATTGGTTTTTAATTTTATGGACAATTATTATACATGTATTATGTACGTTCAAACCTATTAAGTTTCATTATTCGCTATTGTAATAATTATGTATACAAGGAAAACATTTTTTATCACGCGCAAATGATTGATATTTAATATTACAATAAAAAACAGAAATATTTTACAAATATAAATTCTAATTAAATGTCATTAAAATAATAACACTAATGGTGCATATTAAATGCTTTGCGCAATTAGAGTATCGAACCCAAGACTACACGATTACAGCCTATGCATGCACATGCTGCCATTAGACTAATGATACTTCATCATTATCATTATCATCAGCCCATCCGCGTCCACTGCAGGACACAGGCCGCTTTCATGGCACGCCACTGGGCTCGATCTTCAACCCATCGTCTCAATCCGATATCAGCCATCTTACAATTATTTATTTTTTATAGCTATTCGCCTGGTGTTAAGCGATACGACCGCTCATTAACAGTAGCAAAATCAAACAACTTGAACAACGAAGCAATGGTTATTGGTTGGCATTCCACTGCGCTCGACATCCTGAGACATGAGATGTAAATTCTCAATATGTCCAGTAGTTACTCTGGCTACAATTTCCTACAATCCGAAACACAACAGTGCATTTGCACCGATGCACCGATGTTTGGCGGGAGAAATAGACATTGCGGGGATACCCACCCAGACGGCCTGTCACATATGAGAAAAAGACCTACCACCAGTAATAGCATAATGAGATTTACCTAGCATATAATCACTACATAGTATAAAACAAAGTCTCTTTCTCTGTCCCTATGTCCCTTTGTATGCTTAAATCTTTAAAACTACGCAACGGATTTTGATGCGGTTTTTTTTTAATAGATAGAGTGATTCAAGAGAATGGTTCATATGTATAATACGTACATATTATTGTACAGAAATCTATTTATACCCGGGCGAAACTGGGCCGGGCCGCTATATACCATATAATAACATACCATGTATTGCATTTCGGGATCAGTTTATATACTGCTCCTTTATACACATACATATATGCACCACTCATTTTGCCGTCCCAGAATAAGTAAAAATAATCATTATCACCTATGAACTTCCATAATATTAGCGAACCCGTCTAAGCACTCGGTAGTGAAAACTCTATTATTGAAAGTGAAATTTTATCGGGAGTAGATACTGAAGATTTTGATTCAATATGGTGAAGCGAAGTTGAAAATTCCGTTCAATTTGCACCGTTTTATATCCTGCATACAGGTGGGCAAGATAAAGTTTGTTTTGTGTTTTTCTATTGCGTGTATCATCAGAAGTGATATAAACAGCTCAGCGCTGATCACAAATTCAAGTGTTTGAGAGGGTTTAGGCCTTAATCAACCACAAAAGAATGCCAGTATTCCTTATAATTCATCTATTTTAAAATCGCGTGTATCGGAATTTAGAACTAGAAATAACATTCAAAAAATATATCTAATAAACGCTTTGTTTGAGGTACGTTTTCATAATATATACAACAAGCATTTATACTTGTAATCTAAAAGTATTAACATGTCTAATATAATAACTAGAGACCGGATTATATGCAATTGCATATTCCCATATGCATTTGCATATTTTAGCCATTCTCAGTGGTAATAGCATATTTTACCTAAGATCAAGTTATGATGCATATTACAATATTTTTCACTCACCCTGCGTTTCGAAATGCGACCAAAGAACAATAGGCACAAATGTATGGAACCTGGTACCAGCTCCAATCGGAATGAGTGATACACCGTTGGAAAGGTATTTTAGTGTAGATTAATGATATCAAGGGGGCTAGACCTAATTCGCTGTCCAATCGGAGAAATCGTACTTCATAGTCAAACATTTTTTGTTACATCATATTAAGTACTTTTAATGATTTTTGGTACTATTATAATACCAGGGCAGGTGATTGTCAATTACCTTGCACTTTAACGGTGATGCAAACATCATGAAGGAATCCTGAATATCATAGAGATATTCTAGAATTTATGTCTAGGTAAAGTTCGAAAACCCGCACTTGGCCAGCGTTTAATGGGCTGGTATTGTTAAAGTATAATATTACTCTCACATGTCGGTACTGTATAGGTGCACGCGAAAGTCACACATCTTTAATTCCGTAGTCAGTTATGTCCTCCATAGCAGCTTCTCTATAAGTTTCGATGAGATATAAACTGTTATTTAGGTGCATGTTTTAACCGATATTATGTCCCCAATGATAGCAATATCACGTCTTGTTCACTTAATCGTGAAAAATCGGCCATATCATTGGCTTCCAATCTCTAAGAAAAGCAGTTCTTCTGTTATTTGATCTTTTTTCTTCTTCATGTGTATCAACCCATATACGTCCCACTGCAGGGCACGGGCCTCCTCTACAATCGAGGGTACGATTGAGAGTGGTTAGGCCGTATAGTCCACCACGCTGGCCTAGTACGGGTTGGCGGACTTACATACCATAGATTTTTCTATAAATCTCTATGGTATGCAGGTTTCCTGACGATGTTTTCCTTCACCGTTTTAGTGCGTAGTGATTGACTATCAATACACACATGACTCCGAAAAGTCAGAAGTGTGCCCTGGGATTCAAACCCGCGACCACCGTGAACATGTTGGCAGTCGCGTCTAGTCTGTTTACCAACAGGCCACCACGCACATAATTCTTCTACATTTAATATCACTGCATTTCATTACATTTCTTGTACTTAATTGTACAATAAGTTTGGGATTTACATTTTTTCAGTTATTTTTTGAAGAAAAGCTTCTGCGTATTGGCCATCTCCAATTGGAAAGTGGAAGTGTTTATTATTGCTGCTGAAATCGGAAAGTCCGCAAACATATTATGAATAGTATTAATTAAAATATATTAGGCACAATAGCTTAAAATATCTTTTGATTCGGCCGTTAACCACTTCCACTACCCATCGGCATATTGTAACCAGTCAGGGAATTATTTTCATGAAGAGAAAGTTGTGCATGTCCCAGGTTTTTTGTCGAAGAAACGTGGTATTCGTATGGATGTTCTTTGATATTGCGTAAATTGTCTCTTAGCCCACGGTCATAAATAAATTGGGATGAAGCAATATTTGCAAGGCGTTTTTCTCATCGTTCATAAAATCAGGCTTCAGTCTTAGTGGCAGCGTATGGTTCTTTTACATCTATAATGCATCCGTCTTTCCTCATTTCCGATTAGTGTTTTAGGAATCCTGAGGCTTATATCAAGGACATAGTCTTTAGGTACGTGATCGAAACCCTTGTCAAGCACAATATAGTTAGTTCTAGGACACTCTCGTGCAAGGGCCAACAGGCGTTCGACTTTTCTTCCTCACATATTAAACAATATTCCAAGCCTTTCACTGCATTCACCAGTAAGTAGCCTTGTCAATAAAATATCCAAAGCGGTTCTGGAAACTTGCATTTCGTAGCGAAGTCTTGTGGTCTAAAATTGCATTAAACTGTTCGGTAGTGCTGATTCTTCGTTCATTCGACTTTACTCAGCCATATTAAATATAACGTAAACATGCTTGTATGTAAAATGTTATAACAAATTATTAATGAACTGTTGTGTTTTAAATTGTTGAACAATTGTAAATTGGTTTTTAAAAGAACAACACTGCAGAATTTCTTGCCCGTTCTTCTCTAGTGAAAACTACTTTCCAAACCAGGTGATAGATAAAAAAAATTACTGAATCTAAGTGATGTAGATAATCTTAAATTGATTCAATAAATTATATTCATTTTATGGAATTTTATTTATGGTCATCCTGGAATCAAAACCTGGAATCATAATTGAGCTGGTAGCACCCTAGCATAGCATAGCTACTAGCATCTACCTACCCCTTCTGGAATAACGGGGTAAGTTTATATGCATCCATACAAAAAAGGGAAGGAAAGTTATAAAGTAATTGACAATTAACTTATAATGTAACATTTCCTCCAATTAATTCAGCTATATATACCTGCACGCATTCTTAGTAAGTTTTCCGATGAAATGCGCACTTGATATCAGCCTCGGTATAGCCTTCTTCAGCACATTTCACAGTTACGGAATCAGTCGGTTATTACATATGTATGTCTATCCAATATCTTCTGACGACTATATTTCAAAACGGACAATACATACAGGTTTGTCGCCGTAATATTATTTTCTTCTCTTGAAGTTAGCTATCCAACGAGCGTAAATTCATTTTGATTGGTCATGGGTACCAAAACGCCCATCATCCTTTAATAACAGTCACAAAATATAAGGGCTTCGCTATTGAGGAATAAATTGTGTTTTTTTTACTGCATTTCGGAACGCAGTCAGTAGCACTCAGTGGATGTGGGGCGAACATTTTCCACTTACAAAAATATTCTAAATGATCGTAGACACAATCTTACCACTGAAAATTTAGAAAAATATTTGAATGCTTACATTTACAAAATTTTTAAATAATTTTACTGTTACTGTATCTATTATTGCCTATTAAAAAATAATTTACAAATTGTATGCTGATTTTGAAATTAAAAAAAAATTACTACTTACTTTTCTCTTTTTTTTGAGATTCCTAAAATTTATCATTTAATTTCGCATATTCTGCCAATTTTCGTGCATATTTCAAGCATTTTTCATGCATATTTGCATGCATATAACAAGCTTTTTATGTTGCATATAATCCGGTATTTAATAATCACATTTGAAGAGAGAAAAACTGTTCCTGACATTTTGACAACATGAAATCAATCCATTCGGACGCTAAAAGATCTCAGAAGAACTATATACAGGATCTATACTGAAATATAGTACTCATCAGAAAAAATTAAACACCTTGCAAATTTATTTTTGTTAGTATTTTCAGAAACATGTGTATATTTAGGAATAAACATTGAGGTATTACACTGGAGCGGACATCGGGAACAAAATCTCTGCGTATTGTGCGTGCACACGGGAACCCGGCGAAGCGAGAGCGAAGATAATGTTAGTGCGTAGGTGTGAAAGAGACAGAAACTGAAGGAGCGGTACGTATTCTTCCCTCTAGTATACTCTCCAATGGGTCTTTTTATATCAATGCTCCAATGGGAATAAATGTCAAATGTCGTTTAATAGTAGATAATATGAGGTTTTCAAATCGTAATGTTGGAAGTACTAAATTCAAATTAAGAGCGTATACACCTTGCGCGCAAAGTCAACTATAGGTTAACTTCGTTAATTTCACGCACACATAAGCGACCAAAGCTGTGTGCGTAGAGCTGCCGCGTCGGCTCGCTATACAATCGGCTCAAACAACTTTGATCCGTGCGCTTCAAATATTCAATTGAAATGTAACTGTAATATAATATCATAAAAATATTTTATTTGCATTATAAGTAGACAAATATTACTGTGCAAGCAAAGAATAATACAAATTTTGGATACTAATCATATTTTCGTTATTATTACATTGTTAAGTTGCATTCAAATCAGTGTTCAATCAGTATACACTACGGACGTTTTATTAATCATTTCGTGTTCGAACACATAAATAGTGTTAGGGGCCTTACAACCCCTTACAATTACGAAATATATTTAATTTTATATTACAATACATAACATAATTTAGCCTCGGAATTACATCCCATTATATTACCTGAAACATAATTTATACTCACTACAAAATCATTGTAGGTAATAAAAATAATTAAATATTTTACTACCAAAGTACTAAGATGTGGTAATCGCATTCCGCGCGTGGCTATTTTTACTACGCGCGGCATAATCGACTGCAGCCAGGCCGGAGCGACGAGCGATACGTCCTCCCTCTAGAAGGCCTTGCGGCGGTCTGATTTGATCCACGTCGGACAGCGTGTTTTATAGTGGTTTTTAAAATATTTGTAGAAAACATGAAAACTAATTTTGTTGAAATATAAAAATGGTAATTTATTGATAAGATGTTCTTCTATTTTAATATGCAATTACTATAAAAAATTATTAATAATTATAAAAAATTGGCCAAATTAATTTTAAAAATTAATTTGGCCGCGTAGCGGAAAGCGCAGCGTAGGACGTCCACCAACAAGATGGTCCGACGACCTGGTAAAGGTCGCGGGACGTCGCTGGACACAGGCTGCCTCCAACAGGTCTCTGTGGAAATCATTGGGGGAGGCCTATGTTCAGCAGTGGACTTCCTTTGGCTGATGGATGGATGATGGATGGATGGATAAAAAATTATGTACGATAAGTTGGTGAAAAAAAATATGTTCTTGACGAGAGTTTCTGAATAATTTCGCATTGTTTAAATTTTTATTTTTCAGGAACTAAACACAAAAAGATTATTTTTCTCAGCAAAATCCCTCCATAAGGGTCTTATTAGTCTGATAATATTTTTATTTTCATCTTATATTTAGTGGTTTCGGATATCTTAAGCTTCTAAATTGCCATTTAAAGCCTAAATAACGAAACTTGTGTTCAGTAATCCGTATAGTACTCACAAATTATCCATCAATCTATAATGTTTTCCACCAAAATCCCTAGATGACAACCTTTTCTAAAATTAGTAATAATTATTTTTCCTTTAAATTGTTTATTGGTGGCTATTAACTCATTTGAAAAGTCCTGTTTTTAAGCCAAAAAGCGCGTGCAGGGTATAAACCCTCTTAAATTAATACAATATTTTTCTGCTAATCCTTACTTTATACCTTATCCTTAGTAAATATTACTGTGTTTACCCTTTACCCGTGGAAGTAAATAGCAATGAATTGTTGTGTCCATCCATCCATCCATCAGCCAAAGGAAGTCCACTGCTGAATATAGGCCTCCCCCAATGATTTCCACAGAGACCTGTTGGAGGCAGCCTGCATCCAGCGATGTCCCGCCTTTTCCACCTTTACCAGGTCGTCGGACCATCTTGCGGGTGGACGTCCTACGCTGCGCTTTCCACTACGTGGCCTCCATTCGAGCACTTTCCGACCCCATCATCATCATCATCATCAGGTCATCAGATCTCCGCGCTATGTGCCCTGCCCATTGCCACTTCAACTTGCTAATCCAGTGGGCTATGTCGGTTATTTTAGTTCTCCTACGGATCTCCTCATTTCTGATTCGATCTCGTAGGGAAATCCCGAGCATAGCCCTCTCCATAGCTCGTTGAGTGACTTTCAGCTTCCTAATAAGGCCCATAGTGAAAGGCCACGTCTCGGTGCCGTAAGTCATAACTGGCAACACACAACTGTCGAAGACTTTCGATTTAAGGCACTGAGGTATTTTGGACGAGAAGACGTCGCGTAGTTTCCCGAACGCTGCCCAACCGAGTTGGATTCGACGATTGACCTCTCTCTCGAAGTTGGACCTGCCTAACCGGACCACTTGTCCTAAATAGACATATTCGTCAACAACTTCAAGAGTCGAGCCCCCAACACCGATGGGGGTGGGCACAACATGGACATTCGACATGATCTTCATTTTGTCCATGTTCATTTTAAGACCCACCTGTTGGGAGACTCGATTGAGGTCTTCGAGCATAGTGCTAAGGTCTTCCAGCGATTCTGCCAAGACTACAATATCGTCGTTAACCGAAGGTGAGTGATATAGGTACTCGCCATTGATGTTGATGCCGATTCCTTTCCACTGCAAGAGCTTGAAGGCATTTTCCAGCGCGGCAGTGAACAGTTTCGGAGATATCACATCTCCCTGTCTCATGCCTCTCTGTAGTGGAATAGCCTTCATACTCTGATCTTGTACTCGGACCGACATGGTGGCGTTGTTGTATATACACTTCAACACTTCGATGTACCGATAGTCGATATGGCACCGCTGGAGAGACTGTAGCACAGCCCAAGTCTCGATCGAATCAAAGGCTTTCTCATAGTCCACAAACGCTAAACAAAGCGGAAAGTTATATTCCTCGGTTTTTTGTATAACTTGCCGAAGCGTATGGATATGGTCTAAGGTACTAAAGCCTTTTCGGAAACCGGCTTGTTCGGGAGGCTGGAAGTCATCAAACCTGCATTCGAGACGATTTGTGATGACCCTCGAAAACAACTTATAGACATGGCTCAGAAGCGAGATGGGCCTGTAGTTCTTCAGCAAAGTGTTATCACCATTTTTGAAGAACAAGACCACCACGCTCCTGCTCCATGCCTCCGGCGTTGAGCCCTCGAGAAGGACAGAATTGAAGAGCCTCTGAAGGACCTTCAGTATTAGCGTTCCGCCCGCTTTCAGAAGCTCTGAAGTGATTCCGTCCTCGCCCGGCGCCTTGTTGTTTTTAAGTTACTTCAGGGCCATCTCAATTTCACACAGGCTGATGTCCGGGATATCATCGCTAAAGTGTCGGATCAACTCGGCTCTCGGGTCTTCGGCCGAGCTAACAGCAGGTTGGGCAACCGAGGTATAAAGCTGCCCGTAGAACCTCTCGATGTCCCTTAATACCTCTGCCCTCGTCGATACCACGCGGCCGTCGTCCGTCTTCAGCCTAGACAACTGGCTTTGCCCAATAGATAAGTCTCAAACACTTTGGAGCCTCCGTTCCGCTCAATTGTCTCCTTAATGCTCACAGTATTGTGAGCACGGACATCGTGTCGCAAGGACTTCCAGATCTGTCTATTGAGCCGCCGATATGCTTCGGCATCGTCGGAAGACTGCAGCGTTAAAGATCGACGTTCGGCCATGAGGTCAAGAGTGTGGATCGAGAGTTTTTGTGGTCTATCTCTACGGCGAGGTCTAAAATACTTAGATCCCACCGTATGGACAGCTTGTACCAAACCACTGTTTAGCTCGTCCACTGCAAGGTTTTCTTCTAGACAATCAAAACGATTTGTAAGCTCGAGTTGAAAGCGCTCGGGGTTTTGGATATGTGCGCGAGTAGGTCGGAGCGTAGATTTCATCAAGCGACGCCTTTCCGATTGGACATTGATATTCAGTGTGCCCCTAACCATTCGGTGATCACTGCCGGTTTTTACCCTGTTGATCACAGAGACATCTCTGAATATCCGTCTATTCGTCGTCACGATGAAATCTATCTCGTTTCTCGTAGAACCGTCAGGACTCAGCCAGGTCCATTTCCTGTGAGGCGGCTTCTGGAAAAAAGAGTTCATCGCAAAGAGTCCCTCTTTCTCCAGAAAGTCGGCCAGCCTCTGACCCCTGGGGTTCCGTTGCCCATGTCCAAATTGCCCCACTTTCAACTCTGCATCGCTTCTCTTGCCCAACTTTGCGTTGAATTGTAGTGTACGTAACCAAAATGATATTTATCATGCTACATAACTCAATAAATATGTCTAGTAACTTGCCCTTGACATTCAAAGATAAAACAATAATATAATATTAGATAATATTTCACGAAAATCTCTGCAATGATAATCGTAAAAGTGTCTGATACATTCGCTCATCCGTTCATCGATTCATTCACATATCATAAATCTAACCCTCCAACGCCCGCGACCTTGAAACTAATATTATAACCAGGGTTTAACTTAATCAGTTCCAACAAACATAGGTAACTTCAAAGGGTTAAATTGTATTGACATACCGACACAGTTAATGAAACTGTACGCGTTGTTTCGAGTTAATAAAGTAAAGTTGACTACTCAAATACGACAGGCGGTCGGCTCGCTGCGAGAAAGCAGTAATTTGCTTATTGTGTGTTTATTTGTTTGAGCTACTTTGCCACTTAAGAATAAGACAATTTTATACGACGTGTGCCGTCTTTCCCTACTGTAGTAATTAAATAATAAATTACAGTATATCATGGACACGTAACGCCTAAAGAATCGTGTTTGCATTCCCTTTTTACTACAGAGGAATCCGATAACTTTGCTGATCGAATAAAATTTGGCACTTACCAGCAAAATTACTTCACCTGTGTTTATCAGTAACAAAATAGTTTGTTGCGTGCCCGCCCTTGTTGTCAGAAATGCGTATTGGCCTGATGGTAAACGGACCAGACGCGGAGGTGGTCGCGGCTTCAAAGCTGAACGCAATCATCTGATTTTTCGCCATGTTTGTATTGACTATTGATAGTCAACCACCACGCACTATAACGGTGTAGGAAAACATAATGAGAAAACTTGCATACCCACCATATAGCGGATTGTATGTATTTCTACGGCATGTGAAGTCCGCAGACCCTCACTAGGCCAGCGTGGTGGACATAATATGGCCTAACATATCTTCACTAGTATCATTAGTAGGAGGTATAGTATAGTATAGTGGAGGGGGCTCGTGCCCTGCATTTACATGGGCTGATCCAGATAATTTTTCATATCTCCTATATGGTCAAATTTCGCAGAATTTTCAAGAATCGTTCTTGTTAAGTAAGTGTTAAATTACAATAATTATATGTTTTTACATTTTGGCCTTCAGATTTCCTAATAACTGGAACTCAGATTTTCTAATACATAATGTTTGTAAGCACGGGTAATCACTATACCTAAACGAATCCGCACGATTTAATTTAATTTTACAACATATCGTAAACAGATTTTCCAATCAAAACAGTGTGCGGACGAATTGTAATCAATGAATGAGTGAATGAGTGAGCGATTGGTGGAGCATATGTTTTAGAATGAACGAATGACGGCAAACTATGAGTAAATCCATTAAAAATGAATACTTATTTGCCTAGCGAACTGTGAATAAAAAATGTATGAGCGTTTGAAAACTGGATGTGGGATTTATTTTTAGGTCTAGTCTCAGCTGGATTATTAATTCTCTTGTGGAGTAAAATAAATCTAATAGATGACAAAAACGAGAAGTTTTTAGTAGAATATAATACTCATTCATACTTTTCACGAAATAATACGAGTAAAATGGAAATAACTCGAAACCTTATTCTAATTTAATTATATTCTTTGAACGCCTACTTTTGAGAGCTTTATTTGTATTTTTCGTAATACGAGTATGATGAAAAACGTATAAATAAGAGTATAATTGTATTCGTACTTAACTGATGATTTATGAAAAGCTTTATAATGTGTAACAACCTTTTCATAGAAACTGATTGAAGAAAACAATGTTAAGGTAGACGATAACTGAACTGTTCAACGTGGTTTTATTATCACTGGCATAATCCATAATTTAAAAGCAAAATCTATGATAATGGCATAAAATAAAATAATATACTCAAACTTTTACCAAAGAGGTTGTATACCCCGCAACTGTTTCTACGTAATCGCCAATAGATGGCATTAACAAACCAATAGCGTGATTAAAAAGATACAATACCGGGGACAATGTTTATTTTGTAGTTTCCACGAAGCTTCACTTAATTGATTGAATCCATAACGCGATTGGCTGCGACTGTAAGTTATCCATGAGGGGGAAACCATCACAATATTTTTCTAACGTACAAATTTACATAAAGTTTTATTTCTCGTGGAATTAATAAAGTTAGAAGCAAATGTTAATAAAACCACAACATTTTACTAATATATCTCCACAAATCACTAGTGGTAGGTCTCTCAATGTGAGACGCCTTCGGGTATGTAACGCCGCAATGTCTATTTCTCCCGCCAAACAGCAGTTTAATAAATTCAGTTCAGTTTTAAATGTACTGTTATGTTTTGGTTTAAAGGACAATGTAGTTAGAAAACATATAAAAACTCAACATGTTATATTTCAGGATGGCGAGCGTAGTGGAATGCTAAACATTGCTTTGTAATTCATGGTGTTCAGTTTTGCTACTGTCCATGAGCGTTCATATCGCTTATTATCAGGCGCATAGTATGCGTGCCATTCTTTGCAATATATAAATACTTCCCAACAGTCACTTACATAGTCATGACCCTGATGCATCATTAACCCGAGTACATATTGATCTAATAATATCCTCACTTTGGTATAAAGAATTCTGTGTGTTGCGATATTGATTTTAGTGGTCGCGCGGACCGTCCAAGAGCGTTAGAGATTTCCCTTTGATGTGGGCTCAGCACGAACACTAACAAGTGGTCCGGCGGCCTCTGAATACACATTATGCCCACAGAGTACATTTTACATACATTATGCCGGCTTTATATCGAACAGTTACATTTGTAATTTACTCTTGCATTTTAAATTTTATACAGGGTATATCAATACTGCGACCCAAAACGAAATCGGGTGGTAGTTTTAGTCATTTCAAACGCAGTGCAAAAAATTAATTCCAATGGAAGCGCGACAATTTTTGATACGTTTTAAATATCATGGTATTTCGGTGGTAAATATATATATTTTGCTAAAATAATAAGTTTAACTCTTGCTTACCATTGTCTTTATGGCCAAATTGTGAGTTCGTGAAATTTTTTAACTGATGTCTTTTCCAATAAATCTCTATGTTGTCATATAGTTTTGAGATGTGTACATATTATGGTTTGCTTTGTAACACGTATGCTTACTATAATCTCGTAGTTTTTGATCCCCACAACATAAGACTTGGTGTGAGGTTAGGAATGTGTGGATGTGGCGGTTGGGGGTTGAGTGTTATTTATATCAGGGTTCATTACTATAGACACACACACACACATCACATACAATGATATACAAAAATAAAGTGAAGAAATCACACCATGTCAAAATAAAACTGGAAGCACAAAATAATTATTGGATGATATTAAAATTAACAAATACCACAATATATTATAAAGAAAATGTCATTTTAACCTCACAAAAATTCAATTTGAAACCGCAATGTATTTACTTACTGAATCAGTGTAAAATCACAGCGCCAAAGACACGAGATGAAATTTGCTCGGAGGCTTTTAAGGTCTCGAATAGGGGATAAAGTCTGGATTTGGGGAAATTCTCACCGTATAAGGGTAAAAAATGAAATACTCTTTTTCAGGATTTACTTTTTGTATCTTGGTAATGTACAGTTTGCGCGCCTTATTTCATATTACTGGAATGAGTTATTTTCCCTTTATTTTTAAGGCTTAGACAAAATACGGTCTGATTAAGGATAATTGTTAACAGGTTTTATGCTTTATATTCACTTTTAATTGCTCTACTTATTCTTTTTTGTACACAAAATATTAATCTTAAACTATACTAATATTTAACATAAGAGTACAATTGGCAGCCGTATCGCTGAAGGCAATCTCTTACCGACTACCATAAGAGAAGGAAAATGAAGAAAGAGAAGACAGTTTAAAGTGTACTTGTGCAATTTTTACAGATTATAGGTATACAGGGTATATCAAGACTGCTACCGAAAACGAAGCCGGGTGGTAGTTTAAGCGAAGAATTTAAATTTAAAGAAGATTTTAAAAAGCTATCTGGATGAATAGTGCAAGGTGTCACCCTGGTGTAATCGGTTATAAAGCCGACTATTAAGAGGCCACGCGTTCAAATCCTTTATTAAAATAAATATACAATCCACAAATAAGACAAATCCGAAAGGTTATACTTCTTAAATTAACTAAACACGCACCGCAGATACAAGTCCAAACATATAACACTTGAAACAATTAAATGAAGGTCGTACAAACATCTCGGCTACCCTCCAGAGCCCGAGAAGACAATTAGGCTTACGTAAAACGGAACGGATTATACCAAAACTGAACTAGATAATAGAGAAACAACGATGTAGTCACAATTCTGTCAGAAAATAATATATGGAAAATCACAGAACAGATGAATATGGTTAGAAGGGAAATACAAGCATTTGACGCGTCGCAAGGTGGTGCATAAAAAGCATCACTGCCGCGGAACGGATGATCTGTCAAATCAGTCGTTGTCGAAATGCCGTGGAGTGTGGAGCTCCGGGAAAATAGAGTAAAACTATAGATTTGTGCTATTTTATCTCACACATCCCATACTACAGCGTCGAATATCAATAGGGGAAGAATTCAATACCACTATTAAACCCGATTTTATTGATTTTTACCTTATTTCAAAAAATTGCGGTTTATAATTACGACATTTTAAGAATTCGATGATATAATATTCGGGGAGGATACGATAACCCTGAAGTCTGGTAACCTGCTCTTCTACCGGGGGGACGACCAACAGTCCCGAGGAGGTGTCGGATTTCTCGTCCACAGGTCTCTCATCAACAACATCGTATCCATCGAAAGTGTGTCGAGCAGGGTAGTATACCTTATACTCAGAATATCCAAAAGATATTCGTTGAAGGTCATACAGGTATACGCGCCGACCTCGACACACCCAGATGAAGAAGTAGAGGAGATGTATGAGGACATTAGTCGGGCCATACATACTTCCAAAACCTACTTCAATGTTGTTATGGGGGACTTCAACGCAAAGTTGGGCAAGAGAAGCGATGCAGAGTTGAAAGTGGGGCAATTTGGACATGGGCAACGGGACCTCAGGGGTCAGAGGCTGGCCGACTTTCTGGAAAAAGAGGGACTCTTCGCGATGAACTCTTTTTTCCAGAAGCCGCCTCACAGGAAATGGACCTGGTTGAGTCCTGACGGTTCTACGAGAAATGAGATAGATTTCATCTTGACGACGAATAGACGGATGTTCAGTGATGTCTCTGTGATCAACAGGGTGAAAACCGGTAGTGATCACCGAATGGTTAGGGGCACATTGAATATCAACGTCCAATTAGAAAGGCGCCGCTTGATGAAGTCTACGCTCCGACCTACTCGCGCCCATATCCAAAACCCCGAGAGCTTTCAACTCGAGTTGACAAATCACTTTGATTGTCTAAAAGAAAACCTTGCAGTGGACGAGTTAAACAGCGGTTTGGTAGAAGCTGTCCATACGGTGGGATCTAAGTATTTTAGACCTCGCCGTAGAGATAGACCACAAAAACTCTCGATCCACACTCTTGACCTCATGGCCGAACGTCGATCTTTGACGCTGCAGTCTTCCGTTGACGCCGAAGCATATCGGCGGCTCAATAGACGGATCTGGAAGTCCTTGCGACACGATGTCCGTGCTCACAATACTGTGAGCATTAAGGAGACAATTGAGCGGAACGGAGGCTCCAAAGTGTTTGCAAGAGACTTGTCTATTGGGCAAAGCCAGTTATCTAGGCTGAAGACGGAAGACGGCCGCGTGGTATCGACGAGGGCAGAGGTATTAAGGGAGATCGAGAGGTTCTACGGACAGCTTTACACCTCGGTTGCCAAACCTACTGTTAGCTCGGCCGAAGACCCGAGAGCCGAGTTAATCCGACACTTTAGCGATGATATCCCGGACATCAGCCTGTTTGAAATTGAGATGGCCCTCAAACAACTTAAAAACAACAAGGCGCCGGGTGAGGACGGAATCACTTCAGAGCTTCTGAAAGCGGGCGGAACGCCGGTACTGAAAGTCCTTCTGAGGCTCTTCAATTCCGTTCTCCTCGAGGGCTCAACGCCGGAGGGATGGAGCAGGAGCTTGGTGGTATTGTTCTTCAAAAAAGGTGATAACACTTTGCTGAAGAACTACAGGCCCATCTCGCTCCTGAGCCATGTCTATAAGTTGTTTTCAAGGATCATCACAAATCGTCTCGAAGGCAGGTTTGATGACTTCCAGCCTCCCGAACAAGCCGGTTTCCGAAAAGGCTTTAGTACCATAGACCATATTCATACGCTACGGCAGGTTATACAAAAAACCGAGGAGTATAACTTGCCGCTTTGTTTAGCGTTTGTGGACTATGAGAAAGCCTTTGATTCGATCGAGACCTGGGCTGTGCTACAGTCTCTTCAGCGGTGCCACATAGACTATCGGTACATCGAAGTGTTGAGGTGTATATACAACAACGCCACCATGTCGGTCCGAGTACAGGATCAGAGCACGAAGGCTATTCCACTACAGAGAGGCGTGAGACAGGGAGATGTCATATCTCCAAAACTGTTCACTGGCGCGCTGGAAAATGCCTTCAAGCTCTTGCAGTGGAAAGGATTCGGCATCAACATCAACGGCGAGTATATTACTCACCTTCGATTTGCCGACGATATTGTAGTCTTGGCAGAATCGCTGGAAGACCTTAGCACTATGCTCGAAGACCTTAATCGAGTTTCCCAACAGGTGGGTCTTAAAATGAACATGGATAAAACGAAGATCATGTCGAATATCCATGTTGTGCCCACCCCCATTGGAGTTGGGGGCTCGACTCTCGAAGTTGTAGACGAATATGTCTATTTAGGACAAGTGGTCCGGTTAGGCAGGTCCAACTTCGAGAGAGAGGTCAATCGGCGAATCCAACTCGGTTGGGCAGCGTTCGGGAAACTTCGCGACGTCTTCTCGTCCAAAATACCTCAGTGCCTAAAATCGAAAGTCTTCGATAGTTGTGTGTTACCAGTGATGACATACGGCACCGAGACGTGGCCTCTCACTGTGGGCCTCATTAAAAGGCTCAAAGTCACTCAACGAGCCATGGAGCGGGCTATGCTCGGTGTTTCCCTACGAGATCGAATCAGAAATGAGGAGATCCGTAGGAGAACCAAGGTTACCGACATAGCCCATAGGATTGGCAAGTTGAAGTGGCAGTGGGCCGGGCACATAGCTCGTAGAACCGATGGCCGTTGGGGCCGAAAGGTTCTCGAGAGAAGGTTCAGTGTTGGACGCCCGCCTACAAGGTGGACGGACGATCTGACTAAGGTCGCAGGAAGTCGCTGGATGCAGGCCGCTTCGAACAGGTCATTGTGGAGATCATTGGGGGAGGCCTATGTTCAGCAGTGGACTTCCTGTGGCTGATATGATGATGATGATGATGATGATATAATAGACTACATATCAAAAATATACATTGCTGTTTACGTGTACATACAATGCACGCGAATGCCAAGTCCCTACGCAATGCATACGACTCATTTTCGTTATGTCAACTTCGAAATTTGTCATATGTCACGCAGTGTTGTAGTCATGCACATAGTAACTATATCGATGTAGTTATAGATTTCGTATACTCGTAAATCAGTTTTTATATGGCATTAAACAAAGAAAATTAAATTAAATCCTTTAGAAATGTTAAATTGCAGTATTCGTAACGTTTGATAACGTTGACGACCTATCCTTATGTTCTAATGTCATAACTCCGCCAACTTGAGAACAACATAATATATTTGTGTCTGAATATACTTTATAATATTAATTCATTCATTTGTAGGTTTCTGAGAGTTAGTCGATAAAGGCAAAAGGTACGATTTGTTCTAAGTATTCATTTTCGTGAAACAGAAGACGATAAAAATATCTGTATCATAAGTAATATACAATACAAAAATAATTAGAGGGAAACGCTTTTGGAAAAACTGTGTAATGGGAGTGAAATAATGAATTATTGTATGAAAATCAAAACCACTGAAGCTTTTGACGTAAAAAATATATAATTTTATTATAATCGTTGCATATATTATGTGCTTTTCCAATAATAAATATTAAAATTCAGTTATTATATCACACACATCTAAAAATCTTGAAAATCCTGTACAAATTAAATTGCCTACGAGACCAATAAATACATATAGATTTGTAAAATAGTATACAAATTAAAATTGAACTTTCAATATTAGATATTGTAGTCTCATTTATTTTCCTTCTATTAAAATATTACTAATTAAATAACAGTATCAGGAAAAACCATTAAGCATATCGATAAAATAAACTCCGGTTTTATAACAAAAACATATTTCCATAATTTTATCGATACTTTAAATCGACTATTGCAAGCTTTCTATATTGGATTTGTAGTTTTTGTGTTTCGAAAACGACGACGCTGGTTTTCATACAATTTGACGGCTATTGCCTTTCTAACCATATTCAACTGTTCTGTGTGGAAAATGTAGTCACAACAACTGAACCAGAAAATATTTATTAATGGCATTTATCTCGGCCTAGACACCGAACTCCCTGCCTCGCCTTCATGACATCATAGGACGGGTGTACTGAACACTCGTTCCACTTATTGCACTTCGTCAAGTATTTTGGTTCTCCTGATATTAATATTGGAAATACCTATTCCAAACATTAAATAGAAGATTGACCTGATAAACATCATCTTCATCGTCAACCATCTCTGTCTACCCTCCCTAAAGTACACGCGTGAGCATTATAAACAATTCGAAACAAAGGAACTAATCTACTAAAAGATCTGCAAAATAGAAACATCTGCGTCCCCAAGTTTTACCCGGCTCCAAGAATAACATTAGCGTAACTCTACCCAGTCGGCTTTCCGATCCAAATGTCGCTCCCAACAGTATCTTATCGACTTATTAAACTTCATAATCCATCAATTATTCGCAAGAAGCGACCAAATCAATTATTACGCAAACGGTTTGCTCAAAATTTTCCTTCTCAAACAATAACTCAAGACACGGGTAGAACAGACCGCCCACAGATTAGCAAAATACTGTTAAAGGGTTAGACACCGCTTCCCACTATGTAATCGGATTATTAGTACCTATAATAGTTGAGTAAAGTTCAGATGTATTTAATTAGTATTTAAGGGTTAAGTAGTATGGTTTACGGTCCGTTTACACGCAATAACATTATTAATCATGAGTGATTATAACCTGTTTTCACCACTTAGTTATGTGACACAAATTTACTTGCACTATAGAGTATTTACAACAGCTGCTTTTGATTTGTCTTTATATAGAAGCTTTACGCCCACACAACCCACTGCAACTCGTGTGAGCTACGACCGACATCGACATACAAATAATTGACAACGCGCATTCAAGTTCAGCAAGTATATTATGTATTAGAGACAGAATCAAACAGAAAACAAATAACAATTGGAAATAAATAATAATAATCCACGTAAAAGTCAGTTGTGAAAGGAGAATGTCTTGCGGGCCTGGGTCGCAATTATGTTTATAGATATTCAAAATACATATTGTTCCCAGTTAACAAAAACAACATTCAGTTTTTTCATTAATTCATTCGACAAAAAGTAGGTTTCATCGAGGGACAAAAATCTTCGCACTGTTCGTTTTAATTCGTAAAATGGACATTCCCCTTCAATTCGTAACATTATTATCGTGCCAATTTTTACCGGTCACCTCCTTATGTGCAGGCCTTGATCTTTACATCAAAGACAGATTTTTTCTCTGTTTATTAACTATAGTATGAATTTATTTAAAACGCGCATAGAATCCCAGTCTCGAAAGCGCAATGGACTAACAAAAATAAAATAAAGTGATAATTCACGACAACGCCCACTTCAGCACACACAACTGATAAAATACAATTATGTATCGGCAATTGATGTGCAATGGTCCGTTTTATCGCACATTTTTATCGCTCATTATAATAATAAACTGCGTTAATGTAATTAATTGTTGAATGGGGTCGTAGGTGACGATGCTGGATTGACATAAGCGTTCTGCCATCTATGTGTGAAATTCAGTGATATTTCTAGATAAAAAAAACTATAATTTGGTGGCAGAATAATAGGATGAAATATCCTCCCGAATTGCAAACAAATTACAATATGGTAGAAAACTCGCCATAGTGACGCAATTTTCGATGTTTTGAACAGACTTCGATCCATACTTTTCAGCAAGACGCCGACTATACTTGAAAGACTGCAGTTTCGATTCCGCCAGAGATATTCATGTGATTATTTTCAAATTTGATGAACCTTTGTTTGTTTTGATTAATAAAGTGAGTCGTCTTTTTTTCACAAATAACAAAAGTTACATAGACATACGATGATGACAGAAATATAAAAGTTTCTCGTTTAAAAGATAACCTGTATAACGGTCTAGGTTGACAACGTAACTCAGTAACCCCTAATGGAAATAAATGGACTATACCGTAACAGTTATGTCGTATTCAGCGTATGTAACTCCGATAATGTACTGTCACTCAAACGACAATTAAATATAGACAACCGAGCGGTGTCGATATGATTACTGATATGTATCGACTATCGAGTGTTTCAAAATCAGTACTGAACATATTTAGGCTGTGTATACATTACAGCCAAAAGATGGGCGGAGCGGATAGGAGATGTATAAATGTCGCCTAAAATAGAATGCCAAGGATTGCTTTGTAATTCATAGTATTGTTTGGTTTTGCTACTGTCTATGAGCGGCCATATCGCATGTTGCTCTAGTTTATTAAAAAACCTTAAATATTTAAATGACCCTCTTAAACCAAGGAAATACAAAACTTTAAAATACAACTTTCGATTAAAATTTCACAAAAAATTGCATAACCCAAAGCATAAAAATGGCAACATGCATTTAAGCTATCCTCTTTTCTCTGTTTTCGCAGCGCAGGAGCAAAACGACATACGTGCACTGGCAGACGGGTTTATCATATAAATTACTTAGTCTGCGGGCGAGGACAGGGCACACGTTTTTCTATTACAAAATATGTGGAAAATGTAGAACTCATTTACATAAACACACAGTTTAAAACACAGTTTAAATATCTTTCTCTTGCGCGTTTCCAACAGACGGAGAACGGAGCATTGCACTTGGAAATATCCACCAATACGTAATGAAGTCGCATTGGCTTGATGACAAATTGAACAAATAGCATTAGGTCTGAAAGTAGTTTCACAAGTTCAGTACGATTTTTTAGTGTTTATTTAGTTTCCAGCATAGATTTATGTCATGTGGACATTTATGAAATATAGCCTTTTTCATAAATGGGGTGTCATCAATTTTTTATTATTGTTTATATCGAAAGATTACGTAATGCATAATCATAAACCGGAAGATATTTTTAAATCTTTATAGTAAGCAGGTTACAAATGCATGAAAGTTGGTGGTACATTTAGATTTAAAAAAAATTGTGGTAGGGGTAATAGAAAAGGATGCAACATGCACAACTTGACGTCATCTTCCTTATGGTGCATGCGTACGAAAAAGAAAACGAATGTCTCCATCGCACAATTAAAATTAACAATCTCGTATAATCTATGAAGAAATGATTATTTTACGAAACCATTTAAAGAAGACACTGAACAGTCAATTTTGTTTGTGTAATTTTAATGTAAAAAATGGCTATAATAGATTATGATATTTTGTTTACAAATCCGTTTGAGTCAATTAGCAATAGCAGAATTAAATAGCATGCTAAGATATCAAAAATAGCAAGGTCGTGATGTTAAAATAGCAGTAATTCTACAACTAGTAATGACTATTCTCTGGGGATCCGCTAGCAATTAATCTTCATCATATAAAGATCCCTGCGGGCAGTGTCGGGAGATTGTCGGGATTAGTTGCGTTGTCTGCGAGTAAATAGTGCAGTAATAGAGGATTCCGGATTAGCCGCCGAGGTCGTAGTTTGTCTTCAAGGGCTGGCTCGACTGGGAAATTACAGGCCGAGTTGTACCGGAATTCCGGTGGTTTGTTGCTAATTGACAGAAGTTGAGAAGCTAGTTTTATTAATTACTAGCAGTCCGGCCCGGCTACGCCCGGGTGCAGATACACTTTTCAAAATGGCGGCCAAAATGTTCAATTCCGACTATCAATTTAGAATATCGACCAATCGGACCACGAAAACGAATAAAATTTCCTCGTACTTGCTAGATTTTTCACTACTGCTTCCCTCCTAAAGACAATACAGCGTAATGATATATAGCCTATAACATTCCTCGATTCAGGAGTAGTTCCTGAGATTAGAAGTAACAAACAAATAGAATATTCAGCTTTATATATTAGTATAGATAAAGTATAGATTTTGAAGAGCTATTGTAGAGGAGGCCCGTGCCCTGCAGTGGGACGTGTATGAGCTGATAAAGATATCGCTGATAAACTTCCCACAAAATATACACAGCCAGGTCATAAGTATTGTCACACAGTAAAAACTTTTCTTTTAGAATGCTTGCCACAAAAAAGTTTATTGAATTCGAATTTCGAATTGTCCATGAAAACAAAAATGTATTTTTAGAATTTTACTCATTTTTAAATATAGGGTGGACGCTTAAAGAAGACCGTGTTGCAGTTATTGCGTTGCATCGTTGCGGTTACGCGCCAATTCAAAATTTTGACATACTGAAAATTTGAATATAACCAAAAGATTCGTTTATCGTATCATCAAACGATACAATGAAGTCTCTAGTGTAGATGACAGGTCAAGAAGTGGTCGCCCTCGGTCTGTTAGGACTCCAGCAGTGATAAAAACTGTGAAGGCGCGAATTCAAAGAAATCCCAAACGTAAGCAGAAACTTTTGGCCCTTCAGATGGGGTTAAGCAGAACCACGGTGAAAAGGCTGGTAAATGGAGACTTAGGGGTTCGGGCATATCGAAGAAAAACAGGACATCGTTTGAATGCTCGTCTAATGGACCTGAGACTGAAGAGATGCCGCGCTTTGTTGAAGCGGTTAGCGGGAAAAAAATATCGGGAAATTCTTTTTTCAGATGAATAAATTTTTACCGTACAAGAGAGCTACAACAAACAAAATGATAAGGTGTACGCACTCAGTAGTGAAGAAGCGAGCATCAAAATACAGTCCTGACGAACTTTGTGGAACCTGTTTCTCATACCATGTTCAATAACAGGCACTGGGTATTCCAACAAGATTCGGCGCCAGCTCATAGAGCGAAGAGCACACAAGACTGGCTGGCGGCGCGTGAAATCGACTTCATCCGGCACGAAGACTGGCCCTCCTCCAGTCCAGATTTGAATCCGTTAGATTACAGATATGGCAACACTTGGAGGAAAAGGCGTGCTCAAAGCCTCATCCCAATTTGGAGTCACTCAAGACATCCTTCATTAAGGCAGCCGCCCATATTGACATGGACCTCGTTCGTGCTGCGATAGACAACTAGCCGCGTAGATTGAAGGCCTGTATTCAAAATCACGGAGGTCATTTTGAATAAACTTTAGTGTCATAAGAATCTATGTTTTGTTAAGTTCATTTTGGTATATAAATGGTTACATAATGAATAAACTTGTTTCAATTATTTTATATTAAACATGTGACAGAATTAATGACCTGACTAGGTATGTGTTTGTACAATCAAATTTTTACACATTCTGGTTAAAATGTTCTGTTGCATATTATAATTATCAATCTATCTTATCAACCTGTTATCTGTTTCCACCCACTGGGTATAGGCTTATTTCGATCACGTCTATGTACATACTAATCAATGGTATGGTAATGTAATAAGATTCACTAAAGTTGTCGATATGCACCTAACCTAACTTAATAACAACTTTTGACTATTTATGTGACCTTAGTATTAAAAAACTTTTTATACGAAGCTGTAAAAAAAGTACTGGCGAAATGAATTAACAAATCAAAGTTTAATTTAATATTTCTATCTATATACTTTCGAGTTACCTACCACTAAACACGAAATTATCGTCATAACAATTCCTATACATCATTTCCCGATTGACAATTTTACAGGTCATTAACCCTGGCAGCGCAAACAATTTCTATGAAACTTCACAAAAATTATTCCCTCCATAAATTATCAACCAAGTTCAATTTTAATATTTCTATGTCTATACTTTCGAGTTACCTACTTCTAAACCATTGAGATAATATAATAGAGGGGACACTGCAAACAAAATGTTTGTAACAAAATGAAGGGTACATTCTATTTCTGTCTCTGTCACGCCTACGAAGTAACATATCTTCCCTCTCGCTTCAATGTGTACCCTTGTGCACGCACCATACGCACAGATTTTGTTCCCGATGTCCACTCTTGTATAATACCTCAATGTTCTAAACACTCAATTATCGTCGTAACAATTCCTATGCAAAATTTCCCGGTTAACAATTTTACCGGTTATTAACCCCGGCAGCCCTATTAGATAGAACTAAGAGAATGACATTGTTCGTACGGCGGACACGACCGGTTTCAACACTTCAATATCCGTCGTATTCAACCCTTACATTATCCTACCAGCCTTCTTGTATGACCAAGTAACACTCTTATATTGTCCATCACCGTCCGTGTATAAGCCTTAGATGAATAGTTAAGTCAGAAAGAGGCTTAACAACAAGATACATTATAATAAATACCTCAAAATTTTAAATTAAAATAGTAACAAAGGGTTGGAATAAAAATCGAATTTTAAGGCGATGATTTACTTAGTATTGGAAAATTACAAAGAAATCTCGCGAGAATTTAACAATGCCCGCTTCAGTTATCTAATCCGCTTGACAATGCTGAATATATAATCTAGTTTTTTTTTTCTCCTACGCATCTTAACTAACATTTGAGCTCATTGGAAAATACAGAAACAATATTACATTATCAACACACTATTACACAACCCAAATCCTTATGTGCGAAATTTTCATCCAATATTCGGTAGGGATTGTTATCAGCCCGTACGAATGGCAATTATTACTTTATTCGGGACAAAGCCCAGGGGATCAGATACATAGGTCGGTATCGTTGCGATCTCAACCTTCATGGAGGCCTGATTACGCGCTATTCTAAATTTGAAATGATTCAAATTTTAAATATTATTTGCGTTTTGTTAAAGTAGAATATATTTTTATGGTATTGGTAACACTAATTTTGTCCGGAAATTAGATTAATTTAAACATTTCAAAGGGCAGCAGACGCAACTAAGTAAACACGAAGATTTTTTTTATAGAAAATATTTACGATAAATAAAACAGACTATTTAAAAGAGGCGCAATTGGAATTCTGAATGGTATCTTTATAAAAATCGCAATACCAACAAGACCACGTGTATAACAATCATTCGATTACATATTCTTTCACTAAAGCAAGCAAACCTTTTATCTACCGAAACATCAAACTTTTCTATACTAAAACAACAAAATCGACATCATTAACCTGATATGCAAATATAAATTGTAACAAACACTTAGAAAAGGGAAATTTTCGGCCGTGGCGAGCAGGGGTGTGTGCGGGGCGAGACGCGGGGGGCATCGGTTGATGAATGGTCTCCCGCCTCTTAGCCCCCGGGCATCCACTACAGCCGGCCCTCATCCATTGTTTGCTGAGAACTACACAGCTCCTAGTATTCAGCTGTGCATGCGTTTTTCAGACTTAGTCGAGTTCAAAAATTCAAAGAACCGACAATTTTATTTCCAGCTCGGTTTCTAGACAATAATAAAAATAAACATTGTGCATTGAATACGGGAAGGAGCAAGTGGCGCGGATGCAAGCGGATGTATTTCGAATGCGAGGTTTTTAAGTATATTGTAACAGCGCAATATAATCCCAAGGAACGTTATACTCCGCAGTTTACCGGGTAAAGAAAAAAGTACCTACACATTTTAAGAGACAAGTGGTTTTAAGACAACTTAAGCATTCTAAGAGACTACCGGCGCTTTACAAAAGGATGTAATAGCGTCGAAGATGACATCTACATCGCAAGTTTGACATAACCAGAGACTTAGTACGTTTCAGTGTTTTGTGTCATGGGATGTGTGACAATATTTCGACTTCTAGGCACGCTTAAAGGAACCCTCGATGGTATATAATAGTGGACCCCCAGTTTACCAACGACAGGTGAAACAGTATACTTCCCATTACTGTGGAGTTTGTCACAATAATAAGTCTACGGAACACTGGCTCTCACTCTATTATTATTATAGACGAACCATAGACGATATCATAGACGAACTATATTATATATTTTTCCAAACTAAAGTCAAACAAACAATCGAATACACATAGCCACTACTTTACTGGTGGTAGGTCTCTCATATGTGAGATGCCATCTGGGTAGGTACCACCGCAATGTCTATTTCTCCCGTGAAACAACACTGCTTAAATGCACTGTTGTGTTTCGGATTGAAGGACATTGTAGCCAGAGCAACTACTGGACATATTGAGACTTAACATCTTATGTCTCAGGATGGCGAGCGCAGTGGAATGTTGCTACTGTTTATGAGCGGTCGTATCGCTTACCATCAGGCGAACGGCTTGCTCGTCTCGCCATTCAATGCAGTAAAAAAAAAAAGCCAACAGAGGAAACCGAAGATTTTTCCGATTTTATTCTTAGCAAATAAACTATAATGCTCTGAAGGCAGTGCCTTACCCGCTCAACCACACGAGAACGTAAACTGCAATACAATACGTGAGCGAATATTTTACATCTCAAACATCTGTCGACAACTGCAAATCGAAATTTGAAATCGTTCTTTGACTTCGATGAACAGTAAATGGAGAATGCAAGCGATTTGTGGTGCATATATTTCAACGATTTTCGAGATTGAAATAAAATTTTAATCATCGCGGTTTTGTTTTGGTTTTTTAATTTTTTTACTTCTCAGCGTTTTGATGACTTTTGTGATCACCGGGCGAACTGAAAAAATAGTTTTTTTTTTTCAAATTTATTTCGTTTTGAAATAGAACTATTATTTACGGATTTCACAGTCCCGGGGCTGATTGAACAGTCATCAGAACAGAATACAGAAATTCATGAAACCTACCCTATCTATTCTAATGCTGCAGCGACGCACTTATAATTAAATTTAGAAAATCTCAGGTAGAAAAGTTAAAAAGTTACTAGTAGTCACTTGTCTAAATCTATCCACATAACACGAAACGCTAATTTATTAAAAGAACTTTAATAAAACACCGTCTTTTTTTAATAATCCAGATTTACATTACGCTAAAGAAAATATAATTCCGTCGTTTAGTATCTTAGGATCCATTAATATATCCTGAAGCTAATAAGACCGGCTAACTCTGTAGTCTTTCTACATTAAGTCTAAATATAAAATGACTTAAATTATTGATTAATTTAGTAGTGGTGGTCTCTCAAATTACGTGATAGGCCGCCTGGATAGTACCACCGCAATGTCTATTTCTCCCGCCAAGCAGTTTAAATGCACTGTTGTGACCCGGATTGAAGGACATTGTAGCCAGAGTACTACTGGACATATATACAGGGTATCTCAAGACTGCTACCGAAAACGAAGCCGGGTGGTAGTTTAAGTGACTTCAGACACAATGCAACAGAAAAGTCGCCAAAAAAAGCGACTATTTTTTTTTTGATATTTTTTTCCTATGGCCATATTTGGGTGGTAAATACATTTTTTTCCAAAATAATAGTGTATACCCTCTTATTTATAAATACTTTAAGGTATAAAAGAGTTTAAATTATTATTTTAGCAAAAACTATGGATTTACCACCCAAAATTGACGATTTTTAAAAAATCATAAAAATTAATTGTCGCGTTTCTTTGCGAAATTTTTAGTTGCATTATGTTTGTAGTCACTAAAACTACCACCCGGCTTCGTTTTCGGTAGCAGTCTTGAGATACCCGGTATATACTTACATCTTATGTCTCAGTATGGCAAGCGCAGTCAAATCCGAAGCGTTGCTTTGTAATTTAGTGTTATTTGGTTTTGCTTCTGGCCATAGGCGGTCGTTTTGCTTACCATGAGGCGAACAGTACGCTCGCCTCGCTATCTCATTACTATAAAATCGCATTACTATAAAATGAAACCTGCCGTCACGCCGCATATTTAAAGTTTTCTTAGCATACATGCTAAGAACGTATGCTAAGCATACGTGCTAAGACAACTTATTACGTATAATATCACTACATCTTGCTTATACGTTTTCATAATATTACCTCGTACGTCTTTCTGTTGGTGTTTTATATCAATATTACATCTTAGATTTTTATATTTCTAGCTAGTTTTTATATTAAATGATACATTTACACATAATATAGGTATAAGTGTCGTGTTTTATTCAAGCATAAGGAAAAACGGTCGCGATTGATAACAAAAAATGTTTGCTTTTTAAAAATCCCATTATTAACCACAAAACAGGAAAAAAATAAGCTAATTGAATTCGTGTTCCTAGTTACAATAATTTAGTAGCTATATATTATGTTAGTGATGACTATGCATATAATACGTGAAATATACTACGCACTGTGTGTGAACAAAGTACAGACTGACTCCGTGTCTACAAAGTTTGGTACGTCGACGACACAATATCAACGTGTGGCGGAATATTCAAAACATTGTATAACTTGGCATAAAAGAGTAAGTTGCGGTGACAATTGGCATTAAAGAAAAATAATTGAGGCAATACTATTAAAAATGTCATTGTGTTCGTAGAATAATTTTATACGTAGGTAATTTTATACATTTTCGTACGATTTTAGTTTTTGTGATTTAAAATAAACAAACAGACTAATAACAACAATGAATAAAAATAACAAGTATTAAAACCTTTCTCGTTGTAGTACATCGAGTTACCATATTAAATTCATTCATTATGCCATATTAATATTAAATTCGATAGTGGCGCCCTCATTAAAAACAAGACTCTTTTGCCAAGCTATACATGGCTAAAATCTTGGTTTCCAATAAAAAATATTAGCATTTAAAAAATTTGTTATTAAATCAACGAGTCTGGACTAATTATCCGTATCTGAAATTATTATCTTATTTTAGGGTTTATTCCTAATTTAAACACGTTTCATATAAAAGTTTAAAATATTTTAAACTAAAATCGTCTTAATTTACACCAGCTAAAAATAAATATCGTAAAGAGACATTATTAAGCCTTTGTACACTTGAAGCTCTTAAAAAACTTTTATAGACAAAATGTAACACCCCAAGACACTCGGTGAATTTTAATTGAGTCAAGTTATTTATGGACACAATATTGACGTCATAACGAAGAAAGTTGTAAAATGAGAAACACGAAACATTCTTGGCGAAACAATTAATTACGAACCTTGCTGCGTGGTATAATAAACACGTTGTTTACCTGTAAAGAAGAAGACATTTTCATAAGCTTTGTTATAAAATGATTTAGTGTACGTGATGATACGATATATAATGGCATCTGCATTGATGGTGACTAGGTAGCCGCCTAGTCGAATTAGCTTAAAAAAGGAGCTGAGATTTACAAAAATTGGAAGCAGCAATTTTCCTTCGGAATTCGTTAGGGTTGGTCACTGGTAGTCTAAATTCAAAAAGTTGGGATACCAGACTTTTTCCTTTATCCGCCATCTTGAATTAAAGGGTCATTTTTTGTCTCTTGAATAACTCGTTTATTTTCAATTTTACACGAAACATGAATGCTCAATATTTGTTAAAATTTAATTTCCTACAATTGTTGTTCTCATACATTTAATCGGGATTAACGTAGTTAAGCGGAACTTATTATTAAGTTGCGTTCCAGTATTCGGGCGTAAATCATAAAAATATCTAACTATTAAAAAAATATTTTCAACGCAGTATTTTCCTTTTTATTTCATCATTAATCTATGTATAATCAGTCACAGAAAGGGTATGCCCGACCATACGCCACTTCCAAAAATCTCCATGGCGAAGTGTTCCAAACGGTCTGCATCTACCAAGTTCAACCTAACTTTATAAATTAGTCGGTCACTTTATATTAATATTATTAATTACATTATCCACATGAAAAACACCACGCTTTAAATAGCACTTGGTATCCAAACAAATATTTAAAATTGGAAGATTAAAATTAACCCCCCTAATGTTACCCACATTAAGGGGGTTAATTTACGATTAAATTGAAATTCTAAAAGCTTTTACAATAATACACTCATTTGCAAAAAAAAAACGGGCGGTTTGATTTTAATTCTTCTTTAAAAAAATACGGTACCAAAATGATTTCAATTATTTGTACATGTTACTGGCCGGTTTTAAAAATGTCGTGGTGTTTAAAACAGTACGTTCTAAATTCAAATTTTCGTTTGATGCTCGTTTTTACAGAAAACCACTTTTTATCCTACATTTTTGGTGCGAAGTTCCAAAAGATAATATCGGTTTTCATAACTTTTAGTCAATTTTTACGAATTTATTTCATATTCTTAATTGTCAAAGCTTCATCTATTGCTGTTTAGCTGTCTCAATAATGTTAGAGAAAGTGGTAAAAGCTACCAAAATTATTGCGCTGCTCGAAGAGGGTTGCAGCCAATGCTTCGTGGCTCAGAGGCTAAGTGTGAGTCGCTCGACGGTTCAAAGGGCCTGGCAGCGGTATCAAGACACCGGTTTCGTCGAGAGAAGGCCTGGTTCTGGAAGAAAACCATGTACCCAACCACGGGATGATCGTTTTCTTGTGAGTCGCGCATTGAGAAATCGCAAGTCTTCGTATGTGGACCTTAAGAACAACCTCGAAGAAGTAAGAAATGTGCATATTAGTCTATGGACGATCAGGAGGAGGCTTCTCGCGGCCAATATACGCAGTCATCGCCCGGCCCGCGGCCCTAAGTTACTCCGTGAGCACAGAGCTGCCAGGCTTAGGTTTGCTCGAAATTGTGAGTCATGGACTCAAGAAGACTGGAATAGGGTATTGTTCTCCGATGAAGCCAGGATATCTCTGTTCGGTGAAGATCGACGTCGGCGAGTGCTACGAAGACGAGGAGAAAGCTTTGCAGATGCTTGTTTTGAAGAAATCACACCTTATGGTGGGGGCTCTGTTATGTTTTGGGCAGGAATAAATTCAATGGATCGTACAGAGTTAGTCTTCATTGAAAACGGCTCACTGACTGGACATCGATACATAACGGAAGTTCTAATTCCTTATGCACAACTCGCATTGGCCGCTTTAGGCGAAGACTCAATTTTTATGGACGACAACGCTCGCGCCCACCGGTCTGGCGATGTGGAAGCGTATGTGCTCTTGCACATACGCTTCCACGGTCGGCATTCGTCGTTTGGATTCGCCAGCTCGAAGTCCCGACCTCAATCCTATAGAGCATGTCTGGGACGTTCTGAAACGACGCGTGAGATCAGTACAACCGGCTCCGCAGACCATCAGAGAGCTGAAGAATGTGATTACCGCGGAGTGTGAACGTATTCCGCAAGCAAGTATCCGGGATATCCTCGCTAGCATACCCAGACGAATTCAAACTGTGATTTCAGCTAGAGGGGGTCACACTCGATACTAAATATTTATCTGCTTTTACTTTATTAAAGAAAAAACAAACAAAAATCTTTGTTAACTTTTACTTCACGAGCATATGCACTACTAGCGAGCATACACTACTAGTGAACTTTAGCATTAAAACCCATAAATTTTATCAAAATTTTATGATAATACTGACGAAAACGATTATTTGCTTATTAATTTACAAAATTGTGAAAGTAAAACTACCTATAATTATCAAACAAACCAATAGCAACATTTGAAATGGTTCATTGCTTAGGTGCCCGTTTTTTTTGCAAATGAGTTTATAATAGGAACTGATAAGTGTTACAAGGTATGTGAACAAGGATTTTGAATGTTGGCGCAATGCAGTGGTTAACATACAAACGAGTGACTGAACGACTAACAACGCTCCTTGAAACGGAAGAAATTAAGTTAACAAGAAAATTGATAAAAAAACTACACTATGAATGCAATTTAAGTTCAATATCTCATTAGATGGTGTTTAATAAAATTTATCAAAATCTTTCTTTATTTTAATTAGCCTGTCTTTGGATAAATTTAATATTATTATTTTAATTGTTTAAAAGATAATTGTGAGCTTTCTTAAAATTAAATAAAATAAATAAAAAGTAAGATTGTGGAATCTTAAATTTACTTTTAAACATAATAATATCTATTAATTTATATAATTACAATAAATAATATGACGCCTTAACATCAATTGGCCAGGGATGACAGTTATATACAATCTAGGCGATTTGGGCGAAACCGGATACGATGGACATTAGCAACGCCTAGAAGTTTAACACAGGCACAAAACATTAAAAATATCTAATAATCTTTTCTAAACACAATCCAACACCTAAAACTCTAGGCCTTGTCTCCACTGCAAAAGACAATAACAATCAAACTAAATAAGACTAAGGATAAATACGTTAACACGCGATAAACTTCAAGTATAACGTTAAAGAGGCAGTTAGGAGAAAAATAAAATGGACGGAAGCTACTTAATACCGTTAATGAAGAGGAAGGACAAGAGTAATGGTGGCCCCGTGACGTTTTAACGCGCCAAAGGCAATTTTAATCGTAGTCGGGAGTTGAGTTTTTTGGTCTGAGGACTTATCGCTTCGACAGGGGTCGGCGCTAGGAATGGCACGATTATCGACCTTCACGGTATTTCACAAGGAATTGGATTTTACTACTTTAATACTGATAAGCTGGATTTAGTTGGAATAGAGTGTGGATGTGGTTTGGTTGTGCACTTTTCTTCACTTTCACTCTTGGTTAGTGCTGCGTTAGTTTTGTAGATCGAATACAGAATGAAGAAAATTCACTATAGGTATGTATTAAAGAATTATTTAAGTTTTTCCCGCGCCTGACAAAATGAAGAGTCCTATTCGGGATCAAATTATTATCTGTATCTGATCTATACTAACGTATAAAGCTGAAGAATTTGTTTGTTTGTTATCTAATCACAGGATATCATATTTTTTTTATTTAAACAGCCTTACTTTACGTGCAGTTTTTGATTTGCAGATTTGCAGTTGATAATAACCCCTTTCCTCACCAACCCCGTCATAGCTATTTCTTCCGAGATTAATAAACTTCAATGCAACTAAAATTCTTCATGTATCAGGAAAGTTTATCGACCGAGTTAATTCCAATAAGCCATATTATCGTTTATCGAGCCTATGATATAAAAACACTGAAATTTCAAAAAATAATATTAGAAACAAAACAATGAGGAACAAAAAAAAACCATTAAGATTCCGTGTAGATACATCGGCGGAATTTCCGTAGCAATTAAATTAATTCTAGTCATTCCATAGATAAAAGTAATAAAAAACTAAAGCAATTAAAACTGCACAAATAAACTTAATTAGGACAAAATTATACAAAATATTTTTAAAGAAAATTTTAATTTTAAAATTACGAGCGAAAGAAACTATGCCATAAACATTCTAGTTTGAAAAGTTAAAAAAATACTTAGCTGCTTTAATGAACACGGTTTAAAAATAATACAAGAAATATATCGTGAGAAGCTTTATTAAAACGTGGGTGAGCAAAAATTCCTTTTCTTGCAAGAAAAGGTAAATAAATAAATAAATAAATAACACCCAACAGTCACATACATAGTCCTGACCCCACACTAAGATCGAGTCTTGTGTCGTGGGTATCAGGAACTACGAGAGACTTTTCGGTCTCACAACACCCAGACCCGGAAGAAATATTTGTGGGCAGCACAAACATTTCTCTCGGTGCGGGGATCGAACCCGCGGCCTCTCGCTTCACAGGCGGCGTCTAACCAACTGCGCCACGGAGGCTGTCAGGTGCATAAATAATGTGCACGTTGTATTAAATAAAATGTAATGTTGCTTTATGATATCTGGTAATAGCGATTTTGCGCTACTGCAAACATTTTATTTAATAATTTATATAAATAAATACACAGTCACATACATAGTCCTGACCCCACATTAAGATCGAGTCTTGTGTGGTGGGTATCAGAAACTACGAGAGACTTTTCGGTCTCACAAACACCGCGAAAGAAATATTTATGGGCCGCAAAAACCTTTCTCTCGGTGCTGGGATCGAACCCGCGATCTCTTGTTACCCAGACGGCGTCTAACCGACTGCACCTCGGAGGCTGACTATAAAAAGGCACGATAGCGTAGTTATTTAAATTCTACAAGACCTGCAAGCAAACGGAACATCTGGCGAAGAGTGTTTACCGTCGCTTATAAATACACATTTGGGAAATAGTAGGAACGTTGCCGGCTTTTTAGAAAATTTGAGAAAAGTTTTGCTCTACCCAACTACGTGTTTATATCTGGCGTTCTGATGATTACTTCTATTCATCATACTTAAGTTGAGATAGAAATAATTGAAATTAAGTTATATTACTACCCAAAATATACAGGGTATATCGTCATCATATCATATATCAAGACTAACACTGAAAACAACGCCGGGTGGTAGTTCCAGTGAATAAAAATTTCGCAAAATAACGCGACTATTTTTGTTGTTGTTATGTTTTAAATATCATCGCATTCTGGTGGTAAATCCATAGTTTTTGCCAAAATAATAATTTAGACCCTGAGCATACAATAACTTCATTAAAAATAAAAGGGTTACATTTATATCATTATAGGAACAACGATGTATTTACCACCCAAGTACGACGATAGGAAAATAATACAAAAAAAACTTATTTTTAATTTTAGTCTCATTGTGTATGAAGTCACTTAAACTACCACCTGGCTTCGTTTTCGTTAACATGATATTCAGTATTCAGTATCAGCCGATATACGTCCCACTGCAGGGCATGGGCCTCCTCTACAATCGACAGTACGATTGAGAGTGGTTAGGCCATATAGTCCACCACGCTAGCCTAGTGCGGGTTGGCGGAAACATGATATACCTTGTATAAAAATATCCGTCTTCTAATTATGCCCCTAGTGACAATATTCATCTCTCTACCTAATTATCTTCATTTTATGCACCCTCCTTGTCTGGAGACCATTGGTTCGTAGCGCCTAATGAAATGATTACATGAATAAATACATCGTAAGAAGAAAGAACTGCTATATCATCCAGCAAACATTATGCATAGCAGATCCTTCAATGAATCTTGCGTAGACCTCATCCTAGTTTTGCGAGGTATATTAGCAACGTAAATCATATGTGAGACATATGTGAGAAGCCATCTGGGTAGGTACCACTCTTAGTATGTAAAATGTACTCTGTGGGTACCACCGCAATGTCTATTTCTCCCGTGAAACAACACTGGGTAAATGCACTGTTGTGTTTCGGATTGAAGGACATTGTAGCCAGAGCAACTACTGGACATATTGAGACTGAACATCTTATGTCTCAGGATGGCGAGCGCAGTGGAATGTTGCTACTATTCATGAGCGGTCGTATCGCTTACCATCAGGCGAACGGCTTGCACGTCTCGCCATTCAATGCAAAAAAAAACACACTTGAGAGAACAGATGAGCTCTGGAAACACTAAATGGAAAGGATTTGGCAGGGTAATAAAATGAGGAAGATAAAAACAATGTTGATTAGATAACAACAGAAAAGTACTAGGGAAAGACAGGATGAAGGTAAGACACAAGTGTAAAACGAGATGAAAGACACATTTCCCTTGGAAAAAGTCCATATTACATACTCTTAGTATAAAAGATAAATCTATAAAAGATCTTCACAGTCATGAATCAGAAGGAGGAAGAATGAATCAGGATGTGCAATAGCGATTAAAACAAAGTAATCAATATAAATCAATTGTATCAATATAAATTTAGTTCAATAAAAATAAAAAATAGAACAAATTATAATGCAGTAATCAGTCTTACTGCTAACACTAGATTTTAGATATAATAGCTATAACTCTGCGTTAAGTCATTTTCCTAGTTAACTACTTACTGCTCATTTAAAGAAATATTAATAAAATCAAAGTTATCATCATAAGTATCATAACTGTAGAATTTATAAGTACCCTATTAGGAATTGTGGAAAAAAGCTACGTAATACTAGAATGGGAGTTACTCAGCTAAAACCACTGAAAGGCCGATAGATTGGAACTGAAGGGGAATATTTGATTACCCCCTGGTACAAGCTTTTAAGGAGAAACGAGAGCGCTTTATAAGATTCGCGAGTGATCTTAATGCAGTTTGTGTGATCAAGTGTGGCACCTTTATTGACGGAATTAAAATACTTGTGCGAGAATAAATCCAATGTGCTATAGATATCATGTATTATAACTTTAAAACGTATGGATAATAAGCATATATCTAGAGTTATATTTTCTAAAGACTATTTAAAAGATTACAATGGAAGACAAAGATAATAAAAAAATTGCATATTATTTTTTTATTACTATTTTGAGCCATTAGTGTCTCGCTACCATTTTCCTCTAAGTTTTTTCCTTCCTTTACAGATCTTGCAGTCTCACTAGATTTGGCCAGGCGAATATTCAAGAAAAAAAAATGCATATAAATAATGTACAAACGCACAATTACGAGTACAATTTAATGTAAAATGTAATGTACTGGATTTTTTAGTTATTATCAAACGACATAAAAACCATCAGTGTTCTTCAAATTATAAACAAGAAAATTGAAAACGTTTAATGCTGACTGTATAGATAAATACAGGGTATATCAAGACTGCTACCGAAAACGAAGCCGGGTGGTAGTTTAAGCGACTTCAGACACAATGCAACAGAAAAAGTTGCAAAAAAGGCGACAATTTTTTTTTTGTTTTTTTTTTCCTATGGCCATATTTGGGTGGTAAATACATTTTTTCCTAAAATAATAGTATATACCCTTTTATTTATAAATACTCTAAGGTATAAAAGAGTTTAAATTATTATTTTAGCAAAAAATATGGATTTACCACCCAAAAATGACGATATTAAAAAAATCATAAAAAAAAATTGTCGCGTTTCTAGGCGAAATTTTTAATTGCATTGTGTTTGTAGCCACTAAAACTACCACCCGGCTTCGTTTTCGGTAGCAGTCTTGAGATACCCGGTATATATTTAATCAGTATATGTCAGTTTAAGAGCGTATACACCTTGCGCGCAAAGTCAACTATAGGTATTTCTTCGTTAATTTCACGCACACATAAGCGACCAAAGCTGTGTGCGTAGAGCTGCCGTGTCGGCTCGCTATACAATCGGCTCAAACAACTTTGATCCGTGCGCTTCAAATATTCAATTAAATGTAACTGTAATATATTATCATGAAAATATTTTATTTGTATTTAATTTAGATACTAATCATATTTTCGTTATTATTACATTGTTAAGTTGCATTCAAATCAGTGTTCAATCAGTAGACACTATGGACGTTTTATTAATCATTTCGTGTTCGAACACATAAATAGTGTTAGGGGCCTTACAACCCCTTACAATTACGAAATATATTTAATTTTATATTACAATACATAACATAATTTTGCCTCGGAATAACATCCCATTATATTACCTGAAACATAATTTATACTCACTACAAAATCATTGTAGGTAATAAAAATAATTAAATATTTTACTACCAAAGTACTAAGATGTGGTAATCGCAGTCCGCGCGTGGATATTTTTACGACGCACGGCAAAAATCGACTGCAGCCAAGCCGGAGCGACGAGCGATACGTCCTCCCCTAGAAGGCCTTGCGGCGGTCTGATTTGATCCACGTCGGACAGCGTGTTTTATAGTGGTTTTTAAAATATTTGTAGAAAACATAAAAACTAATTTTGTTGAAATATAAAAATGGTAATTTATTGATAAGATGTTCTTCTATTATAATATGTAATTGCTATAAAAAATTATGTATGATAAGTTGGTGAAAAAAAATATGTTCTTGACGAGACTTTCTGAATAATTTCGCATTGTTTAAATTTTTATTTTTCAGGAACTAAACACAAAAAGATTAATTTTCTCAGCAAAATCCCTCCATAAGGGTCTTATTAGTCGGATAATATTTTTATTTTCATCTTATATTTAGTGGTTTCGGATATCTTAAGCTTCTAAATTGCCATTTAAAGCCTAAATAACGAAACTTGTGTTCAGTAATCCTTATAGTACTCACAAATTATCCATCAATCTATAATGTTTTCCAAAAAAATCCCTAGATGACAACCTTTTCTAAAATTAGTAATAATTATTTTTCCTTTAAATTGTTTATTGGTGGCTATTAATTCATTTGAAAAGTCCTGTTTTTAAGCCAAAAAGCGCGTGCAGGGTATAAACGCTCTTAAGTATATGTCAGAAATAAACGTCAATATAGGGTTTCAATTTTTTCGTTTATAATTTGAAGAACACTGATGGATTTTATGTAACACAAACGTACATATAGTAGCAATACATACTCCTTTAACATTGGTATAACATTTAGTTTTCCTTTCCATCGCAAGTGTTCTGCATTTAATTTGTATTTCAGCTACAAGAGAAGCACAATTAGCTCAGTAACTACTGCAGTTAGTGTCTTCAAAATGTAAATTTCGTTATTGTCTTTGTATAAAAATTAACATTGTTCTTGTATCTTCTGTTTTACGGTTACTTGATTTTTATTTGTTGTTGTTGCTGTGCTATTCACAGAAATATATTAAGCTAAGATTTATTTATCGTTTCAGTGTGTGTTGTTGTAGATTCTCTCTCTCTCTCTTACTCTTTAGCCATGATTAAAGGCTTTCTCAAGGATTTTCATAATGACTTTTTCGTAGCATGCATCAAGCGACTTAGCGCAATCCCTAAATTGTTCCAAACTTATAGATAGAAGTCAAACGCTCTGCACTGGGAGTTGCCTCCATTCAAAAACTTTGCGACAAATACGCTTTCAATCCCCCGCGCTTAGAAAACTAGACAAATCCAAATACAATTTAAAAAATCCGTGCTCATTTACGCAGACTTAAATAAAATAGCGCGCACCAGAATCCCCAGCACATTTTAAACCAATAACTCCAGGAAAATTAACCCCCATAAAAGTTTATCGTGTACGGCAGTTGATTGCAACGCGTCTCGAAACACCTACGTAATCCGGCTGGGTAATGAATTCCGCACGGGGTTACGGCTGCCACGCTGTATTACAATTATACCAGCAACTAATAATTCTCTGTTTATCTTCACACCTTACAGTGGAATTAGAAATTTTAATAAGCAATCTGCGTGAAATGTATCGCATGTTGGTGATGTACATATTTGACATTATTAAATCAAGATGGCGGCGTTGAAAATGGATTCTTAATTTGAAATTTTATTAAAACGTAATATGCTACAAAAATTACTTATTGGTAAGACGCTTTTAACGCTTTTCTATATTTTACTATAGTATAGTATTTAAGCAAGTATTAAGAACTTAGTATTATTATAACCGCAAAATACAAATATGGGTAATTCTGGCCTAACTGTAAATTTAATGAAAAATTTCTAACTAATCCTTTTAAGTAACATAACACAATAGGAATTTCAGAAACCATTATATATGTACATTTTACCATCTCTTGTTTAGTATGTACCTAAAACTATATTATTGTTATATTTTTTTATTGCATTGAATGGCGAGACAAGCATGCCGTTCGCCTGATGGTAAGCGATACAACCGCTCATGAACAGTAGCAAACCAAACAACACCTTGAATTACAAAGCAATGAAAAATTAAGTCTCAATATGTCCAGTAGTTACTCTGGCTACAATGTCCTTCAATCCGAAACACAACAGTGCATTTAAACTGCTGTTTGACGGGAGAAATAGTCATTGCGATGGTACCCACCCAGGCAGCCTCTCACATATGAGAGACCTACCACCAGTAATATTCACATCAATATCACATTCCGAAGCGATCCACCACTTTGCTAATGTTATGAAAGGTCTTGATCAAAGAATATTTTGCAGTGTCTCAACTCGCAACTACTTCCTCGTAGCATGAACTACGCCACGAATCAAACAAACTCCAAACTTTCTGCGCACGTAATGTAGAATTGACAGAAAACCTCGTGGGACTTTGACCGACATAGAACTCCGGCCGATAGTCTTTTTTGCCTTTTACAACATGCAGTGTACGTGGAATTTGAGAACAAATACTTTTGAAAATGTCTTTTAAGACATTCGAATCGACCCTTGATACTTTTTTGGTTGTAATTTAACTATTATTTACGGATTTAATAGCAGATTTGGTTTGATTTTTTATTTTTATTACGTCCCGACGTTCGAATACTTTACAGCTTTCGTGGTCACCAAAAGCCAGCAGCATTATGTATAAATTGTAACGATACATTATGTTTTCATGCGATGGCCTAGTCGATCTATTTATTTACAACGTAAATAATTTTTAATATTGATATGATAATAACTTTATACACAAGGCCCCTTAAGCAAGGACTAAATAAATTAATCGACGTGGTATTTCATGCATGTCACAACTTTTTGCGGTAGAAAACCTGAGCTGCGAGACTTGGAATTTTTTTACAGGATGTTTTTGATGGCATGTAATTAAAGCAACCAACATGCACACACATTGTCTTGACGTATAGCATTCCTAGATAAATGGACCTATCAAACACAAAAGTAATATTTTTTCAATATATTAGTATTGATTTATTTTTATCATTTATACTTTCGCATCAATATACACATAGGTATACATTTTTCCCTATAACATCGTGGGACAAAATACACAAGGCGAAACGTGGCTGGCAGCACCACTACCTACCCCTTGTGAGAAAAAGGTATGGATTTATATGCTGAATAGACGTCACGAAGATTGAATCAAGTAATAGCAGACAGAACCACACCTTATTAATCCGGTAAAGAGCGCCTCGTTAATGTTAATAGAATCGGGGCAAGATTCGACAATGTCGCGACGCTACACTGCCAAACTTCGATCGTCGGAATCAAGTGTCTTGCGACCCAGATAACTTCGTAAATGGACTTCTATTTGACACGAATCTTGATCAAAAAGTTTAAGTTTGACATTATATAGACAAGGCATTTGTTTAAAAATACAGCGAGTTTAAGATGCGAATTCGCTTGATAAACACCGTGTAATTAATTCCCTTTGAAGTTCGAAAACAGCTTAAATCAGCAATGAAACAACAAAACGGGTTAGGTCCTAAATCTGGGGGCACGGCAATGCATGCATCTCACAACTTTTTGCGGTAGAAAACCTGAGCTGCGAGACTTGGAATTTTTTTACAGGATGTTTTTGATGGGATTCCTTATACTGTAGCAAATGTTTATGTGACTTATCCATACTTATTTTATTGTTGTATGGGGATAAAGTCTCTTGTAATTTCCGATATACGACACACAAATTACGATACAGATACTTGTCAGACTGGGCTGACTTAGACTTGTCATACTAGGCTCAGGACTATTTATGACTATTCTTCTTTTTCATCAGCCCATACACGTGCCACTGTAGGGCACGGGCCTCCTCTACAATCGAGGGTACCATTGAGAGTGGGTAGGCCATATAGTCCACCACGCTGGCCTAATGCGGTTTGGTGGACTTACATACCATAAAAATTCTTATGAATCGCTACGGTGTGCAGGTTTCCTCACGATATTTTCCTTCATCGTTTTAGCTCTATTACGTTATGACTAAAATACTAACAAAAAAGCTCCAAAACGATAAGCATATCCATATATTTCTAATAGCAGGTAGGTATATATTGCATTGACACACATATCGACGAACCGATTTCAATGCACCTTTTGTATTTAAAGTGGGTTCAATAGAGGTGGTTCTCGGCTATGTGATTAGCTCGCGATCGACAACTTGTATTGACTTCTCTAGGTCAAAACTCAATGCGGTTTCGACTGTTGAGTCTACTGTCTAATTCTATTGCGGCCTTATTAATAAACTCGGATGGGCGAGGTATTATCAATAGCCCAAGGGTTTAGAATCGACTCGTTTATTCTCATCATCTCGAATTTTTAAATCTGTGGGTTGCCCTAACAGGATTGTCATATTAGGCCGAAGTCAATGCGTTTTTATCAACAAAGTCGTGAAAACCTCGCTATTCACAATAACCGACTCATTTCTAAATCCTGGTCTAAAGTTATTCCCTCGTTACGTGTTTATATATAAAACTGTCAATGATTTATTTTAAGCCGTTAAACTGCTTTTCTGAACATCAAATAATTTTGTTCAACTCCAAATAATGCAACTCGATAAATACTATAATAGACTATCTCGGTTGCGCGAGTTTACTGCTGTACCATTACAACGCTGAAGTCACGGGTTCGAATCTAGGTCGGGAAAAGTGGTATTGGATTTTTCTATTTATTATCAGCCCGTAGCCGTAATGTGTGTTTATTATGACGATATGCTCGCCCCCTATCACATCATGGGACGGAACACACAAAGGCGTCACGTGGGTTTACTAGTAAGACAACTGCCACCCCATAGGGAAAAAACGCGTAAATTCATACTATACTGTACCAGCCTTTGTACGTCTCACTGCAAGGCACGAGCCTCCTATACAATCGAGAGTACGATTGAGAGTTGTTAGGCCATATAGTCCACAATACAATTTATATGGTATGTCTGTATCAGCCCATATACGTCCCACTGCAGGGCACGGGCCTCCTCTACAATCGAGAGTACGATTGAGAGTGGTTAGGCCATATAGTCCACCACGCTGGACTAGTGCGGGTTGGCGGACTTACATACCATAGAAATTTTAGAAATCGCTATGGTATGCAGGTTTCCTCACGATGTTTTCCTTCACCGTTTTAGTGCGTGGCGATTGACTATCAATTAAATTTATATGGTATGTAAAGTCCGCCAAACCGCACAAAGCTAGCGAGGTGAACTATATGGCCTAACTAATATCAGTCGTACTCTCGGTTAATGAATGTATGAAAATAAATATAAAAACAGGCTTAGGTCCTTAGTATGCAAGAGGTCGTGTAAGTAGACCTATTTCAGCATCCAAGCGTGTATGTAAGCACAATTGTGATCCGGTTTAAAAGACATTATGATAATAAGTTCCGAGTGGTGTTGTTGAGAGTTCCTTACTCATCTCGCATTACTATTTAAAAAGGCTACTTTTTTATACTACCTAATATTGAAGATCTTTTTTTATAAAAAATATCACCCGACAGTCACATATACATAATCCTGATGCCACACTACACACACTTCTAAGATCGAGTCTTGTGACGTGAGTATCAGGAACTACGAGAGACGTTTCGGTCCCACAGACACCCAGACCCGAAATAAATATCTGTGGGCCATACAAACATTTCTCTCGATGCGGAGATCGAATCCGCAGCCTGTCTTTTTGCAGGCGGCATCTAACCGACTTCGCTACGGTGGCTGTCAAAAATAAGAAAGAAAACAGTTTTATTCGTCACAAACAATGAAAACGAAATACAGGTGTAGAAATAAACTGCCTGGGTAGCAAAGGCTTGGAAGGCGACACGTGGGTGTCCTGGCACCTTTGCCAACCCATTTTTGCTAAAAAGGGCTTGATATATATTATGTTTGTAAAATATAAAATTAAAAAAGAAATAAGTTTGCAAGTGTGGGTGATCACTCAGCAAAAAGTTATGTTAATTTTATAAAGCCTAAACCTATTACACCAAAATACTGTAGCTGAATTAAGAAAAGGTCTACTTTGTGACTAATCTATCTTAATATATTCCAAAGGGCATTAAACGTCCATCCATCATAATATAGCATTTCATCACTTTAAAAATATCATTAGCGATATAAACGAGAAAAGTTAGATGAAGTTTAAAAGTCCGAGGGACAAAACAACGTCGAGTTTAATAACAAAAGTTAGTATTTGCTTAGACACAAATGCTTATAAATGGACGTTAATTAAAGTTCTTTGGTGAAAGAATCAAATGACCAAAGGTTGATAATTGATTTATAATTAGCTGCCCCGAGAGAAATATAAATAGAAGGAAACATTGCAAAACTTGAACTTTGTTATATTCCTTTAAAAATGGCAAACAGCAGTGTAAATTCATTGTTGTGTTTCAATTTGAAGGACTTTGTAGCCAGACATCTTCGATAAAATATACACTAATAACCACATAAACAACATCATATGTCTCAGGAAGGCGAGCGCAGTGGAATGCCAAGCATTGCTTTGTATTTCATGACGTTTAGTTTTGCTATCCATGAGCTGTCATATCCCTTACCATTAGACTATAAATGCCATGCTCGTCTAGCCTAGCAATATCCAACATCACTTTTCATAAACGTAAGCAAATCTTTTCATAAAAAATTAATTCCACGTGGAATTTCAATTATTAACCCTATTTACGAGTACATAAAAAACAACAATTGCAAGACAATTTCGCCCCAAAAAAGAATGTAAGCAAGTCACGTGCCCTATCCGTCAAGTTGGAAATTAAATTTACTGCGTTCAAATATGCAGTGCGAATGTGTCTTCTCTGTAAATACGAGACAAACGTTTTACGTATTCCGCGGCAGTGGGCTGCTCTTATTTCCTTCACGTCAAATGGATGATGGTAGTATTTGTTTTGGAAAAATTGAGCGTCTATTTTTTGTATTATACATTGGAACGTATGTTGGAATCTAAGTATTTCATTATGCCTAAGCGACGTAATATATGAAAGAAACGTTCGAAACTCTGAGCCTTATTACTTATTAGATTACTTATGGTTTACAACATAGGTTCATAAGAGTATGTTATGCGTGGATTTAAGGGTATTCTAAATACATGAAATATAAATAAATGAAACCAATTTCCGTTTAGAAGTTAGTATTTAAAATTACACTCAAAGCAAATACTGTGGTTCACGTATTTAAGGCTATAAAAATGGCAATATGCCTGCATGATATTGAAAGCAAATACTGTTTTGAAATTCCTATTTAAAATTACACCCATGTAATCAAATACTGTGGTTCACTTACGTACCATAACACAATAAAGGTATAACACCAGAACTAATATTGATAGTCTGAATAGTGGTCCCACAGCAACAAAATGATGCGACCAACACTACAACCACCAGCAATAAACATGCCAAAAGCTTAACAAGAACCTCTAAATCGGATAACCCAACTGCACCGTAACTTGTTTGCCTAAGCCCTAAGATAATTCAGGAAGATAACAGAGGTGCCCAAACAAACGCAGAGGCTACTTATACGTACGTGTTTATTTGCGAGGAGAAATATTGTTCAATTTGTTGCGGAGGCACCGGGACAAATACGGCGCAATTTGCCCGGGACTGGCGCGTGATAATGCCACTGTGAATACGTCACAAGCCGGTAGTTGCAACTCAAGATTTCTCCCATAAAGGAAGTAGTTTAAATTACTCTGAATATTTCTTCAGGTAATGTTTAGAGATGGGACGAGGAGGAGTCACACGTTTTTAGTATGTGTGAATAACGTAACATGTTTAACAGACATACGAATAGGTCTTCTTATCAGGATATTTTATTATTTTGAATTAAAGCGAGTAGTTTAGCTTAAAGTATCGATGCATGTACTATACAGTGGCGGTACTTCCATACAAGCCCAAAAGCCCGGCTTGCCTTACTTAATACGCATATATTCAATCCTAAAGGCAAATTAGTACCTTAAATAAAATACATTTGTTTAATGCAAAATGTCTATCATTTTTAAATTTACCGCGCCATAATGGAGCCCGCGCCTGCGACGGAGCACCCGCGCCGCGCCCGGCAACTCGCCTAAGCGAGCGCCGCGGTCTAAAACTAATATAAAATTATTTCATCCAAAATCAATGCTGGTCCACGCGTGACGCAATATCTTAAAAGATGGAACACACCAAAGTATTATCTATCTTTTTCTCTCTCGTGTGCTTTTACCTGGCTTCTGGCGTATATTGCCCTCTCAGTCGCACCTTTGGGTGAAATGCTACTATAATGACACTACGTACCTATACATATAGCTATTTTTTAATGTAATTTGTACTAAGCAAAATGCCCGGTTTCACGGAGTGAAGTTCTGCACTTGACATGTCATATTATGATCCAAATTTATCGGAAAATATTTATGTTTTGCTGCAAGTTATATTGGATAATATATAAAATAAATTAATATTTTTTGAGACCGTATTATGATATTTTAAATATTTGTATTAATATATAATTAGAATACTTAATTTAGAATTGTCCATAATATAGGACCTGTGGCTAGCTTCACGCATATTATTATGTCTTTAGAGCGGACGATTAACCAGTAACCACTGAACATCTACGTTTAGTTTTCGTTTAATTATAGTATTTTACGTTTATTACGTATAATAATGGGTGAAAATGTGCCTTGTGATGGTTTGAAGTGTGTGCAAGTGTTGATCGGCGAGGAAAAGGTAAATTCATTACATTTCGTAGACAAACAACTACTCGTATCTGGTCCAAAACCTACGCCTGATTTGTTGTGTATTTCTCGAAAGTAGTGAAAATTTTATAGATCAGTGCACATAACTATATTGATTGCTGGATGTTCTTATACTAATAAGTTATACTGTCGGTGTTGTATATTTTTTTCGAACGATGTACTTAAATTTTTGGAATTGTTCCGGCTATAATGATTTAAATAATTTAACTGGTTCTTTTATAGTAATTGACAGAAACATGTGAATGCATTAATATATTTTTATAATTCCGGTAAACCGCGTATAGAAACCTCTTTATGCGTCATGTACATAATATGTGATGAGATTTCAAAACATTATGCTCGCGTAGACAGTAATCGTAGTGTTTTTCAGATATTCCTTAGCTTCCTTTCAGGGCTCGTGATGAATCAAAAAATCACATGTATACACAAAAACATAACATGAATGTATTAATAATAATTTCTGGCCGCGAAGTTAAACACGGCGCCGTACTTGTGCTATTGTAGTGCCGTTTATTAATTTACAAAATAATTACAATATAAAGTTACGTATGCATGCCCAAAAGTAATTTAACTTACACATTTATTTTATTCATCTATTTAAAACTAATGATGGGCCCTTCAGTATTTTGGCAATATTAAATAGATGGCCGTGAAAATCGCGCCATCTATTAGATTTTTTCGAAACAACTTGTAGTAATAGATTTTTTCATACCGGTGATAAAGATAGTTATTATTTTATTGGTTTTTATCCTAATCTTATATAGATCGTGTGGTAGGTCTAGGACTGCCTCGATGGCGCAAAGTCTCGGATTCGAATCTGGGGTCGTTTTCTATATATATTTTTATTTAATTACATCGCATAGGCTCGCCCCCTATCGCATGATGAACACGTTCTTCTTTCTTAATACCATTTTGCTCCTGAACCAATATTGGGCTTGCCCTAGTCCACAACCCTAGGCACGCCACTGGTACTATATACTATGTTTTACAAACGTCCATTCTATAATTATTATACACGACGTAGTATTCCATAAAACAATGAAAAATGCTGATTCTCAATTGGTCAGCATAGCGCTTACCATAAACGAGTATGGGAAAATCGTCATATGACGTACGTGTGACGTATGCAAATAATATTTTTCTTTATACCCGTTTTATGCAGGCCGGCATTATTCTGCCAACAAATATTTCACGCTTAAACGAGATTTTGTACATGTAGTGTAGGCATTATACGCTTTCTAAATTGCAATCAATAAATATTTCCAACTCCTTCTATTATTTACTTAATGATTCATTTAATTGCGGGTTAAAGCCACAAGGGACAGCCTCCGTGGCGCAGTTGGTCAGACGCCGCCTGTGAAACGAGAGGCCGCGGGTTCGATCCCCGCACCGAGAGAAATGTTTGTGCGGCCCACAAATATTTCTTTCGGGTCTGGGTGTTTGTGAGACCGAAAAGTCTCTCGTAGTTCCTGATACCCACGACACAAGACTCGATCTTAGTGTGGGGTCAGGACTATGTATGTGACTGTTGGGTGTTATTTATTTATTTATTTTATTTTATTTAAAGGCAAGTTCCCGAAGACTCGCCGAGCTTTAATAATTGGTGTCATTAAAATGCGTGCCACTGTTGATCCTGGCTTACAGGAGTTACACTGGCGGGTGTTAGGGCGCGACAGTCTCATATCAGAATTGTACTACACTTACTTATAATCAAGTGAATTTCAAATATAAAAACCGATAACATTCACAACTCGATTCGTAACCAATGTCGAGCACGTCCCTATTCACCCCGACTACTCCACGATACGCATGTAGTCAGCAAAACAGATTCGATTGTTACATGTTCGTACTACATACGTTTGTGAATCGCATCCATTGATGAGATACGTGACAGACGATATATTGAGATACAGGGTGTTGTCAATGTATTGGGGAACATGCTGTACAGCCGTTATGTACGCACTTTATATGTACACTAGGTATAGAATGTCGAGTACTGGGTAAAAGGAAGGGTGGAAATTATAGTTTTTCTACTCACTTTGGCTGTTGCTGATGTTCAATGTATTCAAGTTTTAAAAAAGCAACCACTGGGAAGATAACTATTACATCTAAAATACTTGAGAGATACAATACAACACCTTTAGAACATAATATAAGATACTTGACAGCCTCGGTGGCGCAGTTGTACGGTTACAAAGGGTCGGGTTCGTAACCCGGGTTGGGCAAAGTGATAATCTGTATCAGCCCATATACGTCCCACTGCAGGGCCGGGCCTCCTCCACAATTGACAGTGCGATTGAGAGTGGCTAGGCCATATAGTCCACCACGCTGGCCTAGTGCGGGTTGGCGGACTTACATACCATAGAAATTCTTATGAACCGCTATGGTATGCAGGTTTCCTCACGATGTTTTCCTTCACCGTTTTAGTGCGTGGTGATTGACTATCAATACACACATGACTCCGAAAAGTCAGAGGTGTGCCCTGGGATTCGAACCCGCGATAATGGGTTTTTCTAATTCATTATCAGCCCAGAGTCAGGAATATGTACCCGATATGGCGATAGGCTCGCCTATCAAATCGTGGGACGGAACATGAAGGGCAAAATGTGGGTGTACTGGCACCTCTACCTACCCTTTACCGGGAAAAGTGCGTGAGTTTATGTATGTATGTATGATGTATGTATGCTACTTGGGCCAAAAATGAAATTTTAGGAAAGCCACATCAGCCATAATTTTCAGAAAAAACGGCCAGGTTTAAATAAACTGGATATATTTTATTTGCATGTGTTTCTATGCTAAGATAAAGCTCTCTCGTCATTTTGCTAGGTATTATTGTTATGCCGGCCAGACAAAGTGATTACAATACACCTGGTGTTAACTAAACAAGCTCGAAAAGCTATATGCATTTATACAACGCGTGGGTTGCAAACGGATGTGATAAAATAATATAGTTTTCCTGCCAATAGTGTGTCATGTATTAAACCTATTCCTATATTTATGCAATCATGTCGAACAAGGTCTATTAATCTGATCGTAGAGGAAAATAACATCAAAATTTTATGATAATTTATTATTAAATAAATCAGTATCACAGTCCTGACCCCACGCTGAGATCGAGTCTTGTGTCGTGGGTATCAGGTTGTACGAGTGATTTGGTCCCGCCAACATCCAGACGCGAAATGAATACCCGTAGATCCCACAAATATTTGTCTCGTTGCGGGAATCGAACCTGGGGCTTCACATTTCACAGCGGGCATCTAACCAACTGCGCTACGGAGACTGTCGTCATATAAATTAGTGAATTATTAGTAATATCACTTTCTAAGGCGTATCAGATAGTCTGAATAATTGAAGAAAGATAAAGATAATTGTACTATAGCAAAAATATATTAATTAAAATACGTTAATTAAAAATATTGTTGTTTTTTATGCATGTTATTGATTTTTTGTATGTGTTTCTACCAGACTACCATAATTGTATTTACTTCATTGCACTGCAAGTTGTTCTTAATAATAGTTTCGTCCTTTGTAACTAATTTGAAGCTATAAACTGTATTTTAATTTTAATTTTTTTATTTAACCCTTTGCAAATAGAAAAAAAAACGGTTTTCCTATGTATACAAAAAGTTACAAATGTTATCGTATTTTATTTGGCCACTTATGTTTATCTTATCAAAGTCATACAAGAACCACTTGTATCGGCTTACACACAAAAAAGATTCGAGTGCTGAAGAGCTTACACAAATATTTTTTGTGTATTGGTTCTCTAAATATGATTATGTATTATTTATTATAAATAAGCAATATAGGAATAACACAAGTTAGTTTAAATAAATACACCCAACAGTCACAAACATAGTCCTGACCCCACACTTAGATCAAGTCTTGTGTCGTGGGTATCAGGAACTATTAGACTTCTCGGTCTCACCAACACCCAGACCGCTGAGTTGAGTACATAGAAGCCAAAACAATGTATGGAATATTCATGTAGCAGGTCACAACACGTCAAAATATGTCACTCGAAAAAAATATTGTTAAGAGCACATTTCAATATCATTAACCCATATCAAAATATTATCTCCCCCGCGGCGTTTCAACGCGTCTTTAAGGGGTGAAAATAGCTGCAGAGTTGTCATAAATATTGGGACGAAAATATTTACCATTAGAGCGATCAGATAAAAATAAGAAGACCTTACTTGAGATGTGGGAAGTCGCAGAATATAAGTCATTTTCATCAGGTAGCTACGTTAAGACATATGAGAATGTTTAATAGTCATGGACCTCGTGTGATTAAAGAGACAGTATTTGATATTTATGACACAAGACTTGCATCTTGCTGAGGAGACGGATTTTTGTGACTGTAATATTTATTTATAGATTATATATTTTACACCACAATCATATCAGTAACAATGAAATGGAAAGCATTTGAATATGTTTTCTACGTATTCAAGTGAAGAGGAAATGGGTATTGGGCATCCGGCAATCTCACTCACCGATCGAAACGCGACGGCAAAGCTTCTTCGCAACTATTTCCTGTGAGACAGTGGTATCACCCTGAACGAGCCTACAAAAGCTATCAAAACAATCAAGACTAACAACAGCGCGGTTCTACCACTCTACTGCGCCAAACTTTTATGTACGTCTGCAACCGCATTTATTTTTAAGCAACCCATGATCTCAACAATCAAAAACATGTCGTTTAGCTACAAAAACGCAATATTTGTGTGTATTTGTATGCATCACAGGTATGCATTTTACAAGTTATTTATGCATTTTACAAGTTATTAAACAGTCAAGCACTCCAGCATGCGAAACGTAGCTTTCAACCGATAGGAGTTAATGTCAAACTTTTTATTTTCACTTGTTGAAATTTTGCTAACTCGATATATAAACGGTTGTACGCATAAAATTGCTGCTATTTTACAGCTTATTTCATGACCTACTGCTTATTGAAGTTGTTTAATTTCTTTATTTGACTACTGTATTTTAGGCAGTAACATTATTAGCGTTTGTTTTTGTAGAAGAAATTCATTTGGAGCATTGATAGGATTTTTGATAACAGCAAATCTCATGGATTTTGCTTTATCCCACTAACGTATTGTAAACCTTTAATAACATACGCGTATTATAAAATGATATCTCTACTCCGGTGACATAATTTTCCATTCCCACAGTTCAAACAAGACAATGCGTTGCACAACATCGAATGTAATGCAGATCATAATAATGTCGTGAGATTAAGACGACGCTTTGTCTCTCAAATGCATGTAATAATGATCATTATGGATGAACAATACGTCCAATAAATGACAAGATATGTAGACCAATGGCCGTGTAATCGACTGCTTCAGGAAGCCCATTGCTGAACATAAGTCTACTCCAAGGTTTTCTATTGATATATTGAAAGCAACCTGAATACAATGACTTCCTGGAACTTTGTGCGATTATTGTATACTCTACAAGTACAATATTTCACACGGACGAAGTAGCTGACGTTGCAGCAAGTCATTTGATGTAGGCCGCTTCCAACAGGTCAATGTGGAGATCATTGGGGAGGACTTTTTTGTTTTATTTCCAGGAATGGCGAGACGAGCATGCCGTTCGCTTGATAGTAAGCGAAACAACCGCTCATAAACAGTAGCAGAACCAAACAACACCTTGAATCACAAAGCAATGCTTGGTATTCCACTGCGCTCGCCATCCTGAGACATAAGTTGTTAAGTCTCAATATGTCCAGTAGTTACTCTGGCTACAATGTCTTTCACTCAGAAACACAACAGTGCATTTACACTGCTGTTTGACTAGATAATTATATATCACAGACCACAGTAGTACCTACCCAGGCGGCATCACACATATGAGAGACCTACCACAGTAATGACTATGCCCAGGAGTGGACTTCTTGTGGCTGAAAGGAACGAACGAATAATATTTGATTAGGGTTGAGTATTATCAAATCTGGAAATCTTCTGTAATTTTCTCCTGCCCGCTTTAGAAAATAAGATGCCATATAAAATTTTACGAAACGTTTTATCTTAATTCTTTATAGCGGCTTCCGCATTGTTAGAACGTAACTAAGTTAAATTAATTTCCTACTTAGCAAGAGTTAGGAAGATTAGCTCATGCGCTATTAAAGCAATATTAACTACGAGTATTGAATATCATGGTGATATTATAGTGCTTAAAGAAGGCGATTAATAAGTATTACAGCAATACTTAAGTTTTAAAGTTTAAAGTATACACTAAAATTAAATGTTACATTACCGTAAAGAGATTCGTAAAATTATCGTTCTTCACAGATTCAATTAACGGAAGCATTAAAAGCACATTTCCAAAGATACAAAATCTGCAAGTTTAAAACATTTAATAAACACCAAAATTCATTCGCCAGTGGAAGTTAGTTAAAATTAGCGGCCGTCGGCTATCGTAGCGCGTGCCACTAGAAATGCCTTCGATCGCATTTCATTCGGAATTCCTGGCGTCGTGATTCCGACAGGGTCACGTGATCGACCTCTGATTAATCCCGCTGCAAACTCAAAATTATAATTCGGCCTCTCTATGCATGGAATTTTGAGCCACCATTTGTTTTTACTAAACTGCATTTTTTTTATATCCAGTCCGTTTGTTTCATCGTTGGTTCGTTTATAGGTATTAGCTGCTAGTGTCGTCAATTTAGTTTGTTATGTTACAAACGCATGTCAGGATTGTTAGACAAACAAAATATTTGTTTTTTAGAGGGAATAAAAATTGTAGTTTATTCCCATTGAAATTCTTCAATAAAATATATTATTCTGGTATGTAAAAATGCATTATCATCGATACAACATAATAAGATTAATTATTTTTATGGAAATGATCTTATTTTTCATAATATTTTATATAATGATATATTATATTAAAACATAATTGACAAGAATAAAGGTTCTGGCATTTATCAGAACAACTTAAGCGTTGCATCCGGCAGCAAGATGTCAATGACCTAGTTAAATTCGCGTGTCAAACTTGGATGCAATATGCTCAATGTTGATAAACGTGCGAAAAAAGGTAAAGATACTTTATGAGTGCTATACTAAATATTGAGAAACAGACCTTAAGAATACTGATGTAACATACCTACAAAGTGCGTTGTGGCCTGTTGGCGTGACCTCCATCATGATCTCGGTGGTCGTGGGTTCAAATCCCATGGCACCCATCTGACTTACGGGGTCACGTGTGTATAAATAACCAATCTGCAGTATAACAGTAAATAAAAACATCGTGAGGAAACCTGTATACCATTGCGATTAGCAAAAAATCTATATGAGAAATATTTGTGCGGCTCCAAATTTATTTTGGGTCTGGTTATCTTTAAGACCGGAAAGTGTTTCGTAGTTCCTGATTGACTGATAGTTCCTACAGAACTAGACTCAATCTTCATGTGGGGTCAGGACTATGTATGTGACTGTTGGGTGTTATTTATTATTTGTTTAATTTAATACAATCGGTATACACGTAAGGAAAAACTACATATAGCCAGTGATACAACGCATTCCAAGCTGCAATTAGAGATTGCAATGCTAGGTACGATTAAATTTCACTTCAATCGAGTCGCAATAATAGAAAAATCGATACAGCCTTCATAAACAGTAGTGGGTAAACCCGTGCATTACACTTAACAAAATAACCTCATAGTTTATGCGAAGATATAGAACTGATGACACTTATTACAATATCGATTCAATGGTATATTAATCAAATATTAATGAAATGCCATCAAGTTTCCATAACTTGGGTTTAATGGGAATACAATACATCAGATTGATATTAGATTTGTTGAATTGATCTTCAATTGAGGATATATGCTTAGAGATGCGGGATATTTTTATTGCCTTTTTGGGTGTAGCGTCTGTTTCTTTTATTTGTAATCGCATCCACGTAGATGCAATTGAAAATATTATGGGAAAACAAAGGAAACTACTACTATAAATAAATAACTTGGAAATTAATACATTAACTTTCAACACAGTCGCAAAACTTAAAATAATAAAATTAAAAGAGGGAAAAACTGTCCCTAATAATTTCTAATAATAACAACAGCATGACAACAACAAAAGATCGTAGACGATAATAATTAAAAAAATGTGTCATGTACACAAAACAATACTCATTTAGATAAATACTATTTATCACATACGTGCTTGACACTCAAAACCACTCAAAACCCTTCAACATCGAGAGTTTAAAAGCAATATGTGACAAGCCCGAAAGCACTCCAATAACACCAAAGAAAGTGGAACAAAAAAATCTCGCGTCAAAACACTAATAGGGCAGGACACTTCCTGCCTCTAAGCCGTCCATTGTACAAATGAAAGAGGCTCGCGAATAGGAAATTGGACTCATAAGCGTCGTTCAACGTGAAAAATAGCTCGGGAAGCGCTCTCAAAGCTGCTAATAAATAGTCTTTAGTGGGTTAGGTTAAGTTACAAGAGTTTTCGACGGTTAGTCACCACTCGCACTCGCTTCGACAATTCATGACATGTCACGTTCCTCTGTGTGTGTCTAGTTTTTGAGAGATTTATAGAGACTAAAGGTACTTTATGTCTTGCCAAATGTACCAAATGCCAACTGTCGTATGTATCCTTATATGAATACGTTACACATTGAAATGAAAGAAATCCCATTTATTTGTTATCTTTTTTTATAGCCACGCAGATGTGATTGCGGTACGGCTGATGTTAAGCAACCACCGATGCTCATTAGCCTTCGCAATAGCAGGAGTCTAGCACCACCAGGTCGCTGCGTTCCATAAAACATTTCACTAGTTCTGCTATTTCATTCAGTTAATCAGATTATGCTGAAGTATATAATGACCCACGCATGTTTCAACACTCAGTTCTGTCACTAGCTTTCCCATTCAGTTTTTTTTAATCCGCTTTTTTGCAGGCTTGCGTAATTGTATATGTATTGGCCCGTGAACCACCTTTCATCAATCTATATCATATATGTTGCATTTCACTTGCCATCAAGTATTATACATTATTGTCACTCTTTAGAATCAATATAAGAAAAAATCCTGCAAATTAACATTCATTCATTAATTAGTTAGCGTTAGTACTAAGGGCAAACCAATGACAAGAGCAAATACATTGTAAATACTAATGTTTGTTACCTATTCTTTATTTCTTTGTATTTTAAAGTCCATTGTTCAGTTCCATTGATTTATTTTCAAAATATCATAGTCTAAGCTATATTTACTGTATATGTATATTTGTACCTACCTATATGTCATATTTACGTCGTGAAAGATGTAAATTGCAATCGTGTGATTTTTTTACATCGTTGTCCAACTCTGCTCAGTGGATAAGCAATGATTTATTCCAACCTTGATACGTTTGAAGTATGATTCAAATACTTCAATACTGATGTTCTCGAAATTGATCTGATTGCAGTTTTAACCAGTCTTTCTTCAAACTATCAACTTCGTATTACTGGAAAAACTCTATGATCAATATAATCAATATATCACGAATTTCGAAAATCCGTGTTTCACTTCATGTACTTTAAATAAAATATCAATGAATATCCCTTCCGCATTTACGAAAAAAATTGGGTAAAGGGTAAACTTGAAAATACTTAGTTAAAACGAGTTTGCAATCGCGCAGAACTTCTGAAAGTATTCTCGGAGTCTCGGAGCGACGTCAAGTTGTGCTGACAAACTTCGAAAGAAAAAGAACACAAATGTCCTTTTACGGAAGATATTTAAAAAATATTATAACGTGGCTGAAGGCGAAAAGTTTGTTCGACATAAATTTCTCATTATTAATCTTCATGACTACACCAAAAGTTATCGTTGTAACACTACTGAGGATTTCCTGCCATTTCAAAATCAACCTAATGAGAATAAAATTAAATACTTTTTTGGTTAGGACTATGTCAGAAATGGCCATTTTCGAGATAAAGTTAAAGTACATTCCAATTGTAATTACAATTATTTTTCCATTCCAATACATTCCAATTGCAATTGTAGCCTGATACATAACCATACAGTAATATATGTAAATACCTAGTGTTATAATGTGCCGAAGTTGTCACTCTGATTTCTTATGAAATAGCGATATTCGGTACCAACCCTGTTCGAGTCACCTCATTTAACCACGAACGCTGTAAAGTAATAGAAACGTCAGGAAATTAAAAAAAGTAAAAATTAAACCACATCCGCGATAAAATCCAATTCCATTTAAGTTATAAACGGTTATATCGGTTATAAGTTATATCGGTGAAGGGAAACATCGTGAGGAAACCTGCATATCATAGCGATTTATAAGAATTTCTTTGGTATGTAAGTCCGCCAACCCGCACTAGGCCAGCGTGGTGGACTATATGGCCTAATCACTGTCAATTGTATTCTCGATTGTAGAGGAGGCCCGTGCCCTGCAGTGGTATGTATTAGCCCAATCAATTTAAATAACAGCACGATGAATTTTTCAGAATATTATTTGAAAGTTACAACGAAACGCTGAAACGCCTGATCGTTCGAGTACCAATAACTCCAGTCACGTCATAACCAAAAGAAAACTAATACAACTTGAAACAACTGGCCTTAACGCTATAAGATTTAATTTTGCCTTACAAAGAAGGTCCCCAATGGACAGAATTATGTTTACTCGAGCGAGCGGTAACAAAGGAGCACTCGATAGCCAAAATTTATGCAAATTGAATAGGAGACATCTGTAACAACCGGAGATAAAAGAGAAATTAAGGCGATTAATAATATATCGGTCCTTATTGCGTAGCTCATGTTAATACCGTAAATGATTTGATCCATCGATTTTCGGGTATGGTAATTGTCGAGATCAGGATCTTCTATATATTATAATTTACATTCATTAAGAACATTTGGTGGTCTGGTATTCACGTGAATTCAAAATTATGGCCTGATATTTTAATTGTTCTAAGTTTTTATTTAATCAAAACAATCACGATCAGTTTACTTTGGGGATTAATTGTATACGGTTAGTAAATGCTGCCAACCTGCACTAGACCAGCGTGGTGGACTATGTGGCTTAACCACTCTCAATCATACTCTCGAATGTAGAGGAGGCCCGTACCCTGCAGTGGAACGTATTAGTATGAGCTGTCTGTATCAGCTGTATAAATGCTATTGTACTAACTCAGTTTTATAATAATGTATACTGACCACCAATATTTATTGAAATAGCGTGGCTAGCGTTTCTGTCAAAATGGCCGATTGCTATATTTTGTACTTTTATTTTATTGAAAATCTTATTAATCTCCAATTCTGGATTAAAACTAAAACATCGTTTTAAACCCTTCTAATACGTTTTTCCCCCTAACATCATAAAATATTTGATATTTTGATACTGTCGTCACGCCTATTTGTCTATTAAGAATATGACGTCCTGCAAATCTTGTGAGACACATTTTTTCACATATGCGGAGCAAATAAATAAATACATAAACCAGTCAGGTACATAGTCGTGAGCCCATATTATAACAGAAATTGTGTCGTAGGTATTAGTAATTAGAAGAGACAACATTTGTGGATCACACAAACATTTGTCTCGGTAGAGAACTCGGATCTGCGATATTGGCAAATCCAATGTAGTTTTTGTTATATTCCATTATTTCCTTAATAATAATAGCGAAGGAATGTAAAGCGCTCAGCCTTGTGATTTTTTACTGTTTCAAAATGAAATCAGTCCAGTCTTTTGCCTTCTAACCCATAAAAAGAACAAAGCGTGTGTTTTGTTTGGTCGGAAATAATTAACTTTGTTTATAGGTAAAACTGAATTCTAGACAGCTGAAACCAACATCAAAAGGGAAAATAAAACGAAGTTCCCAGTATGAATGTGGTAAACAAACTTGAATAATAAAAATATTCCTCAGACTAATATTAAAAAATCTCCATTCAGCACTGCAAAAATAGAGGTAAAAATCGGAAAATAGGCAGCCATGGGCGACTTTAGTAAAGTTAGCAAAGTTGGCGCTTTTAACACCCCACCTTAAAAAAAGGGCGAACTTTTAGACGTGCGAAGCGGGTTCAGAAATCGGAACTCAAATCCGACATGGTGTGCCGGATTTTTCTTTTTACGGATAAAAGAGTTGAAAAGTGTCGTTATCTAGTCTCTATACATCGTTTGTATGTACGTCTCACTGCGGGCTACGAACCTCCATTACAAATGCAAGTTTTAGTCTTGAGTGTAGTTTAGTAGCGAGGCAATTTTGGGAATTTTTGACCCTTGGTGAGATTTTGTAACACCCTCTCTTTCGCCAAGTTCGCACAATCCTTGTGGAAAAAATAGCATGATATTTGCTAAGAGTCCGCTGCCCCTTAAGTAAGATTTGGAAAGATTTAGCATGACCCCCTCTCACCCTAGAACACCTCACGTAATTAATGGACGCACCATTACTACCTATTAGCTAAATACACCATGACTAAATACGAATTCATAGTTTAAAAGTTGCCTATAATCTTCTGGCGCCGAAAGCTCTGTTGTCATGCTGTTGTTAAAATATTAGAAGCAGTTTTCCTTTCTTCATATTGTATTATATTGGATATGTTATCATTATGAGATTACGAGCATTTATTTATGTTTGTATTATGAAAACATATCTCAAACAATGCGTTACATAGTTGTTTTTTAACCGACTTCAAAAAAAGGAGGAGGTTCTCAATTCAACTGTATGTTGCTTTTTTATGTTTGTTACATCGTTTCTCTGTACTGTGTGAACCGATTTCAATCATTCTTTCTTTAATTGAAAGCTGGTGCTTGTCGTTTGGTCCCATAAAAATATGGTGAAGATCTGATGAATAGCTTCGGACCTGAAGAGGGGAATTCCTTAAAATTAAGGAGAATTGCAATGGTTCTTTTTGCATTATGTTCACTAGAAAAGTTAAGTTACAGTGAGAGAGGGAAAAAGGGGTGGGGGCGAGGGAGGGGGGGTGATAAATTTAAAATACACGTAAATACTAATATATTCAGCAGCTTATAACCGATTTTAGTGATTTCTTTTTCATTGGAAAGAACGTATTAACAGGTTGAATCCAGGAACACAACATTAAGATCTGATTATCATGTTCGGACCTGGAGAGTAGAACTCCTCAAAATTTAATAGGATTTCAACGGTTCTTTTTGCATTGGGTTCAGTAAAAAAGCTAGGCTACAGTGGTTGAGGGAAAAAGGGGTAGGCGCGAAGGGAGGGGGGGGGGGAGCAAAAATAATAAACATGTGAATATTCCAATATCTTTGGCAGCTTTTAGCCGATTTTAGCGATTTCATTGTCATCGGAAAGAACATATTCCTTGTGGGGACCAAATCTTCTTCATTTAAATGCCTATCAACACTAAAAAGATAAAAATAACTAAAATTTTTAATAAAAAAAATAAAAACCGACTTCAAAACAAAAATCCACTAAAAACCAAAAAATAATAAAATAATAACTAACCACTTGAAGCAAAAAAATAATTATATTTATTTCATGGAACTCGTGCATGTTGATGCATTTGCTTAATGACTTGACTAGCCAACAAATCAAAATATATGCGTAACATATTGAAGGCGGGCCGCCAAGTACCAAACATGTAGGACCTATGCCTTATATTAATTTAAATATCTATATGTTTGGTACTGGGCGACCCGCCTTCAATATGTTACGCATATATTTTGATTTGTTGGCTAGTCAAGTCATTAAGCAAATGAATCAACATGCACGAGTTCCATGAAATAAATATAATTATTTTTTTGCTTCAAGTGGTTAGTTATTATTTTATTATTTTTTGGTTTTTAGTGGATTTTTGTTTTGAAGTCGGTTTTTATTTTTTTTAATTTTATTTTTACATAGATACAAGATACATCTATCTTTTATTGGCGTGTGGCGAAATGCAGAACTATGTAAAAATAAAATAAAAAAATGTAATCACATGTAAATAATTAAAGGTAAGAAATCATATATTTTAGCTTTAAGAATTAAAATTTAAAACATAATATCAAAAACCCTATAGATAGTTACCGAAATTTTTAGAGAACGACAATGTGGCGTGGTGATGCTATTATTCCTTAATTAATAACTAAACGTATTTAATGACTGCAATAATTAATGTGATCGTCAAAAAATAATCATTGGCCTGTGTGTAACTCACTAACCTTTAACAAAAATCTTAAAACGCTTATCAAAGTTTACAAATACACTTTCGCCGAGAACCTTGACAAATGTGAAGCGTAACTGGCGATAAAAGTTTTAACAAACATCAAACAAGTGCTGATAAACAAACGACAAGGCTCGCGATTGCTTACATTATATTAATGTTTACTCAACATGTGGCGCCTTTGAAACGCAACCATTTAATCATTTGGGGAATACCTTGCTCTGTTTACACTTTGATTTGACGTTTATCGCTTTCAATGTTGATAGAGAATGAATAACGTTAGCTAGGAAGTGAGACGATTGTTTAGGTTATTATCATTTATTTTTGAGCACCATGTGATTTCTTTTTTTTTTTTCTTGATAGTTCTTGTTTTAGGGTGTAAGTAATAATGATAGGTTCTTATTTTTTTCATTAAAGATAAGGCTAAGACTCTGTCTTGTGTGATTTTTTTAGTTTAAGTAATCCTATATTAGTTGCCTGTAACGGGCATTTCTCGAAATGGTAAAAACCTACTGTCAGCATTGGATATAGGCTGAAGAAGAGAAAGAAGAAGATATTTTTTTTTATACTGGCCCGGCATTGTGGCAGCATTGCACCTGATGGTAAGTGCTAATGCCGCCCAGGCAGAGTATCCATTGGCATCGGACGGCGGTCCGACGCCAATGGAAACAGTTATGCCGGCCTGCTACGGTGCCTCTTCACGCTACGGCGGAAGGACCCAGGATTGTAGGAAGGAGGGAACACGTGAGACGGCAAACAATTCTACAGTCTGACGGTGCGGCACAAAAAAGAATTCGAGAACCGTTTGGTTCGCGCCGGGATGGTGTAGACCGTCAAGCTATGGCTTCGCAAGCCAGCACGCGTGGTTCTGGTAAGGTTAGTTCTGGTAAGGTTTGGTAAGGTAATATAATGTTGAGGAACAAAATCTAATCAATAAAAAATGACACTAGTGAGAGCGTGAAGTTTTCATTGGAAATAAAACGAGAGAAACGCTCTATTTTCAGCATCAGGCTAAAATCATGCCGCAAGTACGTAATCTTCGTCAGAAATCGTGAATGCTAAAATAGAGTCTACAATGTACACAAAAGAATTTTTAATGACGTGTTTCCCATACACATTGTTACTGTAATAACTCCATAAGTTTAGAATAAAAGCCAAGGCTGTGCACCTAAAGTAATGAATAGTATAGATTGTGGTCTTATCGCAGTTTCAATTTCCAAGCAATAACCATGTGTTTTAAATATAGGTACCCATAGAATAAAATATTCTATACAGAGACCAAACTATAATTAACTATAATATGCAACAAAGTCGAACCGATTAAATAAAATAATGCATGAACCAATCCGCATTTAACTATCATGTGCAACAAAGTCCCAGATTTTACATGGTGACAAGGTAATCGTATTGTTGGACTGCAATGGCCATACAAAACTGTGAGATCTTTTTTATTTTATTTTAGTACACTTTATTATACGAACCAGTATGTACTAATAATAATAATAAGTTTATTGTTTGTTTTCAACAAAAGGTACAAAGATATAGATAAAAAGCACTAGACCCCACACTAGGATTCCCTGTGTTGTGGGATCTAGTCATTCGTCCAATACTATACAATAATAAATACTATGAGAGGACCTCATCCAGTAAGTTGGGTCTAAAACGTCCAGAAATGGATGCATAGTTATTAGTTTCACATTGCTAACGTAACACGAGTTAATAAGTTGCACAGGAGATCAATTAAATTATATTGTGACGCGACAAGTCTGAACAATTGGAGTGTTATACTCGTATTGTGTTCTAGCACGTTAATTACTTTACAACACGCTGATTCGGTGTACATTTCGCTCGTCGATGTAGACTAGTAGTTTATATAAATGGCATAAATAATAAAGCAGAATGGCATATTTGCCATTATCATTAACGTTTTGAAGCAAAAGAAGCCAATTACTAAGTATAGATCTTCTTAAATAAGTTAAACAGCGATCATTGAAAGCCTACGTGGCGCAGTTGATTGGACGTCGGCTGTGAAACGAGAGGCTCGGGGTTCGATCCCCGCACCGAAACAATGTTTGTGTTCCACAGATATTTGTCTCAGGTCTATTTGTGTGTGATACCGAAAAGTTTCTAGCTTCTGATACCCACGACACAAGACTCGATCTTAGTGTGGGGTCAGTATGTATGTGACTGTTGGGTGTATTTATTATTTTATTATCATCTATTGGAAACTGCAACTTTCGAAATTCACAACACAAAAGCACTTTGCAATGATTAAAAATAAATAACAGCACAGACCACAAACCAAAAGCCAGTTTCCGCGGCAATATTAAGTCTGGACCTCACTTTATACCTTTATCTCGTTTCTCAGATACAATACTTAACATTTCGCTTACTTAATGAACCGTGGCGAAGAAATAAAAACTAGAACATACTGCTAAGCAAAGATTGCGGAAAATGGAAGTGTAATAGTTCCGATCCGGCCGGATCTCGTGACGTGACAAGTTAATGTTCCGCTTTGTGCTGATTTGTAGCGAAATCGCTTTAATGCTGTTTTAATCGACTACACTGTATTATACATCGGATTTTTTGTTATTATTTAATTTATTTAGGAAACAAATAAACTACAGAGCTTTTATACTTATGAAATTAAAATAACGTAGCACTATGAAATATCCAATTATAAATAAATATTTACATACGTTGTAGGTTCATAAACTCATGCGTTTTTCACAGGCAGGTTCAGGGCTCAGAGGTACTAAGACAAACAAGTTTCCCTGGTGTGTTCCGTCTCATCATGTGATACGGGGCGAGACAATCGCAATATCGGGCACAAATTCCTGACAGCGGGCTGATAATGAATAGAAAAATCCAATATCACTTTGCCCGACCCAAGATTTGAATCCAAAGACCCCATTGTAACCGTAACTGAGTACAACTACGCCACCAAGTCGAATAAATTGTTAAATAGGAAATAAATATCAAAACTTTATTTTAAATATGTTCGAAGTTATTTTTATCAATCCAATACCTCCATGCTTTACTGAGAACATTTCAATGAAATCATTTAAAATGTATTCTATATATTTACACAATACTGGTACCTATTGTAAATTCTTTGGAACACGAAACGAAAACAATATTTATTCTTACGAAAATTATTTTCTAAAGGAAAATTACATAAAAGAAGTATCATTCGGGCATGAAACATACCTTACGTTTCAACATTCATATTACAAAGAAAGTCGTCAAAGGAAAATCTATTCTTAGAGAATCAGTTGAATCACACCCGCGCATTGTGCGAGTGTTGTAGGGTCACCAGAAATTCATCCCTTTAATGGATAGTACTGTGACACATGTCACGTAGGTATATTGATAGGACTGTATTATTCATTGACTGTTTTTTTATGTATTTGTTTTTTGTAGATTAGACTATACATTGTTGAATTATTAATTATCCACAAGACATAGATAGATAGCTATAGCACATCGAAGCCACAAAAATATATAAACAGATATGTACCGACTTTTGAGTTATCGGTAATGTATTTGGTGCAAATGAAAGTTTACAGCAAAAAATTGAAGCAATGGTATATTTTACTTTTATTTTCGTTTTCCTATGTTGTAAATGATAAAGACGAGACGTTTCCTAATAGTGGCAGTCAATTCAAGACCGTAAACCACACCCAGAATTTTAATACAGCGCGACCTCCAAAAACCCCGTTATGGAAAATTGCAATATTTTTTTGTAAAGCTGGATTGGCCCAACGACCTTAGCTCCAAATGCCAACTATACAGGGTATATCAAGACTGCTACCGAAAACGAAGCCGGGTGGTAGTCTAAGCGACTTCAGACACAATGCAACAGAAAAAGTTGCAAAAAAAAGCGAACATTTTTTTTTTGTTATTTTTTTCCTATGACCATATTTGGGTGGTAAATACATTTTTTCCTAAAATAATAGTGTATACCCTTTTATTTATAAATACTCTAAGGTATAAAAGAGTTTAAATTATTATTTTAGCAAAAACTATGGATTTACCACCCAAAAATGACGATATTTAAAAAATCATAAAAAATAATTGTCGCGTTTCTATACGAAATTTTTGATTGCATTGTGTTTGTAGCCACTAAAACTACCACCCGGCTTCGTTTTCGGTAGCAGTCTTGAGATACCCGGTATAGTCTACTTTAGTCTGTTATCATTAAAAAAAAACAAGCAACTTTATCTGTGTAACCCCAGTCATGCGCTGCGTTGTGCATTTCACGTGCACTTTAGATAATTAAATTTATATGCACTATTCAAATTGCATCGCAATCTCTTCGGATAGCGATATATATTATTGCAGTATTGTTTTAGGTATTTACTAAACAAGAGATGGTTACAGCTAAAGTGCGTGGTGGTGGTTAGTAACGGACCCGACGGGTCTGCCAATATTTTTACGATGGTCGCGGATTCAAATGCCAATGCACACCTCTGACTTTTCGCAGTCTTGTGTGTATTGATAGTCATTCACCACACATTACAACAGTAAAAGAAAACATCATGAGGAAACCTGCATACTACGTTTGTATGTCTATGGTTTTTACAAGTCCACCAACACGTAATAGGCCAGCGTGGTGGACTATATTGCCTACCTTTCATTCGTACTCTCGGTGGTAAAATAGGCCCGTGCCCTAAGTGGAACACACATATATGGGCTGATACAGATTTAATTTTCATGACAAAATCGCGGGTTTTTCCCGGACACAATAATAATACAACAATGTTGGCTGGACGGCGCATATTCGTATTTGTCCGGAGACCCACCACTGTAATCAGCCGATAAGAATCCGCCATAGTCCAAGACAAGTGTATCAAAGTCATCCTGTGTATATCTACATATTATGAAGCCTACATAATTTTGAGAATCGGTAAGAGATGGATGCATAACGTTACGAAAATGTATCTGAACGATACTGCCTTCTCCTTGAGGTGCAATGTTGTGGCTTTGTCGTGTAAAAACACATCCTGGCTAGTTAATTTTTTCGGCTGCCTCGGTGCCTCAGTTGTACTACTAGACAATTACAACGCTAAAGCCTTTTTTTTTTATTGCATTGAATTGCATTGAATATACTACAATAGCACAGCCGCCATCAAACTGGAGAATACAGGACCGTCCTTTCCCATCAGACGCGGGGTGAAACAAGGAGACCCACTTTCCCCAAAACTATTTACAGCCGCTCTACAAGAAGTTTTTAATAACTTACCATCCAGTTGGGGAGGGAAGGGCATTATTGTTGGTGAAAAAAGATTAACCAATCTACGTTTTGCCGATGATATAGTCCTTTTCTCTTCTTCGGCATCGGAGCTTGAAACTATGCTCAACGAATTACATACTGCAAGCGTCGAGGTTGGATTGAGCATGAACATGTCGAAGACGAAGGTAATGTCGAACGCCAGACAATTAAAAACCAAGGTAGGGGGTGTGGAGATTGCATACGTTGATGAATATTTATATCTAGGCCAGATAGTATCCTTCCAGAATAGGCAGGAAGCTGAGGTCAAGAGACGTATTGAAAACGCCTGGAAGAGCTACTGGTCTATGAAGCACTTGCTTAAAAGCGATCTCCCACTCGCTCTTAAACGAAAACTCATGGACGTGTGCATTCTCCCCATCCTTACATATGGCTCTCAGACCTGGTCCTTGACTAAAGTGCAAAAGTCCGATCTCGGGGTTTGCCAGCGGGCTATGGAGCGCAGTATCCTAGGTGTTAAATTATGCGACCATATAAGAAATAGAGATCTGCGCTCCAGAACGAAACTTGTGGATGTTGGGCAACAAACAGCCAAATTAAAGTGGGACTGGGCAGGCCACGTCTGTCGCATGTCAGGAGAGTTGTGGGCTAAGACTGCTACTGAATGGGCTCCCCAAAACACCAAAAGACCACGTGGTAGGCCGCGTAGAAGGTGGAAAGATGACCTAGATCATTTTAATAAGAACTGGAGGATGAAAGCCTTGGATAGAGACAGATGGAAGAAGGAAAGGGAGGCCTTTGCCCTGCAGTGGGACAGTATAGGCTAGAGAGAGAGAGAGAATGGCGAGACGAGCAAGCCGTTCGCCTGATGGTAAGCGATACGACCGCTCATGAACAGTAGCAATATTCCACTGCGCTCGCCATCCTGAGACATAAGATGTTAAGTCTCAATATGTCCAGTAGTTGCTCTGGCTACAATGTCCTTCAATCCGAAACACAACAGTGCATTTAAGCAGTGTTGTTTCACGGGAGAAATAGACATTGCGGTGGTTCGAATCCCGGGTCGAACAGTAATATTTGATTTTTCTGTTAATTATCAACTTGGAGTTACCAAATTGGGCACGATTTGGCAATAGCCTCGCTACCTTTCACATCGTGGGACGGAAGTCACAAGGCGAAAAGTGGGTGTCCTGGTAGGATCTTTGCCTGCCTTTTTGGGGAAAAATTGTAAGTTTATGTCTAATTTGTCCGAGTATAATCCCAGCGTGGTGACCCTATACTAATACTAACAACTTGCTTTGACGAAATCCCCTACAACGCTCGGGCTCTGTTGTCGCGTAATAAGATTTTCTTATGTTACAAATAAACGAGCGCTATGCGTTACTTTAAAGGATTAAACCCGAAATGTATGGGATTAAAACAGAACATGTTCGCGAAATTCATTCGAATAAATGTTTGTGTCAGAATTTTCAGAATAATTATTACATGTTATATTTTAGAACTGATTTATGTATTAATACAGTTAGTGTTTTTATATTTTATTTGCCTAAAATCAATTTTCATCTCAAATGTGATAGGAGGCGGGCGTATCATAATACCAAGAACAAATCCAGTCCTTAAAAATCACATGAAAGTGTTCGCAGTTAATACTAAAAAACTGACACAAAGTGGATCGCCTATTACTGTCGTCAGATCAATGATGTCAATTTGATGTAGCACATACAAGTTTTTTTATTGAAACGAATGGCGAGACGAGCATGCCGTTCGCCTGATGGTAAGCGATAAAAACGGTCATGAACACTAGCAAAACGAAACTATACCTTCAATCACAAAGCGCTTAGCATTCCACGGTGCTCGCCATCCTGAGACATAAGATAATAATTACAAGTAATCTATTTATAAAATACTTTTACGTTAATAAATACGAACCGTAAAAATTACGATGGCCAGTTTTAATAAATCGCGGACTGTTGCGTGCTCCAAAAACTTTTGGCTTCTTAACTTCTAGCAATTTCTTTGGAAGAAATAAAGATCGTAATCAAGGAACTCGTAAACATTACAGAAATTCATAAAGTGGAAATATTCGTATTCCTGGACATAAAGGAGAGAACTAAAAGCCTTGGCATCATAAAAGAAAATAAGTATTCATTTTACTTCTAATAAAAAAGTTTTAAAAGGAAATTGTACAGAAACAACAACACAAATATGTCTGCAACATTATTACAATCTACGGCATGCTTAAGGCAATCTTCTTGACCTATAGACGACTAACTGAGTGTTTAATATGTTACACGAAAGAAGAACGAAGCACAAAGTCGCGAATATAATGAACATTGAATTAAGCAAAATTTACGAATTTTATCGGGATTAAGGTTTTTCCGATTTTCCGAAATGTTCCAGCATTCATGGTCACGGTCAAACTACTTAGTGAGTTATCAATCACCACAGTTAGTCAACCGCAATAAAAAAAAAAATATTAAGCCAACATTCGCGTAAATTTAAAAACCGATATTATCCATGATTTCTCAACACATAAAAGTAATGCACAAAAAACATGTATTACAATGACCACCTGTAAGTAAACATCGTATTTTAAAATAAACATCGATGACCGCCCCGTCGGCAGTAAGTGTTTGCATGGTGATAACATCAGTGTCAGACAACTGAACGCGCTGGTTTACGCACAGATTCTTATCTTTAAGTTAATATTTACATACATTTGTTCGTTGAGATAACATTTTGTTTGGAGACAGGGAATATGACGAGCGGATGATCGGGCTTTAGCAGTCTTTACAGAGGTGTGAACTGAAGTTCATTTCATTCCTAATATAATTGTGATGAAGCTAGGAAATTTAGAGATACATCAAGGGATTTAAGGTAGCATCGGCATTGGAAAATACATGAAGAGCAGAAGGGAGATAAAGATTCTTGGATCTCCAATAATTTCATCAAACCACACGCTACACAAACTCGTGTATTGATAGTCAATCTGCACGCACTACAACGGTGAAGGAAAAAATCGTGAGGAACTTGCATACCATAGCGATTGGTAAGAATTTCTATAGAATGTGTTAGACTACAAGCCCGTGGCAAAAAGCGATGGGTCAAATGAACCACCAGGAGACCTATTTAGTAAGATACAGGGGCATAAAATAATAATATTTAGCACTGTGCCGTCACTTGTAAGCTGTCCGTCTCAGTGCAGATGAGACTTCAAAATCATCAAGGAGAGGGGTTCATTTTGGTCATTTATTTTTGTACGGCATTCCTACCATCGATAGATCCATGAAAAATAATAAAAGAACACGTAGTGCCGTACAAAAAGTGCGTCACTAAGTCGGAAGAACCTTAGATATTCCGGCAAATTTGTCGGTAAATTTGGTCATTTGATTTTAAACGGCATCGGTTCCATACAGTCGTAATACTTCTTCTAAACCATTATTCCGCAACGCCGTACAAAAACCATGCAACAAGGGAGAAAAATCAGCGGTTGCAACCCACTCCCCTTCAGTGGTCCGGGAGGTGATTTGAAAAAGTACGGCATCGGTTTTATAAAATTACGTAGCACTCCAAATTACTATTTCAAAAAAAGCCGTCACTAAATTATTGTTAATTTGAATGTATACATAAATTTCTCCTAAATTTGACTTTTAAAGCTGAAAGGTCATTTGATCCTGTACGGCAACCTGTTTTTTAACATGATATTGCTAAATACAATTGTTATATAGTATTGCCATTCAATAAAAAATGTTTAAAAAGAAATCGAGAGGAAAATAAAATATGAGTTTTCTCAAATCATTTCAAAAGTTTAAATTATCGTAGATTAGTGAAATGCAGCAACTTTCTAAATATTATTGTTGTTTCAAATAGTTGTCGGGTAAACGAATGAAGAAAAAATTATGCCGTACATTTTAATGCAGAATATAATTTTTGGCTGATTAAAATGGCACCACCATTTCAGGAGTACTTTATGGTCATGTGATACTACACGGCATTAACATATTTTTGAAGAGAATAATTGATAACATGTATAAATCATTATGCTAGCTTTTAAAGTGAAACTGAGTGTATATTATATCCAAAAATTGAAAACTATCAAGCTCAGTATTAGTATTTTTGTAAACTTTTCGATGTCATATACTTCAAACATTTTAATTTTTTAATTGTGTTATTAAATATACTAAATGATTTATTATATACAAAAATGAAAAAATAGATAGGTACCTATGTCTTTCAAATTTTAATTCAATATCTGAATTAGCTACTGAGTCGGTATCGGAATCAACGTCTTCATCGACGTCTGAATCGTCTTCTCGATCACCTTCTGAAACATGAATATGTGTCATCTTATTTTGCGGATAAATAAAATTAAAAAAGGAATTAATAATTATAAGTTTTTGTTATGTTTATTACCTTTTATCAATGTGAACCCTCAGATATGTACGGCATTGACCTTTTATAGACGATTGCATTAAATACAAATACAGTGTCTAAATGCTGTACAGTAAATATCATACTAAATATCACCCTAAAGTATGTTTTGTTACATGGATTATTTGATAGTTATTTTCCGCTCTACAGACCTTTGGATCACAAAAAAATTTACGGCATGGGAAAAAATGTTATCTATGTCTAAAATACTTTCAAAATAAATTAATCTCATGTTGTGTCAAATCACCTCCCGGACCACTGAAGGGGAGTGGGTTGCAACCGCTGATTTTTCTCGCTTGTCGCATGGTTTTTGTACGGCGTTGCGGAATAATGGTTTAGAAGAGGTATTGTGACTGTATGGAACCGATGCCGTTTAAAATCAAATGACCAAATTTACCGACAAATTTGCTGGAATATCTAAGGTTCTTCCGACTTAGTGACGCACTTTTTGTACGGCACTACGTGTTCTTTTATTATTTTTCATGGATCTATCGATGGTAGGAATGCCGTACAAAAATAAATGACCAAAATGAACCCCTCTCCTTGATGATTTTGAAGTCTCATCTGCACTGAGACGGACAGCTTACAAGTGACGGCACAGTGCTAAATATTATTATTTTATGCCCCTGTATCTTACTAAATAGGTCTCCTGGTGGTTCATTTGACACATCGCTTTTTGCCACGGGCTTGTAGTCTATGTCTATAGTATGGGACGTATATTGGCTGATCAGAAACGCATCAGCACCAGTCACCACTATTAAGAACTTCAAGTTGGTTTCTATGAGAAATATGTGTATGATTGTTAAATATAATTATAATTTGTTTTTGTTTCCTCCCTTCATCATTGCCAATGTTTCATTGCCCTACCGCCAGCAATATAGCCATTAATCGTGATCTAGTTTTTGAATTAATTTCCAAATGAAGAAACAATGCTTAACTGAGACAGAATTGTACTAAAACATGATTAAAAAGGTCCCAAAACTAAGTCTAGTTAGTGTAATGCCTAAGTAAAAACATAATGTGGTATGAACTACAAATTTTGAGAAGAGAAAGTATCAAAATATAATTTGAGCGTCGCGCTACTTCGTGCATATAGAAGCCCTTTAAAGTATTCAATCACATGGTTGCGTAATGGAAACTATTCTTGTACGAGGCAACATCTGCTTTGAGAATGGTTCAAAACATATTGTAGGGTTTCTCATGACAATTTCTTGAACATTTACATAATTCTTTACGTCATTTGAAACAGCTTTGATACCAGAGAAACATAATTTGTATATAACGAAATCCTACAGAAGTAATAAGCTACATTAGGATAGTTTTCAAAATGGAAATATCGAACAAATGGATGGCGACAGAATTGATTCAAAAGTAAGTAGTAACCATATCTGGTGACACTACTTGTAGAAAGTACCCACTAGAATTCTTACTATAGATTTACTTAAACAGAAAAGATTTTAATAGGATTCTTAAAATATCTAAAATCTTGAAATATCTCTACTGTATCGTTACAATAACTATAGATACACATACAAAAACTCCGATGCACATGCACAAAATGTATGAAGCATTTCATCACAAGGCACTCAATAGAGAAAACAATAAACAATAGAGTGAACTCAAAAAAGTATGTCGGAGTCAGTGAAGCCGCTCGACGCCGCATATTAATAGTTGTAAAACACGTGTGATTTGAAGCGGCGGATGTCACCACAACTCGGTGGGACAATTATGGAACAGTCCAGTCATACAGTCGGTAGAAACGCTCAATCGGTTATATAAATTGTCTTCAATCGATTCTTCCTTTATATTTTCCTAAAAATTTGAAGAAAGAAGAAAGAGAGCAAGTAAAGCAAGATTTTTTGTAATGATTTCTCCATGTTTGAATCCTATTTATTGCGTGAATATTTTTCACGTAAACTAAAATGATAAAAATATGAAGTTCCACACTTCACATATTACCTATAATACGGTTTAAATATTCGCATTTATAATAATATTATTGAGCAGTACGTATAAAAATACAGTTCAACGAAATTAATCCGTCACGATTTTTATTACATACAATGAGTAATGAAATTAATTAATTGAATATAATTTTAATATTAATGAAAGTATGATTAAAATAGCGTAAAACTTATCCTGTCTGGAAAGTATCGTAAATTAATTACTGGGAGATTTAAACGGATTAGCAAGACATCGTGTTTCAAATTATACACAGACTCAAACGGAACTGTAATTATATCCATTTGGTTAGAGAATTTAAAACAAAAACACGTGAGACTCAAAAATAATGAAATACACGTGGACTATTGTGGTGGGTACCATTTATGACTATCTTAAAACTCAAAGGGGTACTGAATTTAATTAAAAAATTTAATTATATGAAACAAAAACTAACCGATCCCACTGGACACCCCTCGCGTAAGGGTTGGTTGACCTCTAGGTGCCCCGTCAGGATACATACAAAATTATTTTGTGATAAAACACGTGTCATTTTATAATAGAAACAAATATCAAGTTTAGAGTTCATATTTTGCCTCTTATAATATAACTGGTTCTAGGTCTTCGATATCATAAAGTGTCCATTACTGGTTCTTGGACACATCTGCACTTGACACTTTATAAAATATTTAATATCAAGTATTTTTATTTCTTTTCACGTATTTTATATGTGTGATTATTTCATTTTTGTTTTAGGCATAGAACAAATGTTACTAATAGGCTAGTTCCACACATTTTTATTTTTGTTTATAACGGAAGGTTACGTTACGCATAATCAAAATCAGAAAGAATTTTAAATTAAGAACCGTTAAGTAATAAGCAAGTTACAAATATATGAAAGTTGGTGGTAGGAGTGATAGAAAAGGATGCAACATGCACGGCGTGACGTCATCTTCCATAAGGTGCACGCGTGCGAAAGAGACGAGTGTCCCCACCGTACTATTAAATGTATTAATATCTCAGTCATTTTACATTCAATTTTGATGCTGTTTTCAAATTCGTTTGTTTTTATAAACGATGCTTTTAAGGAATAATTACTTACTGGTCAAATAAAATCTTGGACACAACCCTTTTAACAGACCTCTCGTTTCCAATACCAGCAAGGCGATCTGTTTGATCGGTTTCCCGCTAAATTTCAGCCCAAAATCCATACCTTAGGGGAAAACCCTTTCCAATTCCATTATCACGTTATCCTATTTAAACTGAAATGCTATAAGGTTCATAATTCCATGCACAAATTAACTCCAAACAGGCTCTCCCTACATAAACTAGAAAATTTGAAATTACATTTTGCTCACGACGCGACGTGTCCAAACTAATTTAATCTAAATCTCTGTGTATGTAACATTAAAATAATTTATAAAGCCTACCGGATGTTGTAAAGCTTATAAATATGGCTCCATTTTTGGGCTTGTTTACGAACAAGCAGGATTTTCTGTTTTAATTTTCTAACAGCACAAATACCTGCCGTAAAATATGTATATAATCATGCATAACTTAGAATAGATAATCGTTTAATGTTAGATGGTATGCTATCTAAATAGTATATACTATCATATAATGTATAGTAGTCGTGCCAATTTATATAATCCATAAATATAGAACATATTAGCATTTCCTCAGATCAAAATCAATCCATAGCTGAAAATTCTACAGTTTGTAGATTTCAAAATTTAATGTAGGAATGTCAGGGATGACTATTTATAAAGACAGATACGATTTCTATTAGATTAGATTCTTCTAATTTGTCGTTAAATAAGAATCAATCAATATTTGAAAATATGCCAGCCTCTAGGAAAAATAAAAATTGAATACCGTATATTTGTTATGTGGTTGATAAAAGATTAACCTTCATAACGCTGTGAACCGGAGGCCACGGATTTCATCTCGTAATATGGCCAAATAGTCCTTATAGTTACTATTTACTAATACATTTTACACTACACTCAATTCTGGTAACGAGTTCTGAGAAACATTTAATTACCGCAGCATCGTCTCCATTCTACAAACTATAAACAAGTCAAATATGATACCAATTAAGTTGCGAACTTAACAAATTATGAGCTGTCAGAGCGACTTATCTTGCGAGGATTTTGTATAGCATTAAGGTTTAATATTATGCAAGGGAACACTGTTAACATGTTTATAGCAAATGTGTTTTATCATACTTAAATTTTTAGTTCCATCTCTTCGACTTCTTCGTAAGTCGTATTAGATATTGACTCCTTAGCTTGTCCATTTCTTTATCTATTTATTTAAAATAGTACACATACAATACAACACTTAACAAAGATAGAGCATATGGATATGGGGGGAAACATTTATAGATCGCTAAGCATTTATATATATATACTAGCGGCCCGGCCCAGCTTCGCCTGGGTGCATATATTTTTTGATTCCACTCGACACCAAATACATGTTATTTTTCCTATAAACTCTTGTATATCTAAACTTGACGTAACTGTTCTACTGTCCGGCTCAATCCCGTCTCATCCGTCTGTTCAATCTCTTCCCGATCCGTCCCGTCCTTTCTCTTTATTATCCATCCCGTCTTATAACGTGCATTTACATTTGGTCCTATCAAATCTGTCAGCTATCCCAGTCCTCTCCCGTACCTTCTACTCTATTATATCCCGTCTCTTCATATACATGTACATATAAAGATAGCCTTATGAAATTTTGACATTAAAAACTTAAGCGTTTTTTATTATTCATCCAATATTCCTTCCCTTAATTCAGCACCAAAATGCTGTTTTTCCAAATAATATTGCACGCCATTACTTTTTGTTAGTAATAAAGTAATAATAAACATTTAAAAAAAAGAATTGGCCAAATTGGTCCAGGCGTTGTTGAGTTTTGCGCTTACCAACACATTTTGCGATTCATTTTTATATTATAGAAGAAGAAGATATAGTCCACCCCGCTGCCTTAGTGCGGGTTGGCGGATTTTATTTGACGTAGAAATTAATCCGATAAGTCAGAGGTGTGCCCTCAGATTTGAACCCGTGACCATCGTAAACTTGTTGGCAGTCGCGTTTAGTACGTTACCATATACAAATTAATAAAACCTTCATACTGCCTTACCAGGTGACGTAAGTAATAAAACAAATATTTAAAAATATAAAACTGCATATCGTTTCATTATAATGTCTAGATACGGCATCAACGTACCATTTTTTTTTATACTTGAGTCTGAAAACAATACTAATGCGGAATTTAAATTTGTCCCCCAGCGCATCTAAAAGTATCAATTCAAAAAACAATGTCGTTTATGAAAACGAAAAATTATAATTAGATATATTTTGGTGTACTCCGGCAAAACGCTTCGATAGAGTATACCTTGTTTAAAACTGTTGCAATAATCTCAAAAAACAATGGGCGATTTTGGTAGATATGGACATCGTTTTAATTTACATTTAACAAAATTATGCGCAAGACGCCGTATCTAGATAATATTATATACACGATGTACACATTTTTTGAATTTTGTTCTATTTCGTCAGCCGTCAATGAAACAATGGAAAGATAGATCATTTTACGTTGTATGGTAGTTGAAGCTGGACAGTCTTTTACGTCTCCCGTCAAATAAACAAAGATCATCCTATATTGGCTGGACGCTTCACGCTTGAACGATACCCAAAAAAAAGGTTTTTAGTATCTTCCTTAGAAATTTTCCAATTTTTCTCACTCCTAAAACCTTCCCAGAACTTTTACGAATATTTCAAGACCAAAATAAGCCAAATCGGTTCAGCCGTTCACACGTGATGCCGTGACAACGCGAAACGGGTTTCATTTTTATATAATATAGCGGCCCGACCCAGCTTCGCCTGGGTGCATATATTTTTTGATTCCACTCCACACCAAATACATGTTATTTTTCGTATTAATCTCTTGTATACCTAAACTTGACATAGCTATCCTACTGTCTGGCTCAATCCCGTCTCATCCGTCTGTTCAGTCTCTTCCCGATCCGTCCCGTCCTTTTTCTTTTATTATCCATCCCGTCTTATAACGTGCATTTACATTTCGTCCTATCAAATCTGTCAGCTATCCCAGCCTTCTCCCGTACCTTCCACTCTATTATATCCCGTCTCTCCATATACATGTACATATAAAGATTGCCTTATGAAATTTTGACATTAAAAACTTTAGCGTTTTTTATTGTCCATCCAATATTCCGTCCCTTATTTCAGCACCAAAATGCTGTTTTTCCTAATAATATTGCACGCCATTACTTTTTGTTAGTAATAAAGTAATAATAACAATTTAAAAAAAGAATTGGCCAAATTGGTCCAGGCGTTGTTGAGTTATGCGCTTACCAACACATTTTGCGATTCATTTTTATATTATAGAAGAAGATATTATAGTCCACCCTGCTGGCTTAGTGCGGGTTGGCGGATTTTATTTCACGTAGAAATTAATCCGATAAGTCAGAGGTGTGCCCTGGGATTTGAACCCGTGACCATCGTTAACTTGTTGGCAGTCGCGTCTAGTACGTTACCATATACAAATTAATAAAACCTTCATACTGCCTTACCAGGTGACGTAAGTAATAAAACAAATATTTAAAAATATAAAACTGAATATCGTTTCATTATAATGTCTAGATACGGCATCAACGTACCATTTTTTTTTATACTTGAGTCTGAAAACAATACTAATGCGGAATTTAAATTTGTCCCCCAGCGCATCTAAAAGTATCAATTCAAAAACAATTTACTGGTGGTAGGTCTCTTATATGTGAGAGGCTGCCTGGGTGGGTACCACCGCAATGTCTATTTCTCCCGTCAAACAGCAGTTTCAATGCACTGTTGTGTTTCGGATTGAAGGACATTGTAGCCAGAGTAACTACTGGACATATTGAGACTTAACATCTTGTGTCTCAGGATGGCGAGCGCAGTGAAATGCCAAGCATTGCTTTGTAATTCAAGGTGTTGTTTGGTTTTGCTACTGTTCATGAGCGGTCGCATCGCTTACCATCAGGCGAACGGCATGCTCGTCTCGCCATTCAATGCAATAAAAAAAAAAAAAAAAAATGTCGTTTATGAAAACGAAAAATTATAATAAGATATATTTTGGTGTACTCCGGCAAAACGCTTCGATAGAGTATACCTTGTTTGAAACTGTTGCAATAATCTCAAAAAACAATGGGCGATTTTGGTAGATATGGACATGATTTCAATTTACATTTCACAAAATTATGCGCAAGACGCCGTATCTAGATAATATTATATACACGATGTACACATTTTTTGAATTTTGTTCTATTTCGTCAGCCGTCAATGAAAGTCAATGGAAAGATAGATCATTTTACGTTGGATGGTAGTTGAAGGTCCAGCTTCAGGACAGTCTTTTACGTCTCCCGTCAAATAAACAAAGATCATCCTATATTGGCTGGACGCATCAAAAAAGGTTTTTAGTATCTTCCTCAGAAATTTTCCTATTTTTTCCCCTAAAACCTTCCCAGGACTTCCACGAATATTTCAAGACCAAAATCAGCCAAATTGGTCCAGGCGTTGTTGAATTATGCGGTTACCAACACATTTTGCGATTCATTTTTATATATAAGATATATGTCTATCTCTATTTAATGAAGCGTAGAATTGTACCGACATAGTAATAGTAACTAAACTCATTTGCAAAAAAAACGGGCACCTAAGCAATGAACCATTTCAAATGTTACTATTGGTTTGTTTGATAATTATAGGTAGTTTTACTTTCACAATTTTGTAAATTAATAAGCAAATAATCGTTTTCGTCAGTATATTATCATAAAATTTTGATAAAATTTATGGGTTTTAATACTAAAGTTCACTAGTAGTGTATGCTCGCTAGTAGTGCATATGCTCGTGAAGTAAAAGTTAACAAAGATTTTTGTTTGTTGTTTCTTTAATAAAGTAAAATCAGATAAATGTTTAGTATCAAGTGTGACCCCCTCTAGCTGAAATCACAGCTTGAATTCGTCTGGGTATGCTAGCGAGGATATCCCGGATACTTGCTTGCGGAATACGTTCCCACTCCGCGGTAATCATATTCTTCAGCTCTCTGATGGTCTGCGGAGCCGGTTGTACTGATCTCACGCGTCGTTTCAGAACGTCCCAGACATGCTCTATAGGATTGAGCCTGTTTCTGGAAGAAAACCATGTACCCAACCACGGGATGATCGTTTTCTTGTGAGTCGCGCATTGAGAAATCGCAAGTCTTCGTATGTGGACCTTAAGAACAACCTCGAAGAAGTAAGAAATGTGCATATTAGTCTATGGACGGTCAGGAGGAGGCTTCTCGCGGCCAATATACGCAGTCATCGCCCGGCCCGCGGCCCTAAGTTACTCCGTGAGCACAGAGTTGCCAGGCTTAGGTTTGCTCGAAATTGTGAGTCATGGACTCAAGAAGACTGGAATAGGGTATTGTTCTCCGATGAAGCCAGGATATCTCTGTTCGGTGAAGATCGACGTCGGCGAGTGCTACGAAGACGAGGAGAACGCTTTGCAGAGGCTTGTTTTGAAGAAATCACACCTCATGGTGGGGGCTCTGTTATGTTTTGGGCAGGAATAAATTAAATGGATCATACAGAGTTGTCTTCATTGAAAACGGCTCACTGACTGGACATCGATACATGACGGAAGTTCTAATTCCTCATGCACAACCCGCATTGGCCGCTTTAGGCGAAGACTCAATTTTTATGGACGACAACGCTCGCGCCCACCGGTCTGGCGATGTGGAAGCGTATGTGCAAGAGGTCGGCATTCGTCGTTTGGATTGGCCAGCTCGAAGTCCCGACCTCAATCCTATAGAGCATGTCTGGGACGTTCTGAAACGACGCGTGAGATCAGTACAACCAGCTCCGCAGACCATCAGAGAGCTGAAGAATGTGATTACCGCGGAGTGGGAACGTATTCCGCAAGCAAGTATCCGGGATATCCTCGCTAGCATACCTAGACGAATTCAAGCTGTGATTTCAGCTAGAGGGGGTCACACTCGATACTAAACATTTATCTGCTTTTACGTACTTTATTAAAGAAAAAACAAACAAAAATCTTTGTTAACTTTTACTTCACGAGCACTACTAGCGAGCATACACTACTAGTGAACTTTAGCATTAAAACCCATAAATTTTATCAAAATTTTATGATAATACTGACGAAAACGATTATTTGCTTATTAATTTACAAAATTGTGAAAGTAAAACTACCTATAATTATCAAACAAACCAATAGTAACATTTGAAATGGTTCATTGCTTAGGTGCCCGTTTTTTTTGCAAATGAGTTTATTTTAACCTCTTGTTAAAGATAGATTGGTTATAGAGAACGGACGTAAGTGTACACCTAAATAATTTAAAGAATAGGTAACGGTTTTATTTAGCTGGACTTCAATTTAAGTGAATTATTAACTACTACTACAGTTAAGAGGAAAACAGGAAATTAAAAAATAACTATATCGCTACCGCCATAAAAACCTGTTAGCAATTTGGCAATAGTCGTTATCGGGGCAGCCACAGAACAGTTGAATATGGTTAGAAAGAAATTAGCCGTCAAATTTTATCAAACCAGTCGTTTTTAAACACAAAACCTCCACAAATCCAATTTATTAGAGCTTGCAAAAGTCGATTTTAAGTATCGATAAAATTATGGAAATATGTCTCTGTTAAAAATCCCGAATTTATTTCAATCACAAGCACATTAGCTGGCATGAATGACCGCATTTATGAACACTCATCTTTGAGATGTGCAATTTTATAAAACTTGGATCCTTTTAAACGACAAATTACTGTTGTAATAAACATACTACATTTAGGTATTTAACCGTTAAAATTAACTTATATTTTTTACATTAATTTATCCTGAATGTAACTAATTAAGTGCAGGTAGGTTTTAATTATGGCCTACCTTACTAGGAAAACCTACACATAATTTAATATTTTACATACTAACAACATCTAAAGTTCTTTGCTACAAAATCAGCGGGTAAATCGGTTGTCAATATACTTTTGTTTTATTACAGTAGTCCTGACAGTAATTTAATTCCAGCAGGAGAAGTGTATGTTAGCGTTAAGTTAAAAGGAATTTAATTTTTATTAATGTAACCTACCCTCTAATTTCTATGCCTAATACTACGAGTGTACGAGTTTTAAAACGGTTTCTAAAATTATAGTGCACGACATACTGCACATCCATAGATCAAGCAAATAAAACATTATATAGAAACAAAATATTTTAAAAACAATCGTAAAAACAAATTGCCTAAAGCAGTTAAATATTATCTGTGTACTGCCGTACACTGCAACTTTACATTTTGCACACAATACTCCGTCTATACCATGACCAAGGAAGTTAATTAACAAAACAATAGAATTAAATCCAGTAAGCTGACCGACGGTGCCGGTCGTCCTCATTTAAATGTTTCAGATTACAGATGCACCACTGGCCTCGCCACTCGGTAAACACGTCGTGTCGACTTCGTTATCCTTATTCACATCTCCATTAGGCACAAGGTCACATGCAGCTGAATTTAACGCTGGAATTTCAAATTCTGAAGTATTTTAACGTCACTTAGGACGTGTTTAAATTACAAAATTGATTTCATAACTGGATAAAACTAGAAATACCTACTCTGTAACATCATACAGTTTGAAGTTGTAAAGAAGCAAATTAGAACGAATTTGCATATTTATTCAATTAACATTTGCTGTTTATTTTTGCAGTTTAATAGTACAGAAAACGTATTATACAGCGTTGGTACTAAAATATTACTAATAACCGCAAAAATCAACTTGAAGATTAAAATGCATTGATTACCTTCGGACGTCATCGTTCCAATTATTACACAATGAAAGTTAAATCAACTTACGTATTTGGTTTAAATTATTTACGCACCGATCGTGTCGCCGCTCTCGTCCCAAGGCGGGGCCAAACGAACTTGATTAAATTCAAATCAAAACTTCTCTTGCGAAATAACGTGGACATCGTATTTCTTGCAATTGAATTTGTCGGATGGCCACAGAATAAAATCTCATCAGTTATATTTTGGACTGTATGACACAATACAACGAGAGAACAATGAAAATTAAAATATCTACATATCTCATTCTATATGTATATGTCCAACAACGGGGACAAACCTCGACCTACATTACAGGAAGTAATTTTGGATTGTTTAATAACTTCGCCCCAATGCAGGATGAATTATTTTAACGTATTGATTTCTTTCTGGACAATTGTCAGGTCAAATTAATTTAAAGAATAAAACAAAAGTGTTTATCTCTTATCAGTCTATGGAATCTCTATCTCTATGGGATATAGACGTAACATATTATTGATAAAACTCATGTATTTTTTTTTCATATAGTTACCTAATCCTGTAGTTGTTTTTGTTCACGCATATTAATGTATTTCCTAAATCTAGACTAACCTTACTTTACAATTAAATTGTAACAATCACTGAGCGGAATAAAAATACGTCGAGGAATTAAAAAAAATAAAAATCAATTCCACGATTCAATCCGTAAATAATAGTTTTATTTAAATGTATACCGTTCGCGTAAATCTAAGATTATTACATTTTGTTATGTGTTAAATTATACTCATACTTACCTAGTTACAAAATGTTTACACGTCGCGTTATGCTCACTGAACGCGAGGCTAACGCTAAGAGAAACATTAACTAATCACGCAAATAGATTTCAACTGGGCTACGAATACCCGAAATGCATAGTAAATATTAGATGTACCTACTGAACATTGGAAATATTCAGTCTTCGTGCATTACGAAAACAAAGTATATTTCGCTTTCGTATACCTTTAAATTAAATGCTACATTGCATTCCTGAAAAAGCAAAATTTGAGACAGTAGTCGTTTTTACAGTAACCATTTTAGTAAACTAAGCTAATTGTGTACGTATACATAAATAAATAAACAAACGTCTTTCTCCCAGAAGGGGTAGGCAGAGATGCCACCGGTACACCCACGATTCGCCTTGTGTTCCATCCCACGATGTGATGTGATGTGATGGGCGAGCCTATCGCCATATCGGGTTGTGCCCGAAATGTTGAGACTGGGCTGATAATGAATAGAAAAAATCAATATCACTTTGTCCTGCCTAAGATTCGAACATAAATAAATCAAATACAATAATCACAAAATATCGTGAGATAAGTATGATATCTACAATCTAGTATTAGAAATGTCAATCCTTCACAAAATAATTTGATAACGCCTTTACATTCGTTCTTAATAAACGTGAATTGTTAAAAATGACATAATTCTGGCTCGCTTTTATTCTGATTTCCAACGAGCACACAAAAAATATTTGGATATACAAAGAAAACTAAAGCTCAAAGAAGCAAACGCGTTAAACCCAAAAAACACTCTGCCCCCTGAAAGCTGGCAATAACACAATACATTGAATTTTTATTTTTCGCACAATAGCAAATTATATTCCGATTCAAAATACAACACTTTGTATTGAGTCATCGAGATTCATTCAGAATTTATCGGTATTCAAAAATAAATTCCATGAAATATACATTGAAAGACGTAAAAGCTGTATCGAACAAACAAATCATTTCTAAATGCCACCGCTATGAACATGAATGTCCGACTATCGAAGGTTAATGGTTTTCGAATGCATTATAGATATAAACACACATAGTGCTAACGGTACGAAAAAATTGCCAACCCGCACTAGACCAGCGTGGTGGACTATATGGCCTAACCACTCTCAATCGTACTCTCGATTGTGGAGTAGGCCCGTGCCCTGCAGTGGGACGTATATGGGCTGATACAGATACTGATACGAAAAAATTACTGCAACAAATTTAACACCTGTTGTATTCTGTGGCCTGATGATAAATGCTGTAAATTTCAATTAGTTTCCACCAGCGTAAGATGTTAATCTCGTGTTGGTCCAGACAATTTAATACATTTTTATGACTTAGCCCTTGGAAATAGCAAGTTGAAGTGGCAGTGTACCGACCACATAGCACAAAGAACTGATGACCGTTGTGGGGCGGAGAGGTGCTAGAGTGGAGGCCATGTATAAGCAAGCGCAGTGTCGAACGCCCGCCTACAAGATGAACGGAAGACCTGGTTAAGGTTGCAGAAAGTAACAGGGCGATGTGGAGATCATTGGTGAAGACCTATGTTCAGCAGTGGACTTCCCGTGGCTGAAACGAACGATGTCTGGAAAACCAGCCAAAAGGTCACCTGATGATATGTCATCACTGGCGCTCTTGAACACCCACAACGCTAGGATTATAGGTGTGTTGCTAGGCCGTCAAAAAGGAAGCAAATCTGTTGGTAAATCTTTGCATGTATGTCTGAGTATTAGTAGATCAGGTAAAAAATTCAGGACCATTAGCATGACATAATATGTTAGCAGCATTTACATGGCCCGTGGCACGTGCTAATCCATCCATTGTGAAGATTATTGAAGAATCGAAAGGTCGAATACTTCAATGGCTATGCACTGAAAGCACACAGGCGGAATGTGCCTAGACTTCATTTAGTGAGTTTTACTTTACCTAATGCCGGCAAAATGTGTGCAAGTGTCACCCTGTTACATGTAGCACATATTCCCGGAAACACATCGGTAAAATTAAGCCAGAATATTATTAATACGTATGTTCTCGGCAAACTCTATAAACCTACCACCATTAAATATTATAAATAACATTCCAGCTAGGCATGTAAAATATGTTTTTTTCCTGGAATGTAATTTCGTTATCGCAATCGTTTTTTTTTTATGCTCTGTACGAATATATAGTTGAAGAATGCTACACGTGCCGGCGATGTACCTTCCATAAGCTTCTATCGCCGAAAAAAAACTACTATTGGACTGATTTAATACCTAAAAATATGTAATCAGGGAGTATTTATTCAAAACTCCTTAAATTGACTCATAAAATGCTCTTAGAGGCTTTGCAAAGCCCCTTAGTTCATCGTAATAGCTTTTTTACGTTCTTTTTCATTTAGCTCATTTTTTTACTATCCTAAATGTGCCGTTGATTGCTATAGACTCGCTGACGCCCGAGCGCAAATCAAAACGCCTCTTTATTGGATCTTGAAAAATTCAATTCGCTTCAATTGCTTGTTAATTTTCGACTTGGCTGGCTTCGCATTGTTTACCGTCTTCTCGGAATGAAAATCAAGGAAAGGAATGACGTTTTTTATTGTATTGTCTTTTACATTCTAATGAATATATTAGTAAGCGAAAACGGTGCCGAAAATGAACAGAGCTTTATTGCTGTTCAATCTTTCGAACACGTATAAGTACATGCTGTAAGTGAGCACGCATGCTATGAGAAATATTGCCACCGACAGCAACTTGTATTTATAGCCGGCCATAGGACTTGAAGCAACGGGCTAGGGACCTTCTTTCTTCAGGATGGGACGGGATTGGGAACTGAAAAAACAAACTGGGTCATTACCTTGTTCATTAACGGCCGTTCTCAATATCCTATCTATCTTTAACAAAGGATTAAAATAGCTACCATGACTATGTCAGTTCAATACTACGCTTCATAAAATAAAAATAGACATGCATATTTATATAATTTAGCTATCTATAAATATGTGCAAAATGTTCCTACCTCTTTATCTATGTTAACTGAAACATAAAATGCATCTAAATATCTAACGAAATCTCTTGTTAAAGATAGATAGATTATTGAGAACGGCTGTAAATTAAAAATTCGGGAATCTGCGTTAGGGTTGTTGTTTAGGAAGTTTTGGAAACTATCACGCCCTCACCCCCACCACTGTCACTCCTGTAAGCTAGGATAAACAGGGGCACGCATTGTTATGACACCCAGCATTGAAGCTTGGCAAATCTTCGGGAAAGTCTAGAAAGTTTAGGAAATTATCGAAGATTTGTAAGAGCTAATTCGAACGTAGACTATTTACTGTCCGCGTGTTGGACTAATCAAAGCATTTATGTGATTAAACCACTACGACTATGCCCGCCTCCCACTTGATTCATTTCTAGATGCTAGGCGACAATTTGCCGGGCCAGTACTTGTGCCTAAATTACCTAAATAAACCATCTTACGGCACTTTTGACTATCTCGCGTCCGAATTTTGAGTTAGTTAGCTCATTTAAACGACAACAAAACACACCATGCGTAAATTATTAACTAAGAATCCAGATTCTAGTAAAGTCTTAGGTACTCATGTCAAAGGTATAAGAATACCAACAACAGACACAAGAATATGGTGGACTATGTCCTATTCTGTATAAATCTCTATGTCTAGCAGTAGTAGCAGTTCCTAGCTCGTCCGGGTATATGGGATACTATTGAAACAGGACTATTCAAACAGATGAGCTAACATCTTGATACCCGATATCACCGCGCTTGAGTAACAAAATCAAACAAACCCAGCTGCCGAGATTGCGAGTGCTCCTAATTCTAGAATATTCAAATTAATCCGCAAGTATCTGCTGTGATGACGTAAGCGAAAGTTTGTAGGGGCGTAACATTCTCATAAAACGATTGCAATGCTTCTGTTTATTTCTCCTTTTATACGTTTTTAATTTGATGGTACATTAATATTCTTAAATTATCTTCAAATTAGTAGAAGAATAGCAATGTGCAGCATAACGTTTGCTTCGATTCCCACGAACATTACGAGTATAATCAACATTTGTTTGGTAAATTATGTCTGATTTTCCACCAATTACTTCGAGGGATTTATCAATCACACGACACTCAAGCCGAAAATAAATATTTTTTGTTTACAAAAACATATATCAGAATACAATGTTTGAACCCACACCTGCACCGTTTCGTTTTAAAGCGGGCTATTCGCTCGCTCCATCATATACAGTGGGCGTCAAATTGAAATAAGAATTAAATTAACATTCGCGCATAATTACTATTTTACGAAAGAATTACAACACGACACGATAACACCCGAAATGCAGTCTCAGTTTCCTGTGACTTGTAAAAGTTTATTGAAATCTCATGCCTATAGAATCGTAGCAAAAAAATTAAGGCAACATAATATAAAATAGTAGTATTTTTTTTTACATCAATAATGCAAAAATTATACTAGATGCTGGCTAGGGTTTTGAGCCAGCATCTAGTATACTAAGTAGTAAAAATTATACAAAATATAATTTTATAATTACATATCCATCATATCTTTAATGCAGATAAAAATATTAAATCAATCATTAATAACCCTATATTAATTTGCTAACCACTTTGATTTGACATGACATAATGATAATAGAACACAATTTGTAAACTGATAAATATTCTGATCGCAGTCATATTCATAATATGAACTTGAAGAACTATTGTTAGATAAGGAGCAGTGAATTATTAAAGCCAAACTATATTGACAAAAAGACATAACAACATTTTTGGACTAAACATTTATTGAAATTAAAGGTAGTACAGAGTATTTAATTATTTATATTTCATTGTCACCATATGAATAAAAATATTAGTTAATTAGAAACTTTTACATCTAAAAATAATGGTGTGTTTTGTACTAGTTTAACATTTTAATTAACTTATCATGGAGAAGGAAATAATGAGTTAACATGTAAGCTAATACAAAGTCATACTAGTGATTCTTTCCTGGATTATTTTATGAAAGTGTTGATTATAAACCAAAAAAAATTTTGTGATAAGTATTTTACTAGACTGTATAGAAAAACATAAAAAAGTTTATATTTCTTTCGCAATAATCCTTATTTAACATCTAATCTAATTTGATTATAAAACACAATTGATATTTTAACAACTTACTATAATGTATTACTTAAATAAAATATCTGATTGTTGGTAGAATGCACCGACAATTGTTATTATTATACAGCATAGCATGAGACACAGAAATGAAGTCATTTACAATCTCTTATTAGGAAGGCACTATCAAACAACAATAAATATATAAGATTGCAGCTGCATACATTATTTAAGAACATATTTTACATTATTTACTATTTGAAAAATCATGAAAATACCTAACATTCTAAAGACAATACCCAGTGAGTTTAAAGTCATTTTATTATCTGACTCGTCAGTTTGCTATCATATTTTTTTAAATATTAAAATCTTATTAGTTTTTATGTTTTTAATGTCAAATTTTATGTCTAAAATCATATAACAAGGTAAAATAAGATAAAAATATCTCAACAGGGTATACTTATTTGATATTGTTTATTATGTTAAACAATACATAAAACATTGTATACATCCTTGGTATGTTAAGCAATTGTGTCAAAAGAAATGTTTTTCCAACTGTATAAACAGTATTACTACAAAATTTGTAGCTTTCGGAATTCTTAAACATTATTTGTGATTGAGAAATCTCATTTTGGTATACTGTAAATATTTGTTCAATGTTTTTTAGTTATATACTTATAATAAACCTACTTATAATAAATTAGTTTTTAGGCATTTACAATTTATACATGATTCATGTAATCCTATTTTGATAAATATTATTAAAAATTGATTATTATGATAAATTGATAATTGGATTGGACATTGCACAAAACAATAAATTAGTCTTTTTAAAACAATATGCCTTCCATAAGATTAACTAATTCATTAATAAGGACAAATTCATTTCAATAAGGTTTACTTTTTTGCAGCAAGAATCTTGGTACTTTTAGCTTATAAAATTAAGAAATATTATTGTCACACAAATTTTGAAGGAACATGTGACCTAATGAGGCCAATAGTATATTTGATCAGGTTTAAGTATTCAATTTTCCTTCAAATCAACCTTATCCAGTTGGAAAACAAAACCACAAATAATTAAAAATAAATAAATGAACAATGTTTAATCAATTTACTATATATTAAAAACAAATTATGCACCCATACCCATACATAGATTAGAATGGAATTTAAAATAATCTATCGAGTTAATTAAATCTACCTAGTAATGTTTTTCAGTATTTGAGCACAGGTATTCTATGTTCCTAGTCTACTGAGAAGTTATAAACCGAATAAAATGTGCCATGCTTCATAGTTTTGTTTATCTGCATGCCCAATACACTCTGCGATGTGTTTACGACCAGTTTTTATGTAATTCGCAAGATTTACGCGTGCTTGTTCGTAATATAAACATGAGTCAGTGGAGGTTTTCTTCCTCATTGCAGATTCTCATGTAACATTTTATTGCTATTAACGCTCCGTACTTAACGCGAAACACTCTTTGAAGCGTCTAGGTTAATATTAATAAATATTAAACATCCCCAACATTACAGACAATGTTCCAAAATTAGAATACACGTTAAAAAATAAAGATCACTACTGTTGTTTATAAACTCGAAAGCACATCATAATTATCAATGGACATAAGACTCACCTTTATATCATCGGTCGGATGTATTTGTAACAAGTTTTTAACAAACGCGGCCTGGAATTTGCACTAAAAAACAAGTTTATGTAGAAAAACACACTGACCGTACCCGATTTGACGTTTAGTTAAACTCAATTCGATACGAATAATGTTTTGCCAAAAATCCCAACACTACAATACATGTTACACAATCGAAATGTGACAGTTTAGTGAAAGTACGAAAATCAAATATTATTGTAAAAATCGGAATGCGAAAGCGATAAAGCGCCAACTGCCGTAAACCGCAATATTTCCACAACTGACATTTTATCGAAAAATATGATGCGGTATTGCCAGCTTTCAAACCAAAAGTTCTACAATATTGTTTAAAATTATACAAATGTTTGATGTTATTTTATATCAATACTTCTTTAAAATTACGGTTTATAATTGTACTTAGATATATCGAAGATATTGAATACTGCACATGCAACGTTATTTTAAATAATAATTTGCTTACATTCAAATAACATTTATTTGTAAAAGTAGAAATAATACTTGGAATGTGATTCATATTATTAAAAAATGTGTGAAATTGACAATTATTTAATTCTTCCTGAATTCAGATTTAACTTAAAACTTTGGTAAATATGAAGAGCTTGCAACACTAACAGTGACGTTTCGTTACTCGCAAGTCCCAATGTTTATCTTTTACTAAATGAATGTATCGTTATGATACTAATATAATAGCTGCATGAAATATATAATCCTAAACGAATTTTAAATTTGTATTATGTTCAAAATCTACAAAATTAATTTGTGTATTTTATACATATTAAACAGTACCAACGGCATCTGTCGGATAAGCTGTAAACGAAAACAAAAGCTAGTGCGGCAAGGAAACTTTGTTATGCAGCTTTTTAACTAAGTAATTGATACAAAATTATTTTTTTACACAAAATAAGAACAAAATGATGTATATATTGGGTATTATATCTTTTGTATAGTGGTTTTAGTCAAGCGTAATGTAAAAATAGAGAAAAATCTTCAAAAGTACCCTTCTGCTATGAACACAGCAGCCTACGTCAAGTGGGCTTGAAAATTCAACCAAACTAGCCTATGTCTGTCTTAAACGATTATCTACGAACACCTCTGTGGGTGTCCCCGACGGACAAAAACGAGCTGCTAAAGCCAGTATGGGCGCATATTTTTTTTTTCTTTTTTGACGCGGTGAAACCGGGTTACCGCTAACGCCCCATCTCGGGGGAGGATGGAGCGATTATGTTGGGTTCACCGACAGGCATACCAACCAAAACTCCGTGTTGCCCTCTTCAGCGCAATTGGAACGGCCCCGGGAACCCGAAGCAAGAGCGCTCCAGCTTCTACCGGGACCATCCCTGCACAATGCCGCTCAATTTGCGGCCCGTACCATGATTATGTTGACAATTGTTTCCTCCTCCTCCTGCCGCCAAACATCTCGAGGTCGCATTGTACGTGAGTACAATGGGCGCAACAACAGCACCCCACTGCGCGCCCGCGACCTTCACTTCCCCATTAGTCGCCTACTACGACAGGCAGGGGATACCGTGGCGGGATTCTCGAAGCGCCCCCATACCACAGGGCGCACTATGGGCGCATCTGCACTACTCATACCGTCACTGCCAAGACCATACGTCGGCTGTGAAAAATAAAGTGGTATCAGACGCATCTTACTGTTACTTAATGAGTTTTTCCCTTGATAAAAAAGAATTAACGTTCAAACTTAATACATGCTTCCTACCTAGTTATTATTTTTAGTGTATTGTTAGTTAAATCTACACGAATCGTAAGATGTGAAACTTACGTTACTTAAAAAAGTTAACTTACGTACTTCGTCAAGAAAATATATTCATTTCTAATCTGTCATCTCTATCCGTAGTACAGAATCCTGTGATCTGTAATAAATAGGTACCGTAGGTGCATGTTGGTAGTTAAAATATGTGTATATATTTTATTTTATTGATTTAATTGCGAATAAAAGTAGTAACTAATAAAATATGGTGCATTACATACCTACGTAGTTGTTGGTTGATTCGCTTATGGTCCCGTCACCCGTGAAGAGAAAAGATTTGAGTATAATACCTTCAAACTTCTCATAAGTGTCTTGTTAATCAGACTAATGAGGTAAACAGAGGTACAGGTAATGAGGTAACTGTATACGATATCGTATTTTAGTTTTACTTTTCTTTTGTTCTTTATAATCTAAGTATTGCTTTCTAAAATGAAATAATAAAAATGGGATTGCTTTGTATTTTCTACCGTAACGTTCAATATTTCAAAGAAATTTTGTACTGTACAAGCCGAGTGCAAGCAATTCGAATGATATACGGCCGAAAGGCTCAATGAGGCACCTCCGCACAACCGACTCCATTGTTCATTTTTGCTAAAAAATGGCGGGAAAACGGGCGTAAAATGAAAAATCCGAGAAAATGTCCGCCACGTAACTTTATGTCATCATCATCATCATCATATCAGCCACAGGAAGTCCACTGCTGAACATAGGCCTCCCCCAATGATCTCCACAATGACCTGTTGGAAGCGGCCTGCATCCAGCGACTTCCTGCGACCTTAGTCAGATCGTCCGTCCACCTTGTAGGCGGGCGTCCGACACTTGAAATGTCAAAATGCGCCATTTTATTTCACGATTGTTGCTGATGTTGCCTCACACGAAACAGGTGCGTTTGTTGTTTTTTTTAACAAAGATAGAGCCGATAGTTGTGTTAACCTAGTCTATGCTTAGATCGACTTGGCTAGGGTACAGTACTACTGTTTCACAGGAAACCAACGACTTTGTTGGCGTCACATATTTGATGAGGTTAATAAGTTAATAACAGTGGCGGTACCTCACCACTTACCGATAATTAAAAGACCTTTTTACCTGTTTGCGGAACCTATTCAACAACAAACATCTCCATAGGTAGAAAATTCAAATGTAGACTTTATCGTATTAAAAAGACAGAATAATCTTTATAAAGTCTGGACAACAATTTAATACAATTTGAACTATTAGTGGTACATTTCAGTAATGTTTTCCTTCAGTGGATTCACATCAGCAAGTATGTGTGTGTAAAGATGGTGTAATTTGGTCCAAATAACTTCATACTCCAGATCGGAGAGGCCGTCTATTTTGTACCTTTTGGTGGCTGTACGCAGAAGTCTGTACCTGAAACATAACATCTTATTGTTATATTTGTACGATTATGTGACTCTCCTCTCCCCCCCCCCTCTCTGTTTATCTTCGGACACAGGAAGTCCACTGCTGGACATAGGCCTCCCCACATTAACCTGTTGGAAATGGCCTGCATCCAGCGAGTTCCTGCAAGGTCATGCGTCCACCTTATGGGGGGCATCCGACACTTCGCTTGCCTGTACGTGGCCTCTACCCTAGAACCTTAGAACCTTAGCCTTGCCGGGCCACCTTTTTCTGCCCTCCTATTGGCTAATATTTGAACAGGTTGTGCAACATACATAAATTATTTGAAAAAAAAAGTAGTTTAGGTCTATTTAATTCTACTCAAACTCGTTTTAAAAGGATAATTTCGTCTATCAAAGGAATTTATAGCAATTTATTGCTAAATAAATAATTCAATTTTTACTAATGTAGGAGCGCTACCAACATTCTGTATCAGCCCATATACGTCCCACTGCAGGGCACGGGCCTCCTCTACAATCGACAGTACGATTGAGAGTGGTTAGGCCATATAGTCCACCACGCTGGCCTAGTGCGGGTTGGCGGACTTACATACCATAGAAATTTTTTAAAAATCGCTATGGTATGCAGGTTTCCTCACGATGTTTTCCTTCACCGTTTTAGTGCGTGGTGATTGACTATCAATACACACATGACTCCGAAAAGTCAGAGGTGTGCCCTGGGATTCGAACCCGCGACCACCATGAACATGTTGGCAGTCGCGTCTAGTCCGTTTACCAACAGGCCACCACGCACTTCGACCAACCTTGCTACCAACATTACGAACAAGAAAATATCTACGTTTTTCAAAACGCGAATGTATAACAGCGCTCTATATATAAATACTCTAAGCCTAGAACTTTATGACTACAAGGCATCTTATAATACCTAAGTTAAGTGTTACGCGGACTAAGTATCCATTAATGAAAGCGAGTATCAACCTGGCTGTGTTTGTATATACGCAGGTTCGCCAACCCACAATAGGCAAATGTGATGGACTATATATCGGTCATATTGTCTATATGGCCCATATATGACCTAACCCCTCTTAATCAAGCTCTTGATTGTAGAGGAGGCCCGTGCACTGCAGTGGGACGTATATGAGCTGATACAACAACGCAGGGGAACCCGAAATGCGACACCCATATGTGGCTAACTATGGCGAATCCTTATGCGCTGTCTACATTGGTCGCTTTACGGATACGAATACGGAAGTAACAACAATTAGTTATTATATGGTTAAGTATTTAAGTTCAAGCCTTTATTCCCAAAGTTGTAATTAATTATGTAAAATGAAGATTCTCCAATAACAAACATTTTGCGTTTTCAATATGACCGCTTTCAACAGGTCATTGTGAAGATCCTTGGGGGAGGCCTATGTTCAGCAGTGGACTTCCTGTGGCTGATATGATGATGATATGATGAAATATGACTTTTGCATGGCAAATTTTCCATGTTACGCATCAATTGTGATTACAATTAGTCATTCAATACACCTAAGTTTGGCAGTGCTGGTTCAAACAATATCTATTGTTCACCTAAATATGACTCCCTGTACAAAGTATTACCTATATTGTTAGTAAAACTATAGTGAACATATTTAAATAATGAGTTAACCTCCATTCCACCTATTTACAATAATTCCAAAAAAGCAAGCAATCTTTTTGGATGAGATTTTCAGTTTTAGAATCTCCCAATAAATTTTCGGATCGAAATACGATTCTTAAACTATGTGTGAATCAAATGACATCCTTGTCACCCCTCCAAGTGGTATAGGCGTGATCAAATTTATATCATTATCAGTATATAAAATGACAAACGAAAATACCGTCGCACTCAAATCACTAATAGCATTGCCCAAAAATACATACTAAGATAATATTTGTATTTAAACATTTGTCGACCAATAGGAGATACAAAATAAGCCAAAAGCTGTGTATCCGCCTTTAGGGCAAATGTTATCTGTGATAAGATATCGGTCGTTGCTTTGGATATCGAAGCAAACTGCGATCTAATCTACGTTTAGATTATGTAAGTATACATAATACTCGATAAGTAGATATGACATATAATTTATATGTATTTGATCGATCAGCGTACACGTTATCTGACATATATTTTATTGTGGTATCTAATCGATAAAATAGAACAATATTGCGCAAAAAAATACGAGGCATGATATAGTTTTTTGAGACGAAGTGCAAAAAGCTTACGATATAAGTATATGCGAATGTTGCTTTTTTTATTGCAATGAATGGCGAGACGAGCACGCCGTTCAAATGATGGTAAGCGACACGACCGCTCATAAATAGTAGCAAAACCAAACAACTCCTTGAATTACAAAGCAATACTTGCATTCCACTGAACTCGCCATCCTAAGACATAAGATGTTAAGTCTCAATATGTCCAGTAGTTACTCTGGCTACAATTTCCATCAATCCGAAACACAACAGTTTAGGTTGTTATGCTATCATGCCTTGCTTGCACAATCATATTTTGCACACATTTCATTCAATTCAATCATCATCAACAATCATCTAATCGATCGTAATAAAACACACAGGTCGCTAACCCCTAGTAGTGCTAACCCCACAGTAAGATCGAGTGTTGTGTCGTGAGTATCAGGAACTACGAGAGACTTTTCGGTCTCACAGACCCGGAAGAAATATTTGTGAGCCGCACAAGCATTTCTCTCGGTGCGGGGATCGAACCTGCGGCCACTCGTTTCACAGACTGCGTCTAACCAACTGCGCCACGGAGGCTGTCAAACAAGAATAACTATTAACGTTAATAATTACCTGTCATAATTTACAGGCTGTTTTGGATGTGGCAAGGATGTGAACCTGGCCACAGTCTTGTTATACCTTACCATCGGTATCCTCGCGGAAAGAATTCTGTTGAACACAAAAGAAGCAGGTATAATTTATTTATTTTTGGTCGCAATAAAAATTATCAGTTACAGTTCATGTAAAAATCGGATCACATCTACCCAGAAAAGAAGTTCTGAAATCCATGTGTCATTACTGGCGTTTCTAAATTCCCTTTAAAGATACAAGTATGACCCAAAAGTATAGGTTTATAAAGTGTCTATGAAAAAGGCTGTAAATAAACTCATTTGCAAAAAAAAAAACGGGCACCTAAGCAATGAGCCATTTCAAATGTTACTTTTATTTTTGTTTGATAATTATAGGTAGTTTTACTTTCACAATTTTGTAAATTAATAAGCAAATAATCGTTTTCGTCAGTATTATCATAAAATTTTGATAAAATTTATGGGTTTTAATGCTAAAGTTCACTAGTAGTGTATGCTCGCTAGTAGAGCATATGCTCGTGAAGTAAAAGTTAACAAAGATTTTTGTTTGTTTTTTCTTTAATAAAGTAAAAGCAGATAAATGTTTAGTATCGAGTGTGACCCCCTCTAGCTGAAATCACAGCTTGAATTCGTCTGGGTATGCTAGCGAGGATATCCCGGATACTTGCTTGCGGAATACGTTTCCACTCCACGGTAATCACATTCTTCAGCTCTCTGATGGTCTGCGGAGCCGGTTGTACTGATCTCACGCGTCGTTTCAGAACGTCCCAGACATGCTCTATAGGATTGTGCCTGGTTCTGGAAGAAAAACATGTACCCAACCACGGGATGATCGTTTTCTTGTGAGTCGCGCATTGAGAAATCGCAAGTCTTCGTATGTGGACCTTAAGAACAACCTCGAAGAAGTAAGAAATGTGCATATTAGTCTATGGACGGTCAGGAGGAGGCTTCTCGCGGCCAACATACGCAGTCATCGCCCGGCCCGCGGCCCTAAGTTACTCCGTGAGCACAGAGTTGCCAGGCTTAGGTTTGCTCGAAATTGTGAGTCATGGACTCAAGAAGACTGGAATAGGGTATTGTTCTCCGATGAAGCCAGGATATCTCTGTTCGGTGAAGATCGACGTCGGCGAGTGCTACGAAGAAGAGGAGAACGCTTTACAGAGGCTTGTTTTGAAGAAATCACATCTTATGGTGGGGACTCTGTTATGTTTTGGGCAGGAATAAATTCAATGGATCGTACAGAGTTAGTCTTCATTGAAAACAGCTCACTGACTGGACGTCGATACATAACGGAAGTTCTAATTCCTCATGCACAACCCGCATTGGCCGCTTTAGGCGAAGACTCAATTTTTATGGACAACAACGCTTGCGCCCACCGATCTGGCGATGTGGAAGCGTATGTGCAAGAGGTCGGCATTCGTCGTTTGGATTGGCCAGCTCGAAGTCCCGACCTCAATCCTATAGAGCATGTCTGGGACGTTCTGAAACGACGCGTGAGATCAGTACAACCGGCTCCGCAGACCATCAGAGAGCTGAAGAATGTGATTACCGTGGAGTGGAAACGTATTCCGCAAGCAAGTATCTGGGATATCCTCGCTAGCATACCCAGACGAATTCAAGCTGTGATTTCAGCTAGAGGGGGTCACACTCGATACTAAACATTTATCTGCTTTTACTTTATTAAAGAAAAAACAAACAGAAATCTTTGTCAACTTTTACTTCACGAGCATATGCACTACTAGCGAGCATACACTACTAGTGAACTTTAGCATTAAAACCCATAAATTTTATCAAAATTTTATGATAATACTGACGAAAACGATTATTTGCTTATTAATTTACAAAATTGTGAAAGTAAAACTACCTATAATTATCAAACAAACCAATAGTAACATTTGAAATGGTTCATTGCTTAGGTGCCCGTTTTTTTTTGCAAATGAGTTTATATATCCCAATAGTTATGCTAGGGAAGCTGGATCTCACCTCCAATAGATGTCATTGTCTTCGCCGCCCCAGCCCCAGTAGAGGTTGGAGAATCCATTTATTTGCTCAAAATGCTTCACAGTCATAGCAGATACTCCTCCAAACAAAGTGTGATATGCTTCATACGAACTGAAAATAAAATGTATTTAAACAGCGCTTTGACACTGAGGCACTGAGACTTACATGGGAATGTATGTGTATTGTAGGGTAGACATAATTTTATATATTTTATACCACCGGCATACAACAATAAACCAGTCTTGAGTTAACCGCAATCGTAGTTTTATTGTGTAATTACAAGTGGCGCAGTCAATTGGATTTTTTTATTGATAATCGTCAATATGCCGTACGGGAAGTTACATGAATTCGATATTCATAATAAGGCAAACTGGGGAGCATATGTGAGGCTCGTGAAACAGTTTATTTTACTCAACGAGATCAAACCCGAGTTACACGTGGCGACATTGGTGACGCATGTCGGTGCAACTACATACGAACTTATGTGCGACCTTTGTTCGCCGGATCATCCCGAAGACAAACAGTTTGAGGACCTCGTGGCGTTGGTCGCAGAGCACCTGGAACCGAAACGGTCGGAAATCGCCGAGCGGCACATATTTCGGCAGCGACGGCAGACTGAAAGTGAAAACGTGGGTGTATTTCTACAAAACCTTAAACATCTAGCAACGCACTGCAACTTTGGCGTTCTATTAGAAGAAAATATCAGAGATCAATTTGTGTCCGGCTTACGAAGTGAAGAAATGCGTTCTCGTTTATTTGCTGAACCTACGTTGGACTACAAAAAGGCGGTGGAGTTGGCGCTGGCATTGGAGGCGGCTGAGCGGCATGCCGAAACGGCGGCTGCGAGCAGCGGTGCCTTGGCAGCAGCGCCGGGCTCGGCAAACTTGAGGCTCGGGCAGGGCGGTGACGGGCTGCATCGTGTGGCGCCGGGCGAGGCCGGGGGCTACGCGCGACGGCGAGGTGCCGCTTGCTGGCGGTGTGGTAAAAGTAATCACGCCCCAAACAAGTGTCGGTTCAAGTTATACACGTGTAATAAGTGTGGTGAAAAAGGCCACTTAGCTAACATGTGTGCTAAATTTGTGAAAAACAATAACGGCCGATTTAAAGCGCAAAATTATATTGAACAAAGTGATTCTCAAAGTGATGCGAGTGACGGATTATACCACTTTTCGAGTAACCGTAAGGACGATCCATATTATTTAGAATTACAAGTAGAAAGTAAAAGCATATTCTTTGAAGTAGACACTGGTAGCAAAATATCGGCGGTGTCTAAGCAATTCTATGATAATAATTTTTCATATTTACCTATCTTGAAAGAAAATATTAAATTTCGGTCATATTCTGGCGGTGTAATAGTGCCGCTGGGCCGTATTCAGGTGTCGGTAAAACACGGCAGTGAATCGGAAATATTACCATTATTTATAATAACAAATGGAGGCCCGCCACTCATGGGCCGCCATTGGTTACGTAAATTAAATATGAAAACATTGAACATTTTTAATATAACGCATAAAACCGATACCATTGTTTCAAATTTAAAATCAGAGTTTCCTGAAGTTTTTAACGAAGGAATAGGCACTTTCAAAAATGAGATTAAATTGTATTTAAAAGACAATGCCGAACCGATATTTTGCAAGGCTCGCCCAATTCCGTTAGCGTTGCGTTTACCGGTTGAACGCGAATTAAAACGTTTAGAAGCAGAGTCTATTATAGTCAAAGTGGACAGATCCGATTATGGCACACCTATTGTACCCATCATTAAACGAGATGGTACAATACGGATCTGCGGCGACTATAAAATTACTGTAAATAAACAATTAAAGGACTTTCACTATCCGTTACCGCGCGTTGAGCAATTATTCGCAGCGCTAAGTGGAGGGGAGCAATATACCAAACTCGATTTAAAAAATGCTTACTTACAATTGAATTTAGATAAGGCGTCTCAACCGCTTACTGCTATTACCACACATGTTGGAATTTATGTATATCGAAGAGCGCCTTTCGGTTTAAAGTGTTTACCCGAAATTTTTCAAAAATTAATCGAGGAGATTTTATGTGGAATAAATAATGTAGTTTGCTTTATTGATGATATATGTATAACTGGGTGTTCTAAAGAGGTGCACATGAGAAATTTAAGGGCTGTCCTGTCTCGGTTAAGAGAAGCTGGCCTACGCATAAAGTTTGAAAAGTGTGAGTTTTTTAAAAATGAAGTTCATTACTTAGGATATAAGATAAACAAAAACGGTCTATATACGGATGATAATAAAGTGGCGGCAATAACAAATCTGCCCGCGCCGCAAAATGTGTCACAATTAAGAGCTGCATTGGGCTTAATTAATTACTATTCGCGGTTTTTAAGAAATATTAGTAGCACATTGAATCCGCTTTATTCTTTGCTAGCGAAAGGTGCCCGTTGGGAGTGGACGGACGCTTGTCAAAGTGCCTTTGAGCGCATAAAACATCAATTAGTGAGCGGGCCAGCGCTAGCGCATTATGAGCCACAGCTGCCGCTTGTGCTTGCAGTGGACAGTTCCGCATACGGTCTGGGCGCTGTGTTGTCACACGTTTATCCAGACGGTGCAGAACGTATAGTGTGTTGTGCTTCACGCACTTTAAGCGAAGCGGAGCGCCGATACAGTCAGATAGACAAGGAGGCGTTAGCCATTGTTTATGGGGTCTCGAGACACCATCAATATGTATTTGGGCGTAAGTTCACATTACGTAGCGATCACAAAGCCCTTTCATACATTTTCGGACCTAAACACGGCATACCTCAAACGGCGGCCAGTCGGCTGCAAAGGTACGCAGTTCGACTAGCCGCATACGATTTTGATATTGTTTTTGTATCGACCGATAAAAATGGCAACGCCGATGGATTGTCTCGCCTACCCATGGTCTGTATAAAAGATATAGATAACAAAAAAAATGAAGAAGCAGCTTATGTGCATTACGTGGAGGATGTCTTTCCTATAAATTATAAGGATGTGGCCAGAGAATTAAAAAAGGACGCTATCCTATGCAAGATATATTTTATATTTTAAGTGGATGGCCGGATAAAACAGAGATCGAAAATGAAAAACCCTATTTCCACCGAAAGGAATCATTACAAATTGATCATGGTTGTATCGTCTGGGGATACAGGATAGTTGTACCAAGAAGTCTTCGCAAGCATATTATAGAGGAAATTCATGACGGCCATGTGGGTACCATACGTATGAAACAAATTGCGAGAAATTACGTGTGGTGGCCTCAGATCGATTCCGACATCGAAGAACGCGCGCGGTCCTGCGTGGCGTGTCGCGGAGTTCGCGACGCACCGCCGCGAGCGCCCCCCGCGCCGTACGCCTGGCCGCATGAACCGTGGGCCAGATTGCACGCTGATTTTTTGTACTATAAAGGGAAACATTATTTCCTGGTCATAGATGCCCATTCTAAATGGATCGAAGTCGCAGCCATGTCGACTGGTACTTCAGCGGGCTTAGTTATTGCTAAGTTGAGAGAACTATTCGCTAGATTTGGGCTCCCGAGGCAATTAGTGACTGATGGGGGACCACCCTTCACGTCCTCCGAACTTGAAGATTTTCTGAAAAAGAATAGCGTTCAACACATTGTCACAGCACCGTATCATCCTGCCAGTAATGGAGCAGCCGAAAATGCGGTTAAAACTATAAAAAAGGTCATGAAAAAGGCAACAGCTGACGGGAAAAGTATAGAAGCGGCGCTAAACGCGTTTTTATTGCAGTATAGGAACAGTGCGCATTGTAGTACTCAAAAAGAACCCGCGGTGGCGATGATGGGGCGGCGGCTGCGCACCCGACTCGATCAGCTGCGCGCGCCTAGCGCTGCACAGTGCGTCGCCTCGGCGCAACGCGCCCAGCTCGCTCATGCCGGAGGCGTGCAGCGGGAGTTCTCGGCGGGAGATCCGGTGTTAATTAGAAATTATTCAAAACAAGGGCCTAAATGGAACGAAGGTACCATCGCGGAACGAACCGGTACTGTCACCTACAAAGTTGACGCGAACGGTAATCGAACCGACACCAAACACGCTGACCAATTGATTCCCAACAAAACTAAGCGGTTCTCGTGGGCTTTTAGTGTGGATAAGGATTCCACTGAGCGCTCCCCAGAGGTCGAGAGTACCACAGAGACTACAGCCTCGTCACCGTCGGCTAAACCGTGCGGGAGTGCAGACGTGCCCCCGGAAGGAGAACAACTAATGCCAGTGAAGTCAGCGGCGTTACCGTCAGTACCTAAAACAAAGATACGCGCTAATACTGCTCCATGCAAGCTACCTACGCTCCGTCCACGTACCAATAGGCCCAATTACAAATTATGCTAATAAAAAAAATAAAAAAATGCGGTCAAATTTATTCGCCTACTTTCGTGTACCCGTTATACATGTAACATTAAATCGCCTTATATAATGCCCTTCATACCCAGTAACATACATGTTGTAATTACTAAAGGAACATAATGCTGTTATAAGTACATAGGTATATTGTATTGTGATATGTTGCTGTTTGTTTACTATAAAGTATGTAATAATACTGTTCACATTACACTAGTAAAGAACCAATAATGTAAATTTATCAATGTTAATACAGAGATTGTGTAACAACTAACATATTTACTTATATAATTCATGCATTAACGGTTTACTTTTAAGGAGGGAAGTGTAATGTATTGTAGGGTAGACATAATTTTATATATTTTATACCACCGGCATACAACAATAAACCAGTCTTGAGTTAACCGCAATCGTAGTTTTATTGTGTAATTACAGTATGTTATAAGTTCAGTATAAGTTAGGAACCAGTTAGCAAACCGGCAATTTGAGAACATTTTTGGTTGGCCTGATAATGGACATTTTTCACAATTAATATCGTCCTAAAAAGTACATAGTTATATCAAAACCTCGATTCAGTATGCGAAATATACTAATTGAATTTTGTTTTTCCAAATTAATAAATTGAAAATTATTGAAACATCTTATATAACTCACTGATGCACTAAGTTTTGCACTAATCATCACGCTTAATGCCAGAGCAACCATAACGCAGTCGCATGTTAAAAATAAACAAAAAATATAGTTCGAATGTGTACAGCCTACAAGGTCATTACTTACAGATGATCTTTTTCGACAACAGTGCCGCACATGTGCCGAGGAAACGTGGGGCAGGTGTACAGAATATCATCACTCAACGGCAACAAATCCACGTCGTGAAGCACCACGCAGTGCCAGTTATTGTACTTCCACATCTCCTTAAAACCGATGTTGAATAGCTTCCCTCTGTTGAACTTCTCATCGCCTTGAAATATATATTGGAACATTATACTTGGACTGCACCTTTGACAGCCACCGTGGCGCAGTAGGTTAGACTCTTCATTCGATCCAATCATTGAGACAAATATTTGTGTGATCCACGAGACCTTCCATTCGGGTCTGGATGTTTATGAGACCGAAAAGTCTATCACAGCTTCTGATACCCACAACACAGGACTCGATGTTAGTGTGGGGTCAGGACTATGTATGACTGTTGGGTGTTTTTATTTATTTATTTACTTTCTCACAGGAGATCGACGTGAAGCTGCAGATTCACTATCTGATTCCCAGTACCTTTTTTCTCTTCCGATCCTTTCTCCTTACCGCTCCCCTCCTGATTTGACGGGTTGGCAAGTAGCAACACATTTATGATCCAAGCGTGGATGTTCATGGGCGCCAGTGATCACTTACTATCAGTTACCCTGTTTGCTTGTTTGCTGGTCCTATGCAATAACAAAAACTTAATTTTACTGGCAGGTTTCAGATCAACTATTTCATTAGCGAGTAACCCTATCCTCTTGACGATTTAAATTATTAATTTTCTTATTGTGTCTTCACGCCGTACTATAAAAGAAGTATGTAAGGTTCAAAGGCTCGATGGGATACCAACTTATCCATTTTCTATATCTATACAAATATTTTACAGAGGAAAGATTTGATTGTTTGCATTGAATAAACTCTGAAACTACTGCAACCATTTGGAAAATTCTTTCAGGATTAGAATACTACATTACTTCTGATGAACATAGGCGATAGAATATTTTCAAAAAAAGTGTATTGCGCCCGGGGGAACCAGGCCGTTAATTATTACTTAGTAGACACATTTTTACATACCTAATTAATTTTAATCAATATTAATTATCCTCATAGCCCTTAATAAATATGTATCTTACTTATATTTCTTTTCTACTTTAGCACTACTATATATTTATTAGTGAACTAGCTATCGCTTCAGTCTTCGCGCGGGTGCAGATAGTTTTTGAGTCTAGTCCACATCAACAACATAATATTATTTCACATTTTCTATTTAAATTCAGTGTGGCCGGCTATATTGGGGCCCTCCACTATAAATCCGAAACGAAGTTCGAAACTTCGGACGAACGAAGTTTATATACGATACGAATGTACCTACTCTGTAAAAGTTCGAATTTGGGTAACGTACATCGTAACCACACGTCTATATTGTCTATGGTTACGACCATAAGTCAATAACGACCATAAGTATGTGTAGGTACATTCGTATCGTATATAAACTTCGATCATCAGAAGTTTCGAACTTCGTTTCGGATTTATAGAGTAGGGCCCTTGCTTTTCCCGGCTAGCGCCGTTATATCAAGTTGCGTCCCGTTTCAGACTGTCCATGACGCAATGCATACATCCTACATCCTCTCCTGTCCCGTGCCAACCATTCGAATTTGAAAGACTCATTCCATGGAATGAGTCAAGAATTCGAATATACATATTTGCTACTCTAGAACTACTAGAGCTACTAGAGCTCTAAGAACTATATTTTTTCGAAATAAAAAGTTGCCTTTGTCTTGTGTTGTGGACTTCAGGGTTCAGTTATCCCTTAAAGTATTTATAATGTAGAGGGAGCGCTATCATACATTTGCGTCTTCAAAAACGTAGATATTGTCTTGTTCGTAATGTTGGTAGCGTTTTTATATTAGTGAAATTTAACAACAAATTCCCATAATCTACTATGATAACCGAAAGTATATTTAGCTATTATCCTTTTAAAACGAGTTTGAGTGGAATTAAATAGTCCTAAATCTTAGAGTATATACATATAGAGGGAGCGCTGGTACTTGAAAAACGTAGATAAAAATGGTGGTGCCGGGGCCACCTTTTTTTTTCCCGCCAATCAGTATGGATTCAGACAGCGTGGGGTACACATGAAATCTTCTAGAAAGAAAAATCTTAAAATGCCATTTTGCGTCATTAAATTGTGCCCAAATTCTACCAAACGCATAATTAATAAGTATATTATTAGCTACCATAGGTAACATTGCATATTTATTAATATATCGGGAGATATAATCGAAGGAATTTTACTAAAAAAAATTTAGAATTTGCGCGCTTTCTATAGATATATTTTTCAGTGTTGCAAATTTATAAAAAAATTAATAACTCGATATCCTGGTAAATTGTTTAAACTGTTTTTTAATATAAATAAATTAATATGAAAAAAATAATTTGACGTTATATTAAACCGACAAAATAAAATTATTGCCGCCATTTATTTAATATGACAATGAGTTAAAATTTACTAAGTTTGTGACTAAATATGATTTGTAATATAAATATTTTGTTATATAATTGGATATAATTTTTAAATCTGTCTGACTTTAATCTGGATTGTGAATATTGGCCGCCATTTAAATTTTAGAGCCTTAGCGCGACTTCTGGTAGGAGGTATATATTTAATATTTAACGGCCGTCTCCGTGTACCGGTAACATAAATTCATAGACGGACTTGAATATTTTGGCGGCCATTTTGAACTTTTTTGTTATCAACCCGATCGCTCTCAAAATTAATATCTGGCAGTCTCTGGGTACGGATAACATAAATTTATAGTCAGAATTGCATACTTTGGCCACCATGTTGAAATTTTTTGTTTTTAACCCGATTGCTCTCAAAATCAATATCTATCTGTTAAAGATATGTAAACAACCAAATCTATATAATGTTTTTTTAGGATACCCCTAGATCGAAAAATAAGACGCCAAAGCGTTAATATTATAAAAAGGAGTCGTTTAGAAGACTGTTGGATACCTACAAAATATTTTTATTATAATTAATATGATGAGAATATATTTTTAATTTTAAATAATATAGTAGTTTCTACATTGTTGGAATGTAGACGGTCGACCTGGTTAAGGTTTCAGGAAGTCGCTGGATGCAAGGCACACAGGCTTGAGGAGGCCTATGTTCAGCAGTGGACAGTGAAAGAGAGAGAGAGGGGGAGAGGGAGACAGAGAGAAAACTTTAGATTTTGATTCTGAGAGCAATGGCAGCCACAATACTTTACCTATGAATGTGGCTTATTGGTACCGAGAAACCCTCAGATATTATATTATATATAGATTTGACAGCCTCCGTGGCGCTGACGGTTAGACACCGCCTGTGAAACGAGAGGCCGCGGGTTCGACCCCCGCACCGAGAGAAATGTTTGTGTGGCCCACAAATATTTCTTTCGGGTCTGGGTGTTTGTGAGACCGAAAAGTCTCTCGTAGTTCCTGATACCCACGACACAAGACTCGATCTTAGTGTGGGGTCAGGACTATGTATGTGACTGTTGGGTGTTATTTATTTATTTATTAATTTTGAGAGCAATCGGTTTAATAAATAAAAAGTTCAAAATGGCGAGCACAGTTTTTTAATCTACTTATAAATTTGGTTTATTGGTGCCGACTGCCGAGATACCCTCAGATGTTGATTTTGAGAGCAATCGATTCAATGACTAAAAAGTTGAAAATGGCCAGTTTTTTTAAAATCTGACTATGTACTTGGTTTATTGGTGTTGACATAACGTCAGATATTGATTTTGAGAGCAATTGGTTCAATAAATAAAAAGTTCAAAATGGCGGCCACAGATTTTTAATACAACTATAAATTAGGCTTATTGTTGCCGAGTTACATTCAGCTATTGATTTTGAAAGCTATTGGTTCATTAAATCAAAAGTTCAAAATGGCAGCCACAGTTTTTTTAAACCTTACAATGAATTTGGCATATTGGTGCCCAGATACCCTCAGATACTGATTCTGAGATAAATCGGTACAATAAGTAAAAACTTCAGAATGACGGCCACGATTTTCAATACCGAATACGAACGAAGCTCGGCTATCGAAGCATAGGGATTAAAACATTTACCATTTCACCACCAAGCATTTTCAATATTGCAATGCAATTGAATAATATAGCATTGCAAAAATACGCACAGGTAAAATTACTTCGTATTCGCAGTGAAAACGTATTCGGAATTATAGATAAACGTGTTAAAATAGTCGCCACAATTTTTCATTCTTTAAAAATATTATGTATCTATATTGTTATTGAGACTAAAAAACGTAATTAAATTTTGATACAGTTGGGGAAAATATGTTAACCGGCAACCCTAATGCGACAATGCTACCTACATTACGACCAAGAAAATATCTACGTTTTTTAAAACACAAATGTATGACAGCGCTCCCTCTATATGTATATATAGAGCCACAAAGTTATCTGGCCCGGTGGGCAAAAGTGGAAACAATAACGTCATTTGGAATGTCAGTCTATCTGCCAGTCGCTGACATATCTGCCATTGGTTGTTTACTCAATGTATTTATTTTTCCTGCATTATTTAAAACTAGTGAAATATGCCGAGAACTTCATAAAGTGACGCTAGGAACGTTAGACTTCAGGTATTACATTTTATGAAGGAAGAAAAGCATCTCAAGCACCAATAATACCCTTAGAAAAATTGTATTAACGCGTAGTTGCCGCCACAGGTCTGTGTTGTCAGCTTTTCAAAATAAATACCACATAAACAAAATTTTGTACGTACTAGTACAATACATGTAAGTACATATAATAAACTAGAATTTATCGTTACGTTCGTGGGGGCCTGTTGATGAATGGACCAGACGCGACTGCCAACATGTTCACGGTGGTCGTAGGCTCGAATCCCAGGTCACAAATCTGACTTTTCGAAATACCATCCAAATTTATTTTAGGGGTTAATTATTAACTGTGTATTCGTTTATCATCGACAATAAATCCAATTTCTTATTAATTAACAAGATATAATTTAAATAATTTTACAGAAAAACGTTCATATTTTTGAATTTTCGAACGATTTTTTATTCAATGTTGCAAGTAATTATATTGTTGAAATTCCGAAAAAGTTCCGGAATAATTTTTATGTAAAAAATATAAAATATTTGAATTTGGAGCGAAATAAATTATAATAAGCCAAGGGTGAGTTTTATTTTTCATTTATTATTAATATTTTGTATTATGACAGCTTAAAACAATGTAACGTGAATATGTTAATTTCCGTTTATTTATTTATTTATATATTTTTCGTGGAAAAGTCATTTATCGGTAACATTAATATAGCAGTGCTACCAACATAACGAACAAGAAAATATCTACGTTTTTGAGGTCGCAAATGTATGACAGCGCTCCCTCTATATATAAATACTCTAAGGTAATAACTAATGACTCATGTAAACCTGTTTAGAATAGCTTACGCTTCCGTATAAATTCAAAATCATTAGTTTTGCCCGTTGTAGTTATCGCCACTAAACATTCGCATGCTACGCTCAAAATGCAAATTATTGACACGCGCACATTTGCATCAATTTTAATAGTAATTAATCAATACATTTCGACGCCGAAAAGCCACAAACAGAATGCCAAATGCAGTGTAAATACATGGCGAATAAACTAACATGCATTCCAATATTGAACAGCCTGATGGACATCAGTTGTCGAACTAATCCTGGTAATGGAAGCCAGCACGCACCGCTTTTTCCATTAATCAAATAAACTTGTCAATGTAAAATCATGATAGTAACATTATCTAAATGATGTACGGATATTTCGAATGACCCATGAAACTTCTCGTTAATTTTTATTTACTGTTCGCGCAAGAAATTGCCAACCTGATTTATAGGTACCTTAGATACCTATGGCGAACGCCTATTTTTGTTTTGTCATAAATTGATTCTTGATTTGAAGAAGAACTGCTTTTACCTTTGAGCGCGGTAAAGTTGCTAGATCATTTTAAAATTTCGAATACCTTTTTGTGTACACGCATTTTTTAAATTCGTTCCCCAAGGAGCAGGCTAGGAACGAGGCATTAGCTGCCTGCATAGGCGTATAAAATAATAAAATATATGTATCTGTTTGTTTTCTACAGAACCGGTTATTGCAATATTTATACATACCAGCTTGTTCGATGATAAATATTCTGTATTCCAGTTGTTGTCTCATTAGAAATGGATGCATGTGAAATACAAATACTGCTAAATTATGTTCACGATACCTGTAATATATTACTTTGTGAGTCTATTAGAACTTTTATTTAACCTTATATTACCACATTATGTTATTTTTAAATTCTAGCAAATATAAAATTTATTATATAACTACAAAGTCACATATTGACAAAGTAATTAAATAAATTAGTAGTAATTAAACCAAAAGTATTTTTTAAATATTTATCGCCCAAAACCTGACTTAAAAACATATAGGAAGAGCTGTAAAACAATGAAACAGAAATTAAAAATTAAAACCTTACCGGTATGGCACTAAAATGGCAACTTTGTGTCTTGGTCGACAGGTCACTGGGCAATAGTAGCCACCCTCCCGAACATCATGGAATTTACTGTCATTGCCGTGGTCTGGAAAAACATAGGCTAAGTTCGATTAGTCATTTATTACGCTATCCCGTTCCCTAACTATGGACTCTATTTACTAATTATTTTATTATTAATTACTGCAATGCACTGTATCAGCCTATACGGCTTCTTTCATAATTGAGAAAACGATTCAGAGAGGTTGGTGCATACAGTCATTTCAGTCATTCAGTAACTTACGTCCCGCGATGTGATAGAGGCTATCGCCATAATAATTATTATTGGGCACAAATTCCTGACTCGGATTGATAGTGGATAGAAAAATATCACTTTGTCCAACTTGAGATTCGAGCCCAGAGTTGTTATCGTACTGTTGTAAAACTGCGCTACTGGGGCAGTAATGCAAATTAAGCCACATCATTATTAATCGCTGCCTATCGCACATATTCTACAATTTCAAAATTATACTCCACGAATTGTTATTTTTGTCTATGTCCATCCATTTGATAAACAAGCGTGAACTTATGCGTTATACCTCACCTCTATCCCGTAGTCCGCTGACATTTAAAGCTGTTGAATTTTGTGGTATTTCTGAAAATAAAAGTGTCCTGTAATTGTAATCTTTTCTTTATCTATTGGCACCTATTGTGTTAGTGGAGGTAGGTCCCTCATATGTAAGAGGCCGCCTGGAAAGGTACCACCACAATATTTATTTCTCCCGCCAATCACCAGTGTAGATGCAATGTTGTGTTCCGGTTTGAAGGAAATTAAAGCTAGTGGAAATACTGGACATATTGAGACCTCACTTATGTCTCAGGATGGCGATTGTATTGGAATGTCAGGCAATGCCTAGTAATTCATAGTGTTGTTTGGTTTTGCTACTGTCCATGAGCGGTCCTGTATCTTACCTTCAGCCGAATGAAATGCTCGTCTCGCCATACAATGCAATTAAAAAAACATAGTCCTAGCCCCAGACTATCGAACTACCAGACTACGAATCACACAAACATGTTTATCGTTGCGGCCCGATTCCCGAGGCCTCTTACCCAATTGCGCCACGGAGGCTATCAAAATGGCCACCACTAATATTACTTCAATTGCATGAAGCCTACTTCTAGCCATAGACCTCCTAAAAGATTTCCATACTTGTAGAAAAAAATAAATATTAATTTAGGGAAGTTCTAATTATCAATGAATACTATAATAGACTTACCTAGTTTTCTTGGACTGCAAGCCGGTAAGTATTTATTAAATAAACTGTATTGTTTTGGTTCTGAAAATAAATTATTACTGATTAAAAACAAATGTGAAAAACCATTCTACACAAAGTTGTTTTTCACAAAAAATATTTCAAGAAAATCATAAGAAAAATGTTTCAGGCTTATCTGATTCTACTTTTGGAAACAGCCTTTCCATTTACAAACATATATTTTATTGAATCTCAAAACTCACAAACAGTTATCAACTCAGGAATCGGACCCAAAGTCTCTCAGTTCAAAACCATATACACTGCTGTAAGTCCAACTAAGCAATATACATTACGTATGCATAATGCACTGAATAAGATTTAAATTGTTTGAAATTACCGTTAATTTTACTTTTATAAGTAGTCACTAAGACAGAATCTGTTGATTTATTGAAATACTCAGTCATCTCGTGGTCTATAGGTTTTTCAATTACACTAATATTTTCTTGTTTCATCTGAGTATTAGATAGAAGATCTTCTATTTGGGTATTTACATTGTTAAATGTCGACTTATTCTTCTTAATAACATGTCTATTATTACCTGAAATAAAAAGCAATGTCATGTTATGCCTACAAAATTAACATTAAGCCTTTAGCTTATATGTCAAATCTATGCACTAAAAAGAGACTGTCCCGCCCTCACACCCACGACTGTAATGTGTGTAATGACACGAAGCATTGAAGCTCGGCGATTCTCCCGGAATGTCTAACTTGTCTTTAACCCGCAATGAAATCAATCAGAAAGTTACATTAATAGGAGGAGTTGGAAATAAATTATTGTTCACTTCCCTCCGTACAAAGCGGGCGACAAAAAATTAAATAAAGAAGTAAATAACCACGTAAAAATACTTTTACAAAAGCAGAAGTCAGCTGTAAAACGCCACGGATCAAATCTATGCACTAGTAAAAAATATATAATATAGGGGTCCTACTATATTCATCCGAAACGAAGTTCGAAACTTCAGACGAACGAAGTTTGTGACGATACGAATGTACCTACTATGTAAATGTTCAGATTGCCGATATATTCGAATCATTCATTCTTCGATCCGTAGATTCGAATTTCGTGTTACAGAGTAAGTTTCGAAACGAAAAACGTCACGAAGATTCGAATTTCGGATTTATATAGTAGGGCCCCTTATGTCGTGCGTTAATGGCCTACGATTATCACCGCGAGAGATCTAGTAAATATCTCGAAAACTTGAGATTTTAGAGATATTCACTAGATACTAAAAATACTAAATAAATAAATGACTTATAATACTAACTCTGATGGTAATTTTTAAGCTACCTTCAGCGTTTTTATGAAACTACCTACTGTTAGTGCTTAAAGTAGGTATATAAAATAAAGAGGTCGAGCTGTCATAAATTGGCGTCTTCAAAAAGTAGATCTGATAACGGAGATATGTGAGAGGCCATCTGGGTAGGTACCACCTCAATGTCTATTTCTCCCGTGAAACAACACTGCGTAAATGCACTGTTGTGTTTCGGATTGAAGGACATTGTAGCCAGAGTAACTACTGGACATATTGAGACTTAACATCTTATGTCTCAGGATGACGAGCGCAGTGGAATGTTGCTACTGTTTATGAGCGGTCGTATCGCTTACCATCAGGCGAACGGCTTGCTCGTCTCGTCATTCATTGCAATAAAAAAAAATCTATATTTTCTTGTTCATAATGTTGGTAGCGCTTCTATAATACTGATTTGAACTAATTATATAACAACAAATTGCCATAAATTCCTTTGATAACTGAAAATATATTTAGTTATAATCCTTTTAAAACAAATTTGAGTGTCATTTAATAGTCCTAAACCACAGAATACAAAACTAACAGAAGTCAAGCTCCATACAAAGCGCGCTACCGCTTCGGGCACGCAAATAGTGAGATGTTTTATGCAAAGATGGAGCAAATGAATAAAAGTTATGACACTTGTATATAAAACACTAGATTATAATAATTGAATATAAATTTCATTAAAAAAAAACATAAATTATACAAAAACAATAAAAAAACTTAGAATAATGACATACACATTTTCAGCGAGTTCATAAATAAAATTAAAATGTATTTATTGTATTATTGTGTTTTATACATATAAATTATTTAAAAAAATAATCAAACTATATGAGTGCTATTAACACGTTACGTGTTTTCGCATAACCCAGAGTTGACAACCCTTGCGCGAACGCCGAGCGTAGTGTGAGTGTAGCAACAAAAGTGAAGTACATACACAAGCTTGACTTCTGTTAGTATTCTGTGCTAAACGATCTGTGACCTAAACTACTTATATTTATTTTTCTTTAACATCCGAATAATTCATTATCCGAGTAATTCATGCATGTTGGACAACCTGTCAAATGTCAGCTAATAGGAGGGCAGAAAAAGGTGGCCCGGCACCACAATTTTTATCTATTGTTTTTGAAGTACCAGCGCGCCCTCTGTATTATAAATACTCAAAGCGTTAGTGTATGATTGGCGCGACCCATTTCCGAACGTAACAAATTTCCGATCTAACATTCAGAGAATTTAATATCCAGGGCCTTTGTCCTCTTACACGGGGTTACACGAGGAATTTCTAGCGAATCGATGCCTCATTACCTATGCATTGATTTCTCATTTCGTGTTAGAGGATTCTACGTTCACTCGCTACGAACACGATCACTGTAGAACACTAATAAGGTAAAATTTACTTAGGAACTTTTAGCATAGATACTGGCTTTACATAGTTTTCTAGGCTATCTTGATAAAGCTTGACTAGAATTCTTATATAATTATTATGTTATCATCATCATCATCATCATCATATCAGCCACAGGAAGTCCACTGCTGAACATAGGCCTCCCCCAAGGATCTCCACAATGACCTGTTGGAAGCGGCCTGCATCCAGCGACTTCCTGCAACCTTAGCTAGATCGTCCGTCCACCTTGTAGGTGGGCGTCCGACATTTCGCTTGCCTGTACGTGGCCTCCACTCAAGAACCTTTCGGCCCCAACGGCCATCGGTTCTACGAGCTATGTGCCCGGCCCACTGCCACTTATTATTATGTTATACCATTGAGGTATTATACCAGAGCGGGCATCGGGAACAAAATCTCTGCGTATTGTGCGTGCATACGGGGACCCGATTAAACGAGAGCGAAGATAATGTTACTCCGTAGGCGTGACAGGACAGAAATAGAAGGAGTGGTACGGTACCGTTCATTTTATTACAAACCTTTTGTTTGCAGTGTCCCCTCTAGTATACTATCTCAATATGTTAAACCGAATTTAATTTGTGCCGATGAAGGCCATAGGCGTTGAGGTCTATTGGTAAAGGAAGCGGCTGCCAACACGCTTAGCTTAGCGGGTTCAAACCCCAGGGCACACCTCTGGCTTCTCGGCGTCATTTGTGTATTGATAGTCAAACTACACGCACAATAATGGTTAAATAAAACATCTTGAGGAAATTGCTATCCCATAGCGATGCGATATAAAATAAATCCTACTTTTGTAATTAATCACAAATATGACTCACGGTTAAAAAGCCTATCTGTATATTTCGTTGCATTTAAATGCACTTTAATAATCCTGCGTGTGTCTTCGTTGTAATACAGGGCAAATACACAAATTGGAAGTAGACAGAGCAACAACCATCTTCGACGAAATCTTTGTCGGGAATCAGGAACTGTTTCCAAACATTCATGCAACGAAAGAGGTGCTTTTTCTCTCTCTGAAATGTGAAGGAATAATGAAGTTATATTTATGGGGAAAAGGTGCCGATCAAATTTAAAAAATTAAATAAATAAAAATAAATTTCCTGGAACTTGAGTTTTTAAAAATTGCATTTATAAGAAGTACTTATCAATATCAGTAAAAATGGGTAAAATAATGTACACTTGGTCAAATTAAGGCTGAATTTACACTGAATAACTTACTTGAAGACTTACTACGAGTGAAAACTTTAAATACTTTTCTAACAGGCACAAAATACATGATTATCACCCACTAACACAACTAATTTAACTGCATTACTAAATGATATGTTTATCGTTTAAAAGGATGCTGCCAAACATCCCTTCTTTATTTGTAAACTTGTAACAAATCGGAAACTGTTTAAGTATCAACATCAAATAATAACGGCAATCATAGATAGTTTAAAACATATTTTAATTAATGAATCTTTGGTCTTGCTCGCTCAACATGAATTAAAAAATCGTTAGAAAAGGACAACACGTTCAATAGCTGAAATATGCTTTAAAGATATCGAAGATGTTGGCTAGTGTCGATTGACGAGAGTCGAAACATAATCAAATACCTTATCCAGATATTTCTACACAATCATAACTTTGCTCGACTACAGGAAACATACTTAGGGAACAGAACATTATTTGCTTTAAATAAATTCTGTCTGTCTGTATCAGCCCATATACGTCCCACTGCAGGGCACGGGCCTCCTCTACAATCGACAGTACGATTGAGAGTGGTTAGGTTTAAATAAATAGTCTAAAAGAAATCTTAAAACAATCCATGTTGTCACAGAAGAAGAAAAGGCAAAATAATTCGCAACATTATCTTCATACCACAGAATTATATCAGAGCTTCATACATACAAAATTCACATCTGTAAAACTAAATCACACGATTGAAGAGCAAGTCATTACCGTACATAATTGTGTAAGCAAACACAAACAGCTTTGTCCGGCGGAATTATCTCAAGGCGCAGTCGTCGCCATTGTGCCGGCCCGATTGTTCCCGGAATTAATTCCCGACTCCCGACGCACAGGAACCAACCGGGTACTCATCGCACTGAAATAGAGGATTTTCAGTCATATTGCGATGGACTTTTTATTGACGATTGTTTTGGACATATCCTTGACTGAGAAGCTTTAAATGTTCATTCATGTGTTTCATGCCGAATACAAAATATGGATACAGATTGTCATGAATCCCAATTTGTTATCGTCTTTACATCTGATCACAAACACACTGCTTGTGAACATATTTTTTTATATATTCTTCTTAATTAAATTGTTTGTTATAAAATAAATGCAATGCCTGCCTCATTTTATATTGGTATTTAATGCACTTATTCTGTATCTTTAACTACAGGAGTTGTAGAACAAAAAAATGCCCACATTCAGTGAAAGAAACAAGGAAAAAATTACTTAAATTGTTGATATATAGATCAGTCAAGAAAGGAAAATAAAATCATTATGATATAAAACACCGACATTCTTCAAAACATTGTGCTTTCATATTAAATCCACTTTTATTGTTAAAGCCATTGGTGAGAAGGCGGAAAATGGTATAATTGCCAATAATTTATTACACAAAACAAATAATAACAACGTCTATTAATGTGAGTGGCACGGAGCCATTGTGAAATGGAAACTCGGTGTTTGTTTATGAGGAAGCATTAATTAATTTGTATACATTTAACCCCGTCATTGGGCGTTGTTAATAAGAGTTACATCATTTATCTAATTAAAATTTAAAGATCGATATTTGTGTCTTGGGTCTAATCTACAAAAGACTTAAGTTACACACACCCAGACTTGAAACAATTAATATTGGGAGTCACATAAATATTTGTCACAATGCAGGGATTGAACCAGGGTCCTCTCGGTTCTCAGCCGGCTCTCAAAAATCTACGCCAATATGGCTGTTCTTTGTTCAATATTCCAAAATAAAACATACCGGTTTAAGAAACTGTTCAACCCTAAGATTATGATTATATAATAGTCTCACATTGACCGGAATATTTTGTTTGTTTCAGCCGATTAAAAACACAAATCATCAAACAACATTTTTGTCAGGCAGTCGTATGCTAAAACCATAACAAATTATTCACGAATTTAATTCAATTGCACTTTAATTTGCCACGAAACACGATCGATTCGTTGTAAGGTTTAAAAATAAGTTATAGTATGTGATTTAATATTAATCTCAAATAAAATCATGGAAGGTTTATACAAAAAAATTATTTACATGTTGTGCATGAGTGTTATAATAGTGCTTTTTCCTTTACAAACTACTTACGACTTCCCTTCGTACAATTACAAGAATTTACCTATTTTAACCGGCACTTCAGAAGAATCGACAGGTTAGTATTTCAAATATTCTTTCTTCAGTTGTATAGTAAATGATTGGACAGCGAAATACTGCTAATGCGTTGCGGGACTGAATGCGGGCTGTTTCGGCACTGAGATCTTTTAGACTTTTAAAAATAGTCAAGTTAGTCAAGTCAAGGATAGGTTCATGAGGAAGGCCTGACTTAAGCTTCTTGCTGCTGAATAAAGCTTTTTTATTAGATGGCGAGAAGAGTCGGCCATTCGCGTTATGGTAAGCGTTACGACCACTCATGGACAGCAAAACCAAATAATATCATGACCTATCATGAAGGAATAGAGACCAAATTTTGTTATTCTAATTTGTTATTAGTATTACCTTGGCTGGTTAAAGTAGTTAAAAACATAGTTAAACGATCAAAGTTAAATAGATTATTTATTTCTATTTAAGTAAATTAGCAAAAGCAAAATGTAGAGACTTGACAGACTGGTCTGAGTCCGCGTAAAATAAACATTTTATGTCAGGAGTAATTCCATACTTACATTCATTAAATTAAATTAGTTATTACGTAGATATTTCGAAAAGGATAAAACGTGTTTGGGGTCGATGTTGATTTAGAAAAAAAATCTTAGAGAATCTGTTCAATCTCTCTAAAATATTTACTTAAACAAGCAATCCATCTGAATACCTAATTATTGATTTTGCTTTATTCATGGACAACAGAAAATGGTACTAGTTAAACATTTTCACAATAACGATGTAGTGAATGAAAGACTTTAGAATATATTCGACGATTTTTTTTTTTTCATTTCAGAATCAAGCGAAGAACAAATTGAACCTGAGGCAAAAACTATGAAAGACATAAACATATGCTATCTTAATATGTCTACTCTTGGTGAGGATTTTTTTTTCATCATAGAAACTATATCTGAAAAAAAATCACTTAAAATCATCCATACCTGGAGTAATTGTATATGTCTTTTTTGTACTTATTTTATTGCTTCGAATGGCGAAATGAGCATGCCGGCCACGCATTGCGCGGCCCACGAATATATATTTTTTGGGTCTTCTGGGTGTTTGTGAGACCGAAGAAGACTCTTGTAGTTTCTGATAACTACGACAGAAGATTTAATTGATCTTATGTGACGTCAGAACTGTGCATGTGACTGTTGGGTGTATTTATTTTATTTTATTTACTTTCTGAATAGTAGACTAAAGGGTGATAGACATGACGAAATAAAAACTGAGATATGAATGATAGTTACAATTTAAAGATACTTTAAAATGTTCGAATTATCTATATAAATCACTATCTTCAAAGAAAGTGAGAAAAATATTTCTACAGTATCTAGTATAACCACCGGCACAGATTTATTTATTTATTTAATCTTTATTGTACACATACAAAAGAACATAACAATATAAAGAAATAACATCTATAAAAAGTACAAAAGGCGGTCTTATCGCTAATAAGCGGTCTCTACCAGACAACCTTTGGATGGATATAAAAGGAAGGAAAAAGAAAGGGCAGTGTAAAACAAAGATAAGTTAAGCTCCAATAGATATAAATTATAAAATAGATAATCATAAAAAAAATATATACATATAAATGACATAATAAAAACACATACGTCATATAATATATACATATATACATACATACAATTTTAAATAATTACATAAACATCTATAATAATTTATAATTATACTACAAATTAAAAAAATATATATATCCGAAAAGAGGAAATAATACCATACTTTATCTGTTTAGAGAGAAAGGTAGTGTGCTTTCACCAGCTTTTTGAAAGATGACAAGGTTTGTGCCCGTCGAACCACAACAGGAAGCGCGTTCCATAATCGGACAGCTTCAACAGCAAACGATTTATCAGTAAATGTCGTTGTGTGTACGGGCATTCTCAGTTTAAGGTTCTCTGACGACCTCAGGGACCTGGAATGTGAGTCATGGAGAAAAGTGAAACGTTCTTGAGCGCTGGCCGTTACTTTCGCAGATGTCGACTTTTGGGTCCCTTTTGTGGTATTATGAAGTAAACGGGCGGTGGCATAATCGCATCGGCCAGTGATTGTTTAACTACGCAATGCCATATTGTTGTTATTCCTAATTCATTCATTACGCATCAATTTAACGATGTGCAAAGCAATCCCCACCCTGTCGCCGAGCGCTCAAGATCCGTGCCGGCGGTTATATAAGAATATTCGTAGTCTCTGCGTAAACTTATTAGACAAACTAAACTATTTACTATACTAAACTTATTACATGTGTGACGGTACATAAACTGTTGAATATAATTTAATTATTGATTGTGTATCAACTGCTTACGCCATACCCTTCATATGGTTTCAATTAATGCCCTATTGTAATATCTCGGTAACTAGTATACAGGATTAGTCTCTTGATAGATCCAGTAGTGTCCAGCTTAGTTATACCACAATTTTTTTACGAGCTACCACCGAAATTAATAGGAGATTTTGTGTTGCATCTAATGATCGGTCTCAAATTAGATCAATCGAGTCAAAGATTTACCATACGCCTTCATTTAACTAATTGATTTGCGATTGATTGCGGTTGTGTTTCTTAACAATTTTCTAACATGTCTTCAGGTCCCACAACAGTGAACAAAACAAAAATTACTCTAAAGTGGGTGGAACAACAACACCCGTGGGTGAAACTGGGTGGATTTTATGCACCAGAAAATTGCCAATCGAGACATAAAGTTGCCATTTTAGTGCCATACAGGTAAATTTGTTAGATTTTTTACTTACATCCTCCGGTTTACCTGTACGAAATTGCACCTTACATGAATTTAAGTCTAAAAACATAGGTAACTACATAGTACATACGATTTCATATCGGCCATATGGTGGTAAAGACATGGCTTTGTGATCCACACCAGTTACACAGTCATATTTTGTGTTACAATTTTGAATCAAGAAATCAAGAATTATAGTAAGAAAATTTCTTCAAGAAGATACTAATACTCCTTCTCATCATTCTCTCATCTCTAGGGCCATGAGTATTATTAAACCAAAATATATATCTACTTCGAGATGAAAATATATACCTGAATAATAACAATTCATTAAATTCAGGTAATTAATAAGGAATATCAAGACTAATATATTAAGCTTAGCTAATTGTAGCCTAGATTGCAGCGGAGGCCCCTGCTCTACAATTGAACGTAGATGGGCTGATACAGATCAACAATAATAAATAATTACTGATAAGGAATACGTAATTATTTATTCTATGATTAAAGGAATCGAGAAACAAATCTGATAATCTTTCTTCATCACATCCACACGTTGTTAAAGAAACAATTGGTGCATTACAGGATCTTCGTTGTCGAACAATGCGGTAAGGTTCTTTGATGATTTTCGAATTTCATTAATTTAAAATTCTACATTCCAATACTTTTGTACAAATACCGGGTATCTCAAGACTGCTACCGAAAACGAAGCCGAGTGGTAGTTTTAGTGACTACAAACACAATGCAACTAAAAATTTCCCAAAGAAACGCGATAATGATTTTTTATGATTTTTTAAATATCGTCATTTTTGGGTGGTAAATCCATAGTTTTTGCTAAAATAATAATTTAAACACTTTTATACCTTAGATTATTTATAAATCAAAGGGTATACACTATTATTTTAGGAAAAAATGTATTTACCACCCAAATATGGTCATTGGAAAAAAATTACAAAAAAAAATTTGTCGCTTTTTTTTGCAACTTTTTCTATTGCATTGTGTCTGAAGTCGCCTAAACTACCACCCGGCTTCGTTTTCGGTAGCAGTCTTGATATACCCTGTATATTCAACAATTATTGTTTTTTATAAATTTAAGTTTATTATTATGATGGTAGGATATTCGTACAGAAGAGAAGATCTGTGAATGTGGCATGGAAAAGGTTCTGATACCTATCTATGCCTTGAATGGACTAATGTTTGGATTAAATAAATTGGGAGTGAGTAGAGCTTAGTGGTGAAAATAATAACTCTGATGGGACACCTTGTCTGGTTCAGGGATAGTCGTACAACAAACAATAATCATTGATTTTCGATACTTTCTACAGCTAAAGATAAATTCAACAAGGGCACGTTATTCAACATTGGTTTCATTGAGAGCCGGCGCGAGGAGAAGTGGCAATGCTACATATTCCACGACGTCGACCTGATACCACTCGACGAGAGGATTCTCTACCACTGTCCACGGAGCCCCACCCACATGTCTTCAGCAGTCGAGAGCCACGGGTTTCAGTAAGTGACTTTCCAATAGTCTTTTACCAAGAGATAAAACTTTTTCATTTCTCGTCTTGCAACTTCTTTATACACGTTTTGATATGTACGTTAAGCCATCACAAAAGAGAAAATTAAAAATATTATAGCAACAAAATGCGGCCACGTATTGCGATTTCTGTTGGTGTTCCTATTGCTCTTAAAATAACTATTGGCTGTCTTCTCTGAACTAGTTGATTTTCAGCGAGCCTGGTATGCGCACTCCAATTACGGTTGAAATGTCCGTGCGATTAACACATCTCAATGGCTTTACGTGTATTTTATCATGGCATATTTGCGAACAACAAAGAAAGTAAGAAGGTGAAGGAAAATATAGTGAGAAAACTTGCATACCATAGCGATTTCTAAGAATTTATATGGTTAGTAAATGACGCCAGCGTGGTGGACTAACACTCTCAATCGTACTCTCGATTGTAGAGGAGGCCCGTGCCCTGCAAAGGGACGTTTATGCTCTAATATAACGTTTTTAATTTCGAAACAAAAGGATGCAAAACCTAATTAAACCTAGCTCAAAATTAAGATCCCCTATCAATTAACCTTTTGACACTTAAGTCAATATGCGTTAAACTCTGGCAGGACACCATACTTACAGCTGTTTGGAGGAGTGACTTCACTAACAACGGCTCAATACAAAGCCGTTAACGGATACTCTAATGAATACTGGGATTGGGGGGCGGAAGATGATGATATGTTCATACGGTGGGTATATATATACTGAAGGTATATATTGAAATTACTTTACTACAGATGAATATGTTGTCATATTATGGAATAGAATATTTTCCCATGATTATGTTTTGATATTTGATTTTGGTATAATAGCCAACTCACCCAGAGTTGATTTTTTTATTAAACTTACATATTTCGATACTCGTAGCCATTGCACCATGTAATTTAACGTAATTTCTCCTAAATATATTATCGTATACTATTTAGTTTTTCTTTTATTTTAAAAGCTAATAGTTACATAGCTCTTTTTGTTTGAACAGGTTACAAGCCCGTCGGTTTCCAGTACTTCGGTTCAACCACACTATAGCACGATATGCAACTCTACCACACACACCTAACAATGTAAATTATAGAAGGTAATCTCAGATAAAAATCAGTATATTTAAAACTGTACGACATTAAAAATCAGCTTGTAACCTACTCCGAAAATATTTTAATGCAGTGAACTCTCAATAACTCAAGACTAAAAAGCTTATCTACATACACAACGTTGATGCGACCGATGGGCATTTCTTTAAACTGCATATACTAGGTACCATTTTGAAGCTCTGTACTAAAAATCAATTAAATAGAAGCAGTAGTTTAGTCATAAATGATTTTTTATGTTTTTGCCCCATTTGAACACGATGTAGCTTTTCTAACAGCTGATTACGCCCAACGCATGGTCATTCACCTTAAAACGATAGATCGTACTAAAATCTGCGCGTTGTTGCCGCTCTTACACAAGTCACACAATAATAAGTACACGACAATAACACGCGCCGCGCGCGACGTTGCCGATTTGTTATCTATTCGTATCTGCAGGTCAATGAAATTTATTTACACAGGATGGTTGCGTTTTACTCTTTTTTGGAAGCTATTTAGTTTGTTTGAAACAAACAAAATCTCATTTTTGGTATTATTAATTTTTGTGCCGTGCCGAATTAATACCAAGGACGTATAGCATACATAGTGTAATTTAATGCCCATCGGTCGCATCAACGTTGTATATACTTAAGGAAAATGTTAGTTTCTTTCTCATTATTAATTTGTCGATGGTTTATGACAAATAAGAAAATGATATTCGGAGCTTTGAGCTTTTCATTAGACTCACACAGTTAGTTCAAGAAAGAATTCAAATCACTGTAAAATGAAAAAAACAAGTTACAAAGTAGGTATGATCTAAGTATCTGCTAGGTAGGCTAAATTTCACAACATATGTACTTTGAACCTGAATGTAAACAATATATTTTATGTTGTTTCAGAGGTAGAACTCTGTTGCGGGCGAAAACAAGATTTTGGACGGAAGGCTTATCATCCGTTAAATACAAGCTATTGAATAAAGAATACAAAAAGCTATTTACACACTTGTTAGCCGACGTAAACCCCTTAAACATTAAAGTGAAATAACTATAACAAAGCGTTAATTTATTTAAGAACAAAAAAATGCAACTACTAAAACTAACAACTGTAGACAAATTTAAAGAAAAACTTTACGAATCTCCTCAGCCAAGTTAAACGACGTAAATTTCTTTACTTTATGTAATAATTTGCAAAAGTTGGGATCAGTGACAAACTTGCTAATGTAAATATCACCATTATCAGTGTCCACTTCTAGACGACGCATCAAATCTTTCACTTGGTCTACGTAAGGAGTCGCTCTCTCTTCTGGAACTAATCTAAAGTGCCACGGAAGACATATGCGAAGAACGTTCCATATCGCACTTTGACTCACAGCGTATGCTATATTGGGATCTGGTTGTGGCTCAATTTTTGGTTCCTCTTCAATTTCTTCCTTCTCAGGCGGTTTTTCCTCCACTGCCTCGACCTCTTCTTCACATGGTCGACAAATAAACGTCATCTTTACATCGGTTGCAGACTGAGCTGTTTTACTCTTTTGAACTGACAAACTCTTTTGGCTCTTTGGAATACGTGCGCTTTGAGAACTCTCTATCTTTTTGCCCTTCCCTCCTTGGCCTTTACCTCCCTTCTTACCTTTCTTTTCCTCTGCGGTCGGCTCTGTATATTGCAGTTCCACAATTGTGGTCCCTTCACAGGTATTAACTACATTAGTGATAAGTGCTGTCAGAAATTGGTCGGTGCATTTCAGCGCACATGCTAAGCATTCGTCCTTATATTTTTTATGTTTTATTAATTTTAGTATGATCTCTTCGCATTCTAAAAGGTTAAAGCAAATCTTCTTCCCAACAGCCATAGATAAAGCTGATGCAAACGCTTCTATAGGATCTCGACTTTTGCAGAAAGCCAATAAGAAAGCTGAATAGTTCATCATGTTCTCTTGAACTTCATACAATTCAAACAAAAAATGTTTAATTAAATTTTTCCGCAGCTGTGCACTTCTATCTTCTGGGTCGAATTCTTGATCAAACCAGAACTCTGTTTTGATAAATTCATTCCTGCTGATTAATTCCGTTGAATTTAAATCTAAACATCGAAATTCTCTGCGTATTTCTAAAAGCTCCTCTACGTCCGGAAATCTTATATTCAAACAATAAATGAGAAAATCTCTCCAATCTATATAAGCAGTATCACCGAATAGCATGAACACCAACTTTGGTATTTGCTCAGGGTCAATACGACACCAGTCTTCGGGAACTAAAGGTCCATCACATGACTCTTTCCCAAAGAAAATAAAATCTTGCAAAAGATAAATAAAAGATTGTTGCAACGAAATACCAGTAGGAGCTACTATTTTAAACTGAGAACGGAGTCTTGCTAACTGACTGATTTTGAATTCTAACTCGCCTACTACTTCAATCGCATCTCCTGAACCTAGCGTAGGTTCTGGAGGAGAATATTGTAATAGATTTGGATCAATAACAAAAGTATCATGTTCAAGAATGAGACTTTCAGGTATCCTCCTGCCATCTTCAACAGCCATCTGTAGATATTTGCACAAGCGATCAACAGATTTAATTTCATTCATATAATAATTATTTATATCTTCCTGAACTTCTACAAATGTTTTAAAAATGTGATCATTGAACAATTTGATGTCTTTGTAACATTTATATTGGAGTGCCAACATACGTAGACTAGCGCGAAACATTTCGCCATTTATTCCCATCGTCCATTCCTCAATACACTTCAGAGCATTTTGCTTGAAAATTTCTTCAGCGTTTACAGATTCTTCGGAGCTATTGTCATCCTTTTTCTTCACCGTGGGAATCATTTTAGCTATTTCAACATATTCTTTGCTGATCAGAGAACGATAGGAATCATTTGTATCTTTAATAACTTTCAAAGCAAATTTTACGTTGTTCTCAATAACCATATTGAATGGATTATTACTGTAATCCATCTCGATATTTCTTAGTTGCATATCTTGAAATGCCATTTTTAACTGTCTGTAAACTTTATCTTCGCCACCTTTTTTACTACCTGAGGTATCATCGGCTTCTCTAAATATTTTCGTCAAGTCTTTCGATGTTAACCTATCCGTTGGAGGCATTCGCTTTATCATAGCGAAGTAGAAATCATGCAAAGTTTGAAATGTTAAAATCGACCTGAAAATGTAAAATAATAATTTATTATACATTAAAATATCCATATAAACAATATTATTTATTTGGTATAAGTTACCTGTTTAGTTCAGTCTGCATACATGAGATATACGTATTAATCATAGTCGTTAACTCTTCCATTGCCCAATTTTCACAGATAAGCGATTGTCTTTGTTGCTCCGCGTATAATTTCCGTTCATCGCATATATTATACAATTTATTTTGTAATTCCTTAATACGGCAGTGCCACTCATTTTTTGTCAAGTTAACATCGCGCCAATCATTTTCAAAACCGTTATAATTCTTTTGAAAAGTGCACACAAGATCTTGCTTTTGCGATGGTAATGTTATTATTTGCTCCATTTTATCTTTTATAAACCTTGCATATGGAACTAGGCAATTCATTTGCAGTCTCTTGCTGAAAAATAACTGCTGCATATCGTGAATATAGCCTCTTTCAATTTCTTCCCAGCATGTAGCTAATGCAACACCAATAATTTCGGGAATTGGTATTTCTCCATAATCCCATTCTTCCTCTCCCGCTAGCATCTTGAAATCTTCTGAAGTATAAGTTCTACTCATGTTTTCTTCTCCTTCCAATTCTTCTAAAACAGGAATAACGTCATCATGCTGTTCCTCGATTGAATTAGAGGCTTTAATTACTTCTAAATCGTTATTCACAGACTGTTTGCTCACTTTGGATCCTCGGCGTAATCTTTCTTTTGATTTTCCATTATTTGTTTCAGGTTTTACAATTTTGGATTTTGTTCTTTTGTCCTCAGAAGTAGGAAATTCAAGGAGGCTTAATACGTTGTCTCCGAATAATCTATCGCAGGATTTCAATGGCATTAAAAAGTCACCTATGATATATTTGCAAATCTGTGCTAAAAAGTCTTTCTCTATTACTTCATAATACATACTATAGTTAATACCTAATGCCGCATAAAATCGATCCACAAACTCCGAGTTCTCTTCTGTTAAATCCCAAATAACAAATTCTTGGAGGATGTCTTCAGTTTCTTTGAGTTTTATATAACAAGTAAAATAGCTCTCAAAAGGTTTTTCGAGTTTCTTTTTGTGTGGATCATTTACAAGTTTTGAAACCCTGACATCTTTATATAAATCTTTATCTTTCTTACGGTGTTTAGAGATACTTTCTTCTAAATAAATATCATCTCTATCTTCCAACTCGTCTTCGTCAGGTGGGCTGCGTCCAGAAAATGTTTCTTCCAATATTTGTGCTTCTCGATATGAGTTTGGGTAATTTATAATTACAAATCCATTTATATCGTCTTGAACTTTTAAATACTCAACTATCATAGCTGCTAGCAAGTGATCAGTTAGAGACTCTCCAAAATTTAGATTTTCATAAGCGTATCTACCTAATTCGGCCGCAGTTGACAGCGCTATTTCTTCTTCTGGAATAGTTTTTGGTGTCTGAGTTTGTTTCGTATTGGGTGGTGTTACGCCCAACATCATGGCAACGTTTGCATCGCTGGTTTTATATATCATCTCATCGTCAGCTTTCAATACTTTAATTACTTCCCGAGTTTCTTCATCTTGAGCCACAGCTGTAAATTTGTCATACGATAATTCGATATCAGTACATCCGACCATTTCATTTTTGAACCGTCTCAAGCAATAATTGATAGCTGTTTCAATACGGACAACATGGATCTTAGACAAATTTAGTAAAATTTGCATTGGTATAGTAATAGACCTATCAGGAAGTCCTCGTAGAAGCGCTTTCGCTGTGAACTTGCGTAATTGCGCTGGTGGTCTTGGCGGTGGAAACGGATACTTTATTTCAAGCAAAGTATACACTACATGCCCGAGTACTCGTGTACCTAAATATTCGTATTTTCTTTCTTCACACTCTGGATCATAATTGGGTATCAACAAATCTAAAGTCCACGGACCCGAATAGTTATGATATTCTTTAAACTCACTATCGTTTAGCGTTTCCTGACGATCTAACTCATATCTTTTGATTTCTTCTTCTTCTGGCACCACTTCCTCTTCAAATCCAGGTTCCTTAAGAATGTTCTCCATGGGATTCAGGATGTCAAATATAGGTTGATGTTTATAGTACAACGTTTTCCATTCATGAATAAAATGTTCGGGAATATCGTCGCCAATTAATCGCTTGAAGTAACCATACTTTGTCACATAGTCAACTATGGATAACATGGTTTCGTAACATATTTCATAGTAATGTTGACGTTTCTTCCTCATTTTTTCAGCATATATTTTTTTGTGAAGCATATTTTGTCTTCGTTTCTCAAAATCTATTTCTGAGACTTCTAATTGGATCTGCTCTTTCACATTATCTAAAAATTGATTAAATTGCTGTTCTCGTTGGTCAGCAAACTCTGCTTCACCCCTTATTCTATTTTGGACTAAGTTACGCGCCTGTTGTTTAGTTTCCATAATTTGAGTACACATCTGTTTTTCGAATTGTGATAATTTCATGACTTTCTTCGCTAATTCTGTATCATTCGCAGTTTCTTCTTCAGCCACTGAAAGATCCCATAAAGATCCACTCAAAACATTCCTAAGTTGTTTTTGAAACTCTTCAGAATCTGATTTCTTATGCATTTTTGTGTATAAATTAGCCATATAGTCTTTTGCCCATTCCGTATCAATAGGTACTTGTTTTTTTTCTAAAGCTTTCTCCTCCAATTCCAGAAGTTGATTATACGTGTAGTTTTCAAACTTACAAGGATATCTTAAAGCAAATTTCTCCATTTCCTTTCTCTCTTTTTTCGTTGTTATTTGAGGTACTTTTTCTTTAAAGCTCATTGGCGTATTTGCCTCTTCAATCTTAGCCATCATTTTGGAGTATTTGTGTCGTACATAATCATACGTATCCTTGACTTGTTCGGCTTTTTTTCTTTGCCATTCAATAAAATGTTTTTCATTCAATAAAGGCCTCGAGAGATTATCTACAAAAACATCCTGCTCTTCCTCGACTTTATCAACTCTAAACCGCTTTCCCATTTTATCCACCAAGTTTGAAACCATTTGTCTTTCTCGCTTGATAAAATTAGTTCTATCTCTTTTATCCAAAGTAAGAAAAAGTTGGTAAAACAATCGCAATAAAGTAGAACCTTTACCCTCCATAATAAAATTCAAATCTGTATCATTCAAACTTATTTCTAGCTGTCTTAGCCATTCTGAAATGTATTTCCAGTTGCTCTTAACATCTTCAGTTGCGTTGCTTGACTTGACTAAGAAGTGTTTCTCATCATTAATAACATTATAACTAAGAAGGACACTGGCTATCATATGACCATTTTTCATCATGTGCCCAAATTCTTCGGCTTCCCATTTTATCGGACGTTGTAACCTCTCTGTGAGCCATTCTTTCAGGATCTCAGCCATAGTACTTTTAATAAATGAATAAAATTTAATTTCCTACCATCAATTTTTATGTCTGTACACGTTTACGAAAATGACAATAATAACAGTCAAACCTTTAAATTTTTTTAACATAATTTGAGATCAATTTATTGCCAAATTAAAAAGGTTGAATATGTAGGTAGGTATATAGAAAATTACAAGTGGCGACGAAATAAAATGTCCGCAATAAAACCCTATACACAGTTTAATGTACACATAAAAGAAATAGTATGAAGCAATATACTCACTATTCTAAAGTTTTACGATGTAAGTAAATCAAGTCATTCACTTAACGAAGTGTTAAGTCCACTAAACATTAAGAAGAAAAAGAAGAGAGCGATAGTCCAACACGGCAAAAGAAAAGACAATATATGATAAAAGATAGCTCATCTTGAAAACTGGACATGTGCTCCGCAGAGTGCTTCTACTTCTTGGTCTGTAGTGCTTTTACAACGCGGGTGGAGCTTCACAGGAGGCCTGGCGGTCCGACAATTGATGCCACAGCTACCCACAGATTGTTTAGATCACTGATACCTGAGCCTCGGCGATCAGTTAGCGAGGGGTGAGATTATTATTTCGTGTGTCGTGTTTGTCTGTTTGTAAATATAAATATATTTTATATTTACGTGACTGTGGTGTGAATGACGTATGAAGAAAGATGTAGAATGTATGTCTGACGTGTGTGTAATGTGGAGGCCACCAAAGTGATCAATATTAATACGGCTATAGAAAAATATCCAGAAGATTAGAGTTGAAACGTAAGACTATTTTTTTTTTTCAATTCTTTTGCTTATTACAAAATTAAAATTGAAAATCATCTATGGTCATAAATCATAAACTGAAATCTGGCAACATTAACATTTGCTTGTCATACCTTATTATGACTTTTTGTGATGTTTATTTTCACTGTTTTATCACGCATATTTCATAAATCCAGCCTATATCTAATCCATAATGAAATGTAACGACTTTGAGAAGAGCGTATGTTATTTTGATTAACATGAATAAGAAGTTTATGCCGTAATATTGCCGGTTTCACAAATCAATTGTATTGTTTACAGAAAACTCGCCACATGAATCTCGAGAATTTGGATAAAGCATTACACGATTTGGGGATGCTTAGCGCGATAACTGAGGCTAGGCACGAGTACTTGCGTGAGACGAAGTCCAACTACAGCGTGATGAGACTCAACACACGATACGTATCGAACGTCACCGTGGGTTATTGTATGAAACGAGCGGCGAACAAAAACAGACTCTGCCCGTACGTGTTGCCGATGAGGCACAGAACTAAGAGTGAAAACTCGGACGCGATCGGTAGTGACGTGAGCGATAACGGCTGCGAGCTGAAAAACAGCTTATTCGAACCATCGACCAGCGGTTTCTTCCACGACTGCACCAAGAGCCCCGCGAAGCGATGTCAGTCGCTCGAGAACCTCAACCTGCTCGCGGACTCGCCGCCCGGTCAGGAAGTGTCGCCAGAAATGGACTGTGTATCAACACGAATCCAAAAGTTACAAGTTGACGAATGACACCTACAAACGCCACAATATCTAGCGTTTTGACTCAAGTCATGTTTACTCTATCAACGGGGTAGCAAATAGAAGTAGTTTCAAGTGATCTAATGGATGTTGAATATTTTTCAGTATGGTTGTACTGGAAACAGTAGTTAACATGTTCCTAGTTTGGTGTAATTGATTTTGCATGTGTTGTCACCCGTCATATTGATTGTAATCAAACTTCATTGCAGCTGTATTTAAATGAGAAATTTAGGCAAATTTTTGCTCAAAATTTTTTGGTACAAATTAGTGGTACTTGATGTATCCATGTTTAAATGTTGTAAACTTGATGAGTTTGTTATGAGTGAGGTTTTTAATGATTTTTACAGTTACCTAATAAGCACTAGTGTTTTTTAAGAACAAATTATTTTGTTTTTGTCTAAGTCACAGATGCACCACACCACTCACCGAACTGTGTGTTTGACTTTCATTATGTAAAATTATATGATTAGATAAAAATTAAACATGTGATAAGACTGTGTGAAAGATCTCATTATCATTATTATCAGATTCATTCAAAATGTCTTATGTGCATACATGTTTTATTTATTCCTCACAGACACATTGCTTGTGACTTAGAAATAGATACTTATGTTTGTTAACATATTTTGTTATTTTGTTCATATTAATTTAAATAACAAATATTTTAAATAAATATTGCTTTGATTAATTCATTAGTGATTTTTATTAATGTCATTTTATTTAATGTAATAGAAACATCCAATTTATTAACAAAATAGTGCAAAATATTATTGTCTGCAAACTTACCAATATCATTGCCATTTAAGTTATTTATATAGATGTAGAGTGAGTTGAACTGGAATGTATGCATTTTTATTCAAAATGTGAGCAATTTAATTTAAATATAATTCTTATTTTACTCAACTGTTAAAAAAATATTGTGGAATAACAATATGTACACGAAGCAGTATCTAAATACCTTTATTTTACTTAGTAAAACAGTGTAAATTTAAGCTATTTTTGAAACTAATACCTAAAATCACTTTAATGTTATTTGTGCAATGACATCCATTACTATTAATAAGAATAAAAATAATGTATCTTAATTACAATGTACCAGTGGATAATCAGTAATTCTTAATTCTAAATAAAAAAATACAAAGTGAACTTAAAACTTCATTTATTCGCATTCATTGAGTATGTTTTAACGCTTATTAATTAATAACAATAATCTGTGTTTTAAATAATATTGCAATGACTTGAATCCAGACTGGATTTAGAATTCTCATAAAGCTTTCACTTTCAGTTGCTTCATTTTGGGGTTTTTGCGTTTTTGTTGACGCTTCTGTTCCTTGAGCTCCCAGCGACGTTGCTTCTCTGGGTCATCCTCCTGAAATAATATTGGTTTAATCATTGCCTGAAAACGGATAACTATTATAGATTAATAGAGGCTGCAAAATACTTCCACTCCATAAAATTATTGTAAACATATTCATAAGCTTCCTTGATCATTATCTATAACAAAAGTGAACCTATGTAGGTATACTTCTATATACTTATTGATATTTAAAAAAAACGGGATTCTTAATAACCTAGAAGGTGTAGAAATAGCTGGGTTGTATGTTTTCTCAATTGATTAACAGGTACTTAAAGAATGAAGAATTGTTCCCAATAACTATCAATATTTATTACATATTATCCTATTCCCTGTTTAACTAACTCTCGTAGGTATAGTTTTGATATAGAGAAAGTATTTTATTTAAGCTAAACTAATGATCCCATCAAAAACATCCTGTAAAAAAATTCCAAGTCTCGCAGCTCAGGTTTTCTACCGCAAAAAGTTGTGAGATGCATGTAATACCAAGTCGATTAATTTATTTAGTCCTTAAGGGACCTTCTATATAAAGTTATTACGTTAGTTATTACCATATCAATATTAAAAATTCTTTACGTTTTAAATAAATGGATCGACTTGGCCATCGCATGAAAACATAATGTATCGTACAATTTATACATAATGCTGCTGGCCAAGTCGATCTATTTATTTAAAATGTAAAGAATTTTTAATATTGATATGGTAATAACTAACGTAATAACTTTATATAGAAGGTTCCTTAAGGACTAAATAAATTAATCGACTTGGTATTACATGCATCTCACAACTTTTTGCGGTAGAAAACCTGAGCTGCGAGACTTGGAATTTTTTTACAGGATGTTTTTGATGGGATCTCACGTCTTTTTGTAGAGTCCTACTTTTTTCCTTTTCGGTACTTCTTACTTCTAGAATATCACTAACGATTTTTCTTAAAGCCCCTGTCTTATGGATTTTTCTTATTTTTGTAGGTACCAATTTATCACAAATATAGCGGATTTGATTATTAATGTTCTTTCTTTCATTGTAATTGATATTTTCGAGTTATTTAATCTATTTATTTGCAAGTTTTTCTTCGTCATGTTTTTCTAGAGGAATGTTGTACAGTTTCATGGGATGAATACACCATTTCCCTCTCTATATCCCCTCCTGTTATGCCTCATGTATATAGATATCTATCCACAACTATTATTCCATTATATACGGGTACAATGATTCATTAACTGCAAATGTAACTTTGTAATCCTATACATTTATATGGGATTACAAAGTTATTCACGCAGTTAGTCTATCTAGAAAACTAGACACAAATTATGAAATGTTTGAATTTTCCCTTACTTTAGACACTAAACACTAATTATATTCTAAATTTGAAGGTTCTATGTCTGCTAGAAGTGCCTTAGACTTTTGATGATCGGTCAGTCAGTCAGTGAGTGACAAAATTACGAAAGTTTGACAAGTTATAATTCTTAAACTACTTGTTCAAATTGAATGAAATTTTAAATATACCGTGTTTACACAATGCCTGCTTAGTAACTGAAAATTCAGGCTTCATGCTTTAGCCACAACGAAGTTATAGGGGGTTGAAAATGGTCTGAATTGCTTCGAGAAAAGGATGTTACGGCCTATAGCTCGACTTGGAGGGGGCTCGGCCGCGCCCCCAGAAAACATTAATTTTCTATATGATGAAATCGAGATGAGCATCAGGTTATTAAAACTAAAGCAATATACATATCGCGAACATACCATAGAGGTTTTAAAAAACTATTTGAAGTTGTCCAGTCCACTGACGGCTATTTCTAGTGTCCGCCGTAGAAAGTAAAGGCGGGCGCCATGGGGCGATTTTCTCTCCCTCAATTTTAATTTTTGTGCCTATCCATCTAATATAATTGTATCTATCTATTTTGACCAGTTTAATAAGTTGAGCGCCGAGACAAAATATCAAAGATATATGATGCTCTGCGGAGAGAAAAATATTGGGAGCCTCTGTCTTGACCCACCTCAGTTAAGCTAAACAATAGACTAATTGACACCATACAAAATATTGAATTATTTGTTTCCATCAGTGTAGAATATTTAGTTTTAAAACAAATTCAATAATATACATTAAAATATATTATTAGGGTACCGTCACAAAAATTTATTAAGTACCCTCGAATAATTTGTTTTTCTGTATTTGTCATCACCTATCAAACCTATAAAAGAGATCGCTCCCACTCAAAGGATACATTTCTTCGTCGGACTTTGAGCCGAACGGATCTGGTAGCGATCGACGCCATCTGCAGTAGTTTTTTTTAGATAAATATCTCTCTGTGATTTGTGATTATTTTTCTGTGTGATTTATTTGTTTTTTATGATAAATAAATTTTGGTTGCTTGTGAAAAATGAGTGTAAATTATTTAAATGTGTGATCATTGTGATTTGTAATTCAATTAAAGTGAGAAATCGCCTAATTCCAATAAAAACTGATTTTATTAAATTATTGTTTTTTTTAATTATAAAAACCTACTTCTGACGCTAAAAATATATAATATTTTAACTATAAACCACAAAGATAAATAAATTATCTTGAGTTGTAATTTTATTTTTATATAAATAATTATATCTAATAATTTAAAATAACCTTTATTTTTAAGGTTAGTAGACCCCATTTCTCAATAATACTCTCGATTGTAGAGGAGTCCCATCCCCTGCAGTAGGACGTATACGGGCTGATACAAAAATAGACCCCAATTAATAATGTGGTATGGTTTTCAGAAACTAGTCAAATTTCCTATTGTGGGGGAAGCCCGGACCCACGCGTGAGATGAATACTGGGTGGATTATGAATACAATACTACTCAAATTTTCCAAATTGCCTATTGTGTGGGGAAGCCCGTATCCAGGCGTGAGACGTGTACTCATTGAGATTCTATTTATTTCTCTGTCACGCCTACGACGTGACATTATCTTTCCTCTCGCTTCACTGTGTACCCGTGTGCACGCACCGTACGCACAGATTTTTTCCCGATGTCCGCTCTAGTGTAATACCTCAATGCGTGTACTGTAGGGCGATTCACGTAATTTCTTGACTCGCCGATCAAGTTGCGGTGCGGTTGCAATTAAGTTTACATTTTGGTGCAAAATGGTATTCTTGTAAATGTTTAGCTGCGCGTCCATTGTACGCCAGACGTATGTAATACGTTTGATATTAATATACTGATACGATTTGTAGGATGTTTCCATAATATGAAAATCGAAACTGCACATGTGCTACACGTTGTTAATCGGACTAAACTGATAATTGAGTCGTCGAATGACTACCGATCAAGTTCCGATTTGAAACACGCGCAGCAGACCAAAAAAAAACTGCACCCCAACTGAACTTATTTAACGTGTTTCGCCCTACTGTATATAATGTATACATACAGCGAGTATGCGTTCCTTCTCCTGCTTGCGTTTCTCCTCGCGTCGCTGCGCGGCCTGCTCCTGGCGCGCCGCGTGTGCGCCGCGCAGCCACGCCTCCGCCACCTTCTGACGACGCTTCTCGCACTTGGCCAGGGCCTGGTGAATATAAAAACCCTGACAACCTGGAACGATCTATCATGCTAGCAAAGGTTGAGGAAAGTAGACCACGTGGACGCAGACCAGCTCGTTGTACTGTAAGTAAGCAAGTAGCGTCTTGCTTGCCATGACTATCCCAGAGCTACTAAATTTGGCGGAAGACCGGCGAACAGCTGTCCAGCACTCGATCAAGTGTGGGGTGTTATGTGGGGAATGCAACCTTTTTGTTATTATTTAAGTTATTCTTTATTTGATTCTTTTCTAGAAGAGTATTTAAAAAAAAACCTGTTAATATTTTATTCAATATCTATGTATACTTGGTCTTGGCTATATGTGATTTTTTATTGCAATGAATGGCGAGACGAGCAAGCATTTCACGTGATGGTAAGCGATACGACCGCTCGTAAAGAGTAGCAAAATTCCACTGCGCTCGCCATACTGAGACATAAGATGTTAAAGCTCAATATGTCCAGTAGTTACTCTACTATGTCCTTCAATCTGAAAACAACAGTGCATTTACACTACTGTTTTACAGGAGAAAGAGACATTGCGGTGGTACCTACCTATATACCACATATAAGACAACTTCCACCAGTAAACCACTAGTGTTTAAATTTGTAAACACTTTCTAATTTCTATTATATGATTACTATTTTAATTTATTTTATTGTAAATCCTTATAACAACATGTGATGGGTAATCCACACCACAGGATAAGTACCTCCTTGCTAAGTCTGAGGCGCTTGATCTTGTCGAGTAGATGGAAGACCAGCAATAGGAGCGGGCGCACCTCGTCGCCGCCGCCATCAGGGCCGAGCGCCAAGCTCACCAGCATCACCTTCTCAGTGTGCGGGGGCTTCGTCACTGCCGTCTCCCTGGGAAAACAGCTCATGTTAATCAAAGTAGTTCATGTTTGTACCGCTAGATGGAGCTAAATTAAATAATTTATGAATGGAAAATAAATGATACTATTTTCTTTTTGTCAGTACCCTTTGTATCCGACAAACCCACGACACAAGCTTATGAGTTGGGTTATTATTTACCTAATATACTGATGTTATCAGATATTTATCAGTATCAGAACTATGAGAAAATTTTTGGCCCCACAAACACCCAGACCAAAAAAAAAACAATTTTTTTGAAGTTGTTTAGCAAATAGCTGAGGATCACACAAAAAACTGTCATATAAGCTGCAGCTTTCGTTTTACAGGCAGCGTCTAAGCGCCACGGAGGTTATTAAATAGTTGGTATGGAGACTGTCCCGCCCTCACACCCACCACTGCAACTCCTGTGTCGCAGGATCAACAGTGGCAGACAATGTAATGACACCGATCATTGAAGCTCGGCGAGTCTCCTGAGTGTAACTTGTCTTTAACCCGCAACGAATTTTTATTTATTTTTTATATTTATTGCACTGAATGGCGAGACCAGCATGCCGTTCGCCTGATGGTAAGCGATGCGACCGCTCATGAACAGTAGCAAAACCGAACAACACCTTGAGTTACAGAGCAATGCTTGGTATTCCACTGCGCTTGCCATCCTGAGACGTAAGATGTTAAGTCTCAATATGTCCAGTAGTTATTCTGGTGACACAAAGCAGTGTGACAATGACACAAAGTATTTAAACTGCTGTTTGACGGGAGAAATAGACATTGCGTAGGCACCCACCCAGACAGCCTCACGTGAGAAACCTACCACCAGTGATTAATCATAAACTTAAATTAACAGAAGTTGGAAATTTTATCCACTTCTCTCTGTGCAAATCTGTCAAATAGTTGATTATACTGACTCCATCTGCTTAGGCCCGGAGTACTTGTCGGAGATGTGTATGTACTGCAGGTGCTGGTGGTACTGCGCGAGCGCGGCGGTGACGCGCGCGTCCAGCACGGCGGCCGTCGCCTCCGCCGTCTCGGACATCAGCACCAGCGCGCCGGGCAGGCCGTGCTTGTCGCCCGGACGACGCTCCGGGCAGAACACGCTCTGTGGATGTTAGTACTCAACTGATCATCTGTTTATATACTGGGTATCTCAAGACTGCTACCGAAAACGAAGCCGGGTGGTAGTTTTAGTGACTACAAACACAATGCAACTAAAAATTTGTAAAACAAACGCGACATTTATTTTTTATGATTTTTTAAATATCGTCATTTTTGGGTGGTAAATCCATAGTTTTTGCTAAAATAATAATTTAAACACTTTTATACCTTAGATTATTTATAAATAAAAGGGTATACACTATTATTTTAGGAAAAAAAAATATTTGTCACCCAAATATGGTCATAGGAAAAAAATAACAAAAAAAATTGTCGTTTTTTTTCTGCAACTTTTTCTGTTGCATTGTGTCTGAAGTCGCTTAGACTACCACCCGGCTTCGTTTTCGGTAGCAGTCTTGATATACCCTGTATAAAGTGCCCTTACAGTATTTATAATATAGAAGGAGCGCTGTCATACATTCGCATTTTGAATTTTGATAGCCGAAATTATATTTAGTTATTATCCTTTTAAAACGAGTTTGAGTGAAATTAAATAGCCCTAAACTATTTATTTTTATTTTTTTCCAATTAATTTATGTATGTTGCACAACCTGTTCAAATATTAGCCAGTCGAAGGGCAGAAAAAGGTTACCATTTTTATCTACGTTTTAGAAGTACCAGCGCTTCCTCTATATTATAGATCCGTGGTTCCTTTTTAGGTCCGTTACCCCTATGATCTAGCTAGGATGACTGGATTTTACCCCTCTTCCCAAGTATAAGTTTGGTAATATTAGATTTTGTTTCACTTAAGACAAAAACAAGCTCATTGTTACCCCCGCAAAATACAACTTTTACCCCCGCGGAGATAATTACCCCCAGGTTAGGAACCACAGTTATAGATACTCTAAGAAGGTGCCTAAACAAATGTCATTTTACTATTGGCATGAACGCCTGCGGAAATAACAAATGTATTGAAATGACAGATGTCACGTGACTGCATTTTCATACATTTTATTATCCGCAGAAGTTCACACCAACTGAAAAGTGACATTTGTCTAGGAGCCCGAGTGAATTTTTCAAGTGAATGTGGAAGACCAAATCCAAAACTATGTGGAGTATCGAAATATGCTGAAAGGAATCTGCATACTTATATTTTCATAAATCAATATACCTCGCTAGGAATCGAACCCGATGAATTTGAAAATATATAATGTTGCTAGTAAAGGTCAAATTTTGGAACATAATGATGACATACGGCAAACTATAGGAAAACAGACAATTTTATAAATTATGAGAGTGCCACAAATCCTTCTTGATCACCTGAAACAACTTTTATAAATAAATATACACATTGCAACTATACAGACATAGATATCCTGAGCTACATTTCAGTGACATGTGAATATAAATAAATGACAAATGAAACTTAAAATTTTTGGTTTGTAAGCACCGTCTGATTGTTGAAAAATCAGACCTAATAAGTTCATCAAAATATTAATGTACTGCGTCAATAACTCTTTTTTTCACCTACTGACCCCCTTTTTTTGTACTGTATTCTATTTGCGAAAACTTTTAAATGGCCCTTTTATTTTATGTGTACGTGTTACTATGTAATCTAGCTGTAAGTTTTCCGTAAATGATAAAATAAAAATAAAAGAAATAAACAGCGGATATACTCACCAAGTCCTGCATCTCCCTGGACAGTTTGGTGGCGATCTTCTTCTGCGCGACGCACATCACGAACGGATCCGAGTCGTCTTTGCCGAGCTCCACGCGTATCAGCAACGTGTCCGGTGTCGGACGCACTACGCCGAGTAACACGTGCACTAGGTCTTGACGCTGTCATGTATAAGTATTTATTTATTTATTGATTACATTTTACTGTGCAAAACGAAAAGACAACAATACATGGATAAAAAAATTTTGATTGGTGTTGAATGAGAGTTCGCGCCAAAATAGCGTTTAAATGCTTCGATACTGATAGCAGTTTTAATAATTTTTCAAAGAATTCTATTTTTTCCGGTAATGTATGAAATATATTTTCTAATCGGTCAGTAGTTTCAGAACCTATTCAATGCAAACAAATAATCAAATCTTTCCTCTTTATATTCTGGATCTGGATCTGGATCAGCCCATAGACGTCCCACTGCAGGGCACGGGCCTACTCTACAATCGAGAGTACGATTGAGAGTGGTTAGGCCATATAGTCCACCATGCTGGCCTAGTGCGGGTTGGCGGCCCTACATACCATATAAATTCTTATGAATCGCTATGGTATGCAGGTTTCCTCACGATGTTTTCCTTCACCGTTTTAGTGCGTGGTGATTGACTATCAATACACACATGACTCCGAAAAGTCAGAGGTGTGCCCTGGGATTTGAACCCGCGACCACCGTGAACATATTGTTCTCTTTATATTAGTTTAGAACAATTGCATTAAAAACGCACCTTAATCAGTTTTAACGTGAGCAACATTCCTTCGCAGCAGACTCGTCCGCTGCACCACATTGTGAAGCAGTGCTCCGCCTCCCGGCGCCACCCGCGCTCGTCGCTCGCCGCCACCACGTCCAGACCAGTCTCACCTACAAACAGACAAACACACAACACATGATGTTAGGCAGAGGATTTGTTGTGCTCGACCGCTAGCACTGTGGAGGTCCATTAACAGTGGTGACCACTTACCATAAGGCGGACGTTACTCTGCCAGAAATACCTACATATAGTAGGTATTTTCTATACATTTCCGAACGGTTTTTCTTTGTTTTGTGATTTTTTTGTATTTTTTTATCTGTATCAGCTTATATACGTCCCACTGCAAGGCACGGGCCTCCTATACAATCTACAGTACGTTTAAGACTGCTTAGGCCATATAGCCCACCACGCTAGCCTAGTGTAATTTCACAGTAAGTTCAGCTAACTCACCAACTAAAGTAAAGTTATCTTCCAGCAGCGGTTTGTGTAGTTTCAGGAAGTTAGTGGCGATGGATGTGTTCTTGGCGCGGCCCACGGCATAGGCGAGAGCGTATGCGGCCAGCAGGCAACACAACACGCCCTCCAGCCAATATGCGTCCCAGCGAGGACGTACCATTATAGGAACCTATGAACAATAAATAAATACACCCAACATTCACTTAGTCTTGACCCCACACTTGTTTCGTGGGGTTTTTTTTTATTGCAATGAATGTTAGCGATACTACTGCTAAAGAACAGTAACCAATAAAAAAAATAAAAACCGACTTCAAAACAAAAATCCACTAAAAACCAAAAAATAATAAAATAATAACTAACCACTTAAAGCAAAAAAATAATAATATTTATTTCATGGAACTCGTGCATGTTGATTCATTTGCTTAATGACTTGACTAGCCAACAAATCAAAATATATGCGTAACATATTGAAGGCGGGCCGCCAAGTACCAAACATGTAGGACCTATGCCTTATATTAATTTAAATATCTATATGTTTGGTACTGGGCGACCCGCCTTCAATATGTTACGCATATATTTTGATTTGTTGGCTAGTCAAGTCATTAAGCAAATGAATCAACATGCACGAGTTCCATGAAATAAATATTATTATTTTTTTGCTTTAAGTGGTTAGTTATTATTTTATTATTTTTTGGTTTTTAGTGGATTTTTGTTTTGAAGTCGGTTTTTATTTTTTTTATTAAAAATTTTAGTTATTTTTATCATTTTAGTGTTGATAGGTATTTAAATGAAGAAGATTTGGTCCCCACGCCACAAGGAATATGTTCTTTCCGATGACAATGAAATCGCTAAAATCGGCTAAAAGCTGCCAAAGATATTGGAATATTCACATGTTTATTTTTTTTGTCTCCCCAAACCCCCCCCCCTCCCTTCGCGCCTACCCCTTTTTCCCTCAACCACTGTAGCCTAGCTTTTATACTGAACTCAATGCAAAAAGAACCGTTGAAATCCTATTAAATTTTGAGGAGTTCTACGCTCCAGGTCCGAACATGATAATCAGATCTTAATGTTGTGTTCCTGAGATCAACCTGTTAATACGTTCTTTCCAATGAAAAAGAAATCACTAAAATCGGTTAAAAGCTGCCGAAGATATTAGAATTTACGTGTATTTTAATTTTATCACCCACCCCCCTCACCCCCACCCCTTTTTCCCTCTCTCACTGTATCTTAACTTTTCTAATGAACGTAATGCAAAAAGAACTATTGCAATTCTCCTTAATTTTAAGGAGTTCCCCTCTCCAGGTCCGAAGATATTCATCAGATCTTCACCATATTTTTATGGGACCAAACGACAAGCACCAGCTTTCAATCAAAGAAAGAATGGTCGAAATCGGTTCACACAGTACAGAGAAACGAGGTAACAAACATAAAAAAAAAAAAAGCAACATACAGTCGAATTGAGAACCTCCTCCTTTTTTGAAGTCGGTTAAAAAACACTTTAAATTACAAAGCAGAAGGCAATTAGAAAGAATACATAAGATGTTAAGTCTCAATATGTCCAGTAGTAACTCTGGCTATAATTTCCTTCAAACCGAAACACAACAGTATATTTAAACTGCTGTTTGGCGGGAGAAATAGACATTGCGGTGGTACCCACCCAGGTGGCCTGTCACATATGGGAGACCTTACCACAAAATGCTTATTTTAAAATTTGATAATATTTCTAAATTGTAAACAGGTACTTGTGCTTTAATAACATAGAAGTCAATAATAAACTTAAGCATGTAAATAGATGTTAATTACTTATATGTACTGGTTTAGATAATAATTTATAATAATACCTTAGAAATAGTGATCTTTGGTAGCTCCGAGGAGTGCGGCGTTGTCTCTTGGAAGCCTTCGAACTCTTCCGGGTCTTGGAAATGTTCGAATTCATTGTCTTCATCCTGATAAATGGAATTTTAAAATCAATGCAAAATTTTTACGTGTAACCGAATTGATTTGTTTTATGCATTATATACAATTCCATATTAGAGTGAAATCCTTCTAAGAACTAATCGTTTTGCATGACTGGAACGCTATCACACTCTCATAAAAAACCAATGAAAATTATTCATATTTCATTTAGTGAGAGAATTAGCAGACCAATTAGTCTAGAATTCACCAGACACAATATTGCTGACTTTATGATATGAGGTATTATATCCATACTAGTATTTAAAATATAAAAATATTATTAATAAATTTACCTCAACAAGAATTTCATCTTCAGTCTCAATGGTGACCTCAAACTCTTTGGCCGCCGGCTTTGTCTTTTGTGTTGTCTCCTTATCTTCTTCACTGAAATCTGTTATGACAAATGTTATTATATTTGCATGGCTTATAACATTAAGATATTATCTCAGATAAGAAAAACTTCCTCATGTTTTCCCCAACATCTATTTAGGTAATTTGCTTTAAACTGGATTAATATTGTAGAAACAAAGCAATGTAAATGTATGTATTTTATCTAATAGACAATGGAGGCCTAGAATGACTTGGCAAGGCAATATAACAAATCATAATAATGCCCCACTATGAAAAAAAAGTAAAATAATCTCATATTAAATAAAATGTCTGAAACACCCTTACATATTTAAAATCAACTGTAGTAAAAGTAGCAAAGTAGTAGCAGTAAAGAGTAGCATGTGCAATATCTATGAGGGATGATGAATTCCCAATAATACTCTCAATTCATGGGAATTACATACATTGCGATGCGATGGAGAGGGCTATGCGCGGTATTTCCCTACGAGATCGACTCAGAAAGGAGGACATCCGTAGGAGAACAAAGGTTACCGACATAGCCCAAAGGATTAGCAAGTTGAAGTGGCAGTGTCCCGGGCACATAGCTCGCAGAACCGATGGCCGTTGGGGCCGAAAGATTCTAGAGTGGAGGCCACGTACAGGCAAGCGAAATGTCGGACCCCCGCCTACAAGGTGGACGGACGACCTGACTAAGTTTACAGGAAGTCGCTGGATGCAGGCCGCTTCCAACAGGTCATTGTGGAGATCTTTGGGGGAGGCCTATGTTCAGCAGTGGTCGTCCTGTGGCTGATATGATGATGACATACATTGCTAGTTGACTGATATATTATAAACTTAACTAACTGCTGGTAGGTCTCTTATATGTGAGTGGCTGCCTAGATATGTTTTTTTTTATTCTGGCCCTGCATATTGGCCGCATTGTGCCTGATGGTGAGCGCAAATGCCGCCCAGGCAGAACATCTATTGGCATCGGACGGCAGTTCCATGCCAATAGATACAATTATGCCGGCCTGCTAAGATGCCTCTTCACACTGCGGCGAAAGGACCCAGGATGTAGATGGATGGATGGACATTGTAGCCAGAGCAACTACTGGACATATTGAGACTTAACATCTTATGTCTCAGGATGGCGAGCGCAGTGGAATGTTGCTACCGTTTATGAGCGGTCGTATCGCTTACCATCAGGCGAACGGCTTGCTCGTCTTGCCATTCATTGCAATAAAAAAAAAAAGATGTACAACCGCAACGTCTATTTCTCACGCCAAACAGCAGTGTAAATGCAATGTTGAGGGATATTTTTGCCAGAGTAACTACTGGACATATTGAGACTTAAAATCTTATGTCTTAGGATGGCGAGCGCAGTGGAATGCCAAGCATTGCTTTGTAATTCAAGGTGTTCTCTAGTTTTGCTACTTTTTATGAGCGGTCGTATCGCTTACCATCAGGCGAACGGCATGCTCGTCTCGCCATTCATAGCAATAAAAATAACTTTAGAGATTATTTACCATTCACAGGAGCCTCATCCTCGGTATCAAATTGTTCAAACTCGGCAAAGTCATCATCTTCTAGTGTAGTGTCTTCGAAGGCGCGCGCTACCTGCACCCCGCAAACTAGCAGTGCTAACGATATTAGCATTAACCGCATTATATCTGAAAATAAAGAAACCGCTTTTGTTATAAAATCCTCAATTATTTCAATTGTGAGTATTTTAAAATGAAGTACACACAAGTTTGAATAGATGCTCGGTCTGATATTCTAGGTGATTATGATTATGATTCTAGGGGTAATGAGTGTTATTTTTAAAGGGGTGCCGGTTCTAATCCTATTTTCATCCATAACACATCCATAAGGCATGGATATAAGTTATGGGGTTACTCTATAAAAAATGATACAATCTTGGAATGTTCGAATGTTCAATGTCCAGGGTAAGATATAAGATTTCCACCTCTAAAAACAAATCTAGTCTTTATTATACTTATCATTTTCTGCAAACTTAATCTATGGTTGTGACATACAATAAGGGAATTTTGTGGAATATCTAGGCACATTTGTGAAGTGTTAATTACGGAGTCCGAACATTCGAGGTTTGTATAGTTTTTTTAAGTAACCCTCCTAAATGCTAATGAAATAACAAGATCTGGTTTCTATATGTGGTAAAAAATTTGGATGGCAAACTAAATTGATAGAAGCTCATATTTTTTCAGTTTTAGTATAGTATGCTTGCATGCTATGCATGTATACTCAAGTTTCAGGAATAAAGAAACTTGAAATTTAAATTTTATAAACAATATGTGACAGACTATTAAGGTTTAATAAATATGATCTGTAAACATTTGTTCTGTTCTTGATACACTTTATATTGATTTTTATTAATATATTGAATACTACAGAACCAAAAATTTTTTTTTTTCTGAAAATTGTAAAGTTGATATAAATCTGACAGCCTCCGTGGCACACTTTGTTAGACTTCAACTATGAAACGAGAGGCCGCAGGTCAGATCCCTGCACCTAAACAAATATTAGTGTGAACTACAAGTATTTGTGTCAGGTCTGGGTATTTGTGAGACCGAAAAGTCTCCTATAGTTCCTAATACCCACTATACAACACTCAATCTTATTGTTCAGTTCTTATTTTTTGGCCTTTGCATTATAACCACTCTGCAAATCTGTCAGTGAGGTCAATATTTTTGTGGGTTTAGGACAATGTATGTGACAGTTGGGTGTATTTATTTATAATTAAACTTGGTTGAATTACATGGAATTGTACTTAAAAGGTATTGTAGTAGTTAATGTAGTTGAAGGAAAATTAAAAGTTTCAATATATTTTTGCATTGAAATGACATAATAAGCCAACATGATTTTTTATTTGTTTACTTACTTATTTTGTTTTCATTTGTAACTTGACGAATGGTTTTAACGTTTATAGGGCCGAATTAGGAGCCACTGAATGTACACAAAAATGTTTATGAAAGTAACTAGTAAACTGGACATACAAATTGTTTTATAAATAACAATTAAAATGCCTTAATGGATCACAGAAACCTTTGCTCATATTATCTCGCCTTCAAAGCTATGAATGAGATTTGTAAGGCTTCAGGGATCATGTTACTCACACTCATACATTTTTTTATCTTTTGGCAATGAGATAAAATCGTGTCATTTGCATGTCTAATGAAGGTGAAAAAGATACTTACTTGTTGCCATCTTCACATATTTATACAAAAACCAGTACGCACAAAGTGTATATAGGCAAGGTAAATTAAATGTACATTTATGATCATTAATTCTACATTTATTACATAAAATTAAATCCATGTGACATTGCACTTTTTATTTATCAACAGTTGAGTGGAAACAGTTTTTTTAAATATATTCAATTACCTGTAAATAATCCGCTTATGTTAGTAATAAATAAATCTCCTCATTAAGTTACAAATTATAATATTTATTGTAAATTCACCACCACTTCGTACATTTACCTCATAAAATTGACATTAGTTCTCGATCTAAATAAGAATATAGGTTAGATTATTTTGATTGGACAAAAATAATGAAATAATATATTCAACCAATCAAAGAACCCAAAATATACTAGCAAAACGCGAGCATTTATGATCGTAAACGGAAACGGGCTTACAGAATGTCACGTCATATGACAACGTATCACAGTGTTACTAGTAATAAAAAAAACATTTCACGCGTCAAGGCAGAATCACAGAGCAAAAAACAAGCGCTAGGATTTTATAATTTAAATTCAATTATTCAGGTTCAGTCACATTACATGCATATAAGATGCCGTCATCGACCCTAGATTACGAGGTCAACCACCATTTAAATCCGCTTATGTAGGCTCTTATTATCCGATGTTATCTCCATGAATACAATGTGCATTAAAGAAGTAAGCTTAAGAATATTTTAAAGGCCATTGGCACCACAATCCCATAGTGATTAAATATTTGATGTATTTCAATATATTTTTTTTAGTAGTCATATATCTATAATGTTAAAATTTACTGGACACACTTGTTACAAACTTGACATCCGACGCTAAGTCCGGTTAGGCCGTATAGTCCACCACGCTGGCCTAGTGCGGGTTGGCGGACTTACATACCATAGAAATTCTTATGAATCGCTATGGTATGCAGGTTTCCTCACGATGTTTTCCTTCATCGTTTTAGTGCGTGGTGATTGACTATCATTACACACATGACTCCGAAAAGTCAGAGGTGTGCCCTGGGATTCGAACCCACGACCACCACGAACATATTGGCAGCCGCGTCTATATACCAACAAGCCACCACGCACTTCCTATGTGTGTATGTGACTCCTAGTTATCAACTTATCAACATAGAAATTAGAAATTCGGATTAAGGCTAATTATAAAGGAATAATTATTGTTCAAGTTACCCGAGTAAAGTATAAATTCGGTACTCGTTTAAAAAAATGATTAGGTATTTAAAATTGCTGATTGCTAGCTGGTAACTTCTGCTGCTTCTTCTTCTCCTTCTACCGATGACTTGCTCAAACATAAATTGTACAAAAAACCAACCTCAATTAATAAATATACCAAACAGTCACATACATAGTCCTGATCCCATAGGTATTAAGCTCAATTAAATTTTGTGTGGTAGATATCAGATATTACGAGAGACCTTACGGTCTCACATACACCCAAACCCGAAACAAATACATGTGGTTCGCAGAAATATTTGTTTCGTGCGGGGATCGAACCCGCGCCTCTCATTTCATAGCTGGCGTTTAACCAACTGCGCTACGAAACCTACCAAAACAGATTTATTGGTAGGTATATACTATATATGCCAATTATCCTGTGTATGGTAAAGTAGCTTTGTTCGTAAAAATAAGGATCATTGTTAAAGAAGTTGAAACTGTGATATTGTGGGTAAAAAGCTTAGAGTATTTATATATAGAGGGAGCGCTGTCATACATTCGCGTTTTGAAAAACGTAGATATTTTCTTGTTCGTAATGTTGGTAGCCGGTATATACAGGGTATATCAAGACTGCTACCGAAAACGAAGCCGGGTGGTAGTTTAAGCGACTTCAGACACAATGCAACAGAAAAAGTTGCAAAAAAAGCGACAATTTTTTTTTTGTTATTTTTTTCCTATGACCATATTTGGGTGGTAAATACATTTTTTCCTAAAATAATAGTGTATACCCTTTTATTTATAAATAATCTAAGGTATAAAAGAGTTTAAATTATTATTTTAGGAAAAGCTATGGATTTACCACCCAAAAATGAAGATATTTAAAAAATCATAAAAAATAATTGTCGCGTTTCTTAGCAAAATTTTTAGTTGCATTGTGTTTGTAGTCACTAAAACTACCACCCGGCTTCGTTTTCGGTAGCAGTCTTGAGATACCCGGTATATATATATATATACTCTAAGGTAAAAAGCTAGATAATAAAAATCTGTATGCAAAGTGTTGGATATTTTGTATTTTTTGTTTAATGTTTGTTCTAGATTTTTTGTTTAAGCTGTGTGCCCTTAATAGTTTATGTCAATCGTTCATTGAAATATCAAAGCTATAATATTCGTAATTTATAACATCAATATAGTTCAAGGCACAGAACAATTGAAAATAATGTTTAAGGATCACTTTTAGAAACTTTAATCTTTATATAATTCCCGTGTCACGTTGTTTGTCCTCAATGGGCTCCTAAACCACTCAACTGATTATAATGAAATTTTGTAGATATGTGTTATTTGTTCCAACTTACAGGGTGAGATAGTTTTTATCTCGATTAAATTGACGAAAGTATAAAATAAAGGAAAAAACATTTTGCCATACAAAATGTTCATGGGTTTGTAACTGTCAAACATTTAATTTTCATACCGTCGATACGGTAAACTCTTCCCTCAAATTAAATAACGTATTTAAATAAAGGTTTCGAATCGACAACATATATCCACAGTATTCGATTAATGGCGTATTTTAGATTTTAAATATGTAAATTAAGTTCAGTTCAGTTTTTGTTTTTAATGGCTCTGTCGCAGACTCGACAATTTTGCCAATGTCAAGTGTTGGAAAGCACAGATTAAATAAAAAGCGTATAAATTGGGAAAATAAAAAACGGAACAAAAAATTATAAACTTAATTAATATTGAGAAAACAATAAAACATTGATGAAACTAAAACAACAACACAAAAAAAACTATACATTTAATTAAAAACATAGCGAAATTATTCACATAAAGAGAAAACATAACTAACCATTGGACTAAATACCATTACAACAAAATATTACAGTTTAATATTATTTACTTCAATAAATTTAACAAGAGTATGAATGAATGAAGTATTGGTGAGAGTAAGAAGGAAAGACATATTGACTGGTCTAGGGATATCAGAATTTAAAAACTTATATAAAGAAGAGTGGAGATTTCTGCAGTTAAAAAAAATATGATCCACAGTGCCTTCTTCTAGACCACACTCACACAACGAGTGATCCCGAACTCTTATTTTATTCAAAAAAACCGGAGAGCAAACATGGCCCAGACGCAACCGAATGACAATTGAAGTGACTTTCTTGGAAAATGCCCGAAACTTAAAAAAACATGGCTTAACAGGAATGGAACGCTGTATATTATAATAATAATTCCCTTTAAAAACGGAAGATTCAGCCCAAATGTCGTACCATTGCCTCAACATCCGTGGTTTCGCCTCATTAGCAAGGTCACGACCAAAACTGTCCCGATAGGTTTCAAGACCCAGACTGACAGCCTCCTTAGCCTGACTGTCTGCCATCTCGTTACCAGTTATACCACAATGAGACGGAATCCACGCCAATACAACTTTTAAGCCATGAGACTCACATTTAGCTAACATTTCCCGTATTTTTAAGGTAATGCAAAAATTATCTCTACTCCGAAAAGGATTTTTTAGAAGGTCCTGGAGACAACTTAAAGAATCTGAAAATATTATACTTTTGGGTATACTGTGTGATTCAATGAAGCATATTGCCTCTAACAAAGCAACAGCTTCACCAGAAAACACAGACAATGTTGATGGACATTTAAATCTAAGTGCTATGCGAAATTTTGGAAACCATACAGCTGCCCCTAAATTGTTTGTACCCTCCAATTTGGAAGCATCTGTGAAAACCTGGAACCAGTCAGTCCAATTGGCTTCTACAAGACTAATAAATGTTTGATTAGCTCCAAGGGAGCTTTTTGTAATCCCGAAGTTTAAAATCACTTTAGGTTGGAATATAAGTGCCTCAAATGGAACACTAAAGATTGGGCTAACAGGCAGTTGACAAATTTGTTGACCTGAACTGACGAAATTGAGATAGCTTTTCAACAGACAAGGTTTTGTTTTATTTAACCAATATTGACTGATAGGGACAACACGGGATAAATTCTGAAGTAAAGGAATGAGGTTATGCGATGACAATTGTATAACTTTAGAAAAGAACCTATCAGCAAGAAACTGCCTACGAAGGAATAGAGGAGCCTCTAAACATTCCACCTGAAGAGCATTAAGAGGGGAAGAACGCATAGCCCCAGAAATCACCCTCAAACATTTAGACTGAATTTTGTCCAATTTAACTAAAGCCAATTTACTACAGGGCTCCAGAACGAAAGCCCCGTAATCAAAGTGACTGCGTATAATAGCATTGTAAAGTAACTTTTGACAATATGGATGCGATCCCCACCAAACACCTGATAGGGAACGAAGAATATTTAAATTTTTTTCGCTTTTTTCAGAAATATCATTTAAATGATGAATACCAGATAACTTTGAATCAAGAATAACCCCCAAAAATTTAACATAATTTTGAACCGGAATAAAATTATTATTCAGTGAAATTTGGATGTTTGGAATAGAACGCTTTCTAGAAAAAACAAGGGTCTTACATTTAGATATTGATAATGACAACCCATGGGACAAGAGCCAATCGTACATATAGAAAAGAGCAGAATTCAGGCGATTGGAAGCATTAGAAAATGAATCACTAGAAGCAAATAAAACTACATCGTCAGCATATTGTAGAATAGAACAGAAACAGTTAACAGACTTGTCTAAATCATAAGTATATAAATTGTACAATAATGGACTTAGCACTGATCCTTGAGGTAGTCCCTTCCAAATCTTACGACTCGACTGAAGATTCCCTCTATATCGCACAGATATACAACGGTCCATAAAAAGATTACATATGAAATTAATGATTCTAACAGGGATACTTAACCGATGCAGTTTTTGCTTTAGTAATGATAGCTGTACATTATCATATGCAGCTTCTATGTCAAGAAAAACACCAATAACATGGTCTCCTCTAGTAAGAGCCAACCGCACATAAGTAGTAAGAATACTTAGACTATCCATAGTTCCCATAGACTTACGGAAGCCAGCCTGGGACTTAGGTAGAATATTACTGTGCTCAACAATCCATTCCAGACGATTTTTAACTAGGTGTTCAGTAATTTTAGCCAAACAAGAGGACAAAGCAATCGGTCGATATGAAGATGGGTCATGTGGATCCTTCCCTGGTTTTAAAATTGGAATTATTAATTAAGTTTTCCATGAATTTGGAATACTACCAGTTTCAAATATTTTATTGATAAGACGAAGAAAAAACAATTTGGAAAATTTTGAAGATTTGCATATAAAAGAATATGGAATCCCATCCAACCCTGGAGTAAAGTCTCGTAGATTATTTAGAGCACATTCCAGTTCCGAAAAAGAAAAACTGTCGTCCATGAAACCAGAAGACACAGATTGTTCCGAAGATGGAAATGAACACTCTGAAGGAACAAAAGGTGGGGTCAGTTTGTCAGTGAAACCATCCAACCACTCAGATGGATCAACATGAATTGCATCATAATTATTGGTAGAGCCTCTAAAAGCCCTTATCTTTCTCCATACTTGACAGGATGGAGTACGAGGAGAAAGACTCTCACAAAAATTCATCCAGCCTTGCCTTTTCTTTTTTTGAAAAAGACGCTTGGTAATTGCTGTAATTTTTTTGAACTCTAAATAGGCCTCAAGACTAAGATCCATAGAAAACCTCCTTTCTGCCTCCTTGCGTCTTTTAACACTTTCAGTACATTCAGAATCCCACCAATGGGGGGAGGGAAGATTATTCTTAGAAGGTTTTTTAATAGGAATCGCCATATCAGCAGCTGCCATAAGAGCTTCCACAAAATTATCATAACAAGAAAGAAGAGAGGAGTCAGATAGAATAACAAGAGAAGCTAACTTTTTATCTAACTCATCAGCAAATTTGTCCCAATCTGCCTTATTTATTTTATATTTTAATAAAGGAGTAGGCTGTTCCATGGGGAAGGAAGATACAGAATTCGTAATAACAATTGGAAAATGATCACTACCATATGAATAAGGCAAAACTTTCCACACTAGAAGAGATGCTAAATTTGGGGAGCAAAGAAATAAATCTAATGTACTTATATTCTGAAGAGGGGATGTTCTACGTGTTGGTGAACCATCATTTAAAATACAAAGATTACAGGAATCAAACATTTCAACTAGATGAGGAGAAAAAGAATCACATGAATTTGAGCCCCACATAGAGTGATGACAATTGAAATCACCCAAAATAATCACTGAACCAGAAAATGAAGAGAAAATCTGATTTAACTCCGATATTAAAGGAATCGAAGGGTGAGGAATATATATGGAAACAATGATGGTATTCATTGCTTTCAAAGCAACAATATTGAAAAGAGGGGAGTGCGGGGGAATAGGAATTTGAGAGAAAGGAATATCCCTCCGAACAAGAAGGGCAGCTCCTCCCCTACCATCGTCTCGGTCATCCCGAAGACAAGAGAAACCAGACACACGAAAAATCGAGCCCGGCCTCAGCCAAGTCTCCGAGATGGCCAAGAATAATGGTTGAAAGTTATTTATAAGATGAGTAAGTTCATGTTTTTTCGGACGAATAGACTTACAATTCCATTGGAGAAGGGTTAGGGGACGGAATTTTGTTGATTGATGAGAGCGACTGATTAATCATTTCAATGACATTGTTCGGTATGGCATCACCAAAGTTATTAATAATGTTAACTAGGGTAGAAATAAGCAAAGAAAGTAGATTATCCTGTGAAGACATAATATTAGAATCTGACAAAACAGAGCCATTAGGCAAAGAAGATACCGGAGTACGAATTATAGAGTTGTGAGCAAAGTCATATGACTTGCCAAGAGTAGGACGGGAAGGACGATTACATAAAATTGTTTTTTTGTAACTTTGGATCTGCGAATTTTGTTGAAACCCTCTTGGGAGAGGGGCATGAGCGAACTGAGCTGGCGAGGATTTAGCAACGGACAAATAGGATCGCTTAACCTTAGGAAATCTTTGTGAGGCTTCAGTATAAGAAATGTTATCCTGAGACATGACAACTTTTATGGATTTCTGCCGAGAATGTTCCGGACAGTTTTTATTTATCGCAAAGTGCGAAGCCGAACAAAACAAACAAACTGACTCTTCCTCAGGGATTGAACAGGACTCGCCTAAGTGCGGTTGCGCACATTTATAACAACGTGGTTGGGATCGACACTGAGCTTTAACATGTCCAAATCTACAGCAGCTATTATATTGAATTGTTGGTAAGTTGTAAATTTCGACTGGAATGGACATAGAGTAACAATAAATCTTCTCAGGCAGATGCTGTCCCTGAAAGGTTAACACGACTGACTGTGTCGGAAACCACACAGGTGAGCCGTCGGTTATGGTTTTTCGGTTCAACCGCCTTGCTTTTATAACCTTTATATTACCATTCGAAACACTTATACCAGACACAACCTCCTCCATTGTCCAGTCAATGGGGATGTTGCGAATGGTTCCCATCCTAGTGACATGAAAAGTCGGGATTAGCGCCGTTAATTTATTTATAGTAAGAAGGGGATGCTCCAAAAAGGAATTTGCTTTATCGGCCGATGTAAATGTAACCGCCATACGATTTCGTCCGAGGGCTTTGACACCACCATTGCAAATACCTTCTACTCGGTTTTTAAATAATAATTGAGCAAATTTTAAGCTCTTTATAACTGAACTATTGGAAGCATCTGCTTCAGATTTGGTAACATGGACCAAAAAGGGCCCAGAATCCTCAGCATTGTAAACTGTTTTTTTATTTAAAAATTCTGGATTTGTAAAAATATTTTGTATGGACGCAGAAGGGCCCACAGCAGTTTTGGATGGAATAGAAGATGAAGCACCAGGACACGGACGTTTACGATTGTCTCCTGGTTGCGAAAAACCAGAATTAAGATCAGACAAACAGTCTGAAAAACAGATAGACTGAGAATCCGGAGGAACCGGGTCAGGAGGATCCGGTGGCTCATTCATATTACTAAAATATAAAAAATAAACTAAAAAATACTCCTAAACTAAATACTAAATGATATAACTATGTTATGAAATTAAAGGAAATAAATAAAATAACTAAATTTTTTATTTTCTATATCTACACTTTACAGAGATGAATATTTACATAACTACAAATGAAATCTCAATATTTTATTAAATAAAAATAACCAGACAATTTGAGAACCCGTCAAACGCCAAAAAAAAACGTAAATTAAGGATAGTAATGAAAAGTGGTTGACATTTAAATTGGTTGTCAAATATTTATGCATGCGTTCAAAAATTTATTTTGTGTAAACAAAGGAGTATATATTAAGCTACATAAATATTGGACAGTTATAACTTGCAAAAAAGAGTACGATGCGGTGACAATTGGCATTAACGAAAAACAATTATGGCAATATTGAATATTATTAAAAATTCAATAATGTTCAGTTATTAATTATTCTATTCAAGATCGAACATGGATCGAATGTCACTTTTATCAGGAATTCTTACACTGGCCTTTCCTTCGCTACAATTCACTGATAGAAATGTATATCGTCTCTGAGTGGGGTAGGCTTTATTTTACCTAAAGGGGGTTCAAAAAGGGTTGAAATGTTATGACGAAGAAAATCGAAACCACTGAAGTTATTTCTATGAAAACTTATATTTCAACTCTTTATTACTAACAAAACGTAATGGCGTGCAATATTATTGGGAAAACAGCATTGTGGGGGTGAAATAAAGGATGGAATATTTCATGGATAATCAAAATCGCTAAAGTGTTTAATGACAAAAATGTACAAGGCATACTTTTCAGATATGGAGAGATGGGATATAATAGAATACGAGATACAGGAGAGGACTGGGATAGCTGACAGATTTGATAGGACGAAATGTAAATTATACGGTATAAGACGGGATGGAAAATGAAGACAAAGGATGGGATGGATCGGGAAGTGACTGGACAAGCGCGATGGGACGGGATTAACAGGACCGTAGGATACGTCAAGTTTAGGTATACAAGAGCTTATATAAAATAATAGCACGTATTTGGTGTTAAGTGGAATAAAAAATATCTGCCTCCAGGCGAAGCTGGGTCGGGCCGCTAGTAGTAATGTATGATACAAAAACGACTTAGGGGGGAAGTCCAAGTAAAATTTTCAAAAAATCTTTTTTTTTGCGTTAATCTGAAAATATGGTATATTGAGCGTCTACTGACGAGAGGAGGAAGAAAAAAATCGAATATTTGCTGAGTTATAGCTATTTTAATGGAGTAATGGGTAAGTAAATTGTACTAGTTATTTTCCTGTACTAAAATTTTAAACGCGATTATCTCGAAACTGTATTTTTAAAAACTGCTCGTGTTATAACTCAAAAAGTTATCAACCGATTTGTTTGAAATTTGGTGAGGCCTTTCTCTACATTACTACCGGAAGGATAAACCTAAAACTTTTGATATTTCGCGTTGATTAATCACAAAAATAGCCCTAAATTCAAACTTTTTTTTTCAAAGGCTTATTTTATAATCAATTTAACTATTATTTCTTACTTTTTTAGGTTTAACCTTTCCCTTAATATCTTATAACGAGAAAACACTTCAATTTGTTTGTTTCAAATCGATAGATTGAGAGTGATAAATGCAGCAGTTTGGTACCTCGCGCCGTAGGCAGCCGACAGAAAATGATCCTGCGCCGCCATTTTGGAAAATAATAAAATAAATAAATTTTGGTTAAAAGGTTAATTAATAAACTTGTGCTAAAATTTCAAAACAATATAATTATTTTACCACCTTTAAAAATCCGTTTAAAAAATGACCGATTTTGAGGCTTCTACATGGACTTCCCCCCTTAAAACTCAATGATCTTTACGTACGTTCCCAACATCCATAATTTAAAAAAAAAAAACATTTTCATATCACACTATACGTAGCAATACCTAGGTATACCTACTTAAGTAAGTGGATATACAAATGCGACATATGGAAAAGCCACGATCTCACGATGCACGATCTAAGAAATCCCTAATGCCGCTATTATGAGCGTGCCACAATACATTACAATAATCCACGCAAGATAATACGCGTAGAGGAAATTCTATAAATACCCATTGTCATACACGCAGCACGACCTATAATCAAACTTAAAAAAAAACGAGTATTCCTAAAAGCTTTTTTGTTGGTAGAGTTCGATTATTAAATCATAAGGTCACTTGTATTGCTTGATTAATTAATGAAAGGCATCATAACACCTTTTTTGGATATTATTATTATGACAGCGATAGCGCCTTTCATCATTGGTACCTAAATAGTCAGGACTCAGGATACAAAAACATTGAAAATAAAAACACATACCTTTGTCTTTACTTTTTCGGCAACCATAATTAATGAACTCATTTACAACTATCGTTAAAATCTCTACCGGTTATAGCTGTGCATTTTATGCAAACTAATTAAGTCATTATTATGATTACCACTAATAACCAACCCAGGTTCTATATAATGTAAGTCATTCATAGGCAATATTTCAAACCGCATTAATAGCCTTACATATTTATGCAATCGATTGGCAGTTAGCAACGCCCGTCTTTGTACATGTTGATATTAACTTTATTGTTTACTCGCAAGTGACAAGATTAACCAGTTAAGATGCTCTGTAAACAAGAATAGGCTAGTTTGATAACTCCACCAGTTTCCTTCGCTAATGAGATTCCCACGGGAACTCGGTTTTCATCATTTTATTTTTATACGAGTCACTGGTGGCGGCAATAGCACCATTTTTTCACGAATCATTCCTCATCAGTACATATTTATGACATTTAGACTTAAAATAGCGCAAAGGCAGGTTTCCTTTCACATCCTGCATAACTCTTGTTGTTGAAACATACTAGTTATATCCTTATTTGATCCATTTACCATTCACATATAAAAATAATATATATATTTATCATCTATAGATTCTTTTGACGTCATTGACCAATATCCGTTTACCCGATTATTTATTCGTGGAAGTAACTTTTGTCAATGAATGAAGATCCGGGTTTAAGTTTAAATATTTTATTACAACGAGCATACATGACTGCCTTTGTGAGTCATTCAAATTCTTCTACAATTTATCAATAAATATACATGTGCGATATTCATTAATTATTGTTCATAAGTAAATTGTAATTGCAAATAGATTCTTCACCTTAAATGTAAAACCAGTAACAATAAAACTGAGAAAGAACCGAATGAGATGACTTTTGGAGAACGTTATAAGGGAACTATCGATACCAAACAAAAAAAAGAATAATGAATACAACTACAAATATTCGCATTGGGATTTTTAGAAGACATAGAGAAAACTATGTATGATTTTTAATTTAATAAAACGAGCAAACAAGAAATCAGATCAACTGATCGTAAGTGATCAATGTCGCCCATGAGCATTCAAACGCTTGGGATCATAGATATGTTGCCTGCCCATCTAATCAGGAGCGGAATGGGAAGGAAAAAGGATGGAAAGAGGGGTATTATGTATGGAGTCTCACTTACCGTCGATCTCTTAAGAGAGAGTGTTTCCGATTTCCACTCGGATGAGCATACTTTGTAACGTTGAAACATTACTGACAACGGCGTGGCTCTACCACTTTTCCAGAGAAAGATTGTTTAAGGTTTAAAATATACCCTATTTTACACATCCGTCAAAAGTAGTAGTAGCCTGCTGTAGCCCTCATAAGCCACTCAGCTTTACTGTAGACTGTAGAGTGTACACTGTAAAGTACGAATGTCTAGTGCAGGTATGGGTAACCTTTACCTGTGAATGTGCAACTCTTGAGTGATTTAGGTATTACCTCACCGATATATTGAAAATAAAACTAGCTGTAAATAATCTCGTCATTTTTTTTTTATCCATCAGGTGTTAATAAATAACTTAAAATTAGTTGCAAAATCCGCCATTTAAATGTAACTGTAAGTTTTTATTTACCGTTACCCATCAATAAATAAAATTTACAGAAATTTATAGACCATCTTGTGTTTATTTAGGATGAAATTATATTCAAAATTCTAAAACTAGTTTTTAATTAAGAGTCTTGTATCTTGTAAGTCTTGTGTATTTCTATTATTCAACAATGTTTACCGTTTTACAAATGTTACGCGGTTTAATAGCGGGATAATTCCAGTCGCCCTAAAAGCTAAAAGATTTCCTTTCCTTCGATTGAGTGGTCATTAAGTGACGCTAATGAACCACTATCAGACTTTTAGAGGTAATTTTATTTTTAATCTGTATTAAGGAACGATTTAATGCATATTTGATGACTCTGAGTGTGGACATAAGAAACAAGACTAAAGATCTTTTATAAATTGCTGAGCGCGGTAATAAAAATTCTGGACGAATTCACGGCTAATAAAACCTATTTTTGAGAAGGTGACCATACATCGCCCTTGAACTTGATAAGTCCTCTGCCCATATCATCACGCTGCAGGCTGACGTCATTAAGTTATATTCAGGAATGTAACAACACCGGCGTATGCACCCCAGGCAATTTCATTTGCATCGATTTGCCATCGACATATTGTATAGATTATCTACAATTTTTTAGCATCTGAATACATAGCCATGCTTCATCGAAATATTAGAAAAAAAAATCTTAGTTCGCTTTTTATTACATTGGACATGTTATTACTATTAGGTTACGATTATAAATGCTCATTGTTTATATATTTATTAAATTTTAGTTAAAGTTTTTTTCGTTACACGACAAAAGTATTAAAATAATTTTTCCATAATTTTTAAATACATAAAATTTAACTCCCAGGATCCTCAGAATAATAAGTTATTATTCTGAGCCCAGGATAGCCAGCCATAGATATAACCATTCTATTTTATTGCTATACTTGGAAAGGCTTGCGTGTTTATGTCTCTTTCACGAACTTTTTTCATTCAGGATGTAGTTTATTTGGAAAATAATAATGTTGTTAGGATAAAGTAACAAGACGCATGAAATATACGGACCACTGCAGGGCACTGGCCTTCTTTTGCAACCAAGTAAACCGGCCAGATCTCAATTACGTATCAGAATATAAAACCCGTTTTTAATGTCTATTGAATACAAATTAAAAACTGAATATAAATCAATAAAATTAAGATCATAAAACCTCCAGTACAAAGGCAATCAATTCTTGGAAATTCTAACATCATTTCATTTTCCTCTGCATCTAGGGATGACGGATGTTGAGTATAAATAATAAATTGATCGAGACAATACAAACTAACTCTACTTGATATGTTTGAGGTTAATACGTTCTTTTGAAGAATCCTAAAGTTTTAGATCTAAACAATGCTCCAATCTTGTTTACGTGATGTCCATACAATGTCAAGGCATAACATACATATTCCTAATGGAACATGAATCAATGATTTTGAAACTGTTGCTTATTTATTTATTGTCACGATACAATATGTTTACACAAACACATCTAGTTGCGTATGCGATAAAATAAAGAAGTTTTACATCCGTCCATCAACCTATATCCGCCCATTGCAGGACATAGACTTTATTTAAAAATACATCATTGTGCGTTACACACACACTGGGCAAGTGGGCAGATGATCGCTGTACGCCTACCGTTGCTACCCAACACTACCTAGGCTTCGGTCTAAGTTTTCTTCTCTTTATTAATGCCTTCTTGATCTTGAATTAATGTCGTCTTGACCCCCTTAAATTATTTCACGGATGTTAACTGGTAACATCGTGGTAGGTACGTCCACATTTGAGTTTACCATCGACTCTACCGTCAAGCCTTAAGTGTAGTATTTTATGCTTAGAATGAATGTTCATGTTTTCGGAACAGTAGCAGACCCAATATAAAATCAAACGTAGATAAACTCACGACTTTTTCCCAGAAGGATGGGCAGAGGTGCTACTAGGAAACCTACATTTCGCCTTGTATGTTTCGGACCACGATGTGAGAGGGGCGAGCCTATCGCTATATCGGGCACAACGTCCTGATTCCGGGATGATCATAGTTAATATAACTATCCAATATCACCTTCCCCAACCCAGGATTCGAACCGAAGACCTTAGCTTCGTAACCGTACCCTAGGACACCTACGCCACAGAGGCAGTCATGCAAAACCACTTAGGCTAAAATTCAATCGACCTTCACCAATTAAAAAAAGAACCTTTAATGTAATACAAATTAATACTCAAATAAAACATTATAATTTGGAGAATTTCACGAACCGCAGTGAATCAGTGGTCCTCAGAGTTTCCATATAAGCGCGGTAAGGCCATGTTCAATGTTAGTCGTGAAGAGTCGCGCGCGAGCATACATCGCCTATTTATTTCTTTAGTTATTAAACCTCCATACTGCCACTATGGCTTCCGCCGTGCTTAAGTTAAGTGTCGTACTGTTGGTTATCGGCGTGTGCCTCGCTGATGTCTGTTAGTATGCCTTTTTTATTTCCTAACATAGTTTAATTAAATTACTAACATCTACTATAAAAACCGTCATGGCATCATCATCAAACTTACTTATCTTACTTTAGAAGAAAATGCAACCAACTTTGACATAGGTCCAATTATTTCAAGAGCCTAAAGTATTGTACAACTATTTGTATTGTATCATTCATTTACCTAGGTCAAAATTTCATCTTTGATGTCCTATAAACATGTCGCATGTAACAAAGTAAGATTATAAAGAAGGTTCTTCAAAAAAAATTTTGAAATTTCAAATGATTTTAGAAAATTCACGGTACATCTCTTCATCTCTGGTTTTCCACAAAACAGTGGAACATAATATGTTTTTTTTATATATCCTACAATCATTCCTGATATTATAGATGTGTCTAAGTCAACCCCGTTTTAACACTGACACAAGATTAGACGTTGGATTCCTATATATTATTATATACTAGCGGCCCGGCCCAGCTTCGTCCGGGTGCATATAGATTTCTCTACAATAATATGCACGTATTATACACATAAACCTTCCTCTTGAATCACTCTATCTATTAAAAATCCGTTGCGTAGTTTTAAATATTTAAACATACAAAGGGACATAGGGACAGAGAAAGCGAAATTGTTTTATACTATGTAGTGATTAATTCTATATTAGCCCATATACGTCCTATCTCAATATCCATTCAAAGGTTGCCTGGAAGAAATTACCTAGAGTGATAAGGCCGCCTCTTGTACTATTATTATTGTGTTGTTTCTTCACTGTATTTTTATTTTTGTGCAATAAAGGATTAAATAAATAAATAAATATACGTCCTTACTACTACGTTATTGCAGGGGACGGGCCTCCTCTAAAATAGAGGCTATATAGTCCACCACGCTGGCTTTGCGACTATTGCTGGTGGCGAACTTACAACACCTTCACCGTTACAGTACGTGATGAATTATGGACCTGCAATTCCTAATGTTTAATAAAAACTGATTTACGTGTCAACCTTTTGTGCAGAATGCAAACTCGTTTTTATGTCCAATATCTTGATTTTTATGGCGTTCGTTCTATTCGGTCTAGTGTTCTCTGCGCGTTGACAGGATCCGCTTTTCTGTTAAATATTTACAGTTTCGTCAGATCTTACCAGTGTTGGTTCTAAAACCATTGAATCTCCCTTGACAACAATAAGCCAACGGTGTTGTGAATCAGCGACTCAAAAATATGTCTTGTTACATCAGTAGATTCCACTTTTGTCGTCAGTTTTTTACAAGTGGTTCAAGCCATTTTCTTAATTTTCAATAATCTATACATCTATACATACCGGGTATCTCAAGACTGCTACCGAAAACGAAGCCGGGTGGTAGTTTTAGTGGCTACAAACACAATGCAATTAAAAATTTCGCATAGAAACGCGACAATTATTTTTTATGATTTTTTAAATATCGTCATTTTTGGGTGGTAAATCCATAGTTTTTGCTAAAATAATAATTTAAACTCTTTTATACCTTAGAGTATTTATAAGTAAAAGGGTATACACTATAATTTTAGAAAAAATGTATTTACCACCCAAATATGGCCATAGGAAAAAAATAACAAAAAAAAATTGTCGCTTTTTTTTGCAACTTTTTCTGTTGCATTGTGTCTGAAGTCGCTTAGACTACCACCCGGCTTCGTTTTCGGTAGCAGTCTTGATATACCCTGTATAAATAAAATTGAAGTGTCTGTTTTAAAAGTGAAAATAAAAAAAATGTCCAACTGCATATCGTTATATACACGATACCTGTGCCGAAAGTGATATTTATTTTTTTTGTCTGTCCGCCAACCCGCACTAGGCCAGTGTGGTGGACTATATGGCCTAACCACTCTCAATCGTATCCTCGATTGTAGAGTAGGCCTGTGCCATGCAGTGGGACGTATATGGGCTGATACAGATACAGATACAGATACTTATGTGACGTTTTGAATATAAATCAAGTGTATAAACAAAGTCTATAAACAATATAATTTAATGCGTAAATCAATAAGTAATGCTTCAAAGACTTTCCTGTTGGATACTTTATGAATTATCACATGCAACTGTAAATTATATAAGGTAATGCCATCTAGGATTATATCATAGGTCATGGTCTCATGTTGTTTGTCATTAAATAACCTTTGTTATGGACGCTAGTACGGCTCATTCAAGACACGCGATGTGTGATTTGAGTCTACATTTTAATTTCAGCTGACGTTGTAACAAAAGTTACTTCTTTATTTTAAGGTTGTATATTCTTATACCTTTGTCTTATATGGCTCTGGAGATGCTCGCGTGTTTAATTATTTAATGTCGATGTATTGCATTATTTATGTTGTATCATATTATGGTCATCTGCACATAAAGGAGAAATAATTTAAAATGCGTTCTATTGGCATTTATTGCCTTTGTCCATTTCAACAAAGAATTTGATTATTCATCTAGCAATAAACATACCTGAATTCATTGAAAAAATATTATTAACAAATTTCTATGTTCCGGACATTGTCATATTAGGAAAAATCATAATTAAGGAACCGATCGTAAAACTGACTAATCATCCATCCATCCATCCATCAGCCAAAGGAAGTCCACTGCTGAACATAGGCCTCCCCCAATGATTTCCACAGAGACCTGTTGGAGGCAGCTTGCATCCAGCGACGTCCCGCGACCTTTATCAGGTCGTCGGACCATCTTGTGGGTGGACGTCCTACGCTGCGCTTTCCGAAACTGACTAAAATAATGAATAATTATTAAATTTGTCTCTTCCGAGTTTCACTTTGAATTCGTTCAATTGTATTTGTTTGCAAGTTGCACGCTTAGTAATTCTAACGCCCGAATACTAGAACGCCATTCAAATGATAAGTTGCTCTTAACAGCGCACGGCCCACTTAGCCAGTACATTTAAGCGGGATTAACGTAGTTAAGCGCAACTTACACAGAGTACATTTTACATACGCAACTTATATTTAAATTGCGTTCCAGTATTCGGGCGTCAATCACCTTAGATAATAATCTTGTGTATTTTTCTCCGGTAAATTAAAATCTGGCTACCTACCTAACCTACCTACCTAAGCCAAAAATCATTAGTAAATATATTATGGTTAGTGATCTTATTTCAATAACCGTATCTAGTTATTGTTACTGTTCTCACTGTTATTATTTTTCTATTAGAATCTTATTGACGTTGATTAGCTATGACATTATTGCTCTAAGTAAACAATTATCAGTGACTTGATATACAGTATTCATAATATGTCCTTAACTAACATAATCTTTGACTGATACCGAATGAACTGATGAAGTAAATAATAGGCACCGGGTAATGCAAGTATTTTGATATATTGCTAAGGTATGATTTCTCCTCTAACATTCTTGTTATAAGCGCGGCAATTTCTTGCGTTTTTTTCCTATTAATTGTTTCTTTGAAAATACAATACTAAGAAATAATTGTAGCCTGACATCCCGTGCACGCAAATGAAAATCAATAAACTTTTATTAATGACTAAATCAGAGCTAATAATATGTGTTATTGTTATAATACTATTGCAAAATTGAAAAATAATTGTTAATTGATTAGCATTGTCAGTGATACATCCAATTATTATTAATAGGAATAATTGTATTAATTAATTATCATTTGATTAATGTATGGGAGGAAAAAAACGTGTTTTTCTTGTGCCTATTAGGATAATTGATATCATCGTTAAGATTATAGACAATATTTAGGTGTCGAATAATTATAATTAGTGTTGTATTTCCTGGTCAAGTGTATATGAAACTAAGTTTTCAATTCTTCTCTTATAAATATATAATAAAAAAGTTGAAACAAGTTTACAGAGCTGTATTTTCATAAAATTGTTTTATTTAAAAAAAATGGAATCAATATTTACGTACCATCACGTAATACAAACATACACATACATAAAACTTACGCCTTTTTCCCAGAAGGGTAGGCAGTCGTGCCAGGACACCCTCATTTCGCCTTGTATGTTCTCTGTCTCACGATGTGATAGGTAGCGAGCCTATCACCATATCGGGCACAAATTCCCGACTGGGCTGATAATGAATAGAAAAATCCAATATCACTTTGCCCAACCCTGGATTCGAACCCGAGACCTCAGCCTTATTACCCGTACCCTAGTACAACTACGCCACCGAAACAGATGGCATCACGTAATAAATAGTTTCTTTTAAATTTAATCATTAAGACTTGATTAAAATATCACATTTCTATATTTTACAAAAAAAAAATGTACTTGTGTTCTATCGCCAGAAACTGTAAAACTCATAGAAATAAACACTGTAAGTTAGAAATAAAAACTTATAGTAAAGATGTCATTAAAAGAGCAAAATTTTCTTTATTTACATAGTTCTGAGAAGCATAGCCAACAGATCTTAGAGCATTCCACTTGGATGTGTGTCAAGTCTTCACATGACTGATGGTGTTATTGTTCATCCGGCTGAGTATCCTTGACAAGTTGGCAACATAATATACTGCGTCATATTGTAAGATTTTTCATTTTACAGTCTCATTGATTACGCATTTCACCTTTGTTTTCGGTTGAAAGACTTACTCTAACGTATTATGTACGTTATAAACAAGATATTCTTCTAAACAAAATAAAGACACTATCACCCTCTTATTCCTTAAAAACATTAAAGACATTTAAATAACTGCAAGAATGGATGTCCGAGCAGCTTTGACGTAGCTTGACCTATGAATGCCAGCAAAAATTAAAAAATATGCAATCCTATTTATAAAATAGGGCCGTCATGACTAAGACTGAGATGATTAAGTTTGCAGCCTGCCCAAGGCAAAATATTGTAAGTTACACACACCTTGTCTATTTAACATTTGCGTGATCCGGTTGGCGACAGTCGGGGACCGGTCGTGTGTTACATTTACGGTAACTTGTCTCATGTCTCACATACCATAAACGTCTACATTTAAGGGTTTGCACTAAAACTCGCCAAAAAAATTAGTTAAAACATAGCGAATATTTTTGATAATCTTTCATTGCATTTTTAAGTATATTAAAAAAACTTCGAATCATAAGTCACGTTTTTTTTTTAATATTTTATAAAAACATTAGCAATGAATTTTTCATTATAATCGTAACATTACTTTAATTTTTATAACTAGCCCGATAAAGTTACCATGATGCCCTCACTCATTAGGTCAGAGCAGCCAAATAAGTCCACGAACGAAAGATTGACTCTCGCGCTGTAAAGTTGGATTCTGTATCAGCCCATATACGTCCCACTGCAGGGCACGGGCCTACTCTACAATCGAGAATACGATTGAGAGTGGTTAGGCCATATAGTCCACCACGCTGGCCTAGTGCGGGTTGGCGGACTTACATACCATAGAAATTCTTATGAATCCCTATGGTATGCAGTTTTCCTCATGATGTTTTCCTTCACCGTTTTAGTGCGTGGTGATTGACTATCAATACACACATGACTCCGAAAAGTCAGAGGTATGCCCTGGGATTCGAACCCGCGACCACCGTGAACATGTTGGCAGTCGCGTCTAGTCCGTTTACCAACAGGCCACCACGCACTTTAAAGTTGGATTACCAATATAAAATATCAATCGAATCCATGCATCAAGCATAGTAAACTTTATAAGTACAATAACAACATACTTCCTAGTGAGAACAACATATCATCTATATAGGTCACATTCTGCCTATGTAATGTTATTGGCAATTTCCGCATGCGCAGTTTATGATTATTATTTCTCTATATTTTATTCAAATGTATGCGGATTTCTTCATTACGATAGAGCATCCAAGGTTAGAATTTAAAATGATCTCATTTCTTGCTTTGTTCTTGGAAGCTCGTCTAACTGTTAAGTAGACGTGATGTCGCTGCTTATAGAGTTTATAAATAGCAAATCAGAAGTTTTGTAAGCAAATGTTTTTTAATCAGTTAGGACTCTGTTAAAATAAATAACACCCAATAGTCACATACATATTACTGATACTTCATTAAGACCGAGTCTTGTGTCGTTGGTATCAGGAACTTCGTGAGACTTTTCGGTCTCACAAACACCCAGACCTGAAAGAAATATTTGTGGGCTGCACTAACATTTCTCTCGTTTAGTTATAACGTGTGTTAATTATTAGGAATACGTGTGTGAATGGAATAACGGATGTAACTTAGAATTAATCGAGCTAAGACAAAACAATGTTATGTAAAATTAATGACCCAATTCATAGTATAAATGAATCATTAGTCTGATATAGTTCTGAATACACATTATAGTACCAAGGACCATTGAGCAAAGTGTTATTTTTTTTTTATTGTATATATCCGTCAAACGAGCAAACACCTGAAGGTATGGTATAGTGATCACTGTCGCCCGTGAACATCTATAACGCTTATATATGGAAGTGTTACCGGTTCTTTAAGTTGGGAGAGGAATAGGAAGGATAAAGGATAGGAAGAGAGAAGGGCCAATGGGCATCCGGCAATCTCACTCACCGAACGAAACGCGACATCAAAGCTGTGGCAATTGATGTGGCTTGTGGTCGATCATCTGTGAGACAGTGGTACCGCCCCAGACGAGCCTACTCAGTCATGCTGAGTAATTACTGAAAACCGCTTAGATCTACCAATTTTAAAATGTTGATATTAGCTCAATTCCAAAGACTTGTATTGCGTGTATCAGAAGCTGCTAGAGTCTTTTTGGTTTAACATGAACTAAATATTGGTTATCACACAAATTTCCCGATTATTAAATTAAAGGTGCTAAGTGTTAATAACCATTTTCAAGTCAATTCTGTGCAATATAAAACATTTAAGATAAAAAAATAAATGTCAGAGTATTGGTTTTATTATATACAGGGTATATCAAGACTGCTACCGAAAACGAAGCCGGGTGGTAGTTAAAGCGACTTCAGACACAATGCAACAGAAAAAGTTGCAAAAAAAAAGCGACCATTTTTTTTTTGTTATTTTTTTCCTTTGACCATATTTGGGTGGTAAATACATTTTTTCCTAAAATAACAGTGTATATCCTTTTATTTATAAATAATCTAAGATATAAAAGTGTTTAAATTATTATTTTATTGTGCATTGTGTTTGTAGTCACTAAAACTACCACCCGGCTTCGTTTTCGGTAGCAGTCTTGAGATACCCGGTATATTGAGACTGAGAACCGTGTCTGTAATTAGAGGTGCATTTTATGTTTCATTTTCTATATAGCATTTCCACATTTGTTACAAACAAGTTTCCTATAAAAGATTGTTTATAAGTGCATAGAAACAAAAAATTGACCCGGTTTAATTTGTTTACAAGTTGTTTTGTTGCTCTGATATACACAGTATATCAATACTGCTACAAAAACCGAAGCCGGGTATCAAGATGACTACAAACACAAGGCAACAAAAAAAATCGCATAGAAACGCGACAATGATTTTTGTGATCATCGTGTTTGGGTGTTTTTTGCTAAAATAATAATTTAAATTCTTCCGTACCATAGCATTTTAAAATTATTTATCACCTAAATACGACGATAGGAAAAAATAATAAAAAACGTCGCTATTTTTCCAAAAGTTTTTAGTTGCCTTGTGTCTGCAGGCACTAAAACTACCATCCGGCTTCGTTTTCAGTGGCAGTCTGTATATACCCCGTAGAATGTAGATTTTGTACTTAATATCTACAATTGCATGTAGATAGTACCAAGGTGTAATTTAATATACAAATCCTATGTCCGAAAATGCATATCATCAAACAAACAAGTTGAATTATTCTGTAAACAAAACTTTATGTATTGACTGTTTTGTATCTACTCTGCAGTTCTGTACCTAACTATAAAATCGACATTCAGGAAGTGAGACCTTTGAAGTTTGAAGATCAATTTAAAGACATAATAGTTAACAGCCATGTTTATCGTTACACAAAATAAAAACACTCAATTTGGACAATTTTATGAGCAAAAAGTATTTATGCTACAATTTAACAAGTTTAACAAAAAGAAAAGTAAACCGTAACCTTTTGGAAACATGCTGACCTTTCTCACGGCAACTTTATGTCCTTGTTATGTCCGGATGATTTTACACTGTGACGTCACAAGTAAACAAAGGCAATATGATCATACAGCCTGAATGAAGACAGATCACAAAAGGAAGTTGTCATAATTATAGACTGAACATCTATGTTACAGGTAAAACCACCCGGATGCATTTTTTTCATAACAACTTCTTAGTACAGAGAATTATTTACGCCAGTTGTGTGTAACCGCAAAATTGTATAATATAAATTTCAATTAGACGAGCGTTGTTAATTAATGTTTAATGAGATATTGGATTCAATTAAACAACCTGTTAAATAATATGCAATGAAAACCTCGGTAAAGTAACAACAAACTGTTGCGATGCGTTCAGTGATTAGAAGAGTTAAGTCAATCTATACCTCGAAGTAAAATTTCGTATCCGTCTGATTAGGAACCCCCGGACATGATGTTGGAAAATCCATACAGTTACATACATAACGCCCAAATACTGGAACGCAACTTAAATATAAATGGCGCTTAACTACGTTAATCCCGATTAAATGTACTGGCTAAGTGGGCCGTGCGCTGTTAAGAGCAACTTATTATTTGAATGGCGTTCAGTATTCGGGCGTAAGTGTCGCGTTTCGTATTCAGTCCTTGCACATATTCACGCAATTTAGTCAGCATTGTTAAAATAACGACAGCCTAACGCCCGAATACTGGAACGCCATTCAAATAATAAGTTGCTCTTAACAGCGCACGGCCCACTTAGCTAGTACATGTAAACGGGATTAACGTAGTTAAGCGCAACTTATATTTGAGTTGCATTCCAGTATTCGGGCGTAAGTGGCACAGTTAGACGCGGGCTGTGAAACGAGAAGTCGTGGGTTCGATCCCCACAACGAGACAAATGTTTGTGTGACCTACAGGTATTTGTTTCAGGTCGGTATGCTCGTGAGACCGAGAAGTTTCTCGTAGTTTTTGATAACCACGACACAATATTTAATTGATCTTAGTGTGGGGTCAGAAGTATATACATATGTGCCTGTAGGTTTTATTTAGATACTTATCATTTTTCGTTGTAAACTCTATTTGGTCTGCACTGTACTTAACCGCCGGTGCATTGTGGACACTTTGTCATACCAGTTTAGAAAAAACATTGGTAATGACGCTATGAGAAACCGGTTAATGACTTGTGTCTCCAATTAGTTATTACATACCTATATTTAGATACACCGAACGTTGACTGGGCTATTGTGTATTGTATAATAGAACAATATCATGCGTTATAATCTACTTAATTTTCTCAATCTTATATTTATTGTATTGGTGCAGTCTCAGAACAATGAATAGCATAGAAGGAGTGCTATTGACATTTCCACGTACACTCTAATTTTGACACCAAGAAATAATTGTGCTGTGATCTCTTCTGATAGTTTATCGATATCGATAGATGAACTTCATTTATTGCAAATTCGTAAACACAGTGGTAGAAATTCATACATGAATCATTATTATTTATTTCAAATCCATAGCCATTTTTTTATTTATTAAAAACTTGTGTCTTATCTTTGTAGCTAAAGAACAAAAAATATAATACGATGATCTACTTTTTTTGAAAAGGTGTCCTCTGGTGTCCTCAGTTTTTACAAAAAATAAAAATGTGAGCCGTCATGGGACGCCTGGCAGATGTGAAACATCGTGTGTGTACAAGTAATATGCATAAAAGATAATATTATTACGGGAATTAAATATAGCCTAATGAAAAAATGAAGTATTACGAATTTTTTACAGAAAATGGTAACTTTATTTAATAAACATTAAATACTTAAATAATACATCAAATATATAATTTTAATAAAAAAAATAATTAATTGAAGATAATATTAATTTAATTCATATAATTATTAATCTTAATATAATTTATATAATTACTAATATGATTAATATGAATATAATTATACTATATATATAATTACATTTATGGACACTTGAAAAATACGATCTATAAAAGAATAATAAATAATATATACCTAATATAATAATAATAAAATATAATGTATACCTTAGTATAGCGTGGCGACCCGTCGCCGCGGCAAGCGTCGCCACGCCAACAATTCAGTTTACAAGTGAGTCTATAGATGTTTCACATTAAAAAAAAACTAGCAAAAATATAAGATAACTCCCATGAAAACCCATTTTGAATTAACAGTTGAAACTTCCGCATGTAAATGTAAAAAAAACATTACATGTGTGATTGCGTTACTCTGCTAGTACGCAAAGCCTCTAAAGAGTATATTTTTGCCATGAATATGATGACATCGAAAAATATGAAGAATAAGGTCGGAACTTCTTTATTAACACAAATTTTAATATTTAATAACGTATTTCGGTGAACTCTCTATCCGGCATGAAGGGTACCAACAGCATGAATCCAAATTTGCCTAATGTCGTAATCTGTAGAGAATCTGCAATGAAGGCATTTTAATATGAAACTCTAAGTTTATATCATATGGCTAGTGTTGAGTAGGACATACAAGAGGCAGTACATTTGTCCCGTACATGACGTCAAAATGTAAGAGCGGCTCAACTTTTCAATGTGTACTACTTCATATTTGGTGTACTACTTGGCCTGTAATGTCATTTCATTGGAGTGAGACGTGAGGCAAAGTTATGACCCACAAATAACCGTCAGTACGCCTCACTTCAATTGAAGTGGGACATTGCACTGGCTTAGTAAAAAAATGAGGCTACTCTTACAAACTCTTTTTCAAGTCATGTCCTACTCAACACTACATATGGCATCCTAGACCACAGCCCTCGCGCAGTGGCCGAGTGCTTTTTACCACTACACTACCGGGTAGGTATTTACAAGCCAATTTATGTAACATGGCTAGTAAACTAAAATATAAATTATTTATATTATCGATAAAATGTGCAGCACATCACTATTGAATATGTCGTAACTAAATTGTGTCGGCGCTTTGGCCGTTTGTAACATTTCACATAACTGCACTTTTTAATTCGGCCGCGTAATCATACCCAAATAGCAATATGACGTTTCATCAGTGAACATGAGCCCTCCTTAGCACATATTATTTGTCTTATTCTCTCCCATGATGTTGGCCCATTGGAAAAAAACAGGATAAGTATATGAGTATGTTTTAGACTCCTTCTATGCTTTAGTTATTGTTCTGAGGGTGCAATAAACTGATAGACTATTATGCAACCTGCCACGCCTGCCACAAGATAGATTTTGAGTCCACATAATCCGCTCTCAATTTTATAAATACATGTCTATCAGTTATAAAAGTCAAAATAAATTTCGCAAACCAATTTGTATCTGGGGGCACGGCAGTGCCCCCTCCAAGTCGAGCTAAAAAGCGGCACAGCCGTACTATCCGTTTCTCGAAGCAATTCAGACCATTTTCAACCCCCCATAACTTCGTTGTGGTTAAAGCAAGAAGCCTGAATTTTCAGTTACTAATTAGGCATTGTGTAAACACGGTATATTTAAAATTTCATTCAATTTGAACCAGTAGTTTAAGAATTATAACTTGTCAAACTTTCGCAATTTTGTCACTCACTGACTGACTGACCGATCATCAAAAGTCTAAGGCACTTCTAGCAGACAGAGAACCTTCAAATTTAGAATATAATTAGTGTTTAGTGTCTAAAGTAAGGAAAAATTCAAACATTTTATAATTTCTGTCTAGTTTTCTAGATAGACCAACTGCGTGAATAACTTTGTAATCTCATATAAATGTATAGGATTACAAAGATAAATTTGGAGTTTATGATTCGTTGTACCTGTATATAATGGAATAATAGTTGTAGATTGGTATCTATATATTTTATATATGAGGCATAACAGGAGGGGGGTATAAAGAGGGAAAGGGTGTATTCAGCCTATTAAACTGTACAACATTCCTCTAGAAAAACATGACAAAGATAACCTTGCAAATAAATAGACGATAGCTCGAAAACAATCACTATGAAAGATAGAACACTAATAATCAAATCCGCTATATTTGTAATAAATTGATACCTACAAAAATAAGAAAAAACCATAAGACAGAGGCTTTAAGAAAAATCATTATATATATTCTAGAAATAAAAAGTACCGAAAAGGAATAAACTAGGACTCTACAAAAAGACGTGAGATCCCATCAAAAACATCCTGTAAAAAAATTCCAAGTCTCGCAGCTCAGTTTATCTACCGCAAAAAGTTGTGAGATCCATGTAATACCAAGTCGATTAATTTATTTAGTCCTTGATTAAGGGACGTTCTGTATAAAGTTATTACGTAAGTTATTATCATATCGAATATTAAAAATTCTTTACGTTTTAAATAAATAGATCGACTTGGCCAGTAGCATTATGCATAAATTGTACGATACATTATGTTTTCATGCGATGGCCAATTCGATCTATTTATTTACAACGTAAAGAATTTTTAATATTGATATGATAATAACTTACGTAATAACTTTATACAGAACGTCCCTTAATCAAGGACTAAATAAATTAATCGACTTGGTATTACATGGATCTCACAACTTTTTGCGGTAGATAAACTGAGCTGCGAGACTTGGAATTTTTTTACACGATGTTTTTGATGGGATTATCATTATGCTGTTGTAAAACAATGAAGACATACATGTTTGATGTCGGAAATAAAATCCATTGTATTAATTATTTAATTATTATTAACACCACACGTTATAATTAACGAATAAACGATTTATCCGAATATCTGCGACAACTTATTACTTTTATAGTAAACACGCGTATGTCTATGCTTCACCGCCGACTGCTGGATCTCGAATGCCTTGTCTACGGTCCGGACGCGCTTTATATTGCAAACTGTCATGCTCCCACCTTTACTCTGACTGCGGGTAGTGAAATAGAACCACAATCGGGTTGCCTTTAATAAAATTTCTTCTACAACTACCCGTAGATTCCTAACGGCCGATTTACAATTATTTGAAATATGGGCCTTACATAAGAACACCCCCACATACACAAAAAAAGATAATCATAACAAAAAAAAAACAAGGCATCTGAGGTCATCCACCATTGTATAGATATACCTAATATACATTCATATAAATGAATTATCAATCGCCACATAAGGCACAGCGAATACCCTCATTGACCTTGATGGCTGACAGCACTGCAAGGTCAATGCATTTGGTCATAAGCGCCTTGACCCCTTCCAGGATTTGAAACCGGAATGCAGACGTATTTACATACATTTCGACATGCGGAATACGTACGACGTAAACTTCGAGACTGCAATGTCGATAATAGAATACATTTTATTTACTTATTTATTTTTACTTTTTTTACAATATAATAAAACTAATTTAGACGGACTTAATGACTTCGGCATTTTCTACAAGTCACCCCTTAGGAGATCCAGAGATGAAATCAAACGGGTGTATCTAAAATCGAAATAAAAACCAGTATCAAAATGTTTAAATTTATTGAAATCAATTGACCTCTTGTTTGCTCCATAATCCTGAAATTATTTTCTTGATTTAAGATAAAATAATAATAAAAAATAGAAAACAGGTATACCAAGGATTGCTTCAAACATATATTTTTTTGCTTTTATTTGTAGTCTCTAATTACTCCAGACGTCATCTTGCATAATTAAATGCGCTGTACAAGGAATTTCGCTAGCTAACCATTTGTTCTCTCATTCCAGCTCATTTGTACCAACAAAACGCTCAGCCAGTGACGGAGGTGTGCCTGGGCTGCATCTGTCAGGCCGTGTCCGGGTGCAAGCAGGGCATTCAGTGCGAGGGAGACCACTGCGGCCTATTCCGCATCACCTGGGCCTACTGGGCTGACGCTGGCAAACCCACCATCAACGGACAGAGCCCTGATGCGCCTGACGGTATGTTCTTTTTTTTTAAATACATAAACATTTTTTGTTAACAACAATACTTGAAAAAATAAAAGTTAGGTTTTTTTCGTTGAAGGATGTCTTCGAACATTAGATAAATTAGGCTTAAATATTTATGTATTACCATAAATTGGCTATATAATGTCATAATTCTGTATAAAATGTAAAGTATATATCTACTACGAGTATGTTATTTACCATATTACTGTATAATTAATTTATTAAAAAATCAAGTTTTGTAATTTCACATGGGACGACAGTATGTGAAAACTACTCATTTAAAACTGATTCACCTTGACGACTAATGAAATATTTGAAATAACTGAATTTAGATTATGTTATTTTGAGATATAACGAATGTAAACAAGTTTTCATTTTTATTTATTGCTGATTTTAAAACTAAACGTTTCACTACGCCATTAAAATAAAATAAAGGAATTTTTAAATATAATATGACCAAGCGACTTAAAATATGATAGTATCTATTTACCAGTTTAAAACAGGATCCCTTGTAGTCATAGTTTGTTCCATCACAAAATTAATTATTTATTTGTTTGTTATTTTTTTCAGCCTATCCTAACTGCACCAACGACCCTCACTGCGCTGCCTACACTGTACAGGGCTACATGAACAAATTCGGACAGGTAAATTAAATTGCTTATTCTGTACTACCGTGAACATGTTACGGTGGTCGCGAGTTCAAATCCCAGAAAACATCTCTGACTTTTCGGAGTCATTGTGTATTGATAATCACCACGTACTATAACGGTGAAGAAAAACATCGTGAGGGAACATGCATACCGTAGCAATTTTTATGAATTTATATGTACTTGTATATACACAAGTCCTCTAATTCGTACTAGGCCAACGCAGCGTGGTTGACGGCCTAACACTCCTAAATCGTATTCTCGGTTGTAAAGGAGGCACACCCTGCAGTGGGATGTAGTTGGACGGATACAGGTGTCATATTAAATGAAATGCTGTATTATATAGCCTAGCGTGTTGGTACTCGGTAGCGCCCATCCATATTGTTAAAATTTGTACTGCCTAGAAATTACGGTATGAAAATCCCATAGCACTTACCGAGCACGACAGGAAGCTCTCTCATGGCTGCAGAATAAGTATGGTCTATGTTTTATAAATTAATTCCATAGACACACTAAAGAAATGATTATATTTTGAGTAATTTTACACAAACAATTTAGTTATGATCGTTATTTACCAGTCATTGTTTTTAACGCAAAATATATTAACTATTTATTAAATCTTTCTGTTAGAAAACTAAAAACCTGAACCAATTCTCGTCGGACCTTGTAGAAACCAATTACTAAATAATTTATAACGAACATCACATTTTTTGCTTGATAATGTTTTTGTCGAACCATAAATCCGTGGGCGAGAATGTTATATCGTAGATGTATGTAAATTTATCGTGACATTGTATTCGCAATTTGAATATCGAGTTGTTGCAGTGACATCACCCAAATAAATACCAAGAACCTCCGTCACAACAAAAACAATAACATTCACACACGATTGTTCCCTCAGTAACTCGGCTTAATCTGTATTCAATTCAACGAATAAAACGTTCATAAAAATTACGAACAATCTATAGATACTATCAACAATCTTTTAAGACAAAGTAGAATAACACTTATAGCACTCGTAATAGGATGTAAAATAAAGGAGAATTTTAAGATGCTAATTGTGGTGTATTAATTGTATTCGTTAGTTAAAACTGTAATCTTAATTTCCCTGTTAAATAATGCGACTAGTTTTAACGGAGGAGCAAATGTAAATATCACGTAATATATAAATAATTATAATAATTTAAATGTATTCAATTTATGCATCGACACAAACGATAATTTGTCAAAGATCTTTATGATAAAAAACCGTCTTTTATAATTTTAGCGATGTGTACGACACTCCTTGTTTTTTCGTTAGGAACTGAAGAACTACAATAACATAAAGGTTGTAAGGTGCTTCCAACAGAACACTGCAAAAATCTTTGGGTCCAGCCTTCGACCAACAATACATAAACTAATGTTCTGGTCTATATTTAAAATTTGACTTTAACGCCCGAATACTGGAACGCCATTCAAATAATAAGTTGCTCTTAACAGCGCACGGCCCACTTAGCCAATACATTTAATCGGGATTAACGTAGTTAAGCGCAAGTTATATTTAAGTTGCGTTCCAGTATTTGGGCGCAAGTGGCACGAAAGAGCGAAAATTACTGGTGGTAGGTATCTCATATGTGAGAGGCCATCTGGGTAGGTACCACCGCAATGTCTATTTCTTCCGTGAAACAGCAATGTAAATACACTGTTGTGTTTCGAATTGAAGGACATTGTAGCCAGAGTAACTACTGGACATATTGAGACTTAACATCTTATGTCTCAGGATGGCGAGCGCAGTGGAATGTTGCTGCTGTTTATGAGTAGTCGTATCGCTAACCATCAGGCAAACTGCTTGCATCTTGCCATTAATTGCAATAAAAAAAATGAAATCCTAAAGTTATTGATATTGTTCGCAGGACTGCAACGGTGATGGCCGCGTCGATTGCTACGACTACATGGCAATCCACAAGCTAGGCGGGTACGGATGCACCGGCGAATTGCCATTCAACTACGTCAACGTGTTCAACCAGTGCGTCGCCACCGTCGCTGGGCACCAGGGCTGAGGCGCCAAACACCCGGTCAAGAGTTGAAGGATGCAACTACTAGCAATGCCTCAAGAAACGCCTTCATATTCAATTCAAGCTGTAACCTTAAATATACATGACTAAGGAATTACGCTCTTATGCCTCAGTCCTACGTCATGCTATTCAGCGCTTCATATTTTTACCATCAGGCTAGCTTCTGACTACGTTATTCTCAATTTAGAAAAAACGTGTAGATTTTATCATCCTTAATTAAAAGTTATGAAGATCTTTCAAGGCAACAAAGTTGAATTAAAAGTGTCTGAAAGAAAGAATTAAATCACCACGTAATAAAAGTGCGTTCATTTCCACGCAGAAAGTTATAAAAGAAGCAAGCAGCGTTAAGTTAATAAAAAGTAATTATTAAAGCGAACAGGGAATATTAATATTGAATTGATTAAAATAAAAATTATGAAGTGTGCTTTTGTATAGAAAAAAAATTGTCCTTCTTCAACTAATGATCGTATGGTTGCCGCAGATACGTTTTTTGTATCTTTCGATTAATTTTAAGGTAAAATAAACAAACAATTGTATAATTTATATATTTTTAATAAACTAGTCTTCATAGGCGCTAAAATTACAAAACCTTGTATTATTTAGAAAGAAAGAATGAAATACATTTATTGAAGGCGCAAACATACATAGGTAGCTTAGAGTATATATATAGAGGGAGCGCTGGTACTTCAAAAACGTAGATAAAAATGGTGGGGCCACCTTTTTCTGCCCTCCTATTGGCTAATATTTGAACAGGTTGTGCAACATACATAAAATATTTGAAAAAAATATAAAAATAAGTAGTTTAGGTCTATTTTATTTCACTCAAACTCGTTTTAAAAGGATAATAGCTAAATATAATTTCGGCTATCAAAGGAATTTATAGCAATTTGTTGCTAAATAATTAATTAAATTTTTACTAATTTAGGAGCGCTACCAACATTACGAACAAGAAAATATCTATGTATTTCAAACCGCGAATGTATGACAGCGCTCCCTCTATATATAAATACTCTAAGATAGGTAGATAATAAAATAACAAAATCTACAAAAAATAAAAACATGACAAAAAATATATGGGCAGACGCCCGTCTTCATCAGAATCAGCTATCAGAAATGTAGGTAGGTTCCAGTGAAATAATCAGGTAGGTCACAATCAAAAGTTATGTATTTCTCACAATATATGTCACACACAGTGTCTCACAGAAATCAATTCTCTACTAATTACGGAATCATCTAATTAATTGATTACAATTATTTCCACAACGAAAGGACTCAGGATTACGCGGAACAAAAGCGATTCGTCGCAACTGTGGTGCGCTCGCCGTAGACGCTCAAATAAAAGTGACGTTCAACATGACTGCGCTGACCCACAACACGACGCTCCGCCAGACTGCTAGATGTCAACAATCTCGTTCCGTTGTATCTCGATAGATGGCGCTAGCAAAGCGCCGTCACGGCTGGACTGACTATCGACCGTCCTCGGGCGCATCAGATTGCAGTCCTGTAACAATGACACAATCAATCGAACGAGTGCCTGTATCTACTTGACGAATAACCCGCTCGTCCAACCTGACAAGCTATTTTAGAGATAGTCCTCAATTATTATATTTTTTTTTCTTATCTATTTCAATTCTCTAAAGTATGCGTCTCAGAACAAGGAAAAGTGTGTGTCCCTTCGACCACGCATGGACCGGACGACACCTTTCCCTTAACAGATAACTAATATTCCAAATCGACTAGTATGTCCTCTCAACCAACCCGAGACTTCGGGTCTGTCCTTGTGCATGGCCCGGACGACACTGTCCCTTCGACCAGTATGTTACCAATTAAGGCTGGACCGGATGAATGTGTCCCTTCAACCAGCCGCTAACAGCTGCATGGTCCGGACGACATTATCCCTTCGACCACCTTTACATTATCCAATAATTCCTCCTAAACGTTTCAACTAGATTAAATTGACTTCATGCAAATAAAGTTTACAGATCACATACCCATAAATTACGGACTGTCTTGCTCTGCGTGAAACTGGACTTCGTGCTCAATGATTTCATAATCTGAAGTGTAACTAAGTGTATCGGACCCTGCTGTAAGTGTATCAGATCCTGCAGATAGGGTTACGGAGTCTGCAGTCAATACATCACAACTATTTTGTCTGTTGAGGTGACCATTATCGAGTTCAACGTTTTCCGGCGCCGTCATGGCCTCCTCCATCATTAAACTTGTGGATATTTCGACTAATCCGTCATAACCCCGAGGTACTGGACGCAAGTTCTCATGCGCGTATTTAAAGGTACGATGTGAGCCAGTTAAATTTTTTAACTCGTAGCGATCATTGTCCAAAACTGAAGTTATCACAAAAGGACCCCTAAACTTCCTATCCAGTTTGGTTTGGTTACGTTCGCTGCTTTTGATAAATACAAAGTCGCCCTTTGAATATGGCCTGATAAGGGCTCGACCTTGGTTAAATCGCTGAGTATCGGATGCGGCGGCTTTTTGTATATTGTTAAACGCATTTTGCCTGGCAGACTCTAAGTCAATACGCTGTTCTTGTTCTGAATTTGGGCCCAAAGACCTAATTTTGGACAAGCCTAAAGATTGTGAACGAATACCGAACATGAGTTCTGTTGGTGTGAATTTGGTGACGGTAGACTTGGTACTATTTAATGCTAACTGGACATTTCCTAGCTCATCACGCCATGTTTTGTTGGGATCATTTTCGATAATTGTTAACAAGCTTTTCAAGGTACGCATTACGCGTTCTACTTGCCCGTTTGCCCTGCTGGAGCCCGTTGCTATAAAATGTAGCTGAATATTATGTTCTGAAAAAAAGTTTTTAAAGTCCTGGCTAATGTAACACCTGCCCTGATCAGCTATTATACGCATAGGTGCTCCAAAAAGGCAGATGGCCTTTTTAAGAGCTTGAACTGCACTGGCTGCATCCAATGAAAAGGTGTGTTCTAGTAGCACATATTTTGTGAACCCATCGATAATAACTGAGCAATATTCTTTGCGGTCACTTTTTCCACTTAGCTTTCCGGTAAAGTCTATATGAATCGTGTGCCACGGCACTGATACTTTTGGAATAGAATGTAGCTGCACAGGTTGAGCACCTGAGTGACCTTTCGATGCCTTACAGACAATGCAAGACTCAATAAATTTCCTAACACACTTGGACATTTGGGGAAACCAGTACTGTTCATACAATTTGTCCAGTGTTTTATCATAACCTAGATGTTGTAGCTCACTATGAACGTGACTGATCAAAGTCCATATTAAGGAACGAGGGACAACTGGCAGCCATGAAATAGTCTTGTTTCTTACAATCTTCCTATAAAGAATACCGTCCCTAACGTCATATGTTTGACCAACTGTGTCGGGGAAATCGTTATGATTGCATTTGTTGATCAAGTCTTGGATTTCTGTATCACGTTTCTGTTCTACAGAAAGCCAACCCTGATGCAATTCTACGAAATGTACAGACTTGGTTATAGGTTTTGAAAAAAAACTGGGGTGTGGAAGCTAAACTATTGGGCTCTGGTAAGGGATTTCTAGAGAGGTAATCAGCGTGCTCCATACCTCGACCTTCGCGATACACGATGTCGAAATCATAGGCTTGTAAAAACGCCCACCACCGATGTACACGCGGAGTTAAATCGATTTTCGATTTCGATGCCTTTAATGAGTTACAGTCCGTAAAAACCTTGAATCGTCTACCGTATAGATAGTGCCGGAAATGTTCTACCGCTCGTACGACGGCCAGCGTTTCCAGTTCGTACGAGTGGTAACGGGACTCAACTTCTGACGTGCGTCGACTGAAGTATTCTACGACATGTGGTAGATCGTTCTTTTTCTGTATTAAGATTGCTCCATAGCCTTCAGAGCTGGCGTCACAATGCAACTCGACAGGCAAATCTGGGTCAAAGATCATGAGCACTGGTTCAGAAGTAAGTATCTCTATGATGGTATTACGGAACTTTTCATGTTTTTCGTCCCATTTTACAGGACCCTTCAGTTTTGTTAGGGGATATAACGGCCCAACAATGTTTGTAAAGCCAGGGATAAATTTCCGGAAATATGATGCAAGACCTAAAAACTGACGGACCTGCGCAGCAGTTTTGGGCTGGGGGGAATCTACTAAAGCCTGTATTTTACGTGAGTTTGGTCCTACTTCACCACACTGGAGAGAATATCCCAAGAAATCTATTTTCTTTTTCATAAATTTACATTTTTTAAGGTTTAAGAGCGTATACACCTTGCGCGCAAAGTCAACTATAGGTATTTCTTCGTTAATTTCACGCACACATAAGCGTCTAAAGCTGTGTGCGTAGAGCTGCCGCGTCGGCTCGCTATACAATCGGCTCAAACAACTTTGATCCGTGCGCTTCAAATATTCAATTGAAATGTAACTGTAATATAATATCATAAAAATATTTTATTTGCATTATAAGTAGACAAATATTACTGTGCAAGCAAAGAATAATACAAATTTTGGATACTAATCATATTTTCGTTATTATTACATTGTTAAGTTGCATTCAAATCAGTGTTCAATCAGTATACACTACGGACGTTTTATTAATCATTTCGTGTTCGAACACATAAATAGTGTTAGGGGCCTTACAACTCCTTACAATTACGAAATATATTTAATTTTATATTACAATACATAACATAATTTAGCCTCGGAATAACATCCCATTATATTACCTGAAACATAATTTATACTCACTACAAAATCATTGTAGGTAATAAAAATAATTAAATATTTTACTACCAAAGTACTAAGATGTGGTAATCGCATTCCGTGCGTGGCTATTTTTACTACGCGCGGCATAATCGACTGCAGCCAGGCCGGAGCGACGAGCGATACGTCCTCCCTCTAGAAGGCCTTGCGGCGGCGGTCTGATTTGATCCACGTCGGACAGCGTGTTTTATAGTGGTTTTTAAAATATTTGTAGAAAACATGAAAACTAATTTTGTTGAAATATAAAAATGGTAATTTATTGATAAGATGTTCTTCTATTGTAATATTGCAATTGCAATAAAAATTATGTACGATAAGTTGGTGAAAAAAAATATGTTCTTGACGAGAGTTTCTGAATAATTTCGCATTGTTTAAATTTTTATTTTTCAGGAACTAAACACAAAAAGATTATTTTTCTCAGCAAAATCCCTCCATAAGGGTCTTATTAGTCTGATAATATTTTTATTTTCATCTTATATTTAGTGGTTTCGGATATCTTAAGCTTCTAAATTGCCATTTAAAGCCTAAATAACGAAACTCGTGTTCAGTAATCCGTATAGTACTCACAAATTATCCACCAATATATAATGTTTTCCACCAAAATCCCTAGATGACAACCTTTTCTAAAATTAGTAATAATTATTTTTCCTTGAAATTGTTTATTGGTGGCTATTAACTCATTTGAAAAGTCCTGTTTTTAAGCCAAAAAGCGCGTGCAGGGTATAAACGCTCTTAATGAGAAACCGGCGGTAGAAAGAGCGTTCAAGACTTCATCAAGACGCCTAAGACCCTCGGATACGTCATCAGAATAACATAACACGTTATCCATATAGATTAAGGGCTTCTCCTTCAGCTGTTGAAGAGCTTTTGTGATACAACGTTGATAAACCGAAGGAGCATTGCGCAATCCGAAGGGCATTGCGAGATATTCGTACTGCCCCTCGGGCGTTACAAATGCTGTCTTTTCTACTGAGTTACGGTGTATAGGGATCTGATGAAATCCTGATGCCATATCCAAGGATGTGAAATAATGGGCACCACTGAGCATATCTATTTGTTCCTCAATGCGCGGCAGAGGGTAGTGTTCGGATCGTGTATTGGAGTTAAGCTCCCGATAATCGACACACATTCTCTCGGTGTTATCTTTCTTTTTCACCAAGAGAATGGGACTTGCAAATGGTGATGAACTTTCCCGAATCACACCCGCGTCGAGGAGCTCCTGAATCTTTTCCCTAACGATTTGTTTTTCGATTGGTGCTAGCCTATATGGGCGTCTTTGAACAGTCTTATGTGGGTCTACTAAGTCAATTTCTAACTCTCCTGCTTTAACACGCCTATGGGGAATACCTTCTATGAAACAGTTAACGTATTTGTTTAACAGTTTAGTAAGAACCTCTTTATCATTACCGGTCAGGTCTCTATCTGAGAAAAGTCTGGGCGGCTAACTATAGATTCGCAAACATGAGCTTGTTCTTTGAAATGAAATATTAAGTTATCATCATTTATTTTAACACTCACACCATTTTCCAAGATATCACGGCCTATTATTACAGGATTCATAAGACAAGAGTCTGGCACAATGTGAAATGTCAAAGTTTGCGATATGTCGCCAAGATTTACCTCAGTCGAAATTTGAGAGGTGCATTTAATTTCATCGCCTCCAATGCCAGTAAGATACACAAGGTCATTGCGTACAGTACCCAGGAATTTACTAGAAAAGCTTTGTTTTATCAGAGAGCAAGACGATCCGCTATCAAATAAAAAAGAGACTGGCTCACCGGATGACGTCTTCAAGGTACCCCTCGACAGTCGTTGCTTGCAGAGATTGACCTCTTTCCTCGTAGTAACTCCGCCCCTTTTTCCCTTTTCTTGACAATTCGGTGCTATGTGTCTGGTTTTCCCACAACTGAAACAGGTTACAGTCGTAGTTCTCTCAAGTGTAAGTGCGGCAGGTGAGGGTTCTTGTTGTTTCGTCATCACAGAAGAATCTTCTCGTCGCTTTCGACAGTCAGCTATACGATGTCCAGGAAGTCCGCACCAATGACATTTGCCAGGAAATTTTGCATCCGTAATTCTGGGTCGCTTGAAATCAGGTTCTTGGATTTCAGTGTGTTCCAGTCTTCGCTTAAGTGTACATCCTCCTAAGGTTCTAAATAGCTGAGCTTTAGTAGTGACAGCAGCAGTATTCAACTCGCGGCGTATGAATCCATCCTTCTGACATAAGATCGATACGACGAATCCAGTTATAGCTTCCTCTGGCATCTGAGTCTTAGGTATCCGTTCGATCATATGCCACAAGCGTAGACCAGCTTCTGATGCGGTCTCCTACGCTCCAATTTGAAAACGCAGCACATCATCGAAGTAGTCTTGAAATTATTTAGGGCGACAAAATCTGGCCATCAAGCTTTGTTTCACAGCTTCCCACGTGAGCTCATTCAAATTCAACTTGGTCAAACAAGTAGCTGCGCGGCCTTTTAATGCACTGGTGAGAGCAATAAGCAAATCTACACCCACTAGATGTTTACTCAAGACAATAAGCTCAGTTATCTTACACCAACCTTCTATATCCGCGTCGACATCATCTGGGTTGAATTGTACAAGTTGCATAAATCATAAATGTAGGTAGGTTCCAGTGAAATAATCAGGTAGGTCACAATCAAAAGTTATGTATTTCTCACAATATATGTCACACACAGTGTTTCACAGAAATCCATTCTCTACTAATTACGGAATCATCTAATTAATTGATTACAATTATTTCCACAACGAAAGGACTCAGGATTACGCGGAACAAAAGCGATTCGTCGCAACTGTGGTGCGCTCGCCGTTGACGCTCAAATAAAAGTGACGTTCAACATGACTGCGCTGACCCACAACACGACGCGACGCTCCGCCAGACTGCTAGATGTCAACAATCTCGTTCCGTTGTATCTCGATAGATGGCGCTAGCAAAGCGCCGTCAAATACAATTATGCAACAAAATTACGTGGCTAAACTATTGCGCCGACAATGGGCCTCCCATTCAGCTTTATGCTGCAGAATGGGAAAGCAAACTGCAGCGCTGATTTTCAACGGGGTGCCCTGGTGAGACACGAATATCCAGTCGGTAGGCTGACAAAACATTATCATAAATATCTGCTAATAATTACATTCTTTTCTGTGGGTACGCATAGTTTTTTTTTTTATGTCAATGTGCGGCTGGAATGCGCAGCCACTGAAAGACTTAACGAACTCCATCACTATCATCGTACACATAGCATAAATCTTATCGCACACGTTGCTCGAGTTTAGTCATTTAAATATAAAAGTAATAACAAACAAATACAAAACATACATAACATGCAAACCCCGCCATAACTGATCACGTTTCAAGAGGATTTACACACAGGATAAATTAAAAGGATAGAAGTTGTGCAAAGTGTAAACTGTGGATGTTCCCACACGGGGATGCCGCCAATAACGGTGGGTGGAGGGGACACATTCCTGATCGTGATACGTTCTATAGCAGGAAGGTAAGTGAGTAAAATATGTTCAATAACCTTTCTTTTGGATACATATTAAATGTTGTTTATAACTATTTTTAAATCCAATTTCATTATTTTTAAAACGACACGGTGGAGGAATGTTGTTCCAGCAGCGAGTGGCGGCATATTTGAAGGATCCCCTGAATGCCGCAGTCCGGTGTAGTGGAATCGTTAATGGTTTGGTGGTAGAACGCATGCCATATGAGTGACTGTCTTGTCTCCACGTCAGTTTATCAAATAAGTACTTTGGTTTTTTTGTTTTTATAACGCCAAAAAGTAAAGTTGTCATATGTAATTCCCGAAGGGCACCAGTTTTAAGAATATTGGCCTCATTTAGAAACGGTGAGACATGACTACGACTGGGAATGTTGAAACAAAATCTAGCGCATGCGTTTTGCACTCGTATTTCCATATTGTAATTTAACTGAAAGTTGTCTTATAAAGAGTGTACAGAATGAAGGGACGACTAAGAACAATATCGCCTTCCTACCTGGTATAATGCTATTAATCTTTTTCATACAAAGATCTCATAAACATATACAATACATAAATAATTAGATAATAGGATAGCTTGCGTTAAATAATTAGCCAGTAGGCATGATGACTGATTTTGAAAAACTACTTCAGAATGTTCGTATACATTAACAATACTTAAAATGAATTTAATTTTTCAATAAAAGTAAATATTTGCGCGAAAAATTACGTTTTAAAGGAGAAGGGGCAAACATGTATGGACTCCAGCCTATCGACCAATAATGACAAGCCATATATCAATGGAAAGGTCTTTTTGGGTGCTACAACTTCTTCTATGGCAATAAAATCGAAATCGCTGTATTTTAGAAAATATAGCTACTTAAAGACTGCAGGAAAATCACGTGAAAGGGCCTCGCCATAGTGAGCAATAATAACAAGCGCCTGTTGCCCAATATGCGTTGAGCGATATGTCAATGGAAAGGTCTTTTCGGGTGCTACAACTTTTTTTATGGAAATAAAACCCCAATCATTGTATTTTAAAAAATATTGCTACTTAAAAACTGCACGAAAATCACGCGAAAGGGCCTCGGCATAGTGAACAATAATAACAAACGATGCGTACTACATAAAGTTAATGTACACTGTTATGTGCGTGAAATGAGTCCAGTTTGTTTTGTGATAAGATGAAATACGATAAATTCAATCCAGGTTGGTCAGAAGTTGTCCAAAGAGGATTTAGCGCGACATTTATGTTTATAAGTAAGATATTTTTGTACTGATACGTGTTCATTTGCCAGTGACGTCAATTATTGCCAACGTTCTTAATAAACCAATCCGGAGGGCTCTTAAAAAAAAAGAAACACAATTTAAAATAGAAAAACAAATAATATGTGGACATTAAGTAGGTATGAACTGCTTCGGTGGTAGTTGTACTACGGTATGATTGCAAAGCGGAGGCCTGTGGTTCAAATCCCGTGTGGGGTCCAAGTGAGAGCTTTCGAATGACAAATCGCTTGTCGTTATTGGTCAACAGGCTATGAGTCTGTGGCGGTTGCAATACGCCAACTTAGATATAGCTTTTAAAGCGGTTGCAATACGCCAACTTATATTTAGCTTTTAAAATAACACGCTTATTAGTTGTAATTTGAACATTATTTAAACACGCATTTCATTTTAAAATATGACTGCAGATGTTTAACCATAAAACATCTGCGAGTCGTTTTATTTAAGAATTTTTGTGTACCTTATTGTATAATATTAGTTAAAAAGATGCTGTTCTAAATTATTGTTTCCTAATTGTAATGACCCGTTCATGCCGGGGCAATAAAACTGTATTATTATAGTTAAGTTCTTTAGTGGCGGTAATCCTTTGCAACAAATTTATGTTTTTTAGACAATAGTACACATGTTTGGGTAAACCTTTCTGTTTGGACAATAGCCCAGATGTTTGGGCCGACCTTAATTTTTAGTTGAAAGGATAGACCCTATTTTATGGCTTAAATATATTTTCTGGAAGATTTATCCCCACCGATCCTCATTCGGGTAGTCCTATAAAAGGGTCGGTTTATTTGGATGAAAGAAGACAGTCTGCCATCTCTCGTCACGAGCACATCTCGCTCCGAGTCGCATAATTATAATTTTACTCTGTCTGTGAATGTATTAAGTGTTAATTTACAAAATATACAATAGTTAGTTCCTGGAAGTGAGTGCTTATTCTAATACCTACACTTATAACCACCAAAGTGGTGACCCCGAAGCAAAAAGAGTGATTTGAGTGTAGTGTGTTAAAGTTTAATAGTAGTACGCGAGTTTTCCGTGGAAGAGACATTGTTTTTGAGTAAAACATAGAAAAAGTGAGCAGTATAATGAACACCGGAAGCGTTAGCGAACAATCTGCCCCGAAGGTTGCGTCGTGTTCTCCACACATACCAGAGTGCAAATCGAATGATTTAGAAGTTTGGTTCGCCATGGTAGAAGCTGCGTTTGCTGCCGCCCGCATCAACTCGGAGAAATCAAAATACGCAATGATAATATAGAAGATACCAACTAACATCATAGACACAATGCGTGATGTCATTTTAAGCCCGCCCGAAGACGCTCCGTATACAATATTCAAGACGATTTTGATAAAGCGTTGTGGTACATCGGAGAGTCAGCGAACACGTCAGCTGCTGGAACGCGAGGACCTGGGAGATGATAAGCCGTCACAGTTTCTTCGACGTCTACGAAACCTAGCGGGTGAGAATATGTCGGAATCTACTGTCCGTACACTTTGGCAAGGACGATTGCCAACGGTCTTACAGCCCATCCTAGCAACTGTTAAGGACCAACCGTTGGAGATAGCTGCGGAAGTTGCAGATGCAGCATTAGAATACTTGCCAATGCGTCCAGCTATTGCAGAGGCCGGAATTCGTTCTACTTCCACCAAACAAGAGGAATCGGTATCGGAAGACATGAAAAAGATGTACGTCAGTTTAAAGGACGAGATTGCTTTGCTACGTCAAGAAATCAACGATCCCACTTCACGTGCGCGAGTGCGAGATAGAAACAGATCACGATCTCGCTCACGTTCCAGAAGCCGCGGTCCACGTCCACGTGATTTGTGTTGGTATCACTGGCAGTTTGATACGAAGGCAACAAAATGTGTTCCACCATGCAGCAAGGCTACGGGAAACGCTCCGGGCAGTCGTTAATGACGGCTAACGACTCCTGCCCTAAGAAATCACGCCGTTTATTCGTCTGTGACCGAGCCAGCAAAATCCAATTCCTCGTGGACACCGGAGCTGACATCTGCGTGTTTCCTCGTCATCGTATCCAAGGCCCGCATAAAAATTCAAACTACGAGCTTTCTGCAGCCAACGGGACAGTGATCGCTACATATGGAATTGCTAATTTAACGTTGGACCTTGGCCTAAGACGAGATTTTACTTGGAGGTTCATAATAGCCGATGTCTCCAAGCCAATCTTAGGTGCTGATTTTTTGGCATATTATGGACTCCTACCAGATCTGCAACGTAGACGTTTGATAGACTCCTCCACCCTGCTTACCTATAAGGCGGAGATAACAGAGTGTCAGGAACCAAGCATCAAAGTCATTAATGGCTCATTACCATACCATGAGCTTCTGCAGGAGTTCCCAGATATTATTCGTCCGGATGGCGCACCCAAAACAGTAAGCCACAGCACAAAACACCATATCATTACGACTCCAGGCCCACCAGTTGCGCACAAACCCCGTCGTCTTGCTCCAGACAAGTTGACCGCCGCTAAAAGAGAATTCGAGGCGATGTTGCGACTAGGATTGTGTCGACCATCAAAAAGTTCATGGGCTTCTCCACTACACATGGTTCCCAAGAAAGGAGAAGAGTGGAGACCATGTGGAGACTATCGGGCACTCAACAGCCGGACAGAACCCGATAAATACCCTGTACGACACATCCAGGACTTTGCACAAGGACTGCACGGGAAGAACATTTTCTCCACTCTTGACTTAGTAAGAGCATTCCATCAAATACCAGTCGCAGAGGAAGACATACCTAAGACAGCCATCATTACTCCATTCGGACTCTTCGAGTTTATGTACATGACTTTTGGATTACGTAACGCAGCCCAAACCTTCCAGCGCTTCATGGACGAAGTGCTACTGGGATTGGACTTTTGTTACGTGTACATTGATGATATTTTAATTGCATCATCATCACATGAAGAGCACCTCAAGCATTTGAAAATTGTTTTTAATCGTCTTAAGAAATATGGCGTCGTCATCAACCCCAGCAAGTGCATCTTTGGTCAGAAAGAAGTTCGTTTCCTGGGATGTATGATAACTGCAACTGGTACTCAACCATTTCCAGACAGAGTTGTCGATATACAACGGTTTAAATTACCAGACACAGTCAAAAAGCTACGTGGATTTCTCGGTATGATTAATTTTTACCGTAGGTTCATACCAGGTGCAGCCGCAACTCAAGCACCGCTTAACGACCTACTCCAGGGGAACCTTAAAGGAAATGCTCCTGTGCCCTGGACACCAGCTACTACAAAGGCTTTCGACGCGTGCAAGGAGAGTCTCGCGGAGGCTACCTTGCTTGCTCATACTCAGCCCGACGCACAGTTAGCATTAATGTGTGATGCATCGGACTACGCCGTCGGCGCAGCGCTGCAGCAGTTTGTGGATAATCATTGGCAACCGCTGGGCTTCTTCTCGAAGAAATTGAGCCCCACCGAGCAGAAATATGCAGCTTATGACCGCGAACTCCTAGCTATATATCTTGCTGTTAAACACTTCAGACACATGATAGAAGCGAAAAAGTTCACTATTTATACTGATCATAAGCCCATTACCTTCGCATTTCGGAAGAAATCAGACCAATGCTCACCACGCCAATTTCGACACTTAGATTTCATCAGCCAGTTTTCAACGGATATTCGTCACATTGCTGGAAAAGATAACCCTGTCGCTGATGCATTGTCTCGCGTAGAAGAGCTCGAAACAACTCTAGACTTCAAGGCACTCGCTGACTCGCAGGCGGACGACGAAGAACTTCGAAAATTGCTAAAAGAAAATACGTCTTTGCAATTGAAACGTATACTGATTCCAGGCACGGATATCCCCGTAACCTGTGACGTATCTACACAAGCTGTTCGACCATTCATCACCACGCCGTTTAGGAGAATTGCATTTAACACCGTCCATCGACTTTCGCATCCCGGAATCAATGCTACGGTCAAACTTATGACCCAGGGTTATATTTGGCCGTCAATAAACTCCGATTGCAGAAAATGGGCTCGCAGCTGCATCGATTGTCAACGTGCGAAGATCTCAAGACATGTATCTGCCCCTGTTGGATCATTTTCTCCACCGACATCCAGATTTGAGCATATCCATATAGACATAATCGTAATGTCTATATCTGAAGGTTACAGGTACTGTCTCACAATGATAGATCGTTTCACTCGTTGGCCAGAAGCAATACCACTCCAAGACCAGGAAGCAACAACGGTGGCTAAAGCATTCTACAACCATTGGATCTCACGCTTTGGCACACCATTAAGGATCACATCTGACCGTGGTAGACAGTTCGAGTCGCACCTGTTCAGGCACCTCAATCAACTGGCAGGCACGACGCATTTCAAGACTACGGCTTATCATCCGGCGTCCAACGGTATGGTGGAACGTTTTCATCGTCAGCTGAAGGCGGCTATAAAATGTCATCAGGATACACGGTGGACTGAAATTCTCCCTACCGTGCTGCTGGGCATCCGAGCTGCTTGGAAGGAAGATTTAGAGGCTACGGTCGCCGAGATGGTATATGGTCAGCCACTGCGGATTCCATGAGAGTTTTTGGTGCAACAGACGACAATCACCAACAGCAATAGTGCAACGGACTTTGTGAAACAGCTACGGCAACACTTTCAAGAGCTGCGACCGACTTCAGTATCTCGGCATGGCGAGAAAAGAACTTTCATTTTTAAAGACCTCAGCACCACTGACCAAGTCTTCGTGCGCCGCGAGGGTCCAAAAGTGCCCCTGCAGAGTCCTTACGAGGGCCCTTTCAAGGTTGTCATGCGAGGGGAGAAGACGTTTGTTGTTAACGTCCGCGGTCGTGACGTTACAATTTCCATTGACCGTCTTAAACCAGCCTATGTGTTAGCTGACCCTGAAAACACTTCAGCTGACGGCGAACATCAAGCACCAAGGCAACGGACAACTCAAGACACTGAAGATGTACATCACGGAACAGATGCACACCAGCGAACAAGGTCCGGAAGGCGCGTCCGCTTCCCGGACTATTTCCAAAGTGGATTTTCGTGAACTGTCATTCACTGGTAGGGGGGTGCTGTGGCGGTTGCAATACGCCAACTTAGATATAGCTTTTAAAGCGGTTGCAATACGCCAACTTATATTTAGCTTTTAAAATAACACGCTTATTAGTTGTAATTTGAACATTATTTAAACACGCATTTCATTTTAAAATATGACTGCAGATGTTTAACCATAAAACATCTGCGAGTCGTTTTATTTAAGTAAGAATTTTTGTGTACCTTATTGTATAATATTAGTTAAAAAGATGCTGTTCTAAATTATTGTTTCCTAATTGTAATGACCCGTTCATGCCGGGGCAATAAAACTGTATTATTATAGTTAAGTTCTTTAGTGGCGGTAATCCTTTGCAACAAATTTATGTTTTTTAGACAATAGTACACATGTTTGGGTAAACCTTTCTGTTTGGACAATAGCCCAGATGTTTGGGCCGACCTTAATTTTTAGTTGAAAGGATAGACCCTATTTTATGGCTTAAATATATTTTCTGGAAGATTTATCCCCACCGATCCTCATTCGGGTAGTCCTATAAAAGGGTCGGTTTATTTGGATGAAAGAAGACAGTCTACCATCTCTCGTCACGAGCACATCTCGCTCCGAGTCGCATAATTATAATTTTACTCTGTCTGTGAATGTATTAAGTGTTAATTTACAAAATATACAATAGTTAGTTCCTGGAAGTGAGTGCTTATTCTAATACCTACACTTATAACCACCAAAAGTCCATATGCATATTTTCATCCTTGCGTAACCTTTACGCACCTATATTTTTTTTCCACGCAGAGATTTTATACTTGCCGCTGTAGAAGAAGTTTTAGAAGTTCAGAAGACCTTTCCAATGACACATCGCTTGTTATTGCTCACTATGCCGAGGCCCTTTTCACGTGATTATCGTGCAATCTTTAAGTAGCTATATTTTCTAAAATACAGCGATTTCGATTTTGTTGCCATAGAAAAAGTGGTAGCACCCAAAAAGACCTTTCCATTGATAATTGATATATGGCTTGTCGTTATTGGTCGATAGGGTTGAGTCCATACATAATATGAGCATCGCGATATCTTTATGTCGATATACTACTTTTTATACAGCGAATCGGGATTTCTTGGCAAAGAAGAAGTTATTGAAAATAAAGAGAGCTTTCGAATGATATATCACTCGTCGTTATTGGTCAACAGGCTATAAGTCCATATACATATTTTCATCCTTGCATTACCTTTACGCAGCGATATTTTTTTCCACGCAGAGATTTGATACTAGTCGCCGTAGAAGAAGTTAAAGTATTTCAGAAGACCTTTCTAATGACGTATCGCTTGTTGTTATTGCTCACTATGGCGAGGCCCTTTCACGTGATTTTCCTGCAGTCTTTAAGTAGCTATATTTTCTAATATACAGCGATTTCGATTTTATTGCCATAGAAGAAGTTGTACCCAAAAAGACCTTTCCATTAATATATGGCTTGTCGTTATTGGTCGATAGGCTGGGATGCCTCTTCTCCTTTCACATTTTAACCTTTGCTCAAAAACGCCGTAATAGTAATGGCGTCCGTGAGTGACGTCATGCTTTTATAAATGCTTGCTCGTGCAATGTTTACGTGTATATTGTGATATATACGTTTAATTATTTTTAATATTAATGCCGAGTTTTAATGTGGATCGATGATGTGTAGTTCCGCAATGTAATAATACATCGATACAAACTCCGAGCAATTTGTTTATTAATGTTTCAATGGATAAAAAATCCAGGATCTTTATCTTTAAATTCGATGATTAATTTCCGTGAACACTATTTTGACGGAAATAATAACTTTATTTACAACGTTCATAATGTTTGACGTGTCCAGAAAACAACATATCAAAATTTAAAATGATTATAAATAACAATATATATATATCGGAGCCACGATTCATTTATTTCCTTTCGGTATTATTATCATGCCAATCGCTGTGTATATGTGTACTGAAAAACGTTATTATTGTTCCAATTAAACAGTGATATGGAATATCGCATAGTTCCAAATTTTGAGCTATTTGCGATGAATCCTTATTCCATGAGTAATGTTCATTTTTCGCAGGTAGCACAAAACTGATTGCATTACTAAATATTAGATAAATATACTAAATAACATAGAAATGACCTAAACTAGCCAACAAGTTCGCGTTATGACAGTAATATTCACGAAAGTGACACGTCACTCGCTTCCGATTGGCGTTTCATCTAATATGGCGGATCCATAGGTTTTGTACTTTTATTATTGCAAAAATATATTTAATCTTAATTAAAAACTAAAGCAAATGTTTATTTTGAGAATCCTTCTATTACACATTACTATATTAAACGATAATTTCATTAATTCGTTGTTACTGTCATCATCCCCGTTGCCCGACGGGATTTTCCCCCACGCAAATCTTGAGACTTTTTAACCTTATTCCCGTTATCTGCATTCTCATATCTCTTATTTTTTAATAGAAACTCGCGTGATGACTTACAAAGTTACTGCTCGTTTATTACCATCCTAACCATTTGCTAGATCGTATGTCTGTCGTAACATCAGGCTGTTACTTGTTATTGTTTGAACAATTTGTCGGTTCAGGAGCTCCCTTCTTCCTCAAATTCTGGGTATTTAGTAATGCGTAAGCAAATTGAAGTAGCAGTGGGTCAGGCACATAGCGCGAAGAACTGATGGCCGTTGGAGCAGAAAAGTTCTGGAGTATGGCCACGTACAGGCAAGTGCAGAGTCGGACGCCTACCTACAAGGTGGATGGACAACCTGAATAGGTTGCAGGAAGTCGCTGGATGCTGGCCACTTTCAACTGGTCAGTATGGAGATCCTAGGGAGAGGCCTATGTCCAGAAGTAGACTTGTTGTAGCTGAAAAGAATAAGAATTATCACGTAAAGAAGTCAATCCAAGGTTACCTACAATCAGGATCATCCCAGCATCAAATAGTAGGCAGGGTGCTTTTAATGTCAACCGCAGCTCACTAAGTTTGTTTACCGCCTACATGTGATTGGCAGCGAGATGAGAGAGATCCGAGATTTTAATCCCGAGCTACTTAAATGAGATATTTCCAATAAAATTACTTGTCCTGGCACTCGCACTCTAGACATCACAGTTCACAGTCTTTGCCTTCAAATCAATGAGGCACCAGTGTGAATGTGCCCAGGAATAATTATAATAAATAGTCCAGATATCACATTTATAAATAAACTGAATAAATAATAATTATTTCCGAATTCTGATAACCTTAGTTCGATAACACTTGCTGTCGTTTCACTCGACAAAGAACTATCGGGACGGCCAGTCGACGATTTGATCAACCAACATAATAAGGTAAATAAAATTGATATATTCGACATTATTGTTTTTACACATCATAACACTATCTATTTTTATGGAGTATTGGTAATTTATTGCAACCTGCTCGGTATTAATTCATAATTTACTAAGAACAATAAATTAGAACGCTAAACGAGGTAATTTCATATCAATTGCTAATTTACTATGCTACTTATATGTTAAATATAACCATTATCATAAGAACAAAGACGCACACAGTGCTACAACAAAATCATATTAAATTTTTCCAACTTAATTCGTGTTTGTTTTGTTCTATGCAAGTTATAAGGATAACATAACTATGACTATATGGCCTAACCACTGCCAATTGTACTCTCGATTGTAGAGGAGGCTTGTGCCCTGCGATAGGACATATATGAGCGTATGCAGAAAAAGACATAATTATTTTATTATGATCTAACAACAAATTAATAATATATTATATTCTTTGCAGTCTTACGATGCAGATCAAACTAATTCTCTTGCTAAGCTTTATCGCCCTGGCGGCATCACAACTGTCATCGGAAAACGATATTGAAACTTATTTCGACGACTTCTCAATGCAAATATGCGGCCGGCCGTTGATACGAGCTTTGACAATAGCTTGCAATGAGGGAAATACTAACTCCTTAAACAAGTATAGAGTAGATGTACCAAGTAAGTGAATTTTAATAACTAACTTTGTGCTCGGTAGGCATTGATCTAGCTGTGCAAGATCCCTGGCATTACGGAGGTCTATGAGTAGCGGAAACCGCTTACCACCAGGCGGGCCTTATGCTCGTCTACCTGCATAAGGCAATAAAAAAACATATTAAGTAAATTCCTATCGACTATTCCTCGAAATACCGTTTCTTTCGTACTGATACCAGGACAAAGTGACTGCAATGGGCCTGACAATAGGCAAATGAAGTGCAATCCAAATTTACTACACATCGCCGACAATTGTCACACACAAGTTGGAGCTTGAACTATGACAGGTATTCTACTATAATATATATGGTGGTATCCGTAGGAAAACCAATATCATAACACTAGTTTCAAGATCCCAAAAGCAAACATCAAAGCTATTATTTCAAGTCGTTTCTTTGTATACAGTAATATGCAGTAACATTAACGATTTACAACAGGACCCTACTACTGATAAACAGTTCTCAAAATCATTTTCAGACACAAAGGCTTCATAAAAATGTCAGGTCCATTGGGAACGTATGCCCAAACAGAAAATACATGATTCCGTAGGCGAGAATCCGAGGGGTCACTACGTCAGATTTTGCATTGGTGAATTATTAGAATAAAATAAAATTTAGTAGACTTCACAATGCTATTTTGTTAAGTGCGTCGTCCGCTGTCCCCGCGGATGGGAATTCCATACCAGCTATTTATTTTTGCCGTAGACCAATGGTTCAATACCTTTTACTCATGAGGGACCATTTAACAATTTCTGTCGTTCTGAGACGTTGGGCTGAAGATCGAGCCCAGTGGCGTGCCATAGGAGAGGCCTATGTCCAGTAGTGGACGCGAATAGGCTGATGATGATGATGATATTCATTAACAATATATGCATAAAATTATCTTAAAAATGGCCTTAGGGTAGCTTCACGAATCACTTTAGATGCTTCCAGGGACCACAGGTTAAGAACCACTGCTATAGACGGAGTATATTGCGCTAAGTACATTTTGACTGATAATTTTCTTTTGTTTTTAGGTTCCCTGCAAAACCAAGTCAGGAATAAAGGAATTAAAGAACAGTGCTGTGATCAACCCTGCCATGTAAGGGACTTCATGAAATTTTGCTCAATATAGACGTATACATAATTAGTTAGATTTTATTTTCCCTAGCAAGCTCTTCCCAAATAGGCTGTAACTCTCCCTAGTATGCGCTGAATGCTTTCAGGGGGAGGGACAATTGAAGGGTCATAGAAAAATAATTATTCTATATGAATATCAAAAAAGTAGAATTACAATAGTTTTCCTGCAGAAATAAACACTTCAGTGTATAAAAAGAAAGAAAAGGAAATATTTATTCACTTTTTTAATAATTTTCGTTACTCTAATATAAATATGTGCATGCCATGATACATTAAAATATATACCTACACAAGATGTTAATTTGAAAAGTAAAAGGATTGTGAGATTGATAATAATCATGCAAAACGTAACAGATCTGTGATTCCATACATTTTGTCAAATAAAATATTTATATCCTAAGTTGAGTGTTTCTATTACCTAAGTACTCTGCAGCAATCCTTTGCGATTCTGAGACACAATGTCTCGACAGTTTCAAAATTGGATCACTATAAAAATATTCCAGCCTATACATCTCTGCCATCCCATACTCTCTACAATCGAAAAATGGGGTAAGGTCCAAGATTAAGAACCCTTGCACCATTGTATGAGTTTGTAATATGGATAACATTGAATGAATATTTTCCTAAATTACCCCAAATTAAAAGGACGCGGACGGGTTACACAGAAATCTTTAAAACAGTCATACCTATTTAGGACATGCGTAATGTCATCTCAATAGTACAAAATTGTTAAACAATTATTTAATAAACTTATAATACCTACCTACATGTTAATGTCTAATGTATGGATGAGAAGGTTTTCACCAAGGGATACGATCGAAAATCACAAAAAGCTCGTCAAAAATGTTAATTTTCACATCCATTCGTAAGAAGTGTTCACGACCTCATTTGGTGGAGAACGTGCATAAATAGTTAGCGCAAATGTCAATGGTGCCACACTAAAAGATTCCTTGAAATATAAATTAATGTAAGTTTACGTTCTTATTCGTTTTTATCGCAATGCATGGCGAAATGAAAATGTAATTTGTCGGATTGTAAACGATACGACTGCTCTTGGACAGACGACTAAAAATAGTTAAATACTGTTGGACAGTAGGAAAACCAAACAACACTATGAATTTTAAAGCAATGCTTAGCATGCCACTGCGCTCGCCATCCTGAGACATAAGATGTCAAGTCTCAATATGTCCAGTTACCCTGACTACGAAGTCCCTCAGACGCTTTAAAGTGTTACTCTAACTCATCTTAAATTAAAACGAATTGGGATTCTGCAATTTTCTATATGATTAATTTCGATTTAAATAAACTCATTTGCAAAAAAAAACGGGCACGTAAGCAATGAACCATTTCAAATGTTACTATTGGTTTGTTTGATAATTATAGGTAGTTTTACTTTCACAATTTTGTAAATTAATAAGCAAATAATCGTTTTCGTCAGTATTATCATAAAATTTTGATAAAATTTATGGGTTTTAATGCTAAAGTTCACTAGTAGTGTATGCTCGCTAGTAGTGCATATGCTCGTGAAGTAAAAGTTAACAAAGATTTTTGTTTGTTTTTTCTTTAATAAAGTAAAAGCAGATAAATATTTAGTATCGAGTGTGACCCCCTCTAGCTGAAATCACAGCTTGAATTCGTCTGGGTATGCTAGCGAGGATATCCCGGATACTTGCTTGCGGAATACGTTCCCACTCCGCGGTAATCACATTCTTCAGGTCTCTGATGGTCTGCGGAGCCGGTTGTACTGATCTCACGCGTCGTTTCAGAACGTCCCAGACATGCTCTATAGGATTGAGCCTGGTTCTGGAAGAAAAACATGTACCCAACCACGGGATGATCGTTTCCTTGTGAGTCGCGCATTAAGAAATCGCAAGTCTTCGTATGTGGACCTTAAGAACAACCTCGAAGAAGTAAGAAATGTGCATATTAGTCTATGGACGGTCAGGAGAAGGCTTCTCGCGGCCAATATACGCAGTCATCGCCCGGCCCGCGGCCCTAAGGCTTAGGTTTGCTCGAAATTGTGAGTCATGGACTCAAGAAGACTGGAATAGCGTATTGTTATCCGATGAAGCCAGGATATCTCTGTTCGGTGAAGATCGACGTCGGCGAGTGCTACGAAGACGAGGAGAACGCTTTGCAGAGGCTTGTTTTGAAGAATTCACATCTTATGGTGGGGGCTCTGTTATGTTTTGGGCAGGAATAAATTCAATGGATCGTACAGAGTTAGTCTTCATTGAAAACGGCTCATTGACTGGACATCGATACATAACGGAAGTTCTAATTCCTCAAGCACAACCCGCATTGGCCGCTTTAGGCGAAGACTCAATTTTTATGGACGACAACGCTTGCGCCCACCGATCTGGCGATGTGGAAGCGTATGTGCAAGAGGTTGGCATTCGTCGTTTGGATTGGCCAGCTCGAAGTCCCGACCTCAATCCTATAGAGCATGTCTGGGACGTTCTGAAACGACGCGTGAGATCAGTACAACCGGCTCCGCAGACCATCAGAGAGCTGAAGAATGTGATTACCGTGGAGTGGAAACGTATTCCGCAAGCAAGTATCCGGGATATCCTCGCTAGCATACCCAGATGAATTCAAGCTGTGATTTCAGCTAGAGGGGGTCACACGCAATACTAAACATTTATCTGCTTTTACTTTATTAAAGAAAAAACAAACAAAAATCTTTGTTAACTTTTACTTCACGAGCATATGCACTACTAGCGAGCATACACTACTAGTGAACTTTAGCATTAAAACCCATAAATTTTATCAAAATTTTATGATAATACTGACGAAACCGATTATTTGCTTATTGATTTACAAAATTGTGAAAGTAAAACTACCTATAATTATCAAAAAAACCAATAGTAACATTTGAAATGGTTCATTGCTTAGGTGCCCGTTTTTTTTGCAAATGAGTTTATTTTTTACCCGACAATGGTGAAGCAAAAGGTAGGGGGGGTTGTTTATGTCCGGTATGGGTGTAAACATAAAATTAAATCAGTCGCGGTTAGGGCCAGCTTTTGCCTTATCTTGTTTATTTTGCACGCTCTATGATAAGTTTTGTCTAATAAAATTAATTTGGCCTCCAGCGCCAAAAAAAAACATAAACAAAATCATACTTATAAACATAAAGTAATTATTTATTTTTCCAGTTCTGATAACCTCAGTTCGATAACACTGCCTATTCGCTACCACTTCAATCGACAGAAAATTTTCGGAAGGGACAGGCGACTATTTGATCAGACAACAGAATCATAATAAGGTAAATTATATTTATTTGAATGTATAACTCTTATCGTATTTTCATATTAGTGCGGTGAATGCATGGAATAATTATAGGGCTTATATCAATTAATTAATTTTATTTAAACTTAATTCATTACAACTTGTATAGAACTTAATGCCTGCGGTATTCTCTAACAGTCGAACCTAAGATGAGGCAGAGATGAGAAGAGGTAGATGCGTAAACGATTAGGTCAAAATAAAAGGACAGTGAAGTTGAATAGCTTAAACGAACACAATACAAACAAATATAATACTCACAATTTATATATGGTTCGAAGCTAACTTTTTTATTTTTTTGTTGCTTGTTCATTCCTTTTCCTATTTCCCGCCAATAACAAGATATATATAACATAAATACTAGACAGTATTTTATTTTAAACCATTTACATTTTTTAGAATCTGTTTGCTATACTTTTGAAATAAATACTGAGTTTTGTGTGCTTTATATTAAGTACTAGCGGCCCGGCCCAGCTTCGCCCGGATAAACAAATAGATTTCTAAAAGTCTAAAAGCCTAAAAGCCCCTTCTAAAAGCCCGGACAAATAGATTTCTGTACAATAATATGTACGTATTATACACATAAACCTTCCTCTTGAATCACTCTATCTATTAAAAAAAACGCATCAAAATCCGTTGCGTAGTTTTAAATATTTAAGCATACAAAGGGACATAGGGACAGAGAAAGCGACTTTGTTTTATACTATGTAGTGATAATTCTGACCCTACATTAAGATGTCTTGTGTCATAGGAATCAGTAACTATGAGAAACTTTTCGGTCACGCACCACCCATACTCGAAACTTATATTTGTGAGCAAGACGAAGACGGGTGTCTCGGTGAAGAAATCGAGCCTGCGGCCTTTCGTTTCACAACCCGCTTTAAATCAAGTGTGCGATGGAAGCCGTCACTCATTTACTTTTAGTATACCGGGTATCTCAAGACTGCTACCGAAAACGAAGCCGGGTGGTAGTTTTAGTGGCTACAAACACAACGCAATTGAAATTTCGCATAGAAACGCGACAATTATTTTTTATGATTTTTTAAATATCGTCATTTTTGGGTGGTAAATCCATAGTTTTTGCTAAAATAATAATTTAAACTCTCTTATATCTTAGAGTATTTATAAATTAAAGGGTATACACTATTATTTTAGGAAAAAATGTATTTACCACCAAAATAGGGCATTAGGAAAAAAATTACAAAAAAAAAATTGTCGCTTTTTTTTGCAACTTTTTCTGTTGCATTGTGTCTGAAGTCGCTTAAACTACCACCCGGCTTCGTTTTCGGTAGCAGTCTTGATATACCCTGTATAATATATATTTATTGATCGAGAATTCATCAAGAGTACTAAATGTAAATGAAAAATATAAATCGTAAAAATTAAGAATTACACATTTCAGCCGGTATTTCTGAAGAGGTCATAATGAATAAAAAATATAAACTTTTTCAATAATAAATTATTTCATACAAATCTCATGGTATTTTCCAGTTCTACGATGCAGATCAAATTAATTCTCCTTCTAAGCTGCGTCGCTTTGGCATCATCACAAATATCGTCAAGCCACAATGGAATGGACGATGTATATGGCGATTTCTACATATTAGTTTGTGGGAGAAGCATGGCAAAAGCCTTTATAATGGGATGCGAATCTTTAGATATAAGAAGCTTATATCAATTATACAAAGTCAATCCACCGAGTAAGTCAATTTCTATGGATACATTTTCTCAGGTATTTGTGGCCGATAGGGCGATGGGCTTCCCCTATCACATCGTAAGACGTAAAATGCAAGATGATATGCGGGTGTCCTGGTTGCACCTCTGCCTATCCCTTCCGGGAAAATGGTGCAAATTTAAGTACGTATGTATGTACATATTCTCAGTTCTAAATGCGTATTGCCGCTGGTATCAAGGTGCTACCGGCAAAATAATGATGTGTCTGATGTTACGAATTTAAAACGAAAATATTATTTGTTACCATCGTCAATCAAAGGAAGCCTACTGTTCAACACCCCTCATTAGAAATACAAATCACTATACTAGCAACACTTAGAAATACCCACTGCCGACCTCGAGCAATCAGAGAACTCTTTTTTCTTTTTCATGAAACCAAAAGAAACAAATGTGGAAAAGCGTATTTAGATTTTATAATTTATTCAATCAAAAATATTTATATAAATAATGATATATTTGCTTTTAGATCCGGCAGAAATCAAGAACACGCCCAGTGGACTCGTAGCTGAGTGTTGTTACCAGCCGTGCCACATTACAGATTTCATGGCATATTGTTAATAATAAAGTTGTGAAATAAATAACAAATAACTATCATTTTTACTAACCTCTCTAGCAAATAATAAGTCGGTTCTATTTAAACCCTATAATAGAATATAAAGTGTAGACATCAAAGCATGGAGGGTAAAATATTAATATGGGACTTATGATTATTTTATCGATTTCTAATTATTAGTCTGGAGTGCAAATGATTGTTCCACGTCAGACTACTGACTACTACTAGTAGCCTTTTTTCTACTTCACGCTGTTTGATATTATAGGACAAACGTAACTTTAAGAGACTGCCCAAACTTACTGGCCGAGAGACTTGGTGACAAACACCCAGACCAGAAAGAAATACCTGTGGATCACACAAATATTTTTTTTGGGTGCGGGGATCGAACCTGCGGTCTCACATCACAGCCTGTGTCTAACCTATTACGCCGCAGAGGCTGCCATAAACATTCATTTATTTATTCAGAGGAATATAGTACAATTTATGAACAAAAAAGTAGAGATAGCAGTCGTATCACTGTAAGCGATTTCTTACAGACATCCTTTGGATGAATAAAAGAAAAAGAAAAGAAGAGAGATTATTAGATATTAAAGTATACAGGGTATATCAAGACTGCTACAGAAAACGAAACTGGGTGGTAGTTTTAGATTTCAGACATAATACAACTAAATTATATACAAAAAATTACGACTATTTTTTTTGTTATTTTTTTCTATGGTCGTATTAGGGTGGTAAATACATAGTTTTTTTCTTAAATAATAGTGTACACCCTTTTATTTTGAATCACACTATAGTACGCAAGGCTTTAAATTATTATTTTAGCAAAAACTATGGTTTATATATTTATATATATTAAAAAAATAATAAAAAAATGACGCGTTTCTGTGCGAATTTTTTTGTTACATTGTGTTTGTAGTCACTTAAACTACATCTCGGCTCCGTTTTCGGTATATTTAAAATTATAATCTCGTGGGTAACAATAATATTGGCATAATCCAAACCGAACTTACAAGGCAGAAACTGATCTCGAGAAGTTGTTGCGTGGTTATGATGAAACTTCCATCGTCATGTACGGCAGGCGCTATCGGGGAATAACGCATCTACCACTGTCCACCAACAATAGACCTTCTGCTTCCGGAATCATACTCACAGAACAAAATACCGGCGAAGCAGTTTGACATTGGTTTTCTTTAAGACAGTTGTACCAACCCAAAGGTAATGCTCTCCTGTTACAAACCTAACCCATGAGTATTAACGACAATATGTTTAACGATCCACTGGAAGAAAGAACCTACGAGTTACGACTTCTAAAGATTGTTCTACACAATTACGAAACAAACTGCACAATATTTAAATCACAAAAACCGAACAGGATGCCGTTGAAGCGGACATGATATTTAGCAAATAGAGAATAAATTACGAAGTAGCTGTAGGAACTAAATCCTTACTAATATTATAAAGGTGAAAGTTTGTATGTATGTATGGATGTTTGTTACTCTTTCATGAAAAAACGGCTCAACAGATTTTGATGAAATTTGGTATAGTGATAGCTGACACCCTGGATTAACACATAGGCTACTTTTATCCCGAAAAATGTAGTGTTCCCGTGGGATGAGTCAGGAAACCAAATATACATATTTTCTACTCTTTCAAATTCAAATTGTTGGCACGGGATGTCCTCTCCTACGGAAGGGAAATATAGTCGACGGCACGCGGGAAATATAGTTAGTAGACACGCGAAATAATATGTTCTTGATGTGGATTGGACTCAAAAACTATCTGCACCCGGGCGAAGCCGGGCCCGACAGCTAGTTTAATATATTCCGAATAACCTCGACAGTGATTCCATTGCGAGTTGGAAGTCGTGACAATTGTACATTAGAACGCTAGAAAGGGCGGTGGCATCACAACCGCCTTGTTAGTTTTTGCGTAGTTTTTTGCTCATCTAATTCCTTGAACGGATGATACAATACATATTAATCATTAGTTGTTAATATATTTAGTTAGTTCGGTACGGTAAAGCCGACGCAAGGCGCTTACTTTTGCTATCTGTGACGTTTCTCGAGGTTATCGCAATGTTCTTGCGAGAAATTGTTTGTGAAAATTAAATTATTTTAAATACTAGGAAGTGATGTGTTTGAAAATGTGTGTGGCATATTTATTAGCGCTGTTGTGTGTTATCTCGATCACAGAAGGTATTTTTTTGTTGTTTACTGACATAAATTACGCGAGCTCTGAGCTTTTTGTCAAACTTGATGTAATTGTTTACAATCATATAATTATATTTTTTTTATAGCAGCTATTATTATATATCTTATAGCTTACTTTGTTTATACTTCATTATCATTAACATATGCCTGAGGAAGGCCATTACTAGACATGTACCAACCTCATCAGGGAGTTCCACCGTTTTGTCTTGCAACAAATTATTTTGGATTAAAATTTATTTTACATATTTTTAAAAAAAAACATGTTTTTTTTTCATTTATTTTTAAGGAGCAACAAACAATTACACTTTGCTAATAACTATACTTAATTATAGTTTCTAAAAATTTAATTAAAGTGCAACCAACCCCGTTGCCCACGAATTAAACATCACAGACAGATAGGGCCAGTGAAGACACAGAGGAATAAATATAATATATCAATTAAACATTAGTTATGTAATCTATTATGTTTTAACACCAATGTAGAGATTAATTATGCATTACATTATTGAATTAAAATGTAAATTTAAATCACATACCATTCTTTTAAGGACTCGTTTGTCACGCTAAAAACAACATAATCGATGTTATATTCTAAGTATTACACTACCAATTTCAGGACAACGCATTTCCAATTTGAACGAGACTTGTATCAGGTGTCTATGTCACGTAGCCGGGTGTGATTTGGCACACAAATGCACCGGTGGGTACTGCGGGCCCTTCTATATATCCAGAGTTTACTGGGTGGATGCCGGCAAGCCCACATTGCCTGACGATGACCCTGAACGGAAAGAAGGTTAGTTGTGCTTTGATACAGTTTGTGAATGAACTATGGAGTATAAACTGTACAAATTATTCTCATTTACGAGATAGATGGTAGCGCATGTGAAGCATGGTGTTCAAACTATTTTGTCTATATCAATTAGAAGTCTGTAATTTCGAGAAAAGTGGTAGACAGATCACAGAGGTGCTACCGCATTGTTTCGTCCCACGATATGTTATGGGAATAGAAATCACTTTTCCCGACCCCGGTTTTGAACCCGAAACCTCAGTTTTGTAATTGTACTATCAGCTTTGCGCAGAGGCAATATATAATAATAACGAGGTGCTATTATTACTAGTGGAAAATTTAAACTAATACCCCTTAATCACTTTCAGCATTTGAAGACTGCGCCCGGGACTACAACTGTTCCATTAAAATCGTCGAGAGTTACATGACGAAATTTGGAAAGGTAAAATCTAAATATACACGTTTATTTTTTATAACTATAAAATATAGGGAAAAAGGAATTAATTTGAAGGATTTTTCATAGTAAAGGCAGTTCCGTATTACGGAAATTACGAATTAGCATGATCGGCCGTATCGTTTACCACCAGGCGAAAGGTATGCTCGTCACGCTATTGATTGTAATAAAAAAAAAAAACTATCTGATTGGTACCGAATTCCGAAATATGTATGGATAGATGTTTCCACGAAATATTGGCGTCGAAAGATAATCACGATTTACGACTACCTAACTAACCTCAGCAAAGTTCCGCGTATTTTCCAGCAATAGAAAATATTACTACACGAAGTTTTACAGCGCACTATAAATTATGTGTTTTTTTTATACCGCTGAATGGCGTTACGATCTTGACATTCGCTTGGTGGTAAGCGATATGATCGCTCATAGAACGTAGCAAAACCAGATAACACCACTAATTACACAGCAATGCTTGGCATTCCAATGCGCTCGCCATCCTGAGAAGTGCAACATAAGATATTAGGCCTCATTATAGAAGTTCTAGTAGTTACTCTGGAGTCTGGATAAAATATTTGAAGTGTTTTCTCTACATTATAATTTATGAGCCTCTATCATGATTCATAAGCTTGCCCAGCACTTGCTTATAGAAGGATAGGGGTGAAAATAAAGAAACTCGATAAGCATTTTAAATTAGGTATGTCTTCCTTATTAAAATAAGCAAACCATATATTTGCTTATTAAGCAAAAAAAATATTTTTTTACTTATATTAACTCCTTCTACCCACTGAAGCTTTGGTAGTTACATGAAAGATATAAAATGTACAATCTTAGATGTACAATTCAGATTGGAATCCGTCTTGGTTAGACGCCGGCCAAGAAACGTGAAGCCGCGATTTCGACCCCTGCGCCGCACCGACATAAAACTTGTGTAATCCACTTAAATTTGTTTCGGGTCCATGTGTTTGTAAAATCAAAAGTCTCATAGTTTTTGACACCCACGACACTAGGCTTGAACTTACTGTGGGGTCAGGACTGTATATGTGACTATTAGGTGTATTTTTTTACTTATATTTTAACTTTAGTATACGGTGAAATTACATATCTCAGGTCTCGGGTTCAAATCCCAAGGAATTGCGAAGAATTATGCCTAATATGGCGATTGACATACAAACATGTATGTTCTGAGAGCTACTCTGCCTAGTGCCTACCCCTTCTGGGAAAAGGCGTGATGTTTATGTATGTCTCTATTTATTTTTATTTGCAGGACTGCAATGAAGACGGTGTAACGAATTGCTATGACTTTATGATGATCAACTACCACGGAGGCCGCGCGTGTTCCGACCCGCTGTCCCTCACACAACACGGCAGGGGCTGGCTGGCGAGATACCAACAATGTCGATTCTAACATTGCCATATATAAAGTAAATTGACTCAATGATTTCAATTAAACGTCTGTTTTATTACTAGGAAAAATTTATTAGTTTGTTGATGGTATAAAGAACAAGATTAACGCATCTATCGCCATTTTAGCAGTGTCAAGTAGCGACATCTCTAAATTATTTATGTTTTTTGTTAATGTTGTTGTTAGAACTAAGGATGGCACTAACGCCATCTATCGGCATGTTAGCAGCATTAAGTAGCGACATCTTTAAATTATGTATGGAATGGTGAATAATTAAAAATATTAATCTTAAATATCTTTATTAAGTCCATAACATCAGTCAATTAACACTTATTTACTGGAGAAATATTAACACTACTCTACCTCTTAAGCTAACAATATAATAAGTTTGTAATATACCTTAGAAGTTAGAACTATTGTATTATTATTAAGTTATAAGCGAAAATCTACTCCATTTATTTACGTTCTTGTACACTCCAAAACATTATTTGACATACTTAATATATACTGGGTACCAGTTCGATATCCAGAATATGACCGTAAACGAAACCAGGTAGTAATTTTAGTGGCATCAGACACAATAGGTACAACTGAAAATGACGTAAAAATATAAGGGAAGATATTTTTTGCCATTTTTTTAGGTATTATCGTGTGTTGGTGGTATATATTTTTTTTTAATTGCAGTGAATGGCGAGACGAGCAAGCCGTTCGCCTGATGGTAAGCGATACGACCGCTCATGAACAGTAGCAACGTTCCACTGCGCTCGTCATCCTGAGACATAAGATGTTAAGTCTCAATATGTCCAGTAGTTGCTCTGGCTACAATGTCCTTCAATCCCAAACACAACAGTGCATTTAAGCAGTGTTGTGTCACGGGAGAAATAGACATTGCGGTGGTACCTACCCAGATGGCCTCTCACATATGAGAGACCTACCACCAGTGAAGTAATTTGTGCTACAATAATAATTTAAACCCATTGCGTCTTTAAAATATATGGCTCTACATAATTATTTTGGGAAAATCTACGTATTTACCAGAAATAATGTGACCCGGTATTTAATTACTTAAAACAACTACGTATTTTATATTAAGTAGTACGATATGGCATTCAGAGGTGGAAGTTTGAGTAACTGTGCCAATTTAATACATTATTCACATTTGAAAACAACCTATTAGTTCGTTTTCAACTTACTATTTAGTGATTTCTATTAATTCGTAAATGTTTGGTTTTAAAAACTAAAACGCCTTAAAAATACATCTGTTGTGTATTCATTTTTATTTGTGATACTAAATATTGTTTAATAATAACTGTTAGCAACAGAAAATAAAGTACACTACCAGACTCTACCTACTCCTCTATGAAATTACTATTGTTGAGTTGTTCTTTCTTAATTTCAATGAATGGCGAAACGAGCATACCGTTTGCCTGGTGATAAACGATACGACCGCTCATAAACATTAACAAATCCAAACAGCACCTTGAATTACAAAGCAACGCTTGGCATTCCACTGCGCTCGGCATCCTAAGACATACGAAGTTAAGTCTCAATATGTCCACTAGTTTCTCTGGCTACAATGTCCTTCCATCAAAAACACAACAATGAATTTACAGTGCTGTTTGGCGGAAAATATATAATATGTCATATTGTAGTCCAACAGGTCACTGTGGAAATCATTGGGGGAGGCCTAGATTCAGCAATGGACTTCCTTTGGCTGATGGATGGATTGTAGAGTTGTGAATTTAAATAATATCAGTTATCGAAGAAACTCGAAATAAAGAACATAGTACCAATGGTTGACTGTATTACATTTGTATTGTAAACTGACAAAAGTATCATACAAGTAGTAGGTATTCTGTGAAAAATGGACACTATAACGTTAATGCAAATAAAATAAACTAAAAATTTAATTGTTTTGGTCTATATCTTTGACAAACATACTAAGTTCATGGACAATAATGAATAATAATATAGATATTACACACAAATGCAATTATTATTTCCATGACTCTATCTCTTTACTTTAGCTTGGTACGGCTTGTAGAATATCAATGGTAGAGTATTTATTGATTTATTTTGCCACATTAATATGCTTACAATTATTCAAAGCATATTAGGTATTTTTTTTATTTTTCAGGTAAATGTATTTATCATTGCTAAAGCCTTCAAATAACATTGATTGATATGCTTATAAATTGTAGACACTGCACTGGTAAAATTAAGAAAAATACATCTTAAACATAAATATTAAAAAATACCTTATTTTAATTACACATCTTATGAAACTAAATTTACAGTAAAAATAAAACTATGCCTTAATTAAGTCCTTACGATTACGATCAATAATTAGGTCAGGCAAAATTGACAAGCGGTGCAGGCGACTGCCAGTCTTCGCCGTCCACCTCTTCGTCGGATTCCTCTTGGAAACAAACCTGGAAACATTCAGAATTATATCTTATTATTTTTTACCGACTTCAATATATTGAGGTACTATATGCGACACCTATGAACGATTGCATATCCGGGATTTCCTCAAAAAACACTGATTCCATTTGATTAGGGTCCTCTTCATTGAGCTTCATAATTTTCAGTTCAAGTTAGAGTAAGGTTAGAAACGAAGTTTGACAGCTTCACTGGCGCAGTTGGTAGACGATGACTGTAAAGCAAAATGCTACGGGTTCGATCCCCGCACCGAAACAAATGTTTGTGTGATCTACAGGTATTTATTTCGAGTGTTTGTGAGACCGAAAAGTCCCTTGTAGTTTATTGGGTATTACAAATTACAAGAGACTTTTACTTATACGTATGCACCTATTGTACAATGCCTAAAATTACAAAGCACTGCTTGGCAATATGTCCAGTTGTTAATCTGGCGACAGTGTCCATTAATTTATTTATTTAATTAGTGTTTATTACCATTTAAAATTATTTAAAACCTACTAAAATAAAAAAGAATTGAAAGACCTGTGATTATACAAAGGCCATACGAAAAGGCTAACTAAACATTAATCGTACTCAACAAATGAATTCTATGGGTTGCTCTACTTTAAAAAATCACAGTTAGTTAACATTTACGATAAGTCAAGGTTTTGCGACCACATTAAGAGAGTTATGGTGAAAATATACCATTAATGTTTTTATATAAACTTCTTAGACAAAAAATTGATTGCCCACAATTAATACAGAGGTTTAATATTAGAGTTCCAGCTAGGTATCCGCGTGCCCCAATCACTTGTTTCTCCCACCTCGCCGAAGAACTATTTTTGGCTCTCATTCACCAATCCCACGATTATGCAAATTAGCTAACGAGTGCAGTACTAATGCAGACATATTTTGCGAGTCGGTTAGTTGCTTTAGGCGTAATATTGGACGTTGTCTGGAGGGTTGCAGATTCCCGTAGTCTTTTTACTTTATATATATATATATATATATATATATATATAGATTTTTTTTTCTTCTTTAACATAGTAGTAATAAGCACTTTTATTTTTCTTAATATTTGAATTTGTTTTTCTTTTTTAATTATTTGTTATTTTAAGTATTTTTCATTAGGTCATAATTTTCAAGAAATGTAATAATTTTGTATAATATCTTTTTAATGTTGTTTTACTTAGAGCACAGCAATTGCTGCCGCAGTGGTCTCAGGTCTTGTAGGTTCTGAGGGGCTAGACTAAAGTAACAGCTAGTATTGTCCGTCTTAAACCTTACTTTTCAAAAATATGTTTTTTATTGTTTGCATGTTGTGTTTACTTCTAAGTGGTTGTGCAACACGTACAAAACTCGTTTAAGTGTTTTAAGGTGTCATTAATATGTATTATTGTAACAACTGTTAGTAAACCTTAATAAATAAATAAATAAATAAATTAATTAATTAATTGTAGTCGCTTTAAGCAATATCTATGTTAAATGTGTATTCAATTGGTTTAAGTACATAAATTCTCTACATAATCCCCCCTATCGCCACAAGTACCACCCATACTTCGGTAAACTTATCTCCGACCCAAAATGTTTTAGTCTTGTTATAGTTTTAGACTCAATATGTCCAGTAGTTACTCTGGCCACTATGTCCTTGAATCTGCAACACAACAGTGCATTTACACTGCTGTTTGGCGGGATAAACAAACATAGCGGCGGAACTTACAGCCGGCCTCTCATATATGAGAGACCATTTTTTTAATAGCCTAGACTGTGTCCCACTGCTGGGCAAAGGCCTCCCCTTTGTCACTCCACTTGACCCTGTCCTCGGCGAGCTCTTGCCATTTTGGCTCGAATGCATCCAACTCGTCTTTCCACCGCATCTTTGGTCTTCCGCGCTTTCTCCGGCCATTCTCAGGAATCCAGCTTGTAGCCAGCCTGGCCCAACGGTTTGGATGCATTCGAGTCACATGTCCCGCCCAGTTCCACTTCAATGAAGGCCGCATTGCGCCCGACATCTACAATGCGAGTTTTCGAGCGCAGTTCAGTGTTTCGGATGCGATCGCATGAGAGACCTATCACCAATAAAATAGCATCATTGATTTTTAAAGAATAATGTGACTTACCCACGGTGCGGTTCGCTGTCCGTCGGGTTGGTAAGAACTGCTTTGATTTGATTGCCATGCCTGGAAAAATAAAGTAATCAAAAATACATAAGTAGATAAAGCAAGTGGGGAGTGAAAATTACAATACAAAAGGGTCGGCGCTACCATGTACTAACAGAAAACCGACTTTTTTAAAATTGCAATGTTTGGCGAGACGAGTACGCCCTTCGCCTGATGGTAAGCGATACGACCGCTCATGAACAGTAGCAAAATCAAACAACATCTTTAATTAAATGCTTGGCATTCCACTGCGCTCGCCATCCTGAGACATAAGATTTAAAGTCTCAATATGTCCAGTAGATAATCTGGTTACAAAAAGAAATTGGGCATTCTCCTTTGTTATTATAGTAAGTTGAAGTGGCAGTGGGCCGAGCACATAGCTCGCAGAACTGATGGCCGTTGGGGCCGAAAGGTTCTGGAGTGGAGGCCACGTGCAGGCAAGCAAAATGTCGGACGCCCGCCTACAAGGACGGACGACCTGGCTAAGTTTGCAGGAAGTCACTGGATGCAGGCCGCTTCCAAAAGGTCGATGTGGAGATCCTTGGGGGAGGCCTATGTTCAGCAGTGGACTGCCTGTAGCAGAGATGATGGTGATGATGTGCATTTACCTGGTAAGCGTCGTTGAAGGCGTGTGCGAGGGACAGTGCCAAGGCCCTGGCGTGTCTCCGTCTGGTGCACACGAACACGTGCACGACATGCGCTTCGCCCCCGCCGCCGCACTTGCCTTCTACCACAGCGAACACGCGGGCATTCGCCGCGTCCGCCGAGCAATACGAAATCCTACGACAAACACATATTATTCATTTGTAAACTAAATCACAGAATGGAGAATATGTGAGTCTTGGGTGACAAAAATAATCATGATATTTTTGTATCAATAGAGATATTAGATGATATTTTTGCCAATATGTTTATTGTTTCATTTGGCATCAGGCTCGCCCCTATCAAATCGTATGACGTATGCTGGTATCACCTCTGCTTACCCCGTCTGGAAAAAAGGTCAGCATATTTATGTACTTTGTATGCATTTTTTAACCAGACTGAGGTAGATTTATGCAGCTCTCATCAGCGGATACTCCAGTTGGATTACATAGGACGAAACCTGGTGGACTACAGTAATTTCGTCTTACAAATTTAATTGCTATATTGCTATATTGTTGGTCTGGGTGTTTGTGAGACCGAAAAGTCTATTGTAGTTCCCTGTAACCACGATACAAGACTCGATCTTAGTGCGGGGCTGACCCCATTAGACATTATTAGTCCTGTGACTATGTATGTGACTGTTGGGTGTTATTTATTTATTTATTGTCTATACTATAGGTAGTATGAAGGAAGACGTTACGATGTTTACGGTGTAAGATATAAGGTGTAATTATTGTTATGTTTTGTAAATTTTATTATTTTAAAACTAATGTTGAAAGCCAAAAAGTGTTTTTTCCAAATAGCCAAAATTTATTGAGACCTCACCTCTACACAAATATTAAAAATAAAATGAAACACTAAGAGTAAGTAAGAGATAGTACATACGTACTAAAAACAATTTATTATGTTATATTAAATTAAAACTATCTTCTCCAGAGTACAAACCAGTTAAATTAATGTGAGCTATTGCTTTTAAAAACATGAATAAAACATTAAATAGTTGCAACATTGTCAGGAAAAAACGTAATTATCATTTAATTACCAGTTAGCAAACCAAGTGTTCACAATCAATAAATGTATTATTGTAATAAATAATGCAATCAAGAGGTAACCGCCACAATGAGTCATTGACTTCACAGCCGGTATGACTCCGTTGAAATTACGAAGTAAGAAAGTTTCTGTTTTTTTACGGCCCTATTAATTCTTGGTATCCTATTTTATTGATCAAATGTTTTGTCCCTTGAACGATCTTTGAATTTATTTTGAGCGAAGGAGACAAAACTTCCAATAAGTAAAATAGGTTTTAAAATTGTTTATGAATACGCTAACTTCTGCAACTCCTATAGCCAGGATGAACAGTGGCACGCATTTTATTATACCGAGCATTGAAGCGCGGTATACAGCATCAATCTCCGAAATCAACCATAAAGTTGAATTAATAGGAGAAATTGGAAATATTTTTGTCTACCACTTCGTCCACGTAAAACGTGGGGTTATTAATGGTTATCGTCTTAAGACTAGATATATTTATTTGTGTTAACTGCAAGCCTTTTAATCCCTCTAGATCAGGGTTTCTTAAACTTTTTGCAGTCACGGACCCCTAACCAAAATTACAGTAGTTCACGGAACCTGTAAAAAAATATTTTAGGAAAAAAACCTTGTATTGAATACTCAGTTTTATTGAACATGGACTTTTATTGGTAGTTTACAATAGGATAGGGTCTATGCCCTTCATTAATTAATTAAATTTCTACATCTTTGGTACTTTGCGAACCGCTTTCAATATGTTACGCATATATATGTTGATTTGTTGGCTAGTCAAGTCAATAAGCAAATTATTTAACATGTACAATGAAATCAGTATCAGTATCAGCCCATATACGTCTCACTGCAGGGCACGGGCCTACTATACAATCGAGAATACGATTGAGAGTAGTTAGGCCATATAGTCCACCACGCTGGCCTAGTGCGGGTTGGCGGACATACATACCATAGAAATTCTTATAAATCGCTACAATGAAATAAATATTATTTTTCAGTGAGTCAGATTTCAGTGGAAATTTATAATTATAATTGTTTATTTTATTGTTGTTTTTTTTATTTTTTATGGTTTTATCAAAAATTTTAGTTTGTTTCTTTTTATATTGATAGGCATTTAAATGATAATTTTCTAATAAATATATTAAAAGTTTACTGAGCTGCTGTGGACCGCTGGCACACATACACACATAGTTACGGACCCCTGAGGGGCCCGTGGACCCCACTTTAAGAAACCCTGGTCTAGATTGTACAGGAGCCTCTTCCTCAGCTATGGTTGGATGAGGGCAGATATAATGTATTATTATTTTTATTTCTTATATTCTACAATTGCATATATCCAAGACCATCTATTTATACAGACAGCCTCCATGGCGTAGTTCGTTAGACGCCAGCTGTGAAACGAGAGGCTGTGAGTTCGATCCCCGCACCGAGACAAATGTTTATGATGCCGACAAGTATTTGTCTCGGGTCTGGGTGTTTGTGAGACCGAAAAGTCTCTCGTAGTTCCTGATACCCACGACACAAGAGTCGATCTTAGTTTGGGTTTGTATGAGGCTGTTGGGTGTCATTTAATTTATTATTTATTTTCATTGTTATGAATTTTGTTGCAATTTAGAGACGTACGGTTGTACGGTCATCGCTCTTAGTTTTAATGACACTGTTCAATATTCCTTGCAGCAATTTCAGTATCTAATGAGTAGGACCAAGGGCCCTACTATATTAATACGAAACGAAGTTCGAAACTTCGGACGATCGAACTTAATATACGATACGAATGTACCTACATATACTTATGGTCGTTATTGACTTATGGTCGTAACCAAAGACTTATGGTTACGATGTACGTTATACAAATTCTAACTTTTACAGAGTAGGTACATTCGTATCGTATATAAACTTCGATCGTCCGAAGTTTCGAACTTCGTTTCGGATTAATATAGTAGGACTGGCTGTGTAGCGTCTAGATCCTTTTTTTCTCTTCTTGGCAATTCACTGTTTATGCTTCTGCCAAGATCCTTTTTTATTTATAACTGTTTTTACTTATACCCTTTTTTTAAATGGCTGTGTCACGGTTTTTCCAATATTACCCGAACTCAAAGTCGATTATGCCTTATTAAAATGTATAGCAATGTGTACATAAAGTTTAAGTTTTGTCTGCAGGTAAACGCAAATCCAAATTCAAATTATAATAAAAATATTTTATTATGCGCTTATTAACGCGCTTTTGGAATCAAATTAAAAGTCAAGATAACGCTTAAAAATCGAACGTAAATCGCTCAAAGTTGTCATGTTACTTACTGACCTGCGAGGTTGCGTATCCTCTTTATTGATAATGTTTATATTTAATTATATTATCATTCCTTTTGAAAAAGTAGGCTAGCCGGTGACTGACGGCCTTAATTAATATCATTCAACGTCACGTAAATGAATGATGTCTTTTGAAACTTAAATGTATGTAAACTTTTTCTAAAATGCACTCCATTTTGCGAAATTTCTGGAAACTATCTAACATACATGGCACTTATGATCATGTTTATGTGATTTGTGGGATTGAATTTAAAAAAATATATTTGTACAAAAATGAATATTTAAATCCGATGTTTTAACCATAAAATATACAACCTAATTACCTGTATATAGACACGCTCATGACATTGTCCTGCGACTCCGCGTCCGTCACGATGATGCCCTTGGCGCTAATATCCAAGTTCACCCTCTGCAGCTTTTTATTCGTGGCTGAAACAAATATCTTTTATTTTCCCATATCTCATTCCAATTGTTACTTTAATTTTATTTACTTTATTAATATAATTGTACTAAATAAATATTTAATATAGTTGTACCATTAGATTTTGAATGATCAGTAGTGTGTAGGATTTCTAGTCTTCTCATCTTCGATCCTGTGTTGTTGATCGAAGATTCTAATTATACAATCTTAATTTAATTCAGATTGGTGTATTTCATCAATGTATTCTATTCAATCACGTGCCTTAAAATTGAATTAAGGTACATTTGGGTAACACCGTAATAGTAGTGCGTAAGGGATAAGAACGTAAATTTATATAAAATATAGAGTTTTACGTTATTACCTTCCTATCTTTCCATTCTTGTATTGTGGTGTTACACCAACGCAACCTTAAATAGCTCAAGAAAATTCTTTAAATAAAATTAAAACTACTAACATTTAGCATACTGCAGTGTCGAGCGCACGGCAATAGCGGTAGCGGGAGCGGAGGCGGCTCGCTCGACAGGCGTCGCGCCGGCATAACGCACGTCCATCTGATCCCGGCTCGTGACGTCACGCGCCTCCCGCCACCACCCCTCACCCTCGCACTCCGCCAGGGCCCACTCTTCAGATAACTCTACAACAAAAAATCATTTAAACTTTATTTCATTTTAAGGAGTACCCTGTACCCGGTTTCTAAGGTCTAATGAAATTATATTAAAATAGGGCTAAATTGAAGAAATTATCAAAATGTATCCAAAAAAGTCAGAGGAATCGGTGAATTTGACCCGTTGGAATGCCCCTCGCCCCTATCTAATCATCGAACCGAAAATCTAGCAGTACAAAATCACATCGCAATCAAAAAGGAAGGCGATAATGTCATCCTGCGTCGCATACAGTTAAGTCGCAGTTTCAAAACGGATCCAAATTCATTCACCCAGTTGGAGCACATGTGTTTCCTTTCAATGCACTGATAAACTTGATTATTTAGCGAATTTTACGCAGTTAGTTCATACTTTGCAAGCCGATAAACTAAGTCGAGTACGATAATAGTTGTGGCCATAAAAGCACGCAGCTTTAAAGCTGATATAAATTTTACGGGTGTAGGTACATAAGAAAAAAGAGATTATTTATACTCTACTTGATATCAAAGTACGGTATTTTGAATTGGGTGAACTCTAACGAATCGGGAAACGTACCTTTATTACATAAAGAACTAAAGGCGTAAATTAATGGATACGTCTAGTCTACGAGCAGTCCAAACAGACAATATTAAAAACAAACTTTTTTCAATATTCTATAGCTCTTAGTTTAGGACTAAGGAGCCGTGTCCAAAGACCAGTGTGTGTCAAATCCAAAGAGCGATAAATCTTTGACGAAATCAACTTCCGCATAAATGATGATAGGTCTATGACTTCTCCGTTTGGCACATTACAAAGATTTTTTTAAATGATCACTTGTTATAAAACAGCTGAGTAGCCGTTAAAAAAACTCAGAGATTTCTTTAAGACACAACATTGAATAACAAGTACATATATAGATCTACGTAACATAAAGCGATGCGGTCTACTCGCGCCCTTAACCTATATTTTCGGGGATAGGTTGATAACCAAGATCCACTAATATTAAATATTTAGGGACTTTGGATACAGAGTGATAAAGTTGAAGTCTTACAAGATCACAAGAGTATGCTGATTAATTTATAAACACAACGATCTGGAATGTGCCTAATTAATGTAGAACAGTATCTACCAACGAATGAAGTTTGTGTGTATTTAAAGTCCTGGAAATCAACATTGTCAGTCCGCCCCGTGACCACGAAAGCTGTAAAGTAATCGAAAGTCGGGAACTCAAAAAATGTAAAATTAAACCAAATCCGCGATAAAATCCGTAAATAATAGTTTTATTTCAATGTGTAACATTCGCGTAAATCTAAGAAACCAATTTTATCATCGAAAGTAACGCAACATCAGAGCCTAAACAAACTGCTGTGTGTAAATCTAGCTACAGTGTGGTTATACTTAGATCTGTAGACAATTATTTGTCTCCAACTCCTCCTATCTGTTATTCCTTTCTGATAAATTTCGAAGCGGGTTAAAGACCTGTCTAACAGGAGATGATGCAGTGGTAGGTGAGAGAATTATTTGTCCGTTTTATTAATTTATTTCACAAAGCGTGAAACCGTCTACAAAGTGCAATTTTTCAAGATTTGTTAATGCATATGATTGGTATGGTTTAAATATGATGCAAAAATCACACATATATATAGTCAGAGCAAAACACATTCTAGAATGGAATGACTATCGCACTCAGTCGTACTGCAACTATTTTTACATCTCTTTAAATGGAGTGTGCTGTGCGCAGATAAAAGTTGCGTTTTTCTCCGACGTCCCGATACGGCCACTTATAAAACGGACGTTGTCACCGACGCAGAGATAATTTCGCTTGTACAACTAAAGAACAATTTCCTATGAGCTTAAAGCCATTAGGCTATGTCTGGTTAGACGGGATTAAGTATTGCAAACGATTTATAGATCATGCAAATTGCACCAAAACCTGATGACTTCGTTTTCTGTAATTGATGGCTACTCACAGATTTACGCAATGACAGGAGAAAGTCGATAGGGAATAGGTACATAACTGCTGGTTTCTCATATATATTTCTGACGTTAATTTAAGAAATCGATGATTTTTGAGGTCGAAAAAATATTTTACGCAGAAATAGAGTTTTCAGAGCTTCTGATATTAAATCGTAACTCTCAAGAACAGTGACTTAAACATTATATATATATATATATATATATATATATATACGCTTCGGTGATTGTTGGAACTACTGGGTTTAATTAGACTGCTAAATCTTCGGAAAAGCCGGGGCCTGTGTTGTACTGGGGATATTCTGTGCGGGTGACAGAGTGGAAGGCGGGCCATCCCAGCACTTTCTTCACTCTATCACAATACTTCCGTCGCTTCCCTTGGGATATAAACTACACAGAAATAAAGATTGATAATCTTTTCTCTTCGAAAGGGAAATTCTGAGAAAATGGCGGTCTAACGTTCGAACTCTTCGACTGAATAAAACGACAAATACAAACTAAAAATAAACAAAATAAAATGTTTTGTACATGTATTATGTGTCATACTTTTGCCATGAACTATTTTCCTAAATAAATATGTACCAGTAAGTGTTTGATAAACCCCAGATTTGAATAAACGTCCTCGCGCCGGTAATTCAGCGGGTTATCAACAAGACGAGTATCTTAACGTTAAGTTTGGACGATTGCACCAAATAGATTAAACATGGCGCTATGACATTTGGCACTCAGATCAAATCTAACTCGAAATATTAACCATCTTATCAGAAGCACCGTAAATAGAATTTAAGGTTGATTCATCAGAAGTTGCACTGTTTATTTACAAGTTTAGAAAACCAAAGCAAACAAACAGCCAAATCTTTCCTCTTTATAATTTAAGTATAAATAAATAAATGAATAACACCCAACAATCACACACATAGTCCTGACCACACACTAAGATCGAGTCTTGTATCGTGGGTATCAGGAACTACGAGAGACTTTTCGGTCTCACAAACACCCAGACCCGGAAGAAATATTTGTGGGCCGCACAAACATTTCTCTCGGTGTGGGGATCGAACCCGCGGCCTCTCGTTTCACAGGCGGCGTCTAACCGACTGCGCCACGGAGGCTGTCTGTATAGAATAAATTAAAGATCTAAAATAAAAATGGTTACTTTCTTGGTAAAGTAGCCCATGTTTTAGTTTTCTCCTATATTCGACAAGTACGGAAAAATAATTAGGTAAATAGTAGACGCTTAGAAACGTTGAAGGAAGTGTAAAAGTTGATAATATCGCCTCATAATTAATTTAACTACTAATTTTGCTTTCCTGCGCATATGAAAATTCAGCCCCAGATTAAAGTCGAAAGTTATCTCGTTATTTGAACCAATATTTATTTTAATTAAATATGAAATGGCCGTAATTACTGCCCGGACTTTTAATCGCGATATCTAGTTTGCGTAGATCATGATTACGCATTTATTGAACTTTATTATTAATTTTCTTTAGACTATTGCATCAGTATGGCTTACAAAGAATGCATATACATATATTACTGATATCTTTTTAAGTTTAAAGAATCGTCCACATAAATAACAAAAACACGTTCGTTGATAGTAAAAAATAGTGATGTAATAGAGAAACTAATCAGTACGCTCTCAAGATACATACCCACCTAGGTACGACATCACCAAAGAAAAAAAGTTTTTGAAAGCATCTCTTATCTAAGGAACAAAAACTATACAGCCAAATCTGAAAGCTTCTGTGGCGCAAAACTAATATCAATTTCGATGAAAGTTATGTTTACAAAAGCGACAACTGCGTCAAAAACGAAGGTCTCGGTTCAATATTTGCAAACAAAGCATAATTATTTGCATCGACCGCAATTAGACGAGCTATTACGATATCTGCCGTTATCTAGGCCAGACTGGCTGTATCGATAGTGGAAGTGGGTCGTAAGTCACAATTAGGCGCAATAGAACGTACCAGCGATCTGCGTGATCTGTGATTGTGGGTGCGTTAATCTGTGCGTTTGATTGACCGCCTTTGTCTGGCCCGTGCGCTTATCACACTACATGTGCAAGGAAAGGTGACTTACGATATCTGGGAAATTAACTGTAAACCATAAAGTCTCGTGACGTCTGAGATACAATAATTTAATTGAATTTTATTATGCACGTATAGAAATTGATCAAATTCAAATGTATTAAATGAGGCAACAATTGATCACGTTGTCGAGGAATTCCTACAAGAGCACAAATTGCATACATGTACGAAGGCCAAATTCACTTACGGTTTTTTTTATTGCATAAGACTAGCAAACGAGAAAACATGTCCCCTGATGGTAAGTGATCACTGCTGCCCATGAACATACACGACGATTGGATCATAGATGTGTTGCCGGCCCATTAAATCGGGAGGGCAAAGAGAAAGTAAAAGAATGGGAAGAGGAAAAGGGCATTAGGCATCCGGAAATCTCACTCATCGAACGAAACGCGATCGCTAAGCTGTCGCTCCACGTCGATTTCCTGTGAGACAGTGGCAATGCCCCAGACGGGCCTGCCCATTCATACCAAGTCTTCAGCGCGGCTCTACCTCCTTTGGCTCTTAACAACATGAGCTTAAAAGGAACACATATACACAAACGTTGAGGAAAATATTGTGAAATGATTCTGTATAAACCATTCATCTCGTACATAACATAATGACGTATTTATTCCCAGTGACGCACATTTTTTGTTGTGACAAGTAGGATCAACATTTGCATTAAATGTGTTCATGAAAAAACAGAGTACTGCATAATAAATGTACATTGAAATGAACAACATATACAATAACATATTATACATTAGGCCCACGCTTGTACCCGAAGGGGTAGGAATTATCCCCATTTTACCAAAATTTAATTTTATCATGAAAAATTAATAGATAGCGATCTACCACAGTACTAGGCACAGACTGTAGTTCCGGGAAACTCATGAGGCTTTTTAAACGAATAATTTTCACAAAGGACTCATAAGTTGCAGGCCGCAGCCAATACACGTTCAAGAGACAAAAATAATTATTACCTAAGTTATTTCGAATTACACGTTTATTCACGCTTATCATACGAGACGGCATAATATTCAGAACTAAATAAATACCTAAGGAGCAGTATAAACTTGTAAATCCATCAGTGACGGATTTGCCATATAATATCATAAACATATATCCTATGACAAAAGCAGAAGACAAGGTACAATGGAGCAATTCGGAGGAGGCCTATGTCAGCAGTGGACAACAGTATAGGCTGATGATGATGATGATATCCTATGCTAGAAGCTCCACTTATAAACTGGTGCATACTAAAACTACGATTGACTCCACAAGATATTTATCGATTTAATACAGGTCGATGACAAATAATTATTAATGAAACTGTGACACTTTTAAGATTATTGGAAATAGATAAATCTCATTTCCCAGTGGCTTTCACATTCCGTTTTTGCAGTGCGCAGTTGCCTTTAGGCCAGACGGGCGAAACTATTTAGCAGGAATGCTACCTTACGGGGTCTCGAGCCAAGATCTCTATTTGATCACAATCTTTCTTGTAATTAAGCCATTTATCATCTTCCGTGAAATGTAATAGTCTCTTATCTGACTCAATTTCACTGAAAAATCATTTCACTTATAAAACTTTAGGTAACGTTAACTCATTAAGACATCAGGTAATAAAATCTACTCAAAATCAAAATTTTCTTTATCCAAATAGTCATAACACAACATCTTATGAATTAATAAGTTCTGCTACCACCTGAACGACAGCTACTGAATGTAGAGTTAGTATTTAAATTTTATGTTAGTATTTAAGTTTTTGATAGGAAAACAAGGATGAACTTTGTAATCACTATAAAATGTTGCGCTGTCAGCAATATTTATTACCAGGAACTATATTATAAATACATCTCATATAGGCAGTAAGTAAGTATTAAAATATATTTTGTAAATAATCTTTATTCGGTTCGTTCCTAATAACATTGAACTTTAAAACTTTATTCCAAACTTACCTGTATAGAATTTCATAAAACAAGCAGGAAAAAACATCCCTTAACGTAAATTAAGTGCGGATGGCGACACTGCACGTCGACTACCTAGTTTTTCTTAAGATTAATATAGGTTATACAAAATCCTCGCATTATAGAGTACTATCACAGACTAAGAAGAGGGTACTACAGTTGAAAAAGCAACCCCTTAGCTCCTTAATTGAAACTATTTCAATCTTTTTGCAGTCCGTCACATAGTTAGATTGACGTCGGCTGTTAAACGAGAAGCTGTGGATACAATCGCGCACCGAAATGATTGTGCGATCAACAAGGATTCGTTTCAGCACTGGATGTTTGTAAGACCGAAAGGGCTATCAAAGTTTCTACCACCATACCCACTACACAATACTTATTTCATAATGTAGTCAGGACAAGGTATCTTTCTCTACTTCTTTTATAATAACTTTACTACACAACTTGCGTTGAAAACTGACTTAAGAGAGATCTGCGCATACAACAGTGTCTCTCTATAAAGGGCCGATGTTACAACTGCCGCACCCGCGAAGAAACTAACGCCTATAAAACACGGACAACATTATTGCATTCGACAAGTTATAGAGCTAGTTTTTAGAAATAACAACGAATGTACCTAGCTGCCATAAATATTCTCTCCTTGTTATAAAACGTGAGGTTCTGATTTTGATTCCCAAGCATTAATTTTGTACGATTTTTTCGGTTAGAAAAATCTCGAAATTTTCTCGTGGTTAAAATTCGAGTGCGACATTGAGATTCTCTCGCCCTCTATTGGAATTAGCAATGAACTGTAGGTAGAGTTGGTGGCATCTTCATCTAAGCCTTTGGGACAAACCCATGTAGTAGTATGCTCAAGTGCATGAATACATACATAAAGTCATGCCTCTTTCCCAGAAGGGGGCAGGCATAGGTGCCAGGAATCACATTTGGTCTTGTATGTTCCGTCCCACAATGTGATAGGGGGCAAACCTATCGCCATATCGAGTACAAATTTCTTACACCGGGTTGATAATGAATAGAAAAACCCATTATCACTTTGCCGATCCAAGATTTGAACCCCAGACCTTAACTTTTTAACCATACTATAGTACAACTACGCCACCGAGGAGCACTGAGCGTGAATATTACGAATTTATTATTTTCAGGTCGAACACCTGAAGTAATATTGCAGTAGACCATAATAAAATCATATCAAATACTTAAGAGTGACTCTAGCCCACGGAAAAATCGATTACCTATGCCTAGAAATTATAAGGTTGCTTTGACCATGAAACGCTTCCTAAAACTGTATGGACAAGTGGTATATAATTTTACTTATTTATTTCTGTTCCCATTGGTACTTCTTAGCAGGTCATTCATAACATCACATTTAGTTTACACCAAAAATATACCAAATATGAACTCAATAATAATAACCTACCACCTAATAATAGGCCCTAATAATAATCTAATAATAAGCTGCTCTAGAAAAATTTGAACTATTAAAGGTTTTAACCATTAGACGCATTAATATTTTTTTACGCTTTTTCATTATTTGGACAAATAATCGCCACGACAGAGCTTTAAGATTTTTTATGAATCACAATAAAAAACTTAAAACTGCTCCATTCTTAATTTCTTTTATTTGGAATATTACGTGTTTTAAAAAAAAATTGAATCTATAAAGAAATATTCTAAAAGCTTTGATAATGCTTGATTCCAAGTCTTTATGTAACAAATAAACTACTTACTTCTGTGCTTCGAATGGTTCCTCCACATTTTTCTCAATAAAGTGGTCATGATGCCACGATAAATGCAATAACTCGAACGCAACTTTTCCCGCGCGGAGTCCCCGACGCACTGCGCGCGGAACCACCAACCCTTGATATGGAGGGCACGCGAGATGAATGTGAACGATCTAACTATATCTATTTGTTTATGTAAGTCGTAATATACATACATACCTTATTCGGTTAGAAAATATATAAGTAGGTATAATAATATTTTTACGAACTGTCGTAAATATCTTATTTAATTGCTAAAAGTATTTTGACATAGGTATATCTGAATATACATGTTTTGAGCAGATCTACGTTTTCAATATAAACCTGTTTAGGTGTTATAGGCCAATAGTAAATAGCCAAATTATAGTTTTACTCCGTATTTATTATAAAAATTATAAATGCGCATAGGAATGTTTTATTACTTCAATTATAAGCATTAATAATCACTAAAACAATAACATACAGTGAACTTTACTACGTTATATTCTCATAATGTAATATAATAATATATTGTTTAATACTAAACATGACGGAACATACAAGGCGAAATGTGGGTGCCCTCGCACCTCTGCCTACCCCTTCTGGGAACAAGGCGTGAGTTTATGTATGTATGTCGTTTAATACTAAAAAGGAATATTTATGAGTTGACATGACCCTGGCGTAGTTGGTTAGGCGCCAGTTGTGAAACGAGAGGCCACGGGCTCGATTCCCGCACCCAAACTATTTGTTTAGGGTCTAGGTGATTATGAGAGCGAAAAGACTCTCTTAGTTAGTTAACTGGTGGTAGGTCTCTCATATGTGAGAGGCCATCTGGGTAGGTACCACCGCAATGTCTATTTCTCCCGTGAAACAACACTGCTTAAATGCACTGTTGTGTTTCGGATTGAAGGACATTGTAGCCAGAGCAACTACTGGACATATTGAGACTTAACATCTTATGTCTCAGGATGGCGAGCGCAGTGGAATGTTGCTACTGTTCATGAGCGGTCGTATCGCTTACCATCAGGCGAACGGCTTGCTCGTCCCGCCATTAAATGCCATAAAAAAAAAAATAGTTCACACATGACACATGACTCGATCTTAGTGTGTATACGATGTTGGATGTATTTATTAGTGATAATTTCGTCGGAATACGCTATTTAAATTAAAATTGCCGTTAACTTTATCTAGAAAACCAATTACGAAAAAGCGATATCTAAATAAATACACACAACAGTCACATACATAGTCCTGACCCCACATTAAGATAGAGTCTTGTCTTGTGTCTGTGCTTGTGTCGTGGATATCCCGTATCAGAAATCAGAATATACGAAAGACTACGATTACTGGTGATAGGTCTCTCATATGTGAGTGGCCTCCTGTGTAGGTACCACCGCAATGTCTATTACCCTGCCAAACATAAGTGCATTTAGCACTGTTGTGTTCCGGTTTGATGGACATTGTATCCATTGTAACCACTGGACATATTGAGACATAAAATCCTGTCTCAGCATGGCGAGCGCAGTGGAATGCCAAAAATTGCTTGGGTGTGGTTTGATTTGCCACTGTCTATGAGTGGTCATATTGCTTACCATCAGGCGAATGGAATGCTATTCTATATATTCACTAGAATTGATACTTATACATATACAAATTATCAGTTATACATATACAAATTATTTTATTTTTTATTTATTTTAAACACTTAGTACACAGATGTAGTACAGGCGGACTTAATGCCCAAGGGCATTATCTACCAGCCAACCTTAAGGTAGTGCAGAGAGACGGAAGCAGGTGCTTATTAATAAAATTAACAATAAGCGAAAAGAGAAAATATATAAAATATAAATAATAATATTTAAACGGATATATAAAAATTTTAATTATATATATATATATATATATACTAATATAACTAATATAATACTAATTATCAGTTAGTGAAAAAGCTAAGCTTCCGGCAGCGGGGATTTTCCACCAAGGGTCACATATGTATACCTCCTAGAGAAATTTGTGGAAATATGCTATGAGTATAATAGACTTTTGTATTGTGCTTTCGTCAAAATAGCTTAGAAGAGCCAACGATTTTTTTTTACACGCTGTATATCTGTGTGTCAAAATGATCTTGTTATGCCTACCAGCAAATTAAAACCTATTATTTCAAGGACTTCACAAATGAATTGTAAGCCAATGCTACGGTAATTACCTGATGCAATCCCATGCATTCCCCCCTTATTTTTCTGATGCAATGCAAACATTTGCCCACGCATAAAAAACAAAATAAAGCACAACTTGGTTTACCGCGACGGAACCGGTTCTCCTTATCATCAACACATAGCAAACGATCTTATTTCAGGAGAATTCTTTTAATAGCTGATGATTTGAAAAGTTGCTCAAATATTATACCTGGATCTATTTATTTTTTATCATTATTGCATATTATGCAACTTTTACTGATCTTCAGCTGAGATCACTGGATTATGGATATTGAATTAAAACAGACTTCATTTTTAATGTAAATGCTTAACTAAGTAACTATGCACCTGACAATAATACACCTTATAATAACATTATATGTACATACTTCTCGGTTGGCCCCACACTAAGATCGAATCTTGTATCATGGTTATTGAAATTCGAAACTACGAGACTTTTTCAGTCTTACAAGTTACAAACACCCAGACCTGAATCAAATATCTGTGGTTCACACAAACATTTGTTTCGATGTGGAGATCGAACCAGCCTCTCGTTTCACAGCCGTCTGACAAACTGCGCCACTGAGGCTGCAACAGCGGATCCAGCTTTCACGCCAGGGGGGGGTCATATTATAGTTAAAGTTAGATTTTAGGCCAGGGGGGTCATATAGTTCATGTCAGAACACTGGGTCCGATTTCAATACTCCAATTCGTAATAATGACTTTTTAAAGTTTGTTATAGCCGTGTTTTGTCAACACACACACACACACACACACACACACACACACACACACACACACACACACACACACACACACACACTTTTTTACTTTATTTATCGACAAACATAGAATTAATTGTGCTTATAAATTTTATCAACAAGATAATTAATAAATTTTGTCAATCTGGAGCCTGCCCAGGGGAGGTCATGACCCCCATGAGTCATGACCTACCGCCTGGATCCGCCCTTGCGAGGCTGTCAATTGTAAGTTTACCGCAGTCAATATTGGAAATGTATTATTACATTACAGGTGGTAGGTCATATGTGAAAAGCCGCCTGGTCTATTACTCCCGTCAAAAAGCAGTGCAAATACACTGTTGTGTTTCGCTTTGAAGGATATTGTAGCCAGAGTAACTACTGGACATATTGAGACTAAACATTTGACATCTTGTAACCCTGTTTTTTGTAGTCAAAATAACTTCCAAAATGACTTTTGCATCAAATAAAGATGCTTAGCAATAGAAGGAGAGCATCCACTGGCGTAAAATAGCTGTGTTGCTGGTCTAACATATTTAAGCTTGCTGGAGACCGGATATATCGACACAGACATAATCCGAAACATTACACATGCGGGACTCATTTACGGATTTTCCATTGTAATGTACTGTGGTGAAGTGCGTGGTAGCCTGTTAGTAAACGGACTAGACGCGACTGCCAAGATGTTCACAGTGGTCGCGGGTTCGAATCCCAGGGCACACCTCTGACTTTTCGAAGTCATGTGGGAATTGACAGCCTCCGTAGCGCAGTTGGTTAGACGCCACCTGTGAAACGAGAGGCCGCGGTTTCGATCCCCGCACCGAGAGAAATGTTTGTGCGGCCCACAAATATTTCTTCCGTAGTAGTTCCTGATACCCACGACACAATACTCGATCTTAGTGTGGGGTCAGGACTATGTATGTGACTGTGGGTGTATTTATTTATTTATTTATTTAATTGATATATAACAATCAATCACCGCGCATTAAAACAGTGAAGGAAAACATTATGAGGAAACCTGCATACCATAGCAATTTATAAGTATTTCCATGGTATGTAAGTCCGCCAACCCGCACTAGGCCAGCGTGGTGGACTATAAAGCCTAACCACTCTCAATCGAACTCTCGATTGTAGAAGAGGCCAGTGCCTTCTGACTTCGATATAGTGACTATATGTACGATATGAACCCCTGGTGCCCATAACACAAGTTAAATCTTTACTTAGGCACTAGAGTTCAATCTAACACTTGCGCTTTAACTCTATTTTATTTTGTATTCCTACTGCTTGTACTTTAGTTTTAGTGTTTTGTATGTCTTTCTTTTGAAATAAAAGTTTATTATTATTGTTATTGTTTATTTTCTATTTATTAAAAACTCGGTACGACACCGGTAACACATGAAACATACGGGCCTAAGCCAGGTATCATTTTTAGGTTCCTAACTATTTTATGTCATTTGTAGGAATTTCCTGACTATCCTACATGTATTCAGTATAACTGCTTTTTGTAAGGTTCTGTAAAGATATTTCGGAAGTTGTAAGGTTTTAAGAGATTCATGAAGCTGTAGTGGAATAACACCTGTTGTTGAGAGGACTATTGGGACTATGGTGACTTTATTAAGATGCCAGATTCGAGTTATCTCTTCTTTAAGGTCTATGTATTTAGATAGTTTTTCTGATATTGTGGTCTGAATATTGTGCGTATTTGGGATTGCAATATCAATGAGTAGGGCGGTTTTATTAACTTTATCAATCACTGTAATATCTGGCCTATTGTAATGAGTGGTTCGGTCTGTGAGTATTGCTCTATCGAAGTAGAGTTTGCGGGTTTCATTTATTATTACTTATCAGTCGTAACTCGACACCCAAGATGTTATTACTTCTACTACTATATAATATATAAGATTACTAGATCCTAAGCAGATTAAGATGCTCTATTTCATAAAAAGCAACAAATGTTCCAATGATGCAAGGAAATTATGTAATGGATTTGCAATGCATTCCTTGATATGGATGGTATATGGTATAGACTTGCTTGAACTGTAGTACAATTTAATTCCTAACTTGGGGACAAGTGTTAGAGTAGACTTTAATTTTCTTCCATCATATTTGCTTAATATATGTTCAACTTGCAGTTTGGGGCCATTCAAGTATTACGTAAGCAGATTTATTACATATAGTGTATACCCCCCGTCCCCCTTGTCAGCAAAAGTAAGCATAGCTCTTACCCCCTCCCCCCATGCTCACGTAATCATTTTTCAATGTCATAATATATTAATTTTTTTAATGATTCATGCGCAGAAGCTATAATTCTAAACATAAAAAACTAGAATTAGGATAGAGATTAGATTTTACTTATACGGTATTCAACAATAGAGTAAGGTACAAAAATATTATAATACTAGCGGTCCCGGCCTCATTATGTATAAAATATAGTTGTTAGAATAAAAAAGTTCAAGATGGCCGTCAAGAACCAACAACGAACAAAGGGTGCCTCAGATATCGATTTCGGGACCAATCGGATCAAAAACAAAAAAGTTCAAAATGACGTCCACAAATTTCGATTCTGACTCCGAATATAGGTTATACGAACAAAGGCTGCCTCAGAAATCGATTTTCAGACCAATTGGATCAATAACTAAAAAGTTCAACATGGCTAATGATTTCTACCAACGTACGACTACCCCAAACGCCATTAAAGAACCTTTTTCGCCCCTTCAGACCCAATAAAGAAAACGTTGCGTGACATTATATTTCATTAGTAGCATATAAACAAATTTACAAAAATTGTTGCACGCCATTATTTTGCGTTTGTAATAAGGAGCTTGATAATGTATATTTATACATTTTCAAAAGAATATCTTCAGTAGTTTTTATTTTCCATTTCTATTTCCACCTTTATTTCAACCCCTTTAGGCAAATATATAGCCTATGTTACTCCAGGATAATGTACCATTCAAATGGTGAAAGAATTTTAAAAATCAGTCCAGTAATTTTTGAGTTTATTCATTATAAACAAAAATACAAATGTTTTCTCTTTAAATAATAATATTAGTATAGATATCTTATATCTTCTAACTTTGTTTTCATACCATCTCTGTGTTTCTTCTGCCAACTATGTTTGAAATCTTCCTGTTTAAAGACTGTTTTTATGACGTAATCATCATCTAGACACCCCCCCCCCCTATAGGGCTTACGTAATACTTGAACGGCCCCTTTTTAGTGCCATTGCGTTGGGGTCATTTCCATGATCCAACGAAGGCGTTAAAGAATCTATTTTTAATAGGCTTTTAATCTAGTGACTTTCAGCTGTCTTCAAATATCAAAATGCAAAATTGTATCATATCATTTTAATATTTAAGAGTATCTGCTCTACTAACGCCATCTAGCAGTACGATAGTATGTTAGGAATGTGCCTCGCTTGAACACAAAAAAAAAACATTTTTACTCCTTGCTGCATGAATTATGAAGGATGGGGATATTTTACAATTATATGTTTATTTGTATGTATTGAAAATAAATCAACCCAAAAAAAATATCATTTATTATTTATGAAGTTACCCATAAGAGCCATATATGGATTCGTATGCATTATAGTGAAAAACAAGTAAAGCCATATCTGGCTTTGTATGCATAGCTATTACATTTTGGGAATTATTATACCGGGTATCTCAAGACTGCTACCGAAAACGAAGCCGGGTGGTAGTTTTAGTGACTACAAACACATTGCAACTAAAAATTTTTGTAAGAAATGCGTCAATTTTTTTATAATTTTTTAAATATCGTCATTTTTGGATGGTAAATCCATAGTTTTTGGTAAAATAATAATTTAAACTCTATTATACCTTAGAGTCTTTATAAATAAAAGGGTATAAACTATTATTTTACGAAAAAATGTATTTGCCACCCAAATACGACCATATAAAAAAATAACAAAAAATTATTGTCGCTTTTTTTTTCAACATTTTCTGTTGCATTGTGTTTGAAGTCGCTTAAACTACCACCCGGCTTCGTTTTCGGTAGCAGTCTTGATATACCCTGTATATTAGATTCCGCTTGTCATTATAGCTTATATAGACCTCGCATTTTTTGTATTTTGTATAACTACCTAACTTTGAGCAATTTTGATACATTTGACTTATACTTGATTATTTTGACAAATATGGAATCAAAATCTTCAAACTATGGAACAAAATGGTTTCTTAGATTTACGCGAATGTTACACATTGAAATAAGACTATTATTTACGGATTTTATCGCGGATTTCGCGGATCCGTGACCACGAAAGCTGTAAAGTGATCGAAACGTCGGGAATTCAAAAAATGTAAAATTAAACTAAATCCGCGATAAAATCCGTAAATAATAGTCTTATTTCAATATGGAACAAAACTTTGAAAATTGGACTGGTGAATCTATAGCTACACACCACTGTACTACACACCAAAGCTGCCAACCCGCCGACACAACTCAGCGGCTTATAAAAAAAGAATAATGTCGGCAACAAGTACCCGCACGTGTTGCCCGCCGACATATTGGCGGTATGTCGCCTACACAATAATTTCACTAAAACGATCTTCATTTCGAGCCCCCGACATGCTGCCGACAAAATTTTCCGACTTTCAACTACCCCGCCGACATAAAGTTACCGACATAAGTCGGAGAGTCGGCGGCATTTATGTGTAGTGCGCTTTACTGTTTTATTTTCTACGACAAATCTGCGTTGCCTGTAAACTTGAAGTTTTCTTCGACATAAAGCTCCATTATTCCCTTCTTCCATACAATCGAATAATTTTTACATAATTACCTCTGTGTTTTGCAGCATACAAGTAATGTAAAGGTTTATCATCATCCGAATTCCGAACTCTCCGAGACAAACTCGGGTATGATAACATGCTTTTTTTGGTGATCGGGAAGAGGAACATTCATATTGCAAGTCCAGAATCCAAAGCAAGCTCATCTTCACTCAAAGAATCACCACCCAATACTGGATTTAAATGCTTGAAAGAATAAATAAATAAATAAATAATAGGATAAATTTCTGAAAAGTATCATAATGCATAGGAAGCCGTATTTGGCAGGCTCAATGTTGACGGGATTGCATACGAAGCCATATATGGAGTTTGCAAAAAACATATCAAAATGGTTTCTTAAACTTACGCGAATGTTACACATTGAAATAAAACTATTATTTACGGATTTTATCGCGGATTTGGTTTAATTTTTTTTTTTTTTTTTTTGAATTCCCGACGTTCCGATTACTTTACAGCTTTCGTGGTCACGGGGCGGACTGAGGTATTAGTCAACCGCTCATTGACTGTTACAATTTAACTACCCTTAATTTTGAATTATTAAATTAAAAAGTTAATTTAAATAACTAATCTGTTTTTGCGTTCCGATCCACGCAGAAGGAGCTCACTGTGTCTTGAGGTCTGGCAGTTGGTCTTTTGGGTTCCGATTTAATTAAGTGTAGAATTGGATCCCATGCTTGTGCAAGCTTCAATCCATCTTCCCTATTGAAATTTGGATGTTTTTTAATTTCAATAGCTTCGCGAAACATCCTGGGCAGGAAACAGTGTTCTTTCGCGAGGACTTGGGGCTGGTCAAAACGAAGGTAATACTTGGAGCCTTCTTCTATGTGCTCAGCAACTGCAGACTTCGTTGAGCGTCGATGTTTGACGTCAGCTATATGTTCTTTCACGCGGGTCCCTATGCTTCTTTTGGTTTGACCAATGTAGGAGAGGCCACAGTCGCAGTCTATTTTATATACACCCGGTTCTTACAAAGGTATATGGCACTTGACAGGTGGTAGAAATTGACTAATCTTCTTGGGCGGCTTGAAGTATGTTTTGATAGAAGCACGCTTCAGGATATAGCCAATCTTGTCCGTGACACCTTTTATGTATGGCAAGACAACCGGGACCCGTTCAACTGTGGCAGGTTTCACTCGGTTTCTGTGACGGCGGCGTGGAATTTGGAGCTTGTTGTCTCGCAGTACTTGCTTGACGTGTTGCAGCTCAGTCGCCAGGTGTTTCTCGTCACAGATTCCTTGGGCTCTCTGAAACAAAGATTTACCCACGGTAGCTAACTGTTTTGGATGGTGGTGAGAATCACTGTTCAAGTATTTATCTGTATGGGTCTTTTTCTTATACACAGTATGACTTAAGGACTGATCAGGATTACGGATTACTAAGACATCTAAGAAAGCAAGAGATTTCTTATTTTCTAATCCATAGTGAATTGAATTTTATTGTTAATGGAGTTAAGGTGGTTTAAAATGCAGTTAATTGATTAGATGGTAAAATTGTGAAAGTATCATCTACGTACCGCTTGTAAAATCTTGGTGAGACTGTACTAAGGGCTTTCTCCTCAAAGTCCTCCATGAAAATATCAGCGACTACCGGAGATACAGGTGAGCCCATAGCGACGCCATCCGTTTGTACATAGTATTGATTATTCCATAACATATAGCCAGATGTGAGGCAATGTTTCAGTAATTCTGCATATTCTCTCTATATCTGCGTGGATCGGAACGCAAAAACAGATTAGTTATTTAAATTAACTTTTTAATTTAATAATTCAAAATTATGTCTAGTTAAATTGTAACAGTCACTGAGCGGATGACTAATACCTCATTCCGCCCCGTGACCACGAAAGCTGTAAAGTAATCGAAACGTCGGGAATTCAAAAAAAATGTAAAAATTAAACCAAATCCGCGATAAAATCCGTAAATAATAGTTTTATTTCAAAACATATCAAAAACCAAACAAAATAAAAAGAAAGTCAAAAACAACGTACTCTTATTGTATTCGATAGTTTAAGAGTAAGTACAATTTTTCTTGAGGATCTCAGTCCATGATTTACCATGTTTTTTTACTAATAAAAGTTGCGCAAAAATCGTACACCACACTCGCCGGCCGCGTTTTGATATAAACTCAAATAGTTTGAACAAAAATTGCTTAATGAACCAAAAAAAAAAATACTCGTAGTCTTACGAAAGACCACTTCATATACTAACACTTATTTAACATTAATTTAATGATTAGTTAAACTGTAAAAAAATTACAAACTGTAGGGGCCATTAATGGCTTCGTATGCGGTAAGGGGTTAAAATATTATGTAACCAACTTAATTGAATATGTCGTAACAAAGCATGTAGCCCACAACGTGTGCCATAACTGCAGTCATTAAAGTTCTGTTAAAGCATGAAAAATTATGTAGGTAATTGGAATAATTTCAGGAGGAATAAAAAAGTATTCACACGTCACTTGTTTGTTTATTAAAACAATTTTATAGCTATAACAAGATACAATAATTGTGTTTTGGATATATGGGGGCAAATCATCACCAGGAGAGTCGAAATAAAACATAAAAAATAACATTCCTATATTTATTGAGTTGGTCAAAGAGAAAATTCCAACCAAACCAATGAATTCATTCAGAATTTCTTAATATTTAATACATGATATTGCCTCAAATTTGTACCTAGTACTTTGAAGAATTCTAATCAATTGTTACAAACGGGAAATGAACAATATATTGACATTCCAAAATTGTTAAATGTAAGTTTTAGAAGAACTAAAAATAATTACAGCCATTACAAAAATTATATAATCAATTGTATATTAATTAAAATAACTGAAAAGGGAATAAAGATATATTATACTTTAACATTGATATATTCTAAGACTATTGCATATTTCAGTCATTCATTTTCACTTTAATAATACAATTAAAAAATAATGATGCAATTAATTGTATTCTTCTAATTATTTATACTATGTACAATATTGTCTGCAGGCAAAATGTAGTCCATATTATAAGATAGCTGCATAAAACCATAACATTGAAATAATTCCAATTTTGAAATAATAATACTGTTTGCTAATGGTGAACGATGAAAGCAAACCCTTAAATTCATGTCCCAAATTCAAAATACTGATGTCCTAAATTATATGAATTAAAAAAATTAAATAATGTTCTTCAATTTTTGAAAAACGAATGTAATATCATTCAAATTATTAATACACTGAGAAAATGTTTACATGGACTGCACTTATTTTAACATCTTGCAGACATATAAAAATATAATTGCTTATTGTTTAAAAATGCTTTTTAGTTATTATGTAATTAAATAAAGATGAGTGTAAATTGATGTTGGCATATTTCAGAAATGTGACCAAAATATTTAAGGACCCACAGAACTGCATTTCACAGCATTGTGTAATAAATGCTAATAAGGCCTGAAATATTAATTTCATCTAACTTTAATATAATTATTATGTACCTAGCACAATATATTAATTTCATTTAATTCTATATCAACATGTTGATTGCTTAAACACTTCAAATATACATTGACAATATTATTTTCTGAAACAAAATGACTAATGCCATTATTCATTAACAACAGCATGTTTCACATTATTAAATGATTTCATGAAATTGAAAAACATTGAACAACCAACATGCTATATTCCATGCTATTACATATTATTAGGCCTGGACTACTTCAGAATATTTCATAGAAAGCCTGACAGCAGCACTGCTATTAATAAATTATTGGGCCCAAGCCCGACAATTATTTGAACCAATATTTTAGTTGTAAAACATCTTTGTAATATTTCCTTTGTACAAATATGTATAAAAGACTTATCCATGTAGATAAAATATTACATCACATTTCTTTACAATATTATAGTATAGGTTTATTCTTATGAACTACAGGAAATCACTTCACTTCTTTCTTAACAATCACAGTCTTTTCTGTGGGTTTAACAGGTGGCTTAACTGTGGATCATTTCTTTTTTCTGTCTTGGGTGCACTTAGGGCAGTACCATTTGCCTTTGGGCTTGATTTTAAGGTCAACACATGCAAAGTGGAACCACTCAATGGGACAGTCAGGGTTATCACATCCAATCATCTCTCCATATGATACTTGATGGCAGAGACAATAAGTGGGTTCATTGGGATCTACTGGCATATCAAGGACATCACTAGGATGTGCCATGCCTGCAACTGAATCAAGATCAGCATTCTCCTCCTGTTCTTTAGCTGTACTTGCCGTGGTGGTGGCTCCTTTGCGTTGCGCTTTCTTTTTGGCGGCAGACCTTCCTGTTGTGGCCGCGTCCTCTTCGCTGGAGGCGCCAGCACGTTTCTTTTTGCCAGCTGTGGCTGCAGTTTTTTCGCTACCCTTGTGTTTTTTCCTGCCTTTTTTGACAGTAGCCGTGTTAGTTTCTTGGTCTGCGGCCGCTTGTTGCGCAGCACGAGCACTCATCACTTTTTCTTGTATTTCAGACTCGAAACGTGCGAGGTCCGAATCTAAGCGACGAATATGTTTGTCCACTAGCTCGTAAGTCTGTATTGCAAGTTGCACCTTATCATCACCATATTCTTTAGCTTTATTAAATAAACCTTGTATGGTATTTACCTTTTCTTTCTTCGTTTCCTCGTCCATTTTAGGGATATTCGGGAGCAATTCATCGGCCATAAGGTCAATTGTCCTCATTAGACCGTGAGCGCGATCGTCCAAGTCACGCATTAACTTGAAGTTCCTCTGCAGCTCTATCGGCAAATGTTGAAGACTGTCCAAATAGTGCTCCAAATAAAGTGCTGAAGTCATTTTGCAAGATTTTTGTAGCGACGCGAAAATGAAAGTTCAATACAATATGACAGAAAATATTAGTGTACCGAATCACAAATACACAAAAGTTAATTATTTACACTTGAAAATACTAACATTAATAATATTTACGCTCTTCTTTACTTTTATTTCAATATTTTAGAAAAAAGGAGTAAAATTTTAATATGCACTTGCATTCTTATTCAAGCTCAACAAGCAAGCGAACGTATTTGTCAGTGTTGCACGCAAAAAAATACTTTGATTATAAAAAATATTTATGACTCCATCTTAAATTCAAAAAATCCAGTTTATTTTAGTGATCGTATAATATATGAATGTTGTAAAGATAAGATTTGATTAAATATAGGTCTACCAGAATCTCATGGCATTTTGGGAAATTTGAATTTACGCATTGCAACACTGGGGTAATCGGATTAACATATTTTGATACTTTCAATAATTGTAATTAATTATAATTTCAATTTGACATTATTTTTTTAGTACAACTATGTAAATAAAGTACATAATGTTTTAAGTAAAATGTATAGGTAATTTAAACATTAAAATTACTTCACAATTGTACTTTTAGATTAATAGCCAATTAAAATAGGCAAATAAGATTTTTTCAGTTTTAAATTATAATATACATACGTGTCTTACGAGTATTTATAATATAGAGGGAGCGCTGGTACTTTCAAAACGTAGATGTAGATAAAAATGGTGGTACGGAGCCACCAGTTTCGTTTTAATTCTCTCTTCTTATTAGTTTTCACTTAATCAAACAACTTTCAATTTCCAAATTGTAAGTAGTTTGATTATGAGTCGGTTTTATTTAAATAATTATTAGATTTGATAAATGTTATACGAAAGATGCAAGATGTAAAATAAAAACGTATAATTTATTTTCAGTCTTCTTTATTTCATTAACACTTTAGTCAAAGCTTACTTCTAAATACTCTTCCTGTACATCTTCTGATGAAGACGATGAAGATAAAGAAATAATAATAAACCGTTCCTTATCTAAAATCTCCGGAAATTCCTGTAAATAAGTATTTAATGCATTACTGTTTAGTTTCAAAAAATGATATCAAAGTATATACGATAAAACACATGCACATATCTAACACTAACCAAAAAAAATGAAGTATCAAAACTATTCACTCCGACTTACATGTTAAAGCGACGTCGATTTTAAAATCGACGATTTTGTTTAAATTTGACCAAATTATTCACGGATCTGGCGATAAACTTTGTAAACAATGTGTCGCACTTGTGATTGTAGAACTAATTTGTACATTTTCGCTAAGAACGGATAGAAATCTTAAAATATTCACATCGAATGACATAACTCAAGTTTTGAATCAGCTGTTGACCGATGGTATTGCCACATAAGAATCATTGTTTTTTTTTTAATTTTATGCCATGAGATTCTGGTAGACCTATAGTAATCAAAATAGCCTGTCTTCCCTGGTCGTTGTACGTTTCGTTCTACGGTTTTGCGCGCCTTATAAAAAAATATATTCTTCAGGCACTATTAGAAGTATTTAAATTCTTTAATAATTTATTTATGACCATGAATTCATGAGTAGTTACTAGATAATACCTGTGGTTATATAGCACTAAGTAACTACATAAGCAAAGTTAAAACATAAACCAATATCATGGCAATAATTTTTATATAAATCTCATTACTTATATAGCGGTAAAATTTAAAAAAGAAATATGAAGGGCACTTAATATGTACTACATGCAGAACCAGGACAATAAAACTGATTTAAAAACTAATGAAAGGCCCGTCCCCTACACAACGTTTGGAGTTGCCATGGGAGTTGCAAAAATATGACAATGCCAAAATAAATATCATAATATCACAACTCAATAGATTTCCTCTAAAGTCTAAACGGTGGTTAAATATATTACCTTATTTTTTATTAACCTTTCTGTCATAATATAAGCAAGTATATTTAAAATCTTTGCGAGCTATGACTCTTGCAAAAACGCACAAATGCACTGGAGCGCGCGCACCACTTACGTCGGCATTCGGAATATTGTATTAGAACGTAGTGATTACTTAAGGTGAAAACACATTGTAGGTTTTCGTCTTACGCATAGAGTAAAGAAGCGGCCATAAATACTAGAGCAACGCGTCTTAGAGCGATCAGTAGGGCGATTCACGTAATATAATAAGTTCAGCTGCAGTGCAGTTGCGGTTAAGTTTCGATCAAAACAGCTCTTTTCGTATTCTCGTAATACGCTCGCGTCAAGTTCGCGTCACGCGAGCGCTTTAGTGTATTCTACTGCTGCGCCTATATGTCAATGTCAAACAAATTTCATACGTCTGACGTACAGTTGACGCGCAGTTCGCGCGCAGCTCACGCGCAGCTAAACATTTACAAGAATACCATTTTATACCAAAACGTAAACTTAATTGTAACCGCACCGCAACTTGATCGGCGCGTCAAAAAGTTACGTGAATCGCACTACTGAACAATGGATTCTTTTGTTGTGTGCACATTAAAGCTCAAAACACATTATAGGTTTTCGTCATACGCATAGAGTAAAGAGCGGTAAGTACGGGGCCAACTGACCAATCAGGACAATGGAACGTACAAGGTTCTTTCTATGTAGTCTGTGGTCACGTCTTAAGCGTATGACTGCGTATGACCGATCTAAGTAATCTGTGGTATGACCTATAATGTGCAAACATGGACGTAGTATCAAATGGACTCGACATTCGAGTTCCACCGTAAGGGACAGACATAAAGTAAAAAAAAGCATTTTTATTTTTTATGCAAATATAATCCTATTTTTCAATGTATTATATGAAATACTAATTGCAGATGTTAGTAATAATGAACGTCTACATTTATTTTTACCAATATAATAAATAAAATGCACTTACCAGTGAGAGGTTATATTTTCATATTATCGTTTAGATCGGCTATCACAGCCAATAATAAAGCAGCACACCATACCTTTTGTCTTATAATCAGTTTCAACACTCTTTTACATACATTTTTGACCGCAAATATTCGTAAAATACTCAGTAATTCAAGTTTATAACAAACCGCACGTCCTATTTGTTTGGGTACACGCAGTGTTGCCCTACAAAATTATGTGAAACTATGACAAGGACCGCAAATTGTGTTTTGTCACTTTCATTTTTTAAGGTTTATGCATAAGTCTAAGTGAGATGGACTATATATGTCAAATGCATGTCAAGTCTATTGATACTACGTCTATGTGTGCAAACAACAAAACTCAGCAAAAGAATCCCTTATTCAGATAGCTGTAAGACGCGTTGCTCTAGTATTTATGGCCGCTTCTTTACTCTATGCGTAAGACGAAAACCTACAATGTGTTTTCAACTTTACTCTATGTACTGTATGCGCTTTCAGACCTATCCATATATTTATGTCAATGAACAAAAACTAAAAATGCTAAAAATGTTCTCATTGTTCCGAGCTCAGTACTGAGGCACTACATATTTGATGCTTGCTTACTCAAGGTTTTCATAATACTTCTTTGTTTTTATGAATAATAGCATTAAGATCTAATATATAATGATATATTGCTCTATATGACAATAGAGCAATTCATTATTGTTATTCATTTGTCCATAAAAGAACATTAAATTATAGTCACTTAAAAGTAGGTATGCATCTAACGATGTAGTATTTAGCTATGAAATAAAACAACTGAACTTTATTTTTAACTTATATTGTATTAGCAAATAAACAATTTATAAAATATTCTCTTATACGACAATGACATCATAGTCCAGAATACGAAGCATTTTACGTGTGACCCATCCATCGCTCACAACAGGATTCATCATCATAAACTTTCAATTTCACATTCATGGAGATCTTCACATAACACAGAGGTATATTTCATTGCGAAAAGTTATTTTATATCCCCATTGCAAACCATGGTCTTTATCGTATTTTAATGGACTATTTATCGATTACAACAACTTGCATCAAATTTTTTAATATTAAAAATTATAAACATTTAAGAAAATGCAAATAAATAATTAGCAATTTGCCACATTACGGCAAAATATAAAGGCGTTTACATAATCTACATAATATAAAACATGCTTTATTTATTTTCTTACATCTATAATTACAAATTCTTATTCTAATCATCGTGTTCATATACGTACATACGACTATACTACACGCTGCTCTCAGAAACTATTGCGCAACCAAAGTGAACCAGTTACAGCACGCGCTGCGAGGCGCAGGGCACGACTCTTCCAACCTACCACGCATACCGAGGACCTCCATAGAGACAGCGATGTTATATACAAAATGGCGGGATCAACGACTTATCAAATCATACAAATAATCATAAACATTTCCGAACTAAATAAGTTAAAGAGCATTTTGTCGTCAACATTTAATTTGCCAAGCAATAGAGAAATTCGGCGTATCACCTATAAAATTAAAACAAGGTACACAAAACTGTTAACTTACGTCTAGGTACAACACTACATATTTAGACAATTTGGTACACATTCGTTGCTCATTTTAACATTTAAAACACATTAAACACAGTTGCGGGGCAGTGAGCAACTCAATACATCGGAATGTCTCAAATTTTAAATGTACATAGAAAGCACTCGCACGAAGGAGCGATATGAAAGAACATCGTGAGATTCCTTTCTCGTAAGATATTTATGTAGAATACACAATAAACCAATTATATATATAAATCCTCTATGTGATGGATACAAACATGTATTATAATATGGAAGTTATTGGTTTAACATGAAAATATACCATGAATACAATTGGCACTACATATGCAGGTCACAATATATGAAATTACAAAAATCGTATTTATATTTACTTTAGAAATGCAATCTTACATGTAGATATAGGCATCTAAATATTATTTTTGGCTTAGAAAACACCTTTTCAATTAGAAAACATTACATGCAATATAATTTTCATGCAAATACTGTAACCTGATATTTCAAACTTAAGTGATGCATTTGTGAACCGAAACTAGCTTTGACTAGCAACATAATTTTCCTGATTAAATAAAGGGTTTTCATTGTTTAAATTGGAATTACTCTGAGAACATAATTTCACAACCGTTCATAAAAAACACTGATGGTTGTTAATGTAAATGCGATGTGGCTACCAAACTAACAACCGCAAATTCATATTGTGCTTAGATGTTCTACTGTTAGTACAAATATACACAAGAACCCATAATTGGCATAAAATAATGTGTTAATGTAATACTCGGCCAAAGTAACCATTACAAATGCTATGTATTATTTTTATAAAAACTTTTAAGAGGGAAGATAATAGATTTTTTTCTTCTACAATCTAACTATTTCCATTAACTACTGTAATTGCGTATTTATTTTTGGTTTAATATAAAACAAATATTTTAGTCCTACCCATCTCATCAACTAGTCTATTGGAAAACCATTTATCTTCAAATATTAAATGTCACACACGGATTATGTAATTGTAACATACTATATTCCGTGCACAGCACCTTAATTACCCATTAGTTGTGGAAGCCAATTTCCAAGATGAATACTCAGTATACCAGACCGATTATCACAATAATCGTGCACGGAACACGCATCCAGTCCTTTAAATACAACAGACCTCTCACCGCCTCGACAAGTCAATGAAAACACGCCGGTTCATTGTATTCAACGGTCAACTTAATCTCGTCGTTCATCCATTCGAACGTCAGTGTAGGAATCAACATTCTCATTATTGTAGGTCACTAATCACAAACATCCAGCCACGGAGCACGATGCCAGAGGACGATTCATTTCATCTGACCAATTTTGTACGCCAATAGGGCAAATATTTTGGAACAGTTCGAACGTTCCCGCTTCTGCAGTCGAAGCGTGCGGGCCGCGTGTCAGGACAAGGAGACGAGCGGTCCACGCAACAAGTGCGCGCGCTAGACAAGCGTCTCGTACTTGTCGAGCACGTGCGCCGGATCGTGGTCGTCGCCGTGCGAGCGCGAGCGCGGGCGCGCGGGCTCGGCGGCGGGCTTGCTGCGCGTCTTCTTGTCGTGTCCGCACGTGCACGCCACGGAGGCCTGGCGCTTGAGCGTGTGCGCGCGCTGACCGGCCCACTGCGGGTCGAGCGACTCGCTGCGCGTGTACGCGTGGCGCCGCGGCCGCAGCGTGCCGCCCGCCTCGTGCGCGCCCGCCGACCGACTCGACTCGCTGCGCGCGCACGCCGCGCCGCCCGCAACGCCCGCACCCCCCGCACCGCCCGCACGCCTGAACGAATCCAACACGCGCTCCTCGATCTCCTCGATGTCCTTCTTCTTCACCAACCAGATCTCCTCGGAGCCCCGCGTGAAGTAGCTCGAACCCTTGCTCACCGAGTGTCGTTCTTTGTTTCGAAATTTACAAGACCTGATATCGTTCGCAGCCAGTCCGTCCTCTTCAGTTTTAGGCGGATCGCGGGGGCGGGCCGGGTCGGGAGATGCCACGTTACGGAATGCGGTGCCATGCGATGGGAAACGATCTGCAATTTTAGCACCCAAGCTGGGTGATCGAATTGTCACCTCAGCCGGCGACGAGAGAGGCTTGAATTCAGGTTTTATTATTTTCTGAGGTTCCGGACGCGGCTTGTCTATTTCGGCAGCGATTTCGTTGCGTTGCCACCTGGCAGCAACGGAGTTGACAGAATTATGTGGCACGAGATCGAAATGAGCAGTACTATCCTTGAAGGGCGTAGCTGGAGGCGGAGGATCGTCCCGGGAGCGGCCGCGCACGGAGCCGGGGCGCGACAGTCTGCCCACGCTGGCACTCGCGTCTTCGGCAGCCTTCTCAAACTTTCTTATCTTGTCACCGACTCCGTTCGATTCCTCTTCTTTTGGCCGATTGTTAGCGTCGGTTTTGGGTGAATCAGCCTGATTTTCGGTTTTATCTATCACCGTGTTGACTTCTGTTACGACGAGGGATAATTTTTCTCCGCGCGGCGGGGCTTCCCGAACTATTGAGTTCTCTCTCCTTAGGGTTTTGCTATTCGAATTATCTTCTTGCGTGGATTCCGATTTAGTTTGTTTAAAGACGGCCGCCGGTGGAGAATTTTTTGTTTTGGGCGGCGAAACAGGCTTTTCGTTCGGAGGCGTGGGTGCATCTCTAGCAACTGGCGGAGATTTCATTTTAGGTGGAGACGTATTTATCATTTTAGGAGGAGATCCATTCGCTTTTTCATTTGGTGAATTGGTTCCTTTAGGTGCATCTGACTTGATTAAAGACGAAGATCGTTGATATTTCGGGGGAGATTCTCCTTTCTTTACAGGAGAAACATCTTTAGTACGAGCAGCTTCCATAATTTCCTCTCGTCGAGAGGAAAGGGGAGGCGAAACGACCTCTTTGGGCGGAGACGCCTCCTTCTTCCAAGAGGAAGAGCCGAGCGGCGACAACACTTCTTTCGGGGACATCACGGTTTTAGGTGGCGACGCCTCCTTTTTGGGCGGAGAAGCGACTTTTCTCGGTGATCCCATGCGAGATGCGGGATCATCAACTTTTCTGAGAGCCTCCGCCCGCGCCTTCTGTGCCTCTATGTCGCGACTGAGAAACGAGGAGTTTCTGACGTGGCAGCCGTCGGCGGGCGCGGCCCCGGGCTCGGCGGCGGGCGGCGGGGCGGGCGCGGGGGCGCGCGGCGAGGCGCGACGTCACGCTCGGGACTCGGTGGTCCACTGGTCCGAGTCGTCGGAGTCGGAGTCACCGCCCGAGCTGGTGTCGCTGAGCTCCACGGCCACGCGCCGCGCCAGTATCGACGCCACGTCCAGGAACGCGGGCGCGCCGCGCAGCGTATCGTACCGACCGGTGTTCTCGTCGCAACGCTTCTCCACTTTGCGCAATTTTATACCTGCACAACAGAATTAGAGCATTAACGGGTTTATTCTATGCAAAACCTATTTAAAAAATAGTAAAAATACCTATACTATGAGAGTTTTGGAAAGCATAAACGTAATTCAACGCTATCACAATTCCAGCGGAAAGGGATGTGGGTTTGTGATGAAACTCACCGTCGCGAATAGCCTTGAGCAGATCGGAGCGCGGGTCGGGCTGCGGGTCAGGCTGCGGGCGCGGCGGCTTGAGGGCGGAGGCGCCGCGGGCCAGAGCGCCGGGGGACGGTGGTCGGGGCCGCTCCTCGTCGCACAGCGCTAGTGGCGGCGGCGGCGAGGGCGGGGCGGGCGGCGCGGGGGGCGCGGGCGGAGCACCCACTACCGGGGGCATGCCCGGGTCTGTTTCGTCCGAAGACATCATTCCTGCACATCAAATATATTTCAAACATATTGTCCAAGTAAAAACACAAGCAACATGGATATAGCCTTTTTGAACGGTATCTGTATCAGCCCATATATCATATAGGGTACGGGCCTTCTCAACAATACGTACGATTGAGAGGCCATACTCCCCCACGCTGGCTTAGTGCGGGTTGCCAGACTTTACATAGAAATTTTTGTAAATTGCTATGAATGCAGGTTTTCCTTCACCGTTTTAGTAAGGGTATTTGACCATTATGCAACATAAATATTCTATACTAAGTTTTGAGTATTTAAAAATATCACTTGACAATTTCATATTACAGTTTACCAAAGAATAACGAATGAATTATTTGATGAATGCACATTTTATGCTGAAAATGTTGAATAATGCCCAGTGCCTATCATAAATGCGTGTCGTCACGTGAAGATACGTGAAGATGCGTGAAGACTCTTGAAGATGCACGACTCGTACCTATGACGGCGTGCATGTGGTCCAGATGCGCGTCGAGCGCGGTGCGGTGCGGCGGCGACGCGCCGTTCATGAGCGGCGGCGGAGACGTGCCCTCCGGCGGAGGCGGCGGCGGAGGCAGCGCCGACCTGTACAATATAAACATTAGTAATCTGCTTCACTACAACCCTATCCCGTCTACTATCCAACTTTATGTTCATCATAAATTCTGCTCAACTCACAACATTTCATGTTGGAACTGCTTCACTACAACCTGAGACTAGGTTGTTTATACTACCCAACTTAATGTTCATTAAAACTTCTGCTCAACCCACTAGTGTTTTGATGGATTAACTTCATATGTAACTACACATCGTACACACGGTCTTAAACTTAAAGGTCTTAAGCTCAAACTTAATTCGAATCGTATGAGACAAAATCATTCGATAACTAAAATTGGTTTTATAATTGTCCATGAGCAAGTAAGTGTACATCGGGAAGACAATTACGTGTTAAAACTCTCAAATTGATATAATATTAAAGCATAAAACGTTGGAACGTCGAGGTACAAGATTAAAGTAAACATGTTCAGGCGCTGACTGAAAAATTGGAAACTCCCGAGTCAAAACTTGATTATGCATCACTTTTTAAGTCAATAAAACTGTAGTATTTAGAATATATAAGTGTATAATGTAAGGTAATATGACCAGGTCGGCATCAAACTGTAATATTTAGAATATATAAGTATGTAATATGTAATATGACCTGGTGGGCGTGTGCGCGGCACTGGCGGGCGCGTCGAGCGCGTGCGGCGGCGGCGCGGGCGGCGGCACGGAGGGGCGCGGCCGCCGCGGCGTGCCCGCCATGCTGCCGCCGTATATGGCCTCCGACACCGACCCGTACGGACTCTCCTCCGCCACCACTGACACAAAAGCCACGTTGAAATCCAGATACCATTAAGCTTCAATATTTTGTTAAAATTACTAGCATACAGAAATGGCAGTGGCAGGATTCTAATCCAATATGTACATGTCGATTTACATATTGAATTACAATACCGCCACTTGTGCATATTTTTTTGTTTTATGTAATTCTGTCACTTTTATATACATGGTGTACAATAAAATGTTAACTAATACATAAATGTGAGTGTACCATGTCCATTGCCGGTGAGTCTCGTCCTATTATTCTGTTGGTTCTCGATCTCTATGGAGTTGGGCCGCGCGGGCTGCGTCGACGGCGGACGGTTGTGAGGCGTCGATCTGTAGCCGCCGTCTGTTATCGTTGTGGCTGGAAGTTGAGTAAAGATTTTGATCAAGTTGCTAACTAAAAATGTTTAACTAAAAAAATGATAACCATTGGAAGTCAACAAAGTATTTTGAAACTTATTTCAAATATCAACATTCATTTTATCACGCAAAAAGAAATGTACAAATCCCGTATTTCCAAGTCAATTCTCTTGAATTTGAAAACGCATTTTACGTAATACTAAATGGAATACTTTGGCATCCTATACAAGTTTATTTTATTTAACAACAATATTACTGCTTTGACTGAAATTGGAAAATTCTCAACCTTGTAAAACCTCTGCTTTACTTCTCAAATATATCGTAACATATAACGCAATATTTTTATTTAACTATAAATCAGCTTTTTGATCACCAAAGCGCTAACTATTATCACCACACTTTTATTTTAATTAGTAACAATTTTGATTTTCTTCTTTGTAGATCTTAATATATAAATAACAATACAAGTGTATAGGTATACTAACACACGTATACGGGATCCGGCCGGTAGTGCTCGACGTGGTGGTGCGCGGGCATGATGTGCTCGCCGCGGTTGAGCGCCGCCTCCCTGTGTCGCTCGCGCGTGGAGTGCGGCGCGCGGACGCGACGCGTGCCGCGCCCCTCGCCGCTGCCGCCGCGCGGCTGACGCACCTGTGTGGTGTTAGGTTTATAGCAATTCACCTATACTCCGAGAGTCTACTTAAAATATACAGGGTATATCAAGACTGCTAACGAAAACGAAGCCGGGTGGTAATTCAAGCGACTTCAGACACAATGCAACAGAAATAGTTGCAAAAAAAAGCGACAATTTTTTTTTGTTTTTTTTTTTTCCTATGATCATATTTGGGTGGTAAATACATTTTTTTCCTAAAATAATAGTGGATACCCTTTTATTTATAAATAATCTAAGGTATAAAAGTGTTTAAATTATTATTTTAGCAAAACCTATGGATTTACCACCCAAAAATGACGATATTTAAAAAATCATAAAAAATAATTGTCGCGTTTCTTTGCAAAATTTTTGGTTGCATTGTGTTTGTAGTCACTAAAACTACCACCCGGCTTCGTTTTCGGTAGCAGTCTTGAGATACCCGGTATTACAATTAATTTTGGATCGATCCGCAGATTTTCACCATTATAATTTGAATCTTACAGACACCCTTGGCTAGTTAAATTGTCATACTGTGTTATGTAATTTACAATTTCCTAGGATGTAAAGACCGAGTCAAGACCCAAAAGCTAATGAGTCTGATTAAATGTCGAGTTTTTACAAGTAATCTCCAAGAACCAAAGACTATACAAAACCCACTAGAATTAGCAGAGATGGACATTGACACTGAGGTAATGCATCTGAAAAAAAAACGTTAATTTTCTCAAAATCGACTTGTCCCATTACCTTCTTGCCCCGATCGTGCTGTATACGTTCAGTATCCTGCAGCATCTCCCTACGCCACAGTTCGAAGAAGTAGTCCGGGTCGGTGTAGAACTTGCGCGCGTCCCGTCCGTCGTCGCGGAACTCGTTGAGTCTCTCGAGCGGCGGCGGTCGGTCGCAGCGCGCGTACGTGGCGAGCATGGCGGACGGCATCGTGTTCCGCGAGAACAACTGCTGTTGGAACGTGCGCGCAGAACGGAACGCCTTGCGCATCTGTATGTCTTGCAGCGACACTGAAATATTATACACGTTTAGTTATTAATTAAAAAAAAAAGGATAGACCCGTCTGTGATGTTATAAAAATTGAAAAACTATGGATAGGCCCTTCAGTAAAAAAGACTGCCTATTCATACAGATTATTTTTTTTTTTAAATTTATTTGTCATGACAACAAAAAAAAGTTACAGATTCAGTAGATATTTCAGTATTTATAAACCACAAAGCTTTGTTCATAATGCTACCTAATATAATTATACCATTAAACTTTCTGTCATAATACATGCTTATATTGTGAATTTAATGACAAACTGTAAAAATGCTATAATGTATTTTAAGCAATATCAGTATGGGGATAAACGATATTTTTTACCAATACAGTAAATGGCCATTCCTCCTTTATTTTATACAGTTAGCGACAGAAAGCCACTTTAATTTTTATTTTGCCTTTCTTTCAGTTTTCCACATTCACTTATAAAAAAGGATTCCGAATTACCAATACTTTTGTATGTTAACAACACTCAAATATGCCAAGATACTCTGGCCGCATTCACTGTTACACCAATGACAAAACACATTACCTTCTTCGACCCCTGAGTCGAGCTGCGTGACCTTGATCGCTAGCCTGTCTATCCTGGCCTGCAGCACGTTGGTTCTCTCCGCGAGGTTAGTCGCCTCTCGCGTCAACTCCCCGAACATATCCTCGGCATGCTTCGACAACGAAGACAGCTGCCTGCAACGTACATTTGTCACTATTTAGCAGTGGCGATGGATGACTTTTATGAAATGGGATGCGCAAAATTTAATATATCTATTTCGATAAAATGAGCCGTCGCGAGGCATTAAGTAACCACGTACAAACAGTCTCCATCGTCTGTGTTTACAATACACATCAATTACAAAACCGCTTGGAATCAGCATTTATGGAGGCTTCGCCACTGCTCTTTATATATTTTGTATATAAACTGCTAGTTAAAGACAGAAATTATTGGGAAGAATTTAAGTGAGTAGGTATTTTATTTCCTAATGGAAGAATGGAAAATAATTCTGAATTTAGATTTCCAAAAATTCCAACAGCAAACTGTTTGTCAAACAAACACAAAAAACACAATCGAATTGAGAACCTCCTCCTTTTTTGAAGTCGGTTGAAAAGACTATCGAAGTGTAGTTGACTAGCAATTTGTTTAGCAACTTTACAAATTGTGATTGTAGTCGTTTCTCGGATAAATAAATATTAATGTTTAAAATTAAAATATTACTCACATTACTTAAATGCCTTAGTCCATATTGTATAAACAACTGATAATTTTAATTAAATCCTCTCCGCCCAAAACGTGTTTTTTAATGCCACACAGTAAAATGACTCCTGTTTAATCAGTATGATTTGAAACACAATATTAAATGTTCACTACCACCTCAGTCATACACATCTAACTGTGTGTTGTCAATTATTGTCATGTGCAACTCAACTTTCAGCACAAATCTTTAAACTATTATTTTCCCACACTGAGAGCTGCCTCTATACTTACATTCATGAACAATATACTTTTATTGTTACAAAACATTTCTATTTTGTTTAAAAAATGCGACATATTTATAAACAAAACATCAATGTTTAATCCATCATTGAAACAATTGAAGACGTGACGAGTATTGTGACGTCATTAACAATCAGTTTTAAAGCGTATAATAAATCACGAATGCTTTGGAATTAGTTACCCCATATCAATGTCCATTGCTGCCTCACCATTAACAATATAAGGAAAATGTATCTATGTAATGAATAAACTAAATTCAGAACAATGTACCTACATAATTGATTTTAAACCTATTCATTAATATAAGAAGCAACCGTTTATCCTCTTATACATCAATTTAGTGCATAGATTAAACACAGTAATAAATATTTTACATTAGATCGATAAAACAGTCCAGCCGAATTAGTTATATTCTTCACAATGAAACTGGGAAAATGCTAAGCTTTACTTTACTTATAGTGTGCATATTTTTGAATATTTCCACGGGAAGTGCGTTGCAAAGGAAACGCACATTTACAACATACATTTACATACGCATTTACAATGTACATACTATTTTGTTTAAGCAAAATGTTAATTACTGAATGAATTTATCACTTTCGTAGCATCATGTACGTGTGAATATTAGCCGCATAGCTAACAAATATGTTTTATATTTATATGAGGTTACGTTCTTACCCCTTCCATCCTTGTATTACGGTGTTATTTCAACGAACCCTACTTCAAATTGAAAACATGTCCAGTCTCAATACGTACAGTAGTTACTCTGGATGCTATGTCCTTCAAACCGTAACACAATAGTGCAGTTATAATGCTGTTTGAAGGGAGAAAAAGAGATTGCGGTGGTACCTATCCCCGTTTTTTACATTTGTCATATTATTGAGTCGTAGGATATATGAGCAGTATTTTGGTTACCTGACAGTGTTAGCGAGCGTGCCATTGGTGACCGCCTCGAGTTCCGATGGCACGGCGAGTCTCTCTGGCACGGTGCCGCGCGAGACGTGCACCGGCTCCACGCAGCGCTTCGGCAGCGGCATGGCGCGCGCGCACCGCCGGCCCGCCCGGCTACCTCGTCTGCATCACTGGAATAACACACACATTAAAATAATATATTAACCTGTATATTCTCATAATGGTTTTTAGATTTACAAGAATCTGTATCACATTGAAAAAAACTATTATTTACAGATTTTATCACGTTCGTGTTCACGGGGCGGACGAAGGCTGTAAAGTAATCGAAACGTTGGGAATTAACTTAAATTAAAAAAATTATAAATGAAAACAAATCCGCGATAAAATCCGTATATTTAGTATATTAGGTGGTGGTAGGTCTCTCATATGTAAGAGGCCATCTGGGTAGGTACCACCGCAATGTCTGTTTCTCCCGTGGAGCAGCACTGCTTAAATGCACTTTTGTGTTTCGGATTGAAGGACATTGTAGCCAGAGCAACTGCTGGACATATTGAGATTTAACATCTTATGTCTCAGGATGGCGAGCGCAGTGGAATGTTGCTACTGTTTATGAGCGGTCGTATCGCTTACCATCAGGCGAACGGCTTGCTCGTCTGGCCATTCAAAGAAATGAAAAAAAAAAAATTTCTATAGAGTACCTACAGTGGACGGCACCAGTGGCGCATTTGTACAGCATTATGATTGCAAAGCTGAGGTCTCAGTCTTGACTCTCATGTCGAACAAAGCAATATTGGATTTTCTATTCATTATCAGCCTGGAGTCAATAATTTGTGCCCTGTACGGCGATGGGCTCGCCCCATATCACATCATAGGATGGAACTCTCGAGTCGGTCAACTGTCGAGGATCCCCTATTAAGTCTCAAATTTCATATGAATAATGTAATGAATTGTGTAATGCGAAATACGCATACAATATACAATGTTTACCGATCACCGATAGATTTTTTTCTCTATTGCCACGAAAAAATATCGGCCGGCGCTAACTTTAAAAGTATGACAAGCTTTAACTAAACTGACGGTGACAAATTATTCATAATCATGGCCAGTGTTTGTACAGCATTGACCGCGTCTGTTTTCCGGAATTTCTTCACTTTCCGTCATACGTTCCTAGTAATTATTGGCTATTAAGGCATCCGCAGCGTGGCGTGCGGCCGCCATGCGTGAATATACAACGCGGGGAAGTGAATTAGGTGCGTTCCGTTTACAAGTTTCTCTGTCGGTGCCGTCGTATTATGGAGAAACCGTTCGAGTAAATAAACGTAATGCGAACTTAATGGGGTACTATCTCCTGCAACTAAGTCTGACTAATGATCGGTGACTAGACTGTACGGTACATTGAAAATAATCGGATCATATAGAAATTGTGCTGAATATCTTTCATTGAAAAGAGATATTTTTTGCGTCACGTGTACAAATTGTAATTTCACTAATATAATAAAGGAGAAAAGCTTTCTTGTTCAACCTTGAATTGAAACGAGAAATATAATCGATAATGTATGAATTATAATTAAATACTTTGAATTTTTAGCATGTGCAGTCTACCGGGTATCTCAAGACTGCTACCGAAAACGAAGCTGGGTGGTAGTTTTAGTGACTACAAACACAATGCAACTAAAAATTTCGCATAGAAACGCGACAATTATTTATTATGATTTTTTAAACATCGTCATTTTTGGGTGGTAAATCCATAGTTTTTGCCAAAGTAATAATTTAAACACTTTTATACCTTAGATTAGTTATAAATAAAAGGGTATACACTATTATTTTAGGGAAAAATGTATTTACAACCCAAATATGGCCATAGGAAAAAAATAACAAAAAAAAATTGTCGCTTTTTTTTTGCAACTTTTTCTGTTGCATTGTGTCTGAAGTAGCTTAAACTACCACCCGGCTTCGTTTTCGGTAGCAGTCTTGATATACCCTGTATAATCTATTATTTTATACCGATTATCTTGTTAAGTATATATTATAATCTAGAAAGCGACAGAACAATTATATTTCATTGCGAACAAAACAAACCGTTCTCAACGCGGATTATACCTCCCTAGAATGGGTATCATGTTTTCTTCGAACTAAAATTGTTTTCCAGGCATTTTGTATAGAATAACAAAAAATTAAATCGTATCTCAAGAATTAATATAGGAGACTGGAATTTAATTTATTTTCCAAATATATGAATAATGACAAATATTCAGTTACTTCACGATCAGAAATAGAAGCTACTTAAATAATTTGATGAAACATAAATATCTAGTATATAAATAAAAATTTCAAAAATAATCTGTCAGCTTAGCAGTGATTAAGATTTTACAGGATTAACTCAACGGTACGACACTAACTATTGGCTTCGAGTGGCTCGCTAAATGTCAATGCCATTCGACTGGCGTGCCAAATCATAACAATCCTTGTTATGAGAATATCATATGAAGATTTTTTATAAATAAACATTGTGTGTTTATAATTGAATAGATTATGACATTAAAGAAACGCAATTGGCAATTATTCTGCTAAAGAATATATTGTACACAATTTCTTGGTTCTCCGTCATATTCCACTAGTGTCTAGCGAACGTTCAACAAAGCAAAAGTGAAAGTGTCTGTCAATGTAACTAAATTACCTGTACTTAGCGTAAAACTATTACCAAACAGGGCAAAATAACAATGTGCTTCATTCTACTACAAGGTAAAGTCCTGTCTATAATTGGAGAAAGAACTTATGCAAAGGAAACGAAAATCTGTCACGCGAAATCATTTCAAATTCGTACAATATTTGCTTTGGTACATGCTACATACCCAGATGTTCAACTTAACGTAGAAACAATATCAAAAACATTTCACATTTTACCCTAGATAGGTCGCTCTTTATAAATATTGCTACAAAATATGAACTCTTATAATTGTCCCAAAATAACATGTTAAATATTGCCCTATCTGGTTTTCTTCATCCGATATCAGGTGTACTTCGGTATAAATCTAAACTGATAAATGACGTACACAATTGTAAACAATTTAATGTTACCGATTAAGCAACAACCCAATGTAAATAGTAGCTACTTATCAATGCAAATATTAAATAGTCACTTTACGATATGCAACCAGTAACTGATCAATTTCAAACTTGAATATGTCATCTTGACCCCGCCACCATAATTTCACAGAATGAGTTTTAGCCTGAAGTCTAAACAAATCGAACGGAGTTGCCCAATATCATGTTTTTACAGTATCCTCGTATAAGAACTGAAATCAGAATGGTATTCTCAAATATCGTTCAGGCCTCTAGATACTGAAGTATTTATTTTTATCGGTATTGTGCATTTAGATTACATCTATTATCCCGGGCACATCACATGGAAACAATTTATTGTCATTCATAATAAAATAATAAACGAACAATGTGCACCACTCCTCAGCCAATTCCGATGACAAACAAAAATAGATAGAATTGTCTAGAAATTATGAACACGCACACGATAGCACAATTTAAATACACGTGCTTCCCCAATGGTTCACAATTATGGAATAACGGTGCAATCATACAACACCGTTATCTCTTTTCCATAACAATTACGCGAGTGAGATGCGGACAATTAATTTGATGTATTGTTTTATCAGATGGTAGGAAATTGCTGGTTGCAGAAAGCTCCTACATAGCGATGAAAATATGTTTGGCAGAGACCAATGGATGTTTAGCAGGAGACTTAATGTGGGCGAGGATAATGATGCTGATAACTTTAAAGGCGTTACAGGTAAAAGACATACTAAGAGCCATCATCAGCCACTATGAACTTCTTAAAAAAGACCGTAAAACGTTGGTGACCTTCAAAGTTAAAATGAGAAATCATAGAGTTCACAATGTGGGATAAACTGCCACCCATGAACACATTGCCAATTGATATGTTTGTGTAAAATGACATAGCTAAATTGAAGTATATGGCTCATAAAAATAAGGTGCAATTTAGAATGCAATACACGTAATAGAATTAGCAATAATCTCATTATGTTAAGTCTGTAAACGTATTAAATTTAAAAAGGGTGTTTGTTGACGATTATGTACTTTGTTGGTAAAGTCAACAGTTCAAAATACATGAAATAAACAGTAGCAGACACCTGCAAACTCTGAAACTTAACCAAATATATTATTTTTTGGGATTTCCTTGTATTTCGTAGGTGACGAAAACTGATGAAAACCTTTAAACGAAAACCAATTATCGTCAATAATAAAACGCAACTGCGTTCGGATGGTACTCCGTTATCAGTTTAGAAAATACGTAAGACAAAACTTGCAACAATTTCTCAAACTTCCTGATATAGATGAGTCTGCGATATTAAGATACGATAACATTTAATATAAAAAAAAAAACAATGGAAATGAAGATCTAACGACTAGATGAAGTAGACAGTGTTAGTGATAAAAAATATATCAAGATATAATTCGTGGGAGAAACACTACTAATGAGAGTGCAATTAAAATATTATGTAATGGCGATTATTTAACGCATTCCGGCAATTACGTGAGATTGCATTTCACATACATAGTAGTGAAAAGGAAAACGCTTGTTCCGATGATGATATTTAGTCTGATGCATTTCGATTTAAATGCATGACTAAGCGTACCTATTTAAAAAGGATTTGTTTCGCCAACTTACAACTTTAGGCATTTCTTTGCAAATTTATTTTATAATATTTCTAATATATTTGTTCTAAAAATATGCTTTGAAAAAATGATTTGAATCCAGTTTCATACAAACAATATTACAATCAAGTCACATTAGAGTATATTCCTTCAAAGTAGGAGAAAATTTAGATGAATATTTCAATCTGCAGCTGCATGTTAAACTCAATTACTGTTATTGGAATTAAATCTGTATTACCTAATACACAGCAGTCTAGACTTCCAAAAGGTCGAGGACACTGCATTGTTCAGATAATAAATAAGAAATGTTCGTAGGTGTTGACCTAGCGTCACGCGAGACCAAATAGTTACTGCACTTGGTCTGTATTATATCCATATAAAAACGTCTTAAGGGCAACTAGTGAGAAATAATACGAGCGGGTAGAAAAAATATAGGTAATGCAAGATCAAATTTTGTATAAACCAATACACTAAGAAGAGCGCTTTATGACAGCCAATATTACAATCGAAGATGTCAAATATTGCATGAAATGGATGACATGTAGGAAGCCAGACAAGAGTCAAAGTGAAACTCGGTAGAAGAACATTTCAAATTGTCTATTCCATTTCTAAGTAACTTATCAGTTGAAGACCGCAATTCGTCTATTTTGTGATATGGCCATAGAACTTTCGAGTTTATTAAACTTCTAACACAGACAATATAACGTTCTATTGTGAGTAGCTGGTCACATGTTTCATATTTATTATACTTTAGTCAAACAAAACACCGAACTATATTTATTGTTAACGTGGCCCCGGAGATACCGGACCATATGGGACGTTGTCACGCGTTTATGATAAATTGTTACCAATAAACGTACTAGCAGAAATAAAAAATGTGCTATAACTGAATATATTAAGTCCGATGACATTGGATCAGATCATGTTCTTGATATATCTGATTTTACATTAGTTCCAAATAAAACACAAAAACCGTAGATAATTTAATTTTTCAATCGATAGGATATTTTGCGAAATTAGTTTTAACAAATAAACTTGGTACAGTCGACTCTCATTAACTCAAACCTTCGAAATTCGAACATCTCTATAATTCAAAGTTATCACGAGTTCCCTATAAAATCTCTTTATATTTCGACCTAAATCAATACATTTTTATACACTTGGTAATTCGAACTAAAAAAATCATCGCTATATAACAAAACGAAGCATTAATTCGAACTCAACCACTTCCAACACTCAACAATTCAAAGTTGTAGAGAGAGAAAGAGAAAGTATAAATGTTTGACGATTGCTATATCTATACATATAAATAAAATTGAAGTGTCTGTTTTAAAAGTGAAAATAAAAAAATGTCCTACTACATATCGTTATATACACGATACGTACACCGAAAATGATCTTTAAAAAAATTTTGTCTGTCTGTTTGTTCCGGCTAATCTCTGAAATCTGGTCAGGGGTGCCAGGGCCCCCGCTACCATATGTGCGAAGTGTGCAATACACACGGGCGCCATCCTTTAGGGGCGCCAAAATCCAGGGCCCAAAAAAAAGTTTGCCAAAAAAAAAAACTAAAGTCATACATCCATCCATCAGCCAAAGGAAGTCCACTGCTGAACATAGGCCTCCCCCAATGATTTACACTGAGACCTGTTGAAGGCAGCCTACATCCAGCGACGTCCCGCGACCTTTACCAGGTCGTCTGACCACCGTGTGGGTGGATGTCCTACACTGCGTTTTTCGCTACGTGGCCTCCATTCGAGCACTTTTCGAACCCATCGGTCATCAGTTCTCCGCGCTATGTGCCCATTGCCACTTCAACTTGCTCATCCGCTGGGCTATGTCGGTTATTTTAGTTCTCCTATGGATATCCTCATTTCTGATTCAATATCGTAGGGAAACCCCGAGCATAGCCCATAGCTCGTTGAGTGACTTTGAGCTTCCTAATAATGCCCATAGTGGGAGGCCACGTCTCCGTGCCGTAAGTCATCACTGGCAACACACAACTATCGAAGACTTTCGATTTAAGGCACTGAGATATTTTGGACGAGAAGACGTCGCGTAGTTTCCCGAACGCTGCCCAACCGAATTGGATTCGACGATTGACCTCTCTCTCGAAGTTGGACCTGCCTAACCGGACCACTTGTCCTAAATAGACATATTCGTCAACAACTTCAAGAGTCGAGCTCCCAACACCGATTCGGGTGGGCACAACATGGACATTCGACATGATTTTCGTTTTGTCTATGTTCATTTTAAGACCCACCCGTTGGGAGACTCGATTGAGGTCTTCAAGCATAGTGCTAAGGTCTTCCAGCAATTCTGCCAAGACTACAATATCATCGGCAAACCGAAGGTGAGTGATATACTCTCCGTTGATGTTGATGCCGAATCCTTTCCACTGCAAGAGCTTGAAGGCATTTTCCAGCGTGGCAGTGAACAGTTTCAGAGATATGAAATCTCCCTGTCTCACGTCTCTCTGTAGTGGAATAGCTTTCGTACTCTGATCCTGTACTCGGACCGACATTGTGGCGCTGTTGTATATACACTTCAACACTTCGATGTACCGATAGTCGATATGGCACCGCGGGAGAGACTGTAGCACAGCCCAAGTCTCGATCGAATCAAAGGCTTTCTCATAGTCCACAAACGGTAAACAAAGCGGCAAGTTATATTCCTCGTTTTTTTGTATAACTTGCCGAAGTGTATGGATATGGTCTATGGTACTAAAGCCTTTTCGGAAATCGGCTTGTTCGGGAGGCTGAAAGTCATCAAACCTGCGTTCGAGACGATTTGTGATGACCCTCGAAAACAACTTATAGACATGGCTCAGGAGCGAGATGGGCCTGTAGTTCATCAGCAAAGTGTTATCACCTTTTTTGAAAAACAAGACCACCACGCTCCTGCTCCATGCCTCCGGCGTTGAGCTCTCGAGAAGAACAGAATTGAAGAGCCTCTGAAGGACTTTCAGTATTGGCGTGCCGCCCGCTTTCAGAAGCTCTGAAGTGTTTCCGTCTTCGCCCGGCGCCTTGTTGTTTTTAAGTCGCTTCAGGGCCATCTCAATCTCACACAAGCTGATGTCCGGGATATCATCGCTAAAGTGTCAGATCAACTCGACTCTCAGTTCTTCGGCTGAGCTAACAGCAGATTGGGCAACCGAGGTGTAAAGCTGTCCGTAGAACCTCTTGATCTCCCTTAATACCTCTGCCCTCGTCGATACCACGCGGCCGTCGTCCATCTTCAGCCTAGACAACTGGCTTTGCCCAATAGACAAGTCTCTTGCAAACACTTGGAACCTCCGTTCTCTATTTCTTGTGAGGCGGCTTCTGGTAAAAAGAGAGTCCTTACTGGTGGTAGGTCTCTGATATGTGAGAGGCCATCTGGGTAGGTACCACCGCAATGTCTATTTCTCCCGTGAAACAACACTGCGTAAATGCACTATTGTGTTTCGGATTGAAGGACCTTGTAGCCAGAGTAACTACTGGACATATTGAGACTTAACATCATATGTGTCAGGATGGCGAGCGCAGTGGAATGTTACTACTGTTTATGAGCGGTCGTATCGTTTACCATCAGGCGAACGGCTTGCTCGTCTCGCCATTCAATGCAATAAAAAAAAAGTTCATAGAAAAGAATCCCTCTTTCTCATCATCATGTCCAAATTGCCCCACTTTCAACGCTGCATCGCTGCTCTTGCCCAACTTTGCGTTGAAGTACCTCATAACAACATTGAAGTAAGTTTTGGAATGTATGGCCCGACTTATATCCTCATACATCTACTTCTTCATCTGGGTGTGTCGAGGTCGGCGCGTATACCTGTATGACCTTCAACGAATATCTTTTTATATTCTGAGTATAAGGTATACTACCCTGCTCGACACACTTTCGATGGATACTATGTTGTTGATGACACGAAACCTGTGGACAAGAAATCCGACACCTCCTCGGGACTGTTGGTCGTCCCCCCGGTAGAAGAGCAGGTAACCAGACTTCAGAGTTATCGTATCCTCCCCGATTCTTCGGACAACAAAAAAAAAACAAAAATAATCAATTCATATAATAAAATCGTAACCGGTCGATGTCGATGTCGGTGTATAGAAGATATATGAGAATAACCTTTAGAGTTTTTTCATTACCTGATGATACTCACCCTGACCCTTTTAGTATTTTACAATATATATTTGAAAACAATTTAACATCCACCCTTTCAAATGTATGCATTTCACTAAGAATTCTTCTGACATTTCCTGTATCTGTAGCTTCTGGCGACCGATATTTGCAAAGTTAAAAATTATTTAAGGTCAACAACGCTTCAAGAAAGATTGTCTAGGCTAGCAATATTAGCCATTGAACAAGAAATTTTTGATGGTATAAATTTCAGCGATGCAATTAACGAATTTGTAACAGCATAGTCTCGGAAAATTGCGCTACAGTAGCAAGAGTATTGTAGTAGTGACTCTACTACAACAGCTATTTTTTTATTTTTCTATTGTACCTAGATATCTTTTTTGATTTTATAACAAAGTTACCTAGGTATTTGTTATTAAAGTATCTGCATATTGTAGTATAATTAGGAAGTGATACTTATTTACGTGTTAATGAAAAAGCGCAAAACCTGACACGCCAACTTATTTTGATTATAAAAGAATTACGAATATTATTTTGATTCAAATTTGACCCCTATTTTTATTAGTGGAATCGACTCTACTCACATGAACAAACTAATTTTAGGTACTGCGCTTTCTCAATAACACGTATACATGAGTAACATGTAGACATGAGGCAATATTTCTGTTATTTGTTCCTAAAAAAATGTGATTTTTAGTTTTGGGTTATTTTCTTGTAATTATGAACAACGTGTCTGTGCCCCATTGTAAATGCTTTAAAATGAGTGTCAACAAGAATTCATTATTATTATTTCATTTTGATATTATAATCTACAAATACATATGACTTTAAAAGTTCAGTTCTTTGCTTTATTTCAAGCACCTACCTACCATAAAAAAAGATAATTCAAAATGCCTTAAGGGGCGCCAAAAATTTTTTTCGCACACAGGCGCCAGTAGCCCTTACGGGGGCCCTGAGGGGTGCTCCTATCTAGTGGTCATGGCTTGTCTTAGAATAGGTACTACGAGTACGCGACCTCGGCCCCCCGAGCTACTGCAGTCACTACAAACATTCCCTTCCATGACTGCAGTATCCACTCCTACAGGCCATACTCTCCTTTCCCATTATATCCTCTACTCACAAACCCTATTTCCTTTCCCCCGCTGATGATGGGCAGCAGCGTCGTCAGCGCGAGTCCCCTCCTGCGCTCGCCAACCCGCCTGCCAAGCGTGGCGAGTATTGGCAAATACCCCTCAATGGCGACACAAAAAATGACCAGGCCCCCAGTCCCCGGCAGCCCCACTATTCCTGGCGATGGTAGCAGCCATGGTTACGGTGGGGCAGGGGTCGCTAAGAATCCCCGGGTTGGCCCCGGCTACCACCCCCGACGACGACTGGCCCTGGTGACACACAACATACGCACTTTGAGGACAGACGAGAAGATTGTCGAACTGGAAGAAGAATTGAGCGGGTTACACTGGGATATTCTGGGGTTATCGGAAGTCCGAAGAATCGGGGAGGATACGATAACCCTGAAGTCTGGTAACCTGCTCTTCTGCTGGGGGGACGACCAACAGTCCCGAGGAGGTGTCGGATTTTTCGTCCACAGGTCTCTCATCAACAACATCGTATCTATCGAAAGTGTGTCGAGCGGGTAGTATACCTTATACTCAGAATATCCAAAAGATATTCGTTGAAGGCCATACAGGTATACGCGCCGACCTCGACACACCCAGATGAAGAAGTAGAGGAGATGTATGAGGACATTAGTCGGGCCATACATACTTCCAAAACCTACTTCAATGTTGTTATGGGGGACTTCAACGCAAAGTTGGGCAAGAGAAGCGATGCAGAGTTGAAAGTGGGGCAATTTGGACATGGGCAACGGAACCTCAGGGGTCAGAGGCTGGCCGACTTTCTGGAAAAAGAGGGACTCTTCGCGATGAACTCTTTTTTCCAGAAGCCGCCTCACAGGAAATGGACCTGGTTTAGTCCTGACGGTTCTACGAGAAATGAGATAGATTTCATCTTGACGACGAATAGACGGATGTTCAGTGATGTCTCTGTGATCAACAGGGTGAAAACCGGTAGTTATCACCGAATGGTTAGGGGCACATTGAATATCAACGTCCAATTAGAAAGGCGCCGCTTGATGAAGTCTACGCTCCGACCTACTCGCGCTTATATCCAAAACCCCGAGAGCTTTCAACTCGAGTTGACAAATCGCTTTGATTGTCTAAAAGAAAACCTTGCAGTGGACGAGTTAAACAGCGGTTAGGTAGAAGCTGTCCATACGGTGGGATCTAAGTATTTTAGACCTCGCCGTAGAGATAGACCACAAAAACTCTCGATCCACACTCTTGACCTCATGGCCGAACGTCAATCTTTGACGCTGCAGTCTTCCGTTGACGCCGAAGCATATCGGCGGCTCAATAGACGGATCTGGAAGTCCTTGCGACACGATGTCCGTGCTCACAATACTGTGAGCATTAAGGAGACAATTGAGCGGAACGGAGGCTCCAAAGTGTTTGCAAGAGACTTGTCTATTGGTCAAAGCCAGTTGTCTAGGCTGAAGACGGAAGACGGCCGCGTGGTATCGACGAGGGCAGAGGTATTAAGCGAGATCGAGAGGTTCTACGGACAGCTTTACACCTCGGTTGCCGAACCTACTGTTAGCTCGGCCGAAGACCCGAGAGCCGAGTTAATCCGACACTTTAGCGATGATATCCCGGACATCAGCCTGTTTGAGATTGAGATGGCCCTCAAACAACTTAAAAACAATAAGGCGCCGGGTGAGGACGGAATCACTTCAGAGCTTCTGAAAGCGGGCGGAACGTCGGTACTGAAAGTCCTTCAGAGGCTCTTCAATTCCGTTCTCCTCGAGGGCTCAACGCCGGAGGCATGGAGCAGGAGCGTGGTGGTACTGTTCTTCAAAAAAGGTGATAACACTTTGCTGGAGAACTACAGGCCCATCTCGCTCCTGAGCCATGTCTATAAGTTGTTTTCAAGGGTCATCACAAATCGTCTCGAAAGCAGGTTTGATGACTTCCAGCCTCCCGAACAAGCCGATTTCCGAAAAGGCTTTAGTACCATAGACCATATTCATACGCTACGGCAGGTTATACAAAAAACCGAGGAGTATAACTTGCCGCTTTGTTTAGCGTTTGTGGACTATGAGAAAGCCTTTGATTCGATCGAGACCTGGGCTGTGCTACAGTCTCTTCAGCGGTGCCACATAGACTATCGGTACATCGAAGTGTTGAAGTGTATATACAACAACGCCACCATGTCGGTCCGAGTACAGGATCAGAGCACGAAGGCTATTCCACTACAGAGAGGCGCGAGACAGGGAGATGTCATATCTCCGAAACTGTTCACTGCCACGCTGGAAAATGCCTTCAAGCTCTTGCAGTGGAAAGGATTCGGTATCAACATCAACGGCGAGTATATTACTCACCTTCGATTTGCCGACGATATTGTAGTCTTGGCAGAATCGCTGGAAGACCTTAGCACTATGCTCGAAGACCTCAATCGAGTTTCCCAACAGGTGGGTCTTAAAATGAACATGGATAAAACGAAGATCATGTCGAATATCCATGTTGTGCCCACCCCCATTGGAGTTGGGGGCTCGACTCTCGAAGTTGTAGACGAATATGTCTATTTAGGACAAGTGGTCCGGTTAGGCAGGTCCAACTTCGAGAGAGAGGTCAATCGGCGAATCCAACTCGGTTGGGCAGCGTTCGGGAAACTTCGCGACGTCTTCTCGTCCAAAATACCTCAGTGCCTAAAATCGAAAGTCTTCGATAGTTGTGTGTTACCAGTGATGACATACGGCACCGAGACGTGGCCTCTCACTGTGTGCCTCATTAAAAGGCTCAAAGTCACTCAACGAGCCATGAAGCGGGCTATGCTCGGTGTTTCCCTACGAGATCGAATCAGAAATGAGGAGATCCGTAGGAGAACCAAGGTTACCGACATAGCCCATAGGATTGGCAAGTTGAAGTGGCAGTGGGCCGGGCACATAGCTCGTAGAACCGATGGCCGTTGGGGCCGAAAGGTTCTCGAGTGGAGGCCACGTACAGGCAAGCGAAGTGTTGGACGCCCGCCTACAAGGTGGACGGACGATCTGACTAAGGTCGCAGGAAGTCGCTGGTTGCAGGCCGCTTCCAACAGGTCATTGTGGAGATCATTGGGGGAGGCCTATGTTCTGCAGTGGACTTCCTGTGGCTGATATGATGATGATGATGAATCTCTGAAATGGCTGGACCGATTTTGACGGGATTTTTTTTGTCAGGTAGCTGATATAACAAGGAGTAACTTAGGGTACATTTATTTTAGAAAAAATCTTTTATTTTATAAAAATAAAGTAATGTTGCAATGCCCGCGCGCAGCTCACGCGCATGCCACCACTGGGCCGTTACGTCGGGCGATTCCCACCACTTCTCCTACTAACGAATCAATATCACATTTACAAAATATTGTATATAAAGAAATTTTTCAATAAAGCTAATACAAAAAACTGAAAATAAATGTGTAACGGGAGTTTACCGCCGCTCGCTAAGAGATGGCGCCACCGTAGAATTAGATCGCGGTATGGTTTCGTTACAAAGGTTGATAATTAAAATAAAAATGCAAATCCAAAAAAAAAACTAAATAAACTAATTAACTTTTTTTTTAAATTCCACGCGGACGAAGTCGCGGGCACAGCTAGTATTGAATAATAGTTAATCAACACTTAATAATTCAAAGTTTTATAGTGTCTCTCGTAAATTTCGAACCATTTGATATTTCAAACACTCTATAATTCGTAATATTTTAAGAGTCCCTCGAATTTCAAATTAACGAGAGTCGACTGTACGTTTATTATGTAAGTATTGATCTCTCCTTTATTAAGTTAAACTCCGAGCATCGTACTAGACTGCAGAATTTGATGGGATCAAATGAAAAAGCCTTGATAGTAAAGTATGTTAAGCCGTATGTCCCAGGGGAAAGCAAATGGTATTATTTCATGTTAGATTCACCACTAGTATAACTAGATTAGCTAGAATACTTAGTGCATATTACAGTAAGTCACAGTAATACCACATTACCACCGTTATACCAAGCACATACATTAAGGCACTTTATACTGAAATACTGATTGCATTTCAGCTAAAAATCCTTCGCGGATCAAACACTTCATTTGCGAACCGATAAATCCCACGCAGTCGAATTGAATTCTGCGACAGAAAATGTCAACGTCTAATGTAATGACTGAAATAACCTAAATTGAGTTGGATTCAATCAGTCCACGGGTTTATTTTAAATTACTTGGAGACTTTATTATCTAGATTCTAAAATAATGCTGTCAGGTACAGAATAAAAGCTACCGTTAAAGCATGAACCAACAAATTATAAGAGGCATTTGTATTTTTTTTTAATTTATTTAAGAATATAAAGTTTCAAATTCGACATTTTTTGTGAGCATTGGGTTGCCTTATAGATTAAAATAAAATTGAGAAAAAAGAGCAGGCAGTTCACCATGTTTAATCAAAGTTCAAATCTTTAATATATATTAATATATATTTGTCCTATCATAAAACATGTCTCTTCTTCGTATAAAATCAAATCCAAACATAAATAGGTATTGCAATAAAGTTATGATAACAATTTAGAATCTCCACTGCTGCATGGGCCATCAGAATGCAGAAGCACACAAAGCGACGGGTCTAGGCCTTCTAAACAAGGACTGACATCACCGGTACATACAGAATCTTGCATCATTTGTCTATATTACCATACGAATTTGAATCTTACTGCGTGATGAAATTCCGATCATGAACTATGTCGTTATTCAAGTCGTGTTTGCGCTTCTTTAGATAATGCGGGATTTAAAGATTAATCTTTTGCAATCCTTGATTACTGTGTTGTGGGAAATGAATTTCAATTTTAAACCATAGATGTTTGACTTTATACGTCCTTTTTATTGGTAGATAAGTATGTAAAAACCGCGAAAATGGATTGGAATGTTTTCAATGCCCATGATCGAAAGAAAAAACCAGCAAATAACATATCTTTGGTATAAACGCAGACAAAACAAAGATTTGTTCAAGTCACGTAAGACACAATAAAAAATGGTCTCCGTTACGCTCTTACAGCAACCATCAAACACTTTCGGAGGCTTTTCCCCTGAGAGTGAGTTGGGTGTGAATATAGAATTGACATATTCCACATTTAGGTCTAGATTTGTCTAACATTCGGCTGGATACCTGAACGGAGCTAGGAACAAAAGAAAGTTAAGTAGGTCATACAGCAATCAAGTTCACGTGTGCAGCGTGCCCGGTGCATCCTTTTCACAATTAATGAGGCTTTGACGTCTCGCCCGCAACGGCATTACTGGAGTCGAAACACAATAACAAACTTGTGCCTTGTGGTGTTGAGGTCGGCATTCGTCGTTTGGATTGGCCAGCTCGAAGTCCCAACCTCAATCCTATAGAGCATGTCTGGGACGTTCTAAAACGACGCGTGAGATCAGAACAACCGGCTCCGCAGACCATCAGAGAGCTGAAGAATGTGATTACCGCGGAGTGGGAACGTATTCCGCAAGCAAGTATCCGGGATATCCTCGCTAGCATACCCAGACGAATTCAAGCTGTGATTTCAGCTAGAGGGGGTCACACTCGATACTAAACATTTATCTGCTTTTACTTTATTAAAGAAAAAACAAACAAAAATCTTTGTTAACTTTTACTTCACGAGCATATGCACTACTAGCGAGCATACACTACTAGTGAACTTTAGCATTAAAACCCATAAATTTTATAAAAAGTTTATGATTATACTGACGAAAACGATTATTTACTTATTAATTTACAAAATTGTGAAAGTAAAACTACCTATAATTATCAAACAAACCAATAGTAACATTTGAAATGGTTCATTGCTTAGGTGCCCGTTTTTTTTTGCAAATGAGTTTATAACAACGAGATCTCTTCATTACGAGAAAGAAGTTGTTTTAATATACTATTTTCAAAATGGTTCTTATAGTTGGTATAGGTATGTGGTTTCCACTATCAACATTACTTTATAATAAATATAATAATAATATTATTTGGCCGACTATACATTATCTGACACATAAACTAGTTTTATTTTAGTGGCGTTACGTCAAAAATGGTCACATCCTGCCTTTGATAAGATTATCCTGACACTGCCCGCGCTATTTACGAACTATAACAGCGAGTACAGAAATGTCAAATCGTTTGGGACGGGACATTGGCCGCGTTATAAAAGGCGGCGAAGGAAGACCTTGGGATATAAATGGGTTAACCATAGTACGAAATGTTAGCGGAAAATGAACTGTTCCCATAAAACAAGACGTTTTAATTTAAATGATATTTTGAGTGATGGCTTGTCATGACGGTCGTTTAAATTACAAAGGAGCCTTTTATATCCTCTTCACTTTGCCTCTACATACTTCAAAATACTTCTAAAAAATTCTCAGGTATGCTGTCATCACAAATACTTATTATTAATGTAAATATTTCTCACTACATCATAATATTTATGTCAATGGCTATTATTAACGTCTATAGACTGACTTCCTATGAACAATATGGTGCAAAGCATATAGAGTTTTTCACTCATCATTAACAAACATAATTCATTATTACACTGATATCGCAAAAAGTATATTAATTTTAGTTCATTGAATATTATTCCAGAACCCCAGCTAGTGTCGATAAAAAATGTAAGCTGAGTTTATGCGACATCAAGCCGTAACTTGCCGATTTTATGCTTATTTTCCTCGTTCAGTTACCAAGTTAAGATCCAGCATAGTATAGGTAATATTGAGTATATTATTTCAGATTATTCAGAAAATGTTCTGAAATATTCTGACATCACATACATAAAAAAATGTCAATTGTGGCCGTTTTTTACTTTCTATACAGAACCATCTCACCAATCACTGCACAGGTATTTATTAAAGGATTTACTACCAATACATTTAAAACAAATAAAATAATCGCAACTAATATTAGGACAATCATGGTGTCTTTATAAGTGATGTAACCCATTATCAATTGTCATTCTTATAATGAAATAACAAATTGAGATTTTAGCTGGGAGAAAAATTACTAGTGCACCATCCAAACGAATTACAGTTATATTCAAGAACCAATTTCACAGATTGAGAAACCGCTATCCAGTAGATAGTTTTAAATAATAAATTAAGTTGTTCCCAAAACATTTAAAGATCGGTAATATAGAACACAAGTCATATTTCTGGTTTATTTATTCAAATTGAAGCCAGTTCACCAAGTTTCCGTGGGAATTGTCAATCACAAGCGAGGGCCCGGGAGCACTCGCTCAATAGAAGACATTTATACCACGATAACATTGGCCCGAGTTATCATATTTAGTAGAACCTACCGGGATATCACATAATGGCACGATTGTGATTGTTTCTATACCTGATTGATTAATATTGCAAACACGTAAATACAATTGCTGGATTGATAGTTTCATTATAGATTAAATTGCTTCAGATCAACTCGTATACAGTTTCAAAAAAATCGGGAACAATTATAAACTAAAAATAAACTTTACGGCCACATTAGGAAGAGTCCCGACTGACATCATTGCAAAAAGCCAGTGGCACCGAACTAGATCAATAGTACAGTATCTGGCGAATTATAAACAATTGTCTCACACGCGCGTCTGTTAATAACAGCCTATGTTGAAATAATCAAATAAATATAGATCTCAACCCGCGCTAGCTTGTTTGGTAAACTTTAGTGTAAGCCATTTGGAGGGCACTGCTCCTATGAAATGCCCTTCCACTACAGTCAACAAATAAAATTGGTAAGCATTAGAAAAACAATTTTGTTTGTTTTATACACTTTTCGTTTGAAACTATTCTATTTATATTTAGTCCTTTAGTTGGTCAAATAATCTGCATCTCACTCAAGATGCAAAAGTAACAGCATCCAGTTGAAAATGTTAATCATGACATAAATGTTTTTTAACTGCGGAATATTTATTTCTAAACTGGTATCAATCGGTATTCTGACCACATTTTCAAAAATGTCAAATTGATTCGAGATACTTGCATCCATATAAACAAAATTGTGCTACAGCAAGTTCCATTTAACATTAGATTAGATTTTCAACGGCATTTCTCGTTTGTTAATTTACTTAGGAATATAGCTAAACTAGTTTTATAAACAATTTATTGTACGATTATAACTCATGATCGAATTTCTCAAAATTACAGGATATCGAACGAAAAGGAATTGCCAGAGGATTGTCAGAACATAAAACACCCTTTCGTGGATGATATTTATATGGCCCGAGGCTTAAATAATTAGATCAGTGTATATTCCAGCTTCTTTATTGAACGTAGCATAGTTAGTAGTACACCGGTAATGCTGCATCTGCAGTGGAATGACGCAGTTCCAATTTTCGACCCTGTATTGATTTCAAAATCAGATACTAATAGGTTTACGGCACCCCCATTTATGAAGTCGTCAATCAAAATATAATGTTTGTGCTGTTATATTGTATTAGTGTCACATTTATTCGGGACAACAATGATTCAGTAATTCCTGGTGAACGTATTCTCCCATCCATAATATATCAAACGACGATAATCAGTGTCAGACTGTGAGGCGTCGCACATCGATACAGAGGTGTGCCGTATACCGTACAGCACATACGACGAGGCTCAATTGACTCGTCCGCTCCACTAATGCATTCGTAATCGAATGCTCTCGCCTGCGGATTCCGCAAGATTCGCACGTACAACGACACCTGGCCTCTTCGGACTGATATACATGTATACCTAATGCACTACTCGATAACAAATTCGACACCATACAAAAACACTAAACATTGCTTGGTCAGCCCTGATAAAGCAAAAAATTTTTCGGCCAAACACAGAATTTTACATCTTCCTCGACGAAAAACGGTAATTAAGATTTTCTAAAATGTAGTGGAAATCGAACCACCGTAGAAGCTACAAAATAAAGGATTTTCCGAAAGACAAAACTCACACCTGCATATTTAAGATAATAACATCTGGGCTTGCTATAATATAAACTTATTAAATAGAATTCCTTGTCAGCAAAATTACTCTGAGGTTTAAGAATTTCTGTGATGACTACGACTCGAGAAACAAAAAGTGAAAGACTAGTCGGATTTAGACCTCACATTCTAGTTTTCCTCGCGGAGAAAAAGTATTAAGTAAACCAGGCTAATGGCGCAACACTAAACACCAGTTAAGAAAGATAAGATGCAGGGCCATATTTAATCCATAGTTTTAGCTGTAACCAGCTTGGCAATAGCAATTTAAATTATTATAATGATCCAGAGAGCTTAAAATCTATCGTCAAAACTTAATACTTAAATAATAAATGTCACTTATTTGATATTTCCAAAATTGATAAACCTCCAAATAGGAGATCATTTTAGCTTACTTCTCAGAAACGAATATAAGAAAGAGTACTTCGTAAAATCGTAGCACCTAAATCGTCTCTATTTATAAATCGGAGCAATGAGCAGAAAATGTTTTGATAACTCCATTTCTCGGGCTAATCGGGCACGTCCTCGATAATTACATACCTAAGTGCTCGCAAACGATAAATTAAGGTGCCAGTTCTTTATTATGCGTACGTTATACAGAAACCAGATAAGCTTTGATAAAACGATGCCATTACACGTTTGAACTACGCAAAAAAACTGGCATGCGTTTATTGAACCGTATTGTATTGAAAATTGTTATACAATTGAATCATTGTTATGTAAGGAATGAAAATGTCGAACAGTTTACATCAGAAGTTCTGTTCCAGTCACAGAATACTAACAGAAGTCATGCTTGTGTATGTACTTCACTTTTATTGCCACACTCACACTACACTCGGCGTTCGCGCAAGGGTTGTTAACTCTGGCTTATGCGAAAACACGTATCGTGTTAATAGCACTCGTATTGTTTGATTGAATTTTTAAATAAAATATATAAAACACAATAATACAATAAATAAATTTTAATTTTATTTATGAACTCGCTGAGAAAGTGTATGTCATTATTCTAAGTTTTTTTTATTGTTTTTGTATAATATATGTTTTTTTAAATGAAATTTATATTCAAATATTAGAATCTGGTGTTTTATATACAATTGTAATAACTTTTACTCATTTGCTCCATCTTTGCACGAAACATCTAACTATTTGCGTGCCCGAAGCGGGTGACACTCGCGCTCGCAGTGGTCTCGACTGGTTTGAAATATCGTGTCGGTGAACGCTGTCTATGTGTGCGTTGATTTAGCGCGCTTTGTATGAAGCTTGACTTCTGTTAGTTTCGTATTCTGTGGTTCCAGTGGTCAGCGAAACAATGGTGATTGTAGATGTATTAGTTAGAAGTAACATAACGATTATTACAAGTCGTTAATACAAGACGGGTTAATGGCACTACTATCTCAGGTTTTTATTCAAATATTGTTTAACTTTGTTTACATAAAGTTAACAATTATATGTGTTTTAAGTAAACAATACTGACACTTCATCCAAACGCATTACAGTCCAAGTTTATTACGTTCTCATGTGGGTTAATCCTGGATAAAGATAACATCTCAACCAAGCCGTGGGTTGATTGTCTCAATCAGTGCGTTGCGTAACCACGTCCCTGTGGTTTACAAGTTAACTGTTAATGACTATTGAAGTCTTCATCTTATCAACTTTATTAATCCAGCAGTTAACAGAATTGAATATTATTTAAATCTGCAATATACATTCAATTTTTTTTATTATTAACAACCTTACAATGTATTGACATGTGAGTTTATTACTCTTTTCGTCAATATATTCCTAAACAACCCATGAATTATCCATTATTTAAAGATGCTATTGGTTAACTTATCAGTGATTTATATCCGAACTTGACACAAACAAAAATATGGAGGCAAATACTCGCCCGAAATTACTGTGCGTCATTTTACTTCCTCCCCCATCACTATGAGTCAGCCCATGTCCCATCATATTATCCCTAGGGGTTTTAAACGAGGATTGAGTTTGCCCACATTCACTATTCATACATGGCTACAACGGAACAACCATGACTGAACTCAGAAGCAGAAGCAGTAATACGAACTATTTCTTTCTTTCACCCTTAAACGAAATTACGATAGTGAATTTGACCTGATGTGGTAGATATGATAAGACTAGCAACATTAACTGGCAGTAACTGGAAAAGCCGGGTCGAATGTCGTATTCACTGCCAACCGCTTACAAACATCTTTGTTCTGTTGTGTCGTATACTTCGTTATAATAATTAAACAAAAGATACAAGGACAACACAATTCAATGAGACCACATTCTTGATAGAATGCATAATTTAAGTACATGTTGAAGAAATTCTTTACAGCAATTTAATTCTACGTCACTAAATTATTAAATATTACGTTTAGTAATTGCGCTCGTAACTCACCAAGCAAAACAGACTTTCGTGACAACACTTTATCGAAGGAAAGTAACTTTGAAATCAAGATGAACCGCAATCACATTAGGAAAATAAACGTAGCATTCAATGCTTCCAACAAATTATGAGGTTACGTTTTGATTGAAAAAAAAAATTGCAGGTTAAACCGATCAGAAACCATATGAAAAACATTTTAAATGTTGAGTTATTACCGATTACAAACAAATCTACCTTCGGAAGGCTTATCGCCAGCAAAAAAGCAATTGATATAGATATTTGTTGCTTAGATCTTACAACTAGAGCATCAATCAAATTCCAGATCAGTCCAAACCTAAAATCTATAATGAAGCACGAATTGACATGTTAATTTGTAAAAATAGTTGCATGAGAGGGAGGTATTATTGCAATCGATCCATTATAGCGGTCCAAATAGAAAATTAACAGTTTTTGTAACGTTACAGCGCAGAGGCACGCGAAGTCAATCTAATGTGCAAACCAGTTATACTTTGATTGATATATTGTTTTAAATGCATTCTCTTGCAGAGATCTACAATTAGGTTTATTTGGAAGTTGGTCATTGACTGCATTCAGTAATATTCATCCCATCAAAAACATCCTGTAAAAAAATCCAAGTCTCGCAGCTCAGGTTTTCTACCGCAAAAAGTTGTGAGATGCATGTAATACCAAGTCGATTAATTTATTTAGTCCTTAAGGGACCTTCTATATAAAGTTATTACGTTAGTTATTACCATATCAATATTAAAAATTCTTTACGTTTTAAATAAATGGATCGACTTGGCCATCGCATGAAAACATAATGTATCGTACAATTTATACATAATGCTGCTGGGATCTCACGTCTTTTTGTAGAGTCCTACTTTTTTCCTTTTCGGTACTTCTTACTTCTAGAATATCACTAACGATTTTTCTTAAAGCCTCTGTCTTATGGATTTTTCTTATTTTTGTAGGTATCAATTTATCACAAATATAGCGGATTTGATTATTAATGTTCTTTCTTTCATTGTAATTGATATTTTCGAGCTATTTAGTCTATTTATTTGCAAGTTTTTCTTCGTCATGTTTTTCTAGAGGAATGTTGTACAGTTTCATGGGCTGAATACACCATTTCCCTCTCTATATCCCCTCCTGTTATGCCTCACAAATATAGATATCTATCTACAACTATTATCCATTATATACGGGTACAATGATTCATTAACTGCAAATGTAACTTTGTAATCCTATACATTTATATAGGATTACAAAGTTATTCACGCAGTTGGACTATCTAGAAAACTAGACACAAATTATGAAATGTTTGAATTTTCCCTTACTTTAGACACTAAACACTAATTATATTCTAAATTTGAAGGTTCTATGTCTGCTAGAAGTGCCTTCGACTTTTGATGATCGGTCAGTCAGTCAGTGAGTGACAAAATTACGAAAGTTTGACACATTATAATTCTTAAACTACTGGTTCAAATTGAATGAAATTTTAAATATACCGTGTTTACACAATGCCTGCTTAGTAACTGAAAATTCAGGCTTCATGCTTTAGCCACAACGAAGTTATAGGAGGTTGAAAATGGTCTGAATTGCTTCGAGAAAAGGATGTTACGGCCATGCCACTTTTTAGCTCGACTTGGAGGGGGCTCGGCCGCGCCCCCAGATACACGGTTAATATTTCTGAGACAAATTTCTGTAGCATCAAACCATAGGACTGATGCTGCTATAATGAGGTGGTGCAATCGGGCCCAACTAAGATACCACAAGATTGAAGCATTGCCAAGTCTTTCATGACTGCAGTGTGGAAGGATGTTTTTACCGCTCTTCATAAATTATGCAATGCAATGGACTAGAACCTTGTTATGAATGGTTGTTTTGGATGCCCGGAACTAGACAATGTTTTCGTCATCCAAAAATTGTTTTGTTAAGGATGTAGAAACGAGAAGAAGGGTAGTTTCTGACATCTATAAAATTTTAACGGTAAACTTTGGGACCTAGATAATAATTTTTAAAGGAGATCGGTCGATTTCCTAAGGAAATTGGGCCTAGTAGTGAAAACTTGACGGACACAAATGAGACCTAGAATTAAATAATAAAGATTCAATATTCTTTAAATATAATATAGTCTTTTTGAGCTACGATATGGGGTATTTAAGATATATCCTCTTAAAGTTTTACAAACACTACCATATTCTACTATTTTCACATATATCTTATTTGGACAATATTTTATATTTTCTGTAACTGTGTAAATAATTTCGTTTAATAATATTGTAAAATGTATTACATAATTATAAACACGTTAAATACTTTTCGATATAAAGTTGATAAAGAAAGCATTTCTGGAGGTAGAAATATCTGTTTCAAAAGAAGGTAAGTCATTCTAAAAAGGAAATGATGACGGTAAAAATGTTGGTATTGATAATAAGAAACACATTTTTATAATGTTGTATTATTGCATTGTGGCCATTTTGAGAGCTGTCGATCTGAATATAAACAAAAAGTATTTTTGTTCTGTCCAAACCAATAACGCACTAAGTGGTCTAGCATACTATTTATCTCATTAAAATCGACTGCTGTTTTAGAATTTTTTATAATTGTAAACATGTCTTGTACATTTTGGAACTAAAATAATATTATTAATATTATACAGCCTTTCCTTCATAAAATCCAATGAGGTATTACGTAGATGCACTGAGCATGTCTGGGACGTCCTGAAACGTCGCGTGAGATCAGTACAACCGGCTCCGCAGACCATCAGAGAGCTGAAGAATGTGATTACCGCGGAGTGGGAACGTATTCCGCAAACAAGTATCCGGGATATCCTCGCTAGCATACCCAGACGAATTCAAGCTGTGATTTCAGCTAGAGGGGGTCACACTCGATACTAAACATTTATCTGCTTTTACTTTATTAAAGAAAAAACAAACAAAAATCTTTGTTAACTTTTACTTCACGAGCATATGCACTACTAGCGAGCATACACTACTAGTGAACTTTAGCATTAAAACGCATAAATTTTATCAAAATTTTATGATAATACTGACGAAAACGATTATTTGCTTATTAATTTACAAAACTGTGAAAGTAAAACTGCCTATAATTATCAAACAAACCAATAGTAACATTTGAAATGGTTCATTGCTTAGGTGCCCGTTTTTTTTGCAAATGAGTTTGTAACAGGGATGATGCGAATATTCGCATCCGCATCCGCAAATGCGGAACTTCCGCATAAATTTTGACATCTGCATCCGCATCCGCATCCGCAATAATCGATGCGGATGTTTTATGCGGATGCGGATGTAATACAAAATGAGACAAGACAGAAATTTGGCGGTGCCGGCTAATGGCGCGTGTCGTTCGGAAGTAGTGTTGCCAGGTGTCCCGCTTTTCAGGGGTTTGGTAACGCGTCCCGATTAAACCTTCGGCGGGACGCCACATATACCGCTTTTTGACCACCGTTCTCAGAACGAATAAAAAACGAAATCTTACACACTTTTATTTATAATCCGTACTGTATTTCGCGTTTTCCTACAATTATTTACCTACTAAATATCTATTTCGATTCTAAAGTAGTTTCGCTAGGCTGATTCCAATAAAATATATGGCTTTGAATAAGTTCTTGCGGTTTGTTCACGAATTCCTTTCTTATTTTAGATGGTAATGTGCAAGGAAATACTGTTAGTGAACTTATGTGTTAGTGAATATTAGCTAGCTCCAATGAAAATTCCTTAGTAACAATTTCAAGTTTCATACGGCTTAGAGAGCATTACTGGCGATGTTTTTTTACGACATGTATATGTAGATGTAATTCAAAAGAAAAACGCATCTTAACTTCACATAATTCTCTTCGAGCATTATAGCGAGCATAATTTGTCAAAATTCATGTGCAAAGACATTTTCATCTTGGCGATAAAGATCGCTCTGGTAAATCGAATAGTTTTAGTCTGAGAATTTAAGGAATAACTTGATGTACACCCATAGTAAACACTAGAGGAAAAATTAAAATCGTTTTGTGTAAATTTTTAAAATATTTGGAGTAAGGTAAGAAACCTCTGCCTATCCCTTCTGGAAAAAAGGCATGAGTTTATGTATGTATGCATGCTAAGAAACCATGGCGCCTTATGAATTGAAGCCTCGAGAGATATAGTACTTGGTCTGATTGAGGTGCGCTTTCATTATTATAATAATAACCATAAATCGGCTATTGTCTTTGAGAGCCTCCAAAGACGCGACGTTTTTCTATGTAATAAGTATATGCTGCTAGAAATAGGGGGAGTAATAATTTGTGAAAGCAAAAAAAAAATATAACTGTCTCTTCTTTAATAGGCGTCGCGCTGAAGAACTCAAAATCCCGCTTATTTGAATGTCCTGTCCCGAATTTTCAAAAACTAAACCTGGCAACGCCATTCGGACGTGACATTGACCAATGGGAGCGAAATAAAGAGTGACTTGATCCGACGCGTTTGTTGTTGCTATGGTAATAGATTCTTCTAGTAAAAATGAGAGTCGAGAAATACCAGAAAATGGTAGCACTGAAGCTATACTCCAAAAACACTTCTTTCTTACCCCAATAAAAAAAGAGTCTACGTGGATGAAAATCCTCTTAAGTGGCGTTTATCGAGAGGAATTAAAGATATTATTGCCGATAGCACAAAGATTTTTATCCACTCCACTAAGTAGTAATCCTAGCAAACAATTATTTGCAGCGTGGGTTTAATTTACCAACCTCTTCCTAAACGCCTTGTTATCAGAAAAGGCGGACTGGCGTTATATTTAATAAATGAAACAGTGTTCTTTTGCGAGCTCTTGGGGCTACTCAAAACGAAGGTAATGCATATGATTATCAATAGACAAGATGGCTAAAACCTTTCACAAGCATGGGATCGAATTCTACACTTAATTATAACGGAACCCAAAAGACCAACTGCCCGACATCAAGACACAACTTCGTCTGCGTAGACTGAAATGCAAAAACAGATTAACGTTTTAAATTAACTTTTATAATATAAAATTAAATATTTTTATTTTCATTATAACATTCAAATTCTACATAAATAATAACAGAAACACTTAACTGGTCCATACAATAACTTACAATTTTAAACAAAAGTCCATACCTATACGAATATTATAATTTTAAACAAGCTATATTTTCAAATTTATTTTTATAGCAGTCACCAAATAAAATAGATAATTTAATAATTGTAAATTACGGGTAATTAAATTCCGCCCTGTGACCATGAATCCTTTAAAGTAATCGAAATATCAGGTAAGTTAAAAAATATAAAAAAATAACATAGATAAATCGATAAATATTAGTAAGCGATAAAATCCGTAAATAATAGTTTAATTTCAATATTCATTCATATACTATATTTATATAAGATGTTAAACATCCGCATCCGCATCCGCATCCGCGGATGTGAGTCTTTGAACATCCGCATCCGCATCCACATCCGCGGATGTGAAAAAATCGACATCCGCAACATCCCTAGTTTGTAATAATATATGAAATCGCGCCATCTCGCGAAAGACCAAGCTCGCCTGCTATGAGCAATCAGAATACTAATGCATATAACATTCAATTTGCATTTAAATTAAATTCATAATTGATCAACACAGATGCCGTTAGATGTAAACAATATTATCGTATTGATTATATAATACGTTAGTGCTTCTATACAGTTAATTATTAAAATGCAAGTATAATTTATTTAACATCACAACTGACAAATGTGGTTTTTAAGCGAATTATTCAAATATATTATATGCTCTTTATCGGCTGCAAAATATAAATGTAATTACCGACTATTACAAGGACCACTAACAAATTACTTGATCAATAGCAACCAATACTAATTACTATTGTTCCATTATCAAAACGTGAGCGAATACAAAAATTTAAATTGAAATATCTTTTCAATTATTCGTTGTTAAAACTGACTGCAAATTCACTGCACTACACTTGACGGTTTGCGCTGTGATGTTCCAAATAGAATATCGACTGGCGAGAAACGATCCCCTAGGTTGGGATTATTTTGCAAATCTGTTAAAGGTCGAATATTTACTGGGTGAATATAGGACACGGATCACTTAATGACAGGTGAGTCTTTCCCGTCCTTACACCCACCACTGCAACTCCTATCAGCTAGGATTAACAGTGACACGCAATGAATTCACACCGAGTTCCGAAGCTAACACAGATCAGTCCCAATAGATACCTAATGCAAGGCAGCGGTTGTGCGCCACACATATAAGCTATCAGAAATATATAAACCGATGCCAAATGTCGCGTCATCAGTGTCGTCCAAGTAGTGGACCCGCACATGTCGTTGCACGTTGGCGAAAATTGCATTTTGGGAACATAATATTACAGTTAAAAATGATTTGTTCAATAAAATGGTGTGCAAAAAACTCAAAAAAATACAGTATCTAAAAAAACGCAATAAGTTTTCATCGATAACTAATATTCTTTAAATTAATTTGGTCCCGAGCGAGCTCAATTTATACTGGTTAATGTATCAATGTCAAACAGTCGAGTTCGGATGGAGAATCAACCGTCTCTTTTTCGCATAGCAATAACCGTAATAAGCCATCTTTTTTTGGCGAAATCACGCGTTCTTCTAGTGTTTGACGCATGTTTATAATATAAATTTCCCAGAAATATCGATATTTTAAAACAATAATGTAAATTAATTTTATTTAATGACAATGTCACAAAATATATATTGATTTAAATAACAATTGCAAATTACCATAATTACGTTATTTTATGTAATTTGAAATAGTTAAATTTGTAAACAAGGTACTTTTACAATATTTTTTTATTTATTTTTATCTTTGGCGTAATTAAATTTCCTTTTTTTCCTCTAGTTGTATACGTTTTCAATTATAATGGGAGGGTATTTATCATAAGTTTTAGTATACTAGAAAGAAAAGAAACGGAATAAGTTATTGTAGCCCTTTAGGGTGTGAGGTTTATTTATTTACTATTTCATGTTTTTATCTGATCTTTTATATCAACACTTAATTTGGGTATTTCGCCATTATGGTATACAAAAATACACGGTGAATAATAGAAATAAAACCGTTACATACTAAAGTATAAATCTTAATCCTATTTTATTCGTAGTTAGCGGTTGCCGGTTGGTATAATTTATCAGATCAGGCCGGTGAAAAAATATTATCAAACATTTAACAAGTTGGTAATCAAGTTATAGAAGCGATCATAACACATGAACATACTGGCAAATCGAACTATCGATACATTTTTTTATTTATCGACTTATGCCTCATCTCTCTAGCGATGTCCACGTGACCGCGCTGCAATCCGCCCACCCCCCGCGCAGTTCCCTTCGTTGGCGTTTTCGGTTCAAAACAAAACTATCGTAATGCGGTATCTATTGGAAGTGATCTGTGGAAGCTAAGCAAGTCTCTCAGGGATACTAGCTTGTCTTGACAGGTGGGTCTATAAAATGTTTTCCACCTTAAGTATGGTGGTCTCTACTTGGGAGGACATGTATATCCAAACACCGGCAGAGCCATGAAATCTCGCGCCAGAGCCACTTTTATTTTACGCAATGACATAAATATATGGCTTGGATGTCAATGATTTTATCATTGTTTTCGGACCAGGCCAGGCATTGCCGAAAACAGGACTCCTACAGCGATTTCTACCACTAACCTCTACGAAGCGGCCTACACCCAGACTTTCTACAGTAGTTACCACTGTATTTGTTATGAATTAAATCGCCTCATAAATTATGTCTGATTGCACGGATTTCTGGAAATTAATTCAACTTGGCCCAGTGCTGATTGGCGAAGTTCATATGCCTTTGAAATCTTGATCCTGACATGCTAATACGAAGATTTCGCACGAATCGTGGAATCATAAACCGGTAATGTCATTACAATATAGCGTTTCTAATATTTTTTGCTAGTGAATACGCGGTACAGTTGCAGGAAGAGCACTGCGGTGCCTTTCTCGGCACTGCGGTCGACTACATAATAAGATCCATTTTCCATTTCGTTGCTTTAACAAATAAGTTGATATTGAAATGTTTGAACTAGAGTGATGCAGATTTACTTTGCGCTCTCACTATAGTGCATCTTTTAGGTGTATATTTTTAAAATTTAATGAACGGCGAGACGAGCATGCCGTTCAGCTAATGAAAACGTAAACGATAGGACCACTCATGAACAGTATAAAAACCAAACAATACCTTGATTTACAAAGTAAATCCTTGGTATTCCTCTGTGCTCGCCATACTGAGACATAAGATGTTAAGTCTCATCATGCCCCGTAGTTGCTCTGGCTACAATTTCCTTCAAACCTAAACACAACAGTGCCTTTACACTGCTGTTTGGAAGAAATGGACATTGCGGTAGTACCAACCCAGGCGGCCTCTCACATTTGAGACACCTACCACTAGTAGTATTTACTTCTTATTTATTTCAGTGAGAACCAAAATGGACGGGATCGAACTGAATAATCTACAAATTTATATCTGGGACTCACAGCAATACTCAAAAAGACTCATAATCATTATATTTTCCTAACAGAAGGTAAACAACAATATATCACATACAGTAGCTATTACTACCCCTAGACAGTTCACGTGTTTGTAATCTAACTCAAGGACTCCTTGGTATAAACAAAACTATCAAACTCCCAAGGTCTTGAAACGCTTACATTAGATAACAATTTCCTAATTACAGAAGTCTGTGCCGACTGGCATTAATCAAGTAATATTAGCAAATTGCATACATTTTACACTAATGGATGTCACCTCTATTTCTCGTTAGAATTCCAGGTCGTTTCGTTTTTTTACGCTAAATTATATACAATAGTAATAGTAGTAACTTAGTAGTAAATTATATACAGTAGTAGTAGTCATTAGTATTAAACTTAAATATGTAGATATAGTCGAGTCTGAATCACGGAATGGCTAGGCAGAGGAGGCATATACTAAAAATTCTGAAACGGTTATCGTTTCCCAAAATGAAAACATCGCGAAATTGCACCCATATTCTCAGACTCGAAAATTCATTTATAGTAATAGAATTATAATGGATGCTAAACTCAGGTATGCAGCTATTACCATTCTATGAGAGCGTTATTTAAAAATCGTACTGTTATTAACAAATTTTAGATTTCAAAACTACTTTATATTATGGCTTCAGTGCGTTACTATTTAACGTCTCTTATTTTTTTTTTCAACTAACTAAACTGCAGTAACTTTGCGCTTATGGTAATAAAGTTCTATTCAGATAACAGTATCAACCGTCGAGAAGATTATCTCTCTCATGCAATACGATATAATTATGCCATAGCACTCAACTGATATTCATGCAAATTAAATAATTTGATAAAATATTGATAAGACATTTTCAACACAACGCAGTTATTATTCATTCGGCGTAACAATTTTGAAAACATTTCGTATTATAAACATTATAAATATAGGTACAGTGTTTAGGTACAATTTATGTTCTAGCCTTCTAAAATGGATAAAACAATTTACATTTTTTTTATAGTAGTCCATGCACGTTCTGTCTCAATAGAGTTTTGTGTGGGGAATTATCATGCAGGGGTGAAGTCCGAGGGACATTTGAAGGTCTATAGGAACAATGTGTGCACGTGGTACGCAATTTTACAGGGGACACGTTTGAGGGGTAAACTGGAAATATAATAAACCAAACAACCCGAATGAATGTTTCCTGGGATACTGTTACATAAGGTGTCGTTTGAGGGATAATATTAAGAAATGCAATGTTTGTGGTATCAATAATCGAGATTGCAACGGCTGTTAGGGAATTTAGTTTTTTCCTATGTAAACTTTTTACAGATTCTAGAAGAGTTTGCAACATGAAAAACCATATATACATTATTTTGTAGTCGATTTTTATCAAACAGGGACGAAAGATTTTTAATTGCCTATATTTTGTATTTTACAAACGCCGGTCAAGGTAAGGAGTTTCAGTAATGAAGCGTGCGACCAGAATGATGAATCATCATCAAAACATTCAAGTCATTTGAAGAATTTATGGGTCAAAATAAAATTTAAATGCTGTGAACATTCTGTGAATATTACAAACAATATATTTGATAAATTATTCAAAACGATACAACATAAAATAACAAATTTTATCTATTGTCAACACCAAAACAAATGGACTATTATATTCTGCACTATAAATAAAGTTTTGAAATATCTAGTGTATATTTTTATCTCCATTCGTCATTATACTTCCGCGGAAATCACGAATTCAAAGCGAGCACTCGGTACATTGTTTCATTGCCCTCAAATATAATCTGATGAGGAGAAAGCCTACATTTTCACAAATTACACCGCCTTCATAATTAATTCGCTGCGTGGGAAATTGCTTAATACGTCAGAGTCTATTCTTTATTCTCATAATCGCAACTTTGCTGTTTTTAAACCGACTTATTAGGAGAATTTATGTTCTGCTTCTTATGTCTTTTTTTATTTTGTCTCTCGAAAAGAATGAGTCATATGCAGTAAACGGCTAGGATTATGTTAGATCTACATCTGACATCTTATATTTCAGTTCGGATAGCGGACACTAATAAAGCACATTGGTACTTCAAACTTGTTGGATATCGCATAATAAAGCAGAAATACCTTAATGCCAAAATTGGCTTTATGCCATCCATTTTTACCAAAGCTAAATATGAAAATTAAAACAATGTACGTAATTTAATGACATTCGCATATTAAAAACAACAAAAAAATAAATTAAATTGACTGAACAGTTTAAACGGGGGATAACATGCTTAGCGCGTGCATCTCGGCGCGCGATCGCAAGCACTTCCGTTCACGAGCAGAGGATGTCGCGACTCATGCGCATTACAAATGCCTAGTTCATCATGTCAACTACACTACACTGACGGGAGAATATCATAGTCAACATCTTTGGCATTTTAATATGTCTGTTTAGATTTGAGTTGTTTTTTTTTGGCACGTATTTTAATAGTATTCTTACATTTACTAGAATTATTATTTTATCCCATTTAGTTCATTGACTCACTAACATACATTATATTTATAATTCAGAAAATAGCATCAGAATTTTTAAGAGTATTCTATTAGCAATCTTTAATAACAAAGTTACTGTTTGAGCAGTCAAGCTTTTGTATGGAATGAAGAATGGTTTTAATTAAAACAATGACAGGCATGGGGACAGACATGACTCATATCTATCTAAGAATGACACACCATCAGATACATAAGTAATAAAGACGGCAAGCTTTGTGGCCCCAATACATTTAAAGGAATGCATACAAAAACCTGAAGTGGTACACCTTCATATATTATGTGCATTAATTGTATTGCTCTAGTTTAGTATGATAGACGGACAAATACTGGCAATGGATTACATATGAATACATTCAAGATTTTGCTCTATGTCAGGTTTCTAGCAACACACATATTTTTTATATTGTCAAATCAGTCTATAGAAGTGAGCTAATCTCGTAAAGATATTTAAATGGAAGTATTTAGTACAACAACTGAGATCCTAGATATAATTCTATAACTACACTATCTACAGTTGATTAAGATTATAAAATAAAACATAACATGACTTGTCCTTAAAAAATAGAGTGCATGCAATACTAAAAGGTCATGTACTCCTAATTCTCATAGATTAGTAGGTGTTTATAAGAAGGGAAATATTATTCATTCTTATTAATTAGTTTGCTTACATGCCTTTGTTGCTATAAAAAATATGGGAAATAGTCTCCATATAAAACAAAATGATACTAATATTATTCATTAAAAAATTAAAATATTTTATTTACACCTGACACTGCCCCAACGCTTATTCTTTTCCCTTATATCCATCCCAAGGTTGTCTCTCAGAAATTGCCTTGAGCAAAAAGACTGCCAATTGTTCATTTTTTTTCTACTTAATATTTACATTTTTGTTGTATATCTGGTGTACAATAAAGCTTTAAGTAAATAAATGAAATAACTTCACAAAACCTTTAAGTCACATACTCAGTACTCTTTTTAAGTGTAAGACACAAAAACTATATTTAAAGTTCTTCAACATTAACAATTGTGGTCAAATGAACCTTTAGCCTGAATATTTATACAAGTAAAGCATGTATTTTCCCATTTTACAAACATATATTTAAAAAATCAAAGTAAAGAACATTTTGTGAACATGTTGATCTAAATAACATACATCCTGTTTATATAAGAATATAAACCAATTAGACAAATAAATATATTAACAACTCAATTGACATTCATGTGGCATGAATCATGAAGATCATATTAACTACTTTGTGTTGTAGTGTCATTATTTGAAGTTTATAAGCATTATGCTGAAAATATACACATAATGAGTGAATAAGGACTACTCGGTAATATATTATTGTGGAGAGATCTGCTTATTGATAGGTCAAATGAATTGTGAATATACATCAGTATGTCACTTAACATTTCAGATAAAATTTAGTTTGAGACCAGTAGGTTTATCGAGGAATATGGAAGAATCATGAAAACACAATCCACAGAAAGAATCCAATAAGAACTAAGTTGACTAACATTTGTCATTGGTTTATAAATACTGCTGAGCTATTGTTTGGTTTGGTTTTATTATGTCTGATTAGAAAAATAATGTATAAATATTTTGGTTTCACACAATTAATTGCAAAGTTACACTCAACATGCCATCAACTTTAAATGACACTACAATAAATACAATAATATAATTACGATATGCGTGAGGAATACAGTGTAACTTCACATTTTTAAGTAAATTATTGATAAAACAAAAAAAATATTAACATACATTTCCGTGTGATAACACACCAAGATTCTGACAAATCCTGACTGAGTAAATAACACACTATAAGGTGTGGTGACGATATAGGCTAGTGATAAACCTTCACTCTACAACCACAACGCCCTTTTTAGCCACTACATTTCAATTACGCCAGATTTCAACATATTTAAAATTAAATATAAATCTCGTCTTCTCAATCATATGAGACAATTTATAAGCGGGGGAGGAAGGATTAGTGTGCCGTAAAAGCTCGAAATATTGCCGTAAAGTACCTACTCACCACTCCACCCAAGGAAGTCAACAATTTATCGAGGCGATTAACACAGTAACCGCCTCTTCCTGAAGATGCCACGAATAAACAAACACACTCCAATGTATTTTCAGCACTTCGTGTGTAAATAAATGCTGGATATCTCAGCAAATTTACTATCAGACTGCCGCTAACCGTGCCACAAAACGAAAATGGCAGCGTTAAAACCACAGTTAAAACGAAATGTGAGGTGTTACCTGGCAAAATTTAATATACCGTGTTCTTCCGTCTCTTTTCCCCCACCCACCTAGTGATAACAGGAGAATAGCACGACTCACTTTATGATCTGAGATGAGACCTAAACTTCCCAACATGGGTGGGTTATATTAGTTCTAAAATCAGCCGCCAGGTTTTACGTCGAAAACGTTTTGTTTTTAAAGCATCAGGGATAAAAATCCCTGTTGGTTATAAAATAAATTTAAAAATTTTAGGATTAAAGTTAGAGAATCAAAACAAAAAAATACCAATAATATTTTGTTCAGCTCCTATCTGTTTTTATAATCACTGACGGCTAAATTATTCGAACTCAAAGGTAACAAAACGCAGAATGCATATAGCCACAGACTAGCAATATTAGGCGTTGGAATAGATCTGCGCACAGACGACTAAAAATACAGACGGCCAACTCCATACAAAATTTTTAACACGTTATGAAAACTCACACATCGAAACCAAACATGCTTCTCTACATATATAATTCATTCAATCTTCATCGGATCTTTCTTTCATTTCATTGATAATTTTGTCACTGACGAATAGTATTAAACATAGATGTAGCATAAAACATAGATCGGCAATGTGTCATCTTGAGCGCGACCAAAACTGATTTACGATTGTGTGCGTGAAGTTTACATGTGTGTTTGACATATAGTGGTGTACCATGCACTTTCGATACTATCATATCGATATCGATATAACTGTTGGCCTGAAGTTGTGAAATAAAATGTTATGGATATATGCGACATTTTATTATATATTAACAGAAACTTATTGATGTATTTATTTCAATACAGATTGATAAACACACAAATAAATAAAGATAAATTGTCATATTATTTGAAAACATTTTGTTTCAGATGTTTTGTATGGGTCTTTATGTTCACCTGAACAAAATTATTTTTTCATTGTAATGTATACATAGTACATACACCTAATTAAACTGAGAACAAAAAAAAACTTTTTAAAATAAAACCATAATTTACAAAGTATTAGCGTTTTCGGTTTATTTTTTTCATTTTTAATTTCTTGTCGCGAAGTTTCAATTACTTTACAGCTTTCGTAGTCACAGGGTGGACTCAGTCTGCAACAAAAACCGTGATTATTAGTTTTTTTCAATGAGTAACATTCGCGTAAGTCTAAGAAACACATTTTTACTACTGGGTGGAATCGCTTATCGTCCTGAAAATTTCATAGTGTATTGTGTACGTGAAATTAACGTTATATACAATATTTATCATTAAAAACTACAAACTATCCCATAAACAATATCATTACAAGATATCCCCAAAACACATATTATCTAAATCACCCTACAATTAAAAGTGCAACGACATGTCAATACTCAATACACAGACGCGCGCTTGTATGAGTCACGCCACGCCACAGCTGACTATCGAGCATCGACCTTGAACTTACTTTGCGGTATTATTACTCTAAATAGTACCATATAACATTTTGATTTATTTAGAATTTTAGTGTGTTAGGATCATTTAAGTAAATGTAGATGTTGGTAATTTGTTAAGATTTACATTTTAATTGAACATATTATTTTCATAACGTTCCTAATATCTTAGAAAAAGCTGCATATGTTTTTTTTTTATTTAAACCTTTTATCAAAGTTGAGAATAGACGACTTCGCTGTGGAAGGTCACGGATTGTTGCATGATTAGGAAGTCTGAACTTACCATGATCGAGTAGCCTCGGATAAGTCTTTAAAATAGTTCTTGTGCTGGGAACTCGTGGATTCATCATTCATAATACCATTCCTACGCAAAGACTGCAGATGTTCTGGATCTGCATACATCCTTCTTGCATGACCCAAGTTTTCATTGGATCGGACCACAGATCACTCCCAATAGATACCTCATGCAAGGCAGCGGTTGCGCCCAACCCATATAAGCTATCAGATAGATATAAACCGATGCCAAATGTCGCGTCATCAGTGTCGTCCAAGTAGTGGACCCGCACATGTCGTCGCACGTTAGCGAAAATTACATTTTGAACATAATATTACACTTAATAATAATTTGTTCAATACAATGGTGTGCAAAAAACTCAAAAAATAAAGTATCCAAAAAAACGCAATAAGTTTTCATCGATAACTAATATTCTTTAAATTAATTTGGTCCCGAGCGAGCTCAATTTATACTGGTTAATGTATCAATGTTAAACAGTCGAGTTCGGATGGAGAATCAGCCGTCTCTTTTTCGCATAGCAATAACCGTAATAAGCCATCTTTTTTTGGCGAAATCACGCGTTCTTCTAGTGTTTGACGCATGTTTATAATATAATTCCCAGAAATATCGATATTGTAAAACAATAATGTAAATTAATTTTATTAAATGACAATGTCACAAAATATTTATTTACTTAAATAAAAATTGCAAATTACCATAATTACGGTATTTTATATAATTTGAAATAGTTAAATTTGTTAACAAGGTACTTTTACAATATTTTTTTATTTATAATTTGGCGTAATTAAATTTTATTTATTCCCTCTAGTTGTATACGTTTTCAAATATAATGGGAGGGTATTTATCATAAGTTTTAGTATACTAAGTTTATTGAGAATCAGTAACATAAGCTATTGCACTAATTTTAACATACGTTGTATATAGTATCGTCTCAAAAACATTCATAGTTCGTCAAGTGGGTTTCATCGTCACTTGTCGATATTACATTTACTACAGCCACCGTTAGAATTCAAGAAACGGTATAAGTTATTGTAGCTCTTTAGGGCGTGAGGTTTAGTTATTTACTATTTCATATTTTTATCTGATCTTTTATATGAACACACTTAATTTGGGTATTTCGCCATTATGGTATACAAAAATACACGGTGAATAATAGAAATAAAACCGTTACATACTAAAGTATAAATCTTAATCCTATTTTATTCGTAGTTAGCGGTTGCCGGTTGGTATAATTTATCAGATCAGGCCGGTGAAAAAATATTATCAAACATTTAACAAGTTGGTAATTAAGTTATAGAAGCGATCATAACACATAAACTTACTGGCAAATCGAACTATCGATACATTTTTTTATTTATCGACTTATGCCTCATCTCTCCAGTGAAGTCCACGTGACCGCGCTGCAACCCGCCCACCCCCCGCGCAGTTCCCTTCGTTGGCGTTTTCGGTTCAAAACAAAACTATCGTAATGCGGTATCTAATGGAAGTGATCTGTGGATCGGACATAGCATGTCATCATTGCCACATACTCACTGTTCGTGTAATCACTCATTTTGACCGCAAGAAACTAACCAATAACCAAAATAATTTCGTACAACGTCACTCGGTACCGCATTTCGCGCGACTGAGAAAGTAACAACGTCACTGGTAGGCGTCGGCGGCGCAGGAGGAGGCGGCACGGCGCAGCGGCACGCTTTGTACTTGCGCTTGCGGCGCGGCGGCGCGGCGGCGAGGGCGGCTTCATCAAAGGATTTTATTACCTAGATTTAGAAGTTTCTACTCGAATTCATATTGTATAAAGTAGGGTAACAATTATGTGTATTTATGAAGATTTTTTCATTTATATCATCTTTCTCTAAACAACGTTTTTTTTATGAATAACTTATTCTAAATTAGTTACTAGTAGTGGTAAATTAATTTGACACAACATAAACAAAAACAAAAAAAAATTAAAATAAGTATGCCAAAGGGTTCTAAATCATGTACTTGCCATACACCAAAAAAATATGCTTATTTAAGTCAATTAATTGACTTGTAACACATTGGGAAGTGTTGGACGCCTACTAGGCCGCGTTGGAGGTGTACGGAGGAGCTTGTAGGAAGTCGTTGGATGCAGGCAGCTTACAACAAACTGATGTAGACATTCTTGTGGAAGGCCTATGTTCAATAGTCGCTTTCCTGTGGCTGAAGAGACAGTTTAATAAATTATGAAGCTTTTTTCGATCACGTCACCTAAATTAATGTTTTCTCTATGAGAATTATAAATTTTAAACCTATACCTAATGTTATGATAAATGAATAATGTTGCTTCAAGGTTTGGACGATGATACTGTGCATAGAAGTACCGCATATTTTATAATAATATCTAATATGTTCTTGTTTTACTATTATAAATTGACAGCCTCTTGGCAGAGATTGAAACAGGTTCTTAATTCATAAATCACACACATGAAGTGTTATAATAATTATTCCACAATTATAAATAAATGAGTAAAAGTAAAGTAATAAGTAATATTGTAGAATGAATACTATAATAATGGCCGGGATAACACCAGGTAGAAGAAGAAGAAGAATAATGCACACTATCACAACATACTATAGCTCCATAAAAATGTAGAGAACATGTGTTGTCATCGACTATTTTATCGACAACCTTTTATTGATCGAACCTGTCAGTCAATCCCTAGCAACTTTTGGTTGAAATTGTTGTAAATTCACGTATTTGATATTATTTTTTATATGCAATGGATGCTTTCAGCGTATTTATATATTGAAATACTATATTCTTTTCTACCGATATGTATACACGGATTTCCATTTAATTCTATAATATCGTCACAAAATAGTATTGTGCAAAAGTGGCCGGTACCTGTGAAAACTTTAATTATTTCGGATTTTTACGCCTGCATGAACCACACCTTGGCACTGCACAATGAACTATAATAAACTACGTTTAATAAATATAACCAAGTACTATAAAATTAAATAAATGATGAAATTAAGCGAATTTTGTTGCTCGCTTAGTTTGACATATTTTGACTCTGGGTCACTGCAGGCTACTCCTGTGTAAACGTATGGTCGCATCATGCATCTCGCTTTAACATATGAGTTAAATTATTCTATCTCTTTCACATTGCCGATCTATGTTTTATACTAAATCTATGGTATTAAAGAATTTTGTTCATCGTATTTGAGCCATCTCTTTCGTACGTTATACGTATATACAGGGTATATCAAGACTGCTACCGAAAACGAAGCCGGGTGGTAGTTTAAGCTACTTCAGACACAATGCAACAGAAAAAGTTGCAAAAAAAAGCGACAATTTTTTTTTGTTATTTTTTTCCTATGGCCATAATTGGGTTGTAAATACATTTTTTCCTAAAATAATAGTGTATACCCTTTTATTTATAACTAATCTAAGGTATAAAAGTGTTTAAATTATTACTTTGGCAAAAACTATGGATTTACCACCCAAAAATGACGATGTTTAAAAAATCATAAAAAATAATTGTCGCGTTTCTATGCGAAATTTTTAGTTGCATTGTGTTTGTAGTCACTAAAACTACCACCCAGCTTCGTTTTCGGTAGCAGTCTTGAGATACCCGGTATATTAGATGCGTTTCCGACTAGGGCTGTAAATCGGTACTTTACCGAAATTACCGATTTTGAAATATTTAGGGATGTACGTAATACTTTCAGCATACCGATTTTTACTACCGGAAATTTACCGGTTTTACATATGGGTTTCATGCTTATATATTCAAATTCATGGATTTAAAATAAAAATAACAAATAAAACCAAGTTATAATTCTAAACCTTTACTCAACAATATATTCTTTGATTTATTTGATGTTATATTTTTATATTACAACACTTTTATTTTAACATTTTTATCCTAATGAATATTATAACCTACAATACTTTTTTATACATCTTCAGATTAATTTAAACATTTTCAATTTGTTAATATCGCTTAATTTTATCTCTTAAAATTCTCTTAATTTTAGGACCAATAAAACAATGCCAAATGTAAAAACATGAATACAGAATTGAAATATGCATTGACAAATAAAAATTTAAATGGAAACATTAATTGTTGCATATTATATTTTACAATACCATGAAGCAGCACAAGATTGCTTTGTTTGTAAATTTTATCTAAGAGACAATTAACATAAAGTAAATAACAAACAAAACGATTTAGCTTACTTTTGGAGAAATTGAAAAGCAAAAACAAGACATACATAATTAAAATAAGCTATCAATTAACAAATAATTAGTTAAATCATTGAAAACATTAAACGCATCATGCATTCCTAAATACTAAAACTTTTTTGATTCATTATTATAATATATTAAAGGAATAGGCAGAACATGTGTTTCAATATAGTCATTTTAAAGAATGTTAATGCTATTACTATTATAGTATGCACAATATAGGTCTATAATATACTTTTATAAACTACTGCATTGCGCTGGATTTGAAAAAATAACCAATCTTTAGCAAATGCATTTTTATGAGATTATTATATCAAGAAGTATAAATATTATAAACAGATTATTAATGAACATAATTACTTCTGTTGTGATTTAACCTTCGCCAATATTAACAAATAAGTCTACAGTGTAGTGATCATGCAGACGCAGTAGAGACTTTCTTTGTACTTCCAATGATGAACCCATTTGCCTGCGAATTGCTTGGACTGGAAATTTGACCCGATCCAAGTCTAAAAATTATAAAACAATTAATAAAGAAATAAATACTATAAGGGCTCAATCAGTTGAAGTTGACTGGTTTCCTGACTTTACATACATATAACCATAAAACATTGGATAGTTATAAATGAATATGTTATGAACTTGGAAATACCTATACCAAAAAATGGCTTTAATCTTGCACTGTACTGTGCTGGAACGACTCATTTACTTTTCGCTGCAGAGCACAAGCCCCCTGTACAGTCGAGAGTACGAATGAAAGGAGTAAGGCTACATAATTCATCAACTCGACGCTAACAAAAAGTTAACCTTATCACATGTTCAGAGATCTAATAAATCTGTATTTCAATGGGTATTTATTTCAACTTATTGTTATTTCGTATATTCCTGTAGCAGATTAAACTAGAAATTGGTTCACAGCGGAATAACATATTATTATATTTACCTTAATTATGTCAGATGAGGTTAGATTTATGTTTTTCAATAATTTGGTATTTCTTGCTCCGCCAACGTAGCTGTTCACTTATTAAAGTGTTTGTATATTTTGTTTGTGAAGGCTGCACTGATATTTCTATGTTTTTTTCGTTTGTGCACTCGGGAACAAAACACATAACTAAATTTAATAATTATCACGTAAATCACAAGTCTTTAGATACGATTTACACAAACAAAACTATATCATGTTTGTACTGCTAAATATTTACGTTACTGATTACAAAACAGATGAAATAACATGCAATTAAAAATAAAATAAGCAAATCCAAACTAAACAACAATCGACTGTTGAAAAATATGGCAGCAATATGGCGGTGACAGCGCACGCCGGCACACGCACACATTCATAAAAGTGGCGGAGCGTGAAAGAGATGGGGCGAAAACGGCATATGAGAAAGCGAGATAGAAATTTGCGTCAATTTTTAAGTTAAAACCGGCCTGGATCTGCGTTCGTTGTTTACGAATTTCTACTAATTTTTTTTTCTTATAATATGTTTTTCATAATTTTTTTGCTTGAGTCATGGGTATAATTTATTCATGGCTTTATCAAGTTATTATATAAATGTAAGCACAGCGTCAGAAGGATATATACAGATATAATGATAATCAGGCCCGTTTAACTCGGGCTTAAAAAGTAACCCAATTTTCTTTCTCGCTTTCTCATATGCCGTTTTCGCCCCATCTCTTTCACTTTTATGAATGTGTGCGTGTGCCGACGTGCGCTGTCGCCGCCATATTGCCGCCATATTTTTCAACAGTCGATTGCTGTTTAGTTTGGATTTGCTTATTTTATTTTAATTGCATGTTATTTCATCTGTTTTGTAATCAGTAACGTAAATATTTAACAGTACAAACGTGATATAATTTGGTTTGTGTAAATCGTATCTAAAAACTTGTGATTTACGTGATAATTAATAATTTTAGTTATGTGTTTTGTTCCCGAGTGCACAAACGAAAAAAACATAGAAATATCTGTGCAGCCTTCACAAACAAAATATACAAACACTTTAATAAGTGAACAGCTATGTTGGCGGAGCAAGAAATACCAAATTATTGAAATTATTGAAAAACATAAATCTAACCTCATCTGACATAATTAAGGTAAATATAATAATATGTTATTCCGCTGTGACCCTATTTCTAGTTTAATCTGCTACAGGAATATAAGAAATAACAATAAGTTGAAATAAATACCCATTAAAATGCAGATTTATTAGATCTCTGAACATGTGATAAGGTTAACTTTTTGTTAGTGTCTAGAGTTGATGGATTATGTACCCTTACTCCTCTCATTCGTACTCTCGACTGTAGAGGAAGCTTGTGCTCTGCAGTGGAAAGTATAAGTCGACCCAGCACAGTACAGTGCAAGATTAAAGCTATTGGTATAGGTATTTCCAAGTTCCTAACATATTAATGTATAATTATCAGTTTTTATGGTTATATGTATCTAAAGTCAGGAAAGCAGTCAACTTCAACAGATTGTGCCCTTATAATATTTATTTTTTTATTAATTGTTTTATAATTTCTAGGCTAGACTCGGGTGAAATTTCCAGTCCAAGCAATTTACAGGCAAATGTGTTCATCGTTGGAAGTACAAAGAAAGTCTCTACTATGTCTGCAGGATCACTTTTTGTAGACTTATATGTTAATATTGGTGAAGGTTAAATCACAACAGAAGTAATTATGTTCATTAATAATCTGTATATAATATTTATACTTCTTGATATAATTAAGATTCTCATAAAAATCAAATGCATTTTGGTTATATTTTCAAATTCAGTGCAATGCAGTTGTTTATAAGATTATATTATAGACCTATATTGTGCATACTATAATAGTAATAGCATTAATATTCTTTAAAATGACTTTATTTTAAACATGTTCTGCCTATTTAATATATTATAATAATTAATCAAAAAAGTTTTAGTATAGCTATCATGCATTTAATGCGTTCCATGATTTGACTAATTATTTGTTAATTGATAGCTTATTTTAATTATGTATGTCTTGTTTTTGCTTTTCAATTTCTCCAAAAGTAAGCCAAATCGCTTTGTTATTTACTTAATGTCAATTGCGTCTTAGATAAAATTTGCCAACAAAGTAATCTTGTGCTGTTTCATGGTATTGTAAAATATAATTTGCAACTATTAATGTTTCCATTTAAATTTTTATTTGTCAATGCATATTTCAATTATGTAGTCATGTTCTTAAAGGAGATGTTCTATCTTGGGCCGTTTTGTGTACGTCTAATACAAATTCTAGAAAAAAATGTGGAATTCAAATAAAATACATTTAGATTTCTTGGACAATAGGGGGCTTTATACAAAAATGTGATTGTTTTAGTACAGAAGCAATATTTTCTTCTATAATCTGTCCTCCATCATGCTTAATTGTCATTTCGTTCTAAAATGCGCGAACCCATTATCTTTAACTTGAATATGTCTTATTTTTAAAACCCCCCTACAAATTATAATTATTGTCTATATTTCTTTTTCTATATTCTTCGCTTTTTAAAAGACGATATATGTTGTTAAAGAAGTCACTTTTATTATTTTATTTATATTACATGATTTTAGTTTAAGAACGAAAATGTTTAACTTGACAGCAATTGCAAAACTCTGTGGCCGTTATTCAGATTATTTTTTTATTATTCGCATACATTTCGCAAATGTGTATTTGCTTCTCTGTTGACCTGGATTTGTTTTATGGATTCTGATTCTCGCAGATGATATATCTTGACGTTTAAACGCAATTACTAGTTCGTATTTTGGTGAGTAAACATATATATTATTTAGAATGCCACATGTAAGTAATACTTTTATGTTTTTCTATGTTCATATTTCTCTTCTAACCCACAATTCTGCTTTTCAGCACATCAAAAGTGGCGCTTTGCTTGAATTGCACTTCTGCAATTGTTGTGAAATGGTTGAATTGCACTTCTGCAATCAAAAATTGAAATGGATTCTATCATTCAACAGCATCGATATCAATGTTACACTAGATTAGACGTTCTTTGTAACAAACGTGTCCCACCCAAGTGCGGTGCATGCACCGCACACGAATCAGTCTGCCGCGTGACAGCTACGCAGCAGTATGCTTCTTTGTATAAACTTTTATGTAATTTATTTTGATGTTTCCCCGTCAAACCGACAGCAAAATTTTATGAAGTTACAATATAATTAAAGAATACAACGTAAGTGATATAATATTATAGAACAATGCCGATAATACAGATCTTTTATTTATTATTGGATTAAATATATTTTAGAGTTCGTTAAAATACAAGGTGAGCTCCTAAATCGTATGTCTCATTTCCGCGCATAAAAATTGCCCGTCGAGTGAGAGAGACGAACTATATAAGATATAGATTATTCAGGGGACATTCATATCAGTCGACCAAATAGGCATAAACTATTCGAATACGAATACAAATATGTAGGAAGAATGTAGTTGCAAATTGATTTCAGTATTTAATTTTAATTATATGTTGTTTGTTTTGAAACAGTGAATAGTATTTAGAGCCCATTTCTTAATATGAATTACTTAATGGACTATTCGAACCCACTGATTGTTATTGAAGACTAATATCATTTGGAATTGTTTTATATTCTTACGAGTCGGTTACGAAAAAAGGAGATCTCGATAATATTTGTCCAGAATTATTGGAACGGATATAAGTAGCAACCATCAGAACATACCTATATTTGTTCAATTCATTTTCGACACGAAGATTTCAGATGTTCCAAATGCGGTAGTCATTTTTGAAAACTTCTGTTGTACCATTCCTTCTGTCTAGTAGTCCCGAAAAGTTTATCAGCTTGTTAAAAATTAATAAATGTTATTATATAATATACAGGGTATATCAAGACTGCTACCGAAAACGGAGCCGGGTGGTAGTTTAAACGACTTCAGACACAACGGAACAGAAAAAGTTGCAAAAAAAAGCGACAATTTTTTTTTTGTTATTTTTTTCCTATTTCCATATTTGGGTGATAAATACATTTTTTCCTAAAATAATAGTTTATGCCCTTTTATTTATAAATACTCTAAGGTATAAAAGAGTTTAAATTATTATTTTAGCAAAAACTACGGATTTACCACCCAAAAATGACGATATTTAAAAAATCATAAAAAATAATTGTCGCGTTTCTATGCGAAATTTTTAATTGCATTATGTTTGTAGCCACTAAAACTACCACCGGGCTTCGTTTTCGGTAGTAGTCTTGAGATACCCGGTATAGTATATATAATAAATGTCAGATTGATTGTCTGACTTGTACACTTTTAAAAGTATTTAATTTCATTTAGATCATTCCCATGAATTATTCAAGCAAATAAAAAAGAAAACATTGCAAAATATATTATTGCTATGACGGTATTGATACTTAGGCATTATCTTACGAAAAGCTATTATTGATATGAACTGTCTTTTCTGTCTAATAATCTTTGATCATAATTTGTAATATTCAAGTAAACGTACTAGATGTCGCTACTGAGCTTTTGAAAAATCCGGGACAAATAATTTCTATGACGCGCCTCGTCTATCGGTAGAATATAAGTCAATGTTCAACAGAATCTTAGTAACTACATGGGATGCCAATTCACTCTCGTGTAGAGTATTTCAAAACGATTTATTGCTGAAATGGCAGAACAAGAAGTAAGTATTCTATTTTCTTCATTAACTTGGGAAATGTATGTTTTATGCCAATTAATCAAGGTCAATACAAAGTATGGAGTATTACAAAAGTATTCATGTTAGAGCTGAATTGCATTGTGTCCACAGGACAAGTCTACTAGTACATAAATATGTAAGAAGTGATATTTTATATATTGTTGTTTAAATTGTTAAATGAATTACATTTTCTTTTATTTCCCGCTGGACACTCAGATGATCTTGTGTTATGTATAATATATTATATTATTATTATTTCCATAATAACAACACTATGTCTGATGGTAAGCACAAATGCCGTCCAGACGGAATATCTAATGGCATCAGACGACTGTCCCAAGATATTTCATACAATTACCCGGCCGGCCTGCTAAGATGCTTCTTTAGCGGAAAGACCTGGGATCATAGGAAGGAGGGAACACATGTGACTGCAAAGAGTTATTTATTCATCATAATTCTTCGATATCTTCAATATTAAATCTTTTTTATTTTGTTTTAGCTATCAGAACAAGCAATTATCTGTACAAACTGCTGGCTGCAAATAAATCAAGCTGTAGACAATGAGCAAGATTTTATTCCAACTCCGCCGTAAGAAGATTGAATCAATCTCGATTCTTTTGGACATATATAACACCCACAAGTGCTTCATGTTGAAAGGAACATAGCTGCACACTGGACAGTGGGTTGCTGTACTCATACCATGATCATACTGTGGTATTTAGCCTTTAGGTTGGGCTAGGCAATAGTACAATATCACCGGAGCATCGGAATTGTTCCTAGATGTTTTGACTGGAGATTATTTTTAGGCGAATATAAATAAAAAATATAAAGCAAGATCTGGTTGTACTTTATTGTCCTTAAGTTTTGTTTGATTTTATTTTTCTTTCATCAATTAATCCTACTTTTTCCTTATGTGTGCTCAGAAATAACCAGTTAGAATTAATGTCAAATACATTATTTGAAAAATAATATCTTAGAACTTAGGATAATATTATTTTTAAGTATGCAGAAGTCTAATATACCAAAGTATATTAGACTTCTAGGGGTAGACCAAATATAATTTTTAAAATGTTAGCTTGTACAGAAATGATTGCTAGTAAGTTCTTTTACTAGACATTAAGGTATAGAAATAAACATGGCTGCTATCAGATTCGATTCAATTTTTATAGCGTATTCATTTGTATGGACTATAATAACTAAGAGCTTATTAAGTGCATATGCCTAATAATAAAATGATTACTTATTCATATGCACATAGGGCACACCTCTTGACTTTTCGGAGTCATGTGTGTATTGATAGTCAATCACCACGCACTAAAACGGCGAAGGAAAACATCGTGAGGAAACCTGCATACCACAGCGATCCATAAGAATTTCTATGGTATGTAAGTCCGCCAACCCGCACTAGGCCAGCGTAGTGGACTATATGGCCTAATCACTCTCAATCGTATTCTTGATTGTAGAGTAGGCCCGTGCCCTGCAGTGGGACGTATATGGGCTGATACAGATGCTAGCAGTCGCGACAAGTGATCAGTCTGTGCCGTGCTGTATCTCATGCCTAGCAGATTTTTATTGTGGATTATTTAAATAGGTTGTTTAGCAGGTATTATGCACCGCACTTACGGCCAGATATAGGTACACTTTCTTAATATTAAATAACTATAAACATGACGAGATTCTGACAGACTTGTTGCAATTTATTTATTATTTATTTTTATTTTAAATCTTTATTGTACACATAAAAAAAAATACAACATACAGAAACAAAAAAATATAAAAAGTACAAATGGCGGTCTTATCCAATGATGTTTTAATAAAGATGACGCATATTCATATTGCGTGGCGTTTAAAAACTGTACTGCTATGCATATACATACTCATTTGTTAATACTTTATGACAATTTTAGTGAATGAAACAGATTATACAGAAAGTACGAGACGAAAAGAGATAGCATTGCGCTACCCAAACATAGAATCGAAGCGGTAGAAACAGAAGGGTGACGATAAATAAAACTACCTATTTGGTTTTATAAGTATATAATAAATTAACTTTGAGGTTGCTACATGAGTATATATGTGGTACGACATCCTGAAACAAATATATTTTTATTTGCTTAAAAACTTGAAAAAAATAAATTGATTGCCGTTTTTTATATTAGTTTATGGTAAGCAGGCAATGAAAAATCGATCTCTAAATAGTATCATTATTTGTTGTAATGATGACAAGTGATATGACCGCTCGTGGATATAAGCGAAACCAAGACACCTTAAATTACAAAGCAATGCTTGGCTTTCACTGCGCTCGCCATCCCGAGACATAAGATCTTAAGTATAAGTACAGCGATTACTCGGGTGAGAATGTCCTTTGAACCGGAACATAACATGGTATTTAAACTGCCGTGTGGCGGGGGAAATAGACATTGCGGTGGTACCTACACATGGTGGTAACGTATGAGCGACCTGCCACTGGTAAACAACCGATACTACAACCGATGGTGCAGGTTTTGTTAGGTGGATATATATATTTTCGTAGTTGTATATTTTTAATCATAATTAAATGTGCTAAAGCAATATTAATCAGTCTTAAAGGCATCTAGTCACGATTCCCTCTTTTTTTCCGAGCTGTGCTTATTGCATATCCATTTACGTCTCAAAAGCTCATCACGTGGAAACCTGGAAACATTCAATGATATATGTGAATATAGTCATTCAAAATATATGGGGAAACTAATGTATTTTGTAATGTTCGTGGTTGGATTAAGTTATTTATTATGAAAATAATTCATAATAAATAACTTAATCGTTTTAAATATGATTGAATTAGAAACAAATATACAATTATCCAAATCCACACAAACTTTCATCGTCAATTTTCTGTATGATCGGTTTCGCTTCTGACTTGTTAATCTATGACGCCCGCTTTTTGTCCCTATCGCACTTGACAATTTTTATATTAGGCAATCCTTCTTACACAATTGAAGGCGGTGTTTGCTAATTTATAATAATTTGTGTGGTTTTTATATACTTACGTATGGTGTGTAGGTCCAATTTAGTTTCATATTTTTACACCATTGTTTTAACACTTTTAAAACACACAATACGACACTTTAGACAATATTTTCGAAATAAATTATGTTGACAGCACTGAGGTCTTCTCTCTGTCGCCGTTGCTATGCGACTAGATGAAATTACACCAATTGCCCGAATTTGAACGCCTCACTTTTGAAGTGCTAGTGCGATATCTACGTCGTATTTGTATAATATATCATTGGGTCTTATCGCTTAAAGCAATGTCTTACAGGCAACCATTTATTGTATAGACATTATGTTATATTATATTAGATGATCAATAAAGTATGATACTAATTCCGTTGACGTAAAAACATTTACGAGTTATATAGAGTACAGTAATTTATAGCACAGACGACTAAAAATAATATTTGATTTATAGGAAAACGAATTACTTCATATTTCATAAATGTCAAGCACAATGTCAAGTTTTGACATCGGTTGTCAAACATGCCGTTTCAGACGCCATATTGTCCCCTTGTAGTGTTGCTGTTCTTGGCTTGGTATTTATTTTTGTATCAAGGTAATATGCAACGTATAATAGTATTTCATACAGAAATCGAATGCCAATTTCACTAAGTAAATTTGGTGTAATGTACTACAAACGGCCCAAGGTCCATACATTTCTGGCCCATCTCCTTTGGCATTGTTTAATTGGTCCTAAAATTAAGAGAATTTTAAGTGATAAAATTAAGAGATATTAACAAATTGAAAATGTTTAAATTAATCTGAAGATATATAAAAAAGTATTGGAGGTTATAATATTCATTAGGATAAAAATGATTAAATAAAAGTGTTTTAATATAAAAATATAACATCAAATAAATCAAAGAATATATTATTGATTAAAGGTTTAGAATTATAACTTGGTTTTATTTGTTATTTTCATTTTGAATCCATAAATTTGAACATAAAAGCATGAAACCCAAATATAAAACCGGTAAATTTCCGGTAGGAAAAATCGGATTACTGAAAGTATAACGTACATCCCTAAATATTTCAAAATCGGTAATTTCGGTAAAGTACCGATTTCAGATCAGCTGGTGGGAAACGCATCTAATATATATACGTATAACGTACGAAAGAGATGGCTCAAATACGATGAACAAAATTCTTTAATACTATTGGTCAGTGACAAAATTATCAATGAAAAGAAAGAAAGATCCGATGAAGATTGAATGAATTATATATGTAGAAAAGCATGTTTGGTTACGATGTGTGAGTTTTCATAACGTGTTAAAAATTTTGTATGGAGTTGGCCGTCTGTATTTTTAGTCGTCTGTGATGTTAATCAAAAACAAAAATCAAAGTGATAATGTCAACTTCATTTCAAAAGTGTAATTTGTCATGACGTGTGTCATTCAATGATATTGCGCGGGGCAGTTACACGGTTTAAAGAAATTGTGTGTATCGTACGTTTATCTTGTAAGTTTTAACTTATTTCAAAATGAGTGATATTTTTACTGTCATTGCACCTGTAAATATAGCTGTAATAAAATACTGGGGCAAGCGCGACGAGGAATTAATTTTACCGTTAAATGATTCCGTTAGTGCCACTTTGGACACGAGTGTGATGTGCGCTAAGACTTCGGTCTGCGCGAAACCTGAATTCCAGGAAGATGAAATTTGGCTTAATGGGATAAAGGAATCTTTTTCCAATCAGAGGCTACAAAATTGCTTAAAAGAAATTAAAGCTAGAGCTGCTCATGAAAGAAGCGTGGACACGGCTTTTCTTTCATGGAAGGTGCATTTGTGCTCAGAGAATAATTTTCCAACGGCAGCAGGATTGGCATCGTCTGCGGCAGGGTACGCCTGCTTGGTCAGTGCGCTCGCCAAACTATACAATATTAAGTCTGACGTAAGTGCTATAGCCAGATTGGGATCAGGTAGTGCATGCAGGAGTGTTTATGGTGGATTTGTAAGGTGGCACAGTGGCACAAACCCTGATGGCAGTGATTCTGTTGCCACACAAATAGCCGATGCCAAGCATTGGCCAGAAATGAGAGCATTAATCTTAGTTACTGCGGATACTAAAAAAAAAGTTAGCTCTACTAAAGGAATGAAGATATCTAAGGAAACTTCAGACTTGATGAAACATCGTGTGGAATACTGCGTTCCAGAGAGAACTGAGAAAATCATCAAAGCTATCAAAGAAAAGAATTTTGCAGAATTTGCCAATATTACAATGAAGGAAAGCAACCAATTCCATGCAATATGTCTTGATTCCTATCCACCATTTGTTTACATGACAGATGTTTCACACACCATTGTTGAAATTATTCATAAGTACAATGATTTTTATGGTGAGCCAAAGGTTGCCTACACCTTTGATGCTGGGCCAAATGCATGCCTCTATCTTCTCGAGAATGAAGTGCCTAAAGTAGCTTCATTAATTAAACACGCTTTCCCTTCATCAGATCCTGAGAAATTTGTAACTGGCCTTGTGATAGAAGGTAAGCCTCTTAGTTCTGAGGAACTGAGCATGTTATGTGTGCCACAATCAAAGGATTTGATCAAATATGTGATCCATACTAAAGTTGGTGAAGGACCAACAGTGGTTGATGATGGAACACATTTGCTAAATGAAGCCGGTTTACCTGTGCAACAATAATTCAGTATTAGGTTGTTGTTTATTTTATTACATACATAATATGGCTGACTGTCTATTTTTAAGAATAATATTATGTACTGTTGTGATTACAAATGTATATTTAGGTAATGTTTTTATAGTTTATACTATTATGGAATTATTGCTATTTCAAATTATCATCAACACCTTGTTATTTCTGAAGCCATAGCATGCTCTATATATTTTCTGGTTTTGCCAATTGCCCATTTCAGAATTTGTGAACATAAAACTCACTATAATCATAACAATTTTTCACATCTAAAACTACACACAAAATTGACTGTTCATTTATAGATTACACAAGGTTGTATAAAAAATTATAGTAGATCGACTTCGTGAATCACAATCGTAAGATTTAGCTTATTTAACTTGTGAAATATTACGACCAACTTCACTTGATATATTTTGTAACTGCTGATGTTATTTATTCAAACACTGGTTTATACTACATCTATTCTTGCTCTGTTCAAGTACTTAAAGTTTATATATTCCTATGTATAGGTGCTAATAAAATTGTAACTACTCGAAATTGTATGAATATGGAAAAATATTTATATTCCATTCCATAGCACTGCTATTGCAAGCATTAATAGTTTATTTTCTATTATTAATGGCATGTAAGATATTGTTAAGCATAACATTTGAATCATTGTTATTCTTGAAAGGAAGTATCTCAAATTAAATTTGTATTTTTTTATTTAAGGAAAAGAAAAGGTATTCATAAAAATACGAGTTTTTTATTTACACAATACAAAATATGTACATAAATATAAAAGTACTAATGTACTTGCATTCTTAGCATGTGCTTATCTTTAACTTACAAGGAGATCAAAGAAAATGCTAAACTGTTCAAAACACAATTCCATTTATTTTTATCCTCATCACATATTCAGAACAAAAATAAATGAAACTACTCTTCTGAATGTCCTTATCGCGCTGAAACGGACACCTGCCACACCCTGATGATGTTGTCAGAATAGCCAGCGAAGAGTGTCTGTCCATCAGTAGACCAGGCAAGCGAGAGGCACTGAGGTTGGTCTGATTTGGGGGTCTGGTTCTGGTTGATGATCTCGGGCTTGAGTTCCTCAACCATCTCCTTGCTTTCCAGATCCTGTGTAAACAATGAAAATTAAATGATACAGTCAACAATTTGAATGTTATAAAACTTAGTGCACTACTAAATTAGATAAGACATCACTCAATAGACAACAAATAAAATAATTCTTACCCAAATCTTGATGGAAGGTCCGAATGCAGCACACAACCAATATCTGTTGGGTGAGAAGCACAGAGATGTGATGATGTCATTGTGGTCCAATGTGTGAAGGTGCTTGCCATCATTCAGATCCCACAGCATAGCCTTCATGTCCTTGCCACCAGATGCACACAGGGAGCCATCAGGAGAGACAGTCACTGTGTTCAAGTAGCCAGAGTGACCGAGGTGGTTGATCTTGAGCTTGCAGTTTGTAAGGTGCCAGACCTGCAGAACAAGCAGAATTGCATCAATAAACATTCAACTATTATTATATACCAAAGAGGTGTTATTAAGACGAGCTTCTTCATAATGTGGACAGATAAAATAGACTGTATTGACTTATTTTCTATAAAAACATAAGTACAGTATTGTAGTACAAGTTTTGAAATTGAACTACTAAATAGTGTCTGAATATAATATTTTTTATATACCTTAACAGTTCTATCCCAGCCTGCGGACACAATGATGGGGTTGGCATGGTTTGGTGAGAAACGCACGCAGGAAACCCAGTCACTGTGGCCATCATCTTGGATGGTGTACTTGCACTCCGCGAGTGTGTTCCATAGCTTGATGGTCTTGTCACGGGAGCCAGACACAATCTGACGGTTGTCAACTGAGAATGCCACTGAGAGCACGTCCTGTACAATAAACATGTGATATAGTACTCAATTTAATCTAAAGAACAATTTTGTATTTAAGTTATCTCATCAAAATATAATCTTTACCCAACTAATAGCACAATATAGAAAATTAGATACTAAAAATCAGGGACTGAAACCCGCGCCACATTATGGTACCGGTATCGACGAATTTCGGTTATCTTTAAGATTACGGTAACCGCTCTGAGACATTATAAAGGTTACCCTTATATACGGTATCCGTTTTAATACCGGTAACCTAAAAAGACCTTGAATGCAAAAGAAAACGCGTTGTTTACAAATAAATATCATACTTGTCGTGTTGTTTACATAATATCGCTGATATCTGTTCATATTTCTTTTGCGGTATAATTTTGTTGAAAAAAAATGAAATGAGTAAAGATAAGTGTGTGGTGTAGTGCCATAAAGTTTAGTAAAAACACATAGCGGCATAACCACACACAGGCACTGCCCGCGCCGAGACTCCGAGAAAAATTCCGGTATTTCCGTTACCGGTTTCGGTCCCTGCTAAAAATACCCATGAAATAACATTCTAGACATAAAGTAAATATTGTAAGTAAACATCAATAATCATTTAACAAGTTCCATGAGACCTCCATATTATTTAACTAAACTGCCAGTTATGTGCTGTGGTAAGGGGTTAAAGTCTAATGTATTATGATAGGTCGGTATAATGTTCAAGTTCTACAAAGCCATGCGAGTCTACGAAATACATACCTCGGTTGACTCTCAACAGCATATGTGCTGATTTACTTTAACATCTTCTGCCTCGCAAAGGCACAAAAACACTGGTCTTCTGCCTCGCAAAGGCGCTTACACTAATCTTCTGCCGCGCATCGGCACTATAACCCTACCAAAAGCAAAAGTTCTGTCACACCTTAGTATGGTCTTCGAAACGCCTGGTAGTCTTGCCCGCGGCGAGATCCCACAGACGCAACGTCTTGTCCCAAGAGCCGGAGAGTGCGTAGTTTCCATCACTGGACAGCACTACGTCCGAAATGAAGTGAGAGTGCCCGTACAGACGCTTCTGTGGAACACCGTAGTTAGACTCGTCTCTGGTCAACTTCCACACGATTAGAGTTTTGTCTGAAATACGAAAATAAAAGTTTTGGAACTTGGAGGAACAACGTTTTCGAGGTTAGGTCACAAAATGTCATCAGCCCCATATCCGCTTGCCGCTCAGGTATCGCGTGGCAAAAAGATTTGTCATCATTATAAAAATACTGTAAAATACATTCAGAAAATGGCAGTTAAAGACCAAAGAGAGCATTACATGATAGGATTACTATGCTACAACAAATAATTTATATGATTCATGCGGATTATTTATTATATTGAGAAATAGCTTACCTCGTGATGAAGACAAAATCATGTCAGGATATTTAGGGTTTGTCGCGATTTGCGTAACCCAGCCATTGTGGCCGCAAAGAGTACCCTTGAGCTTTAACGTTTCAGTCATTTTTAAAGAATTTGCTCAAGGCAAGCAAACACCCAACCTCACGCCTTGACGGCCAAAAAGAAAGAACACAAATTGCGACTGTCGGACTGACAGCGATGCGGATACAGAATTTGACAAATCTATTCAAAATTTATTTGAGCTATCAGCGCCATCTGTTATATGTTACGTCTTGTATATTAGTGCTTTTATAGTGTTGAAAACTAATTTTAATAATAAATGTGATAATAAACTATGGGAAAGGACAATAAATGGTTTTATTATGAGTCTAAAATTTAAATGAAATAAATAACTATGTCAAAGCAAACACATTTTATATTTAGCCTGCAATTGACTTTATCTCTTTTTACATTTTATTAATTCCGGCATATTAGGAAGCAGAGTATTAAATAGCACCAGACGGCGCGGCGGTCCCGACTCATTCAATTATGCCGGTCTGCTAAGATGCCTCTTCTCACTACGGTGGAAGGACCCGGGATCATAGGAAGGAATACGCGTGACGGCAAACAATTCCATAGCTATAGCACAAAAAAGTATTTGCGATCCTTTTGATTCGTGCTGAGATGGTTTGGACCATCAAGATATGGCTTCACAAGCCAGCAAGCGTGGTTTTGTTAAAGAATGAAAAGGAGGGGATCAAAAACATTTCTTCACTGCATTCACCGTCATACAGACGGTAGAACCCGCTTACAGAGGTGACATCCCTCCGCAATTGTAGCGACTCAAAGTTGTTAATATTTTCAATATTTAAAATAATATTTATTATACATAATATTTTAATTTATTTTAAATATTAGGAACTTATATATTAAAATATACTTTGACTACAGCATGGCAACCACGCACACTGCAAAAAAACCGTAGAAGATCTGCACATCAATTGGCCAAAAAAGAGTGTTAAGCCCGCTGCCCACGACGCTTGTTTCGCTGCAGGATAGCTTGCTATAATTTGCTGCTGGGTTCAAAGTTGGCTGTGGCGCTGGGTGCAATGATGGCTCCAAGAAGCTTATACCCAAATGGAGATTGCATGCGTATATAAAAGTGAAGGACAAAAATTTGACCAAGGTCAAGGTCAAATTTTTGTGCTTCAGTGTTTTATACGGAATGCAATCTCCATTTCGGTATAAGCTTCTTGGTTCTGAGGTCTTATAATGAGGGCGCTAAGATTGAATTTAATGTGAATATGCCAACCCAATACCGGGTATATCAAAACTGCTACCGAAAACGAAGCCGGGTGGTAGTTTTAGTGACTACCAAGAAGCTTATACCCAAATGGAGATTGCATTCCGTATAAAACACTGAAGCTCAAAAATTTGACCTTGAATGACGTTGCTGTTGCCTGCTATCCTTTTCTTTAGAGTGATCGTTGAACGAAGTTCATTCATTGTCTCATTACAACGGTAAATGTTTGGATTATTGTTATTTTTATTTATTGTTTTTATTATTAAACCTAGACGTATAAAATTATTCAACAAACACAATGACATTTTTAATAGCGTTGCCATAATGATTTTTATTTAACGCCATTTGTTACCGCATCGTATTCTTTTTTGCCAAACTATATAATAATTGGCTTTACTTTTTCGGCATAAATACTACTTACATTCATCTGTTTAAATGGTAAAAAGTAAATTAAAGTCATACAGCTGTGCTTACAGCAACAGTCATATGAAAATTGGGAAGTTTATTATTTCACTAGACATTTTATAAATATAAAGGAAGGTTGTTAAATTGCGTTTTCTGTATATTTAATAACATACATGTTTTTAAATTATTTTATTATTTAATTTATATTTCGAAATGGATTTCATAGTTGAAGCGCCGCAGATAATGGCAAAAGCCAAAATTGTTTCTTCTAGCTCCTTAAAAGTAAGTTTGTTATACGCATTTGGCGTTATTTATTTTCGTGGTTCCATTTTCAATTTATTTATTGCTTTTAATGCATTGAGGTATTATACTAGAGCGGACATCGGGAACAAAATCTTTGCGTATGGTGCGTGCACACGGGTACACAGAGAAGCGAGAGGGAAGATAATGTTATTTCGTAGGCGTGACAGAGACAGAAATGTAATGTACCGTTCATTTTGTTACAAACATTTTGTTCGCAGTGTCACCTCTAGTATATTATCTCATTGTTTTAATGTGAAGTATTTTGCCAATTTTAAATTTGATATGTTAGAATCATAGTGCTTTAATAATAGAGGGGACATCATTTATTTCAATAAATACTAATTCTGTTTGGTATATTTTTTCTATTGCAACATTTGATAATGATTTTCCTTCTTAATATTGAACGCACCCATTATTGGCATCATGTGGTAGTTTTGTCGTTCTCCGCTAGGAGCTCTTCTAAAAATTGACGTCACGCAAACGCCATTTTGTAAAGTGTCCGCCGTAGTCAGTTTTTTGAGCACAGTGTAAAATATAAAATTCGCATGGTTTTGTGTACATTTAAAACATAAAGACAATCAAAATACCCAGTTAACGTCTAGTACGTTAATTTCACAGACACAAAGCATGGAGGACAAGGCGTCGTTAAAAGAACTTGATCAATGGATAGAACAACTAAACGAATGCAAGCAATTGACAGAAAATCAAGTAAAAACGTTATGCGACAAGGTAATGTACATCTTTTGCATAGTAAAAAGTGTGTGTATGTGATTTGGAGACGGATTGATTGCGTTGTGATTAAAATTGTTTGGTCGGTAGCTATAAGTTGTATGATTCATGTACCTACATAGCGAGTTAGTGGTAACGTCCGTACATCGGCGTATAGGTTGTGGAGGCAGGCCGTCACTCGCAGCTAATCGTTTCGGGATGCGAGGGCTTGTAGGAGGTTACGTGACAGATTGAGTTTGAATATCACTGATGTGTTACCACACCCAGCAATCAATCTATATTGATATTAGCCTAATTGGTCGGTGGATATTTTTAGACGCCGCGCGGAAATTCTACTAATCAATTAACATTTATTTTATGTGTGTGATTCCCACGGGGAATCCTTAGCCCGGAAGGGACAAGTATTATTCCCAACAACATAGCATATATGGTTTCGTCATAAGTCCAATAACGAGTGCGCGAAATGTTACACGATCAGCATTTTCACAGTGAGACATACTCTTGTTAAAATGATATCATGTTAGTCACAGAGAATAAACATTCTGTAGACATTGTTTGCTACATGACAACAAGTTTTTGTGTTGTTACTTGAAAATTTTCAATGTACAAGAAAAAACATTGAAAGTAAAATATACAATTTCTTATCAGTTGTCATCAGTCATAAGTATCAGAAACTTATCTTTACATTTCTTCATTGTATAAGTATTTTGTCATTGTGACACAGGATGTGATTTCACATGTTTCTCATTAATTATTAATTTGTAAGAATTACCAATCATCAAAGACATTTGCATGTTCTTTGTAAATTCCATAGTGCATACAATATTGAGAATTGCATTTGGTATATTAATTTACAAATTGGATATGTGAGTGGAAACAATCACAATAAAAAGATATTTATAAAAAATAGTATAATTTAAATGTAGTTAAATAAGCAGTTAGTATTGATTTTGCCATGTGTAATAAAATAACCCTAGTTCATTGTTAGTAACTGAAAACTTTGTATTTTGCTGTGGCTATTGGTAAATACTTCTGTTGAAGACTACAGATAATTTTATTTTCTACAATTTCCAGAATTGATATTACTGCTGAATTTGAATGCACATTTATTATGGTAGTAAAATTAAAGTTTTACTTTACAATATATAAGCTCGTATTGTACAAAATAAAAATAGATCTTAGCTGATATTATGTATAAACAAACAGATTTGACATTATCATTCTTGAAAGTTTTAATACACCCATTTATTAAAATAAATAGAATAATTTTATGTGTAAGTTATATACATAACACAAAAATATAAAATGCAATACAGTAGGCTATCAGTTTTATTTACCACTAGCGGCCCGGCCCAGCTTCATCTGGGTGCATATATTTTTTGATTCCACTCCACACCAAATACATGTTATTTTTCGTATAAACTCTTGTATACCTAAACTTGATGTAGCTGTCCTACTGTCCAGCTCAATCCCGTCTCATCCGTCTGTTCAGTCTCTTCCCAATCCATCCCGTCCTTTCTCTTTATTATCCATCCCGTCTTATAACGTGCATTTATATTTCATCCTATCAAATCTGTCAGCTATCCCAGCCTTCTCCCGTACCTTCCACTCTATTATATCCCGTCTCTCCATATACATGTACATATAAAGATTGCCTTATGAAATTTTTGTGCAGCAGAAATCGTAATATTTTAATTTCACCACAACTTCAAAACCAAACGTCCAATTTTAATCATTCAAAGACCAAATATTATCAACATAAACTGTACTTATTGATGAAATAATTTATTTTGATAAGGATTAATAGCATGAGTAAAATAAACGCGTTTAAATGGAGTCCAAAAAAAATTCAAGATTTTTAAATAAAAATGTGGTTGTTGTGCCTCACTCGACATAGATAGGTATAGTGTGTCGCGGACTTTTTTGTAGATATTTATAAGATCTACAATTAATTATAACATTTTATGGTTCTATCTTTTGTAGTTTAGGCAGCGTACACAAAATAAGTAACTTCTTTGGTTGATTTTTTTCAGTTTGTGTCCGAAAAATCCAAATATCTTACGGAACCCTATTTTTTTCCAAAATAAAATATAGTCTATGTTACTCGTGGATAATGTAGCTTTCGAATGGTGAAAGAATTTTTAAAATTGGTCCAGTAGTTTTTGAGCCTATTCATTACAACCAAACAAACAAAGTTTTCCTCTTTATAATATTAGTGTAGACTTGTGTCCAAATTTGTGTTTCTTTAATATAAATAAACTCAGAGTTGAGAATGCCCTTTCGCATGATGATTAGCAATATGACTGCTCATGGACAGTACAAAGCAATGCCTTTAATTTAACTGTGTCTCCTCTGTCCAGTAGTTACTCTGGCTACAATATCTTTCAAAGTGGAACACAACACTCAACAGTGCATTTATATTGGCAGAAGAAATAGACTCTATGTTGGTATCTACCCAAGCAATCACTGTCATCTGAAAGACCTACCCCAGTGATCTTTCTTTAACTTGAGTCTCAATTTAGCATATTTAATATTAACTAGTGGTCGCCTAGTGGTCGAAATTCGACCAAATCAAGAGGAGAAAAAATTTTTACCTGTATAATGATGTTGTTATTCTGATAATTCGTGCACATTTAAATGTACGTATCTCTCAAAATCACTTATTTCTCCTGAAGTATATGCAATTACTGAAATCGTAAACTACAATAATTGCTTTGAACCAGCAATAGCAAATTATATTTTTTTTGTACCTGAATGTTGTTATTGCAGGTTGCTGCTACAGAACTTTCTTTTTGCATATAATGATAGCCCGTATCCATTTCAATGTATCTTACTGCTACACAATTTGTATAAGCGCTCAGTATTTCACTTAGTATTCGTCAAATAAAACTTTTCTGTTTGACATTGAATAAAACCACAATAAACAAACTTTTCTGTTTGACATTCAACTATGTCTGTAATAAACAAAAGAAACAATTTGACCAAAGAGTATGTATACATGTACAAATGCGTGTGTCAAATGCATGCTGGTTTGTGTAATGTTTTATTTATTGATTTAATTTACTTTTTATGCATTATTATTAAAATCTTTTTTTATATTAAATGAGGCAAATAAAACCTTTTTTTGATATGTCTATGTCTGAAGAACAAAATGAAAAAGAAAAGAAACAATTTGACACCAGAGTATGTATGCGTATACAAATACTTGTGTATGTATGTGTGGGTGAAATGCATGGTAGTGTGTGTAATGTTTTATTTATTGATTTAATGTACTTTATAAGCTTTATTATTGAAAAATATTAGCGTTCTGCACTTCTCCTACACATAAACTATAAGTGTGCCAAATTTTAGGCTGCTGCGTCCGTGCAATTTTCATAAAAAGGGGTCCAAAGTTTTTGCATCACGTATTAATATATAGATAAATATATAGAAATACAGAGCTTAAAGCAGATTCATTTTCCTATACTTTAAACTGGATAATGGGAGCCTTTTATTATAAGGCTTCTGTTCATTACATTATTGTAGTAAAAAAATGTAAGACCTTTGCTTTGCTTTGTGCTACCATGACACATAATGATAAATGTTGCAGAGGATATTGCTCTGACAAATGTGTGCTAATTGAACTCAGTATAGTTGTATTTGGGTTACTCAATTAAAATATTGATTAAATTTTATTTCCTGCACAATTAGTATACAATTTATGTAATGATAATGATTGAAACTTGTCTTTTATGATAGAACATGTTGTGTTTGAGTTATATCTAGCTTTTTTATTGCCATTTGATGACCAAATTAGACAAGCAAAGCTTATTGCATAGGTCCTTGACCTTTTACAACTGACACAGCTATTTAAAGAAATATAGCTATGATAAGGTCTCCACTAAAAATATGAATCAAAGCTTAGAATAAATATCCTAAAATAGTGTTTTGAACCCTTCAAATACAAGGTTGCTTCAAACACATTCTCTAACTTTGTAGATATGAAAGCATTTATAATAAGTTCACACTTGGTTGGTTTAATACAAGTCAATCTAACTTTGAATGTAAATTGCTCAACTTTGATTGACCTTATTGTTAAAGTTACAAGTTCAATGACATTGAGTTTGAAAATATTTTCCAATTCTAAGTTTGATCAATTTTAATAATGAGACTTGAAAATGCTTGTAATATAGCTTAATTAATTATATAGCTCCTGTATCTGAGTCAAATGTGCCATCTTTCATTAATCATAAAACTAAGTCTGTTTTGCAAAAAAATGCAATATTTTTTTTTCTGCATACTGCAACATATATCTTTAATAAAAAGGATATTATAAATTCATTTTCATAATTTGATTTAAAGTATGTATGTCCTTGAATATAGTAGACCCTGAAAATGGCAGCAATCATAATTTTCTGATTGTATGATTAATTTTAGTGTTTTGTTTACAAATAACATTTTATGTGATTCATGTCTATGACATTATATGAAATTACTAACTGTGAAAATCTGCATTTGGCATGTGGACAGTCAGTATTATTATGTAATCTGCCTATTAGATTTCTACAAGCAACCAATTTGTATGGTTATTTTGTTTACCTTATAAAAATAAGTAGAATTTGTGAAAATTAGAAGGTAATAATTCCTTATCATCCCAGTTTCATAGCATTGTATTAACAAATCTATTTACAATGGAACAATTATAAATGACATGCTAATTAAGGCATGTTTCCTCATAAACAATATAGGATGTGTTCATTTGTACTTGGCTGAAAGGAATCATATGTCCAAGCACTTGTATCCATAGTGTTTGTGTGAATAGCTCATACATGAAAATGAAGCATTTTAATTAGTGCTAATTGTTATGCAAATATTTGTATTGTGGTTCTCCCACTAGTGGTAGGGTAATAAGAGGCCATAGATAATTCACATATATTGTTTTCTTTAATTAAGTTATGGTGTCATTTGTTACAAATTCTACAGAATTCTAGGACTGGGTTGTTTCTTGTTTCTTTCATGCTTGTAGTTTAGTTTATTGTCGGTTGTTGAAATCTTGCAATTAGATGATGGCAAGTATTATTTTTATCTTTTGTTTATTTGAATAATATCAGTCAGTGCACTGAATACACTTTCAATTTTGATCTTTTCAAATGTGATAAAGTATAGAGTAAAATTCAATTTGTATAAAGTTTAGTCATAGTTACTTAAACAAATCAATCGTCTAAAATTCAAGTTTAAAAGTATGACTTCATGTTGTGTTGGATATTTAGTTCTTTTTTACTAAAATAATTATTACAACATTATCTTCACCACGAAAAGGAACTCGCGAACTTTATAGAAATGATCGAGTGTAACCTTTGCATGTTGAGTGTAAGGCCGTCAAACTAACGCGTGCATTTATTAAGGAAAAAAGAAAAACTATGCAGGAAATTAATTATTTATTTGACTCATGTATATTATATGAAAATAGATTTGTCTGATGCGGAATTAGTTAATTTGCATATATCTATTGTTTTTGTTAATTTCTCAATTATCTTAACAAATGCAAATTATGTATGTGCATTAATACGATGGAGGTATGATGGCATCAATTAAAAACACCTACAAAGTGTCGTGTCAGTAGTTCGTACACCGAAAGTCATTAAGTATATTTTATGACATAGCCACTGGATTTTTTACTAGATAATTATAGAACAGAGTTTTGAATTTTGATAATACAATAAATGATTTCAAAGTACTTTTTAGACGCTTATAATTTAGTTTAATATCATAATGCCTACCATTCTCCATAATTTAACAGACAAAATTGTTTTCTTCATCCATCTTTCTAATAACCTTGCATGCATCATAGAGTATATAAATCAATATATACATGAATGTTATTTGAATATCATTTGTAATTACTTAGCCACTTAACACGCGAACTGATCTGCTACTTAATATTTATCATGTCTAGCATCCATATTCGAAAATGATCATATGATTATATAATTACACTATATTTGCAAATAAAAAGTTGCTAATACACTTCCGTTAGAGACCTTTTCCCTATTAAGTAAAATTACATTTATACAACAGTCGATGAACAGTGTCACCTGTTTAAATATAATGTTGGCTATAAAGAAAACTGCGTACGTGCAAACCTTTAGGGTAATTTCTCTATATGAAATGAATACAAGGCGACACCTGCTTAGAAAGTGACCGTATGGACGAACTCGTATGTCCCGTAATCCTGACAATCAACGTGTGTCGTGTTTTACTTGGAAAACAAACAGCTTACCAAACCGAACTAAAAACCCGTGTTCCTCCTTTACAACTCAACTTCTTGTAATTTGAACGGATGGGTAGGGATAGTGGCCAATAATTATATTTTAATAAAACACGTTAACCTGCGATCTAAACGTAATTGCCCTGATAATTGTGTGATGATATATTGGATAAACTATATAGCGCCTAATCCCTCCCAATAATATTCTCAATTGTAGAGAAGGCCCGTGGCCTGCAGAGCGACGTACATACCTACATAGGCTGAAAACAACAGAACAGATACAGATATTGCATACAAAAGCCTAAACCAATATCGCTGAAGGGAAAGGCTGAAGTGCCAATAGACCATTCACAATTCGGCGAGTTTATTTCGGATCCAACGTATGATAAGGTTTGAATTGATGGCCACGCTGGGGACACATAAAACAAACTGAAGAATATAAACTTGCTCTAACTGGAATGCAAAGTTCCTAAGATTAAGATTTAAAAACCATTAAACCAATGACACAACAATATTAAAAATATAAGAGAAATAAAAGAGTTAAGTCTGGATTTCTATTCGATCCTCGGAATTATTTCGTTGGGAGGCTATAAGGAGCGTAGTTTTACCCCTTTCCCGCTATCGCAATAAGCATACAATAGCTCTCTGGAGATCACAAACGTGTTAGATAAATATTTATGTGTTTGTCCCGCCCACACGTGATTCGCAGTATCGAGGAGAGGCACTTGATTACCGATCGTAGCTCCCCCACCGCGGTTTAATTGGTTAATCATTTGTTTAACTTACACTGTTTTGCAAAACGCAATAACTTCAAAAGAATATTTTAATGCCATTTAGCGAATCTCTGTTTTCAGAATCAAATTTTATCGGAGTGAGTCGGCTAGGTCATTGTAAATGCCGATGAGTTTAAACATTAATCACCAAGGAAAAATAAATATTGGCCAAGAAAATACTCTCAACACGATTACAAATAATACGTATAAGATTGTTTATTTGCCTAAAATGCACGTATTAGACAAAATGATACTAAAAAGTATCAATCTATTTCGCCATGTGGCTTACGTATATATTATATCTTGAGGTACAATAGGGTGTAATAAATAATATCAGGAATACCTTACACTTATAGTACTGGGTGTTTGTTCTACCTGGTGTTGTTCAGGCTGATGTTAGGATATCTTTTCTTATCATTAATTTCGCTTGATATTCTGCGTCCTCAGTTGGAAGTCATCAAAGCCTCATGTCTTCTTTTATGACATCAAGTTAGTGACTTTTAGTCGACCTTGAGGCCTTCTACTGCAACTGTAAACAATGAAAGACAGATTACACTACAGCGGTCATCGTTTAGCTAAAACCATATAAGTTTACTGTTTTTAAATTGACATAGCCCGCGGATTGCATTAAGGTTCTATAGCTTCCTGTGACCTTAATGATAATGGCAATAGGCGTGTTTAGCATCCGTCAAGGTCGTTACAAACTTTGTACGTATTTTGTTAGTGTAGTAAACTATTGCCGTAACATCGTACTTTAATATACTCCAATGACCACCCAAGTTTTAGCACTGAAATATTCTCACTTTCAACCAAGCCTCAATGTAAATATGGGTAATGTGATGTAGTTGCAATTGTTAACTCCGCGGATAACAGTTCTCTTAGCTTTAAATCCAGAGTTTTTAAGAGGCTATAAGGAGGTATCTGCGTTGATAGTCAACAAGCAAGAGGTTTTCTTGAAATAGCTATTCGGAGGTCCCTTCGAATATACACGTTTACTATAAAGTATGAAAAAGTTTTGGCGTCCAAGTGGCGGCTGAACATAAAATCAGTAGCCAAAACATGCCGCAAACTGTTCCACATATTGTATACAGTGGTAGTAATGCGAAAGAGATGATGTAATAGTACAGCCGAAAAAAAAACATTGCGATTAGTTGTCGTCCTTAAAAGATTCTACTACGCGAGTTAAAACCATGTGATGAACGATGATTCATTATCATTAGCTTTGATTTGTGAATCATTATCACTGCCTCATTATCGTAGTGAATAATTCCACGTGGTTGTTGTAGTCATGGACAATTTCAGCCTTTTTCTTTGTTTATATTATTGTGAGGCAAAGGCATCATAATAGATGCGGGCGCGATAAAATATTTTGGTCTGCATAAAGAATTTCTTATTTATACAGGGTATATCAAGACTGCTACCGAAAACGAAGCCGGGTGGTAGTTTAAGCGACTTCAGACACAATGCAACAGAAAAAGTTGCAAAAAAAGCGTCAATTTTTTTTTGTTATTTTTTTCCTATTGCCATTTTTGGGTGGTAAATACATTTTTTCCTAAAATAATAGTATATACCCTTTTATTTATAAATACTCTAAGGTATAAAAGAGTTTAAATTATTATTTTAGCAAAAACTATGGATTTACCACCCAAAAATGACGATATTTAAAAAATCATAAAAAAAATTGTCGCGTTTCTAGGCGAAATTTTTAATTGCATTGTGTTTGTAGTCACTAAAACTACCACCCGGCTTCGTTTTCGGTAGCAGTCTTGAGATACCCGGTATGTTGGTTGGTAGCATTGTTGTTACTAACGAATATGACCTTTTCTTTTAATTTATGTTTAACAGCCACAGTATATTTCTGTTTCGTAATATATGAACAAAAAATATTTATGTAAAAATATGTTAGCGCGAAGGGTACATACATATATTCGCGCCGTTTTCCCCCAAAAGGGGTAAGAAGAGGTGCTACTATAACACCCACATTTCGCCTTGTATATTCCATCCCACAATATGATACGGGGCTAGCTTATCGTGAAGCGCGAATGGTATGTGTTTAAAATGTTTTTATTAGTTTTATTTGAACAAGAAAACAATCGGATTTGCGTGTTTAATTTGTAATAACAAATGATTTATGATCAAATAAGGTGATTAAACTAAGTTTTTTTTAAATAAGGTCTGGTCGGCGTCACGCTATTTGTTATTTTATTAGATTGTATCTTGGTTTTGATATTCTCTGTTATTATGAGTATCATAGGCTTTAAATAGAGTAGGTAATCTAGCGAACTTACTGCTTTTAAAATATATCATTTATAATATGTTAGATATGAATATAATACCTTTGATATTAAATTCTAGCTAAATAATTTACATGATAAAAAGCTTTTATTTAATTAGCTTTATGATAGTAAACAATATTTAAACTATCCAACCCGATAGTAGTAAATTGTGTTGATTGAATGATATATGAACCAGATACATGATGTCATCTTTTAAATCAATTTATCAATCTGCGCTTTTTTTGTTCCCTTATAATGCTGATGTAAGCACTTCCGAGTTATTATTACTTGTTATGTAACTTACAACCCGACCGAATATAACATTCGCAAGCTTTACTACCAAATTAACCGTCGTAGGTTGTTTTTGTTGTTAAAGTTGTTGAGCATATCTTTACACTATCCTGCTTTATCCTTGATAGTCTTTAGCCATATTTTATGCTAAAACATAAATTGGTCAGTGCTAAAGAAGCCTCAACTTTTATTGCCTTATTCATAGATAATTTATAAACATATTTTAGTTATAGAATATTTTGTCCTTTACGTTCAAACTGATTTAAAAATCGTTCACAAATGACAAAACATTCGATATTTAAAAAACATTTTATAAACTGTCTATAAATAAGGACCTTAATGTTAAAAATGTAGTCTTAAATAGGAAACTATTGTCGTGTAATAATTAGCTTTGAGTTGACACGTTTTTCTTGTCCATCTATTTTCAATTCCTCACATAAACATGTAGATTTCCATTGTCGTGACACGTTTTTGGACACGTATATTCATATTTTTGTTTAAACTGTGGCGGTTGCAATACGCCAACTTAGATATAGCTTTTAAAGCGGTTGCAATACGCCAACTTAGATTTAGCTTATAAATTAACACGCTTATTATTTGTAATTTTAACATTATTTAAACACGCATTTCATTTTAAGATATGACTGCAGATGTTAGACCATAAAACATCTGCGAGTCGTTTTATTACAGTAAGAATTTTTGTGTACCTTATTGTACAATATTAGTTAAAAAGATGCTGTGCTAAATTATTGTTTCCTAATTGTAATGGCCCGTTCATACCGGGGCAATAAAACTGTATTATTATAGTTAAGTTCTTTAGTGGCGGCAATCCTTTGCAACAAATTTATGTTTTTTAGACAATAGTACACATGTTTTGTAAACCTTTCGGTTTGGACAATAGCCCAGATGTTTCGGCAGACCTTAATTTTTAGTTGAAAGGATAGACCCTATTTTATGGCTTAAATATATTTTCTGTAAGATTTATCCCCACCGATCCTCATTCGGGTAGATAAAAGGGCCGGTTTATTTGGATGAAAAGACAGTCTGCCATCTCTCGTCACGAGCACATCTCGCTCCGAGTCGCATAATTATTCTCCGAGTCGCATAATTATAATTTTACTCTGTCTGTGAATGTATTAAGTGTTTTACAAAATATACAATAGTTAGTTCCTGGAAGTGAGTGCTTATTCTAATACCTACACTTATAACCACCAAAAAACAATACTTCAACTATCACACTACATACATCATAAACGTCACGCCTGTATCCCATAGGGGTAGGCAGAGTTCTCCACTTAGCTCGATCATAACATAGACCACTTTATTACTTTCTTATTAGTTAGTATATTAAACTTAGTTATTTTGAGCTCCTTTTCATATAATATGTACCGTATGCTAGTGAAAGTGCGATTTATTAACATTTTTTAAAAGTCGTCTTATTTGTCTAGGTGCTTCCTAGATTTTTTGTAGTGGTGGACGGTCCGTACCACCCATTTTGAGAATATAATGTAACCCCACAAATGAGTAAAACATAAAATTGTTCAACACCCCAAAAACATTAGTTTTGGTGTACAATCGACCAGAATTAACATCAGCTCACGTTATTTTAATATGCCGCTAAGGTTATTACTATGAATGAAGTATGTAGTACGGAATCGACCGGCAATTTGGCTGCCGTGCTTTGAGCGTTTCGTCATTGACACACTGACCTGCCGTGACGTATCCTAACGTAGTTTATTAAGAGCAATGATAAGTGTCTCGTAAATGTCATGTGTTAATGGAGCATTTAAACGCACCCTTTACTGGACTTGCATAGCAATTACAATTATACGTAATTATATTTATGTTTCAATTTCAATAACTCTGAGATGCATGAAAAATATACTTTTACACTTTGATAGGCAGAAGTAAATAATACATATTTGTTACAAACACATTTTTGGGGTGCTTTCATAACGTTATAATTGCAAATACAGCTGTAAAATTATAGGAACTCGTACTTATTATACGTTGATATTACAATTTCTTCAATATTTTCTGAAATATGACTATACAATAAAGTACTATTACGGTATCTATGTATGAAGACTTATTGTAGATTATAAATATGAAGGCTTCATAACATCAGCAGTTTCCATGTTACTGCAATGACGCACTGCAATATTAACTTTAAGGATTCCTTGCACTTATTGATTTTACCGAGCCGTTCGATGTTTCATTCATACGCCATGACCGCTGTTCATTGAAGTATGGGTTTTGTGTTTCATTTTTAACGAGAACTTAGCAAGCAGGGTGGACTATAATATCTTCTTCTATAATATAAAAATGAATCACAAAAAGTGTTGGTAAGCGCATAACTCAACAACGCCTGGACCAATTTGGCCAATTCTTTTTTTAAATGGTTATTATTACTTTATTACTAACAAAAAGTAATGGCGTGCAATATTATTAGGAAAAACAGCATTTTGGTGCTGAAATAAGGGACGTAATATTGGATGGACAATAAAAAACGCTAAAGTTTTTAATGTCAAAATGTAATAAGGCAATCTTTATATGTACATGTATATGGAGAGACGGGATATAATAGAGTGGAAGGTACGGGAGAGGGCTGGGATAGCTGACAGATTTGATAGGACGAAATGTAAATGCATGTTATAAGACGGGATGGATAATAAAAGAGAAAGGACGGGACGGATCGGGAAGAGACTGAACAGATGGATGAGACGGGATTGAGCCAGACAGTAGGATAGCTATGTCAAGTTTAGGTATACAAGAGATTAATACGAAAAATAACATGTATTTGGTGTGGAGTGGAATCAAAAAATATATGCACCCAGGCGAAGCTGGGTCGGGCCGCTAGTTGTTAATAAACAAAAACCAAGTATGTATATATTAAAGACATCTCTAGGGTTTGAAATACCCGTCGCATCGGACTTCATCCTACCTTCGAAACACCTACCTCTTGGCAAAGAACTTTAGTAATTTGGTACATACTTCACCGTCTTCGCACAGGTGTGGATTGCTGTAACACAAATCTGGTAAGGTGGCGTTATCATTCAAAGTCGGACTGTGTTTGTGGCGCCCCAGAGTAGGATATGTCACACCTACTGAGGTGCTCACTGTGTTTTACCATCTGCACAAGGGAACATCATCTAGGCGAGTGTAGCGGCCTATTGGGCCGGGAGAGTGTGACGTAATTTGTTATAATTCAACCATTGACTCGAAGGAAGAAAAAAGAATCATGAATATACCTAAGAGTCTCTCACAGTGACACGGAAGCTGAATATACCAAATCATATTAAGAGGTCGGTTACAGTCGAGGCGGTAGCAGTGAGAATAGTGGATCGATCGATCTTCCTTCTATTTGTGTCACGTGCATCACCGTTCTATAACTTGCGAAGCCTATTTCCGTGCTATGTAGCTTTACATAAAGTAGCCAAATACGTGCACAACCTATAAATAGTCATATGGTAACAGTCAGTTATATACTAACGGACACGCTTGAAAATATCTCCGGTTTGACTATGAATGTCGTAGATTTTACAGCTTCATAAGAATGGAAATTTATTTTCAACAACTAAGCTCGGTTCTTCGTTTAACAGGTTCTATAAAAATATTTTATAATGAAATTTTTACAAGATCTGCATTTAGGAGAATGAAAATAATGCGTGTAATAATGGCATGCCTACTTGCAAAATTGCTTTTATTAACGGAGCGCGCAGACAGCCGAAAAAATCCTTGTTGTGCGATCTCTTTTGTTTTTTTTTTTTTGCTTCGTGTTACCCACCGGGAACACGCGACTGGAATAGCAGTATTACAACTAAGTACATGTTAAATGTACTGGTATTTCCTTGCAATTTTATCATAAAGTAACGCAGAGATAATTAAGTGACCTCTAACTAGGTCATCAATGACTTGATTAAGGCCGCGGAGTGCGGGTCGATGCAAAACTTCACGCAAATAGGAATTGGGAAAATGTATGCGCTGGGACTTTCCTTCTTTATCCAATGTTATCGAATAATGACCAAACATCACGTTTGATCGAAGCTTATTTGACTGTGCATAAAGTTGTGACGCTTTGGATGAAATTGCTTTAGATAGCTCATCATTGCATGTAATTTTCTTTATCATGCTTTCCATAAGGCATTTTTATCGATATTCGTGAGGAATGCTGACTTATTAAATGGCTTTACTAAGTATCGCTGTACGTTACCACGACATGTCGCGTCCTGCCTCCAACGGTTAGTTTCTAGCGAGCAGTGCGTTGACTTGCAAATGGGGTATTCCCAACTAGACAACAATTTGTATTTGAATTATAGTGTTTTCTATTTTATGATTCCCTCTTTGATTGTGTTATTGCAGTGGATTTTTAGCATCCTAATGGAAAACGATCTATATTAACATGTTAAAAATTCACAATACGGACACCATGGTCTGGTCAAATTTAGAAATCCATTGCGTAGTTGATACCATTTAGCCACCATACACATCTGCCAGACCCGGCATTGTAAACTATATTATCTTTGCAGGCGAAGGAGATACTCACCAAGGAGTCTAACGTGCAAGAGGTGAAATGCCCAGTGACGGTATGCGGCGACGTGCACGGTCAGTTCCACGACCTGATGGAGCTGTTCCGCATCGGAGGCCGCTCTCCCGACACCAACTACCTGTTCATGGGCGATTACGTGGACCGCGGGTACTACAGCGTCGAGACTGTCACATTGCTCGTCGCGCTTAAGGTGAGGGTTTTGATGCTTTGCACAGGCAGCAATGGAAAAAAATGTGGGTTAAAGACAAGCTAGTGTTCCTGAGAGATTCGCCGAGCTCCGGAACTTCGTGTCAAATCTTTGAGTGCCTCTGTTGATCCTGACTGACAGGAGTTGCAGTGGTAGGTGTGAGGGCGGGAAAGTCTTGCCAGCAATGGACTGTGCTCCCAGGAGTTACAGAATATAGATGTAAGAGGATCTAAGTGTGAAGATGGGTCGTAATCAATGTTAGTCATGAATCATTGATTGGTAATGTTAATGTAATAAGACATCTTTCTTTCAATGGAATCCTAATTGCTATATCATAACATTCCAGTATTCATGCTAATTATGAATACTTAAGGAACTCATTCGATCGGCTGCATTACCTAATATGTTGTTATTAAAATTGATGTAATATGTTCAAATTTATCAGTAAATAAAGATTTGCATTGTCAATTTATTCGAAGCTAGTAGAATAGCTTACTAAAGTCGAGATATGTCTACATTACATATTTGATTTAGTGCATCGATTTACTTGAAATTAATCCCTTTAATGCAAAATGCATTATGCCATTATTTTTAATACCATATATGCTATATTTTTTTGTAAATCTTGTTATCTTATCTGGTGAAAGCAGAGAAAGATAACCTTTGATATGTCAAAATGCGTGTTTTACAATCGGAAAAAGTTTCGAATGATAATTTCTTGGAAATCTCGTATTATGTTCCTCGGTTAGTTAGGTTTTCTTAATTGTTCCTCCATTATTTCCAGTAATATTCGTAAGAGCTAGATAGTATACTACATAGGGAAACTACTGGAGATAATAAGACTTAGCATCTTATATCTCAGGATGCCGAGCGCAGTGCAATGCAAAGCATTACATTGTAATTTATGGGGTGTTGTTTGGTTTTGCTGCTGTTCATGAGCGGTCGTATCGCTTCCCATTAGAGGAATGGCTTGCTTGTTGCGCCATTTATTGTAATAAAAAATACTTATTTTCTCCAAATCAACAAACACTATTTAAATTACTACATATACTTTGAAACAGATTTTGTAAAGAAAATAATTTCGTTGCTTCGACCTCATATTAGTTGGATAAGGGCAGGTAGAGGTAGGTCGTTCAGAGGGTGGATCCATTAGCTATCTGTCCGATAGCTAGCTGGATCAACTACGGGTATGCGACCCCGGACTGCTCTAGCTACTGGTGTCACAAGACCCTTCCTTCCGTGACAGCAGTATCCCTAAACCATTTTTCCTTTCATTTATACATCTCAACATTCCTTGCCTTCCCTAACCGGCTGAAGGCGGTATAACCCAGCTCCAACACGGCACGGCTAAATACCTCGGGCTGTTGATAGGCAGCAGTATCAACGGTAGAAGAGCCGTCCCCCTGCGATCGCCAACCCGCTTGCCCAGCGTGGCGATTATGGGCATAAACCCAAAATGTTGCGCAAAATAAACAAATGGCCCCCAGTTCCCGGTCGCCCTGCTAGTCCTGGCCAAGGCGGCGGTCATGGAAATGGCAGGGCAGGGGGTGCGAAGAATCCCCGGGCTACGGTAGGCCGCCCATCCCAACTGACCCTGGCAACGTACAACGGCAGAAGTCTTCGGCTTGATGAACATCTGGCGCAGTTAGAGGCAGAGCTGGAGAACATAAGGTGGCATGTTCTGGGGCTGTGTGAAGTCCGTAGAAAGGGGGAGGATACTATCACCCTTGATTCAGGCCACCTTATGTACTACCGCGAGGGTGATCAGTCATCCCAGGGTGGCGTAGGTTTTCTCGTTAATAGGGTCCTCTCAAACAACGTTGAAGAAATCTCCAGTGTGTCGACTCGGGTAGCTTACTTGGTACTTAAGCTATCCAAGCGATACTCCATTAAGATCATACAGGTATACGCACCGACATCGACACATTCGGATGATGAAGTGGAAGATATGTACGAGGACATATCTAAAGCCTTGCACAACACCACCAAGGCTCACTTCAGCGTTGTTATGGGGGACTTCAACGCTAAAGTGGGAGTCCAAAGACACAGCGAATCTAAAGTGGGACCATATGGTTTTGGATGCCGAAATCACAGGGGAGATATGCTCGTCAACTTCCTTGAGAAAGAGGGGCTCTTTTTGATGAATTCTTTCTTCAAGAAGAGACCCCAAAGGAAGTGGACGTGGCAAAGCCCGGACACTGACCAAAAACGAGATCGACTTTATCATGACGGACAAGAGGCACATATTCAGAGATGTCTCAGTGATTAACAGATTTAACACCGGATCCGATCACCGACTTGTACGAGGCACTCTGAATATCGATCTTAAGCTGGAAAGAAGCCGTCTGATGAGGTCTACGCTCCGGCCTAATCCACTCCAAATTATGGCAGGCTCTGATAAGTTCCAGAGGATGATCAGAGATAGATTCGCTGCTTTGGAACCCAGACTCTAGACAGACAGAACTCTAGACGTAGACGAGACCCTACAAAATCTGGTCGAAGCGCTGAGGAGCGAGGGCATCAAATTCTGCCAAATGCAGCGTGGAGGCAGAAAGTCCAAACTCTCGGATGAGACTCTACGGCTTATGGCAAAAAGACGGGAAGGAACTCAGATTGCTTTGTCAGAGAGGCAGACCTAAACAAGCGTATTGCGAAGATGATACGCCAAGACCTTCGGCGCTCGAATACGCGCTTTATTGAAGACGCTATAGAGCGAAACCGAGGGTCTAAGGTGTTCACTCAGCAACTTGGAAGGAACCACCTGACAAAGTTAACGACACGTGAGGGAAAAACCGTTTTGTCAAGGCCAGAGATTCTCGCCGAGATCGAGGACTTTTATGGCCGTTTATACGCTACACATGTCCCTCGACCTGAGCGTGACGACCAAGATTCTAGAGCCACCCTGACACGCCATTATTCTGACGAGCTGCCAGACATCGACCAAGGCGAAATCGTGTTGGCTTTGAAGCAACTTAAGAATGGAAAAGCCCCCGGAGAAGACGGAGTTACCTCAGAACTCCTAAAGGCAGGAGGAGCCCCTGTTATACAGGAGCTACAAAGCCTGTTTAACACCGTTCTTCGCTGTGGGAGAACTCCAAAGGCGTGGAACAGGAGTTTGGTTGTTCTCTTTTTTAAGAAGGGTGATAAAACCCTTCTTAAGAATTATAGACCCATCTCACTCCTGAGCCACGTCTATAAGTTGTTCTCAAGGTTCATCACGAATCGCCTTGCAAGAAGACTCGATGAGTTTCAGCCTCCGGAACAGGCCGGGTTTCGAGGAGGATATGGTACCATAGACCACATCCACACAGTAAGGCAGATTATACAGAAGTCGGAGGAGTATAATCGGCCCCTGTGTCTTGCATTTGTGGACTATGAGAAGGCCTTTGACTCCGTCGAAACCTGGGCTGTTTTGGAGTCCTTACAGCGTTGCCAAGTAGACTGTCGCTATATCGAGGTGCTGAGATGTCTATATGAATCGGCCACTATGTATGTCCAATTACAGAACCAGCAATCTAAGGCCATCCAGTTGCGCAGAGGGGTGAGACAGGGGGATGTTATTTCCCCGAAACTGTTCACAAGCGCACTGGAGGATATGTTCAAGACGCTGGACTGGAACGGTATGGGCATCAACATAAACGGCGAGCACATCTCGCACCTACGTTTCGCAGACGATATAGTCTTATTGGCGGAATCGCTGGAGGAGCTGCAACAGATGCTGGACGGCCTGGCTTCAGCCTCACAGCGCATAGGTCTTCAAATGAACTTGGATAAAACCAAGGTTATGATCAACCAACACCTTGATCCAAGACCTGTCGCTGTATGTGGCCACCAGCTCGAAGTTGTTTCCGAATATACCTACCTTGGACAGATCCTTCAACTAGGTAGGAACAACTTTGAGAAGGAGGCTACGAGGAGGATCCAGCTGGGCTGGGCAGCATTTGGCAAACTACGTCAAGTCTTCTCGTCTACCACAATGCCTGAAAACTAAAGTTTTCAACCAGTGCGTCCTACCTGTTATGACCTACGGTGCTGAGACTTGGACACTCACAGCACGACTGGTCCGCCAGCTCAGTGTCACTCAGCGAGCTATGGAGCGTGCTATGCTTGGAGTCTCTCTGAAGGATAGGATCCGTAACGATCTTATCCGACAGAGAACCAAAGTAGTAGACATAGCACATAGGATTAGCAAGCTGAAGTGGCAGTGGGCTGGCCACATTTGTCGAAGAACCGACAACCGCTGGAGCAGACGTGTTCTTGAGTGGAGACCGCGTCTTGGCAAGCGTAGTGTAGGACGCCCACCGGCTAGGTGGAGTGACGATTTGCGAAAGGTCGCTGGCAGATGCTGGATGCGACAAGCCGAAAACAGGGTAAAATGGCGCAATTTGGAGGAGGCCTATGTCCAGCAGTGGACAACAGTTTAGGCTGATGATGATGATGATGATGATGAGGTAGATGTAGAGGAAAAAAATAGTAAAATAGCTCTTTTGTTATAAACCGGTTAGTTTTTGTTTTTGGGAGGGAATGTAGGAAAAAACAAGCGTTATCAGTCGCTATCTGTGATAAAGTTCGGTCACTGTTTGTGCTAGCAATATCTATCAGACAACACTTTCACGAAATTAAATGATTCCGTTTGTCACGCTGTGTTTTCTTTAACGGGTTTGGAGTAGCACCCTCGACCTGTGTAGAAATATGCTCACGTATTGGAGTATTCAAATTCTATTGGAGTTAAAATGGGTTGCCATAAAACGTTATTATAGTCATACATTTGAAATTCATTCGCATTTTGATAAGAAGTGAATTGTTACCAACTTTTAAAGTAATGTGTTGAATTTGTGGAACAAAGAGTCTTTCAATATTTCAACGTTAAACAGCCAGTAAATTTTATAACATGACACACGTAACAAAAAAATCTTTGTAAAATAATTCCCATTATTTAAGCAAATATATTAGTTTTTTTTTTTTTTTAATGCATTGAATGGCGAGACGAGCATGCCGTTCGCCTGATGGTAAGCGATGCGACCGCTCATGAACAGTAGCAAAACCAAACAACACCTTGAATTACAAAGCAATGCTTGGCATTCCACTGCGCTCGCCATCCTGAGACACAAGATGTTAAGTCTCAATATGTCCAGTAGTTACTCTGGCTACAATGTCCTTCAATCCGAAACACAACAGTGCATTGAAACTGCTGTTTGACGGGAGAAATAGACATTGCGGTGGTACCCACCCAGGCAGCCTCTCACATATAAGAGACCTACCACCAGTAAAAAGTTTGTAAATGTTACATATTCTTTTACATACGTGTGATTTCCATTCCTTCACAAATTAATCTTATTGATCGGCCTCTGAGTCAAACGCTTGATTAGACGAAAGCATTCCAAGTTAGCGTTTAAGGAAGAAAAAGCTACTTATTATAGCGTTTCTTTATTATGAAGCATTACCAATTACAGTCGCTGAAATATAGACAGAATTGATGTTATATAGAAAATCTAATATTGATTTCGGCAACGTATATTCAACTTGAGCAGATGTAGCATTGGGAAATATTGATGAGATAGAGTTATGGCAAATATCAGAAACATCCGTATTAGTCATATTACTTTTCGATTAAAAACGTGACGTCACGTCAGATCTATTTATATTTGAACAATAATAAACTTTCAAATGGGCACACGGGTTTCTGACAGTGAAAACAAACATTAGTTAGGTGTGCGGCCGCGTACCGTTCATTATCTTCCTAGAACATACTCCGCCAGTGTCCAACGTTTCTTTAAAGCACTATTGATTCTGCATTATCCGATTTCTGTGCAGTGTTTGATGCATAATTTCAATCCGATAGTAAAATTTTACATAGATTGCATGTGAATCGGAACGGTTTAGCATAAACTTCATGGCCGTCGGACGTTCTGTTTTGCCGATTTACATATTATAGTTTGTCTGTCCGAACTCCGAGGTCCCCTTGCAGGTCTTGCGAGGTCTCAGTCTCTGTTCCCACCGCTTATAGCTTTGTACAATCTCGTCAAAATTACCATTTGAGGAATGTGATTGTAACTTGCTTTAATTAAGGTGGATTTGATTTGGTGTAAAGATTGTGTCTCTGAAACTTATTCCATATTTCTGTACAGTTTATGTAAAGAATATCGTATCTTGATCGGAATTTCTGTTCTCTTTTGTGGTCATAACAAATCTGCTCCACTATCCTAGTGAAAAATCTATATAAAATAAATACACAAAATATAAATTATGATACTCCATGAACTTGGAAGTGCCATAGCATATAGTTTTTTAAATAAAAAAATAATGTTAAAGAATAAAAGAGTATTTATTTAACATAAGGCGTATTTTATGGCGATTGATATAGTGCTGAGGGCATTCTCCTCTTCTGGCGTCCATACAAATCTGTCGTTTATTGTGATTACGCAATGATTTTATAGAGCATCTAAGTGATAGACTGTAGCACGCTCGTTAGCGTTCTCTCACGTGCTAACCTAATGTTTGAAAATGAATTCAGAATTGGCGCGCAGTACATTTTATAATTATTCACGCCAATCATACGCCCTTCCGATATCAATGCAAACGACGAATTTATACAAAACTCACGCCTTTATTAATTTTTTTCGGAACCTTATTCGATATCGAAGAAAAATAAATAGATTGTATACTGGTTGGCGGCGGAATATTTTAATGTTATTTAAAATCAGGTTTTGTGACTTGTAATTCGCTCAGTTGTCTAGTATTTGATGATTCACGTCTGTATTTATCAGAGCTATCTCCGTTCTAATTCCATCAGTGTTGTTTTAAATTTTTAACAAAATTAAGATATCTAATTCCAAAAGGCCTAAATGTAAGTCCGAACCACAGTAATCTGGGGTCTTAGGTATCGGAAAATACAAGAAAGTTTTCTATCTCACAAACACCTAGCCGTAAACAAGTATTTCTGAGTTACACAAACATTTTCTCCGTACGGAGACCAATGCCGCGACTTCCCGTTTCACAGCCACTTCCTTACTTCCCAATAAATAAACAAGACATCTAGAATGAGATATCCATAACCGCTCCATAAAATTCCAGGTTAGATACCGCGAGAGAATAACAATCCTGCGCGGCAACCACGAGTCGCGTCAGATCACTCAAGTGTACGGGTTCTATGACGAGTGCTTGCGAAAGTACGGCAACGCGTCCGTGTGGAAGCATTTCACGGATTTGTTCGACTTCCTGCCGCTGACGGCGCTGGTGGATGGCCAGATATTCTGCCTGCACGGTGGCCTCAGCCCTTCAATCGATACCCTCGATCACATCAGGGCATTGGATCGCCTCCAGGAGGTGCCTCATGAGGGACCCATGTGCGATCTCTTGTGGAGCGATCCCGATGACAGGTTAGTCAAATCAAATCATCAAAATCATTTATAATTTTTGGCTATCAATGCGCTTACTTTACTGTTATAGAGTTCTTCTATTAGAAAGAGAGGATGGCTCGTCTGCCTCCTATATTTAATATGTTTTGTCTGTCTAGGAGTTGGTAAAACATGACTAAACTGTTCTATTTATATTATGAGGAGAATCAAAAGCTAGAGAAAACGAATGCGTTGATTTAAGAAAAATGTACAAATATTTATGAAACACTAAGTGTACCCACATTGTACAACCTACGTTTTGTTAGACCAATGAGGCGACAAGGACAAAGACAGGTTAGATCTCTATATTAGCGCGTTGTGGCAATCGCTTGTAACCGCGTGTGAAACATGCCGTGACATTAATTATATGGTGTGTACACTACACATGACCCGAGTAATCCTATGTGAAAGGAACTTTGTACAACATAGGAAGTTGTTTTAACGAAGTGTGAATGAAAAGTTTAATGAATGGTTGTCAGTTACATAATTTAATGGTGAGAACAACAAAAGTAGTAGTAGAAAGTTCCGTAACACGATGCTAATAAGATTTTTGTCAAGGTCGTACAAGTCGTTTCGTCGGCCAAGTTCCCATAATAGTTAACAATTACCCACCCATACATGATATCAGATGAAAGAATTTTTTGTTAATTTTAGCAGTATTTAAAAAAGCTATCAGCTATCAGATAAAAAGAACAAGGAAAATGGAAATGTATTTGTAATCTTTGACCCGTTTATTGCTGTTCTAAAGATAACTTATGTAATGCATTCATAATAATTACAATTTGAAGTAACTATCACGTAGATAGACCTATGAAACAAATTTAACGGGGAAATGTCTTTTATATAATATATCGTTTGCATAGGATTTGCAGGCGATCTCCTCAAACTACCGGCTCCTGTCTAGTTTTTATTCCTTTTATTTTATGCTTCAAATAACTTTTCGTTGTTGGCGAGAGTCGAAAGTGTTTTATTCTTTTGCTCAGCCTCCGTTCATCAATCATCTTCATTTAGACTTGTAAGTTGTATTACACAGCGAAATTTAATTAAAATACTTTTTTTATTCAGGCTACATACCTTTAGTTAATATTCTCCGATATCCACCCGTTTGCGCCGGTTTTTCGGTAATTTGATATTGTCTTATTCCTTTACATGCGATATAATTTGAGTATATAAAATCATTCTTTGGCCGAGTTTTACTAATTGGCTTTCTTGTTTAAATAATAGCAGTTGGAATGATTAAGATACTGAGGAATTTAATAATTTATTAATCAAGCATTACTTTGGTCTCGTTTTCGAAACGTATTGTCTTCTTAACTTTTGAGCTGATGGAATATAGGTTTGTATTTACCTAGAGGAGTCAGTACTTAATTCTTCGGTGGCAAAAGTTTCAAGTCATTCTGTCTCAGGTATTGGTATTTGGCAATGGATGTTGTAAATTTATCTATCATAGCTATGACAAAAATTTCGTACTAGCTAATATGTATCAACGGGGCATAATTAGGTCGATATAAATGGACTAATGAACATTTCCTTCTAATTTTCAAATTACCTGATTATTATCATCAAAACAAATTGATCGAACACTTGAATAGCACAATCAAACAGCTTATCTCAATTAAAAAAGTATATATAGTAGCACGTGTACATTGATAATAGCTTTGAAACACAACAAACATCTTGAAACAAGGACGCTAACACTAGTGACTACATTACATTTCGTAGAATCCAGGATAAAGTATGCCATGGTCAAAGCTCGAAACTATTGGAATTTCAAATCCTGACGAGGTATAATATATCATCTATAATAAAAAATTGATGAGTGCGTCTTGAGTTAAACGCACACAAACCGACGACAAGCAGTATATCGTCATATCTTTTATTGATAAATTCGCTGATTGTAAGTCCACTCAAATCCTTGACGTGTGGATATCCTATAGTCAGTATTGACATCCAGACGAAATAATTGACGCGATAATGAAGCACGCTTCACTGGCGGTTGTTATGTCTGCTTTGTGCTTTATCTGTTAGAAGTGGGTCACGGGGCTCCCGCTCATCGAAAGGGAAGGGAGGGGGGTATTTGTACAAATTCAGCTGATTTTACGCTTGTTAACGATTTGTTTGTAATAGTATTATTGTTAAGTGCTGAGTGCTGAAATGGTTTAAAAAAGGCATAGTGCTTCCAAGGTAGGAAGTGTGAATGAAGTGAAGTGGAATACGCTCATATGCAAGTAGTAAAGTAGAAAGATTGAGTCTGAACCCTTGGAGTATAAATATAAGTTGGCCTGTCAAAGGCAGTGACATGATTAAGTGAGACCAATAAAATAGTTGTTTACAAGTTCTTGTGAGTTTTCAATTGGTATTACTGTTTTATGATGTGTAGTTACTTTAGCTGTGAAGAAACTACCATGCCAGAATGTCCATTGAGAAGTGCCTTTAAATAGTTATTTGTTCGGGCATTTATTTTAAGTGGCATTTTGAAAGTACCTTTCGTAATAGAGTGATGATCGTGGGAATATTTGATCCATAGCCAAAAATAAGGTTCAGTAAGTTTTACAGCTTAGGATTGCAAGAACTTAGAAACTAAAATAACTAAGTTTAGCAACTCGTTTCCATGTAATGTCAAATGTAAAACTTCCACGAAGCCGATCTCATGTAAAGTAAAACACACGTGAATTACACCGAACACAACACAAATTGGATTCGATTGTATAATTAATCTGCGCGTCAGTACATGCGATTCAGTAAAAGGTTAAGGATGTTACGTGTTGGATACGTTCGCTAATGGATCTAAGGTCTTTCCGCTGGACGCCATTATGTAACGTACTCAGGACAGCGCGACCGACTGTTACTTAACAATTGATGTCCTTGCCGATTTTATTACTTCGATATTACAAATGCTGCCTAATTATGATGTAAAGGAACTGGCATGTGTATTTATGAAGGGATTGAGGTCAAACATGTTGAAAATCGGTTGGGTTGTTTTATGCTTTACGTAAAATTGAAGCTATAGATGGTAAAACATACTATCGCTTTTATCGCTTTTATCACTATTTTCAAGAAATGGAAGGGATAAATGTGAGAAGTTGAGCAAAATAAGTTGGGGAGGCTTATGCATATTCAAAGGACATCTAGAAAACAGTGAAAAAATTTAAAATTTAAATTTTAATTTAAAAATTGTTAATGCATTCACTATTTATCAAGTTTCGAGTGGAAACATCGATATAAAGATAGTGAGATGATGAAACATATAACGATAAACATAGATCACCAAATAATAAGACATATTTGCAGTCAACTACCAGTTAATTTTGATATTCGCAAACATGATTTCTGCGGTGTAACATATCGTGAGTTATATAAGGAAGCCTCGCACGCGTAATTGCTTTGGCCGTTGGTCACGGTTCGTTCATAATTAGGTGGCGCCATTTGTATGAGTTATCATATCGAATTCAGTAACCCAAGTAGTCTGCTACTATCGCAAGTGCATGCTATACAGGAATTGAACGCCTTGCTAACCGAATTGACGTAATGTTATATGAAATAATATTAATAAAATTATATGGAGTAGACAATTGGTACATTTTATAATTTAATTTAAATTAATAGCTTAAGGCATGTCATGTTTCATACGGAGCCAAGCATTATAATTAATAGTTAATAATTGTAAATATTATCCTCATCGCAATTATGATTCATGATTTGGAATGTTGGGAAAATCGCTTACGAGAAGACAAATGTCCAAAGTATAGGCCGGTTTATTCAATTTGTAACAAGGAATTTAAAGTATGTGTTTCTTTGTGGTAATGGTTATCATCAGACATCCTTATAAAAGCAATGTATGGACATACACGATTTGCATAATAATTAACTTTTTGTATTACGATGATCCGTTCAAAGATTGATTGAAACGCTTCAAGGCGTAACTTTAATTTTACAATAAGCCTTTGTAATGTTATGATAAGGAAATTACGCAATTTTGTTGTTATTATGTTGACTTTCCTCTAAAAACATATATTTACTATATTCAGGAATTCGTTTAGCGAAAATACAACGTTGACCAACATTTTTTGACACATTAATATACAATATGGAAAAAATAACAGTTCCAAAAAAAAATCAAAACTATATCTTTCTCATCTCAAAGTTTCTATTCCACCATGGAATATTTTATAAGACTGACATAAAACGTGAAAAAGACGGTTGTAAATAACGATTCTGTGTCAACTAGTAGATAAACATTATGTTGATGATGATAAATATTCTCGTAGTTCCCGATACTCGACGATAGTGTGGAGTCAGGACTATATATGTGACTGTTGGGTGTATTTATTTATTTGAGCTACAGGCATATCGTTAACATGATAATATTCCTGCAGAGGCGGATGGGGTATATCGCCGCGTGGTGCGGGCTACACGTTCGGCCAGGACATCTCGGAGACGTTCAACCACAGCAACGGGCTGACGCTAGTGTCGCGGGCGCACCAGCTCGTCATGGAGGGCTACAATTGGTGCCACGACAGGAATGTCGTCACTATATTCTCAGCGCCCAATTACTGCTATAGGTGAGTACTGTTACTGCATCATAAATAGTTAACAAACGTTATTCTTATTTCATTGTGTGGTGGACTGTTGGTAGTTAACCAGATGCGGCTACCAACATGTTCCGTATGGTCACAGCTGTGGTCCTGGGTTCAAATCCCAGGGCACACATTTGTATGGCAACCCGCACTAGGCCAGCGTGGTGGACTATATGGCCTAACCACTCTCAATCGTACTCTAGATTGTAGGGGAGGCCCGTGCCCTGCAGTGGGACGTATATGAGCTGATACTGATACATACATATGTATGGATTGATAGTGATTGATGGTGAAGGATATCATCTTGAGGAAACTTGCATATCGGTGCGATTTAGGGTAATTTCAATAGTAGTCTTAGTCGTCGTAGTGGACTATACGGCCTAACCCCTCTAAATCGTACTCTTGATTGTAGAGTAAGTGTCCTGCAATGCGGCATATTTGGGCTGAAACAGATAAATATTTTTTACATTTTAGTTCATTCTAGCAATTATTATCCATATAGAGATTATGCACTGGCATGATTTGATGTTAGTGATGAATAATCCAGGCTGTTATATAAACGTAGGAACTAGTCATTATACACAATGGTTTGTCGCTAGGCAAAAACTTGTCGGTGGGTAGCGGCTTCTTTATGTGGTAAAATGAAAGGCACAAGAGTGGCGATGTAACTCGTCTGCCCAGGCTGTAAAGACAAAAGATATTATTTACCTCGAGCTATTACGAGATGATAGTTGAAGTCAGTCAATATTCTAGAGATTCAGCAACAAAAAAAAAATATTCCAAAACGAATACGTTTTTGGAATAATTTTTGCACTATTCTGACAATGTTTTATGTAAATCATGCGATTTGTATAAACAAAACGTGGAGACGTTCGCTTTTTATTATCTTTTTTATCGCAGTAGGGCGCCATAACAATAATACACGTTGAATTCAACTGCAGTGTTCATTGAAAGCATCGTTTATATACAAATACAATTAGTCTACATTGTCACTATCTACGCGTTATGAATAAGATTACTACAATGTTATGAATTTATACAGTTTGGTGAATGACTAATTGATTAAATAAAAGTTTGCAAGTCGATGCGTAGTAGTCGCTTATTGTTTTATTATGATCGCTTGATTCGACTAGTGCATTGATTAGCCTTCGTTCATAGCTCAGATTCTTCGTATAATAAGGAAAAATTTTGAACCTCCTAGGATAATATCAAATCACTTCATTGTGTGAACTTATACTTACCATAAAGTTCGAAATGCCATAATTAATAGGCAAACTCAATTTGTTTTATAACATGTCTGAATTGAATTGAAATTATAATTAAATGTAAAGTTTTATCCACCATATACAGTAATCATAAAAGACAGTTTGCCTTGTATCCGGATCACGATAAGTGTTTATTATTCTTCCTACGAATAACTAAGGTCAATGACACACTACGAAAATAATTCGCTTGTGACATTGGCAATGAGCACTCTTGATGCGTTTATGTATGAAGCTGTACGTTCGTCTCAAGAATGATTTGTTTTATTTACATAATTTGATGGTTATTCAAAAATAAATTTTGTTTTAAAAAACGACGATTGTTAATGAAATTAACTAAATTACGTGCTGTCAATATTTCTTATGGATCTGTTATTTTTGTACCGCACTCTATCACAGCACATATACTTCCCACTGCAGGGCACGGTCCTCCTCTACAATTGAGAGTGTGAATTAGGCTATATAATCCACCACGCTAGCCTAGTTCGGGTTGGTTAACATTACATACCATAGAAATTCTTTCGAATCGCTATGGCATGCAGGTTTCTTCAAGATGGTTTCCTTCGCCGTTATAGTGATTGACTATCAATGCACACAATGACTTCGAAAAGTCAAAGGTGTGCCCTACGGTGGCTACGAACTTGCGACCACCGTGAACATGTTGGTAGCCACGTTTGGTTTGCCAATAGACCACCACGCACTCACTGTTATTTTTATTATTAATTTTGTTTAATACAACATAATTTTAACACAACCTTATTAAATGATGCCGATGCGGGAATTTTGAACCGATGCTAAGTATGCTCAGCAATGTGGCTAATAAGGCTTTCTATATTTGTGCTTGTTGAAGGTGTAATAGACCTTTGGTTTCTGTTCAATCACACACTTTTATTAAATAATATTTTTGGTTTCGTGTGAATTATATCGTGTCTAAAAGAGCTAAAACCACTGATATTAACATTTACTGTTACATTGTTAATAAATGTCGTATCAGATATGACCAAATAATGAGTTTGAATTGACACGCGGGTTGAGTATGTTTTTCATGTGTTATTAATTTGTAAAAAGTATTTGAGGTAACCTTCATTAGCTCCAAAGGTGTAGAACGTACGTTGGCGCGATCTCGCCGAGGTCGAGACCTAATGTTCAACAATTGGAACTTAGAGTTTTGCATAAAATCTGTTGTCGATATTATATTGATTTGGTTTTTCTGTACCTGTTGGTTATATTGTACATCAATTCCTGATTAAAGGTACTGTTTTGTTAATGTCAGAAGAAATATAGGTTTGAATAAAAATGGTTAAAAATTATTATGAAAATAAATAGCATTTTTTTTTCTACTGAGTAATTTTTTATCACCTAAGTTTGTTTATTCGAAAATAAATTTTGATATTCTGTTTGGTAATTACATCAGTATCTTCTATACCATTTTCCAAACAAAAGATAAATTCGTGAACTTCGCACGTGTTAGAATAAAATTATATGGTTAAAAAATATAATTATAGATAAATCTATTGAAATATACATGTTTATATTATTTTATATACCTTTTCCCACAAAAATTCTAACACACGCTTATATCGGTCAATCGGCGATATCGCACGTACTCCACGACATTTAGATAAACAGTCGATTATGACATTTCATATAAGCGGCATTCCAGGCGCCGATATATAAATCTATATTTGTAGTACTATTTGGTCACTTTTGTACTAAAATCTTGATTTATTTCTTTAAGTTCCTTGGAGAAATGGGCTTTTGACGGTTAAAGGAATATCCAGTTACTGAACACAATTCATTTAAAAATTCTTAATAAAAATCGGAATAGATGATTGAAATTAATGATGTTCCTTTTTATAACATTAATTAACATATTTGATATTAATCATGTATTTTTTAGTTTTAATGCACAATGTTTAATGACTGTAATTAATCGATTGTTTCCGTTTGTTTCAGGTGTGGTAATCAAGCTGCCATTATGGAATTGGATGATGCGCTTAAGTACTCATTGTGAGTATCATTATTATGTTATTATTACGTGGGATGTCACTTATTACGTCACTTGTTTGTTTTCTAAAGTTGGTTTCCCATGGCCCCATTTATCGAGATAGTTTACATATAGTAACTAATTAAGTATAAAACATATTTTATCTGTAATGTAATATGTTTTGAACTTTCAATGATAGATATGTTTTCTAGTATCATTGTTGTATCAACCTGTGGTATGATTATCAGCGCAAAGTGTTGACGATAAAATTTGATTTTGTTAATCAAATTTTTACACAACGACTTTTAGTCGCAACTCCGTGGATACTTAAGTTTTATGACCACATTAATAGTCATTGTGAAGATATATTATTTGTTTGTCTGATGTGGTATTAATGATGATTTTTGTGAATGTTTGCAGCCTTCAGTTCGATCCGGCTCCGCGACGCGGCGAGCCGCACGTCACACGGCGGACGCCAGATTACTTCATGTAGGCTGCATGTAAGTGTACCGACATTGTTTGATCGTAGATAACGAGAATTAGAAAATGTTGCATACTTGTTAGCACTTATTATCGTTTTAAAAATTGTTTTCTTCAGCTAAGTTTTATACGTCTGACTAGGTAATCAAAATATCATGCAATAAAAATATTCCTCCCAACTGCCAAAAGTGGTGACATCTCGTTATCTTACTATGTATATTCTTGGTACGTGTGCACCGCAATGCCAGTGAAGTGGTGACGTCACTATAATTATTCCGTGACTTTTTTGTTACTTTGTAATTATCTCCACTCATTATAATGCCTGGATTTATAACTGTTTATTATGGTAGATATTGGCCAACCAAAACTTTATAAAAAAAAACGAAGGCCTTATTCATAGATAGTTTAGAATCCCATTTTAGCTAACCCCATGCTTGTTGTTGTGTTTTGTTCGCTCAAACTAAAATCATAAGAGAAAAAACATTCGATAATTAAAATAGGTTTATAAATTGTCTATGAAGGCCGTATATTATGTAATAAAGAGATGTTGAGCAGATGGTACAATGTATTGTTGTTGCAGCGGAGGCGCACACGAAGCAGGAGTGCGGCGCGGTGCGGGGCGTGCGGCGGCGGCGCTCCCCGCGCGCCCCGCACCCGCACCCGCCGCCCGCCCCGCCCCGCGCACACACCCGCGCGCACCCGCCGCCCCGCGAGCGCACGCGCCGCCTCGAGAGCCTGCTGCGAGTCGCACACTGGCTCGCCAACGTGTAGACACACGCACCCACACACACACAACACTCGCCGCCACCGTGCGATACACATTTATCATATTTCACATCATATTTCATGTCATTTGGTATGTCTGCGCGTGAGATTGGTTTAGTCAATGTGCTCGAGTGTCTTCTGTCCTTTTTACTTTATTTCTTTTTTCGTCATATGTATGAGCCCTTCATGCCGATTGAAAACTGAGCGTTCGACTATTCGTTGAAATTAACTATCGGTATCGGTGGCGCTTTTCAATCTCATGGTGTAACTAAGTTGTTCATTACAATTCATAGATGCGTAATATTCGTTGTTCCCTTGATTGTTGTCGTCGTCGGTTGTTTTGATTTGTTGGTCGCTCGCCGAATCAACCGACTCTGGGAACGCGATGTGCGCGTGTTGTGGCAAGTGTTTCGCGTGTGCGTGGGATGCGTGTGTGTGAGTGAGACGGCACGCGGCTGCGTCACTAGTGACGTGCCAGTAGTGACGCAGCTGGTGTGTGCGGAGGGCGCGGGGTGCGGCGGTGCGGGGGCGCGGGGCGGAGGGGGCGGCGCGTGTTGTGTAAGTGGTTGTCACCAGTCGCAAAGTTAGGTTCTTGCCCGTACACTGCATACGCCCGTGCGCCGTTTATGCTGGTATGTTCATTATTAGCGCCCGGAGTGCGACATTACTATTGTATCTATACAGTTTATGTATCAAAGACTCTTAAACATCATTAAATGGCGTCGTTTTGCTCACAAGGTGGTTTTATTTCGCATCCGTCAGTCACCATCGATTGATCAATGGACATACCATCATAATAATCTTTGGTGACTATTACACATTCACCGATGTTAGTGTGGCGATGGCGTGGCGGCTCCCGGGTGGCGTTCGTTATTGAGTGGTTCTATTCCCGCGTCACGAGTAGTGTGCTGCACGCCACGGCCGGGGCTCGGCGCCATCGCGACACACACATACATATTGTCGAGTTTCATTGGGGCGATTAGACAGCGATTTTACTTTAACCGATGAATTTGTAAGCCAAATTTGTGTAATCATTTGTATTTTCTTTACGCCTGAACAATTAAATATTTTTACTGTCGCATAGTCAATTTTTTTTATGTATAATAACTGTTTTACACGCCACATACAGGTCACGGATACAGGTGGAGTCGACACTAAAACGGTTAAATCGATAGAAAGCATTTAATTTTACGAGATAATGGTATTATATGTAATATTTAGTATAATTATTATTGTCTTTTATTTTTTTCTCTTGTGACGAATACGTTTAAAAGTATTAGGACATAGTGTATCCCAGTGCAATCTTTCCGTATCAGAATGCATGCGAATGCGTTTCGTGAGTACTAAATTGGTTGGTATCGGTTTTTGCCTCAGTACCTGTACGACATGAAAGTGTTGGCAAGTGTGGAGCTTTAAGTTCATATTCTACGTATATTAAATTTAGGTAATTGTGTACATACCTAAAAATCAAGGCAAGTATTGTTCGTTTAAAGTAAGTTGAATATTTTTTCACGTAATTATACTCTGTAGTCACAACACTAAGACGAGCAAGTGGCAATACTTTATAAACGGAGACCGCTGTAGTGAGTCCTTTGCAAATTGACAATTATTTTATACAAAATTATTATCTAGTATACATGTAACTATGTCTGTAAGAAAATTACGTTAAATTGTTAGTTTTGGGAATGTTGGAGATGCCCTGTTTTCCTTAAACCTAAAGCATTTCTATTGATATAGTTTACTGGCAAAAGTGAATATTGATGAGTGTGTACTGAACCTCTGGGAACTAGAGACTTTTGTCGGTGCCATCTCGTTTGAAAACTTGTACCTACTATCTATGGTTGGAATAGTTATAATTATTTTATATGATCCAATATTGTAATGCGAACGCGTGTGTACTGTTTAAATACAAAGAACTTCCCACCAATGACATCTGAAGCCACACGTTTGTTTGAAATAAGTATTAAGTAAGTTATAGGTAAAAATAATTATATGTCCGAAAAAAATACAAAAAAAATGTAATGATGCCGAGCCTCGTTAGTGTGAAATAAATAAGGACTTAACACATTGCACAAGGTTGGTTTCCGCTTCTGGCGTTATTTCACCCGATCGACGCTCGAATAAAATTAAATTAAGGCTTTCCAGGCAAACTGCAAGGCGATATACACTGGCGAGCGATCATGTTGAACATTATGTACGCGGCGTGTTGTATGAACGTGCGTGTATAAACCGCCATTTATGTTCGTTGTATTGAAAACTGAAAAATAGCTACATAATGGCAATAATAATGTAAACACAAAACGATTTCTATAATTTATTCTTGCGATCTATACTATGCCACTGAATAGACTTAGATAATAAATAAAAATAATTGTAAAAAATGGATTTTTCTTTGACCTTTCCGTTTAATAATTTCTGAATGCGTTGCTTTTTGTTTCTGAAGTAATTGGTAAGCTTAAAGGATACACAAATGAATTATTGCTTCCAAAAAAAATGAAACTATATTTCTTACAAGTTAAAATAAAAAATACTACTTGATATCATATTTTTGTTATATTTTCCTTTAAAACAAATTATACAAACTCTTGTATCTTTGGTGCTGATACAATTCAATATAATACATGCCAATTTAACATCCATATGTAAAATACAATCATAAATATTTAACTTATAAAAACGTACAAAATTAAATGTAAATGTACTTAATAAATACAGAAACATCTAAACTGACCAACAAAAATAGTCTTTGTATTTATATAGATATAATATATTTTATATCTATCTTTCACCACAGACAGTTCGTTACAAAAATAGGTACTCATGACTCGGAGTACATAGTCGAAGTATATAGAGAGAGTGTGCATACTCCGCTGAGTTAAGAGCGTATACACCTTGCGCGCAAAGTCAACTATAGGTATTTCTTCGTTAATTTCACGCACACATAAGCGACCAAAGCTGTGTGCGTAGAGCTGCCGCGTCGGCTCGCTATACAAACGGCTCAAACAACTTTGATCCGTGTGCTTCAAATATTCATTTGAAATGTAACTGTAATATAATATCATAAAAATATTTTATTTGCATTATAAGTAGACAAATATTACTGTGCAAGCAAAGAATAATACAAATTTAGATACTAATCATATTTTCGTTATTATTACATTGTTAAGTTGCATTCAAATCAGTGTTCAATCAGCAGATACTACGGACGTTTTATTAATAATTTCGTGTTCGAACACATAAATAGTGTTAGGGGCCTTACAATCCCTTACAATTACGAAATATATTGAATTTTATATTACAATACATAACATAATTTAGCCTCGGAATTAAATCCCATTATATTACCTGAAACATAATTTATACTCACTACAAAATCATTGTAGGTAATAAAAATAATTAAATATTTTACTACCAAAGTACTAAGATGTGGTAATCGCAATCCGCGCGTGGCTATTTTCACTACGCGCGGCAATAATCGACTGCAGCCAGGCCGGAGCGACGAGCGATACGTCCTCCCTCTAGAAGGCCTTGCGGCGGTCTGATATGATCCACGTCGGACAGCGTGTTTTATAGTGGTTTTTAAAATATTTGTACAAAACATGAAAACTAATTTTGTTGAAATATAAAAATTGTAATTTATTGATAAGATGTTCTTCTATTATAATATGCAATGGCTATAAAAAATTATGTACGATAAGATGGTGAAAAAAAAAATGTTCTTGACGAGAGTTTCTGAATAATTTCGCATTGTTTAAGTTTTTATTTTTCAGGAACTAAACACAAAAAGATTATTTTTCTCAGCAAAATCCTTCCATAAGGGTCTTATTAGTCTGATAATATTTTTATTTTCATCTTATATTTAGTGGTTTCGGATATCTTAAGCTTCTAAATTGCCATTTAAAGCCTAAATAACGAAACTTGTGTTCAGTAATCCTTATAGTACTCACAAATTATCCATCAATCTATAATGTTTTCCACCAAAATCCTAGATGACAACCTTTTCTAAAGTTAGTACTAATTATTTTTCCTTTAAATTGTTTATTGGTGGCTATTAACTCATTTGAAAAGTCCTGTTTTTAAGCCAAAAAGCGCGTGCAGGGTATAAACGCTCTTAAGTAATATCTAGCTATTTTAGAGTTAGTGTAGTGTCAAAAATATTGCTTAAAGTCTGTACCTTAAAATGCGAAGTGCTCTTAGGCAGTATATAAAATAATGAAGAGGTAGCCCATAAACATTGAAATTAATAAAATTATATTAGGGAATGGATACAACTTATGCATAATGTTCTAGCCTTGCGCTTTCACCTCTAATGAAACAATCATCATTTGCAACATTTGTCTTAATTTTATTACCTCATCCGTTATCCTAAATAAATAAATTGTATGTACTTATAATGCGCGTCCTGTATTATTTATAATGAATTAAGATTTTATCGGTTAATCTGCAATCGAAGCATAATTTATTTTCACTGAAAATAATTATTGGTACTTTAATTATCACACTATTAAAAACTTCCAAATCTAACAAACAAAAAAGATGCAAGTTATTAAGATTTCGTCATATGAAGTGTTATTAGAGTTTTAAATCTTCATTACAATATAATACAAGCCTGACGCAATTTAACTTACGATTAATATAAACCACGGCCTAGTCAGGAAGTGGCTGAATTTACTGAAATACTGTTACACGCTTGAGAAAATACTGTGCCATTGAATAATTATTTTACTAAACAACATGTAACAAAAAAGGCTAATAATTATAATGTATATTAGATATTTTGTATTATGTAAGAAAATTGAAAAAAAATGCATTTCAATACGCCGTGAATAAATCACAATCTACCATATTCAGGCATTATTTTAACTATAATTAAATGTTCATCAAGAATAATACTTAATATTCCTTCAATACACGAACTTAAATAGCGATTTTGTTACATGTTGACATATTCCTATCTAAAAAGGAATGCAAGTAGTTAAAATAAAAGATTGTCTGAGCCCAACAAACAAAAATAAGACATGAAAAAAATAATATTTAAGTAATTAGTCTAACAGACCAAATTGCACGCTGCAATAAGAGAGTTGTAGGATATGTCGAACACGCGTTATTAACTTGTGCTGCCATCTGGATAATCTAAATATAACTCAAATAAATTTCGATGCGGACCAAACTTTCAAGGAAAAAAATGTGGGGCATGTTAGGCGCATGATGGTTCCCATCAACTAATCACGCGCTTGCATAGATTATCCCTGCACCTCATTACGCAATAGTTGCTTAAGAATTAACTACTGTGCAACAAGTATGAGTATGAGTACCCCATGTCAACTAGTAGTTGACACGGTTTTTGGCCCCTAAAATGCCCGTGTCAACTAGTAGTTGACATGACGTGGCGCGTTTGGATGCATTAGAAATCCGTTAAATATGGCCATTTCGGTCGCACTAAGGGCAATTTGTATTACTATTTTAACCTTGACGGGCATGAGCGGGCGGTGCGGCTATAAGTAAAATACTTTCCTATGCTAAATTTTCAAAGGGTCAGAAATGCCTTGTGTGATGCAGCACGCGTGTCCGACAAATCCTATAGCTTGGCTGTATGAAATTCGAAATCACAACTGCTTAAAACTAATTGACTAAACTTCGTCCTACGAGACCTTCATGCCGGTGTCGAGTTGTAGCAGCTGCTTCATCAGTTCGTACGTGGAGAAAGAGGTCGCCACCATCGGGATCGCTCTGATGTAGTTTACGCTCATGCCTCGGTACAGACCCCTCATTATACCGTTCTCGCGGTATATGAGCGTCAGTGTTTTCACCATACCGTTGCTGTAAATCATAACCATTAACATTATAATCATTTACTGAGGTATTATTAGAGATTAAAACAAAATACAATAATAATAAAGTATATTCCGTTTTCGTACGAGCTTAGAATACTTTATCGAAAAGTCTCACACTACAGATAGTCGTTCTATGACTGGTATCTGTACACAACGCTGATTTGCCTCTGATCTATCGACATTAATACGTTTATGACAAGTCTGAAAACAATTGCGCAATCTAAAATAGATTATACACATACGTTGCACAGACGGGGCGAATTATGCGCTTTTACGCGAAAAGTATAGACATTGAGCACTTTCATCACACATATGGTCAGCTTTTTTCTAAACAAGAGTACCAGCAGCCTTTGCGTCTAATTCGCCCTTTCTGAACAAGATCTTAGGAACGAACACAAAAATTGTAATCTGAAAACACAAACCAACCTCCTGTTAGTGTTGCCAACACCACGTGCAAGACACATGCAAACAGAAACAATTAATATGTTAGCTACATCGTTACCGACATGACCTGCCGCCATTACCTGCTAAGGAACCTATGAACAAATGTAATATCATATAATCTAATACCAGCGCTATTAAGAGTACATGATGGTGCAAAATAATAAAAGAAAAGCAAAAAATATTGCCAGTTGCCACAGTGCACACTTTTGATATTTATTAAAAAATGTTATTCAAATATTGTTATAGGGTGTATTATTATTGAAAGTATTTTAGTGGTATTATTAATTATTTTAACATTGATTATAGTCATTGATTAATAATTATAAACAGCAATTACAACATTTGATCTAATCCTGGTAAAAATGTACTTTAGGCAAAAATAGCGTGCCAAAGATGGTGAGGTGCAAATACCTTTTTAAACAGACAAGACAGGGTGCTAAAAGCCGCCTGTTTATTATTAAGAATTTGATAACACAAATATTTAAATTATTGTTTGTAACTTTACTCCCTCTATTCTTTTGGATTTTCACATCGATTAGGTAATAAAAAAGTGTGTTTTTACGCTTCAGAAAATGTAGAAACTATTCATTAAAACCCACCAACGCTTCTTATAAATATCTGAAACGCAATGCTAATAAATATTAATATGCTAAGTACCAATGTAAATTTACATTAAGGCACCAGCTACTTCTACTTTTCTTTTATAAAATTTATGTAAGCAATTATGGCAACCAACATAGACTTACTAAAATTGCAATCTAAAATTTCACACATCCATTCTTATCAAGTTGCAATACAGAACTCTAACTTAGCAACTGCAGGAGTCAACACTATTGTACTTAGTAATTACACTACGGGGAATTTTAAAGCCTCTATGGGTTTTTATTTAAGTATAATATTATGTATTCTAGTATAGTTTAATTGTCAAAATACAGTCCTGTGAAATGTGACGAAAGGATTTACAGATTTAGTGAGATGGTAAGATAAAATACAATGTTTTTTTCTTAAACTGTAGTAGTATGGCAAAAGCTCGGCGGGGTTTAGGTGGCATAAATGGAACTAATGCTTATCCCATCGAGGATGTAGGCAGGAGTTTATATATATTATATAATAATATTTGTACAAATTCTGTGTAAGTCCTTCAGAGGCTCTTTAATTCCGTTCTCCTCGAGGACTCAACGCTAGAGGCATGGAGCATGGTGGTACTGTTCTTCAAAAAAGGTGATAACACTTTGCTGAAGAATTACAGGCCCATCTCGCTCCTGAGCCATGTCTATAAGTTGTTTTCGAGGGTCATCACAAATCGTCTCGAACGCAGGTTTGATGAGTTCCAGCCTCCCGAACAAGCCGGTTTCCGAAAAGGCTTTAGTACCATAGACCATATCCATACGCTTCGGCAAGTTATACAAAAAACCGAGGAATATAACTTGCCGCTTTGTTTAGCGTTTGTGGACTATGAGAAAGCCTTTGATTCGATCGAGACTTGGGCTGTGCTACAGTCTCTCCAGCGGTGCCATATCGACTATCGGTACATCGAAGTGTTGAAGTGTATATACAACAACGCCACCATGTCGGTCCGAGTACAAGATCAGAGTACGAAGGCTATTCCACTACAGAGAGGCGTGAGACAGGGAGATGTCATATCTCCGAAACTGTTCACTGCCGCGCTGGAAAATGCCTTCAAGCTCTTGCAATGGAAAGGATTCGGCATTAACATCAACGGCGAGTATATCACTCACCTTCGGTTTGCCGACGATATTGTAGTCTTGGCAGAATCGCTGGAAGACCTTAGCACTATGCTCGAAGACCTCAATCGAGTCTCCCAACAGGTGGGTCTTAAAATGAACATGGACAAAACGAAGATCATGTCGAATGTCCATGTTGTGTCCACCCCCATCGGTGTTGGGGGCTCGACTCTTGAAGCTGTTGACGAATATGTCTATTTAGGACAAGTGGTCCGGTTAGGCAGGTCCAAGGTCCAAAAGAGGTCAATCGTCGAATCCAACTCGGTTGGGCAGCGTTCGGGAAACTACGCGACGTCTTCTCCTCCAAAATACCTCAGTGCCTTAAATCGAATGTCTTCGATAGTTGTGTGTTGCCAGAGATGACTTACGGCACCGAGACGTGGCCTCTCACTATGGGCTAAGGCCCATAATAAGTTAGGAAGCTCAAAGTCACTCAACGAGCTATGGAGAGGGCTATGCTCGGGGTTTCCCTACGAGATCGAATCAGAAATGAGGAGATCCGTAGGAGAACTAAAATAACCGACATAGCCCACCGGATTAGCAAGTTGAAGTGGCAATGGGCATGAACCGATGGGGTCGGAAAGTGCTCGAATGGAGGCCACGTAGCGGAAAGCGCAGCGTAGGACGTCCACCCACAAGATGGTCTGACGACCTGGTAAAGGTCGCGGGACGTCGCTGGATGCAGGCTGCCTCCAACAGGTCTCTGTGGAAATCATTGGGGGAGGCCTATGTTCAGCAGTGGACTTCCTATGGCTGATGGATGGATGGTGTACAAATTATTAATACCTTGAAAATAAAAAAATGACTGCCTCGGTGGCGTAGTTGTACTAGGTTATGATAACAAAGCCGAGTTCTCGGGTTCGAATCCCGGGTTGAGCTAAGTGATATTGGATTTTTCTATTCATTATCAGTTCAGAGTCAAGAATTTGTGCCTGATATGGCGATAGGCTCGCCACCTATCACATCGAGGGACGGAACATACAAGGTGTCCTGGCACCTGTGTCTACCTTTTCTGGGAAAAAGGTGTGAGTTTATGTATGAATGTAAATATCATGTTAAGTAAGTGAAGGTTGTGTAGTACAATTAGTGTGCAGTCAATCGTTACTGAGTGCGTGTATGTACGTACCCGAACTTGGCGGTGTGCGGGTCCATGCAGGCGAGCTGCATGCGGCGGCGCGTGACGTCGAGCGGGTACGAGATGGACTGCGCCACCGCGCCCGCCAGCCCGCCGCATAGCAACTTACCCGGCACTGTGAGCACCAGGCCGCCTGCAACACGTTTACATACATACAGAATATATTCAATTACAGCCTCCGTAACACAGATGCTGGATATAAAACGTGAGGCCGCGGGTTCGATCCCCGCACCGAAACAAATATTTGTGTGAACCACAGGTATTTGTTTGGGGTCTGTGTTTGTGAGACCGAAAAGTCTCTCATAGTTCTTGATACCCACGACACAAGGCTCCATCTTTAATGTGGGGTCAAGACTATGTATGGCACTGTTGGGTATATTTATATATTTATTTATTTGGCAAAATTCCGTATAATCCCGGTATTCCTTTCAAATATATGTCTGTATAAATAAATTTAAAGATATCTAAAGTGATAAACAGCTGATTGATTACGGGTGAATGACATTGCACTGTATCACAGAATACTAACAGAAGTCAAGCTTGTGTATGTACTTCACTTTTGTTGCCACACTCACACTACGCACGGCGTTCGCGCAAGGGTTGTTAACTCTGGCTTATGCGAAAACACGTATCGTGTTAATAGCACTCGTATCGTTTGATTGAATTTTTAAAATAAAATATATAACACACAATAATACGATAAATAATTTTTAATTTTATTTACGAACTCGCTGAGAATGTGTATGTCATTATTCTAAGTTATTTTTTTTGACGTGACAACGTCTTAAATTAGGTTGCGGCTGGGAGTCACTTATGAAAAAGTGTAACGCCCGGTAACGTAACGGTGCGCGCGCAGCACTAGAGAATTATTTTTCAGTTTCACCCACTTTTTCCAAAATTGTCCCATAGCCCCCCCGCTGCCTTCCCCCACCCTTATTCCGAAATAGTGCCTATTAGCCTCCCCACGAAACCTACCCCCCCCCCTCCCCTAACCCCACCCCGAAAATTTACCTCACCCCCCCCAATCCTATCTCGGCCAACATAGGTCGTAGACCCACCGAGTTTGGTATCCTCGGAACCGTCTTGGTGAGGGCTACAAATTGACCCCGCCAGAAATCCCAAATTACGCAAAAAATTACCCCCCCAAAAAAAAATATTTTACCTCCAAAAAATTAATTTAAGTTAGCCTCCCCACGAAACCTTCCTCCCCCCCCCCTCCCTTACCCCCACCCCGAAAATTTACCTCACCCCCCCCCCAATCCTATCTCGGCCAATATAGATCGTAGACCCACCGAGTTTGGTATCTTTGGAACCGGCTCGGTGAGCTCTACAGATTGGCCCCAACCAAATCCCCAAATTCCTCCCTCTCTCCCCTAAAATATTTGTCCAGGCATAACTCCGTCATTTCTTAAAGTAAACCCCCCGTGTTTGGAGTCAGAGGAATCGTCTTGACGAGCTCGACAATCGAGAGCAGGCAAAATACGATTTTTCTTATTGACGTGACAACGTCTTAAATTAGGTTGCGGCTGGGAGTCACTTATGAAAAGTGTAACGCCCGGTAACGTAACGGTGCGCGCGCAGCACTAGAGAATTAGGCGCATTGAATCGGCGCATGCTTGTGTCTCTGTCTTTGTCTTTCTCGAACGTTCTTGGCGTTGGAAAAACAAGAAAGCGTCACAATACAAGTTCACACGTGTGGTTAAAGTATCGTCAGCTGTGTCTGTAGTGAAAATATGGAGTGCTTAGATTCGTCATTACATGTACAATGTTTTAGTAAACAAAATATATTTCTATAGTTAAAATTTGTGCAATTCTTATTTTCATTCAATTCCTTGTTCCTATTGTGCAATTTAATTATATTCATATCAATAAATATTCTACCGAGAAAAAGACGTTGTCACGTAAAATCTTCGCCCGTAAAACCGACTTTACAGGCAACCATTTTTTTGTTTTTGTATAATATATGATTTTTTTTATGAAATTTATATTCTATTATTATAATCTGGTGTTTTATATACAAGTGTAATAACTTTTATTCCTTTGCTCCGTCTTTGCACAAAACATCTCACTATTTGCGTGCCCGAAGCGGGTGACACTCGCGCTCGCAGTGGTCTCGACTGGTTTGAAATATCGTGTTAGTTTAGTACAGAGTTGGGCATTATTCGAATGAATCGTTATCTAGATAATTATTCGAATGAAAATTTATTCGCACCAAAATTATTCACGAATGATTCATTCGCGAATAATTTATTCGTGAATAATATCCTCACGAATTATTTATTTATGATTTATTCGTTATTCTGAATAATATTTTTACTCGGTACTTCATATAGGTTGTGGGTCAGTAAGGGCCTTGATTCGAACCCAGGGCCAGTACTTACTCTAAATTGTGGTTTCTGTATTGGGTAACAGTTAACTGGGACTGAATTTGTTCTTATGTTTACTGGTTTGTTCTAGAGATACTAAACTTGGTGAAGTGGGTGAGGAAAGAACCATGGCGCAGCTATCCTATTTACTGCTCTATCAATGCCCATTTTTCATAGTGTCTTGGTCTAAGAACGTGCACTTATAAAGGGGTTCTATGGGACTTATTTCAGAATAAGTGTATCTATTATAAGAAAATATATTAAAAATTATGCCATAGTCTTTTTAAGGGAAGAAAAAATAAGAAATCAATAACATTTTGACCTTATCTTTTTAATAATTTGACAATGAAACATTTTTTTATTGCTTTGTATTGCAAAACGAACATGCCGTTCGCCTGGTGGTAAGCAATAAGATCGCTCATGAACAGTGCCAAACCCAAACAATACCTTGAATTACAAAGCTATGGTTCGCATTTCACTGCGCTCGCCATCCTGAGACATAAGATGTTAAATCGCAATATGTCCAGTAGTTATTCCGCTAATGTATTTGGCTGCTTTATACTTATTTTAGTTCAGGATTTTACTATTCCCATATTCCTCCGCCACAGTGTGAAATCAGCAGAGTCCATTTATTAACGTTACCAGAAATAAATAAATTCAATCCAATAAAACATATCATTCTCGAAGGTAACAAAAATGTTCAATCAAACGTCAACTGTGTCATTTTGTCATGTACCTAGCCTATATGTATAAAAATATTGTAAACTTACGATTGATTAGTCGATTTAATGACACTCAAATGATAGATATTATGAAAATATAATGTTATTGTTTATCTGTTTTTATTTAAAAAGCCTTTTACGAATGATTAGTCAAAAACGATGTTAAATATTATTAACGAAATATAATATATGAGTTTTTCAAGTGGGCGTGGATGATGATTTGATTGAAACGTTTTTCTGTTTATCATTGTCCGCTTATCCCAAGATGGGCATTACCCATTGTATAGTTGCATCACACACTGTCAATGGCAAATATAAATTAGTGACGAAAACAATTTAATATTTCATGATAAACAATTCCCCACCAACAATAACAGAAAAAAATAGTGTATGCAGTCTGTGAATACATGTCCAGTTGTTATTATTCGTTTTTTAAAGTCGTTTTCAAATAAAATATGTACCGAGTTTAATACCAATTATTCGCTCGTTTATTTTATTCTTATTCGAATAACGAATAAAAAAAGTTATTCGTTATTCGAATAATTTTGGTTCGAATAACCTATGTTATTCTTTATTCGAATAACGAATAAAAAAAAATATTCGTTATTCGTCATTCGAATAAATTTTGCCCAAGTCTGGTTTAGTATTCTGTGACTGTACGGTGAGCGTGCATCGCATTTGGTGGATTCCAATTGCTATGTTTATGTTACGTACGTATATTGTATGATATAAATTACCTTAATTGGTTCGTTCGGTATGTATTAATAGAACTTATGATAACGATGTGAATAATAACGTTTTTGAATATACAAAGAACACACGAAACTTCGGGAAGTTAAAAAATATACCAAATCAACAACAAGAAAATAGTTATATTTCAATGTATAAATCTAAGTAACCATTAGACATTTATATCTTTGTAATTGGCCTTCTGTTACATATTATTTATAAGTTAGTCAATATCGGGAAGCTTTCCAAATAGAATAATAAAATATTCCTTTTCAAATATACATAAGCAAGTGTTTCCCAACAATCATTCGACAATTTTATCTTCATTCCTTTTAGTATATTAAAAAAATAATCAAATAAGTATGCCAAAGGGTTCTAAGTCATGTACTTGCCATACACATTTTTTTTTCGAGACACTAAACGATTGCACCCAGTATGTTATGTACCTGTATTCCTCTCACACTTGCGACAGAGCGAGGTGGGCAGGTACTTCATGCAGAAGAACTTGAGCGACTCGAAGCAGTAGAAGCTGAACCCGGCGTACGGCACCATGCCCATCATGGTGGGCACGAAGCCGCGGTACAGAGCGCGGATACCGCCCTCCTGCAAAATGCAACATACATGCCATCATATTATATCACTGTGTATTTATGTAGTTCATAGTGCAAGTGAATATCTCATGTCAAAGAGCAATGTAAATGTACTATTGTATCATATATTCCGGTTTGAAGGACATTGCAGAGAGAGTAACTACTGGGCATATTGAAACTTAATATCTTATATCTCAGGATGGCGAGCGAAGTAGAACGCCAAGCATTGCTTTGTAATTCAAGGGGATATTTGGTTTTGCTATTGTTCATGAGGCGAACAGCATGCTCGTCTCGCCATACATTACAATAAACAAATGAAATAAGGTTATAGAGTAAAATTGGCAGACTATTTCGTTCTTAGATTTACCATTCCAACTCCTAAAGTCGTTACTTATGGTGATTATATAAAAACCTGGTAGATGCAGTGACCATTAATTAAAAGTAAATTCGTACATAACTAGCCTGGAACTTCGAGATTAGTCAAGAGACTTGCAAATCCAAAGCGGTCGCAAAGTTTGTTGATAGGTACATAGTGAACTGGAAAATTAATTTTAGATACTCTATAGCCGGTTCTGCAAAAGGGAGAGGCTGTAGGTCTAATCTGGGAAGGTGGTGTTATCATTGGAAGTCGGACTGTGATAGTGGCGCTCCACAGCATGATATATCACACCAGCAGTATGAAGTCCCTACATCATCGAGATATACATACGCGACCTTGAGTGTAGCAGCCTACTGGGACGGGAGAGTGTGAAGACATTTATTATAATTGAGTCATTGACTCAAACCAAGAAGAAGAAGAAGAGGGACAGCAACAGACTGGACAGAAGGAGGGCTAGTTTAAACTATTTGTAATTACTACATAATTAATATAACAGTTCCCATACCGTACGGAACATGGTGGTGGCGGCATGCGCGATGCCAGTGTATCTATGCTCCCCCGTGATCTGGAAGGCGAGGCGCGCGCGGATTGTGTCCAGCGGGTAGGTGAGCGTGACCGCGGTGACGCCGGCCGCCGCGCCAGCCACGAACTTGTCCCCGTGCTGCACTACCGGGATGTGGATGCCGCTTAGATACTGGAAGTAAACACAATATCATTGTTAGAAACGGAAGAAATAATTTCTTAGATTTACGCGAATGTTACACATTGAAATAAAACTATTATTTACGGATTTTATCGCGAATTTGGTTTAATACAGCTTTCATGGTCCGCCCCGTGACCACGAAAGCCGTAAAGTAATCGAAACGTCGGGAAGTCGAAAATATAAAAATCATAATGTTATCTTTCTTTCAATACGACCTAATTTGTAGGACCCTGTGGACATATCGATATGCAAATGAATTGATGGTCCAGACAACTTGTATTATATTAACCGCTATCAAAATTCTATATTTAGAGAACTTAGGTTGGAATAGATAAAACAATAAGTTTCTTACTACGCTGCATGTTAAATTCATGGCAATTTATATTCACGAAGGTGTACGCCATCGCAAATCAAGATGCAATGGTGATGATATGTTAAGCTATCAACAAAGTGTTTGTAATAGATAGAACATCAATTATTCTGAGGCTATGAACTGTATTTGTGTTCAAACAACATGATATTTAAAACAAGGAAAACCTTTACTTGTAATTCTATGACTTCGACAGAATGCCTATGACTGTTTTTGTATTTCGGCTCCGTTAAGGAACTTACAACTTATAACTTTACAATTTTAAATTGAACCTTACGTCAGTGCTTACGTTCCACTTTAATTTCTCTGCGTGGTTTCATTTGCAAGGCAAAAATGTGCAATACCAAAAGTCCGAAAAACCGGTTGTGCAACACAACCGAAAGAACTAAAGCTCCATTTAATCAGTGAGAGTTCCCCGCGTCGGAAATACGATTATCGTAAGCGTATAAAATAAAATAGTTGTAAGCTGTAAAAAAATGTTAGAACACGGTAGTCTATGGAAGTTATGTCATGCGATATCTCAAAGGCGAAACTCTCCGTGTAAATGAGAGCAATCGGTTGCCAAACATAAATCATGAAACATTATAGAGAGAGGGTTTTCTTAAGTGATATTGATTTTTTCTATTCATTATCAGCCCAGAGTCAGGAAATTGTGCCCGATATGGCGATAGGCTCGCCACCTATCACATTGTGGGACGAAACAGACAAGGCGAAATGTGGGTGTCCTGGCACCTCTGCCTACCCCTTCTGTGATATAGGCGTGCGTTTATGTATGTATGTTTTCTTAAGTTTTGGGTACAGACATATATTCCATGTTGCACATGGGAATCACGGCATAAGTTAAGTAACAATAAGATATGTACACTTAAATGATATAGAAAAAGCCGTACACTTAATAAACACAATTGACAAACACATCTAAAAAGGAAGACGTTAATATTGGAAAGTACAGATGAAATATAATTTCCAAATAATGGCAATGGCTCGGTGTAGCTATGGCATTGCAAACCGGATCTAATGCCGTTACACCACAAAGGTCGCCTGGTGGTTTACTAATCGAAACTCCACTTCACTTCATAGGAAATACGTTTTGTTTTTTGCATTAGACTTGCTAATAAAGTCATTAGTGTATACTCTCTCTATCTTATATCATGCCATCTGATTTTACGTCTCTACATTGTAATATGGATGATTGTAATAAGCAACAGCAAAAGAGCAAACTACATAAAATTGTTTTAAAAGTTACCAATCCTTGCAACTACAGTACAAATTTTAAATCCATTTTGAAGAAAAATTACTATTCGTCTGCATTTGTGGTGTAGGTAGTTATATTACAGTACGGTTACATAGCTGAGGTATCGGATCCTAATTCTGGGTCGGGAAAAGTGGACGGAATATTGGACGGAACATACAAAGCGAAATGTGAATGTCCTGGCACCTCTACCTACCCCTTCACGGAAAAAAGGCGTGGTTTATGTATGTGTAAAAATTAGTATACGCAAACAAAATTACAGAAAACGAGTAAAACATAGACCAATTGATTCATCTGATCTTTATCAAGAACCTTACGTATCAAAATATTGAATTTATTACATAAGGTATCTTGGCTATGGGAATATTTCCCCTATTATACGGTAGTGGATGATCCCACACTGAGGTCTCTGAAGTCACTAAAATGCGGTCGTACCAGTTTGTAACGGAAGTGGTGTCATGGCAAACAACTCTCTCTTTACAAATCGTCCATATCTCACAGATTACTCACATTCTTGATCTACACTCAGCTATTTTAAGCAGCTGCTTTAGGAATCCCATACGGGCAGATTGAAAATTCACACACCGAACTAATTCTTTAATAAAATTCTAATGGTATTATTCATGGCCAGTTTATAAACCTACTTAGTAATTGAATGTTTTATCCCTTTCGAATGACTTATGAATTAACTTTGAGGGAAGAAGAATAAATATTTGTTATGTGGGAATGATAAGTCCGTCATAGATTAGGTCATAGATACTGTTCATTCGTCATAGATACCCTTGTTTCACGTTACGATCTTACTGTGAGGTCGGGACAATATCGACTATGGACTCATGTCTCATCTACTCTACACTTATGGGACTCTGGGATTATAAGTATGTTTATTAGTGTTCTTAAATAGAGTAGATTATGGGTCAACTACCATCGATGACGAATTTTTTAAATACTTGATCAAAATGTTTTATTAAAAATATCAGCTCGAACAGGAATAAAGTAGGTACGTATTATAAAGCTACTTGTAAAACAGATCGATTTTATTGTCATTAGTAACTACTACAATGACAAGAATTAAAGATTTTCGTCGATTGATCGATTATTGATTGGCATGTGAACCATCACATGTGACTATATTATTGCGCTTTATGTTTCAAAGTTATTACATGAAAAATAAATTATTATGCAAAATATACAGGGTATATCAAGACTGCTACCGAAAACGAAGCCGGGTGGTAGTTTAAGCGACTTCAGACACAATGCAACAGAAAAAGTTGCAAAAAAAACGACAATTTTTTTTTTGTATTTTTTTTCCTGTTGCCATATTTTGGTGGTAAATACATTTTTTCCTAAAATAATAGTGTATACCCTTTAATTTATAAATACTCTAAGATATAAGAGAGTTTAAATTATTATTTTAGCAAAAACTATGGATTTACCACCCAAAAATGACGATATTTAAAAAATCATAAAAAATAATTGTCGCGTTTCTATGCGAAATTTTTAATTGCATTGTGTTTGTAGCCACTAAAACTACCACCCGGCTTCGTTTTCGGTAGCAGTCTTGAGATACCCGTATTGAGGTATCTCAAGACTGCTACCGCTGCTTTTATACCTTAGAGTATTTATAAATAAAAGGGTATATACTATTATTTTAGGAAAAAATGTATTTACCACCCAAAAATGGCCATTGGAAAAAAATAACAAAAAAAAATTGTCGCTTTTTTTGCAACTTTTTCTGTTGCATTGTGTCTGAAGTCGCTTAAACTGCCACCCGGCTTCGTTTTCGGTAGCAGTCTTGATATACCCTGTATGTTTCGTACGCGATGCAATCAACAAAACAATTCCTATTGATTTACTTTTAATGTATCAACCCATGTATGTATGTCCCACAGTAGGGCACGGGCCTCTTCCACAATCGAGTACGATTGAGTGGTTAGGTTAGGTTAGGTTACAGTTTAACTTCAGCAAATCACCAATTCAATCAAACATTGTTTTCTAAAGTTAAACTGCCCATAAAGCATCGATGTTTTCTTTCCACCGTTTATTGTGTTTATTTGACGCTCGTATGATAAAAATTGCTCGATTATACAATTACAGGGGAGGCAGACAGTCGTGCGTCACTCCGGCAGGTCGGTCACCTGTCCATCCGTTTGAATCGCTGTCCATGACGCACACATACCGCAATCATAATGGCTCGCATGGTCTCCAGAATAACCACCTTAAAAATGCCTTAACATCTTTTGTTTACTTGTGATGGACTTTTGTTTTATATTTATTAAAATACAATAAAATTGTACAGGCGGACTCTTTCTGTTGGAATATCATCAATAGTTCATATACATAATTCTTATACATATTCATTCACTTATATCTTACGTAGGATGCCATAGACTGGGATTTGTACTCGGTATGGAAGTCGACTCCAATCCTATCTGCTCATGCTTGATATGCTCATGTTTGGCGGACTAGGGGTGGTTTTTGATGTAAATAATAATGCGTAACAGTATTCGAAACTAACATTCGGATTTCCGCGTTTCAGTTACTTTTATCTATTTAAACGTAAATATATTAAGTCTGCCAGATATTTGTGTAGTAGGAATAAAAATAGTGTGTCACAGACATTTGCGAGTTCAATCACGAAAGTTTTTTGATAACTATTCTGGTCAGCGGTAGGAAGCGTTGTGAGTTATACGTTGCGTGTGAAATTACATGTAATTATTACACAACTATCACTGCCGCCATTTCTCAATCGGAATCTGGACTGACGTCTGCAATAAATGAAATAGTTTCCATATATCACATGTAGAAAGTATAAATCAGGTTTTGTTGGACAATTTCATAATTGACATCTTTATTTATCAAGCCCTAAAATTGTATATCTAATGCCTCCTCAACTGATCATCATACCTCTGTCAACAGATGTATCTGCAGACATCGTCTTCAGATGAGTGATGCGATTGTCAACGTGTAAGGGTTATTTAATTAAGGGACTATGTTTTCAGTTTCTAAGACAAGCTATCAGTAAAAACGGTATCATAAAAATTGAGGCAAACGAACGAAAGGGTAACTCCTGAGTAAACGATTACCACATAACTGTTCGCGTAGACATCCATGACTGGAAATTATAGTTGCACATCCAACATTTCATCCAACTTCCACGAACACATTACAATCGTGGCCAAAGATTCCTTTCGCAGGCTAGGATTTGTCCTTCGAAATACTCGAGATTTTAGGAGTCAACATGCTATCAAGCTTCTATATAACACCCTCGTGCGCAGTAAGCTTGAATCAAGCTGCGTTGTGTGGAATCCACACGAAAGTAAATACATCCTACTACTGGAAAAAGTACAGAAGATATTTTTAAGATCCCTATACAAGCGTGAGAATGGGTATTACCCATATCTATACCCAACTTTATTCTTACTGGGCTGTCTGAGTTATAACTCGCTTCAGGTTCGGCGCCAAATGCAGCAAATCTTAATAGCCTATAAAATAATCCACAACAAAATTGATGCGCCAGAATTACATAATGAGATTGTTCGCATTTTCGTTCCAGATAATTATTGCCGAACTCGAAATCATTTGTTGTTCTCAGTAGTACCAAGTAGAACCGTTGCTAGAGTCAAGTCTCCACTGCCTCGTACCCTCAAAATGTTAAACAGATTCCTGGACCAAAACCCACAGTGTGACGTGTTTACGAGTGACAGAAGATTATTCATGTTAGAGTGTCTGAGGTTTTGCGAGCGGGAAGTATGAAAGAAAATTTTAATACATATATACATGTTTTAATACTGTACTGTTGCATAATAACATAAACATTGTGTTGAATAGTGAATAGTATAAGTGGTGTCTGTAACCGTTCTATTCGGTAAATAAATAAATAATAAAAAAATAAATAATTCATAATAACGAGTGCAGGAGATAATGGCCTTTACTGATCCAACAAAGGGTTACGATGAAGGGCGCCGGACGTTTGTTGGTACAAAAAATACATTTGAAGGGATTGTATGAATACGACGAAAACCGAGGACGTCATGTTGAACAGCGATGGAGGTATTATTTCAAAACCTAAAAGTTTGCAACCGGAAAGTGCACTGGTGGTAGGTATCTCATATGTGAGAGGCCATCTGGGTAGGTACCACCGCAATGTCTATTTCTCCCGTCAAACAACACTGCTTAAATGCACTGTTGTGTTTCGGATTGAAGGACATTGTAGCCAGAGTAACTACTGGACATATTGAGACTTAACATCTTATGTCTCAGGATGGCGAGCGCAGTGGAATGTTGCTACTGTTTATGAGCGGTCGTATCGCTTACCATCAGGCGAACGGCTTGCTCGTCTCGCCATTCACTGCAATAAAAAAAAAAAAAAAAAAAAATCGGAGCAGTAAGACCAGAATATTACATATAAACCCGTGGCACAAATTAGAATAGTCAAACATCACTAAAAGAAAATATGGCGGGCAGCAGATGGATGCAGGCTGTTTAATTTATTTATTTATACAAGGAAAGCTTGCAGACTAATAATTAAATTAGTAAAAAATAAATAAAGTAACAATATAGCTAATTACAAGCCTTCACATATAGCTACTAATTATAGTTACACCAAAATAATTATGTTTAATGCAAAAGACACATAAAATAATACAAACAAACTACCAAATTAAATCTCATTGAAAAACTGATCACTTAATTTACGTTTAATCACCGAATTGCTCGTACAAAATAAATATATCCAAATTATAAGGAAGTGAATTAAACTTACTAAAAGAACGAGGCAAGAAAGCATTACGTCTATAATTAGTTCTTGTAAATGGAAATTTTAACAGTGGCCGCAGTCTCAATTACCCGAGCTGATTAGTACTTAACCCTATTTTACTCAATAAGTCAGAGCAATCAATATGTCCCTTAGCGATATTGGACAAATAACATATATCGTTTATATCTCTTCGTAAGTGCAATGGCATTATATGATGCCTTTTACAACGATGGATATAGTCTATTGATGTTAACCGTTCCTTAAAATCTAGAAAGAGCAAAAAAAATTTTTGTATGTTTTCAATACGATTTATATAAACGTCATATTGCGGGTTCCATACCTGTGAAGCATATTCTAAATTACTCCGCACAAATGAGCAGTATAATATTTTAATGCATTTTAATGATTTAAAATCAGCTGACATGCTCATTATAAAGCCCAGTGCCTTTGATGCTTTCTTAACTATATAATCAACATGTTTATCGAATAATAGATTACTATCATGTATAATGCCAAGATCGCGAATTTCGTTGACTATATTAATTATAGTGTTGAAGACCGGAATGTTGGCACGGCGATGAGCTGAATAAATAAAAAAAGTTAACCTTTGCTGTAACTCAGAAGTATTTGCTCAATTTGCAATATTTTGTTTACATTAGACCATTAAAAATACATGCGAAATCGTCTAGTGATAAATCTAATATGGGTGAAAGGTTATTGATTGATAACTTGTTTACATCTTTTGGCAATGTTTATAAAAGTGAAATGAAACGTTTTTATTACGTTTCATACGTTGAAACGTTTTTATTACGTTTCATACGTTGAAACGTAATGAAACGTTTTTATTACGTTTCATTTTAAATAACATACATAGATCTGACTTGAAGGCCTTTTAGTATATTATATTTTTCACACACTAGAAAAACATATAATAACCAAGAAACCATGACGAAAGCGAGTTACTTACTTGTGTCAGTTTAAAGAAATTAAAAATAAAACAATTGTTTTAATATTGTGAAATAGAATGCATTTTAAAAGAACGATCTCTGTCAGAATATGAGCTCAATGGTCGGAGTAGTGATATACAAATGAAGGCAAAGTGACGACGAGCAATCTCGCGCTAAGTACTTTTACTTACCAATGCTACATACAAGTCAATGAACTTTGCTCCAAGAATTGATTTCCACAAGATCCATACTGATTATAAACAAATTTACTTTAATGACGACATAACACATAAATTCTCAAAGATTGCAATTGGATAATATTGATATTGAGTTTAGTATACACAAATCTTTTATAGGTAAATAGAATATAACAAAATATATGTTTCTTTAGATTATGTGATGGGTGTGCGAATCTAAATATGCCTACTTATCTGTATCTGTATCAGCCCATATACATACGTCCTACTGCAGGGCACGGGCCTCCTCTACTATCGAGAGTACGATTGAGAGTGGTTAAGGCATATAGTCCCCTACCCTGGCCTAATGCGGGTTGGCGGACTTTACTATACCATAGACATTTTTGTAAATCGCTATGGTATGCAGGTTTCCTCACGATGTTTTCCTTCACCGTTTTAGTGCATGGTGATTGACTATCAATACACACATAACTCCGAAAAGTCAGAGGTGTAATCCTAGTTATACGTGAGAATATTTGCGACGAATATTAATCACGACCAAATAAGTTAACAAAAGATGAATTGAATATGAATGGCTTTTGTAAATGGTACCGAAGTCAATGTAGCACAGAAAATGGCGGTTCAACAAACCAGATTACAATTTGTACAGAATCGTCTCAGCCCTCAGGTATTGTATTTGTAACTAAGACTCAAATATATGAAGAAGATATTTTTACACGCCCTATCACATAAAAGATAATTATATAGCTTTAGAACAAATAGGTTGACATATATCAATAATTCCATCCGGTTTTAGGATCAAATTCTCGAAATGATGATCCGAATCTCACCGAACTAATAAAACGGAAAACGAAATCTTGTATTTTCTCCTTATCTCATATAAATGGAAATACTAAATGAATAAACGTATAAAACACTTAAGCCTATATTGTCTTCATGAACCAAACTATTTACAAATAAAAGGAGTGAATGAATCTAACTAATGTATGACATTTATGGGTTCAATAAAGTATTTTCGTTTGATTTAACACAGGAGCATACTTTGCATCATCATCAAGCATTTACCTTTGCCGTAAGATGACCTAAAGACAGCAAAGACAATCAAAGACTATTTTAGTCACGTGTCGTTTCAATTTCGAACATTATAAATAAACAGAGATAACACATTTTAAAAACAGATTCACGCGAATACGACATTCAGATATAACTCTACATTCTTAATTCATCGCTATACATGTATTTTGTATCAAAAGCATATATTTTCAAATAACTAAACGTTTTTCCCAACTTAGTGTCGATGGAATGTTTATAATGCTACTTTCATATGTCCTTATCGGATGTGGAACAAATAGTATTCGATTATATAAATATTGATCCGTGCCTCGAATTCGCCATCTCTGGAGTAGAGTTATACTTAGCTTCTGACTTCACACGTTATTTATATATATATTTTTAAGGAAATAAAAAAGAAATATGAATAACTCTCCACTGTAGAATTGGAGTTTTTCCTAATGTCAAAGTATTTCTTATTTTTGCAGCTGAGAAGATAATTAAAATCACTACATGTAAAGATGTTAAACTAATTTTGTGTTTATATTTAATCCAACTGCCGGGTGTAAGGCTCCTCTTCTTTCAAGTCAGAGTAAGATACGATAGTGTAGAGCTTCAGTTAAGCTTTCTGTTACTGGTATATGAAAAAAGAATGCACCAAACGGCCTTATACATAGTTTTAAAACTTATTTTAACTATTGAATGTTTTGTCCTCTTCGCCCAAACTGAATTCAAATATCGTTCAAAAGGGATAAAAGATTCGATAACTATAATAGGTTTAAAAAGTGTCTATGAATAACACCGTTAGATTTGGTACAGTGGCCGATTTGGAATCACAATCGCTATATAGACGCCATACATTTCTTCCAAATAATTGAAAACTTTAAGACTTAAAATTGATGTGATTTAATATTTCCTAAATGTATCCTTTGTGTCTTGAAGTATCAATGTGATTTTCAATAAAATGAATAATTGCGTAAGCAATACTTACATTTTTAATCAACTAGGAGGTTAACAGGTCGAGTTAAAGTCAAAGTAATTTTGGATTAAATAAAAAGAATATTTGGCTTGCATTCAATTCACCGCATGAAGCATTTCATTCGATAATGTTTCTACGGCATTGCAGGCCATTCTTTTAAAACAGGTTATGGTAATTGGGTACCATTGGGGTAAGCAGATTATGTTACGCCCACAGATGGGAGTGATCTGTGGTTACGCCTTATGTTTTCCGCTTTTTTGTTTGGTGTATCGTACTACTATGATTTTAATTTTATTAATATTTTACCATAGAACTACAACTGTTTTTGCGTCAATCTCGATGCTTCCCTTCAAAAACACATTATTTAAATAATAATCAGTATAATATTACAGTAATAACATAGTAGTTTTAAATTACACCTCGATGGTTATGATTCGATTGATAAGTAATCAGTTAATTTATCTTTTTTCCACTTATCTTTTAGCCATGTGGTATAGCGAATATAAAGATGATTCGAATTATTTTTACTTTTGACACACATATTACATGACATAAATATATTATCTTGCATACAAGATGTTATTTATTCTAAACTAGCGGCCCGACCCAGCTTCGCCTGGGTGCATATATTTTTTGATTCCACTCCACACCAAATACATGTTATTTTTCGTATTAATCTCTTGTATACCTAAACTTGACATAGCTATCCTACTGTCTGGCTCAATCCCGTCTCATCCGTCTGTTCAGTCTCTTCCCGATCCGTCCCGTCCTTTCTCTTTTATTATCCATCCCGTCTTATAACGTGCATTTACATTCGTCCTATCAAATCTGTCAGCTATCCCAGCCCTCTCCCGTACCTTCCACTCTATTATATCCCGTCTCTCCATATACATGTACATATAAAGATTGCCTTATGAAATTTTGACATTAAAAACTTTAGCGTTTTTTATTGTCCATCCAATATTACGTCCCTTATTTCAGCACCAAAATGCTGTTTTTCCTAATAATATTGCACGCCATTACTTTTTGTTAGTAATAAAGTAATAATAACCATTTAAAAAAAGAATTGGCCAAATTGGTCCAGGCGTTGTTGAGTTATGCGCTTACCAACACTTTTTGTGATTCATTTTTATATTATAGAAGAAGATATTATAGTCCACCCTGCTTGCTTCGTGCGAGTTGGCGGATTTTATTTCACGTAGAAATTAATCCGAAAAGTCAGAGGTGTGCCCTGGGATTTGAACCCGTGACCATCGTTAACTTGTTGGCAGTCGCGTCTATTACGTTACCATATACAAATTAATAAAACCTTCATACTGCCTTACCAGGTGACGTAAGTAATAGAACAAATATTTAAAAATATAAAACTGCATATCGTTTCATTATAATGTCTAGATACGGCATCAACGTACCAATATTTTTTTTATTCTTGAGTCTGAAAACAATACTAATGCGAAATTTAAATATGTCCCCCAGCGCATCTAAAAGTATAAATTCAAAAAACAATGTCGTTTATGAAAACGAAAAATTATAATTAGATATATTTTGGTATACTCCGGCAAAACGCTTCGATAGAGTATACTTTGTTTAAAACTGTTGCAATAATCTCAAAAAACAATGGGCGATTTTGGTAGATGTGGACATCGTTTTAATTTACATTTAACAAAATTATGCGCAAGACGCCGTATCTAGATAATATTATATACACGATGTACACATTTTTTGAATTTTGTTCTATTTCGTCAGCCGTCAATGAAAGACAATGGAAAGATAGATCATTTTACGTTGGGTGGTAGTTGAAGCTGGACCGTCTTTTACGTCTCCCGTCAAATAAACAAAGATCATCCTATACTGGCTGGACGCATCACGCTTGAACGATACCCAAAAAAAAGGTTTTTAGTATCTTCCTCAGAAATTTTCCTATTTTTCTCACCCCTAAAACCACTTCCACGAATATTTCAAGACCAAAATCAGCCAAATTGGTCCAGGCGTTGTTGAATTATGCGGTTACCAACACATTTTGCGATTCATTTTTATATATAAGATTAGTTTTTAAATATATGTCTGCCTTATGTTTTTTAAACGTTGAAGTAATATAATACGTTTACGATTATACGTCTATGAGGTGTTGTTATAGCACTGTATCTCATAGTACAACAACACCATTAGCGGAGTGCAGGCGTACCCGATGCACTTAGAGGAAACTATAAGTATGCAAGTTATGATTTAAAAGTCTACTACATAGATTTTTCAAATCACGACTATAATTAATTATCGTCCACAAAATAAAAAAACCATATAATTTCTTTCTTCAAATTAATTACAAAAGACAAAACATATAATACTGACAATATTGAAATGAAAAAAATAAGATTTTCAGTCATCCCTGTCTCCCTATGGTGTTCTGCGGGAGCTGGGCAACTACTGGTTCGATTAACGAAATATAAAAGGAAAGAAAGAAACCTTTAGAATTCCATCACGAGAAATATAAACTAACAACACTATTAAACTATAACCAACACAGAATGAAAGTATCGTAAGGAATCATGCATGCCAAACATGCAATGTCTATTGCTCCCGCTAAACAGCAGCGGAAATGCACTGTTGTTTCGGTTAGAAGGACCTTGTAGCCAGAATAACTACTAGTCATATTGAGACTTAACATATTGTTTCAGTGGAATGCCAAGTACTGCTTTGAAATGCCAGGTGTTATTGGGTTTTGCTACTGTTCATAAGCGGTCGTATCGCTTACCATCAGGCGGCGTACGGTATGCTCGTCTCCCCATACATAGCAATTTAAAAAAAACGATTTTGAAGTTCATTATGTATTATAATAAAAACCATAAAATGAAATCATTATCGATGACAGGGAATATTTTATTGATCGTCATGAATTTCTCTATTAATAAAACTAAAATACTAAATAGTAAATACCTACTGACTGTCAGAAAATCCACAATATAGACTTACTATTCTTGAATGATAAAAACTTGCGCGAAGTTCCATAAACAGTAAAATAGGAAGAAGCGGAGAATATATTTTTGAATTCTCCGTAATAATGAGGGATAAAGTTACTCGTACATATTAGTAATGTGGAAAATAACGATACAATTTTGATTAAATTGTTTAATTTAAAAGATTTCCCTCATCATAATACAGTTGAACCAAACAATGATAAAAGCACTTTGTTTACAAACTCACAAGCAATGTTAGGATATAGGTAATGTATAATAAATTAGATTAAGATTATTTGCGATAAGTCGAGTGTTATCAGTACCGGTAAGGGAAGCAAAATAAATGTCAATGTGTTCATTATTTTGTAATATCGTTACGAAGAAATGTCACACTATTTAACGAAAAATAATTACGCTAGACTGGCCAAAAGCCAATGTAAAAAGGTAAAGCTAATATATGAAACACTTGGCAGTCACACTTTTCTGAAAATGGATCTTCAGTATCTAAACACGAACTACGTAATCACAATAAACGTGCTAAATTCTTGAAATATTATACTTTGATTCAAATGTTATATGTATAGCACATTCGTCATACATTGTGATATCATTTATTTAGCTACTTGCGTTTGTTTTTATTTCAATTTTTAAATTAGGATCAAAATTATCAATCACCACATCATATGCGTATAACCCAAATTATTGTAGTGGTAAAATATCACGTAGATGTTAATTGCCGGTGATGAGGTATCTCATATGTAAGAGTCCGCCTGGGCTTGTTTCTCCCGCTAAACAGCAATGTAAATGCACTGCTGTGTTCCGGCTTAAAGGACATCGTAGCTAGAGTAACTACTGGAATATCAAGATTTAACATCTATTGTCTAAGGATGGCGAGCGCATTAGTACGCCAAGCATTATTTTGTAATTCATGGTATTATCCTAGATAAAACCAGTGACCTGCATTGAAACGTATATGTACTGATGTTGTTTTTATTAGACTAGACTCCAGAGTTCTATTTGTAGAATTGTTTGCCACGGTTTGTCGGTTATGACCGTAGATAAATATTATTGAACACAAAACCTTAAAGCAATATTAGCTTATGATTGATGAATACATCAGTTATTTACAGTTTATATTTAAAATAACAAACTAACAAAACGCTTGTGATATTGCAATTTTATATATTATAAATGGAATCACGTATGTAAACATACACAAATTCACGCCTTTTTTTCCCACAAAGGCAGACCTATCCCTTTTGGGAAACTGGTGCAACCAGAACGCGTTTCGCCTTGTATTTTCCATCCAAATTTCTGACTCCGGGCTGATAATGAATAGAAAAATCCAATATGACTTTGCCCGACCCCACGATTCGAACCCGAGGCCTCAGCTTTGCAATCATAAAATCATGTAGTGCAACCATAGATTAGAATTATATACAGAGATAGATGCGCAACTCAACTTTTTTTTGTTTTCCGACGTGATTTCGCCATCAGATGGCGCGTTAGGCAAACGCGCGAAATTTCATATTTGTTATTCCAATATTTCAAAATGTGTATCTTTCGTAACTTCTTGTAATTTTAACCAATATCAAGTTGAAATTATTTTAATATCAAGAAAGTTCATAATATCAACATACGAAACATATTTTTTGGTTTAGTGGTACACTTCTGTCATTCAACAATTAGATTTAAACTAATTACCAGATAATTTCCCGTTCTCGCCAGAGCGTGGCGCTAGAATCGAAATAATCGTTTTCAATATTTTTCATATACAAAGTCGCACCTATATGAGTGCAACTGCGCCACCGAGTTAGTCATAATACCATGTATAGAGAAATAATTAATTGGGAAAACCTAACAATGCCTTCCAAGTTTCTCATCGATATCCGGCTACAAAAACACTGCTATTTGTATTATTATGCTAATATTTACAATCTACGGGTGTGTACTGTACTCTGTACTATGTAATACATATTTTTGTTACATGGCCGAGTATTATTTTTGCTATTTGGTTTATTTGGCTTTAAATCGGTTGTAGAATTGCGTGTTCCTGTAAATTAGTAGCATGTCTGCTTACCCCTGTAAGTACACAATCGCCAGGATATGTATGGCCCTGTTTACGTATTTTATCTAATTGATTTCCTATCAAAATCGTTATAGTCCATTGAAATGTTACATGAGCTTTGCATTTTTTAGAGGACGCAATTTTATTTTTGGGATATGTGTGGGCGGTCAATAGAAGCGTAACCTCAAGTTTGTGGGGTCGCCACCCTTGTCCCCCGGCCGCCATCTTGGAAAAAGGGATGAAAACATTTCTTTCGCGTTATCTCGGAAACTATACGTCTTACGAAAAATTTGTTAAAACATAATTTGTAGCTAATTGTATTGCCTACAAATATGTTTATATAACTTTTTGCCCTAAATTAAGAATTAAAGAAGTTATAAGCAAAAAAGTGTGTAAATTTTTATAAAATAAATATATTTTGCTCTATAACTTTTTATAAAAAAAAATCTCACATATTTGCTTTTTTTTTTTATTAACCTATTCTGTGCCACTGATGGGCAAAGTTCTCCCTCAACTCCTTCTACTTATCCCTATCAGTTGCTGATGTCATCCAAGTGCTGCTAAATTGGTCGAGATCGTCACCTTTTACGAAGCCTGCCGCGTGGCCTCTCGCCATCCTTAGGCATCCATTGATTGGCAATCTTTGCCCACCTCTTCGGGTGCATCCGGATGATGTGGCCCGCCCAATCCCAGTTTAGTTTAGCTGATTTCTGTGCAACATTCTTGACTCTGGTTTTGGAGCGCAAGGTGTTAGTGCGCACTCTGTCCATGCGTGTTACGCCTAGCATCCTATGCTCCATAGCTTTTGGACAAACCCGGGCCTGGAACTCTGAAGTTCGGTCAAAGACCAGGATTGAGCACTGTATGTGAGAGTTGGTAAGATACAAGTCGAAGAGTCTACTTTTAAGAGAAACGGGAAGATTTTCCTTAAGAAATTTCTACTTCACTTTTTTGCTTATAACTTCTTTAATTTTTAATTTAGGGCAAAAAATAGGTGAAATAAGCATATTTGTAGGCAAAACAATTTGCAACAAATTATGTCCTTACAAATTTTTTGTAAGACGCATAGTTTCCGAGTTATCGCGAAAAAAGTGTTTTCACCCCTTTTCTATAGACCCCCCAAACATGTCCCAAAAAAAAATTGCGTCCTCTAAGAAATGCAATATTCGGTCCTTAAATTGTAAAATTTCAATGGACTATTAAGATACCATCGAGACTGGAGGCAAAACACGTCAGTTTATTATGACTATTTAATTGCTGATGTGTTTTTGTTTTATTAATAGACTCATGTGACATAATATTAATGTATTAATCATAAAGTAATGTTCCAAAGATAATGGTAATGAGTTCTTAATAATTATTTGATTATTAGTCGACATATATTGTTGCGTCTATCATTTTGTGGTTTCATTTATTGATTGTTTAAAGTTTCACTGATTTGTATAGTCATTATGTTCGTATAACGGTAACAGTTAATTAAAAACGTTAATTTAAATTTTGATCTCAATTTCGAATAGTGAAATTGCCGTAACAATATTACGATATGACAAGAGTAGAAGTTACACTTAAAGATATTATTTTGTTCCGTTAGGTGGGAAATTTTTGTTAGAGTTAAATAAGCATACGAATAATGATTTTGTTGTTATAAATACGGCGACATTACCAAACAGGACAAAGAGTGCGTTTGCCAAAATAATAAATTCATTCGTTGAATAACAATTTTCTAAATGTTACAATATTCGTGTAATGTGTTTTTATTTATATATAAAATAATTGATGCTCCCGACTTTGAGTGTTTTTCTGTATCTCGAATATCTCTATATTATCATGACAGCTTTCATGGCGCAGTTGGTTAAATGCTGGCTGTGAAACGAGAGGCTGCAAGTTCAATCCCCGCACCGAGAATTTTTTGTGAGATTTACAGGCAACTGGGGCCCTACTATTTAAATCCGAAACGTAGTTCGAAACTTCATGACGTTTTTCGTTTCGAAACCTACTCTGTAACACGAAATTCGGATCTCCGGATCGAAGAATGAATTATTCCAATCGTCAATACGAACATTCATAAATTTGGTTAACAATTTCTTGCCGCATAAGCTTATAGAACAGATTATAGAACGATCTTCAGAAGTCCTCTGCCCAAATATCATTAACACATTTCCGCACATAAAAATAATTTGCGAAGTCCATACAGACAGAGTTATATTTGTTTTATTACATCATTCGAATCAAACCAGAACTTCTCATGCCCTTGAGTAATTAGGAAGAAATCTATAAATAGGTAGTGTTAGATTAAATCGGGGGCCCGTGATGTATACTATTGAAGGGCAGCTTACTATAGGTTCTCAGGTTTGAACACTAAAAATGTCAGTTACTGTAGTAAACCTATCGAAATTTTATTTTAGAAAAGCTGGACGAGTGCCGAGACCCTTTTAAGGCAGGCGACGCACTTACGCATCATAAGTATAAGACGCATGACGAATCGCAACGAACAGATTTTTACAATGCGTCCACAGTATCAGCAGCGATTGGATTTGCTTGGATTGCCCATCAGAACACCGACATAGCCATTGTCACAAGCACGGATCCGCCGTACTGGGCACGATGGGTATGCCCACAACCCTAACGGACGTATGACGTCATACTTCCATATATATTGAGATCGATAGATTGAAAATGTTATATCAAATGCCATAATATCATCAATATAATAAAATAGCAGAGTTAAATATTTATTGCTTATAACGATCATGAGCAAGATCATACACAGACTCCCACTTCGTTGATTTTCGGATTGCCTTGCCCACAACCTTTTTTGAAGGCTGGATCCGCCCTTGCATTGTCAACGGGTAGATTGTTATTTCTTGCAATAAGTACGATGCGGATCTGTGGACGCAACTACATAATTTCCTATACAAAGAATACTGTCATCGGATTGATGCAATGTGTCCGATACGTACGATGCAAATATGTGGACGACTGTCTTAACACACCGTAACATATGCTTCTTTTGTTATATGCCAAATATAGCCATTGTATGCAGGAATAAAACTGAAATACTAAAAGGGATGTCATAAGCAAATGGTGGTGATCGTAAACCTTCAACATAGTGTAACTAGTTAGAGATATGTTCATTGCGGATTCGTTCTTACAGCAGTCTAGATTACTTTATTTATTGTATGGTTTATAATTATTACCGTATAACTTAACATTGATCATGGTGTCAAAATAAAACAATTAACTTTGTCCTTCTTTCACGTGGTAACCTAGCGATGGATCGATATTTTTTGGCCTAGATAAAGTAAAAAGACTACACTGGCATGGAAAACGTTTATTACATACTGGTATAATATACCATTTCTGTATATTACTCCAATCATAACATATGTGGGACTATTTTGCTTTATATATATAGTGTTTGATAAAGGTGTTTTTTTTTCCAGATGGTAACCTTTTTTTAAATGAAAGGAATTTGCTAAAGCTCTCATTCCGGTATTGCGGGGAAAGCTGAAAAGGTGATGCTAGGTGATGTCAACAGTCTTGGAGCCTTGCATGCTTATGTATATTACGCCCGGCTTGCAACCAAAATTCTGCTACGACGGAATACCAGTGAAATCACTTCGTGTCCATTACTCAAAATATGTGGACCCGACATCACATTGCGAGAAATGTGAACTATATCGACGGTCTCCGTGGCAGAGTTGGTTAGACGCTGGCTGTGAAATGCGAGATCGCGGGTTCGACCCTCGCACCGAGACAAATGTTTGTGTGATCTTCAGGCATTTGTTTCGGATCTGGGTTTTTGTGACACAGAGAAGTCTTGCGTAGTTTCTGATACCCACGACACAAGACTCGATCTTAGTGTGGGGTCAGGACTATCTATGTGACTGTTGGGTGTATTTATTTATTATTTTTTACAAGTTACTTCCGAATGAAAATATTTCTTATAATACCTTTTTATATATCTCGAAGCTGGTGAACTGCGTCGCTGCGTAAGGGAATATCCGGACCATTTGCGCTCCATTCCCTTTGTATAGCGCGAACACGGATTCTTGTTTTACGATGGCCATGAGACCGCCGAACACCCCGTGGTGTTTGTAATGTGATGACTGCGCTTGAAGAAGGATCTTGATTCGGTCTAGAGGCGCCACTGTTGTTTTAGCGCACATGCCCGCCACGCCTGGGACAAAATAATAATATTATTTTTGAGGTTTTGTTGTTGTTACTATTGTAAACTTCTAAGTAAATTAAAATAATAGTTGGATTAAAGCCTACTTTTACTAAATATGAATATGGTGAGAAGAAAATTAATATGGACTATTTAGAAAGAGCTAGCTAGCGTGGTGGACTATATGGCCTAACCACTCTCAATCGTACTCTCGATTGTAGAGGAGGCCCATACCCTGCAGTGGGACGTATATGGGCTGATACAGATACAGAAAGAGCTGAACTTCATTTGAGATGGTTTAAATCTACAATGAAACTCCAACTGATAAACATAAGATTCCACATATACCTGGCTGAATAATATTGTCTATAAGGGACGAATGCAATTGAATTAATAAAAAAACAAAGTACAACTTAAGTAAATAATAATGTTAAAACCACTATGAGAAGAGTGAAACATGCAAGTTTGCTGGTACCTGGTTAAAATTACAAAATAACCACCTTGACATATGACCCATGCAATTTGTGAGTAATAAATGAAGACAATTTAATTTTATATGCCACAAACACTGAACAATAAGAACCAGTTAACAATGACCTTTTAGGGAAATTGCAATACAAAAGTTGAAAGAAAATAATTACTGTATTATCCTTGTATTTGTTTTCAAGGTTTAACCTTTATGCTGACAATTTTATATGGTTGATGTTTATTAAGAATAATGGGTTTCCAATAGAATACAGAAAATCAATCACTTAAACCACAAACTGTTGTTAACTTGTGTCAGTTCTGGTATAAACTTTTGTGGTTTTAATGATGTTGTTCATGTTAATTATGATTTATGTACAATTTTCTTTTGAAACCAATAAATAAAAACAATCAGAGTGATGGAGGATCAAACAAAATGTAGATCTGTAGTATCTGAATACTACCCCTATGTGATACCGCAGTGGTAGGTATTTCAATCTTCAAAATAAATAATAGGAATTGTAATCAAATATTGTAAGAGGGAGTCAATTAATAGGTTACATCCTTTGTATAAACATATTGTTTTTTATGAGTAATCTGTTGACATAGAGGTTTAAATAATTAACTGTGTTTTCTATGTTAAAATAATAAAAATATATTTTAAATTATTGATTTTAAAAATAGTCAACACACTAGGAAAAGTTAAGTAAATCATTATGACTTCAATAAAGTGACTTGAAATATTATTAAAACCACCTTTATTTATACATTACCTAATGAATAGTCAATCATATTAAACTTAGTCAAAACTGTTACAAGCAACCTAAATAGAGCCATCTTTTGAGGAAATTAGTGTGGGAGAACAATAGACAATTATTGTTTTATTTATAAAATATTTTTAAAGGAAAGTGGGATGTTCCACTTTCTTCTTTTTTGAAAACTCCTTGAATATTTAAAAAAATACAGGGACTAATGTGAACTTTGGTGTGCCTTAGATATAAGAGTTAAAATTAATGTAACTGTTTCCTGCAGTGTTTTGTTTTTTTATTAAATGTACAAGTGAGTATGAGTGAAACATGACGACGTAAACATAACGGAACTCACCTCCGGCCAATAAGTTCTTCATGATAAAATCAAGATCGTTCTTTTTCTCCATTTTCAAAGCCATTTTAAATCACTACCAACAGTTTCTCAACAATTCCACAAACTTCCTTTTAAGTCCTTAATATTTGAATTTAGAAAACAGCTGCGGGACACACCATGGTACGCTTTCGAAAACGTACAATTAATTTATTCAAGGTATAAGCAAATAGCTCGGAGTGTTAGCGCTTCGGCACGCGACATCTGCCGACTTTCACCGCGCGAATGACACACTAAACTTTTTCTACACAAACTCGCCGTCCACCGGCACTGGACTCCGAGCCGACAACCAGCGAAGGAAGCGAGCGGCTGTGGCGATGACGCCCGACTGACACTGTATCCAACTCCCAATCAGCTGATAAAGATATTCAAAGCACAACTCGTTACCTGTATCGTTAATTGCGGTTTCTACAATAAAGTTCTATAGGCACATCCATTGATATATAAACTATTTGGTAGTTATGATATGTCGTATTTTATTTTAGCGATAATTTAATTCAGAATGCTATAACCTTGAAATAGAATCGGTTATTTCTCCGAATTCCAAAAACACTGACAGTGACAGCAAACACAAGCAATTTTTTTTTTTTTGTTCTTTTCGTTCCGTAAGGAACCGGCTAAGATCCAAGACCATGCTGCCAAGTCGAAAGTATTTCTTGTTTCTTAAGTATAGTACTTGTGGACTATTCTTGATATAATATATAAGATAAAATATGTCTTCAGTAGTAGTGCTTCAATTTCTTGACTTTAAAGTCAAAACTCAAAGGTATTCATTAATATGTCATAAGTTTTCCCATCAGTGGATATTGGACAATTCCATTGGTGATTATGTACCTCTCAAGTACATATATCAAAGAAAATTCTTAATTCTTCACGCTCAAATTGGTATTTAATATCAAATTATATAAATCCAGTCAAGGGCCAATGCCGGGTAAATTAAAATATTTACAAACGCTCTATGTTAAAATTACCTTCCTTTAAATTATTAATTGTAAACCCATTCAGAGATAAATTAATTACTATATCTAGCATTACTAGTACCTATATAAATTAATGTGAATACGAAAGTTCAAATCACAAGACAGTAACCACAACAGTAACCAAGAGTGCAAATATGGCAAATATTCAAAATTCTAACGTTACAAAGTATATACTCAGAGTGCATTAATAATATGTAATAAGTTATTAATCATCTACAGTGGTTTCTTAATTTATAAAATAATTGAGAATAAAAATAGAGAAATCAAATTAAAAACCCAAGATCTTATGTACATTAAGACGAAACTATTTACAAACCTCAATATTTACGAACAATTAAATTTGCCCAACAGTACCAACAATAAAGTCAAACAACGCTGTGTACGTTGAACCATTTTCAAGAAGAGCCTGGATGGAGCGCGGAATTAAGTCCGTTTTTTTATAAATTTTAATCAGCTCACCCATCAGCACAAGGCGCTGAATGCCAAAGGATGAGCAATGAAAGAATAAATGAGACAGAGATTGCTCAACCTGAACATTACAATGGTCACAGTAAGGACTTTGCACCAATTTCAAACGAAATAGATGATAGTTTAAACGACAGTGTCCAAAACGAAGCCGCAAAACGGTAGTGTAAAATTTTCGACTTTTATAAAAACGACTTTTGCAGAACCAAGGTGTTGAGCCAATGGCGACATTGTAAGTAGCATACCATAGACCTTTATTTTGAATCTCAACTGTTTGTTTCCAATGCCTCGTCCACAAGTCGATTGATCTTCTTTTAAGGATAGGGACCACATCTGTGTGTGGTACAAAAAAATTTAGATTTCTACTGGAGTCAGGAACAGTTGTTGAAAAATGTGTAATAGTTCTGGCCAGAAAATCAGCCTTCTCATTTCCCAACACTCCCATATGAGAAGGAACCCACATAAATACAAGCTTAATATTATTAAAGAACAAATCCATCTAAGTCTCCCTGATACGGGGAATTAAATATTTAGTGTCAGCATTGAATCTACTGTTTTTAAGATTTTCAAGAACACTCATGCTGTCACTGACTATTACCCATTCATAACAACCATCATTACTATGTTTTATATGCCTTAAAGCAGCAAGAATAGCTACAGCCTCAGCAGTGAATATGCTTGCATGAGGGTCTATTTTATGACCAACGCCAGAATTCAAATATCCATCATAAATAGCAATTGATACAGCAGACTCTGTTTTGGACCCATCAGAATAAACAAATCTATAATTGGTAAATTTAGAAAATTTACAGTATACATCTTCTTTAGAGAATAAATTGTGATCAATAATGATGTCAATTTCAGGAAATTTACTATTAAAATCTCCCTGATAACATGGAAGAGAGGAAGATTTATGGATATGCAGATTTTCAAGAAAATTTACATATTGTGAGAAGCCTTGGAGAATATATAGGGAGCTACAAGCAGAAGATTGAGCAGTATGTTTCAAATTTAAAAATAGGTGATTATTTGTTTTGCTGTATAATTTTAATAAAAACTTTTCTTTCAAATAACCAAATCTTATACTTAATGGGGCAAGATTGCACTCAACTTGCATTATGTTAATAGGGGTGCTTTTAAATGCTCCAGTTATTAACCTCAAGCCTTTGTTTTGTATATTATCTAAGATGTCTACCAATCTCTTATCACCAGCAAAAGACAGGAACCCATACTCAAAGTGGCTACGAATTAGAGATTTATAAAGCAACAACAATATTTTGGGATCAGCACCCCAAGAAGTTCTGCATAAAGTTTTCATAGTATTAAAGGCTCTATTAGCTCTAGCACTTATTAACTCAATATACCTTCTCCAGGAAAGATTATGGGTAAATGTCACACCCAAAAACTTTGCATCATAGGAAACTGGAATAGAGACATTATTAAAATACACAGAGGGACTTACAGATCTACTTTTACCAAAAACAACCAATTTTGATTTAGATGGATTTATGTCCAGATTTAAATAAGAGAAATATGCACACAGAGATGCCAAAGACTTGTTGAGAATGTTTGTAACATTATCCAAATTGTTCCCAGTGGTGTAAACAACTAAATCATCAGCAAATTGAAGATTTTTTACTTCAGTGCCCAAAACAAGATTCAAACGACGTATATACAAGATAAAAATTAGTGGAGAGAGTATTCCCCCCTGACATACTCCAACAGATGAAAGTCTTGGTCCATAATATTTACCATTGTACTTTGCATAGACTTCTCTTTCTGTTAAAAAATTCTTAATCCAGTGAACTATTTTGTTTGGCATTCCAATTGAAAGTAATTCGGAACAAAGTACATTAATATTAACACTATTAAAAGCTCCAGCAACATCAAAAAACACTGACAACAATAACTCCTTATTAACAAGACTATTATGAACATCCAATTGAAGCAGTCCTATGCTTTCACGGGCCGACACTCCCTTTCGGAACCCAAATTGATTAGCTGGAAGAATATTATTATGCTCAACAAAATATTCAAGCCTTTGTTTGAGTAATTGCTCAAATACCTTGCCTACACATGATGTAAGAGCAATGGGTCTATATGAGTCAGGACTCATTCGAGGTTTATCTGGTTTTAAAATTGGTACTAAGCAATCAGATTTCCATGACTGAGGTATGTCATTGTTTAACCAAAGGTTATTGAATATTTGAAGTAAAATGCAGAGAGCTTTGCGACTTAGTCGTTTCAACATTATATAAGAAACTCCATCCAAACCAAAAGCACTATCCTTTCTAGAATAAATGGAAGATAATAGCTCTTGTATTGAAAAAGGTTTGATTAAAAAACTATTTACAGAATTTGTTGCAGAATCAGAAGATAAATTAGGATGATTATTTACATAATCTGGAGTAAACTTTCGTAAGAAATCATTAACCCAACTATCATCATTAGTATTACTAGAAAATGTTTTGTTAAATTTCCGCATATATTTCCAGATCTTTGAAAGAGGAGTACACTGATTAAAAGAACTGCATAATTGGATCCAACTATTTGATCTTTCTGTTTTCAAAATAAGTTTTTTTTGAGCTTGTAACCTTTTAAACTCAACATAGCTTTCATCTGAGGGATTATTTTTAAAATTGAGATAAGCATACCTTGAATTTTGAACTGCTTCGGAACATTTTTTATTCCACCAAGGAAGAGGGGGATGTTTAATAAATTTCCTGCTCGGGGAGTTAATATTAGGTGTATTTGTAGGAGATATCATATTGTGTTGATTATAATACGGAAGGGATTTATTGATCGCAGAATGCAACAATTCACAAAATAATGTGTACATTTTCAACGGAGTTTCAATGCAACTTTGAGTTTGAAAATTTGACAATTCCGAATCTACATTTAGTGTGTACATTTTCCAATCCACCATTTTATAATTGGGGTAGATGGGCAAATGCACACTACCATTATTATTTGTAGCACAACTATGTACATTATTATTTACTAAAACTTTGATAATTACAGGAAGATGATAACTACCGAGAGGATCATTATGTACAGACCAGTCCGAAGAAAGAGCAAGTGATGGAGAGACCAAAGATAAATCTAGAGCATTTGGACGCCACGTCAAAGAACCAACTGTAGTTACTTCACCAGAATTTAACAAAATCAAGTTATTGCTATCAATGACATCCAAAATATCTCTACCTCGTGCATTAACAGAGTTACAACCCCACAGGGTGTGATGGGCATTAAAATCGCCAGCAAATATCATAGGTTCCGGGACAGACTTTATTAAAGAGTCAAATTTATTTTTATCAAAAGATGGAGAACAATTTGGACAATAAAAGCTAACGATACTAATTTCTCTATTATTTAGATTAATTCTTATACAAATATTTTGCAATGAATTATCACAATAAGTATTAATTCTTTTGTAATCAATATTATTACGAATTAAAATAGCTACGCCATTATGTTCATTGCCAAATGATTGCCAACATCATTTCTTTCCACATTGTAACCTCTTATTGCAAATGTTTTTTTGGGTGTCAACCAAGTTTCGGATATGATTGCCAAGTGGATTTGCTTCTCATATAAAAATTGAGTTAGTAAAATCTTATTACTTAAAATACTCTGAGCATTCCACTGCATGACATTAAGGTCCATTTTTCAATAAGGAACTGTTTCGGAGCGTTTGATGTAGTATATCTTTTATCGATGCTGAATTTATAGGATTGTCCTTCTGATTAATTATTATTTTAGTTAGTGCTTGAGTCAATAAGTTCATGAAAAAATCTGATTTTGTTAAATTTTGAAGTTGAGTTTCTATGTTAGATGCAGTTAATTGTGGGAATGATTTTTCATTAAATAGCCCTGCGTATTGAATATTTCTTGTTTTTATTTTATTTTCTTCTAATTTAAGTTTTTTTTGAGGGCAGGAGTTGGATATCGCTATGTGGTTGCCACCACAGTTAGCGCATTTCGCGTTTTTACTATCTACAGTGCATTTTTTAAAACTATGTTCCTGACTACAGATAGAACACACTTCTCCATTTTTGCAGAATTTTGCAATATGTCCGAATTTCATGCAGCGGAGGCATTGCTTAACCGGAGGGATGTATGTTTTAACCTCATGCCTCCAGGAGTCCAAGTAAACAAATTCAGGTAGTTCTGTGGAGGCAAAAGTTACCGCCACAGTCTGCGTAGGCTGGTATTTTATTTGACCACTATCATCCCGTACTCTTCGCATGAAGCGCCTCACTTGAATAACATTACGAGAACTACCAATAAGAGAGAATATTCTTTTATTCGACATCTCTAGAGGGACAGAAGAAAGTACGCCAGTCGCCTCTGTGTCACCAGCAAGTATAGATGCTTTTAGCTCGAGTTCCTCCAGTAATTTTTATTTTGTAGAAATACATTTGCATTATTGGACAAATCAAATGTTATTCCTATTTTAAATCTATTAATAGATTTAAGATGTAGTACACCCGTGACGCAATATCTGCGTAAAGCGCGGGAAATACAGTCTGTCTTTATCGGTGAACATCTTTTGCTCTTGATGGTTTAAAAATACTACAAATTCTTTTTTATTGCTATTTTCGGGATACTTCCTAAAGTATCCCGGTACCTTATAGATTTCAAATTTGCTCGTGAAGTCATCATCGGAGTCCGATGAAGTCGATGAAGGCAGCCCATCGGGAGGAACTTTTTTCCGCCTTTTCGTGCCTCCCATCTTCTTCAAACAATATTGTCACTTTGCGAGATTACAAATAATTAGTTATGTTACAAGAAATACTATTAAAATACAAAGAAAATTGTAACTAGCTTAAGGCAATTTTGGTTTTGGCGCCTTTCACTTCGAAGGTTCCCGCGCGAATCCCATGGCAAAATTATTCAATGGAGCTATAAAATAAAAATGGCACAAAGGTATATAAAATAAATACACTTCATATTCTTAACCGTATTATTAATGCAAATATGTTATATAAATTAATTATTAATTTATTTGAAAATCATTATAAAACCTTCAGAGGGTCGCTATTCAGTTAATAAAATTTCTGCTAGATGGCATTGGAACACAGAAGCTCATGCTAAAGCGGGAAATTCAAACCTTGAGCTTTTAAATATTTCACTAAAATAATTTTAACATTATGTTTGTGAACATGCGAACACATCTTAATATGTGTATTCATATGGAGTACATACGTTATGAAATGTATGATGAAGGCTTCGGTTTTTTATGTCCATAGGGTTACAGGAAAAGTCCTTTTCATTGATCTCGACTTTGAAGGTCACCTTGGAGTACCGCGAAAGCTTAAACGGGACGAGCGTGACGCCCCAACCGTAAAGCATTTTGGTACATGGCTGCAAGCACGTTGCACCGAAAACGAATATATAAAGTAAATAAAAGCGTTGAATCAGTCATTTCAACACGATATGAGGGTGTTGCGTGGACTTGATCGCTTAGTAACGTTTATTTAACCGTCCGAGACACACATGTAGCTTTACCGCGATAACAGACCGCTTAATTTTTGTGGTGTTTTGTGAAAAAAACTTTTTGTATCATTAGTATTGAAAGAAAAAATGGACGTGCCGGCGAAAGGAAACGTTTTGGGCCGTAAGTTTTTTTTAATTTATTGTGAAATCTATAGTAAATCATAAGTTCGAATTTCTCCAGATTTATGTGAAATAATTTATTTGCTAAAATAAAGTTAATTTATTATTTATATATGTAAAATAAATTATTTCATTAGTAAATATGAATATTAATTTTATGAATGATATTTTGGTGATAGTTTTCAATAGAGTTAATTAATTTAATCTTACGTATGCTATATTTTATCTAATTGATGTATTTATCACGCTTTTTGTACACTACTTGCAAAAATATGTCCTAAATAACTTAAACATGATTTCACTATTCTATAATATTTTTCAAGAATTTGTTTGATATTTAAAATATAGGATCTTGCTTAAACTCTAGATATAACGAGGATTTGTTTGAAATGTATACGTCCTTGCAAATCGCGAAGGTCATGGCTTGAAACTGAAATGGTATTATTCAGTACATCCCTACATTTGAACAGCAACAAGAGCAACAATTATTTAAATTCCTTTTCTGTCATTTAATAAACTCATTGTTTCACATCTTTATTTTCTTTATTAAGTATTTCATAATAATAATTAGGAATTCGTTTCGAGTGCGTTTGTATAATATTTTTCTTTCTAACGTAGCATAAAAAACAGTTGTTTGTATGTACCGATCATACAATGAAAAAAAAATGTTTAGTAAGAAAACTATTTGTTAAATTAGCTATCTAGGACAACACAGGACAATGTAAATTGTAAACATACAATGTATTGTAAACATACTAGCAGTAATTAGAAAGTATTGACTCATTCACATTAGTAATGGTATTTTGTTTTAACTTATTTAATACTATTACCATTTAGGATAGTAGTTAGAAAAATATGTAGAGAAGGAAAATATGAACAATTTGTTTTACAAACCAATAAGCTGTAATTAACTAAGTAACGATTTTTATTTCTTTTTGATGATATAAGCAAAGAAATATATCACAATCACAGTCACCTAACCCTTCGTTAAGTCAAGTCCTGTTTCATCAGAAACTACTAGATATGTTATTTGGCCTCGGTGTGGGAATCGAACCCGCAGGCACTCATATCACAGTCGGATTCGCTATTCGCCATAGAGAAAGTAAAAGGTTATTACATAATTGTAGTTTAAAATATTACCTACCATGCTATGGTAATCTTATGCCCTTAAAATATATTAAACACGCCCAAGCGTCCTTTTTAATACTGTTATTTATTTTAGCATAATTTTAAAGTATTAAGATTTTCAATAGGTAACTTCTCATTATAATATTCTTTATTGGGAATTGCCGATTTAATTCTATAATATGCTATCTTTAAACTTTAAAGTTGTCAGGTAGAGACCGCTCTACCACCCATTGTTACTCCATAAACTTTTCCTGTATTTAATTTAATATTGTTTTGGGTTACAGATGGTATGGTGTATTGTTTAAGTACAGTTGTTTGTGTTATATTATATTTGAAAAACATATTTGCTAAAGTGGTCCATGTTTGGGGACAATATCCCAGTTATCGATAGACGGTAAATGCTAAATTCAGCCGCTCAGTTTTCACTTTTCTGTAAATCTTTGCGTCTAAGTTATGTCTATTGTTATTTGTATAAGTATCTACCAATGATTATAGAGTAGGTATATATATTCTTTAATCATTGGTATCTACGCATTTATTTGAAGTTATAAATAAAATAATGCTATATTACGTAGATAAAATAAATGTTGCTAATTTTATAATAAAATTCCTAAAAATCCCAAATACATTTTTTTTAAACGGTTTTATTTAGTTCACCCCGTTTGTTTGGGTCAAATTTAGTAATTGAAATTTAACCCTCTTCCCGTTAACCGATTGATCTGAAATTTGGTATACGCCTTTGATTCTGGTGACAATACAATTATCCATATTCAATATTATTGTGAATCCAAGATGGCCGCCGGTACAAGATGGCGGACAACTTAGTTTTTTTCAATCCCATCAATATTGGTATCAAATGAAAGGGCTTGTCAAGTAAAATTCAGTGCACTATACAAAATCAAAATCAAAGATGGCCACTGGTACAAAATGGCGGATAATGTATTTTTCAATCCCATCAATATGGGTATCAAAATAAAGGGCTTGGTAAGTATAATACAGTATACTATACAAAATTACAATATGAATCTCCCACCCAAATCAAGAACTCAACTAATTGAATAGAATGAGAAATAAAAACTAAAAATAAAAAAGTAAAAAAATATATTTTAAGTTAAACGGTTTTATATTGCAGATAAATGTACTAAAAGCTAAAAAATAATTTTAAACATATGCATTGATTAAACTAAAATAAAATCGTGGGGCACGTCCACTTTAAATGAATTTTAACCACTTTAAATATTGGACGATTTTATTTTAGTTTAATCAATGCATATGTTTAAAATTATTTTTTAGCTTTTAGTACATTTATCTGCAATATAAAACCGTTTAACTTAAAATATTGTTTTTACTTTTTTATTTATGTAGTTCTTGTTTCCGGTCCGTGTGGTATCATAACGTCCCCGACGCGACGTCACAACGTGTTTTCTACCGGGTATATCAAGAGTGCTACCGAAAACGAAGCTGGGTGGTAGTTTTAGTGGCTACAAACACAATGCAATTAAAAATTTCGCATAGAAACGCGAAAATTTTTTTTATGTTTTTTTAAATATTTTGGGTGGTAAGTCCATAGTTTTTGCTAAAATAATAATTTAAACTCTTTTATACCTTAGAGTATTTATAAATAAAAGGGTATACACTATTATTTTAGGAAAAAATGTATTTACCACCCAAATATGACCATAGGAAAAAAATAACAAAAAAAATTGTCGCTTTAGTTTGCAACTTTTTTCTGTTGCATTGTGTCTGAAGTCGCTTAAACTACCACCCGGCTTCGTTTTCGGTAGCAGTCTTGATATACCCTGTATATTGTTTGAACTTCGTAGAGTCAAGGTCAATGAACCAATATTCGGCTCCCACACGTTTACGATGCAACGCGACGCAATGCGTTTGAAATTATTATGATCATTAGTCATGACCTATGTTATTCAAAAAGCATTAATGGTAACTACTTTTGAATAATAAGGTAGTGGTCCTGAATCCAAATGTTACTTTGATAGATTTTTATCCCGCGCATTGATTTTAGGCGCGCGACTCGGCGCGGCGCACGTGATACAGCGCATGCGTCGATACTCCATAGCAAATACCAATGATGCTATCACCGGTCACAAAAATACTCGTGTATTCATTCATAGAACAAATATTTATCCTGGTAGCAATCCCGGGCCATAGAGATATTGTCACTAGAGAATGCTGCCAAATGCGACCTACCATGTGTGTCCTTTATTTAAATCATTTACGGACTTAAAAGACCAAATCTGTCTGTATATTTTTGCGATAATAACAATGTAATGGGAGTGATGCGAGTGGGGCACATTAGTTAAGTTCTATAAAAGCCACAAAGTTATTTATCTAGTATTGTATTACTTATAATTTATGTATAAATTATATTTTGGTATAGGTAATTAACAAAAAACGAATAGAAGTCATACTACACCAGAATTCGCACACTAAGCGCTTCAATGCGCCTGAAAAAAATGACTGATTTCTAATGGAGTTTCTATCAAAACAATATAGGTACATACATATTTGTACCTAGGTATAAATAATATACACACATATATCTTATGAAAAAATAATATTACAACAAATCAATGAATGTGTTCGATCCACAAACACCAGGTTTTATCGGTAATTTATTTGAACAAAAGATATCGAAGACTCTATTAATGAAGAGAATTGTGTTGTGTATGGGTTTGTGACGTACATATATTTGTGGTTATAATAAATGCGTTAGTCACAAACAATTTTGTTAATAGCAGGAAACTATGTCTTCGACATTTATTATCTTGGAAATATGTATATTGCTAGTGGAAGATCATTCCATATTTTTTCCATCATGTTAGAACCAATGCATACTTTGATGGACAGCCATCCAAGGGTGGATCCAGCCTTAAAAAAAGTTTGTAGGCATGGCAACCCGAAAATCAATGAATTGGGAGTCTGTGTATGATCTTGCTCATGATCCTTATACACAATAAAGATTTTACTCTGCGATTTTATTATACTGATGATATTATGGCATTTGATATAATATTATCAGTCTATCGATCTCAATATATAGTGAAAGTGTGACGTCATACGTCCGTTAGGGTTGTGGGCATGCCCATCGTGCCCACTACGGTGGATCCGATGAAAAAGTAATAGCATTGATCAACGAGTATGTTGGATTTTGAGTTTAGCTTTTGCCGATTCCGTTTCCAACGGATTGACATAATTCTCGTGGATACTCTGATAGGACACAACAATTTAGAGCATTGACAAATTTAACCATTGTATTTAATGTTTTTATCAAAAGCAGTCATATTTCACTCATCTATTTAACGATCTGTATCGACAGTTAAATGAAACAAAAGCTTTTTTTGTTAACAGCGACGAGTTACAGATAACGCTTTTAAAAAGAGATAACTGTTCTGAAAACTGTTCAAATCAATCAACAAGATTACAACTGTCAAAAAAATCTAAATAAACAGCACCCAACAGTCACAAACATACATAGTCCTGACCCCACACTAAGATAGTGTCTTGTTTCGAGGGTATCAGGAATTATGAGAGTTTTCGGTCTCACAAACACCCATACACAAAATAAATATTTGTGGGCCGCACAAACATTTCTCTCAGTGCTGGGATCGAACTCGCGGCCTCCCGTTTCACAGGTGGGATCTAAACGACTGAGCCACGAAAGCTGTCAATAACTTCAACCCAATTTTTATGTGGGGCTTTTTTATTGTTATTATTTCAAAACTTAACATTACAGAAGTTTCCTGTGCTTTGTACATCCTTACAACTTTCATTGCATTCTGTATCAGCCCATATTCGCCCCACTGCAGGGCACGGGCCTCCTCTACAATCGACAGTACGATTGAGAGTGGCCATATAGTCCACCACGCTGGCCTAGTGCGGGTTGGCGGACTTACATGCCATATAAATTTTTGTAAATCGCTATAGTATGCAGGTTTCCTCACGATGTTTTCCTTCACCGTTTTAGTGCGTGGTGATTGACTATCAATACACACATGACTCCGAAAAGTCAGAGGTGTGCCCTGGGATTCGAACCCGCGACCACCGTGAACATGTTGGCAGTCGCGTCTAGTCCGTTTACCAACAGGCCACCACGCACTAATAGCACTTCATTGCATTAATAGTCATTAATACCTTCATGCACGCCCGTCGGTTCCGTACACGTACACCCTTTGTCGATTATTCAATTTTAATTATAATATACCATTCCTACAGGTGTGGTCCCAGCCCGGTATATCCTGGCTATTCTTGGATCCATAGCGATGGCTATAGTCTACGGGCTGAAAGTGAACCTCTCCGTTGCCATGGTGGGGATGCTGAACCACACGGGTATAAAGCTGGCCTCGCCTCCTGACGACCTCTCAACTAGTAATGTCACATCTGGAGATGTGGAATGTGAGCCCACTGGAGGATCTAACAGTAGTGCTGTGGTAAGTGATATTACTCTTTCTCTGTATCAGCCCATATACGTCCCACTGCAGGGCACGGGCCTACTCTACAATCGAGAATACGATTGAGAGTGGTTAGGCCATATAGTCCACCACGCTGGCCTAGTGCGGGTTGGCGGACTTACATAGCATAGAAATTCTTATGAATCGCTATGGTATGCAGGTTTCCTCACGATGTTTTCCTTCACCGTTTTAGTGCGTGGTGATTGAATATCAATACACACATGACTCCGAAAAGTCAGAGATGTGCCCTGGGATTCGAACCCGCGACCACCGTGAACATGTTGGCAGCCGCGTCTAGTCCGTTTACCAACAGGCCACCACGCACTTATATTAAATTTTATTACTCTTTAATTACTCTTTAATTGATGTAACTTAGAGAGAGTTTAAAAAGTATTTTTGTTTATTTGTAAATATTTGCTGTAATATGATAAATTAATTATAACAAAACGAGCCCTCATCGAGGTCACATTTTGGTAAAAAGAGTGATGTATCAAGAACGTGTAGTATTTGTAACCTCATCGTTCTAGTGAATATAATATTTATTTTACCTTTTCAGCCAATAGCGTTGCACATACATTGTTTTTTCTTAATTAATTAATTTTAGGCTAATCAGATGTGTATCATGTTCATATCTGTATCGTTGCTGAATCTCAAAAGGGGTGGTTGTTTTTTTATGATATTTGACAAGTGGCTAGTCCAAATCAGTCAACCTTTTTCAATCCTGAGATATGATATGAAGAAATCATGATTTTAGGATTTAAAAACTAGCATATTTTTTTGGTTATATATTTTGGCTGTGATACTAGGTATAATGTAAGAATAATAGACAAAGTAATTAATCTTATAAGTCGGCTTCCTGGATCGTTAACACGCGTAGTGGTCTCGTGCCTCGTCGCAAGATGGATGTGATTATAAACAACATCTGCGATAATTTCATAATCTTGTATAATCAATCAACAGATTGAAATTAAAGGCATAGGTGTTATGTGGAAGCAGAGTTTAGATGTAAATAATTTGTTGCGTTCAAATGGATGGTAATCGTAGTAAAATGTTTTTCAAGAGTTAAAATAAAGTTCCTTAAATTCTTATTGGTCTCTTTCATTATTTATTACTTAATATACCAAACGGAATACAGGCGTACTTCTACCGTCAACCTTTAGATGGAAAATGAGCAAAGTTTATTTTAGGTGAAGGAGCCGAATGGTTTGATTGGCCCCACATAAAAATGTGTTTTTGAAATACGTTAAGGTTTTATGCAAACGAACAAAAATTACAGAACAATTTGTAACTTTGATTTATATTTCATAATTAGGATTTATATTCTTAAGCACCACGACTGTATTAGATTTCAAATGAAATGGGCTTACGAACTAACATCGATTGGCCCTTCAATAATAAGCCATCGATAATGTTGAAGTGAATAACTAATTTATTATTATTGTCTTTGATAAATCAATACCAAGAAAGTTAATTAGGTCAGAAAGATAAATAAGGTCGACTTCTGCGAAATCATTTTTTTATTTTTACACGTCGATATTACTCTTGTATTTATTAACGTCCATCACGTTATAACATTAAAACATTATGACAGCCTCCGTGGCTCAGTCGGTTAGACGCCGCCTGTGAAACGGGAGGCCGCAGTTTCGATCCTCGCACCGAGAGGAATGTTTGAGCGGCCCACAAATATTTCTTTCGGGTCTGGGTGTTTGTGAGACCGAAAAGTCTCTCGTAGTTTCTGATACCCACGATACAAGACTCGATCTTAGTGTGGGGTCAGGACTATGTATGTGACTGTTGGGTGTTATTTATTTATTTCTTAACTGATAGCCTTCGAGGCACAGTTGGTTCAATGCCGACTTTGAAACGTAAGACCGCGGTTTCTATCCCCGCACCGAAACCAATGTTTGATCCAGGTATTGGTTCAGGTGTGGTTATTGGTGAGACCGAAAAGTTGCTCATAGTTGCTGATATTCCCGAAACACGACATATTTGATCTTAATGTGGGTTGACGACTGATTAGAGTATTTATTTATTCAATAATATCCATACAAGAATAGCATAATTAGTTAATGAACTCAGGCTGGATCTTTTAATAGTTTCGTTCATAGCACGGTTTCTATATTATTAGTTGGTGATCAATCATTTTACAATATTTATCATTGTTTAAATATAAACGTTACGAATACACTGCAAATTGTTTTTACGAGCAGAAGCTTTTTCCTCTTGATGTCTCGTTCAACCGTTGCAAGATAAATCTGTTTTAAGTTTGCAAATCATTGGAGACTATATTATTATAATAATAGTTGTCTCTTTGTGTATTTAAATACGTTACGTTAGACATAAATATATTTTTAATACCTACGCTGTGAAATCTTTTAACTTATGAAATTAGTAATTTGATACTTATTTCGAAAACTCTTGACAAATAAATAAATGCACGTTGCAGTTACAGGCATATATTATTGACATAGGTCCTAACCCCACAATAAGATTCAGTCTTGTGTCCTGGGTTGATACCCTGATGGAACTAAAAGAGACTTTTCGATATTTCGTACAATCAGACTTAAAATAATTACTTGTGGTTAAAACAAAAACGGCGTTTAATCATCTGCGGAAGCTGATTTTGCATATGGATTGTGAATTTAATATAAAATATGCGATAATATATAAACTTCCTCTCCAAAACCGTTAAATATTATTAGATATGCTCTAAAATTACTTAAGATTTAATAAATGAAAGTAGAGTTCCTTCTCTACCATATCCTTATGGTGTTCAAAGAACAGTGAAAAATGTTACTAATATTATAGATATTTAATATATTGAATTCAGCATAGACTTTCATAATAAAATTGTTTAGAAACTAGGAATTATATTTAGCTGGCGCCTCCCATTCCATTTCACGCAATCATATCGTTTGCAATCAGTCAAGACTTAAACAAGGCTCTGATTAAAATAATCGACCTTGGTTTGGGTCGTGTAATGTGATTTTCATTGCTGATTATGATTTTGGATGCTTTCCAAAACTTGCGAATAATTCTGGAAAAAGAATTTACAACCCCGGGGACTTAAACAATTGTGTCTTGGCCTGAAATGTGTAATTATGACATAAATTATACTGATCTTACAGTACGTATTTATAAACAACAAGAAAATGGAAAACTGGATCAAGTATTTTTCTTTTTTGTGTCGTAAATTAATGTCAATTATATACAATCAGCGTACTTACGTAATTTTTATATCGATTCGATTATGATTATTTTGGCAGAAAATCAAGTGACTTAGGCAATTTAAAAAAAAAACTATTTTTAATTGATAGAATTTTAAATAAATTCGTGAGTTGCAGATGTATCGATTTAAAAATGTTACCCCTTGAAACCCATAATTATACCGGGTATATCAAGACTGCTACCGAAAACGAAGCCGGGTGGTAGTTTTAGTGGCTACAAACACAATGCAATTAAAAATTTCGCATAGAAACGCGACAATTATTTTTTATGATTTTTTAAATATCGTCGTTTTTGGGTGGTAAATCCATAGTTTTTGCTAAAATAATAATTTAAACTCTTTTATACCTTAGAGTATTTATAAATAAAAGGGCATACACTATTATTTTAGGAAAAAATGTATTTACCACCCAAATATGGCCATAGGAAAAAAAAACAAAAAGAAATTGTCGTTTTTTTTTTGCAACTTTTTCTGTTGCATTGTGTCTGAAGACGCTTAAACTAGCACCCGGCTTCGTTTTCGGTAGCAGTCTTGATATACCCTGTATGATTATTCAATCGGTAAAATACTAACACCATTTCTACCAACATTTTGGAACATCGTAATCAATAAGCGTGTGCCGCGAATTAATTCCTATGACTGAATTATTGGGATTTTTTGGCACCAATTTATTTCAGTGTCATGCGATTAAGTCGTGATCGGGCGTTTAGTAGTACAGTAGGAGTTCCTGTCATCACATGATGTAAAAAATGATTTTAACAAGAATTGTTGTTAGTGTTTCTATGAATTTAGTTTATTTTTATGTATTTAATTCCAAATTCATTATTTATGCAATAATTAGTACCTACAGTAGGCGCTGATTCAAGTAGGTTCGTGTCGGTCATTTTTAATTTATTAATTACTAGCTGTCGGGCCCGGCTTCGCCCGGGTGCAGATAGTTTTTGAGTCCAATCCACATCAAGAACATATTATTTCGCGTGTCTACTAACTATATTTCCCGCGTGCCGTCGACTATATTCCCTTCCGTAGGAGAGGACATCCCGTGCCAACAATTTGAATTTGAAAGAGTAGAAAATATGTATATTTGGTTTCCTGACTCATCCCACGGGAACACTACATTTTTCGGGATAAAAAGTAGCCTATGTGTTAATCCAGGGTGTCAGCTATCACTATACCAAATTTCATCAAAATCTGTTGAGCCGTTTTTTCATGAAAGAGTAACAAACATCCATACATACATACAAACTTTCACCTTTATAATATTAGTAAGGATTCTTACAAATATGAGTAGTATTAGATAGACATATATTGTTTAAGTTTTAAATGATGCAGCGTCGAGACAGATAGTTACTTGTCTGATTCAAATTGTACGATAAATTCGAAAGCCTGGGATTTATCTATTTATTTTAAATTTATCTGACTTTGGTTGTCTTATAAATCTGATCTAGACTTTATCATTTAAGTACGTCGCGTGGACTAGACGCTAGACTCAAACCAATAAAACAAACCATAACAAGGCTTTAATCCAACAAACCTTGTAATAAAACTTCAACAATCTTCTCGTAGGCGCTTTTACTCCCAAAATAATTTCATTTTAGAGTCTAAATACAACCATGTTGACTTTACATTATAGCCAATAAAAATCAAGAATATCCATCTCGCGGATTAATAGTAAAGATAGTATGTGCAAGCTGGGTGGGCGATATTTTGGCGCCGAGTTGACATTGCAAGGGCGTTGCTATCGCAGTTTCATTCACTTTGGTTTTCATCATGTTTTCATAGATCTATTGTTTCAACTTTGAAATAAATTAAAAGTAGTTAGGTATTGACAGAATTGCTCCAATGTTACTTATTCTTACGTGAAATACATACATATTTGTCTGCGATTAGCAATCCAGACGGAATGTTACTGACATCGATTTTTTTGCTGTAAGCTAAGATAGTTTTTTCTTTCACGTAGCTATAAAGTGTTCTTACAATAATTTTAAATGATTAGATTGGTAACACCAATTAATAATATAGATTTTACGATCTCACGATCTTGCCTTGTATTTTGTGCTACTTTTTAGGGTCCCATACCTAAAATGTAAAAACGACACCCTATTTATAAGCCTCCGCTCTCTGTCTGTCCGCCTGTCTGTCTGTTAGTCACCAGGCTTTATCTCATAAACCGTGATAGCTAAAAAGCTGAAATTGACACTAATTATTTACTACTGCTTTGTATTCGAGTTATTGTAACAAAGTCTCAATTTATGGACCTTGGAGAGAGTACTCTACTTTTGACGTCACAGTTAGATCCTTCTCTTTTTGAAAAATTAACTTTCTACAACTTAAAGTAACATAATACTTATGTAACATTTAAAATTTACCACCTCTAATATAATAAACATCTTTTTATTTCCCAATAGACTATGACGTGTGGTCATGTTGGATTGGTCTGGGACTCACGTAGTCCCAGTGCAATTTGGTTACTAATTAGTATTTTGTTTTTGTTTTAGCAAGCTGACGGTCCATTCCTCTGGGAGTCGCCGGTGCAGGGCCTCGTCCTCAGTTGCTACTTCTGGGGCTATTTCGTATCTCAGATACCTGGTATGTAATTCGATCTTTAAGAATTTTAAATAAAGGTCTGTTGAACGTATAATGAGAAAAACAAATAGTTAATGAAAAGATTCATAAAAATAAAAGTGGAAACTGAGCAAAAATGTTGCACACATTTTATTTCCGTTTCAGTTTTTGTTAGCGATGTTTTTGCATCAGTACCACTAAGTGATCGTTAAAAGAACCAAGTGATTGGTATTTCACTCACAAGACCTTTGAAACCGTGAACATTCTGTATCAGCCCATATACGTCCCACTGCAGGGCACGGGCCTACTCTACAATCGAGAATACGATTGAGAGTGGTTAGGCCATATAGTCCACCACGCTGGCCTAGTGCGGGTTGGCGGACTTACATACCATAGAAATTCTTATGAATCCCTATGGTATGCAGGTTTCCTCACGATGTTTGCCTTCACCGTTTTAGTGCGTGGTTGCCTGTTAAAAGTGCGTGGTGGCCTGTTGGTAAACGGACTAGACGCGACTGCCAACATGTTCACGGTGGTCGCGAGGTTCGAATCCCAGGGCACACCTCTGACTTTTCGGAGTCATGTGTGTATTGACCGTGAACATTGGGCGATCAATATTCCATTCCAATATAAAAAGCATTGTAGAGTACTTGATGATAGAGCCTAACGACCCTATTCAAATATAGTTTTAAAACCTATTATAATTGTCGAATGCTTTGTTTCCTTTGCTCAAACTAAGTTGTTAAAAGGGACAAAACGTTCGATTACTAAAATAGGTTTTCAAACTCAATAAGGCTGTAACTCGTCAGTAGGTACGTATTGTTTCGAAAACTATGGGATTATTATCGTTTATTTCCTGCTTCTTCTAGGCGCCCGTATCGCAGAGCTGTTCTCGGCAAAATGGGTGATGTTCTTCAGCGTGACGATCAACGTGGTTTGTACTCTGCTCACACCTGTGATGGCCGAGGCTCATTATGCAGCTGCCATGATCATGCGTATCGGAGAAGGCATTGGAGGGGTAAGTGACATTAGTCCTTTTGTAAAATTGTATTTCCAAATTTATTACAGGAATGGCAAAGTTGATATTCAAATTATTAAAACTGTAGGTAAACTAACTGAAGATACTTAAGGGAGAACTATTAACGGATTGTATATTTTGTCAAATCTGAAATCGAAATTCGAGTAGGATGCCCACAACCTACCGCTTGTAGAACAAATTAATATTTATTTTCTGCTGATTAGCGATCGTTCCCCAAAAAACAATTCAGATCCAGAATAGATTTTTGCTATAGAAATTATAACTAACTTTTGCGATTTTTATGACGTAATTTTCGCAACAGTCTGAAAATAGCGACTACTGAGTATGTTGTATGTTTATGGAGTTGTCCCCACACATTGACCCAATTGAAGCATCGTTGCGTTATTTTAAATCGGCCTGGTTTTGATGACTTATGATGTGATTCCAGTTGAGTCGAAATAACCAGATGCCTCGTTGGATGCTCTATACAATTGAATTGGTGGAACCATTTCATTTGTGCCGATGCTATATATTGTAGAGTATTTCAGTTTCTTAATAAACAATTGTTAACTAATTTAGTCGGTCAGTTTACAAATGTGATATGACTTCTACCTATTAACAATATATTGTTTAAAAGTATTCTGTAAGCTGTACTCCGAATTCATTGTTTCACAACTCAAGAGCGTCCCTTTCAACCTTTGAATTGTGAATTTTTATTGTTAAACATTCCTCATTTAATGGCTCTTATTTTCATTGTTTAATGTTTATAATTAAAATTGCCATAAAATGTATCAGTCTCAATAAAGAATATTAGTCTTCACTTACATAAATAAATCATAAACCCCAAAATATATCCATACGCGATGTCAATTGAAATGAACTTTCCATTTCAATTCTCGTGTCAATTGATCAATTGGTAGGGGTAAGGGGAGAATCACGGCACACAACTGGATGAATTTAAAACAAATTCGTATCAAATCACTATAATTAGACAAGGATCATAAGCTAAAAAAAAATGTAGCTAAACGTTAATCTCAGCAATAGCCATAGATAATACTATATATATGAGAGCAATAGCAAGCAATATAAGGTTTTGAAGATATTGTCGACAGAAAATCTCAGTTGTAGCTATTATATAAAGGTAGCACCTACATCATTAAAATCACATGTAAAATAAACTGCGCGCGTGATGATATACAATTTATTAATAGATTTCTAAATGGTATCGTCAGTTATTTAAACGACTACTCACTAATTAGCGTCCAATTTGGAAACAAGTCATCTCATTCAGGATAATGAATATACTTATTTAAAGTTGAGATATGAGAAGTGTTCAATCAAATCTACGTTTGGTATACCTAAATACGTTACCTCATTACTCTATGCTAGTTTAATTTCATTTATGCTCAAGTGACCACAACATTAATTTACAAGTTTTATCCGGCTTTTCTATTCATTATCAACCCGGAGTCAGGAAATTGTGCACGATATAGCAATAGGCCCGCGCCTATCTCACCATACTAAATATGGGTGTCCTGGAACCTCTGCCTACCACTTCTGGGATAAAAGCGTGAGTTTATGTATGGCTGTCAAGGTCAAGTTACCATTCCCTATTTTTGTCCTCGCTATGATAAGCTTGAAATGCTAAAAAGTCTCTCACAGCCTAGCACCCCCAAGACGGGCTTTTAACTTCGATCAGTATCAGGACTTTTAAGTATAACTAGTTTTTAATCTCGGTCTTTTGTTGCAGGGTGTAACGTTCCCGGCAATGCACGTTCTTCTGTCAAAATGGGCGCCTCCGGCCGAGCGCAGTGTAATGGCTGCTCTGGTGTACGCTGGGACGTCGCTCGGAACCGTTATATCCATGCTCATGGCTGGAATTCTTACTGATAATGTTGGTAAGCTCCTGAACAAATAAGTTTAAAAATATATATATAATGGTAAAAGGTGTTTATTTTCTGCCATCCACCATCTAAAACTCCTATCATTCAGGATCAAAGGCACCTTAAACTTGCCAAATAGTACTGAAGATTGGCGGATCTCTTAGTAACACTAGTTTGTTTTTAATTTCCAACAACAAAAACGAGAAAAAAAACCAGTACAGTTCCTGCTGGAAGCATACATTTGACCTCGTTTAAGCATCATGCATCATCAAGCTCCACAAGCTGTATCCACTATAATTTAGAATTAACTAATACTACTTTTAACCTTCCCTTGGTAAAATTAGTTTGCAAAAAAAAATATGACAGCTCAACGTATAAGTTTCAATCCCATTGTAGGGCATAGTCTGCGCTACGATTGAGAGGGCCTCATGTCCGAATACTGGAACGCATCTTAAATATGATGTTGTACTTAACTACGTAAACCCCGCTTAAATAACTGGATAATTGGGTCGTGCGTTGTTAAGAGCAACTCATTATTTGAATGGCATTCCAGTATTAGGGCGTTAGTCCACTAAACCAGTTCAATGCAGATAGGCAAAGAAAATAATTTAATAAATAACTATATTATACTATTTCATGTGTGTCCAGGTTGGGAGAGCGTGTTCTACGTGATGGGCGGTTTGTCGTGCGTGTGGTGCGCGCTGTGGGTGGTGCTGGTGCAGGACTCGCCGCAGCAGCAGCCGCTCATCAGCGCCGAGGAGAGGAGCATGATCCTCACCTCGCTCGGAGGCAAGGCTGACGATAACTCGCACAAGGTATTTATTTATACATGGCACCATTAGAATCGGTGGTCGCGGGTTCGAATCCCAGGGCACACCTCTGACTTTTCGGAGTCATGTGTGTATTGATAGTCAATCACCACGCACTAAAACAGTGAAGGAAAACATCGTGAGGAAACCTGCATACCATAGCCAATTTATAAAAATTTCTATGGTATGTAAGTCCGCCAACCCGCACTAGGCCAGCGTGGTGGACTATATGGCCTAACCACTCTCAATCGTACTGTCGATTGTAGAGGAGGCCCGTGCCCGGCAGTGGGACGTATATGGGCTGATACAGAACCATTAGAATTATAGAGACCTAACTAAAAAAAACTTATATTTTGGGCAACATTCATTAAAGATTTGTAACATACGAAATTTTGTACTTGTGGAAGATATCTAGAAGACCGATTTATACATCTTTCTGCCTTTTAATAGGTCCTTTATTACGGGTCGATAGATCATTTTGAACCAAAATATTATCAAAAGCCAAAATTTTTCGATTTCACTTTAATTCTAAAGGTGTGAAATATTATTTATTTATTTAAATACTTGATATATTGATTTATATACTCGTACTTTGTTCGATAAGCACATTTTGATGTACCAAAATCTGTACTACGCATGCTGTGTTCACTTCAAGTAGATGTCAATTAGGCTAGTAGTATGTTAGTTATAGTAGTATGTTATGAAATATTATATCTTTTTTGTTAACTGAATATCAGTTTTGTGAACCAAATAAAAAAAATATTTTGTACACTAATTTATTATAACACAAAGAGATACACTAAAAGACAAAAGTACAAAAGGTAGTACTGTCGCTCTGAGCAATCTCTACCAGACAATCTTTGGATTTTTGTCCCTTTGAATATATTTAGGTCATAAGCATAGTGTCATAAGGGGCCGTCCATTAATCACGTGAGGCTTTGATGGGGGGCATGGGTTGGAAAAAAAATCATGAAATATCACAAGGGGGAGGGTCTAGTAAGATATCACGTGTATTTTTTTTCGACCCATAATTTTGATTAAATGCAACATAATTTATTTTTCGTATGATTACACGATTCTTTTATTATATCATGGTCCTTAATTTCCGAATAAAAATTGATACTTTATACCCCTGTTTAAAGATAATATTCGAATTTATTTAAGATTATTTTATATCTACAAAAAATACACGTGATGTGGGGGGAGGGGGGTAGTCTTAAATCTCACCACATATCACTAAAGGGGAAAAATGATAAATAAAAGATCACATGATTGACGGCCCCTAACAAACCAGTTATAAATATTCAATATATACATATGCTTTACACAGAAACTGCCAGTACCATGGCGCGCAGTGCTCACATCCCCGGCGTTCCTCGCTATCCTGGTGTCGCACGCGTGCTCCAACTGGGGCTGGTACATGCTGCTCATAGAGACGCCCTTCTACATGAAGCAGATACTCAAGTTCAACATGACTGAAGTGAGTACTTCTATCAAATATACACTACATTATAAGGAACGACCTAAAAAAAGGCAAGAGAAAAAAGAGCACAAATAAGCGTGTGCTCTTATTTGTATTTTAGTATGGTCCAAAACACAATAAATCTTAATTGAAAGGAATAAGGTTTATTGTTACCTGAGGTTGATTATAATTTAAATGCTACATCTTGTAGTTCGAAATTTAAATGTATAAGTAGCAACCTCGGTCACTTTTATTTGATCTTAGGGTAAGTACTAATCATGTCGGAACTAATTTTGTAGGTAGTAAGACGCAGAAAATAGTTCTTTTTTTTTTGCAATGAATGACGAGACGAGCAAGCCGTCCGCCTGATGGTAAGCGATACGACCGCTCATAAACAGTAGCAACATTCCACTGCGCTCGCCATCCTGAGACAGTCTCAATATGTCTAGTAGTTACTCTGGCTACAATGTCCTTCAATCCGAAACACAACAGTGCATTTACGCAGTGTTGTTTCACGGGAGAAATAGACATTGCGGTGGTACCTACCCAGATGGCCTCTCACATATGAGAGACCTACCACCAGTGAAGTTCTGACATTGTTTACTAGATGTCGCTATTAAAAGGTGTAAACAGCCTCTGAATACTTACATAATATTTTTTATGATACCTCACTTATTGTTAGGTACACAATGATCACGTCAATTAAAAGCATAATATGCATTGAATCCATTTAACTATATTTATTACAATATATCTATAAGATACAGAAGGGTAAAAATGTATATCACTACATAGTATAAAACAAAGTCACTTTCTCTGTCCCTATGTCCCTTTGTATGCTTAAATCTTTAAAACTACGCAACTGATTTTGATGCGGTTTTTTTTAATAGATAGAGTGATTCAAGAGAAAGGTTTATAATTTATATGTATAATACGTACATATTATTGTACATAAATCTATTTGTACCCGGGCGAAGCTGGACCGGGCCGCTAGTAAACTTATAAAGTGATCTAGTGACATCAACTGATTATTACAACAATTAAATAAATGCAGGAATATTGAGAATAGGTATTACTTAGAAGGCCAACCGCCAATATACCAATTACCTGATCAGTATTACGGAATTGTAGTAACAAAATGTGCCGTCCACGATCCACGCAATTTAATCCTCGCTATAATAAATCAACAGATTGTAGGCCACGGAATGTGTTTGATAGCGATAGAAATAGCTTTATAGGTTTCCATTTAGCTTCAATGCTAGCGCGTAAAAGATTGATATACTATATAACTACAAATGACCGACCAATCATACTGGAGTAATTCTATCTACGAATTTTTGGTACCGTATACCTACACGTGTTAATAGATGTTCAGTCGCGGATCAAAATCATGGCTTCAAAAACCCCTCACTTCTAGTTAAAAAATGACATAATAAACACTAAAAACTAATAAAACTACTTCTCATTTTCTGATTATATATCTATATTTTGGCATTCGTTTCTATTTAACTCAGTTCCTAAGAGGTTTCTGTGATATCTGAGAGCCTTACGTGCTCTACAATACACCATTGCAGAAAACTTAAACAAAAAAGTAATTATAGTAGTTGTATATAAGTTATAAGTTATAACCTAGTTGTTTATACATTATTGGGTATTTTTGTCTGGTTCATATCGTGATAAATGGGCAGTGTTTGATTGACTAATGGATCGGACATTTCACATTGTTGACATACTCGTATGTAATACCAATAATTCGGGCCGAATAAAAAATCCATTAAGAAATTGATGTTCCGTAATATCAGACAATGTGCCCAGTTACATATTACAAAACCTGCTATTTATCATATCTGAAACTATAATTATAAATCTCAAATAGTTTTCGATAGATGCTTTGTACGTAAGCTCAGCGTTGTTCATCCATTCGCATTGTGATCAGTGAGTAAAGATAGGAAGTCGTTGGACGCAGACATATTCTCACAAATCTCTGTAAAAATTCTCGGGAAATATCTATATTCAGCGACTTCACCAGACTACTTAGTTAAAAGTGATAGAGCCACGCTGTTGTCAGTCATGACTCAGGATGAATGGACAGGATTGTCGGGGATACTGCCACTATTTGTCAGGAAATCGACGTGAAACGACAGCATTGTTGTCGCGTTTCGTTCGGTGAGTGAGATTGCCGGATGCCCAACACCCCTTCCCTCTTCCCATCCTTTTTCCTTCCCGCTTTCCTCCCGATTTGATGGACTGGCAACACATTCATGATCTAAGCATTACGAATATTCATAGGCGGCAGTGATCACTGACCATCAGTTGACTTGCTAGCTGGTTTGCTAGATCTAGAAAACAAAAATACCTGGGACTAAACATAATAATTATGTAAGGTAAAAAATCTAGTTTTATTTTATAGAATGCAGTGACAACGGCCCTTCCGTTCCTGTCGCTGTGGATCTTCAGCATAGCACTGAGTCGCACGTTGGACTGGTTGCGTGGAAAGAGCATTATCACTACCACTACCGCTAGAAAAATTGGCACGCTGTTCGGTAAGTAGTTTTATTTATTGGTGTGTCAGATAATTTGCAGTTTTCTAATCATTTTTTGTATACTTTACCAAGTACAAAATCATTCATGCAATTTTGTTACAATCTAGAAAATATGTGTTTATTTTTTCACTAACCTCTATTGGCTATTGTCCTCCTCTGCGGTTAAGAGTTTCAATTTTATTAAGGCCTCAACCGAACTGGTAAACTTCGCGTATCTTGGAATTTAGAACAATTTTTAGATTTCCATTTTTATTGCATGATTTCATTTCGCGACAATGTGTATTTTAATGATTTATGGACTTTCATTAGCCTTGAAACGTCGAATGGTCAGGTTGGGTACGGGTGTACCCTTGAGCTCGAGTCTCCGACCTGATTTTCAATAAGATGGTACCAACAATGTTCATTCTTCATTTGTTGTGTGGTTCTCATGAGTTTTTATTATTGTTGTGCGACACGAGCGTGCCATTCACCTGATGGAAAGCGATACGACCGCTCGTAGACAGTGGCAAAACCAAACATCTCGAATAACAAAGCAATGCTTGTCATTCCACTGCGCTCGCCATCCTTAGACATAAGATGTTAAGTCTCAATATGTCCAGAGTTACTCTGGCTAGAATTTCCTTCAACCAAACACAACAGTGCAATTACTGTTGTTTGACAGGAGAAATAGACATTGCGGTGCATAGGGGTAACCTACCCGCCAGCCTCTTACATATGAGAGACCTACCACCATAGTAATTTGATTATATGTTATGAAATGATGATTTATGATTATGATCCTAATTAAAAATAAAAACAAAAGAAAAAAACTACTATTTAAATATCATAAACTGTATATTCAGCCTCAGCAGTACCCGCCGCGTGTCTCCTCTCGCTGTGCTACATCGGGTGCAACCGCGCGGCGGCGGTGGCGCTCATGGCCGTGGGCATCACCTGCATCGGCGGGATGTTCTGCGGCTTCCTCTCTAACCATATCGATATCGCGCCTAACTTCGCCGGTAATGCTTTATATATTTTTTCCGATAGATATTACCTCGTCTTCATACTTATCGCTGCAACTCCTGTTAGCCAGGGTAAATGGTGGCACGCATTTAAAAGAAATCGAGCTTGCTCAATGAGTCTTCGGGAATGGTTATTTTGGGGTGGTTGGAGTGGTTTGCCTCGCAAACTGCGAGGCAGTTCGTCCTCATCTATAACGACTCCGATATGTGGCATAGACTGTCGTGGACGCCTACAACATCCAAGTCCAAAAACTGTGGTAAGTGGGGGGCATCCAGGTCCCCTACAACAGAAGATCTGGCAATGCTCTTACGCTGGCCGAATATGAACGTACAGAAAGGGGAATAATAAAGGGGAAGAATAGCTTTTCCACTTGAATGAAAAAGGGAATGGCTAACTAGCAACGAAATTATTTAAGTTGATGTTAATAGGAGTTGGTAATTCTAGATTTGCTAGGAATTATCACTTGGAGGAGGCTGAAGTTCTGCAATAGACTTCCTGTGGTTAAAAAAGAAGAATAAACCACCTGCAATGTCACTGCAACTCCTGTAAGCCAATATGGCACGCATTGAAATGCAAAAATATCAAAACGTGTGGATAGTCTTTCTCTTGCTGACCTATCTTACCACAGTATCAATGTTCGACAAGTGTTAGGCATTAGTTAATTTAGTGTCCGTAGATAGTCGTGATTTTAGATAATTAAGTTAAAAGTGATTTCAGGTACATTGATGGCTATAACGAACACAGTGGCTACTGTTCCTGGTATGGTCGTGCCTGTTTTCGTAGGGAAACTGACTGATCACAATGTAAGTAGAATTGAATTTAAACTACTTTTGTTAATTTTCTATAATAATTTAAGGATTGATTTATTTTCATTACCATTGAAGCCTGAGGGATTTGAGGGTATCTTCAATTCTATAATATCTATATCGAATTCTAGTTATAGAATACAACATTCTGAATAGTAGTTTTAAAAGTAAATTACATTCAAATTATTCACGACTCAAAAAGATATAATTTTTACCATTTTAAAATAAACTATTTGATTATTCCAATTGACTTCCAGGAGACTATATCAGCATGGCGTATGATATTCTTCGTGACGATAGGTCTGTATGTGATCGAGATAATAGTGTACACTATATTCGGCTCCGGCGAGGAACAGCCGTGGAACAAAGTGCCAGACGACGCGAAAGAAGATATCGAAACCAAACCACTGAACAACGGCACTGAGAAAACTCACGTTTAGATATTCAAATTGAGTATGGAAATAGTGACGTCCATACCGAAAATAGATAGTTGCCTAACTTAACAAAGGCTTCCAAATGCAGAAAATCTATGATTTAAATTAATATTAAATTATTTCATTTTATATTCTACCCTTTAAAATAAATGTTAATTCAATGTAGACATACAAGGTAGACATAAATTCCCAATACAGGTTCTGTGTGAAGTTAGTAATTTGCGTTGTAGATACAACTTCAGAGCAATAGTCTATGACTGTGATTTCTCTGAAGTTGGTACCTAAGTTTTGATGACAACTTCATGGTTTAGAATTGTTTGTGGTAGTGGAAATACGGTAGTGTTCCTTGCTTGGTAATTTACAAATATTATGGAAGTTATTTTAAATTTCTTTACCTTCATTTTAACAAAATCCGTAATCCCTTGTCATGTCTGCCCTAGTGAAAATGTGCACGTTGTATTAAGAAAGGAGATGGTTGGCAAGACTGCATGAAAATATTTATTTAAATTAATAAATTGTGCGTACTTTTAATTATGGCTTAGTACTATAATTTGCTTAGAGTTATTATAGATACTCTAAGATAATTTGTTATTTAAATTCTTAGTTTTTAAGGTTGACTTCAAAGAGCTAGTAAGTAAGAAAATGCTAGTATTTGGGCTGCAGTTTAAGAGTTGTTTAAAATATTTCTCTCAGAAACTGACACAAATAAATTGTAATATTTTGTACTTATTAAGAAAAAAATAATTAAAAACCAAATCGGAGCAATTCACAACTATATTTTGGTCTCAATATGAAACAATAAGGAAAAAAAGGTAAACTTTAGGAATAAGAAAATGAACTATTTTATGCCGATTAGGATTGTAATTATACCGGGTATATCAAGAGTGCTACCGAAAACGGAGCCGGGTGGTAGTTTTAATGACTACAAACACGATGCAACTAAAAATTTCGCTAAAAGTGCGACAAGTTTTTTTTTAAATATCGTCGATTTTAGGTGGTAAATCCATAGTTTTTGCTAAAATGATATATATAGCGTCTTTAAAAATAAAGGGGTGTACACTATTATTTAAGAAAAATCTATGTTTTAGTTGCATTGTGTTTGAAGTCACTAAAACTACCACCAAGCTTCGTTTTCGGTAACACTCTTGATATACCCTGGATTTATTTAGTTTAAGTAAACAGGCTTTGTGCGATTTTGGAGGAGTACTTACTCAAGATTTTCAAAAGATATTATTTTATAAGATGTATTTTACAAAAAAATATTAATAAAATTTATTTTTGAACTAATAATGAAATAAATATACCCTACAGTAAAATATATATCTTGTTAAACTGTAATGCAATTATAAGTAGCTGATAATAAAAATATTAACTATATCATTTTATAATCAAACACTCACACAGTCACTTATGCAAAAATTGCAGAGGTTGGAAGGTTAAAATAATCTTTAAGTACATTTTTACTTTTACTATATTATGTGGTCATTATTTTTATAATAATAATTTAAACGCTGGTATTATTCTAAGCTATTAATCTTTTCTATGTCTTGAAATATCATATTTTTATATGCTATCAAAGTTTCAAATGCTTCTCCTGAAAAGTTGCATTTTTGCATAAGCAATAGTGTTGCACCAGGGGTGTGATATTATATCACTAACACTAAAATACGGGCACAGTCGGCCTTATTCAAAGATATTTAAAACCTTTTTAATCATCCAATGTTTTGTCCCTTTCAAACAAATTTTCAATTCAGTTTGAGCGAAGAAGACAAAACATTGGTAGCTAAATAGGTTTAAAACTGTCATTATCAATGCGAATATTATTTAGTGACATGTCCATATCCATAATCTCTATGGATATCCGTGCTGTACTTACGATCAGGGAAAGTTTATTAAGCCAGAATTCATGGAAATAAATATCCTAATATCATGTTTGAACTGAAAGCATCTTCCAAAACATATGTACTTATTTTATATCTATTTAATAGCGTATTTTTTATCAACAATGTTCTAAAAAAATATCGACTGGAAACTCATATTTTTGTAATTTAAAAATAAGTCCTGCCATAAATGTTAAGCTTTGTATGTGGTTTTTAAATAATATCATTAATATATCAGTGTTTTATCGTAAGATGTTTGCTTACCAAAGACAATGTGTACTCACCTCAAATATATGTGCCGCATTTTTTCAATAAACTACATAATAATTTTCAGTGTTTTATTGAATAATTTAAAACCAAATCGGAGCAATTCACAACTATATTTTGGTCTCAATATGAAACAATAAGGAAAAAAAGGTAAACTTTAGGAATAAGAAAATGAACTATTTTATGCCGATTAGGATTGTAATTATACCGGGTATATCAAGAGTGCTACCGAAAACGGAGCCGGGTGGTAGTTTTAATGACTACAAACACGATGCAACTAAAAATTTCGCTAAAAGTGCGACAAGTTTTTTTTAAATATCGTCGATTTTAGGTGGTAAATCCATAGTTTTTGCTAAAATGATATATATAGCGTCTTTAAAAATAAAGGGGTGTACACTATTATTTAAGAAAAAACTATGTTTTAGTTGCATTGTGTTTGAAGTCACTAAAACTACCACCAAGCTTCGTTTTCGGTAACACTCTTGATATACCCTGGATTTATTTAGTTTAAGTAAACAGGCTTTGTGCGATTTTGGAGGAGTACTTACTCAAGATTTTCAAAAGATATTATTTTATAAGATGTATTTTACAAAAAAATATTAATAAAATTTATTTTTGAACTAATAATGAAATAAATATACCCTACAGTAAAATATATATCTTGTTAAACTGTAATGCAATTATAAGTAGCTGATAATAAAAATATTAACTATATCATTTTATAATCAAACACTCACACAGTCACTTATGCAAAAATTGCAGAGGTTGGAAGGTTAAAAATAACACTGGTGAACAAAAAAAATGAAATCGTTTGTTTCCTTTAATTTTTTGTTTGTTTCTATCTCAAACTAACGTGTATTTTTTAAATATGGTAACAATATTTCTCTCACAGCTTTTGTTTTTGAGTTACAGCTAACTACCCTCCATTACTATTTTTACTTATATTTGCGTTTTTTTATTGGACATTGAAATATATTTTGTTGTTGTTTTCGATATGGCTTCGTCAAGAAGGTGTTGTGTACTTAATCCTGATTCTTTTTGCTACATTTGTGGTGAATATGTATTTGCAAAATATCGAAAACCTATATCGGACTTTGTAAAAACTGCGTATCATCAATACTTTAAAATAAAATTGTGTAATCAGGACAAGCCATGGGTTCCTCATATTGTATGCCAGAAATGTGTGGTATGTCTACGGTTATGGCCCAGTGGAAAAAAAGAGATGCAGTAATGTTCGTAACGATACACGAAGTTCCCTTGTTTCGTGTGTCTCTGGGACAGTCGTGACAAACAACACCATTGGTCACAAAAAGTTTGGCCAGTGCGGGAAGAGCTAAAAGTTGGTACAACAAATGCTATAAATATGCCTTTAGTTAGCCGAGATCGCATCATACTTCTACCACTTCATATTAAACTCGGCATAATGAAACAGTTTGTGAAAACGCTTGACAAAAGTGGCGATTGTTTCAATTTTCTTTCACGCAAGTTTCCAGGATTAAGTACAGAAAAATTAAAAGCTGGTATTTTTGATGGGCCACAGATTAGGCAACTCGTGAAAAATCCTAATTTTGTCAAATCAATGACTGAAGTCGAATCCAAAGCTTGGAAGTCATTCATTTTGGTTATGAGTAATTTCCTAGGCAAAAAGAAATCTGACGACCACGTCGAGCTTGTTGAGTCCATGCTATCGAACTTGCAAGAGTTAGGGTGCAACATGAGGATAAAAATCCACTTCCTGCACTCACATTTAGACCGATTTCCACAAAATCTAGGTGATTTTAGTGAGGAGCAGGGTGAAAGATTCCATCAGGATCTTCGAACAATGGAAGAGCGGTATCAGGGGCGGTGGGACTCACATATGATGGCAGACTACTGCTGGAGTTTGCAACGTGATCTACCTAAAGTCGTTCATTCAAGAAAATCGTATAAAAGATCATTTGATAGAGTTCAATAGAAATTTTGTTAACATCATTTATTAATTTTCTGTACTTTTTTTATCAAAATAATAAAACTCTATATTTCAAAAACTGAAGCTGTTAGCAATCTTCCAGTATTTTTTTCATACTCAGGGCCATAGAAATACCCAAAAACAGAAAAAAAATTAAAGGAAACAAGACTTGTGTTGACCAGTGTAATCTTTAAGTACATTTTTACTTTTACTATATTATGTGGTCATTATTTTTATAATAATAATTTAAACGCTGGTATTATTCTAAGCTATTAATCTTTTCTATGTCTTGAAATATCATATTTTTATATGCTATCAAAGTTTCAAATGCTTCTCCTGAAAAGTTGCATTTTTGCATAAGCAATAGTGTTGCACCAGGGGTGTGATATTATATCACTAACACTAAAATACGGGCACAGTCGGCCTTATTCAAAGATATTTAAAACCTTTTTAATCATCCAATGTTTTGTCCCTTTCAAACAAATTTTCAATTCAGTTTGAGCGAAGAAGACAAAACATTGGTAGCTAAAATAGGTTTAAAACTGTCATTATCAATGCGAATATTATTTAGTGACATGTCCATATCCATAATCTCTATGGATATCCGTGCTGTACTTACGATCAGGGAAAGTTTATTAAGCCAGAATTCATGGAAATAAATATCCTAATATCATGTTTGAACTGAAAGCATCTTCCAAAACATATGTACTTATTTTATATCTATTTAATAGCGTATTTTTTATCAACAATGTTCTAAAAAAATATCGACTGGAAACTCATATTTTTGTAATTTAAAAATAAGTCCTGCCATAAATGTTAAGCTTTGTATGTGGTTTTTAAATAATATCATTAATATATCAGTGTTTTATCGTAAGATGTTTGCTTACCAAAGACAATGTGTACTCACCTCAAATATATGTGCCGCATTTTTTCAATAAACTACATAATAATTTTCAGTGTTTTATTGAATAATTTATTTACATTTCTTATATTAATCAATTCAACATTTATCGACTTATTCGATTACATACGACTAATGCTGTCCCATAATCTATTTTACGGCTTGGTTTATTTATGAGGGATTGAAAAAGCGTCAATCTGTACCATAGACTTCATATTATTTATAGACGTAGAACATCAACTAAATCTAACTAGTCTATGATCGTCATTTAAATGCGTTTCATATAAAAACTCTTTCAGGAAATAATTTATTCCGTTGATCTTATAGGTTTATTCAATTAATATATTGACTGTTCTTATAAAAAAGGAATATCGTAACAGTTTCATACATTTACGCGAATGTTTTACATTGACATACAACTATTATTTACAGATTTCATTGCAGATTTGGTTTATTTTTTACATTTTAAACTTCTCAACGATTCGATTACTTTACAGCTTTCGTGGTCACGGGGCGGTCCGTTTAATCCTTAAATAATAGTTTTATTTCAATAACAGTTGATATTTGTGGGAATTTTATTTGGCTTCATTGAAAAATTGTAATTCAGTTGAAATTATTTAACCCGGACGAGTTTGGAGATATACGTGGGTCCAAAATTGGCAGCGATGTTGGGCAAAACTAGTTGTCCGTAGCGAGGGGCGGCGGGCCCCGCGCACAGCTGTAGCGTACTACTCAGCCCTGACATCGGTGACGTCATGTCCCTGCACACAAATACACCCAACAGTCAAATATGGATAACTTATGGCAGATGTATCAGTAAAAGCAAACTATAAGTCTATGGTTACGAGTTACGTATCGTCATAAACTTCCATCGGCCGAAGATTCGTTTCGGATTTTCAGAGTAGGGCCCATGTTTTAACTACCCACTACGTAAAACTTTATAAACATTGATTTACATTTTGTTCCGGCAAATAAGTAACCTGCAGAAAGTGTAAAAATGGACATGAAATGTACTCACTTAACAGTAGCAACAATGCCGTGCGATTCGAAGGCGTTTTTCAACGACATGTGCACCACTCCGTCGTTCTGTACCGGACTCAGAGAACAAGTCGAGTACACTATAGTGCCTCCCACTCTCACCAGGCGGAGAGCGTTTCTGTGGCACATAGTATTTACAATAGTTACTAGAATCTTGAATTTAGGGCTACATATTTATTTATTTTTATTTTTGTGCACCAAATAAATCTTAAAGTAAACTAATATTTGACATAAGTGTACAAATGGAGGTCGTATCGCTCGAGGCTATATCTTACCAACTACCATTGGATGGACATAAGAGAAGAAAAATAAGGTTAGGAGCATCATAGTGCATATTTGTTACTGCTTTTACTGGGCGTTTTGAATTCCATAAACAAGTAATTTGAATATTAGGACTTCACATGAGCAAAGATAATATTAATAGCAAGATGGGTTTAATAATATTTCCTTGAAATTGTATGACTTATTTACTATGTAAATATTGATAAAAAGAAACACGTAAATGCTTATATAGACTGTTTTTTTTTATTATGTATTGAATCAACATTCAATACATAATTAAAAAAAACCTTTTATACTTACATCAACAAAGCTGATTGCACTTCTGGTATTTTTAACCGTTCCTTTATTCTGTCAGGCCTGAATATATTGTTCTCGTCTTCGTTCACTGAATGCCTGTCTGTAGTGCAGGGAACATCTACCAACACCTGCAAGACAATAGTGACATTGTTGTGTCGCATCCTCATTGCTGGGAACTTAATCTATAAAAACGATACGAACTTCGAATGTTCGTAAGCCCGAAGCCGTAAGTAAAACTTCACTAATATGCTAGATACTAGACTACTACTAGATACTCTACAAAATGTTGGATTCTTCTATCGTACGTCGCAGCCATAGGACTAAGTTCTGAGAAAATGTAATTATTAAGTATTATAGAGAATAGTATTGATTTTTAGGTGGAAATCTTATGGGTATCTTAGTTCGGACGTCGAAAATCTGATGTTCGTAAGTTCGGAAATTCGAAGTTCGTATCGTTTTAATAGAGTAGTTTTTATATGTTGACGGGATGCATTGGCGGTCAACCATGAGGTCCTGAATTAAACTCCCAGTTCGGGTAATCCACATTGTAAGCCTTTTTACAGCCTTCCGCAGTTGGTTAGACGCCGCGTGTGAAACGAGAGGCCGCGGGTTCGATCCCCGCACCGAGAGAAATACATTTGCGGCTCATAAATATTTCTTTCACGTCTGAGTGGTTGTGAGACAGAAAAGTCTCTTGTAGTTCCTGATACTGGGCCAGGACTATGTATATGACTGCTGAGTTTTATTTATTTTATTAGGTCGACCAATGTTACTCCTGCTAGTACATTAGCCTTCACTAGAAACCTTGTTATCTGCACTGTGTTCCAGCCACAGATCAATCCCAATAGATACCGCATAATGTCAAATTTGTTTGAATCCAAGTGCCGATTTAGGTTACAAGAGCGGGGAAGCGAGGGACGAGGCAGCGGCTCGTAGTGATGTGAACAAAATATAATTGTATAAAACTATGTCGATAATATTGTTGATGGATTAAAAATAACTATTTTACGGGTTTCATTTTTATTAAATTATTACGACGTAATAATCTTAATTTGTTTTTGAAAGGAATAATAAAAACGCCTTTCAGTATGTTTGGAACATGTTTACTATTAATTTTATATAATATACAAAATACTTAAAAAATACTTTCTATAATCAAACCTTTCACTTTCATAGGGTACGTGTACGTGTGTACTATCTTAATTCTTATCTTGTTACTACTATTTTATGGCTTCTATCTTTGACATTAATTCACAATTTTGCTAGAACTGCGATGACGTCCGTATTCACACAGCGCCATCTCTCTAATTATATTAAAAGCAAGCTCTTCTTGTTTTACCGACAATAATCAAAGGATGCATATATTCAAAGGTGAATTAAAGAAATGTTATTTCCTTACATATATTAAATCCAAAACCTCTACTTGTACTAATTTATCAGTCACTCGTTTCGCTTTTATAACAAAATTGTTATAGCTGGAACACTAAAGTGTGGCCATATACAAATTTTACAAGTAATGCCAGGATGAAGTTTCACTAGCCAGATAGGAATAAACTTTGCCATTTTCGACACAGGCGTATTAGATTCAGAAATCTCACAATTTATGGTCAAAGAACAACCTACGCAGTTATTCGTAACCAGAAACTAAAAATGAGATCTAATTAAGTAGATTGTAATAAAAATATTCTCAAAAATAAATTTATGTTTATCTTTTCAGTGAAGAATATATAAGTTAAAATTAAAATTCAATAGAAAATGGTATTCTAATAAATATCCAACATACAATACGACATACAAAAATTGGTAAATATAAGGTAGGTACAGCTGATTCGAAAACAAACCTTTTATCGTTTATCCATTTAAAGTTGTCTCCGGAGTAGTACCTTGAACATATGACGCTGTACTTACTCGGGAACCACTCAGTACCACGAGATGTAGCGTCTGTCCATTGGGACTTATCTTTAGCACATTTAGGAAACCTTAAACTGAATGCATTAAAATGTTTTATGTTTAAACTTTTCTTATATGGCTGTAGAAAACATTATATTTCATGTTATACGTTTGTTTAGATGTGAGCTGGTACAGTTAAATTTATTTTAAAAGCAATCGTATTAATGACGAAAAAGTGCAAAATGTTTTTTTTTTACGTATTGGTACTAATATCGACATTAATTAAAATGCATGTGACCGCAACACTATTGTGAAATGTGTTAGGAGAAGCGTTTCCAAGGCGATGCGTAACATGAAGACATGCATACAATTACAGTAAGGAGTAAAAGAGATAAATGCGAAAATAACCATTATAAATTGAGCTGTGTGACACGTCATCATCATCATATCATCATCATCAGTTGCCTGTGATGTGGTATCTATTGGGAGTGATCTGTGGTTCCAGCCAACCGCCACTCCAACTTATATTCATAATAAAAATATTAAGTATACATTAGTTTACCTTATCAAAACCGTAATCATCGACGAATTCGCGGCCGTCGACTCTTTTGAACACGACTCGTTCGTTCCATCTGTTACTCGTCTCGAAGTCGAATAAGTAGTCTTTGAATATCCGTTTAGTTCTGTAACGAAAAATATTAAAAAGTGTTACGTTCTTTCATTTCAATTATCTCTAGCGTTTGGCGATAGGTTTAGCAGTCTAGATTCAACATTTTCATTTACAGCGCTTTCCCAATTATGTCAATATTAAGTGCCCATAGAGATATACCCTAATCATAATATTGAGCAATAAGGCTTCTCATAAAATTCGATATTAAGTTAATCAATAAATCAAAATAAAACATTCCAACAAAATAAAGAGAAAACTATTTACCGGAATCGCTATAAATTAAATAATAAATACGATAAAAAAATTGTAAATGGAAATTGTAAATGTATGGGAGTGTGAGATGTGATAAAGTACTGAATATGTCACCTGTTAGACCTGGACATAGACACGTCATTGCACACCACAATGTCGGGCAGCAGTGTCTGCAGCGCCACCAGGGCTTTGCCCCCCGGCGCCGAGCACATGTCCAGCACGCGGTCCCCCGCCTGCAGCCCCAGCGCTAGCACGGCCAGTACACTGCCGCAGTCCATCGGGTAGTAGTTGAACACTCCTGAATATATAAAGACACATGTATATTATTTTATGTAATACTTTTTTCGCTTAATGGCGAGACGAACATGCCATTAACCTGATGGTAAAAGGTAAAAAAAGCACATGGGCAGTAGCAAATTCAAACAATACCATACATTGCTTGGTATTGCACTGCAGATGCATATCTTCTGATGTAAAAGTCTCATTATGTCCAGTTATTATTCTTGCTAAAATTTTCATTAAACTAGAACACAACAGTACATTTACACTGCTGTTTGGCTGGAAACGTAAAAATGGCTGCATTACTAATGTAGCCATTTATAATAGTCTTTTCTACATGGATATTACCTGTTTGACATCTCTTAGGTTCTGGAAAATCATCCCAATCACTATTCATCTCGTAAGTGAATACTTTCAAATGTTCAGGATACACTAGGTCTGTTTCCGGTTCTATTGCCAGTGGAAAATCTGTGTTAGCTGAAAACATAAATCATATATTAAGAAAAGGATTGTTAAAACACTACTGATTAGTGATGGTATTTGCCTCTACTTGAAAACATTTTAATTCTCCTAAATATTATGATAAAAGAATACCTCAATTAGTTGTACATTAATGTCATTTGTAAAAGCCAAGAGAAATTTAAAAGAGGAAAGTCATAAACTGGCTTAGTACTTTTTAATTAAACACAATTAAAATTAAGATATAGCTGTAGGCTCGCCCCCTATCACATCGTGGGATGAAACATACAAGGCAAAATGTGGGTGTTTTGTTTGCAACTGCCTACCCTTTTAGGAAAAATGTGAGATTTTTGTATGTATTATACACTTACTTGAAAAATAAGAGTAATGTGTTGATTCTGGTATCCAATCATCCATTCCTTTCAATTTGGTTGCAGGTAAGAATTGGTACAAAGCCTCTGTGGTCATTCCAAGTGATGGATCAATGATGCGAGATTCATCTATCTCTGCCTCTGCTAATGATTGATCCAGAGTCTTATTTATAATATTTCTGCAAAAAACATATAAAATAGATGAGGTGAAGTTCTTGATAATTTTCTTCAACATTTACACAATAATAATAAAATCTTTATTTAACTTTGTTACAATTTTACCTTAGGCATTGTCTGTTTTGTCTGTATTTATGCAATGTGTTTAACATTATTAAAAATCCTAATTTTGAATGAATAAAAGTTTAGCATTAGGCCTGTAGTACCTACAACTTATTAAAGCTACAGTGCTTATTTGAAAAAAATCTTAGTTTCCATTCAAAGTCTGTATTGTATTCAATAGTATATTGTGATTATTAATTTCATTTTTTAATCAACTAAAATTTAGATAAAATTCACTGGTACTATAGCAATTATAATTCTAATTCCTTCATATTTCCTATAAAATAAAATCAGGGGGGAAAATTTCACTTACAATTCTTCCTTTTTTTTCTTTTGTCCATCTGGATTTTGTTCACTGAAATCCAACTTCTCAGGGGCATCTCCGTGTTGTGGATAAATGTTGCTGATTTCATCTAAGTGGAGTTTCTCAGCAAATGCTTGAAGTTGTTTTGTGTGGTCGGCTGGTTGAGTCTGTGTCAGTTTGGGTTTTGGATCATATTGGTCTTGAAACTCATTTTGTACTTTAATTAAATTTCTTAGGCAGTGAGCTCCTGTAGAACCAAGAAGAGGACGGTATATTTAATACAATTATTGAGTTAGTTTTTCAATTTTAATTTGAAATCATATTTAAATGGAGTAGAAAATAAAAAAAAGAACAAGTGCAATGAATTATTGTACTGTGCCTTTGCCATTGGTCAAAAGTATAAAAATTTTTAAAAGTACAACTATAAAATAACAAGTATAGTTTTAATTCTATACCTCGGTTGGCAAGGTATTCTATAGTTTCTTCAGGGTCTCCATAGTTGTTTATAACTGCTGCATACTTTGAGCGACGCAACAAACCTTCCCTTATGCTTTCCCACTTATTGCCAAAAATTGACCCATAGAATTCATCAAATAAACTCATCGCCTTGTGTTTTGGACCGGTTTTCTTTTTCAATTTTGCCTATACATAAGAATTTAAAGTAAGTACAAAAATTACTTTGTTTTTAATTGGTTTTTGGCTGCTAGGAACTTACCCAGTGAGTTTTAGATTTATGCCTAACTTGTAATAATATCTGAGTCCTAAGAGAGGCATTATTACATATATTTGACAAATTAAACATGTTTCTATTGAAGAATTAAGAGCATCAGCAATAATAAATAAGATTTTAGGTTATCTTTTTTGAAAGGTTTTGTTTGTCTGTCATGGTTTTTTTTTTACAAATCGTTCTATTTATGGAAGACATTTCATGCAGTCTTACGTCAGTTTTAAATATTTAAATCTTTTGTGATTAAATAACTCATAATATCACTCATGAAAGCTCAAAATAGACACAAAGTAAGATTTTTACAAATTAATATAGTAACATGTATTTAAATAAATGTCGAGTAAATGTAAATCATTTTCTATTTTATGACTTAACTTGAACGCAGCTTTAAGGCCTGTCAAAATCAACCACGTGCGACAGAGATAACAATATCATTCCATCCTGCTTACCCTTGTGTTCTCAAATGGCGCGCGAACCCGAAAATCCCAGTATTGATTTGTTTACAAGAAGTGCTGATACGGGAGACTGTCCAAGTATCCTGTATTATAATAGGTATATCGAGCAACCTTGTCAAATGATTAAGAGATAATACAACGAACGAGCTAATTGCCGTTTTTCGTGCCCGGTGTTATCAGTGATTCGTACCAGCGGCGCGGGGCTCCGCGATACATTCGAGGGCTCTAAAGACTTAAAGCTTAATTGGCATAGTTTGAAGCGAGTTGTTTTATTGATTACACGCCCCTTCGTGTCCTCGGTACTCTCTTTGCAGTACCATTGAAACTTGATAAAGATCTGAGGATGAACTCGGAAATTATGTGTGTCATTGGAAATAAGGAATTGGGTCACCGGTAAGTGGCTTTCTTTCGCGGAAAAAATGAAAAGCGAGTGTTGAACATGGCGCGAAGTGGCCGAAGCATATGCGTGGCAAAAATTGGCATTAGGGGCGGATTGCAAAAGTATTATTTATTGCAACGCGATTTATTGTAATGGTTAAGATATTGCACTTCAATTCGCAATTAAATTTATAAAAGTTTGAGATATTATCCCCTATAATTCCAATACTTCAGCTTACTTTCAATATCTAAAATATAAATCAAAATTTTTACTGTACTTTAATTTATATTACACATTAAAGCACAGAAAACATCCATACTCTTAGCACTTATCTTAAACATAAAATATTTCAGCATACATACAATACAATAGATCAATTTTTCTCCCAAGGAACCGCTCCATTATGGATGCTGCAGTGATTGTGTTCTAAGTGGAATCCTAAAGTGCAACCATGTATGGGATCTGTGCTGGTAAAGGCACCAAGCTGGAATGGATAGCAGATTGGAGACCGTCCCACCAGGGACTGTTAACTTGGACACAGTGAGAGCCCTTCACCAGACAGTAGTCTCTTTGAGGACTGCACTAGAAGTCTCAAAGAATGAACTGAAAGCATTGAAAGAAAAATACAAAGAACACTCAAATTGTGTGGATTATGAGGATGTTATAGAGAAATTGACATTGGAAAATCATATACTGAGAAGAAAAATTATAGATTCAGGTGTTGAAAAAGATCCTAATCCTCAGAATATTAAATTGCAAGTCACTTACAGTCCCAGATCTGAAGTTGAAGGTAGTGAAATAATAATTCAAACTGCTACTGAAGACTTTGATACTGTAGAAAAGGCAGTTCAAGAAGAGAGTAAAATTGAGACAAATCTTGTACAAAACTCACAAAGATCAGAAGAATACAATAATTCTGGTTCTGAAATAAATAATGCACAAAATGAGTCTCCACTGTCATTGACTCCAGAACTTACACCACATAACGAACCGCACAATACAGAACAAGATTACAGTCAAATAACAAGCCTACCACATCATGAAGATGAGAAACAACAGCCAAGTTTCAAAACGAAATTAGAACTGCTTTCAAAGTTTGATGTACGGATTAAAGTGAGAACTTTGACTGACGGTGCAATAGGCAGTACTACATCAGACAGTGATTCTACAAGTGATGATAAAAAGGACTCTGATTCCTTGGATGTGAAGCCAAATCTCCATTTCAAAGAGAAAAGGCAACATTTTGAGGACTACAAAGATCCCAAAGGAAATAAGATACATTTTAAGACTGTTTCATCAGAGAACATTAAAATGGCAGTTCCAAATGAAGGTGATGTGAAGTCTAAGACTGACAAGTTTGATGTGCAAGTGCGAATTACTTCAGAGGAGAATCTTGTGGTGAAGGAAAACACTGAGCGGAACAGGAGGAAAGACACACTCAATTTGGATGTTGATGATTTAAGTCTGAGGTGAGTTGGCATTCAGATATTAATATGTATTTTACAGGTTTTGTATCATCATCAAAATTTAGTTGTGCTAACAAATAATGTCTGTACAGCTTTTATTTTTATCCGAAAATTAAAATCCTAAAAGGAAACTTATTGATATGTGTTGTTTGCATTCCCAGTTCATAATAATATATCTTTTTTCTTTCATATATTTAAACAGTTGCTCTATTTTATTACATTTCCATAATGTTTATGATAGAGCCATTGAAATTGTAATATTCCTTGTATGGATCCATACTAATAATAAGCTGCGATTCTGAGATGGACGACAGATCATATGGTCTCGCATCTGTCGTGTGGCCGCCCAAAACACCTTAAACGGACATCCGAACCGAGATTAGTTTGGAATAATTTAGTTCCCCTATAAAAGCGATCTGGGAGGGGAAAAAATTGGGATGCTTCTCACTCTGAGGTATTCTATTTCACCCGATATGCTTGTGACGGCCACCAACGGGTTTAGTTGGTATGCTGGTGTAGGATTTGCTAGAGGCTGGCTCGGCCGATTTATGCGCAGTGTGCCGGGCTGGAAGGCCAGTGACTCTAACATAACTCTTACAGCCTCTTCCAGGTTACGGAAAGAAGAGCTTTCCTTTTGAAATATGCAAAAACTTACCAGAATACAATCTTCCCTAGATCCCTGTCAGAAGGCGACAACTCAGTATTCTCGGAAGGCGGCACGACTCCCGCAGACCCTCGCGCTGCCCCCGGCGCAGAAGACAAGATGGAGCAGGAAGCCAGCGGCAACGAGTCTGAGGAGGTAGACGATATAGAGCTCATATTCACCACTGATGAGTCCAAAGACATGAGCAATTTGCAGGTGAGTTAATGGGACATGTATTTTATTGTGTATGGAAATAATTATCTTACCACTCCAATGTATGAGAAATCTCATCTAGAAAATATTGTGTGCTACCTTCCATTCTTGTTTCAGGAGGACTTGGTATCAATACGCGAAACAGACCAATGGGCACCAAACTCCGCTTCCACCACACATTCCACGCCAGTCCTCATCAAATTCCACACCCTCGACCCTGATTTCCAGCCAGGTCATGAGGCGGATAACGCAGAGAACGAAAACCAAGAGAACAGTACCTTGCAAAACGTTATATCAGAGTCCACATTGAAGATCAAGAGGGTCTCCCTTCCCAATGATAAGGAAATTCGACATGTGGCGTTTAACAGCAAGGGGAGTTTGGACCTGCCTGGACGAGGAATCCTGAAGAGTTACGACAACAAATCTGACAACATGTTGTATAGGAAAAGCCCTAATGCTAGCACTAGAAGACTTGACAGTGTCGATAGTTTAACCTGTGAATACAACAGAGGCCTGAGTTTCGATAATACGAAGTCTTCGAGTTTTGAACTGGGATCTAGTATGGATATACTGCATAGGGAAGAGAGTGTGGACTGCTTCCAAAGACAGGGGAGATTGGGGCACAGGTTTTCAGTGTTCGCTGAGACTGATATATCGAAATGCGGCACTTCGGAGGATGATTTGGCTGTCAATTTGAATGCTAGGAGGAATACTTGCCCCAATCCGTTTCAGTACAAGTAAGTGAAAGTAGACTTTGATAGGTGAAAATTTTCTGAATGTAGGGAGGGATTTGGCTGTAAAGCGAGAAGCCGAGGGTTCGACCTTCGCACCGAGACAAATGTTTGTATTAACTACAAATATTTGTTTGGGTTCAGCATCTTCTGGATAAAACATCAAAATAAGTCTCCAATACATATTATCATTTTTATACTGCTCCTTTTCGTTATACATATGTTATGACCATTATTTGTTGCAATTGTTTTTTTCCGTGACGACGCATCGTTCCACAAGCTTGTGCAAGCTTGCGTGGAAAGTTGTCATTACGAAACATATTACTCATCTTGAATATTTCGGATTTTATGGTAAACAATAAGCAATAGGTTTTGTAATGCATTATTAAGTAGCATAATACATTGGCTAGTGATATTTCTTTGTTTTACGTTATGTGTCATTTTAACTAATTAATTTAAAGTGTTAATATTTACAATAATGCAATTGAGTTTTGTGGTGGTATTGGTATTGGTAAGGCGAGCAAGTCATACAATGATGGTAAGCGAATCGCCCCGTCATGGACAGTAGAAAAACCAAACAACACCAAGTGCTCCATTATATTCCACTGCGCCATCTTGAGACATAAGATGTTAAGTCTCAATATATCAAGAAATTACCTTGGCTAAAATGTTCCAACCGGAACACAGTTTTTCCATAAGTTGTATTATTTATCCTACTTTAATATTTAATTAGTATTCGAAGTTTATAACTTTCGTTGGTACTGTCGATCGTAGAAGAGGCTCGTGCCCTGCAGTGGGATGTATGGAGACTGTCCCGACTTCCCACCCATTACTGCAACTCCTGTGTCGCAGGATCAACAGTGGCACGCAATGAGCATTGAAGCTCGGCGAGTCTCCTGAGTCTAACTTGTCTTTAACCCGCAACGAAATCAATCAGAAAGTAAAATGAATAGGAGGAGTTGGAAATAGAATATTGTCCACCCTCCGTGCAAAGCGGGTGATGAAACAATGAACTAAAGTGGGATGTATATGGGCTGATACAGATTGGGACTTTAAGATGATGTCAGTGTGTACGGCAGGCCGGCGGGTCGCTGGGGCGGCGGGCCGGGGGTCGGCGGGGCGGGTGGTGCGGGGCGCGGCGCGGGGGGCCGGTGGCGCCCTCTGGCGAGGGACAGCGGAGCCCCGCGCCGGGACAACGGCGCGCAGACCGAGCTCTCCGCGCTACCGCCTCGGTGGACGTCTGATGGATATCTGGCTCATAAGGTATGAAAGTATAATTAGCCATTTATTCTAGTGCTGGTTTTAACCGTTCTTCTGGTTGAAAAGGGTTTTGAACTTTTTGAATCGTCAATGGTTCTAATTCTGCTAGTGTAGAAAATGTAATAAAAAGATAGATTTTCCATTGAAGTTAACACTTCAATAAGAATTCAGGAATAGAGACGTATGCACCGCTGTTTCTGTCGATGTTAATCCTATGCGATCACACATGTTCTCTCTGATCTTGTTATGATCCCGTAGTAGTGTTTGATATATGCGTAGTGTATATAGATCAGTTACGATTTCCATTTCAGAATAGTATTTTCTGATATTACTTCGATGTTATTTACACCAGGGAAATAAATATAACTAATAACTATATTGCGACGTAGTATTGAGTTTCAATATGTAACAAAAGTTTGGTGCAGATAGTATAGTACTTCCACGCTTTAATATTGCTTTGATGTTTTTAACACTAGGGTAAGAAATATAACTAAATAGCGGCCAACGGTGGATCCACCGGTGAGGTCATGGGGGTCATGACCCCTGCCTAGGCTGACTCAAGATTGACAGAATGTATTTATTATCTTGTTGATAAAACTTAAAAGTAATTCTATGTATAAATAAATTATATTACATTATAAATACATTCTATGTATGTCGATAAATAATGTAAAAAGGTGTCTGTAACAACTTTGAAAGATCATTATTACGAATTCGAGTATGGAAATCGTATCCACTGTTCTGACAAGACAATAATATGACCCCCTACTGGCTTGATAGCTGGATCGGCGATCGCTTGATTGCGGCGTAGTATTCAGTGTCAGTGTGTAAGACAAGTGCGTGTGTGATGTGTGTAGCTGGGTGGGTGCGCGGCGCCGACTCTGCCGCAGCGCGCCAGTGTGCGCCGCAGCGCCGCGCCGCCCGCACGCGCCGCGCACGCGCCGCACTCCGCGCACGCCGCGCACGACCCGCGACGCCTGCTGCTCAGCGACCTCGGTACGTCAACACTACTACTCATACGTACACACACCCGCATATAAGTACACACATACACGTATACGTACTCAACGCAATTGTACGTACACACACATACATATACACGTACACGTACACGCATACGCACACGTACACGCATACGCACACGTACACGCATACGCACACGTATAAGCATATGTACTCACGCAATTGCATGTACACACACCCGCGACATGCACGTATATGTACTCACGCAATTACACGTGCACGCACACACATACAAACATACATAGTCACGCAACTGCACCATCAACACACCCACATACATACACACGTACACGTATACCCACTCACGCAGTTGCACGTGCACGCACACACACACATAACCATATACATACTCAACGAAATTGTACGTACACGCACACATGTGAACTCACGCAACTACACGTACTCGCATATGTACTCACGCAATGGTACGTACACGCCCACGCACCCGAAAGCGCACATAAACATGCACTTCACAGTGCATGAACGCATACACACTAGCACACGTACGCACTTGCACGTACACGCATACATACATGTAATATGTCCATGCGTATAGACTATAGACCATGATTTTAAAAAAAATATTTCAAAACAAAATAATTGTTCTGTCAATTCTCAGTACAAACAAGTACAACTTAGATTGCATGATATTGCGAAAATCCACCACCATACAAGATGTACGTTAAACGAGAAACTAAAAGAAATAACGCAACTTCTGTAAAATTCTGCATATTTAATTCATCATTAAAAAAGTCAATACATTTATTGACTCATTTAACCTCACACCCCATATAAACAGATTATTCATGCATTTATGCCTTGCTTATGCAGTAAATACTACAATTCGTAACAGGTTTCACATCGATGGTCCCGGAGTTGTCTCGCTCTGCGGATCCAGTTTGGGCGCTTACAAAGCGTCTGCCCAACGTCGAGGAGACCACCACTCATTCTACTGCCAAGTTAGTTATATTACTACTATTTTTGAGCTCTTAAACAAAATTATAATTAATAATCGATATGGCCTAACCACTGTCAGCCGTACCCCCGATTGTAGAGTAGGCCCGTGCCCTGCAGTGGGACGTATATGGGCATATGGGCTGATACAGCTACAGATGAACAAAATCATATTTTATTAGGGCCTTATTATCAGATAGCTTTAAAATTTATTTTAGCTTTAGTATATTTTGTCCTTTTCAAACGACTTTGGGCCCTACTATATTCATCCGAAACGAAGTTCGAAACTTCGGACGATAGAAGTTTTTTATAAGATACGAATGTATCTACTCTGTAAAAGTTCGAATTTGTATAACGTACATCGTAATCATAAGTCTATGGTTACGACCATAAGTCAATAACGACCATGAGTATATGTAGGTACATTCGTATCGTATATAAACTTCGATCATCCGAAGTTTCGAACTTCGTTTCGGATGAATATAGTAGGGCCCCTTGATTCAGTTTCAACGAAGAAGACTAAACATTAAATTCCTAAATTACGTCAAAAAAAAAAAAAAACAACGGGTAAGGCCGTTTGTGTACAAAATAATATTGTTTAATAAGAAAAATTGCTTAAATTAGAACCGAGGTACGAAGGTTTGTGGATATATAGTATCCTTGATGTTTTATATTTCAGATTTTTATCGTACTCGTACCGGTCTCCATGCCTCAGCGTGGACCGGAGCACTGATTCCACACCGTATCCTATTTATGGATCGTCTGCTAAAGGTACCATTACAATTAAATATTTTCGCGCTTTGATCGTTGAAATATACAGTACGTAAGTCGAAAATACAATAAGATTTAATGCTTTCATTTCTATCGTAGACGGCAGTAACATCTCACTTAGATTTAGGAAGTGGTTAATTTTCACCATGTTTAAATGATATGTGCTTTGTCTATGATATTTTGGGATTGCCTCGGTGGCGTAGTTGTACTACGATATGATTACGAAGCAGAGGTCTCGGGTTCGAATCCCGGGTCGGGCAAAGTGATAGTGGATTTTCAAATCATTATCAGCCCGGACACAGGAATTTGTGCCCGATATGGCGATAGGCTCGCCCCCTATCACATTGTAGGACGGGACACACAAGGTAAAACGTGGGCCACCTGGTTGCTACCAGCATCTCTGCCTAATCCTGGGTAAAAGGCGTGAGTTTATATATGTATGTTTTTGAGATATAGTAATGGATAATGTATGATGCAATTGCGATATGGCGATAGGCTCGCCATCTATTACATCGAGGGACGGAACATACCAGGCGAAATGTAGGTGTATTGGCACCTCTGCCTACCCCTTCTGGGAAAAAGGCGTGAGCTTATGTATGTATGTATGTATGACGCAATTTGATGTGTAATATTGTAATGTAGAGCACCGCGCGTGGCGCAGTTCTCTGCCGGACGTGAGGCGCGACGATACGGAAGAACTTCTCGAAGAGGCGGAAGTGTACCTCCGCAGATCCATAGACAATCTGCGATCCACTTCCTTGGATGGTGAGTAGCGTCAGTAACAAGCGGGATATTGTCTCCTATGAGGTACTCTCTATCTCTTATGGTTTTATTTATTCGGCAAATCGGATTATTTTGAAAATTATGCTTATTTGTCTTTGCGCGTGTTTAACCCATATCCCCCACCTATCTTCACATACAGTCGATTTATTTTATTACAAGTAAAAAATACATGAAAAGCATTTTCAACTATTCGGAGGGTTGTATAATATATGTATTTTGATTTTATAGGGTAAATTACACCATTATACCAACCCGCATTAGGCCAGCGTGGTGGACTATATGGCCTAACCACCCTCAATCGTACTCTCGATTGTAGAGTAGGCCCGTGCCCTGCAGATACAGGGTTAATTAGTTATACAATTTATCCAACACACTATGTATGACAAATTCCAGGATTCGAGTATTCCACGACCATAGAGTATCCAGACACACTATTACTATTAAGAGGTTTACTCTATATTGAATACCTGCATTGAAGTGTCATTCATATTCGAAAGTGTAATTGTTACTAACGTAGTTTCTAAGTTTTGTGTGTGTATTAGCAATATTTGAGCCAATGTTATTTGAATATATTGTTTATTACTATCCCCCTCAGTTCCAGAGGACAAGGGCAGCGACCCGAGCCTGGTCCGTGGGCAGCCGTACATCCCGACCGAGCCGCGACACTTGCGTCTCGGACACACGGTCAAACTCATCACGCCGTACGGACGCATCGCCGTCGGACGAGTCAGGTAAACCGCTTACTAAAACTTCATTGTCAATTTATCATTGTTTTTATTGTAAATAAATAAATAATAACATAATAAATAAATAACACCCAACAGTCACATACATAGTCCTGACCCCACACTAAGATCGAGTCTTGTGTCGTGGGTATCAGGAACTACGAGAGACTTTTCGGTCTCACAAACACCCAGACTCTGAAGAGAGAGAGAAATGGCGAGACGAGCGCTCACGATCAGTAGTAAAACCAAACAACACTTTGAATTACAAAGCAAATGTATTTCACTGCGTTTGTCATCAGATGTAAAGTCTCAATATGTCCAGTAGTTACTCTGGCTATAATGCCATTCAATCCGAAACACAACAGTGCATTTAAACTGCTGTTAGTCGGGAGAATTTGACATCACTAACATAATATACCGGGTATCTCAAGACTGCTACCGAAAACGAAGCCGGGTGGTAGTTTTAGTGACTACAAACATAATGCAACCAAAAATTTCGAAAAGAAACGCGACTATTATTTTTTATGATTTTTTAAATATCTTCATTTTTGGGTGGTAAATCCATAGTTTTTGCTAAAATAATAATTTAAACACTTTTATGCCTTAGATTATTTATAAATAAAAGAGTATACACAATTATTTTAGGAAAAAATGTATTTACCACCCAAATATGGTCATCAGAAAAAAATTACAAAAAAAAAATTGTCGCTTTTTTTTGCAACTTTTTCTGTTGCATTGTGTCTGAAGTCGCTTAAACTACCACCCGGCTTCGTTTTCGGTAGCAGTCTTGATATACCCTGTATGATGTATGTGCAGGTACGTCGGCCTAGCGGGCGGCACGGCGGCCCGCAGCGGCGTGGTGGTGGGCGCGGAGGTGCCCGCCGCAGTCGCTCGCAACGACGGCACGCTCGCCGGCCGCCGGTACTTCCTCGCCGCGCCCGGGACCAGCGCGCTCTTCGTGCCCTTCAACAAGGTGGTCATGGCCTGGGCCAACTAACTGCACCGGCCGGGACATACTTCACCAGCCTGGCCTGGTACTAAACTACCACTACCACCTACTCGTACAAACACCCACACTAAAAACTATCGGACCAACTCAAAATCAATGAGTAACACTCAAAGGATTAAAGACTTCCTTACTAACTCCACCAACCTGGCCAGGTGCTAGACTACTACGACCACCTACCCATACAAACCCACATACACTATAAAAAGTATCGGACTTACAGTGAGTAAGACTTTCAAAATTAAAGCCGGTCTAGTTGCAGGACTTGAATCACAAAAAAAGCAGTGAAACCAAAAAAAATGGGATAAAACATGCTACCAAGCTAATATCCGAATTTTATAAAATAACGTCATAAATATATAAAAAATATGTTCGGAGTAAAGATTGCTACCAAAGACCTGGGGGTCGAAAAACTAAAGTAATTTCGTGCAATTTATTATATAGGTTAGATGGAACGTATATGTATTAGACAAGTGTATGTAATACGAATGATAGATTTGCGCCGATGAATCGCTTGATGTGTTGTGAAACGAGTATTGCAATTATAAAATTTTGAAATACGAAGATTTTGTGTGGAATGATGTAAAATGTGAGGCAACTGAAGTCATTTTGATATGCTACATTGAACTCTAAGATCTGTATATTTGTAAAATAATAATGAATACGTTCGATCCGGCTCGAAGGATCAAAAGCGATTGATACTGGAGGATAAAGTGTAATTGTAATTTAATGCTGCAAATGGGTATAAAACGCATGAAAGTTCATAAGGAATTGACGAAAATGTGTGAACTTTTGTCTTAGCGAATAAATGTGCTTTTTAATGTTATCTTGAATGTAATGAGAGAATACAAAATACTAAATGTTAAGATAAATGTTTATGTGTTTAGAAATCATTCAGCTGATAGTCATAGTCAATGTCTGATTAAATATTATTCCGTGTTTTAGTATCGATATAGAATGATAGGGTAGTTGATTATTTTTTCTATTATTTTAATAAATTCAAAACTATGTAAAAATTGACAAAAAATATAAACCATTGAAAATAAGGCAACATAGAAATATTTCAAATAATGGGGGTTATTGTCAAGTTACAGAAAAGGGATGCACAACATGAATAGTCATCGCATTTACAGTGCGAATGTGCGAGAGAGATAGCCAGATGGTATCTCTATGCCCCCATTTTACTTCGTTATAATTAAAATGCTAATAGCTGCCATATTTTCTCTATTTCATTGCTGTTTTGACAGAAATGCTTTATTTTCGTATTTGCTATTGTATATAAAATAAAACTACCCTATTATTGATACTTTGTGTGCTAGATATTGTTGTGACTTCAATTTCTTAGTGATTTTTCTAATTAAATACTTTTTCTATATTTATATACTCGAATATTTTTCTTACATCAAACGTAAAATATTAAAGACTGAAATCTAATTTTGGATCTGTCGATATTTTAATTTCTACTGTACGGCAAATTATTTTATTTTTTATGATATTCTTTATAATGCTTGGATTGTTCTTAATAAAAAAGTAGGTGTATTGGATAAAACTTTCTTTTGTAAGTAATATCGACATTATGTCATGATAATGAATTATAATTATATATTCATAAAATGTTCACCAAAAATGGAAATTTCTACCAAAGTTAGTGATTAACGATTGTCAGTTATTCTTGTGCAAGCCAGCGTTATAAGTTAGTGTTACTATGAAAAAATTTAAGAGTTATTGGATAATATTCTACTGGTTATGTAAAATGTTTCTTACCTCTGAAAGAGACAATATTTCGCAGATGAGGCTAATTATATGCACACTGTGTGTGTAATCTACGCCTATAGGAATTTCTGCTTTTGTCTCTTTCCTTCATATATAACTATGATATAAAGGTAATAGGGATGAAAAGGACGGCTATAGATTTGTGAATGACTGAAATATGGAGTGTATAAAGGATGGTACTTTTGTATATGGTTTGTAATTAGTATTTTGTTAATCTAAGATATTTTTCGATCACGCATTTAAGGTGTCTCGAAATTCATGTATTCAGAAATCAATCCCAAAATAAAATAAATAAACCGAAAATACATCCTTGTCATGATGACAAACATACATATTTATCTTGCGAACTCCTTGTTTGCGTGAACGAAATAAAAATTACAGCAATATGGCTGCTCATACGTTTAACTCTATGGTGCTCTGTAACGCTAGTCTATTATTTTAAAAATTAATTTTATTTAATAAGAATGCTTTGATTGTTCCGTTATGGCGGCTGAACCGATATCGATAAAGTTTAGTGGAATTGTGAGCCAAGCTTAAGGATACTTTTATGGAAAAACATGTACAGGCACTTGTTAATTTTCGCTTTTATAATTTTCATTAATATCAAGATATTTTTCTAATCTCAGCTTACAACACTTTTGTTACAATATTTATTGACGCTTGTACATAGCTTGTTGGTATTCATGTAAATAGGATATGTATTGCATCATTCAGTTTGTAAGTACAGTCATAGAAGGAAGGCTTAACAATTAAATTATTTAAAAAAATCTATCTTCACTTATAATCACAATTTATAAATATTTATATTAAATACAGCCGTTTTTAATACCACTAAATACAGACATTTTAATTGTTACTAATCTATAAAAAAAATCTTATAAAATGCAGTTTTTGCTATTTTTCACCAGTAATTGTTTAATTAGGTTTGATAATTTATGCAATAGTCATATACACTTCTCATCAGAAAAATCGAAACACCTTGCAAGTTTGTGTTTTGTAAGGATTATCAGACGTGTATATTTAGGAATACATGTCAAATGTCGTTTAATAGTGAATAATATGAGGCCAACCCGCACTAGGCCAGCGTGGTGGACTATATAGCCTAACCACTCTCAATCGTATTCTCAATTGAAGAGTAGGCCCGTGCCCTGCAGTGGGACGTATATGGGCTGATACAGTACAATATGAGGTTTTCAAATCCTAATGTTGATGATCTAAATTCAAATTAAAGGAGAATGCCCATTGTAGGTGCGGATGATCGATAATAATTCGATTAAATATTAGTGGACTGTATTGCGGGTTGCACGGCACACTCAGAGGGCGGGATGAACTGCCTTCAGGAAAAATGGTTCACTAGGCAGTTGTACAAGGAATGGATATGCACATACCTTGTAGCGTCAGCGGCGGTGTTGTAGTTGGCGGCTCGTCTGCTGCTTGGCGGAAAATTACTGTTTCTTTGACTAACTATACACTGAATAGTTACAAGCACCAATAATGCGACATGACACCGAAAATCGCTTAATAACACATTCATATGGGGAGCGGTACAATAATTAACTTTTCACTCCGAAAGCGCGCGCGCAATAAGAAGTTTTTATGGCGCCCTCGAGCGGTGGTTTGCGGAAATGTTTATATTTGTGATCCAGGTTAACGCGGGCGGCGATGCGGTCTCGCTCACGTCTTGCTGTTGCGGTAGTGCGGGAAAGGGATGCAGGAAGGAAAGCATGCTGTGCAACTTAACGTAGATTTGATTTGACTTTATTGTAGAAATTGACAGCGGAAGTGGCAATAAATAAAACTACTTGTTTTGCGGATATAATAATAAAACGGCGCAACCACCCATTCTACTATGAAACTTAGTATCGGTGCAAAGATTTTTGTCCCTCAATGAAAGCTATTTAAGGCAATTAAAGCCCAATAAAAAAAAAATGCCTGTGCTGGCCCAGTGAACAAAATTTAAAGGTGATGGTAATTACTTAATTTTGTAAAAATCTGTCGCCCAGGATAAAACAGGACAACAAGGACAGGACAAATCATAAAAATACTGCAACTAATTTTAAGCAGTATTGGTATCGGGACCTACGATATTTTTTACCGATTCTAAGAATGGGCATTTTCCTTTATAAGTATACATTTTTTAGATAATCCTTGCAAAATATAAACTTGCAAGGTTTTAAGTATATTTCATGATAGAATTTCTTCTTTGTCTGTACACGGCACGTCGCAGCATGTCGTCATATCACTAATTGTCTAGCTGAAATCCGTATTTTCTGACGTCATAATTTTAAACTAGACGAAACGTTTTGAAATATGTACTCGATGTTAGGATAAACGTAAGTACTTATACCAAAAATATTTTTTATTTTAGCTGCAAAACTTTTCAAACTTTTTTAGGGAATGATCCTAGAATAATGGATGTGATTGTATACTAGTGTCTTATTAGGATATGGGAAGTGAAAATCATTGGGAGTTTGCATCAAAGCAGTGGTATCTCATCACTAGAGATTGGTCTAACACCAGATTTATGTAGGTAAGGTGTGTTGGGGTAGCACCGAAACAGTATTGCGTAAGGCATAAGAACGTTGACTCATTCGATCAAATATATACTAGATACAGGGTCCAGAACAAAATCACACGCCAAAAGTGGTTGACGTTGCTTATACTTATACATTTGAATTTCGAACTACGAGATGTAGCAAAAAGTATTACATTATATTCAAATTCAGGAAACAATAAACCTTATTCGTTTAAATTAAGATGTATTATGGTTTGCACCATACTAAAATCAAATAAGACCACATGCTTATTTGTGCTCTTATTTCATAGGCCGTTACTTATAATTTAGTGTATATTTGATCGAAGACTTCCATCCTTGTACTACAGTGTTACCCCAACGCACCTTATGGTAAAAACTTTTGTACTTAATTTTACACCAATTCGTCAGTTTAATATAACACCAATTTGACTTTTAAAACGTATTATGTGTCGATATGGAAGTGATTTGTGCTGAAGGAATTTTTCGATCTCAAATATTTATTTTTAATTTATTTTTGCTTTTGTGATTTCAAAGTATTTATTTTTTATACACTTTGAGTGAGATTTAACAGTATTATCAATTTAATGTTTGTACGTTTTCTATTAATATTTATGTCTCATGTATTCGGCCTTTCTAGTTAGTTATTGAAGCCAAAAATATATGAAGGCGAACGGTCGTCGAATTAACATTCCATTATGTATCCAGTATAGAAGAAGACTTGAGAATTAATACACTGATTGTAAGGGGATCACTTACGAAAACACCGACAAGTAATAATGCCAGTTACTTCGGAAACGAAAAAATGAAACGCCTCCTTGTTATCTAACATCATTTTTTTATAGATAAATTCAGCGATTATGCACTAAAATAAAATTAATTAAACAATTGCATTTTATATAGCGCAATGTAAAGCCAATGAATCGGCTGACGCTAGAACTCAATGACACACGCAATAAATTTGTAATACGTTGCATTCTTTCAAAATGTCTATCAAAAATGAAGCGGATTACATTGCGGTTCTTGTATAGTGCTGTTTTTCGGAAGTGGTCTCCTTAAATATTATGCGTGTTCAAAAGATTTAGTTCTTAAGTAAAATTTATGTAATCAAGCATTGTATAATCAGTATGAAATACTGTAGTATAGCTTGTACATACGGCGTCGGTGTTCTGTATCAACCGCTTTGCTGCCACGCTGATAGCTTTAGATGTAGAATAATGGCACTAAGTAGAGTAGTTGCTATACGTGTACTGCGTTTTATTTAAGATGCGTCGTATTAAATATGACAGCATAAAACGATTTACAGCCGCTGCGAATAAACAATCCCAATCCAAAATTTCCGTTTAAGATTGACCGCTCAATCTTTTTTCTGATACTATATTGCCAATAATCAATCTCAGTAGTGAAAAAACTATGGCAACATGGTAAATGACAAATCGAAAAGTAGAAAATAATCCAGATTGACTTCAATCTAATTTTTTCGATTGATTATTGGCATCGGCCGTTAGTGTGTAATTTTGATGTCGGTATAGTGGAGTGAATAGACACAGTTAAATATGTGTTTTTAATTTGGTGTCAAATAGAAACTATATATACCAAACGATGTCGAAATAAAAACTTATTATATTTAATTTTAAACATAACAAAAACTTAAAAGTTAATTTAGGTGAATCTTGCAATGAAACCTCTTTCCAAAACAAAAATACTTTTGGTATTTTGCGTTTATTTACCCTGTTCCTATTCACTCCACATAATCAGTAGATAAAAATTAAGTTTTCATGGCAAAAGGACACGCTACCTACAGAATACCGATATTACCTGTCTTTCACAATATTAGAACATATAAGTATTCACATTCTATCTTATAAAGATTTCAATAAGTAAAAAATCTTGCATATTATTATCTCATTTTGTGAATATTTTAATCTCACCAAATCGCCGTTGCTGCAACACTGAGTCTTAAGATCAAGCACATGGCTACTCGCAATTTGTACTAAAATTGTATTTAATCGAAATGTGCCAAACGATTTGGCTTTGATACTGATATGTGAAGTCGTTCCTATGTAAACTTCAGTGTTGTACAAAGCGGTACAAATATTTTATAGTTATATGAAAGTGCGTTTTGTAGATTCATTTGGTGTAATCAAAATCAACATTATTGTAGTTTTATCAGAATTATCGTGGAAAAAGTAGCATTGAAAGGTAATTTTTTAAACTCTATGAAGATCTGAACGCGTCAAAACGTAATGACTGTTACAAAGTAATTATATATTAAATCTGTGAACTAATTGTTTTATGGACATTTGTCTATTCGTCGAACTGAAATGTCGCATTTCTTCTCGTGTAGTTCTTTTTATACTGGACTTTTTCAAAATTGCGTGCTACCGCATAATTCTCAAGAGATTAATTATAGGTTGAATATTTTGTACTTCTGTCTTGTAACGTATGTATAGATGTGTACGTGTTATAAAAAGTGTGTATAGTAGACTTGAAACCAATAGTCACCGGAGGTACTTAAGTTTTGTGACAAATAAACCAGATTCAACTTTTCAAATAACTTCATTTCTATATTAACCTCCGGAAATGGTCTCTTAATTATAAGGTAGTCTTCTAGACATCTATACTCTGTGCTGTTAATGAATTCAAAAGAAATCTATTTTAAATATTATTGTACGGAATACATGTTATCTGTATGAATAAACGAATAAAATGATAAACGTCTTTTATATTCTTACCTTAAGATATTTTCGGGAATGGTCAAAATAATACACAAGTGTAACAAAAAACATTTTAAATCAACAATCAAAAAGTATAATAACGTCGTGCAATAAATTACAAAAATGTTCTAAAGCGCACCTGGTAGTTCAAAGCAGAACAAGAGTTACAGTAAAATAGGTTTGAATAAAATATATTCTTTGTGTGAAAAGAGTAGATATAGAAATATAAGCATAGATAGAAAGTAGAAAGACGTGATATAAGAAAAGATAGAAGGATGTGTAAGAGAGAAGAAGAAAAGAAAAAGAATAATATTAAGGCGTGAAATAAGGCAGTAAAGCTATAGTGAAGTGTATACATATATATATATATATATAGTGAAGCAATTGAAAAAAATGAGTCATAGAGAAAATAAAGGCATACATAAATAGAAAAAGAAAGAAGAAAAAAGAATACGAAGGAAGAAGCTTAAAATAGATATTGTTGCATAAGATTAAGATTTTAAACAGAAGAAATAAAGAATAGTGTTTTAAGAGAGAGCAGTGATATAAGTATAGTAAGATAAATATAAATATCGAAAAAGAAAATACTTATACAATACTGTATTTTACCAGCCCATACATCTATATTCCACTGCAGGGCACGAACCTCCTTTAAAATCGAGAGTACGATTGTGAGGGGTTGGCCATATAGTCCACCATGCTGGCCTAGTGCTGGTTGATGGACTAGAAAATACTTAATATATTGTAATATAAATAATAATAAGAAGTATTTATGTTATCTTATCCCTTTAATTTTGGATTTCATAGTATCTAATATTTTAGTTTAAAGAAAGAAATAAGTAGGAAATAAAAATGAAGTACGAGTATGATCTAACTACTAAAGTAGTTGAAGAAAGAAAAAAGATGAAGAAAGTGTAAAGAAAAGCGATGTTGATGGTTGAAAGTAAGAAATTAAGAAAAGTGCAAGATACTAACTACATTGTACTTGTAACATAGTATGTGTTGTCGAAAGAGCGAAAATCTGAAGTAAGAAATTAAAGACATAAGGTACGTACATTATATAATAATATTTAAGGAAGAGATAAGAATAGTAAGAAGGAAACCAGAAAATATGAAACTTTAAAAAGATTAGTAAGAATAAGCAAAGACAAGATCCGTAAAAACTTTTACGATGTTTGTGATTAGAGGAATCGAGGTGAGAGGCTTAGAAGTAAATAAGAAAAAGATAGATATAAAGATGAAGAAATAATTTAATTGACTAGCAAGGAAAGAATAGAAATAAAACAGTAAATAGAAAGAAAAAATAATCAAGTGTTGTCAAGAAAAAGTATGAAATAACATAAAAATACAGTAGGGAAAGTAAATAGGAAAACCTTATTCAAGTATAGCATAGGTGAAGTATAGCTTAGTTTGTGAAGCCATAGCGAAAATATGTTTATAGATAAAATTGAAAGAGCAATGATATTTGTTTTGTTCAGAAAAATGATAGTGTATGTATTGCAAATTATATATAAGAAAATAAGAAAGTTTAAGAAAGAAAGTGTACGGGAAAATATGTTGAAGATTGAAAGTCACAAATTAAGAAAGGTAGATAGATTAGAATAAATGAGTTCGAAATAAGAAAAAGTAATAAGTAAACGAAAGTATTTTGAAAAGAAAGACGTAAGTGAGGTAAGATATAGGAAAAGTATGATAAAGTATCTACTTATAGATTATAATAATATGATATGATCTCAAAAAGGAAATAAAAATTAAGAGAAGTATGTAAAATTATTTAGTAGAATTACGTGGATACGTAAATAATAAAAGTATTAGTAAGGTATAGTAGTATGAAATAAAGAAAATATAAAATTTAATAGATAAGATATACGTATATAGTAGGTATATACACATGTCTTGAGAAGTAATTAAGAAAGGTTTTTATTTTATATGGAAATATAAAAATAAGAAATTATTACAATTAAGAAATGAGTCCAAAAACGAGAATAAAATTTAAAATAGAAGTATGAAAATGATAGCTATAAAAATGTACACATGAGATAAAATGGTGTGTGCATAGATTGTAGTATTTAAAAGAAAACGTCTTAAGAATTAGAAGTGAAAATATATATATAGGAATGATTAATTCAAGTAAGTGTCTGTTAATAAATCACTCATATATAAATAGAAATGAAATGAATAAATTATGAAGAAAGTCAGAACATGTGAAGGCGATGATAAAAAGTATAAAAAAGGTACCATAGAGTAAAAAAAGTAACTAGAAAGAAAATTATAGAATTCGATAGAATAATTAAGATAAAGTCAGAGTGTATTAAAAATGATTTGAATTAGTATTAAGATTAGAATAAATTATTTAGTAAAGAATAGGCGTAGGGTAAAAGTATTATACGTAGAAATATATGAGGGAAATTAAATAAGATCAAGAATAGGAAGATAAGATGAAATAAAAAAGGATAGATAGAATAGAGTAAGTAGAAATGAAGTAAAGTAATTTTAAAGAAGATAATAGTTCAAAATAAATTTTGAAAATCATATACATAAAAAATCGTACTGTTGTTTTTATATGTAAAATAACAATATATAATATAGAATAGAATAGGTACAGTTGAAACTGCTTAGACAGAGTGACTATTAATTACATACAATACATAGCAAATGATATGCACAGTGAAATTATTATAGTCTAAAGTGAAATAAGAAACAAGAAGATACTACGAGAAGATTTAAATATTAGGATAGTGATAGAAATCGTAAATATTTATAGTGTATGTACTTCTGTATCAGCCCATATACGTCCCACTGCAGGGCACGGGCCTACTCTATAATCGAGAATATGATTGAGTGTATGTACTTACGTGATTTATATTTTGTAAAGTATCAGCTAGTAGAAATAGAGATACTGTATAATTATTATTATACTTGCAGGAAGCAAATAATAATGCTAAGTGCTAAAACATGAACAAGCGAAATACTTGCAGTGCAAAGTCATAAAGTATTTTTTACCTTTTTGTTGAAAAACGAAGGCAAGAAAAAGTGTGAAGGAAGATTGGAAAAATGTGTATAGTAAAATTCGAATAGGCAAGAAAGCAGTGAAAATAAAATAAAGCTAAGTAAATGAATACAAAGAAGTGAATTATAAATGATAAAGAAAGTAATGAAAGTATCTGTGCAAAGAATATATTATTATGATAAAGATAAATGATTAAGATGGTGACGGATAACAGGAAATAAATAGATAAAGATGGAAGAAGGACGTTGTTTAATAAATCCAATTTAGCTTAAATTCCCATGACATTGCGACGCGTCAGAGTTATTAGATATTATAGTATTCCATTATCAAACAGCGCAGTAAAGTGCAGTTTTCAATCATTTAACAAATAATATTTACTGCTAGGTATAATTACAGTAATCATATTCCACATTACTCAACGAATACAGTACGCTATTTTGTCGTCAACATCTGCGGTGTTCACTTCCTCAACACGCCATCTAAATGTAGCTTAGGGATACAACGTTGTGAAATAACAAGACAAAGTAGAAAATGAAAGTGAAGGTAAGAAACAGTGATACTTTTAAAATTAATATTTAAGTAAAGTAGAAATTAAAAGAAATATAGATAAAGTTACACAATAGAAGGTTTAAGAGTGAGTAGAAAAATATACCTATAATAATAATAGTAAAGAATAGGTGGGACTTCTCACTACAGTAATGAAAGAAGCTATGAAGTGTATGTATATAAATAAGTAAACTGATTGCATCTTGATTCAAGAAAGTAATGCCAGAAAGAGTGAAATAATAAATATAAGTACAAAGCGAAATGACAAGTGAAAGAAATAAGGTGAACAAGCAGTAAATGAAAAAGTGAAAGTGATTGTTCGTGAAATGATGGCTTTAAATGATGTAATGGCTAAATGAAACGAAGATGAAAGTAACATTGTATATTTTAAAACTTAACAAGTGATTAACAATATAAATTAATATTATGTAATAGTTATGAAGAAGCACAAGAATAGACAGAGATGAGAGAAGACAGAAATAAATGAAGCGATGCAAAAGATTTATGAATAAAGTGTTGCACTACGATACATGATATAGAGAAGCGTGACAAATAGCGACAGAAAGTAAAGCATATAAACAGAAGAAGATAGAAATGATACTAATGAACTACCATAGTACGTATCACAGTGTACTTTGCAACTTATCACTAAAGGAACTTATAATTTGTAAAAAGTGCGTATGTTTTTGCGGAATCTACCGTTTTTAACAAATGTGCGGTAATTCAGCTTAATAAAAAAACTATAATTAAAAATATCACTTGGAAACAATACTGTCTTTGGTAGCTTTGAATTTTCGCTATTTGGCAAGTACAATGTGCCTTTAAATAACTGCGGCAAGAAATTCACACCCAGGCTGTATTTTTATCTTAGCCATAAAACATACTATTATGTGTTTTCGGTGTAATATTTTAGCCTACTTGTATACCTGAAGGTACGACTGTAAAGATCTAGTAATTCTCATTAAGATCCTATATATTCTTAGTGTATTCTAAGCCTGGGTGAATAAACGTGCTATGCCTCTGCTACTTCCTATATCCTGAATCCTCATGGTTATTGATGGGGTAGTCAGCGTACCAACCGAATGCGCCGTGGTCGCCAGTATGGGCGCCGAAGTCCACGTATTCTCCGAAGTCTGGGGGCCTTTCAGCCAGATGTGAGCCTTGGGAGCCAAGCGAGGCCGATGCTACAGGCTCTTGTTGCAGACGGATTAGTCTAGCTGGCTCCGGTTCTGAAGGGGCAAGAGCCACAGCTGTAAGGAAAAAAGATTTTATGTTTTGAGGTGACTTTGGACCTCTCGACATGCGGTTTTCAACAAAATTTGAGTTAAGGTATATTTCTTACGTACAAATTCTTTGTTCTAATGCCATATAGATTAATATCTATATTTAGAATTAAGTTAATCATGAATGAGACAGTTACGTATAGATATCATATATGATCCAGAACATTTTTGGTCAAAATTTTCTTAATTTGAGATGTTTTATCTAATAGGTAAATATTTTTTTTGACAGTTTCCTCTCAGTGATCATTTCTATTTAAGAAATCAATAAAATATTTGATTATTCAGTAATATATTACAAAACGATATAATCGCCGTGACAACAATGCCAAGCTTGCGTGTAAAATACCATGTTACGGAACTGCTAAATACTTCGTATAAAAAGTCCATTACTTAGAATGCGTGAACATGTAAATTGTGCAAGTATTTACTACTTTTAGCTATGTAGGCAAGCTATCATTGCACGAACGATTAACTATTGCCCCATAGAAATGTGTGGTGTCACTCCTAGCTATATTTGTATCTATATACTAAGAACCTTGACCATAATATGATGATAAGAAGTACCTAAGTAAAGAGATAAATTTCCCAAATAATCTATTTTTCTGTTCGGTATTAATTATTACTAGTGGTCGCCTAGCGGTCGAAATTCGACCAAATCAAGAAGAGAAAAAGTTTTTACCTGTATGATGTTGTTATTCTGATAAATCGTGCACATTTAAATGTACGTATCTCTCAAAATCACTTATTTCCCCTGAAGTATATGCAATTACTAAAATCGTAAACTACAATAATTTCTTTGAACCAGCAATAGTAAATTATATATTTTTTTGTACCTGAATGTTGTTATTGCAGATTGCTGCTACAAAACTTTCTTTATGCATATAATGAATGATAGCGCTCAGTATTTCACGTAGTATTCGTCTAATAAATCTTTTCTGTTTGATATTCAACAAAACCACAGTAAACATTTTTTTCTGATTGACATTATACTACATATGTCTATAATAAAGCAAAGAAACAATTTGACCAAAGAGTATGTATACGTGTACAAATACTTGTGTATGCGTGTGTCAAATGCATGCTGGTTTATTTATTGATTTAATGTACTTTTTATGCATTATTATTAAAATCTTGTTTTATATTACATTTAATATTAGGCTTAATATTAATATTATTGCCTAATTTAAAATTAATATTCTCTTTTAATATTAATATTATTACCTCATTAGGCAAATAAAACCTTTTTTTTTATATGTCTATGTCAGAAGAACAAAACGAAAAAGAAAAGAAACAATTTGACACCAGAGTATGTATACTTGTGTATGGATGTGTGTGTGAAATGCATGGCAGTGTGTGTAATGTTTTATTTTTTGATTTAATGTACTTTATAAGCATTATTATTGAAAAATATTAGCATTCTCCACTTCTCCTACACATAAACTATAAGTGTGCCAAATTTTATGCTCCTGCGTCCGCGCAATTTTCGTAAAAAGGGATCCAAAGTTTTTGCATCACGTATTAATATATAGATACATGAATAGTTTCATAATTCATACATGTCTGAAAATATAATAGGAACAGGTTTAGGACATGCATATTTACATGTGGAATCAGACGAAGTTTATAATATTGAATCATCGTTATTAGATTCGTGAATGAATGAATATTATTTGGAGACTGACATTAATACCACCGAGCTTAAAGCGCAGCGGAAAACGGAATGTTAAATGTTATTGAAATATATGCTGCATTGCTAATTCGGACTGGTTCCGTAAAACAGGAACTTGACTACGAATATTACATATTCATTTGCATAAAACATGATTTAATTTATATTAAAAGTCGTTCAATTTTAGTATATAACACATCTAAATTATTGATACCACTGGTGTCTACAGTAAATAGAAATTTAAAGAAAAATATCCAAGGGAACCGATTTGTCAGTAATAAATTAAAAGATAGCTCTAATTTAAATGCTATCACTGGCTCCATCTGTTGAAAGTAGGTAGCAACAGTAAAACTGTCTACCCGCATAAAATTATTTCAAAAGATAACATTGTGTTCACTATTAAATGTCTCTTAACTGCGTTGTGCTAATTGATCTAAACACGAAACGTTTAAGGCTATTATATTACATCAACCTTCCGTCCCACAGCCGCTTCCTTATAATTAAAACAAATAAACGTGCAACAAGAAAATGACACGAACATCTCAAACATTACGATGAGAAATTATATAAATTGTTTGAATAAATAGAGGCAATTTTGCTAAAATGTTGCGTAAATCAACGAATCAGAGAAGAAAGTTTCGTTTTTAAGATGTAACGTCCGTCAATACTATGAATAGTTACAACACCATTGAATGTAAAACGTGTTACGGATGCATAGAAAGCAGTTTATCTTTTGATCCTTTGTGCCGCGGTGAAAGTGAACGGGTCATAGTCGTGATTGATGTCCGTTAAAATTCACATCGCGGATACAATTCGCTCTCGTTTTCACTTGTCTTATGGCACAATAGTTTTGAACACGAATTGGAATGTTTGGAAATTAGAAATTCTGTTGCTATATATTTATTTTATTTATCGTTCCTTTTTTATATTAAGTGAGTACCTATCATTTTACAGCATTAGACAGTTTATAAACCTATTTTATTAACCGACTTCAAAAAAAGGAGGAGGTTCTCAATTCGACTTTTTGTTCCTTTATTTTTTTCCTTTTTAATGTTTTGTCCTTTTCTTCCCCCGAATTTTGATTTCGGTTTTGATCTTTTGAAGACAAAACATTGGATAATTAATAAACCTCAGAACAATGACTAATAAACTTAATCTTTGCTTTGTAAAAGTTAATAGATGCGTTCAAGAATATCAATAGGTACAATCGATATACAATGTCAAACAATTCTGCACAAATCACTAATCACAATTATTTATTATACCGTATGCTAACAATGGGTTGTAGCTATTTAAGTTCAATTGACATAATCTACTGGAGATTTATTATTACGAAGCGTAAAATGATTTATCTCATATTTATGTAACAGCAGTGTAAATGCAATGATATGTTCCGGTTTGAAAGACATTATAGCTAGAGTAACTACTAGATATATTGAGCTCAACATCTTGCTTCTCAGGATGGCGAGCGCAATAGAATGCCAAGCATTGCTTTGTAAGTCCTGGCGTTGTTTGGTTTTGCTACTGTCCATGAGTGATATTATCGCTTACCATCAGACGAAAAGCATGCTCATCTCGACATTACTATAATTAAAAAAGCTACTTACGTTGTTGCCGATATTGCAAGGGTATAGGCTGGTACTCCTGGTTGTACAGCGCCTGTGGCAATGGCGGCGGCGAGAGAGTCTGCCGAGGAACCCTCCGGACCCTCAATGCTGAGAGGTCCACGAATGCGATCTGGTCTGCGGGCACCGCGATGTAGGACGGCATTGCAGACGCGACCGCAGCTAGAGCAGCCAATATTATTGTGTGCTGTGGAAATAACTCTACGTTAGCACAAAGAATAAGCATAGTGGTGGAGATCCACTTTTTGGAACGCAACTGGATCAATATTGGTTCGGTCCATAAAACATTTGTCACAATGGGAATGTAATTTGTCGGTATTTAGCGGAGCGGTATAGTGTAAACAGTGCTAATACCGTATTCATAGCAATATTAATATTCGTTAGTAAAATAAATCTGTCAATTAAATAAAGATAAAGTTTAGCGCGATGTCAGTCAGTAGCATTTGCTAAATATGTTATAAATATTAATAAATTAATAGTCTGTAATGGACCAGTCAATAGCCATGGCAAAAAACTCATGAATATAAAACAGATACAAGCATTATGTTTGCATAAACAATGGATAGACACGATAGAAACGCGTGTTCACATTTATCCGGCTCGAAGGACCGATTTTGTAATAGTGTTTGCACAAAATCTTTCCACTGCTATTCCATTAACTCGATAGTATAAAAATATATAAAAAGAAACACTATTTTTGTTTAATATTAAGGCAAAACTTTTCATTTAAATAAAAATATCGTTCAAACTTTACTCTCATGTTATGTTCTCAAATCTTAATGGTACTCCGAATTGTTCCCTGAATTACTATCTCAAATAAATCATTAGCAAACCGACAGTTATCAGTAATGTATGTGTTGCTAAACAAATGACAGTGTTTATTGCGGTGAGGTCTCGTTCGGTTACGTGGCCGGCGCTAGGCGGGCGCGGCGCGGCGCTTGCGCAAGTCCAAGTAATTGGAACTGTGTCGCAAGTACACACGCGCACTGGACCGCGATAGAAGTTCATTGTTTATGCCATAAACGCGGGCTTTTATTGCGCATTCAAAGTAAATCAACAAATTAGAATAATTTCCGTGTCATTGGACAATTTTTTGCACAGTTTCGTTACTCATTTGCAATATAAAATATTTGCTCTTTGCATGTTACGCAATACGCTGACTCCACGTATGTATTCGTAAAGGGTATTTGTAGAAAAAACACTGGTAATTTCAATAGGTTTAAACCAAACGTCAAATAATAAGACTCTACAAAATAGTTTGAGATACAGATCCGAATGAATCAATAATGTTTCTCACCATTAAACTGCGATTAAATCAATAAATGGATAAATGTATGAACCAATCGCGGTCGATTTCGAATGTTCAAACATCGCTAAGGTATATTATAAATTAATTCCAGCCTAAATGCCAATTCAAGCTTTTGTATTTATGAAGTGAGAAACGATATTTTGCCGCCTACAAAAATTACTTGAACAAGCGTTGGCGTCGGCATTGTCGCCCACTATACTCATTCAAAACGTTTCCTTGCCGTTCCTAATGCTACTTATTAATAATTGAGAAGGAATAAAGGTCAGTAAGTACTTGGTGGACAATGATCATGCACAACAGAAGGCTGTGTACAAGCTCCATATTTGGCAAGTGTACATGAGGAAACCTTGAAACATGTCGAGTGATTTCGATGTTTTAATTTGAAATACTTCACAAAAATATGAATCGATTGATTTTATTGTAAGCGAATTTCATTTGTCATGGATCAATATTAGTCACTTTGTCTCATAGTAGAATCCTACCAAACATTTTCAATCCTAGCTTAAAAACAATTATTGTTGATGTTTATTGTTTTTGCCGACCAAGAATTTACAATGACATCTGATAGAACTTAGAATCATTGTATTGGATATAAATACGAGATTTCCATTCAGTGTCAAATTGCTAACAATCCATAATTAATTGAGAGCTCCACAACTCTGTCGGCGCGTTTAATTTGTATCCAATGGCGACATTTAGCCTTTCTCACACGGCAGTATGACCGCATTCCTAGTCCTTTAATGCCTAAGTAATCCCTTCTTGGGCAGTATTCTAAGAATTCATAGGATTTGAAATAATTTTACAATTTTAGTATGTATTCTGAGAAATATGTATGTTCGTTAGAATTTTACAAATATTACTGTAACTTAAAATGGCTTTGGAATATTTATAAATTGACGCAAGAATTTTATCAAATTCTAAGTATATTTTTCCATAAATATTACTAAAACAAATTCAGACACGCTTTTATTTATACTTTGAAAATACAGATCTCACCATATCAATAAACAAAACTATGTCTACATAGATAAGTACTCATCGACATAGTGTAATGGCAAAATTGAATTGTCATTGAATACAAAATTGAGAAAGTTACAAATGCGAAACGAAGTAATAATTTAAGACTTAAATTAAAATTCTTTAACAATCTATCGTGAAGATTACAGTCTGTTGATTGATAAAAACCGCAAGCCGGAGATTAAGAAAATGATGAAATGCAGATTCCACGCAATGTTTACAAAATAACATTAACTATGTTTTGTACTACTAGGTTTATTATGATAGCTTAAAATATAAAATTTTGAACCGCGATTTAACAAAATAAACAGGATTGTGCTTGCGGTGTCTCAAGGTTGAACTATTCTAAATCATATTCTTTGTTAAATATTATACATTAGTTTAATGTTCCGAAGCAGACTGAAATTTTGGCGGTCTTGGTTTGAATTGCTTGCTTAATTTTATGCAATTTACCTTATGCAATTTGGCCCGTGAAAAACTAAAAATGTATTGCAGTAGTAAAAAGTAATTACGAATTAAATAAAAATGGAAAAATTATGTATTAAACAACATAATACAAAATCGGACTAATTTAAAGTCAAATATATAACCGTCGCTTTTATTGGACCATTATTTAGAAGAAATATACCTAATTTGTATAATATAAAAAAACGAATTTAATCTTTTTACTTTCATTTAATTACATTAGGTAACAAACAAGTCATTCTCACGGTAGATTTTGCTCGGAATAATTTAACGGTTCATTTTTAACGATCGCCTTGTTGCCGTACTTTAGAAAGCAGAGTAAACATTATTTCATAGCCCGAGATCTTTTTAAAAAGTTACGTAAGCCTCGGTTAGACTATAATAGAAACTATGATAGATCAAATCGCGAATGGATTGGTAACATTCGATTATCCAACAATCGTTTTATCAGATGCTGAAATAGCTTAATTTTACATGATACGCGCAGCAGGCAACACAGATCACTTGGGAGTGATCTGTGGCAGGCAACAAATAATTTTTGTTCTTGGGATATTTGGTAATGGAGAATAAAGGATGTGAGGCACTGTTTTATGGTGGACTTGGCCCACTACTTTGAAAAAATTTAGTTCACCCCATGGATTTATTTCATAAAGCTAATGGCTAATTATGATCGACTGCTGCCACTGATGATAAAATATTGTGGCTTTATTACCTACTACGAAGATTGTAATTATTTCCTAAAAACGTTTAGCAGAAGTGACATCCTTGGCTTGGCTACTGTCTGGGGAAAATTATTAAAAACTTTACCCTTATGTTTTGGATTTTAACGATACTGTCACAAGTGGTGACCAAAACCAAAGGTCTTAACCGACACAAATAAGGATATAGTAATGAAATTTGTTCCGCGTGGCGAGTGCTCACCGTTCCTGTTCGCCTTCAAGTGCCTCTAGTGAAAGGTTTTTCAATGCCATTTACTTTTGTCACAATATATAACAAAAAGTATCATAACTTAGTAGCAAGGTCGGTGGTACTTGATATTTTAAGTGTGCGTTAGTTATTGTAATTTTAATTCAGGGTAAAACATACATGAGCTTGGCGCAATATCGGGGAAAAATGGTGTTATATAGAAGAGAGCTATATTCAGAAATTGATAAATGGATTGAAAAGGTTTGTTAAATGGATGATGGATATCAACTTGTCTATTGGTAACATTATTGGTAATGAGAAATTTTGCTAAAAACATTAATCAGTCTTTATTTCTGTTAAAAAAAAACAAATTGATTTATGCTTATATCAGGCGTTGTTAAAGATAATTAATTAATTGGATTCTTTAGGTATTCATGTAAATGAGGCAATACTTGAAGCTTATAACATGACGGATGTAATATGAACTCTATCCCCACAAAAGTATTTTCCATTCAAGACTAATAAACAAAATAAACCTTGTCATGCAAGAGCCTTAATAAAATTTACGCAAAGAAAATTTTCGTTAAAACGCACGGCCGCCATTTTTCACGTAGATAACAAAAATAATTTCATTACAAGTGTTATTGCTGAGACGATTGAGAACGAGGTTAAGTGCAAACCTTCAATTTATATAACGACTATAAACTTCGACTGTGACAAATATAATTCGGTGTTATTATGTAGAACCAATACCTGTACTTATCTACTTGTGTTGAGCACTATATTGAGGCATAATAGACTACAAGCCCGTGGCAAAAAGCGATGGGTCAAATGAACCACCAGGAGACCTATTTAGTAAGATACATGGGCATAAAATAATAATATTCAGCCCTATGCCGTCACTTGTAAGCTGTCCGTCTCAGTGCAGATGAGACTTCAAAAGCATCAAGGAGAGGGGTTCATTTTGGTCATTTATTTTTATACGGCATTCCTACCATCGATAGGTCCATGAAAAATAATAAAAGAACACGTAGTGCCGTACAAAAATAGTGCGTCACAAAGTCGGAAGATCGTTAGATATTCCGGCAAATTTGTCGGTAAATTTGGTCATTTGATTTAAAACGGCATCGGTTCCATACAGTCGCAATACCTCTTCTAAACCATTATTCCGCAACGCCGTACAAAAACCATGCGACAAGGGAGAAAAATCAGCGGTTGCAACCCACTCCCCTTCAGTGGTCCAGGAGGTGATTTGACACAACATGAGATTAATTTATTTTGAAAGTATTTTAGACATAGATAACATTTTTTCACATGCCGTACATTTTTTTGTGATCCAAAGGTCTGTAGAGCGGAAAATAACTCTCAAATAATACATGTAACAAAACATACTTTAGGGTGATATTTAGTATGATATTTACTGTACATCATTTAGACACTTTATTTGTATTTAATGCACTCGTCTATAAAAAGTCAATGCCGTACATATCTGAAGGTTCACATTGATAAAAGGTAATAACATAACAATAACTTATAATTTATTTAATTCTATTCTATTCTATATTTAATTATTAATTCCTTTTTTTAATTTTATTTGTCCGCAAAATAAGATGACACATATTCATGTTTCAGAAGGTGATCGAGAAGATGATTCAGACGTCGATGAAGACGTTGATTCCGATACTGACTCAGTCGCTAATTCAGATATTGAATCAAAATGTTACTGGTGGTAGGTCTCTCATATGTGAGAGGCCATCTGGGTAGGTACCACCGCAATGTCTATTTCTCCCGTGAAACAACACTGCTTAAATGCACTGTTGTGTTTCGGATTGAAGGACATTGTAGCCAGAGCAACTACTGGACATATTGAGACTTAACATCTTATGTCTCAGGATGGCGAGCGCAGTGGAATGTTGCTACTGTTCATGAGCGGTCGTATCGCTTACCATCAGGCGAACGGCTTGCTCGTCTCGCCATTTAATGCAACAAAAAAAAAAAAATTTCTAACACATACCTACCTATTTTTTTCATTTTTGTATATAATAAATCATTTAGTATATTTATATTTTACAATTCAAAAAATATGTCCATGTTTGAAGTATATGACATCGAAAAGTTTACAAAAACACTAATACTAAGCTTGATAGTCTTCAATTTTTGGATATAATATACACTCAGTTTCACTTTAAAAGCTACCATAATGATATATACATGTTATCAATTATTCTCTTAAAAAATATGTTAATGCCGTGTAGTATCACATGACCATAAAGTACACCTGAAATGGTGGTGCCATTTTAATCAGCCAAAAATTATATTCTGCATTAAAATGTACGGCATAATTTTTCTTCATTCGTTTACCTGAGAACTATTTAAAACAACAATAATATTTAGAAAGTTGCTGCATTTCACTAATCTACGATAATTTAAACCTTTGAAAACTCATATTTTATTTTCCTCTCAATTTCTTTTTAAACATTTTTTATTGAATGGCAATACTATATAACAATTGTATTTAGCAATATAATGTTAAAAAAACAGGTTGCCCTACAGGATCAAATGACCTTTCAGCTTTAAAAGTCAAATTTATGAGAAATGTATGTATACATTCAAATTAACAATAATTTAGTGACGGCTTTTTTTGAATTAGTAATTTTGAGTGCTACGTAATGTTATGAAACCGATGCCGTACTTTTTCAAATCACCTCCCGGACCACTGAAGGGGAGTGGGTTGCAACCGCTGATTTTTCTCCCTTGTCGCATGGTTTTTGTACGGCGTTGCGGAATAATGGTTTAGAAGACGTATTGCGACTGTATGGAACCGATGCCGTTTTAAATCAAATGACCAAATTTACCGACAAATTTGCCGGAATATCTAACGATCTTCCGACTTTGTGACGCACTATTTTTGTACGGCACTACGTGTTCTTTTATTATTTTTCATGGACCTATCGATGGTAGGCATGCCGTATAAAAATAAATGACCAAAATGAACCCCTCTCCTTGATGCTTTTGAAGTCTCATCTGCACTGAGACGGACAGCTTACAAGTGACGGCATAGTGCTGAATATTATGATTTTATGCACCTGTATCTTACTAATTAGGTCTCCTAGTGGTTCATTTGACCCATCGCTTTTTGCCACGGGCTTGTAGTCTATAATGACAACTACCTATTGTGGACATAAATTATATCGGTTCTTATGCCGTTTGCATTAGAACAGCCTGGTAGAATAATATCAAACTTTATTACATCATAATTGAGATGCATTCCTCAGATCCCATATGCAAATCAAGCAATAGGAGCTATATGGGTTGTAAGTTGTAACAGATAGATAGAATTTCAAAGCCATTCTTTTAGACTTCACGGTTTAGTATATCAATCCCACAAACATTATGACAATACATTTTCTGCCCTCATATATCCTTCGCCCGCCAGCAATTTGAGTCCCTCTAATTATAACTATCTATTACGCTTGATATTTACATTTTCTCAGAATAAAATATTTACAGTATCCTTACAACTATAACTCAATTAAAACGTACTTTAATTCTCTGTTTATAACACTGTGTAACAATTAAAATATAACCGGAGAGCAAAAAGAGAATTAAATTGATTTAACAACTGGCTGGTATAAAGTATACTGTATCAGCCCATATACGTCCCACTGCAGGGCACGGGCCTCCTCTACAATCGACAGTACGATTGAGAGTGGTTAGGCCATATAGTCCACCACGCTGGCCTAGTGCGGGTTGGCGGACTTACATATTGGTATAAAGTATAAACAGTTTTAAAAATGTAAGTACATTGTTACAGTCGAAATCAGGTTCTTTATAATTACCTTTCGAGCTATAAACGAAATCAAAAGTTTTACTTTCAGTATCGGTTCGAAGCAAGGTTGCACTTTCGAAAGACACGCCATAACGATCTTTATCTCTTGGCATTACGAAACGGTATGATACAGATTTCATATACAGTCGACTCTCGTTAATTCGAAACTCAAGGGACTCTTAAAACATTACGAATTATCAAGTGTTTGAAATATCAAATGGTTCGAAATTTACGAGAGACACTATAAAACTCGGACTAGACGCGACTGCCAACATGTTCACAGTGGTCGCGGGTTCGAATTCCAGGGCACACTTCTGACTTTTCGGAGTCATGTGTGTATTGATAGTCAATCACCACGCACTAAAACGGTGAAGGAAAACATCGTGAGGAAACCTGCATACCATAGCGATTTATAAAAAAAAATATGGTATGTAAGTCCGGCAACCCGTACTAGGCCAGCGTGGTGGACTATATGGCCTAACCACTCTCAATCGTACTCTCGATTGTAGAGGAGGTCCGTGAGGTGGTACATATATGGGCTGATACAGACTATAAAACTTCCAATTATTAAGTGTTGATCAACTATTATTCAATCAATAGCAATCGTCAAACATGTATACTTTCTCTTTCTCTCTCTGCAACTTTGAATTGTCGAGTGTTGGAAGCCGTTGAGTTCGAATTAACGCGTCGCATTTTATTATATAGCATTGATTTTTAGTTCAAATTACCAAGTGTATAAAAATGTATTGATTAAGTTCGAAATATAAAGAGATTTTGTAGGGAACTCGTAATAACTTTGAATTATAGAAAGGTTCAAATTATCGCAGGTTTGAATTAATGAGAGTCGACTGTATATTTTTAAACTGAAATGTAAAAATCAATGTTATCTTCTAACTAAATCTTTGTAGCATTAGGAATTATACCAGCAATTTTAATTAATGGTTATTTTTTACAAATGCTTTTAGGCAGTTCTACGAGATACTTTTTATAATCTGTAGATAAGAAGAACTATTTCTTCTTGGGTACCCTTTCTTTCACATTACATACCTGAATGTTTAGCATTAAAAATCAAGACTTTCCGGATATTTGAGACAGATAGTTTAAAAAAAATCTTCATTTAGAGCGCGTTCTTAGTCCTCATATTATGATAATAATAATGCTTTGGCTTGAGAAACTTAGTGAAACTTACTTTACTTACTAAAATTACAAAATTTATGACTAAATCCCCAAAAAAACCACAGAATATTTTTATTGAATACTATAACGTCGGCAGTAGATAAATCTCAGTATTGATCTCATATTTCATCACCTATTGTAGCGTAACAGCCTAATGATGCTATTATACACAAAAACAAGTTTTAAGCAATCATAATTAAAAAGGATCCATAACAATGAATCGTTTAATGATGCGGTAAATTCAAATGATGGGAACAAATGTTTAGCAACTTATTGTTCTTCAATAAACGAACCAATCTACGGGAAAATCTGTTTAATTGTTTATTATTAAGGAAACAAATTGTTTTAATTATCACATGGTGTTGAAATTCAGATTGACCAACAAAAAAGTCGACATATTTTTAAGCTATTATTTTTACGCAAATATGTATCAAATAACATACTGTTAAGATAAATTGGGCAACTTACAAATCTACTTAGCACTAGCCTTGTGAATTTCGGTCAATTCATGCTCTGTTAGTTTATAATTATTTGATAATTAAAACTTAATTACCAACTGCTTGAAGTAATCATAAACTTAATCTTAATCGATATTTTATTTATATATTTTTTGCATTACAATCGATCATCAGTATCAATCGAATCTATTTTTAAACGTCACAAATGATATAATTCTTTTTTTGAAAAACATTTTTTTTTTGTTATAGCACTATGAGATAACCAGTTCGATAACACGAATTGACCGATAGAAAAAAAAACACAAACGATAGTGAAATGAGCGTAACTGACCATTATGTCTGTTGTCGGCACTGCACTGACGGCGCGCTTCGACTGAACACGCTACAGTTGCTGCTACAATTTTTATAGCAGCCTTTCAACAAAGCAGTTTCACTTTCTACTCGGGTCCGGTCCGACGCGATCCACTTTTTTACGGTAACCATAACGATATGCTTTTATGGTAAACAAAGACTTCCACCCTATGCCAAGGCGAACACATAGGCAAACAATACCTCTAGTGGTTGCCAGATGTCGGACTGTTGGCTTGCGTGCCGAGGTCGCAGGATATCCCCGTTCCTGAGCTAATTACGCCAAGTAGATTTCTACAGTCAATTTTTTACAATGCTCAATACGTTTTTAGTATATAAGTTGGTAAAATTACGGCTCCGGATGATATTAAACGGCAACATAATGATAGAGCAACTTTTATTTTGTTCTGTAGGTATGTTAAGTTTTACGAATTTAAAACTACATTGATTCACATTATTGTAGGTAATTTAGCTCTTAATTTCATATTGTCTCTATACAGCTTAGGAGGGAAACTATAACAGTTTCAAATACAATAAGATTAATTAATTTTGGTAGAGAAATGTAGGTTGCGGTCCAAGATGGCTATCGACCACGCTTATAAACTTTGACCCTCTGTGTGACTCATTCAGCGCGTTAAACCGCCCACCTAGTTTGTTATCATTAGGTAATAGTAACCTTTTCAACTATCCCGTGGGTGGCCTGATACCTTACACAAGACTACTCTAATAGAATCATTTAACACTTTACATCCGATCACGTACTGAACCGGGAGGGAAGGTGCGTTTTTAGGTGCTACTTAGGATATTAGTTATCAGTAGTAGAAATCACATTCCCTGAGGATTTTTTTTTATTTCTTTCAATGGCGAGACGACCATTCAATTCGCCTGATGGTAAGAAATATGACTGCTAATGGTGCAGTAGCAAAACCAAGCAACAGCATGAATTACAAAGCAATGCTTGGCATTCCACTGCGCTCGCCATCCTGAGACAAAAGATGTTAAGTCTCAATATGTCCAGATATATGGTAATTCAATTCTTACATTTCGGTTCTTATTTTAGATATTGCCGTCATGCCTAAATATTGATGCAATGTAAAGAACCTAATGAAATAGAACATATCGTTTTCGCTACCACGTATCCATTTCATGTTCAAATATTGGCACACCAATACTGCAATTAATACTTTATACATATACATAAATCCATGTATTACCTAAGTTGTGAAATAAACAGTTACGAAATACGATGTCATTATATTACAATTTTGCTGGACGTACCTTCTATCCAGTCAACTGATGGGTTGATGCTCATTGAAATAGGTAAAAAAAACCGACTTCAAAACAAAAAACCACTAAAAACCAAAAAATAATAAGTACCACCGCAAAGGAAAAAAATAATATTTATTTCATGGAACTTGTGCTTGTTGATTAATTTGCTTAATGACTTGACTACCCAACAAATCAAAATATATGCATAACATATTGAAGGCGGGCCGCCCAGTACCAAACATAGATATTTAAATTAATATAAGGCATAGGTCCTACATGTTTGGTACTTGGCGGCCCGCCTTCAATATGTTATACCTACATATATTTTAATTTGTTGGCTAGTCAAGTCATTAAGCAAAGTAATCAACAAGCACATGAAATAAATATTATTTTTTTGCTTTGCAGTGGTACTTATTATATTGTTATTTTTTGGTTTTTAATGTTTTTTTTTTGTTTTGAAGTCGAATTTTATTTTTTGTGTTAAAAATTTTAGTTATTTTTATCTTTTTAGTGTTGATAGGAATTTAAATGAAGAAGATTTGGTCCCCACAAGGAATATGTTCTTTCCGATGATAATGAAATTGCTAAAATCGGCTAAAAGCTGCCGAAGATATTGGAGTATTCACATGTTTATTATTTTGTTCTCTCCCTCACCCCTTTTTCCCTCTCTCACTGTAACTTTACTTTTATAATGAACCTAATGCAAAAAGAACCATTGGAATACTAATTAATTTTAAGGAGTTGCCCTCTCCAGGTCCGAAGATATTCATCAGATTTTTACCATATTTTTATGGGACCAAATGACAAGCACCAGCTTTCAATCAAAGAAAGAATGGTCGAAATCGGTCTACACAGTACAGAGAAACGAGGTAACAAACATAAAAAAAATAAAAAAAACAGCATACAGGGTATATCAAGACTGCTACCGAAAACGAAGCCGGGTGGTAGTTTAAGCGACTTCAGACACAATGCAACAGAAAAAGTTGCAAAAAAAGGCAATAATTTTTTTTTCGTTATTTTTTTCCTATGACCAGATTTGGGTGGTAAATACATTTTATCCTAAAATAATAGTGTATCCCCTATTATTTATTAATACTCTAAGGTATAAAAGAGTTTAAATTATTATTTTAGCAAAAACTATGGATTTACTACCCAAAAATGACGATATTTAAAAAATCATAAAAAATAATTGTCGCGTTTCTATGCGATTTTTTTTATTGCATTGTGTTTGTAGCCACTAAAACTACCACCCGGCTTCGTTTTCGGTAGCAGTCTTGAGATACCCGGTATAGTCGAATTGAGAACCTCCTCCTTTTTTTGAAGTTGGTTAAAAAGTGCAATGCATGAATGTAGTTCAATAATTATAACCAGATTCTGTGATAAATTCTCTAAATATTAGCCCTATCCGACTGTTGTGCATAGACCACTCAATATTAAATCGCTACATCTTGAACTTTTGTCCACCAGGTTGGTTCAACGGGCATTTGTTTTATAACCTGTCTAGTGATAGCATTTTCAAGCCTTTATGGACGCCAACGGACTTAGTGGTCGCTATAAATTTAAATACCAGTACCTACAGCAGGTAGCTAACAGACCTTTACAAAGTGGATTCAGATTGCTACCCATGGTAGGAGCCTGTTTTGAACAACCATCGCTTTGGGCGTGATTTCTATAGCCCTTGATTGGCAGATAGACTGTTTGTTTAAACTATGTGAAAACGGTAAAACTACGCCTTGGACATCTGATGTTGACCTAGGCGGTATTATTACTGTTTTTTTACTGTCTATATTGAATTTTAAGTTCATAACTGAGTCACACTAATCTAATAACGTATCTATAATTAGCTTTACCTACCATTTCAAGTCCCGAAATAAAAATAATAGACCGTGACTAAACACAACATAAAAAGCTTCCTTATATGGACAATATTTTTACAAAAGGATTTTAGACAGTCTAGACATTTAGAAGCAGTGTAGGAGGTTTGAACTTTAAATTGCAATGGCTAGCAACAGTTACAGATGTTAATTACCATAAGTGAATATCTTGGCGGCCTTGGATCCCTCACTATGGCATTAAAACATACAGGAAATATAAAGTACGAGTCACCTACTTAAACTTGTTACGTACTAGTGAAATAATTTATATTTAAATGTACGTTGGACTTTTTCGCCGCATTTTAATTGACAGATTCATACATATTTTTTTTTTTTATTGCAATGAATGGCGCGACGAGCAAGCCGTTCGCCTGATGGTAAGCGATACGACCGCTCATAAACAGAAGGAACGTTCCACTGCGCTCGCCATCCTGAGACATAAGATATTAGGTCTCAATATGTCCAGTAGTTACTCTGGCTACAATGTCCTTCAATCCGAAACACAACAGTGCATTTACGCAGTGTTGTTTCACGGGAGAAATAGACATTGCGGTGGTACCTACCCAGATGGCCTCTCACATATGAGACACCTACCACCAGTAAAACATGTAGGTTTTTATGTACATTTTATAGATGTTTATTACTGCAAGAAAGGCTGGTTTCACCGGGGCAGTGCCAGGGTTTAACAGGAAACCGATGTAGAATAATAGGGTTGGTGACTGGTGTTGCATTATGTAAAGCATGTGAAATGGCCGATACCCTGGTAATTTACTGGTGGTAGGTCTCTCTTATGTGAGAGGCCACTGGCCAGCTGGGTAGATACCATTGAAATGTCGTTATCTCCCGAAAATCAGCAGTGTAAATGCACTGTTGTGTTTCGGGTTGAAGGATATTGTAGCTAGAGTAGCTACTGGGCATAATGAGTCTTAACATCTTATGTTTTAGAATGACAAGCGCAGTGCCAAATGCCAAGTATTGCTTGATAATTAATGGCATTATTTGGTTTTTCCACTGTCCATGAGCGGTTGTATCGCTTGCCATCAGGCGAATGGCTATCTCGTCTCGCCATTCATAGCAATAAAAAAAACAATAAAAATCTCTTCTAAACTGTCCAAGTTTTACATACACGATCTTGATTGGAACCCATGTCATAAATACTCGAGGTTCTTCTAATACTGTGATGGTAATAAAGTCTACTAGATCCATCTAATCACCTTGGGTAAGCGCAGTAGAATCAAATCCAGAATCTATTTATAATATTATGTGATAGGGAAGAGCCCAACAGTAAGATACGTGTGGTCATACGATTAGGTTTACCTAAAATCTTTGTTTTGTTGACAAAACGATGATTTTATGATTTTATTTCATATTGAAGAACATAATTTAATTTATCTTCATAAGAAGTCATCATTCATCACTATCAGGCAGTAACGTATTATTTGCGATCGATTTAATGTCTCATGCCTCGATTTATCATTGTTTCTAGCCTGAGCCACCTTCACCAATACTTTATATATCATTATTTATGTACCATCCATCGATCTTATTTATAGCCTATTGTTATTTCCACAGCCTCCTCTATTTATGTTAATCACTTTTCTCATCATATTTTCGCAGTTCGACTGGCTCTGAAACCAGAGATCGCGGCTTGGATCCCTAAATCGAGTAAAGTTTGTGAGAACCCTAAGCATTTGCTTCGAGTCTCGGTGTTTTTGAGACTGAAAAATCTCTGTAGTTCCTGATACCCACGAAGCAAGATTCGATTTTAGTGTGGGGTCAGGACTACATTAATATTGATTGATTTTTTTATATATTCCAAAGGCAATTTTTAGACAATCTCAAGTGTAATATTAACTATTGCGACTTCCTGTGTATCTTCTAAGTATGAACATTCCTAATTTGAAATCCGACAGCCTATTCAACATTTCGATTAATTATCAAAACGTTAATTTGAAATTTGAATATTGATTATGAAATATTTATTACGTACCTAATTCCTTAACAGCGGATGTTGCGTTTATGTGCTAATGTGAAGAAACATAATTAAAATTTTGCTAATGTTCATTCATTAAACGATGTAGGGCATGCTGTTTAACATTCTTCAGTTTAACATAATGGTAGCAGTAACTATTGGAAACTATTTAAGACTTTTTAACTGACAATAGCGTTGGTGAATAGGCTAAGTCAAGTAAAACTAGGTTTGAATACAAGTGTGAAATTGATATTTTATTTATTGCAATTCATACACTCGTGGTTAGTTTGCCTTTTTTATTGTAATGAATGGCGAGACGAGCATTCCTTGCGCCTGATGGTAAGCGACACGACCTCTCATGGTACTGGTGGTAGGTCTCTCATATGTGAGAGGCTATCTGGGTAGATACCACCATTGCGGTGGTATCTACCCATTACAGTCTATTTCTCCCGTGAAACAACACTGCGTAAATGCACTGTTGTGTTTCGGATTGAAGGACATTGTAGCCAGAGTAACTACTGGACATATTGAGACTTAACATCTTATGTCTCAGGATGGTGAGCGCAGTGGAATGTTGCTACTGTTTATGAGCGGTCGTATCGCTTACCATCAGGCGAACGGCTTGCTCGTCTCGTCATTCATTGCAATAAAAAAAATGGACAGTAGCAAAACCAAACAGTACCATGAATTATAAACAACGCTTGGCACTCCACTGCGCTCGCTATCCTGAGACATAAGATGTTAATTCTCAATATGTCCAGTGGTTAATCTGGCTACAATGTCAAATCGAAACACAACAGTGCATTTCCGCTGCTATTTGAAATATTCATGTGAAATATTCATTACGTTGGTGCATATGTGAAAGACCTGGATACTGGTGGTACCAGTAAAGTGGGTATTGTATGTTACTACTTATTTGTTTTATCCAAATAATTGATTTAAATTTTGTTTCACGCCCATATTTGTGAGAAGAAAATGCAAATTTTTATAATAAATTTTCAAACAATACAAAAAAGAATTCGAATAAATCGTGAACGGTGTATAACAGGAAATAAATTTGACTTGTCTGAAGTGTCGTTAATATCAATCGTGTATCAATTCAATAGAGCTATGCGTGCAACGACAGTTTGACCGATATTGATATTAAAAAACTAGTACTTGTCTGCACGCCATTCATAGAGAGCCGGTTCAAGTCAAGTTATAAAAACTAGTTATTTTAATTCTTTCGCTTAAAAACATGTGTTTTTTTTTTACTGTACTACTGTAGTGTCTTTCAAAACTGTACAAACAGTTTGTCTGCGCTCTGCTGGATGAGTTTTTACATGTATTAAGAGCCGGTGTTAGGATAGGGTGCGGTTGGGCGAAGGTCTTAGGAATCCAGCGCAAAAGGGCGCCGAATACCCGGATTTACTGTAACCTATAGTATATCTATGATTTACTGTTTTTCGCTTGGATTTAGATTGTACTAGGGGGGTACATACTACTACTATAGGCCGCTATAGAAGTCTCGTCCAGGGCGGCGTTAATCTCACATCCGCTATTGCATTTATTTACTTAATATGGCAAGTTGACTAAATGGTGAATTTTAAGTTTTAACATAAATATGGTTTTGGCAGGCCTTATGATTTCGGGTAGACTGTTGAGACTGTATGGTAAAGGATTTTTTAGGTTTCTATCCCAGTAAATATAAGTGAGTATGGGCACAAAACATTTTAGACCAGAAATAAACATAGTATATAAGTTCACGCCTTCAATCTCGAAGGCATACATATGCTGTAAAGATACTGCTAGTTACAATTCGTCAGATTTATTTCTATCACCCGGCTAGATAGGGACTGAGCAGGGAAGTAATTTTCATATAATACAATATTTTACAAGTATACAAAGCTTACTAAATTGTAAACTAATACACAAACACTTCCTAATCATATGTATATTTCGAGTGATAGTTATACAATACCAGTCAAGGAATTTTCTATTTGTTAACACCGCGCCCTTTCCTCGAGATTGAAACATACCTAGCGGGCCCAATTTCTTATCAACTGGCTTTGTAGGTGTGTATTACTCAACATGTTCGGTTTATTTTTCCAAAAACGTGTTGAACTATATTAAAGTGGGATTGCAAAATAAATAGAGCACTCTGTTCAATTCAAGCAGTGAATTAATGGTTTTTTTTTATTGAAATGAATGGAGATCGTCTCTCCATGCCATTCGCCTGATGGTAAGCGATACGACCGCTAATGAACAGTACGAAAACCAAGCAATACTATGAATTACAAAGCAATGCTTGGTATTCTACTGCGCTCGCCATTCTGAGACATGAGATGTTAAGTGTTATTATGTTCAGTAATTATGAAAAATACCAACAGACGTAATGTTTCTTTTTAGTACGTAATAATATTCACAAGATACATATCGACGCAGGAAAGCGATTTGGTCGTATCTCTAAAAATGCAATTTTACACCAGAACCAAAAAAACAAATATTTAAAAAATGAATAACCTCGAACCTCTAAACTATAATACTTAGGAATACCATTTTTTAATACTAACATTTTAAAATAAGACATTACATTTTCACGAGGAAATTTAATGCTGTTTTTTTTTTTAATTAAATAATATATAAAACGCATATACGCATTTTTTGAGATACGACAAAATCGCTTTCCTGCGTCGATATGCTTAAAAACCACTTGGAAAATGTTGCACAAGCTGTAGAATTATTGTTAAACTGTCAAAAAATTTCCAAGTGCTTTCACGCAGAATTGACGACCCTGCCAGGATTCGAACCTGGAATCCGTAGTCAGACGCGTTATCCATTGCGCCACAGGGCCCATGTTCACAATGTTGAAATTATTATTTGGTAAACAGCATGTAATTCACAAAAAAGTCGTGATTTAATTAAATCCTAACACTATTTCTAATTTGGTTTATAATAAGAGGCAGATCGATCTTGCATCGAGGCAAACATTCATGCCGACGCAGGAAAGCGATTTTGTCGTATCCCCAAAAATGCAATGCAGAAAAAAACCGCATTCAATTCCCTCGTGAAATATGAGGTTTTATTTTAAAATGTTATTACTTAAAAAATGGTATTCCTAAGTCTTCTAGTTTAGATGTTCGGTATTCATTGTTAAATTATTATATTTTTTGGTTCTCGTGTAACATTGCAATTTGCGAGTTACGACAAGATTGCTTTCTGCCGTCGATACATACCTATATAAACTCATGCCTTTTTACAGAAGGGGCAAGCAGAACACTCATGTTTCGCCTTGTATATTCCGACCAAAGATGTTGTAAGGGGTGAAGCACCAATTCCTGATTCCGTGCTGATAATAAATAGAAAAATCTAAATCACGTTCAATATGTTCATTCATACGTATAGGTATTAAGAACCGACATGGTATTTATAAGACTAAGCAGTTGTTTTGTCTTGTTATAATCTACTTTGAATGTTCTCGAAGGTTAAATGACTAAATTACATAACGAAAAGATCAAGACCGAGATATTAGTCTAGATGTCATGTAATTCTCCTCGTCTGCCATAACAATCTTTAATTATTACATGAAATTATTAAATGTCACTGATTTAATAGTATTAACCTGAAAACATGAATAGAAATTATATTAATGCTGTAATCCTATCACACTGCTATAAAATTCACGACTAACAAGGCTGATTACTGAGTTACTGATTGTGGTTATGAAGTATTTTAGCTTCTATAATAACCTAAGTATCAGCCCATATGTATATGTAGGAAGTCATTTGGCCAGATGGCGAGACAACTAAAAGAAGCAGACCAGGCCCTGTGGCGTGCCTTGGGAGAGGCCTATGTCCAGCAGCGGATGCCAAAATGCTGTTGACGATATATGTACGTCCAACAGCAGACCTCCTCTACAATCTAGAGTACGATTGAGGTGGGTTAGCTCCACTACACTGGCCTAGTGCGGATTGCCGGTCTTTATATACCGTGTAAATTCTTACAAATCGCTATGGAATAGTTTCCTCACGATGTCTTCCTTCGCCATTGAAGTACGTGGTGATTGACTCAATATTCAATACACATATTATGTAACTCTAAAAAGATTTTAACCAGCGACCACCGTGAACCTGTTGGCAGTTCAATTATTTATTTGATTTTTAGTATTGTAATTTTAAAACAACGAGTATCATTACCAACGTTAAACATAAATATCCAGTCATATAGTACTAGACTTTCTGTGGTACCTAAGCATTCACAAGGACGTAAAAATATGGCTTGCAATTCTAGCGACTGAAGGAATGCTGTAACTTTTATTACAGTCTCCGTGACTCAGTTGGTTAGACGCCGGCTGCGAAACGAGAGGCCGCGGGTTCGATCCCCGCACCGAAACGAATATTTGTGTGAACCACAGGTATTTGTTTCGGATCTGGGTGTTTGTGGGGCCCAAAAGTCTTTCGTGGTTTATTGTACTCCGCCACAGGACTCAATTACAGTGTGGGGTCAGGACCATGTATATGACTTGAGTGTATTTGTTTATTTATTTGTTTTAACCATAAATCTACATCACTATTGTTAGTCACAAGTGAGACGTATGATTCGAATTCGATGAAGTAACATTTTCGATGTGTTATGAGGCTATATTATTGCAAAACTTACCCATTAACGATATTCATTCAGTAGGCAATACACCTGTCGATACCAACGTAATTGTCGATGGATTTATCCACGGTGCAGTCCATCACCGGCCATTTATAGGCGCGTAACACACTTCTTTCAAACACGCGCCGTTGCGAGCTCCGTTGATGAATACTAAACCATCCGTCTTACACAATGTTTCACAGTTTGTAAAGATACTTGGATGTTTACGGCTTCCTGTTTTGTATCTCTGAGATATACGGCCTTATTCATTAATTGTTTTAAAACCTATTTAAGTTATCGATTATTTTGTCCTTTCGACCGACTTTTGGAATAAATTTGAGCGAGGAAGACAAACAAGCTTTGGTAGCTAATATTGGTTGTTAAGACTGTCAATGAATAAGTTTTGGCGTGTTCTGTGCTCGTAATCAAAACTATGTCAATTTTGCATGGTGCAGGAAGCATTTAACAATAGAAATCTTTTTACTTTCATACCGACTTTATTATATAACCTCAGTAAGAAAAAATAATTTAAAAAAAATATCGTGTGGGAATTAATAATAAGTAAGTGTTTTATTGGAAACCGTTGTTTGCAATTATCGATCATTTATCCACGTTATGCAACCAATAGACAATCAATAATTTTCAACACATACCGTATTTACAATACAACAGCATAACAAGTATTAATTGTCTGCGCGCAAACCAAATTAGAGGTTATAAAAATATTTTCGCGTTTTACAGATGGTTCCCGTTCCATCGGCCGCTGTTACATAACCCTGGGAGTATGAAATAATGTAATAGGTTGAAACGCGGTGAGGAAACTAGCACGTCATTACACGTACCACCATTTTATTTCTAGCTCACTTGGAATGATGATGGGATAGTAGCTCATTTAGTAACATGCAAGATGCAGTTGCTTAGGTTTGAAATCTGTGTAAAAACTGATATAGGCAAGCATCAGGCTTAGTGATCTGTCGCTATGTTTTGTAATTTCACTCAATATGAAAGTAATTTTATCAACACCTAAATTGGTTCCTAAAACATTGAATCAAATAATGTTCACTTGTGTTGTAAATATTAATCAAGTACCTACCCGAGTTAATGACTACAGTTAAGAATTGTTCCGTCTCGGATACTAATATATTGCTAAATATTTCCTAATAACAAAATAAGAGTTGCAGTAGCAATAATAAGACTTCAAAATATTCTGAAACAAAGTAAAATTAGTCCGATTAGTGAGTATTCTTCGAAAGAGTAATGTCCTCAGTTGATGTCTTGGATTTCCTCCTTGAATTTGTCCTTATCTTATCAAGCTAGGCTAACTCTGACCTTATATGCATTCAGGCATGTGACGCGACCTTTGTTTCTAAGGATATCAGCAGGTAGCTCATAAGGTGGACCAGTGATATTGTAGAAGGTAAAGCGATTTTCTAGGGAAAATCCATGGTCTTCTTCAATAGCCTATTGACACCAAAATATAGGATTTCTGGAGAATGCACTGAAGCGAGAATACAGATGCAGCTCCGAAATCTAAACCCTAGTTCTTTAGGATAGACTGCGTCTCCGGTAGCAGTCTGGATGAACCCAGTATATCAATTTTATTGAAGGAACATTAAGGATGTTCCTTGATATGATATGTTCCTTGATATGAATTTATAAGATATTGATCCGGACAACGAAAACCCTACATTGTGGAACTTACGTGAAGTGCATCAGACACATTGTACTTACATAGTTATTTTGTCTTGCTAACAGGCACTAACAATCTATGCACTCTCTTATGTCGACTATGCTTATTCTAATAACAAAAAAAATATATCAAAGAGACAATACTATCTACATGGTCAATTATATGATTTCTATTGTCCGCATTACAACTGTAAATACTTACATGAAGTAACACTTAATAATTTTTACGTCATTCTTGCACGTAATTTCAAACACCACGTTAAAACATAAATATTGATTATAGATCTAGATATGTACCATAAAGATATTATCCGTCACAGACGATACAGCTTCCTATTGTTTTCTCAACAATGTAATACTTAGTAATCGGTATCAATTAATAGCAATGCTAATTTTGTATCGCTCTTGCATAACATGCCGGAGAATGAAATGTCGAATTAAATATTTAGTATAATGAATGCCAACGTGAGCTTGTATTTGGACGAAGGGAAAAGTTCAGGTATTGACCTATTCATGTAATTATGGATTACATAAAATATTGCTTTCATACATGAAAGTATGGAGTGAAAGTGAACCCATAAGGTAAAAGGATGTGCAGATTTTAGGTCATTCATTTCTTCTGACAGATATAGGTTACCCCAATTTATCACATTGCCCTGCTACTGCGAACCTTAAGTAATTTGGTCGAGTGGCGGATCATCCCTTTTTAATTCTAATTGGCAGTCATCTCATATTCTAATTGGTAGTCTCTCCATTTTTGAGCTTTTTTCTAGTAAGGTCAAACATAATTACAGAGGAGTAACACCTCTGATAGAAATCTCAAATTCGTATTATACAACTAGGCCTGGAAATAATAATAAAAAATAAAAAACATCTTTAAAGCCATTTCAAATAATATTTGTATTATGTATCCGCATGGAGACTGAATTTCTGTCCTGTCCCATAAGGTCTTAAAACTTCCATGAACTGCTTAGGCCCTATTCAGTGTCCGACATCCGCGTAGGTCGTCCGCGTCGCCCTGAAGAGGCCCTTAGGCACTAAAAACTTCATCTCCATAGCACATTCATGAAAACCAGTAACCAACCAACAGTGAAAATCTCCAAGCTATCACATAGTTTTTACTCATCCGCTTTTTCTCGTCAATCCCGATGTTTGTTATAAGCGCGTCCAAGTGCACCAATATAATAACAAATAATAAATAATAAATAACACCCAACAGTCACATACATAGTCCTGACCCCACACTAAGATCGAGTCTTGTGTCGTGGGTATCAGGAACTACGAGAGACTTTTCGGTCTCATAAACACCCAGACCCGGAAGAAATATTTGTGGGCCGCACAAACATTTCTCTCGGTGCGGGGATCGAACCCGCGGCCTCTCGTTTCACAGGCGGCGTCTAACCAACTGCGCCACGGAGGCTGTCCTCTATACATTTCCTATAGCTACACATTTCTAGTTTCCAGCACCGATATGGTTTTTTCACCTACATCTGGATAGTGTCTAGGTACTACATTACTCGTGAAAGTTTCTCGGCAAACCAGAAAGCCTTTCATTATATCTATAGTCAGTCACAATTAATGCCTCCACTTTTCTAAGAGTTAAGCGCCTTATAAAGGGAAAGTATGTAGGTTACCCACAGGGACGATGGAAATTACATTTGAATTACTTTACATGATGTGCAATTGGTCTTCGGGGCACGAGGTGCGGTCCATTCGTATTCTTGAAAAGTATTTAATTAAGTCAAGCGCTGCTCAGAAAATAAATGTGATGAACGCCTCTGAACCCAATAAAACCGTCAGTTATTATGTGTGAAGATAGAGTACCAGTTGAAAATAAAAGTTTTGGATTACTGACGAGAGCTCTCAATTTAAAACATTGGCGAATAATATAGTGCGATTACTAATATTAAATTCTATTCGTAGCAGGTTACTTAACTTTCAGAATAATTGAAAAATATGTACACTGTTAAACCACATAATTTCAGCTTAGATCGATGCAGATACCAATCAATCCCAATGACTTTCTCCTTACTAACCCATAAAAACGAAACCTTGGCATTATATCTAACACGATGACAAGCGTTATTTGAAATTCCATTTCGCATCTTGTGATTTAAACTTTTCTTAATTTTTAAGATTATAAAACCTGAATATCTGTCGATATCTTTCAATAATAATACAAATGTTCCTTAAATAACTACTTACTATGCAAATATTATAATCAAACAGTGGGTAATGTGCCAATGACGTTGGTCAGAAATGTCTCGTCACCAGTTAGCGCCATATCGGTGATAGCTCTTTATGTAATTTTGCATAACGCTTTCTTGCCGTTTTGTTTTGTCGCAACAAATTATTATGTTTATCCGACACGGTCTAAGTGACAAACGACTTTGCAAATAAAAACATCGCTATAAAACCGAATGCTACGTAATATGCTTTTTTTCCGATAAATCTTATCGTACAGCGACAATGCAATTCTCTAAGGTTTAAACTTTAAAGTAACACATCTATCTACATGGGCTTCGTAGAACAGAACTTATGAAATTAATTCGTGAAATGTCAAATGTAATAAATTCGTAAAAGTAAATTGTATTTTTATTATGTGTAAATGAAATTTCGCAAAACTACCTTTCTCTCTAAGTTACGGATGATTCAACTTCTCAATAACGTCCTTTTTTAATGCCTTTTTAACAGCCAAAACTTTTTATCATTTTTTCACACGTTCTTATAAAATCTTTATGTCGCTGTCTTGTTCAAAATAGCTTTTCACAACGGTTTTTTAGATTTACGTGAATGTTACATATTGAAATAAAACTATTATTTATGGATTTTATCACGGGTTTGGTTTAATTTTTACATTTTTTGTTATCTCGACGTTTCGATTACTTTACAGCTTTCGTGCTCATGGGGCGAACTGAGGTATCATCCGCTCAGTGACTATTACATTTCGACTAAGGGAAGTAAAAAATGTAAACATTAAACCAAATCCGCGATAAAATCCGTAAATAGTTGTTTTATTTCAATATCTTTTCTCAGTTACATAAACGTCTGTTTTTCGCCGGCCAACCATGGCTTACGCCTTCTGAGTGATTTCAGTTGCACACCGGTTCGAAACCGTTTCTAAAGGTAAATAGATAATAATTTACGGAGAGAGCACGACGCTTTCTGCGACGCATTGTACTCTACCATTGTTTACAGTAATATCAGAATGATTACAGAAATTACACGGAACCATTATCATTTGACGGTGGGCTGGCAACGTAAGAGTTTTGGTAACTGAGGCACTTTTACCAAAGCCTCTATTGCGTAAGCGATGCAATTGCAGCCGTGCAACGGTTATCTTAAAATTTTACGTAATGATTATCGTTTAGTAAGAAACCGGCAATTATAATTGCCGTTTAGGCTTAGTAACATGTATTTTTATTACATGTCAAGAGTGACGTGTAATAAAAATACACGGTATGTCCAGACTTCAGACACAGCACAACTAAATTTTTGCAAAAAAAGGTGACGTTTTTTTTCTTATCGTCTTATTTGGGTGATAAATACATTAATTTTCATAAAATAATAATGTACACCCTTAATCTTATTTTTAAAGACGCTATGGTACGTAAAAGGGTTAAAATTATTATTTAAACAAAAACTATAAATTTACCACCTAAACACGTTGATATTTAAAGGATGCCAAAAAAGCTGACGCGTTTTTCTGTATAATTTTTTGTGTAATTTTTAGATGCCTTGTGTAAAACTAATACTACCACTCGGCTTCGTTATCGGTCGCAGTCTTGATAATTATACTCTGTATAGATATAGCTACATAGTTTGAGCACAAGAGTACTGTAAGATCGAGAATTTGATCGGGGTGCCTTAGTTTTAGTCCACGAAGTTGGCTAATTGCAGATTGGGGAAACTTACATATCCTAGAAACTCATGTATTGATAAGCTATGTGATTACTGACTATCAATACTCACATGACTCCGAAAAGTCGTTGGTTCGCCTTGGGATTCAATCTCTAGCGAGACACGTCTCTCTACCATCGTCACACGAGACAATTTAAAAAACAGTACACTATGCACTTATACCCAAGATAATTTCTTATTCAAACCCAACAATTGCATACATAATTCTATGTTATTTACTTAAACTCTCAAAGCAATGGAATGCTATTCAACCTTCATTCTTACGCTAACAAATCTTAAATGATACCCCTCGGTAATAATACCAACAAGAAATTGTCGTGACCAATGTGCAAATATAATTGGATTGACGGAATACAACAAGTTTCAGACAATGTAATGAGCAGATTCGGCTTGGGTGGATGGTGAAAGGTCATCACAATGCAAGTAAATATGGGGTACTAAGTAAAGGAACCCGGAATGAAGCAAAGTCGCCTCTCAAATGCCACTAGGGCGATATTGTAACCGACGTGAGAACTTATGGTTTACCATTGTGAATGTGAAAATTTGTTAAGTGAAACCATTGGAGGGGACATCAAGACCAAATAGTTTGGAACATTCGCAAGAGTACATGTACCGTTAGGCTGTCAGTCGTTCCTGACGTTTCAGCTAAGACGGACCTAATTAGGTGTAAATATAATTGGTCCATAAATGCCGTATTGCGTGCTAAAACGTGCAAAAACCATTCCAGAACAATAGGAAGAAAAGATGGAGTTTCATTCGATAGGTAAATCAACCGTACTTTAAATAAAGAAGCACGAAATTAAATTTAAGAAATTATTGACCGGAGTCGTTTTGACAACCGCCATTTTTGAATGAAATTATAGATTAATAGTAATGTAGTGACAGATAGGTAACAATTGAAGTTTTCATTTAGGGATAGTGGATATTGTATATGATGATAGGATATATATTTTTAAAAATTCTAATTTATTTCTAATACAAAAATATGACATATTTGGACATTTTAAATATAGTTTCCGTTAACATTATATATTTAATTAATTGGTTAATTGTATATTTATTGCTATAATGTTTTTTTTCCAAATAAAGAAAATAAAATAAAACTTTAAATTCAATATAAGAATTTATAGGCTCTATCAGGCGTATATAGATATAGGTAGAAATTTCTGAAGTGTCGCATCTGCAACATTGCCGACTTTATCTATACTTCACTGTCATATTGAAATGAGCACAATTTTTCTTCTACGTGTCCGCTCCAGTTGTAATACCTCAATGAGTGAAACTTGAGGCTTTGAGTTTTGTGAGGGTTGGCAGCATTGTAAGTCCGTTTGAAATGCTATGGAATTATTGACATTATTGTTATATAAAACCCTTACCGCCTTATTAATAAAAATTGCGTCTTCCACGGTTACGTCAAACCTTAAACTCGGTTAGTTATTCCCAATGGATAGCGAGGTAATAACGACTTTATTAATAAACACGGATGAGCTTTGGCTTAACATGACAATCCTGTTATGGCAACCCTCTGATTTTAAAAGTAAAAAGAATGAATGAAATAACCGAGTCGATCTTAAAGACTGGACTTGAACGTAAACAAATGTATTTGACAAATAAAAAGCGGATTTGTCAATCTTGTACATATTTTCAAAGATTAGTGATTTTATAATTTCTTTCATTGGAAATGATTCAAATAGAAAAAAAACGTACTCGTTCCATTAACTGGAATTAAGAAGAAAACGTAAGGAAATCAACATGTTGCAATAATTTAGTATTTTATTTGTCAGTTCCTATATTAGTACTTAATGGCATGTTTATTATTCTTCCAGCTATTTTTTCGTTTGTTGCTTAAAACATATGTATGCGCCAATCATAGAAAATAAATCTTTGGACACTTACTCGCGTAAACCAAAAACTAAAGCTTGGGAGGATTTGAATGAAAAGTAAAAGCTTGCTTGGTTTCTTTCAGCGTTTCAATCACTTGCCGTGTAAGTAGTAAATAATAATTATTATGCAGGTTTAATCAATTAAATGCACGTCCACAAACTGTAAATCAATTAAAAACAAAATGGAAAATATTAAAAATGAATGCACGGAAGAATATGAGTGCATTTAGGAGAAAGTTCAACAAGACTGATGGCCGTGGAGAATCAACAATTTTCATGACTGTATTTTGTTCACATGTAAGAAACACGCACATTAAACACTTTTCTAGTATACATTTCTTTGCACATGTACATGGCTACTCCATCAACAAGTACAGTTGAAACTGAGAGTGAGTTTTCCCCATTTCAATTACAGATGAATTGCTAATGATTTGAAATAATATAAATCTATTGAGTATCAAATGCATATTTATGACATTATTATTATCTTCCTTCTCCATTTCAGGATACCAAAATAACAAAATATAATATTAACATACTATTAGATTTGGGAACTATGCAGGCAAGCGTAAGTTGCTTTCATATTTTTTATCAGTAAAGCAAAAAAGCGTTGCATGTGAAATATTGTTACCATAAGTTAATATAATTTTAAATTGCAGACTTCACAAATCAACATAGTAACATAAAATATGGGAGAAATGTTACCAAAAAACGTATGCACAAATTTCACATCTTTTATTTACTTTTGCAAAGACTAAATACATATTATTCTCCTTTTATTTCAATTTTACAGATGAACATAAAAAAGACAAATAATCAAGGACTCATACTAAATCTGGAAAAGTAATTTATTAATTTAATAATCATCAATTTATCATTTATGCAACAGAATTTTAGAATGTGTCATATTTTCATGAAAATTTAAAAAAATATATAACAAGATGTTGAATTCTGTAATTTGAGAATGGATTCAATCTTTAATGATTCATTTGATGTAATGGAGGCATATGTTTTCTTCGCTATTAAACTTCTTCAAAAATATATTAATAATCACAACGGAGAATGCTTTGTGAATGTAACTTACTAAAGACAGGCATTTAAAACGAAGGGTTAGAAATAACTGTTCCGCTGAATTTTGAATTATTACCTGATAAATCAACTATAAAATAAATGATGACCATAATGGTGACACTATTTAATACTTCCAGAGCAATGACTGTATAAACACCATGGCCAACTATAGCAAAAAATTATAAGCCGAAGAAAATGAGAGACGGAGGGAGATCATGGATCAAGCGGAGTATAACATTTGTATGGCCATCCAAGAAAGAAAAGTGCAATATTTGATAGAAAAATTATTGGAATTTAAAAAAAATCACGAGAAGTGACTACCAAGTCATTCATTATATCTTAATAACTTATCAATTTCCTTCAAATTTTCAGTTTTTTTTATTGCTATGAATGGCGAGATCGGCATGCCGTTGACCTGATGGTAAGCGATACGACCGCTCATGACCAGCGGTAAAATCAAACAACACCTTGAATTACAAAGCAGTGCTTGGCATTCCGCAGCGCTCGCCATCCAGAGACAAAATGTTAGGTTTCAATATGTCCAGTAGTTACTCTGGCTGCAATGTCCCACCGAAACACAATAGTGCATTTACACTTCTGTTTGGCGAAAGAAATAGACATTGTGGTGGTACCTACCCAGACGACCTTTCACATATGAGAGACCTACTACCAGTAAAGTAAATACACTTGTACTACTTTCCTTTTTTCCTTTTTTGTTTTTAATTCTATTCTAGTTCACTTGAACAAATCTGCATATTATGCATTAAGATTATTGATAAAAAGTAATAATTGTTAGTTTGTTTCTAGTATTCACATATTATTATTTTTTTGATCATTTTAATCTTAATATGATATGTTTATTTGGAAGGTCAATTAAATAAAATTTCTTGTAATTTATGCATGTTTTATTTACACACTTATCATCATATGATATTTATTATATATCAGTATATGCAAGGTGACGAATAATGAAAAATGCAGTATATGAATATGCAAATAGACACAATAGTCACGTATGGAAGATTATTATAAAATAGAAAAAACAAATATAAAATAGAAAAAAAAGTGTGTAGTGGCCTGTTGGTAAACGGACTAGATGTGACTGCCAACATATTCGCGGTGGTCGCGGGTCCGAATCCCAGGGCTCACTTCTGACTTTTCGGAGTCATGTGTGTAATGATGGTCAATCACCAAGCAATAAAACGGTGAAGGAAAATATTGTAAGGAAACCTGCATAGTATAGCGATTTCTATGGTATGTAAAGTCCGCCAACCCGCACTAGGCCAGCGTGGTGGACTATATGGCCTAACTACTCTCAATCGTACTCTCGATTGTAGAAGGCCCGTGTCCTGCAGTGGGACGTACATGGGCTGATAACAGAATACTAAATAGATTATGTACACACGCTTCATGTCTTTACATATTTTTCGCGGGTCCTCGCCTTTTTCTCCGATTTGTGTCGGATTTTTGGCTCGAGACAAAGAAACTAAGAACGCGAGAACTTGCATTAACTCCATACTCGCATGTTTCTCAGTAGCAAGCAAGTCGTCGAGAACAGTTGTGCGTAGTAGGCATATAATGAGCGAATATATGAGCTAGATCCTTAACTGATTTTTTATCTATAATGAGTAAAAATACATATTAAAATGAAGCCTACATTTTAATAGATTTCGGTAATTTTATAAATTGTGTAAAATTTTTGAATCAAAAACTTTTTTTGCCGTTTTAGCTTTCTTTATTGTATTTCGCATGTCAAAAATGCCTATTCCACTCTTACTTCAAACAAGACTTGGAATAGTTAAGCCGAGGAAGTAGGAGGTAAGAAGACGTTATTAATAAACGCGTTATTACTTCGGCCTAAAGACACCAACCTTATGCCGAGGTTATAGTGTGTGTTATGGCAACTCACTGATCTTAAAAGTAAAAAGAATGAACTAAATGACCGGTCGATTTTAAAGATTGGTATAGATCGTCACGGAGCACTGTCTCCCGAGAGCGCTGTTGTGGAAAGTAATAACTAATAATAGTTTTTCTCTTTTGACATTATATAACATGGGACATATTATCATAGATCACGAGTTTTTTATGTTCGTTGTTATATCACGAAACCATAAGGCAAACAATAACTTAACAGATATTTTTATCTTTTCACTTGTAGTTCCTAATGTCTCCACACGCTAACTTATTGTAGATGCGTTGTACTTGCAGATACATCAAATATGACATTTGTCATATATTATTTATAAATTTGACGTCCATCAAGATTGGGTTTCAAAACATTTTCAAACACGATTTTACAAGTTGAAAAGTTTTTCGTAACTTTGTGTGGTATTTTATTAGTTACACCACATGTTACTACCCACATGTTCGGCTCTTATTATCTTGAATCTTCTTATGAATATATTTTTGATTTGTTAGGTAGTTAATTCTATAAGCAAATTAATCAATGTGTACAAGTACAATTAAATAGATATTATTTGTTACTTCGTTTACATTTTTACTGAAAATATTGTTACTTTCCTTTTTATTTATTCGTCAGTTGCTATAAAGTAAATTTGAGTATTTCTTAATTAATTATTTCCACAATTATTTCTCACGGTGCTGAAGGAGTATGCACCGAGCAAGTAGCTGAACACAATTTTTCTGCGACCATCCAAGACTACTAATTTGAAAGTGCAATCTTAAAATAACATCAATTTATGTAAGGAAAGCGAGACAGGTCAATGTAAAGTAAATAAGTATTATGTGGGTAGTGAAAGTGAAACACAGAATTTTGGCGCTCTAAATATTTATTTTAAATAATAGATTATTTCATCAACTTTTCGTAATTTCTATGGTACAATATATCAAGTACTAAAAAACCCACCTGCCAGTACAGTCTATCCAAATATAAACACAATGACTGAAACGGTTCACGACACCATCACTACTTTGAGAGAGGAGTTTCACTCTAGGATGGCTTCTTTTGAGGAACAGCTGAAGAAAACGCCTAATACTGCCGCACCAACTTTGGCAGGCTTATCCTCTGAGTATTCCACTTTTAAAACATTTGTTTTGAAGACACTCGAGCTTCTTCAAACTCAAGTGGACACTCTTGCTCGAAATGCTGACAACGTCGAAATGAGGAGCCGAAGAAAAATTTTGCTTCTGCACGGCGTCAGTGAGGCGAAGGATGAGGTAGTTGAGCAGGCGGTGGTCAAGGTGATCCAGTCTCAACTTCACTTGGACGACTTCACTGCTGACGACATCAGGCGGTGCCATCGAATGGGACGACAGAGCGGTGATTCCAAGCCCAGACCAATACTCTGCAAGTTCGAGAGAATGTCGGTCCGAGATAAGACTTGGACGTCGAAAACGAAGTTGAAAGGATCGGGAATCACTATCTCAGAGTTTCTTACGAGGACCCGTCACACAGTCTTCATGGCGGCGCGGCAAAAATTCGGCATTTCCAGTTGCTGGACCAGGGACGGATTCATCTTTGTTGTTGGACCCGACGGTACGCGACATCGGATAGCATCCCTCGCGGAGGTCAACGGTCTCGAAGTCGACAGTCCGAAGCCCTCTGCAAACACGGCCAAAGTTGCGACAAGAACTCGACGAATTGTAGCCCCGAAAAAATGAAGTCCCATTTGATTATTGTTACGGAACTATTTACTCACTAAGGTAATAGCTTCCACTGTCACCTTATACTTTATTGTTTATTTATTACACTCTTTTGTCAACTGATATGTAGGTACTTCAGTAAATTCAAATATTCAAAATAAGTGGGGTAGGTACGTGTCAGTTGCATTGGTCTGTGGACATTGTCTGTGGATTTGTAACTGTCAGTTTGACAACAAAATTGTTACGTTCCATTGCAAAAAATTCAATACTTTTAACCACGTCTATAAAGAGATTTTTATGTGTTTGTTATTCCTATTTTATTTTATTATTTTAATTTTTTTTTTTTTTTTTTAGAATTATTATCTACATTTTTATTATGGTAACAATTTTATAGCTTGGTTTTATTTTTGTACATAGTTGATGTTAAACTGGTTATCAACTGTACCTACTGCTGTGTATTTTTGTTGTTATTTTTTCATTATCTGTTGCTTTGTTTCATATATTACTCTACTTACTTCTTGTACCTACTTAGTTTGATTGTGTCATTTTTATTGTTTTTTTTTTCTTGTTTTTTTTTTTTTTGTACTTCTGACTGTGGCTACTGGCGGGTGGACAGATTATTATATTTATAAGACTCGGATAAATTAATTATTAGAATACATATAAATTGATATTTATTTATATTATATTCATATATATCTATTTTTAAATATTTTAACATGTCAGAAATCGACAGCGACAGTAATTGTAGTTTTCTCACTGCTGATAGCGAAGATAGTTTTAAAAGTATTCCTTGTCTGAGTAATGTCCTTAAAAATATATTCTCCGATGATCTTGGAAATTTTAATGCGGTACACATCAATGCCCAAAGCATTCCGGCCCATTTCCCAGATATGCTGGCAACCTTTGACTGTAAGAATATACACGCAGTTCTTGTCTCCGAGTCATGGTTAAAACCATGTCTCCCTTCCATTTCCTACACCTTACCAGGATTTACCCTCATCCGTAATGACCGTGCGGTCGGCGTTGGAGGTGGTGTTGCTATATATCTCCGTGACTATATAACATTTTCAGTATTAGATACATCACCTCAGCCACCATTACCGAATGCAGGTGAGCATCTCATTATTGAGGTCGAATTACACCACACTAAAATCCTGGTAGGTGTTTATTATTCCCCTTCTCTTCGCATTAATTACTTCCCCTCTTTTGAAATGCTCATAGAAAAGCTAACTCCGTCTTACAGTCATACAATTATCATGGGCGACTTTAACACCTGTCTTCTTAAAAATGATTTGCGCACTAAATCACTTCATTCTGTTGTTGAGTCTACGAATCTTTCCATTCTTCCGTTAAGTGCGACACATCATTTTCCTAATTGCACTCCATCTTTATTGGATCTCATTTTTGTTTCTCGTCCTGACCTTGTCAGTCAGCATGGGCAATGCTCAGCTGACATGTTCTCCTTTCACGATTTAATTTATATATCCTACAAAGCTCGCCCTCCCAAGGCAAAATCGAAAACTTTCCTACAGCGCAATTTTGCTCGAATGAATTTAGAGAATCTTCGTGCGGCTGCTAGTAGCATTGACTGGGGTCCCGTTCTGAGTTCTTCATCTATTGACGACCAGGTGAATCTATTTAATGCCAAGCTCATAGAACTTTATGATACTTATGCTCCTGTCCGTGCGATTAGAGTTAAACACTTCCCTGCACCATGGCTTACAGATGAAATCAAAAAAATAATTCACCTAAAAGCATCTGCAAAAGCTAGGCTAAAATGTCGCCCTACAGATATAAACAGGGACAAATATGTCAAAATACGGAATCACTGCAACAAGATGTGTAGGAACGCTCAACGCCAAAATATTCACAAATCTGTTGAAAATGGAGATCCAACAAAAATTTGGAAATTTCTTAAATCTATAGGGGTTGGGAAATCAAGGAAAGATCCTTTACCAAAAAATTTAGATGTTGAATCTCTCAATAACCATTTCTCATCGTCGTCCAACTGTAGCAGGATAGTTAAGGCAGACACACTTAAATATCTTTCTTCCCTACGAACCCCTAACCATCCATCATTTGTCTTTAGTCAAGTGTCGGCATGTGATGTTAAGAAAAGCGTCCTATCTATATTATCCGATGCGGTTGGTAGCGACTGTATTAGTCGGAAGATGATCATTCCTATCCTTGACGAAATCCTTCCTATCATCTGCCACATCCTCAACTATTCCTTGTCCAGTGGGTGCTTTCCATCTCCATGGAAAGAAGCCCAAATTATTCCATTACCTAAAAAACATAATCCTAAATCATTTTCTGATTACCGACCCATCTCAATCCTTCCATTCCTCTCAAAAGTTCTTGAACGTCTCACCTACAATCAACTTAATTCCTTTCTTTGCAAAAACAATCTCCTTAATCCCATGCAATCCGGATTTCGTCAAGGTCATAGCACAGTCACTGCATTAGTCAACGTTACGGATGATATTAGAACAGCCATGGAGAGTGGAAATCTTACAGTTCTGCTTCTTTTAGACTTTAGCAATGCTTTTAACACTGTAGATTTTGACATTCTTCTTGGCATATTACGCTCTCTTAACATATCTCCATCGGCAATTGACTGGTTTCGTGGTTACCTGTCTGGTCGCCGACAGCGAATATGTATCGACAAAAGCATCGTATCGTCTTGGTGCAATACAATAGTCGGTGTACCGCAGGGTGGCGTTCTATCTCCTCTACTTTTTGCTATATTTATTAGTTCTATCTCTTTGAAACTTTCCACGTCCTACCATCTTTATGCAGATGATCTCCAGATTTATACTCATGGATCATTAGTAGGATTGCCGGAAGTAATCGCTACGATTAATAGGGACTTGTGTCACATTGAAGAATGGAGCAAAGCTTATGGGCTTAAGGTGAACCCCATAAAATCCCAGGCTATTGTTGTTGGCAGCTCTAGAATGATCTCCAGGGTAAAGTGGAATCAACTTCCCCAAGTTTGTTTTGATGGAACTGTAATACCGTTTGTTGAGAGTGTCAAAAACTTGGGCGTTATTATTGATAATACACTCTCTTGGAATCCTCAGATTAATGCTGTCAGTCGCAAAATCTTCGCTTCAGCGGGGACTTTGCGACGGCTACGCAACTTTTTGCCGATTAATACCAAAATTGCGCTGGCACAATCCCTTCTCCTATCAGTTCTCGATTACGCCGATTCCAGCTATCTTGATCTCAGAGAAGACCAACTAGATAAGCTTGAGCGACTTCAAAATTTCTGTATAAGATTTATATTTGGTCTGCGCAAATATGATCATGTCTCCGCATTTCGTGCTAAGCTCAAGTGGTTACCAATTCGACTTCGTCGGAATGCTCATCTTCTTTTTTTGCTCTATAATATTCTATTTGACCCATCCTCTCCACGTTATCTTAAAGAACGTTTTGAGTTCCTAAGTGTATCGCATTCGGTGTCACTGAGGTCCTCGGAGAATTTAAAGCTTCGTACTCCGAAGCATACCACTAATTTCTTGGACAAATCTTTTACAGTGCAGGCTGTTAGATTATGGAATGCCCTTCCCTTTCAAATACGATGTGCACAGACCATAGGTTCTTTTAAAAAACTGATTAAATGTCATTATCTGTCGTTAGCTCATTAGATTACCTGTCGTTGTTTATATGTTATGTATTTATGTATGTTCGTATGTATATATGAATATGTATGTATTTATTTATATATAATACCATTATATGTGTATAATATGCGTACTGCGTGTACATTATATATTTGTGGTATGTTCATACAATATAGTACTATATTATATTTATTTGTTGTACAATTTTATTCTATTTTATCGTTTTTATGCTTTTACTGCACACCGAAAGTTATTCTTATAATTCCTGTCCATCCAAAGGTTGCCTGGTAGAAATCACTATTAGTGATAAGGCCGCCCATTGTACATATTTTTTGTGTGATTATTCTGTAAATTGTATGTTATCTTGGTGTACAATAAAGCATATTTTAATTTAATTTAATTTAATAAATAACACCCAACAGTCACATACATAGTCCTGAGACCCCACACTAAGATCGAGTCTTATGTCGTGGGTATCAGGAACTACGAGAGACTTTCGGTCTCACAAACGCCCAGACCCGGAAGAAATATTTGTGGGCCGCACAAACATTTCTCTCGGTGCGGGGATCGAACCCGTTGCCTCTCGTTTTACAGGCGGCATATAACCAACTGCGCCACGGAGGCTGTCAATAAAGTAATAAAATTCTGTAATATTCACAAGTTTTATTCTCAAAATAATATGACATAGGAACTCGTCGACTGCATATGAAACCAGTGACCACTATTGAATGAATGTATGCGATCGACGAAACAGAAAGTACAATGGCCCCGCATAGAAAAAGTTTATACACCGTTAAACGGGGCGAGTAGAGATCACGGGGCTAATTGATATATTTTACGAATAATTTCACAAGCAAATATTCTACTGAAAATTGCATTAATTTTTAATTGCTTTATTAAACGATTTTTAAATATAACGACATATTAATAAGTATATATCCATTAAATAAGTGGAAGTGGCAGTAGGCCGCATATGGTGCGTAGAACCAATGGCCGTTGGGGCCGAAAGGTTCTAGAGTGGAGCCCACGTACAGGCAACCGAAATGTCAGAAGCCCGCCAACAAGGTGGACGGACGACCTGGCTAAAGTTGCAGGAAGTCGCTGGATGTAGGCCGCTTCCAACAGGTAATTGTGGAGGTCCTTGGCCTATGTACAGCAGTGGACTTCCTGTGGCTGATATGATGATGATAATGATATATCCATTTGCCTCAATATAAAGAATTTGTATATTTTTCGTGTTTTTTACAAAGAAGAGTAAAAATTTGTTAAAGTAAATGATGAACTCGTAAAACAACATGCTATGTATCAAATTAATCCTTAATCTGTACAGACAAAAATTTATATGCTAATTAATTTAAAAATGACTATTCTTGTAAAAATGTAAATTCATTTCATTCCTTAAACCATGTGTCTCGGCGGTATAACTTTAAGTCAAAAATTAGGCTTATATTGGTTTAGCCCCTCCTTATTTCGTGTTTATTAATACAGTTTTGCACATTCCACGCGTAAGCCTTGGGTTAAAGTCAATTTGATACAAATTTTGCTTCGATATTGAGACGTGACAGCTCGTCGGAATAAACTTTAGACAGAAAGATTAGGTTACGCCATGTTTATTAATACAAAATTTGTTTAAAGCCTTGGCTTATCGTTAAATCCTCGCTATTCCGAGTTTATTAATAAGAGGGTTAGAGTATATATATATAGAGGGTGCGCTGGTACTTCAAAAACGTAGATAAAAAATAATAGTTAAAAAAAACTAAAATACACGCTTTAATAAGATATACAACTAAAAAAGTAAAAATAATTGATACTGAATTTAAGATAAGTAAATGGAGTAAAATACATATATTTTATTGTTACAAAGCGTGGGGTGTTTACAACAATTACTTATCATCCTGCACCCCACGCTTTGTAACAATAAAATATATGTATTTTACTCCATTTACTTATCTTAAATTCAGTATCAATTATTTTTACTTTTTTAGTTGTATATCTTATTAAAGCGTGTATTTTAGTTTTTTTTAACTATTATTTAATTGTTTTGACTAAAAACATCCATCTACAGCTGTATTTCCAATCAATAACGCCATCTGTTGGTCAGTAGTAACATTTGACACTTGAAGAATACAATGTTAACACCATCTAGCGATGAATAGTGCAAACATGCATTATTGACGTGATCACGCCATCTATTAGTCAGTAGCAAATTATGTTCATCTATACGCCACCTAGTGGTCAGTAGCAATGGTCATCAATTATAAGAATAATGAATCCTGGCGAATCTAATCAGGATAATTATATATTTTAATCGAATTATTGTATTGTCATCGGTCTTTGACAAGTGTGCAAAATTTGAACGAAATCTGGCCGTTTAAAGTGGGTCAAAATCGCGCCCAAAGAAGTCGGTTACAAACAAACATACAAACATACAGGTGAAGTTAATAAAAAGCGTGTAAAAAATGGTGGTGCCGGGGCCACCTTTTTCTTCCCTACTTCCAGTGTGAATTGTGACAGCTTGGAATACGGATGACTTACATTAAATAGAAAAATCAAGAAATGTAGTTTAGCGCTATCGAATACCACCCAAATTTATTTTAGGGGTTAATTATTAACTCTATATTCGTTTATCATCGACAATAAATCTAATTTCTTATTAATTAATAAGAAATAATTAAAATCATTTTACAGAAAAATATTCATATTTTTGAATTTTCGAACGCCTTTTTATTCAATGTTGCAAGTAATTAAATTGTTGAATTTCCGAAAAAGTTCCGGTATAATTTTTAGGTAAAAAATATAAAATATTTGAATTTGGAGCGAAATAAATTATAATAAGCCGAGGGTGAGTTTTATTTTTCATTTATTATTAATATATTGTATGATGATAACTAAAAACAATGTAACGTGAATATGTTAATTTCCGTTTATTTATTTATTTATATATTTTTCATGGAAAAGTCATTTCTCGGTAACATTAATATAGCAATGCTACCAACATTACGAACAAGAAAATATCTACGTTTATAAAGTTGCAAATGTATGACAGCGCTCCCTCTATATATAAATACTCTAAGATAAAACCTTAGAGTATATATATATATATATATATATAGAGGGAGCGCTGGTACTTCAAAAACGCAGATAAAAATGGTGGTGCCGGGGCCATCTTTTTTTGTTCCCACATCCAGTATGAATTGTGACAGCTTGGAATACGCATGACTTACATGAAAAAGAAAAATCAAAAAATGTAGTTTAGCGCTGTCGAATACCATCCAAATTTATTTTAGGGGTTAATTATTAACTGTGTATTCGTTTATCATCGACAATAAATCCAATTTCTTATTAATTAACAAGAAACAATTTAAATCATTTTACAGAAAAACCTTAGAGTATATACATATAGAGGGAGCGCTGGTACTTCAAAAACGTAGATAAAAATGGTGGTGTCGAGGCCACCTTTTTTTTCCCGCCAATCAGTATGGATTCAGACAGCGTGGGGTACACATGAAATCGTCTAGAAAGAAAAATCTTAAAATGCCATTTTGCGTCATTAAATTGTGCCCAAATTCTACCAAACGCATAATTAATAAGTATATAATTGGCTACAAAAGGTAATATTGCATATTTATTAATATATCGGGAGATATAATCGACGGAATTTTACTAAAAAAAATAGAATTAGCGCGCTTTCTGTAGACATATTTTTCAGTGTTGCAAATATATAAAAAAAAATCTAACTCGATATACTGGTAAATTGTTTAAACTGTTTTTTAATATAAATAAATTTATATGAAAAAACAATTTGACGTTATATTAAACCGACAAAATAAAAGTTTTTTTAATATTGTTTTAATTTCTGTTATTGTATTTTTTTTCTGGTGTACAATAAAGTTTATTAATAAATAAATAAATAAAAATAAGTTGGTGACTAAATATGACTTGTAATATAAATATTTTGTAATTCTCCGATCTTATATAATTGGACATTATTTTAAAATCGGTCTGACTTTAATCCGGATTGTGAATATTGGCCGCCATTTAAATTTTAGAGCCTTAGCGCGACTTCTGGTAGGATATATTTAATATTTAACGGCCGTCCCCGTGTACTGGTAACATAAATTCATAGACAGAATTGAATATTTTGGCCGCCATTTTGAACTTTTTTGTTATCAACCCGATTGCTCTCAAAATTAATATCTGGCAGTCCCTGGGTACGGATAACATAAATTTATAGTCATAATTGCATATTTTGGCCACCATTTTGAACTTTTTTGTTTTTAACCCGATTGCTCTCAAAATCAATATCTATCTGTTAAAGATATGTAAACAACCAAATCTATATAATGTTTTTTTAGGATACCCCTGGATCGAAAAATAATACGTCAAAGCGTTAATATTATAAGAAGGAGTCGTTTAGAAGACTGTTGGATACGTGCAAAATATTTTTATTATAATTAATATGATGAGAATACATTTTTAATTTTTAAATCGTAGTAAACCAACAATGTAGACGGTCGACCTGGTTAAGGTTTCAGGAAGTCGTTGGATGCAGGCCACTTCCAATAGGTCAATGTGGAGATCCTTGGGGAGGCCTATGTTCAGCAGTGGACTTCCTATGGCTTTTTATGGTTGAAGAGAGAGAGAGAGGGAGAGGGAGACTGAGAGCGAACTTTAGATTTTGATTCTGAGAGCAATGGCAGCCGCAATACTTTACCTATAAATGTGGCTTATTGGTACCGAGAAACCCTCAAATATTAATTTTGAGAGCAATCGGTTTAATAAATAAAAAGTTCGAAATGGCGACCACAGTTTTTTAATCTACTTATAAATTTGGTTTATTGGTGCTGACTGCCGAGATATCCTCAGATAATGATTTTGAGAGCAATTGACTCAATGACTAAAAAGTTGAAAATGGCGGCCAGTTTTCTTTTTAACCTGGCTATGTACTTGGCTTATTGGTGTTGACATAACGTCAGATGTTGATTTTGAGAGCAATTGGTTCAATAAATAAAAAGTTCAAAATGGCGGCCACAGATTTTAATATACCTATAAATTAGACTTATTGTTGCCGAGTTACATTCAGCTATTGATTTGAAAGCAATTAGTTCAATAAATAAAAAGTTCAAAATGGCGGCCACAGTTTTTTTTAAACCTTACTATGAATTTGGCATATTGGTGCCGATATATCCTCAGATACTGATTCTGAGATAAATCGGTACAATAAGTAAAAACTTCAAAATGGCGGCCACTATTTTCAATACCGAATACGAACGAAGCTCGGCTATCGAAGCATAAGGACTAAAACATTTACCATTTCACCACCAAACATTTTCAATATTGCAATGCTATTGTATAATAACGCACAGGTAAAATTACTTCGTATTCGCAGTGAAAACGTATTCGGAATTATAGATAAACGTGTTAAAATAGTCGCCACAATTTTTCATTCTTTAAAAATATTATGTATCGATATTGTTATTGGGACCAAAAAACGTAATTAAATTTTGATACAGTTGGGGAAAATATGTTAACCGACAACCCTAATGCAGCAATGCTACCAACATTACGACCAAGAAAATATCTACATTTTTTAAACACAAATGTATGACAGCGCTCCTTCTATATGTATATACTCTAAGAGAAAAACATTCATATTTTTGAATTTTCGAACGGCTTTTTATTCAATGTTGCAAGTAATTAAATTGTTGAAATTCCGAAAAAGTACCGGAATAATTCTTAGGTAAAAAATATAAAATATTTGAATTCGGACCGAAATAAATTATAATAAGCCAAGGTTCAGTTTTATTTTTCAATTATTATTAATATTTTGTATTATGATTGCTAAAAACAATGTAACGTGAATATGTTCATTTCCGTTTATTTATTTATATATTTTTTGTGGAAGAGTCATTTATCGGTAACATTAATATAGCAGTGCTACCAATATTTCGAACAAGAAAATATCTACGTTTTTGAAGTCGCAAATGTATGACAGCGCTCCCTCTATATATAAATACTCTAAGTATAAAACGTGCGCTAGCTAAAATACTACCAGTCCATATTTTTCCCTTTTTTGTAATTTATCTATATTTTATTGAAATATACCAACGACACGTATATTAAATATTTTCTTATAACACATTCGTGGAAGAACTATTGACATACATAACAATTAATAGTATACATAAGTGTAAGTTGTTTTATTATTATAAATCGTTCGATGGTTCGATGAGTTCGATGGTAATATTTACCATCGAAATGGAATTGAATATAAAACAGCTTAGCGGTTACATCGTTTCATCATTAACATTCCTAGAATCTTCCCACATCTTCCGTTAGCCTAGGTTTTAGATATTATGAGCGCCTCTTATTAATTTCTACTCAGATATTAATAGCTATAGAAATAAACAAAATTTTGTTAAGCTATCGTTTATAAGGAAAAATAAGTAAAAATGATGTTGCATTTTAATAGCATCCGCTGCGTAATTGGTAAAGTGCCGGCTATGCAACGAAAGGCCGTGGGTTCGATTTCCGCACCAAGACCAATGGGCAAGGTTTGTGATGACTGTGGTCTATTAATAATGGTTTCTTAGATTTACGCGAATGTTACACATTGAAATAAAACTATTATTTACGGATTTTATCGCGAATTTAGTTGAATTTTTTACATTTTTGACTTCCCGACGTATCGATTACTTTACAGCTTTCGTGGTCACGGGGCGTTAAACTAAATTCGCGATAAAATCCGTAAATAATAGTTTTATTTCAATGTGGTCTATTAATGTTAATTTCGGCCTATAAATGTAAGGTGGTATTAGCTTGTTGTCCTGCTAGAACACAAAAAATACTTTTTCTCGCATTGCAAAACTTATTGAGTGATAAGAAGTTGGGATAAAGATAAGAATCGATTACTAGAGGTTTTCGCCAATAAGGATTATGAAGCTACCTTTAAAATGACAACAAGTTATACAACAAATCTGTGCATATTTGACCCAAATCGGACAATCCGAAACATGTAAAATAAAGTTATGAATTTCACGCAAAAAATATTTTTCCTAAACCTATTTAGGAATTGAGTATTGTGAAATAAAAAAAAAACAGGATCAGGTGTGAATGTGTGAATTCACTATATTATCATTATCTTAAAATAGCGGTTAACAGCCCTGAGTAATAAGCGAAACTAAAGCATTAATACAGACACGATTCAGACTGTAATGCAGTTGTTTCTAGCACAACATCTGATTGATAATGCACAGTAATCGGAGCGGACGATGTAGTAACCGCAGGGATGTGTCTCAATAGTTTTTACCAATTAGTGCCGGAATACCGGCTGTTACGGAAATGTTGCGAGCTCTTCCGCCTCCCCTCCATCCAACATCACGTGTATTTTCAGTAGCTACATAGTCTTAATTTTGTTCGAATATTAGCTTTAAATACAGATACATAGTAAAATATTATATTATTCTGAAATAAGTCCCTTATTTCTAGGTATCCCATGATAATGTCTAGACGGAAAGGTTGCAGTTGTTTTGATTGGCATACAAGTATAATAATAATAAACGAATCGGGTAATCATACGAAAAACATATTATGTAGCATTTTAATAAAAATAATAATGTGCCGAAAAAAATACACGTGATATCTTACTAGACCCCCCCTCCCATTGCGATGTTTCGTGATTTTTGTCAAAACTCTCCCCCCTTTCAAACCTTACGTGACCTATCTCGTGAGGTTTAGCCAGCTTTGATGATTTAAACGCACAAAAATATGTTTGTTACGATATGTCGTAATATTATGATATTACAAATCTTTGATTTTTCAGCTTTTCCATCATATAACAATGTACATGTATTATATATTTAAAACTACATCTGGATACACTATATTGCTGAAAACTGTATTTAAATCCTTTGAATAGTTAAAAAGATATAAGCGCACAGACAGCGGAAGCGACTTCATTTTATACTATGTACATAATGCATTGATTTAAAAACTAAGGATAGGCCCTTCAATACATTGGGTACGTCAAAAAGATGCCTGTGAAAATCGCGCCATCTCACTGTGGTTCGATTAGTACAAGCTAGCGGGACAAAATTATTTATTGGGATATTTTGCTTTGTGCGGCTTCTTTATGATGTTCTAATACAGATTTAGCAAAAAAAAAAGAAAAAAAGATAAAAAAAAAATAAAAAATAAAAAAAATCAAAAATATCAAAAAATATAATACGTACTTTTAATTTGACATACAGGTAATAAAAACCATATTAAATAAAATTAATAACAGTAAAAACTCAAGTATTAATAACATAAATGCTAATGGCATGATGGGGCTTTATTACGAATTAGTAGCAATATTTTTTTTCACTAATTACATGCAGATTGAAACGAATATATTTTAACTAATAATAAAGTTGAATAAGACAACACAACAACAAAAAAAGGTATGATACACAGCTCAGAAATTCATTAGTACAATATTATTTATAACCCTTATTTATTCTACTTCAGTAAGTTCTTCTTCTGAAGAATCTTCTACATCATAGTCTGATATCTTAATATTTAGACAAAATTTTCTATGACTAAAACTAGAACTTACATTAATAAAAGGGGTATTATTAAGTCTAAAACCCCAAAGGGTACGGTAAGGTACTTGGTTTTTTTTTTGGAAATTCGCAAAGATCATTTATTACAGGATTAGATGCAAAATAATAACATATTTAGTAAATCCCTATTCGTGGCTATATATGATTTTTTTCGAGTATTGTGATCCAGAAATCTTCCATGATACCTATTACGTACTTCCTGAGCTTCCTCAGAAAGCTGCCCATTAAGTAGGTGAGCCAATTTCACAATAGCACACACTGAGAAAAAAAAAATTGTGCACAGTAACCAGCATGTAATACCATGAATAAAGACTAACATACATACATTTATTTATGTCCTGTACAAAATAGTTAAATTTAACAATATCAATGTCTTAACCTGAAGCTAAAGTTATAAGGATAGTGCCAAACTTCGTAATTAGTGTCACATTTACACCTGTAATATCAGATGCCTATTCAGGATTTTCAAAAAACCGACTTGAGTCAACGAAATCCACTAATAGAAACCCAGGAATGGGGGCTTTACTTGATAATGATGGTGGTAAGTGATGTATAGATACTTTGAATATGAAATCCAAGATAACCACTCAGATTTTGAAGACAAGAAGCGATCGCAGCGCTTGCCAGAAGTGTCCAATTTTTCTGCGCAATTGGTTGAAAATCTTCCAATTGTCATTTTGATTTCCCTCGCAGATACTACTATAATATTTGCTAGATCATGTTTCATCGATAGAAAATCATATAGTCCACTATTAAGGTTGTCCTTGGGATGTTTCCGCCATTCATCAAAATATCAATATTTGCGACTGAAAATTCTTATTCTGAAAAATAGACGAAATGACAAAGTTGCACTCAAAGATCCGTAAATAACACTTTTCAAATACTTAAACTTACTGGATTATGATGTTACTTCGGTAAGCGCAAAAATGCAAATAAAAAGTAATTTTTCAACCCTTTCTTTCTATAACCACCTCATTAACTTATGAGTAGTTGACACTAGTGCAAAACAATTCTTAGAATCGGGACACCTGGGTATCTGGCTAGAGGCTCAGGTAATAAAATCCAGGTAATTCAGTAATGACTTTTGTCTAGCTAGCTAGTACTAATCGAATCACAGTGCATCTGTTAGATTTTTACGTCAATGGCGGCCATTAAATCGTTTTTCAATTATGCTAAATAAATAATATTGACTTAAAGTAATATCATTTTTACTTAGCGGTCTTCGATCAAATATACACTAGATACAACATGAGCGCTTAGAAAATGGCACCAAAAAGAGTGCTTTAAGCACTCTTTCGCCTTCAGTCACGCAACGACCGTTGCTTCTAAAACGTCGCAGAACTTTAGACAATATTATGTGAAAAGCTACTTTAAGCTCCAGGAATAAGGTAGAATTTGTGGTTTACTTTTTTTCATGTCATGCATCGGCGCCACTTTTTAACAGAACTTTTACAGGGAACTGTGTATCTAGTCACTAGTGTATATTTGATCGAAGTTAGCGATGATAAGAAATCTTATCTTTTTTTTTGAACTTTCGGTCATCTTTATTGCACCCACCCACGATACAATTAGGCATTTGTCGACGACTTACAAACCGATGCGCTGTGACGTCACAACCGCTGCACTGGTGCTGCAGAACACTTTCGTGCTCTCCGCCCCGTCCATATATTTTACGTCAATGATGTAATGATTTATTATTACATTTGGTTGTTCTGGCTTGGCGATGGTGGCGCATTCGTACTACGGTATGATTGCAAAGCTGGTATGAGTGGTCTCGGATTTGAACCCTGGGTCGCGCAGTGATATTGGAATTTTCTATTTATTATTAGGACGGAGTCAGGAATTAGTGCCCGATGGGCGATGGGATCGCGCCTCTCTCTAAAAATACTTACCTATAGCTCAATCGATCTATAAAATTTGGTAGCCTGTTCTTGTTCTTATATTTCACTCCAAGATCTAAGTTTATAGGAAATATAGAGGCCATGAGTTAACGAACGTTTCTACAATTTGAACGGAACGGGAAAATAACTTAACGGGAAATAGTTAATTAAAATAGAATAGAAAAAGATCTTTGAGCAAGACTTATGTTTAGCTGTAGATTCCCTGCCACTGGGAATGATGACCATGGTAATGAAAATACACTCTCTGTTATTTATATTAATGCAATTTAAATAAAATTTGAAGGGAAGATAACAAAAATACGCAAAAAATAAATATTCAACACATTAATGTATATGTTTATTCCTAGAAAATAAAATTACAAAACTTTTACAAAGTTCACAACGAATATTCGAGTTTCAACAATTCTAAAGTAAAGCAATAACTAAAGCTAAACGAGAAAAATCAACGAACAAATAATTCGATACAAATCAGGTAGGGGACTACTAGAAATAAAAATATTCGACATATCAAGCCAATCCGCGTGTTAAACTCTACTTCCAGTGTCTTTATTTTCACTCATATCGACTTTTGAACGATTCGATAGAGTTAACAAGTGTCACATACTGAATATTCATCGACATCAAAGTAAAACTGAAGTAACAAGGAGTACCTAGATTACAACACGAAGAATCGCACGATTTATCGAATATCGAGTTACGTAGAACACACGCCGACTAAATAATTTGAACTTTTCAGTATGGCACCAATATCGACTAAAAATATACCTTACGCATTTCTTATTAAAACATCGACAATTTCAGTCACTAGCAATTTTGTGACACATTATTTGTATTAGTAGAAAATAAAAAAAAACTAAATAGTTTGGAAATTATCGAACTGTATACATTTGTTTACAAATATTTCTAAATCAAGGTATTTATTGTCAAAGTTTGGTATTCTTGTGCGTTTTGAAATATATATTTTTTTCATTTCATTGTTTTTTATTCTACACTCGTTATCCACACATTTCTCCATATACATCTTAGGCATGTTACAGACTATCATTTGAAAACATCGAATTATCTGTTTATTTTAACAAGTATTTATATTAAAAACAAAGATTTTTAACGAAGCATTATGTATGAAGCATCTTGGACAAAAGAAATCATAAGTACTTGCCACGAACAAAGTATAAATAGCTAAAGACTATTTCAGACATTGCAATCATTTGTATGTACAATTAAGTTCCTGAGTATTTGGATGACACTACATAAAATAATAAATATTAGACCAGAAAAACGAAACCACTAATAAAAACAAAAACTAGCTACGGCTTTTTTGAGTACGCCACTAGTTTAATTAATTTTTAAATGAAATTGCTGTAGTATAGTTTGCTGTTATGTTTTACAAAAAGTTGGCTCTATTAAGATTAAAATAATTGGATTCTTGTTTGAATATGTAGATTGGAAATCATTGTACATATATTGTTACCACAAAAAGCCTTGACGTCACTCAACAGTTTTTTTCTTGGTCTCATAGTTCAACTAAATACACATAAATACGCAATGGAGTCAATAAATGATTTTTAAGTAATATTGTTCGATTAAAAAACGACTTATACAATTTAATATGACAATGGCGAACGGTATTTATGAAGACAATAATTTTTGCGTGTCACCTAAGTATATTTAATACAAAAAAAGCGTTTTATATGCACATACATGTGAAATCAGACCACAGTAAGCACCATATTTTCACTGGGTTTTTATATAAAGGTAATACAAAAGCTAAATGGAACAACACGTATACTTCGTTATATATCTATACAATTATATATCTTAAACTATTGTATATAAAAACTATATTGTATGAGAATACATAACTTTGAATACAACAGGGGCCTTACTATATTCATCCGAAACGAAGTTCGAAACTTCGGACGAACGGAGTTTGTGACGATACGAATGTACCTACTCTGTAAATGTTCGGATTGCCGATATATTCGAATCATTCATTCTTCGATCCGAAGATTCGAATTTCGTGTTACAGAGTAGGTTTCGAAACGAAAAACATCACGAAGTTTCGAACTTCGGATTTATACAGGGTATATCAAGACTGCTACCGAAAACGAAGCCGGGTGGTAGTTTAAGCGACTTCAGACACAATGCAACAGAAAAAGTTGCAAAAAAAAAAGCGAAATTTTTTTTTTGTTTTTTTTTTTTCCGATGGCCATATTTGGGTGGTAAATACATTTTTTCCTAAAATAATAGTATATACCCTTTTATTTATAAATACTCTAAGGTATAAAGAGTTTAAATTATTATTTTAGCAAAAACTATGGATTTACCACCCAAAAATGACGATATTTAAAAAATCATAAAAAAAAATTGTCGCGTTTCTAGGTGAAATTTTTAATTGCATTGTGTTTGTTGCCTCTAAAACTACCACCCGGCTTCGTTTTCGGTAGCAGTCTTGAGATACCCGGTATAGTAGGGCCCCAGGAGCGAGATGGAAGCATGTAGACACATAGGCTTCAAGAATAGAATTGACATACACTTTCAGTAGAATGAGAATTGGACAAGAAAATGTATTTTTTGAATATTTTTTATAATAATATGACTGTTAACAATTACGAGATTTAGTACCATTTATTATATACATGATTTTTATATATTTGCATGAAGGCAATATTTAAGTGATTGTTGGTCATTTTAAATGAAATTTGACAAATCACATTCAACTTAATATTATAAGCAGTTATGTTAGGGCCTACAAGCTACACTTAAAAGTTATTGACAATCACAGACTAAGGTCAATTTTTTATGATTTATATTGTTATCGTACCTTTACAAATTCCTTTCCCAATATATCATTTTCCTAATTACAAAAAATATGCGTGACGATACGGAAAGCCTGGTTATATAGAAATAATATGTAAAATATACTATATATGTCATTACGAAAATAAACTAATTGCATAGGGCTGTTAAAATTAGACTATGAAGTTTTTCACGAAAGGAAAATGTTGCATTATTGACAGTATAATATTTATTTTCATTGTTTTTCGATACGGATAGGAAACCGTTTTTCGATAAGGATAGGTTTTTAGTACCTTTATTTCTATTTTTATTTATTGTTCTGAGTTTAAAATATGACGACGTCATAAAGCGTTAGAATAATTAATAATCTTTTGCATTTTTATAGCAATATAAACCATCAGAAAATAATACTAAGGCAATGCCTCGAAGTATTAGAAAATTGAACTTATTCCATACAACTGCGAAGGTATAAGAATGAGAATTCGCAAGGAACATGGGACACATAAGATTCACTCAGAGTACAAATGACTTATCTGTCTCCCATAGTCTATGGTCGAACCATAGACAACAGAGACTGTGATATGTACTTTTAAACCTACCCCTTGAAGATAAAAGAGTATTTAACAAGAGATTTCCAAAAAAAAGTTTTCCTCACAATAATAATAAAAATGTCAATAATTAAGTATACAACTTCGTTTTAATAACAATGAAATAAAGCTTCCAATCGCTTCGAACAAATATACGTTTTATTGTTGCAATGGAAATCTTCTTTAACTATGAAATTAAGTCCTTGTACCCGTCAGTCACAAATATATGGACTAATTGTAACTTAATAAAATACTGTTTGAATTGACTACAGGGCTAAAGTTATTACACAATAGCCATAGCACTTGGTTTCTTAAGCGTTTTCACACGCACCAATTTCTCAATAAGTACATTCTGAATGTTTGACTTTCGCGATTTTATTTCGGCATGGCAAGGGACAACAATTATACATCACACTCGGCATTCTGAATAAATTACACATTCATTCAACTTAAATTATGTGAAACTTCCATAAGAGACAAAACACAAAATTATTCAGTATCTGAATTTTAACAGACAAAGTTAATCTATCAATGGGATTTTTTTAGAGGGGTTAGGCCACATAGTCCACCACGCTGACCTAGTGCGGGTTTTCAACGATTATACTTTTCAATTTAATCAAACAATGAAATAAAAAATAAAAATATTTTGCTACTTTCTTATTGAGAAAAAAATATCAAAAAATATATAGGCAATTTTACTACCAATATACTTATCAACTCTTGTAATAATAAAAAAATATATAATTATAGAAGTCTCACTTACGTTAAATCTCGCTTAGAACTTACTCAGGTCTTGTTGTGATCTGCCTAGTGATTCTAGATTACTGTGATGCGAGTCTATCCTGTTCATATTAGCCTTGAATTCATCCAAAGGTTTCTTGAATAGTATAGGAGTTGTAGGCGTTTTTGGTACTAACGTTTCTGATGAAACTTCCTTGTCCATATTCTGCCTTTCTACGTCTAAGAAATCGCTTGATCCGTTCAAATGTGGTCTCATTTTTGACAGATCAAAGTTTGAGATGGACAGTGGGTGTTTGTCGGACACTTCAAGCCCTGATGCGAGTGATTTTGAAGCGATCATGCCTTCGCCATCTGGAAATAAGGGTTATATTCAATTATTGATCCCATAAACAATTTTCAATTCTCTTTAAACCATGTCACAGAATGACAAATAAAGGCCAAAAACAATGTTGCAGAACCAAGTTTTTGTCTTGAACTGTTATAATAGCTATAAAGGTATAATGCAATGGCACTCGGATTGTCAACCTGTTAAGTACTTTTATTAAACATTACAATGTGGCTGGGATCCTCCAAGACTGATCATGCTGGTAAGACTGCCCATGCATTCGCTCTCACGACTTGACACAGCTGGTGAACCAGCCCACCAGGATACCGGATGTGGCGGGTCATGAGCCTTCTCTGCTGGACCTTCTGCTGGCGAGTCACCCAGCCGGGTATCGTGTGACCGTTAGTGCGCCTTTGGGCACTTCCGATCACTGCCTGGTTGGGTCGTTAGTACCTTTCGCTCCACCTCCACGTCCCGTGCAGGTTAAGCGGAGGGTCTGGCATTACTCGTCGGCAGATTGGGATGGTATGCGGGAATATTTCGCATCCGTCCCTTGGAGGCAACGCTGCTTTGAGGGCAAAGATCCTTCAGCGAGTGCCAACGCTATTGCTGGCGAGATTAGGCTAGGAATGGAATATTACATTCCTTCCTCTGAGATCGCCAGTAAGGGCCGTGGACGCTCCTGGTTTAATCGTGCATGCGCCGATGCTGTCGGTGACAAACAGGCGGCGTATCGCGCTTGGATCAGGGGTCGCGCCATGAAGGATCCCAATATCAGTTCCCTCAAAGAAGCCTACAACCGAACCACCAAGGCCTGCAAGAAGGCCTACGTTAGAGCGCGTTAGCAGGATTGGGCTTGCGTTGGCCAATCACCAAACTAGCAGTCGTGGTTGTTGGAGTTTGGCCAGGGCCGTTCAGTTTAACTTCTGCCGTCCAGCGTTGCCACCGCTGAGGTACCCGGAAGGTTCGCTGGCTCACAAGCCGCAAGAGAAAGCTGCCTTACTGGCAAATCTCTTTGCGGCTAATTCCCGCCTCGTAGACCGTGGTTCTCAGGCGCTGCCTACACTGCCTGATTGCGGTTTCTCAATGGCGGATATTCGCATCAGGCAGTGTGATGTGCGGCGTGAGTTGTGGTCTCTCGATGTGCGGAAAGCCAGTGGTCCGGATGGGACACCAGCGGTGGTTTTATTGGCGGGGCTTGTGCAGCCGAGTTGTCTCCAGCACTGACTCGCCTCTACCGAGCGTCCTACCACACAGGTGTTGTGCCGGAATCTTGGAGGGAGGCCAATGTGCAACCGATCCCCAAAAAGGGTGATCGATCGGACCCTACCAATTACCGCCCTATCGCTATCACCTCAGTGATGTGTAAGGTCATGGAGCGGATCATAAACGCTCAATTGGTCCGCTACCTGGAGGATCACTCGTTGATCAGTGACCGACAATACGGATTCCGCCATAATCGATCGACGGGTGATCTTCTAGCGCTTGTCCTGCATCGCTGGGGTGAGGCAATAGACCGGCGTGGCGAGGCTCTTGCTGTGAGCCTCGACATTGCCAAGGCGTTTGATAGGGTCTGGCACCGTGGTCTTCTGTCCAAGCTTCCGGCATACGGTCTACCCGGCAACCTGTGTTCGTGGATTTCCGGCTTTCTGCATGGGCGTAGAATACGTGTAGTCGTAGACGGACACGCTTCGGCGCTCATGTCGGTAAATGCCGGAGTTCCTCAGGGCTCGGTGCTATCGCCCACCTTGTTTATTCTGCATATTAATGACATGTTGTCGCTTGGCAACATTCATTGCTATGGAGGAGGAGGTGCTACACTGAATTCTTCTGATATTTTTTTTTTTACATCTGGTTTATTAATTTCATCAAGTTCAACAATTTTCAGACAGATTGCTATGACACCGATCGGTAAAATTCCTTAACATATTTAGAATGGTCTCAAAATTTGATGCATCCAAATTTCCTTCTGAAAATATTTTTTTCCTTTTAACGAATCCTAATTTACCCGTAAGAACATTTTCAGACGGATTGCTATCATCATATTTTTTTGTCTCATTTTTAATTTTTCTAAATTATTTTTTGGGTTCGCGCTACACTATAAACTTCTGAAAAATATGTTTTCGGTATCTTATAGCTATTATATAACTACAGTCAGAAAATCAGACAGATTGCTATGATACAGTCCGGTAAAATTTGTTGACATTTTTGAAAATTCAGTTCGGTCAAACGCTACGCGAAAAATGTCTGAAATTGGTATTTTCGAGTTCGAAATAATCAAATCTATCAATTTGATGCGGTTGTGTCCGTATTGCTATGAGACAAAAATTTTGGCTGTCATCTCTCGTACTAATATTCCTGAGCTATGCTCTAGTTGAGAAAGGAAAGGGTCTTTAATCCTTTTTTTAAAAGACGACAGTGTTCGTGCCCGTCTTATCTCGACTGGAAGTGAGTTCCACAGTCGGACAGCTTGGACTGCAAAAGATTTATCCATGAAAACTGTGGAGTGCATGGGCATTTTTAGTTTCAGGTTCTCCGATGACCTCAAGGATCTTGAATGTGAGTCGTGGAGAAAAATGAATCGATCTTTCAGATAACGGGGCGTGAGAGGATTAAACATTATATTGTATAAAAGTGAAAGAATATGAGTATTCCGACGAAACTGGAGTTTGAGTTCAATGTCAAGAAAACCCAGGTGTGTGCGTTCACGTGCAAAAAAATCCCCGTTCTCTCCCCCTCCCCATTATTCAGGGTGCTCCCCTCTCAGTGCGGAATGACCTGAGTATCCTTGGTGTGGATATCCGCTGTGATCTCAATCCAAGGAATCACACCGAGGGCGTAATATCTGCCACATCACGCAGGGTTGGAGTCCTGAACAGGGTGCGTCGGTTCTTTACGCCCGGTCAACTTTATCGCTTGTATATAGCGCAGGTCCGGCCGGATATGGAGTACTGCTCGCACCTCTGGGATGGATCCGCCCAGTACCTGCTCGATGCCTTGGATGGATTGCAGCGGCGGGCCATCCGCATTATGAATGATGCAGACGTTACGAGCAACTTAGAGTCGCTACAACTCCGGAGGGATGTCGCCTCTCTAAGCGTGTTCTACCGCCTGTATCTAACCAGACCCACGCGTGCTGGCTTGCGAAACAATAGCTTGACGGTCCACACCATCCCGGCGAGAACCAAACGGTTCTCAAAATCTCAAACAGGCTGTGGAATTGTTTGCCGTCTCACGTGTTCCCTCCTTCCTATAATCCTGGGTCCTTCCGCCGTAGTGTGAAGAGGCATCTTAGCAGGCCGGCATAATTATTTCCATGGCATGGGACTGCCGTCTGATGCCAATGGATACTCTGCCTGGGCGGCATTTGCGCTTACCATCAGGTGCAATGTGGCCACTATGCCAGGCCAAAGTAAAGTCTCCTTGGTGCAGAAATTAGCATTATGTGTGACGCAGAATTTCAAAAAGTCGGATACTTAAGCTCTGGGATTGAGCTCTCGACCTCCAGTGTGAATTCTGCTATCGTAAGTTGACGCTCTATATAAATAAAGATTTATTGAATATTTTTGTCAAATGTTTGGTTACCTTTGAAGGCGTCTTTCTCGGCTGTGTCTGTAGGATCGCCATCCTTGTGGTCTTTGGGGAGAGAAGACGATCGCCCTCCGCCACCGATCATGCCCAGTACTCTACAAATAACATAATTTTATATTAAATGCAACAAATTATTGAAAGATGGAATAATATTTCAACTGATAATCTTCTTATATATAAAAATGAATCGCAAAATGTGTTGGTAACCGCATAATTCAACAACGCCTGGACCAATTTGGCTGATTTTGGTCTTGAAATATTCGTGGAAGTCCTGGGAAGGTTTTAGGGGTGAGAAAAATAGGAAAATTTCTGAGGAAGATACTAAAAACCTTTTTTTTGGGTATCGTTTAAGCGTGATGCGTCCAGCCAATATAGGATGATCTTTGTTTATTTGACGGGAGACGTAAAAGACGGTCCAGCTTCAACTACCATCCAACGTAAAATGACCTATCTTTCCATTGTCTTTCATTGACGGCTGACGAAATAGAACAAAATTCAAAAAATGTGTACATCGTGTATATAATATTATCTAGATACGGCGTCTTGCGCATAATTTTGTGAAATGTAAATTGAAATCATGTCCATATCTACCAAAATCGCCCATTGTTTTTTGAGATTATTGCAACAGTTTTAAACAAGGTATACTCTATCGAAGCGTTTTGCCGGAGTACACCAAAATATATCTATTTATAATTTTTCGTTTTCATAAACGACATTGTTTTTGAATTGATTATTTTAGATGCGCTGGGGGACATATTTAAATTTCGCATTAATATTGTTTTTAGACTCAAGAATAAAAGAATATTGGTACGTTGATGCCGTATCTAGACATTATAACGAAACGATATGCAGTTTTATATTTTTAAATATTTGTTCTATTACTTACGTCATCTGGTAAGGCAGTATGAAGGTTTTATTAATTTGTATATGGTAACGTACTAGACGCAACTGCCAACAAGTTAACGATGGTCACGGGTTCAAATCCCAGGGCACACCTCTGACTTTTCGGATTAAATTCTACGTGAAATAAAATCCGCCAACCCGCACTAAGCCAGCAGGGTGGACTATAATATCTTCTTCTATAATATAAAAATGAATCACAAAATGTGTTGGTAAGCGCATAACTCAACAACGCCTGGACCAATTTGGCCAATTCTTTTTTTAAATTGTTATTATTACTTTATTACTAACAAAAAGTAATGGCGTGCAATATTATTAGGAAAAACAGCATTTTGGTGCTGAAATAAGGGACGGAATATTGGATGGACAATAAAAAACGCTAAAGTTTTTAATGTCAAAATTTCATAAGGCAATCTTTATATGTACATGTATATGGAGAGACGGGATAAAATAGAGTGGAAGGTACGGGAGAGGGCTGGGATAGCTGACAGATTTGATAGGACGAAATGTAAATGCACGTTATAAGACGGGATGGATAATAAAAGAAAAAGGACGGGACGGATCGGGAAGAGACTGAACAGACGGATGAGACGGGATTAAGCCAGGCAGTAGGATAGCTATGTCAAGTTTAGGTATACAAGAGATTAGTACGAAAAATAACATGTATTTGGTGTGGAGTGGAATCAAAAAATATATGCACCCAGGCGAAGCTGGGTCGGGCCGCTAGTAATGCAATAAAAATTAAAGAATATTATTATTTCAACTTAGTTGTATTATATCTTGTACTGGGCCTGCACAGCGCATCATTGTTTAATATTTTGACTAATGAATAGATCACACACCAATATATTTGTTGCTTTGAATGCCAATAGATGCTATTTATTGTTAACAATTTTAATTCACCAACATAAATCATGTTCTTAATACTACAATTAATTTCGAAATGTATGTACTGATACTTTATAGTTTCAAGTTTTCTCTCGGGAAGACAGACCCAATGTGACCTCATACAATATTATTTTTCAGGTCCCAATGTGACCTAATATTTTTATTAACCTGATGCGGTCAAAGATTATTAAAATATCCTTACTTGGAGTTGCTAAGGTCTCCAAAGGGTGTTTGCGGTCCTCTGGGCGGCGAGGCTCGCGGCGAGGACAGCGGGCCCGCCGCTGCCCATCCCTCTTCTATCAGGGTCGCACCGATATCCAACTCTCCTTCTGTCAGTTATTAATTTTATCTTGAAATCGAAGACTTCATGTTTCAGAGACTTATTAAAACTTAAGCCCGAAACTGGAACGCAACTTAAATATTATGTGGCACTTAACTACGTAAATCCTACTTCAATGTACTGGCTAAGGCCCGTATTCACAAACAATACTTTATAGAGTGTTGAAGTAACCCTATGCTAAGTAAGACATTTCTCATAGTGATCGTTCCGCTCAGCCTTTTTATTCATAAACAATACTTGAGTCACCCTTTTACTATGGGAACGCACAGTGTTCAATGCGGATCAGTGATTGGTCAATTACTGTTGCTAATTTCTCTCTGGTGTTTGACAATTGGTGTCCGCGCATGTCCCGCGAATTACTCGTGAGTGAAAGCGCCTTTGACAACTTCAAATATTTACGTTCCAAATATTTAATAAAATTTATTTCCCACATTTTTAAACGGTAAATTGTGGATGTTAACATAAGCCTCCCCCCTCCCCAATGATTTCCACAGTGACCTGTTGGAGGCAGCCTGCATCCAAATAGATGATTACTGACCTGAAAACTCCCGTATCTGTATCAGCCCATATACGTCCCACTGCAGAGCACGGCCTCATCTACTATCGAGAGATCGATTGAGAGTGGTTAGGACATATAGTCCTCCACGCTGGCCTAATGCGGGTTGGCGGACTTACATACCATAGATTTTTTTATACATCGCTATGGTATGTAGGTTTCGTAACGATGTTTTCCTTCACCGTTTTAGCGCGTGGTGATTGACTATCAAAGAATCAATACACACATGACTCCAAATAATCAGAGGTGTGCACTGAGATTCGAACCCGCGACAACCGTGAAAATGTTGGCAGTCGCATCTAGTCCTCTTACCAACAGAAAACTCCCAGATGAATAAAATCTTAAGGCCACAAGTAATTGATGAATAGGCGGTATTGAAAGGCCTCTTTCAAACTAGTCGCAAAAGTGCATGAAAACAATATCCCTAGTAAATCGATAGCGTCTTCTAAAGTGTTAGTCATTGTAAAAATCAAAAGGATTTTGTAAATCTCGAATAATATTTCTTGCACTTATCGACCTGCGTTCGGTAAGGACACCGAACGCAGGACGATCATCACGTATCATCAATATAACTGTCGAACTTCTTCTCGCTGCTGTAATCCATTGCATTGAAAATGGAAAAAACCTAATACAAAACCTTAGTGCAAAATACATAAAATGAAATGGCAATTTACATGTCACTTTCACGTCTTCAATCGACACTATGCGTTGCGTAAAATAGCTGTTGAGTTTCTTTACCTGAGGGCCTCCTTAAGTGAACGCATAGTGACACTCATCACTCAAGTATTGTTTATGAATCAAAATTGACAATTCTGTGCGTTTGGCTACACTATGCGTCCTCATAGTATTGTTTGTGAATACGGGTGTAAGTGGACCGTGCGCTGTTAAGAGCAACTTATTATTTGAATGGCTTTCGAGTATTCGGGCGTTAGTCAGAATAAAATTAACTGGATAGTACTAGTTAAACCCCACGTCTTTAATCTTCCTAACCGTAATAATTAAAAACAAATTAAATAAAGATGTTAAATGTGGAATATGTCCTTTTTTTCTACCTAGCATTATTCCGACTGTGCCGAGGTCCGCTATCCTGTTCATTGCCTGCTATCTTTTGTTTTAACATCCCTTAATTGTAGTTTGTAAGGCCTTCTCATATCTTCCTTGACAACCTAGAGCTAGTTTGTGGGCTTTTTAGTAAATTTCCTCGTGTTATATTGGAAATACATTGCAATCTTACCATCTGTGACGTCAAATAGTCTGATCCCGGGTATTTCCTTGTCTTTCTCTCCTTCAGCTGTGGCGGTCTTTCTGTACGTACACGTCCGAGATACAAGAGGTTTCCATCTCGCCACCTGACCGGGATAAATAATAATTAAAAGAGATGTTTATGTTTATAATAATTATTAATATAATAAATATTTAAATACGCCCACTTCCACACCACGCCTTCCATATAAAAGCGACGTGCGCCTTTCTTAGTCAGTACACCGACTAATTTGTTACTATTACCATCTTAGTATTTGCTGTGTATTACCGAACGCTGACTTCGAAATTCAACCTACATAGTGCCATCCTTGGAGTTTAATTCATCTATCATACATAAGTAATACACGCTCACATAACATAAGTGCTAGAGCAGGGATGGGAGATGGCGAACCAATAGCACACGGGTCATTGACGGCACGCACGCACGATTTGGGACACGTTACCGACCATTAAGTTCATTAAGTTCTGAGAAAAACAATCATCTATTTATAAAATTTTCACAAAACAAGAAACATATTCTGCGCGCATTTATTGAACTATATTTAAAATTTTAAAATAATATTGTATTAAAAATTATTTGACAGCACGTCTATGACCTAATTGAACATTTTTTATAAAAAGGGCAAGTTGATTAATATAGATCAAAAGTCCATGGCTGCCACACCTTCGTAATTTTATAAAAGCTGAAAATTTGGTATAAATAAATATTTCCTTATTATTCAAACACTTTTGACGGCCATTTCATCTTGACAGAAACATTGAAGTTCATAACTTCCAAAGCAACCACGATCGGAATTTCATAATAGCTGATTGGATGCCTATGTTAGAGGCACGCGCACACAATTTTTTTTTTTTAATATTACCAAGGTCTGGCGGCCACGGGCTTTTGGTATAATAAAGATTCGTAATCAATGTTGGGGTAGACGTGTTCTCGAGTGGAGACCGCCCTTCAACGAGGTGGAGTGATGATATCCGAAAAATAGCTGGTAGCGGTTGGAGACGTTGGGCTGAAGATCGAGCCCAGTGGCGTGCCATAGGAGGCTTATGTCCAGCAGTGGATGCAAATAGGCTGATGATGATGATGATGATGATGATGATGATGGTGATGGTGATGATGATGATGAATATGCTAGTGTATACCTGCGTGAGTTCCTCGAATCGTTCTACAGCCTGTGGGTTCCAGCGGTCCCAGCGCTGTCCGCTGGGCGTGACGCGCACGGTTGTCGGCCTCGCTGCCCGCCGGACGCACGCCCGCCAGGAAACACTCCATCGCCTGATATGTACGTATATTGTTACTACGAGTCACCAATATATACAACACATTTTATTTATGTCTTATTTTCGTATGTTTATTCTTTTTATCACCACCTATGTTACCACGACTCACCAACACATACAATACAAATCAACAATACATACAACACATGATAATCAGTGTTTTATTTTCGTATGTTAAATTATTATTTTTATCACCAGAATACTGTGAACCACCAGCAAATACAACGCATCATATTACACTTTTATTTGTATATTGTTTGTATCAGAGTTGGGCATTATTCGAATGAATCGTTATCTAGATAATTATTCGAATGAAAATTTATTCGCACCAAAATTATTCACGAATGATTCATTCGCGAATAATTTATTCGTGAATAATATCCTCACGAATTATTTATTTATGATTTATTCGTTATTCTGAATAATATTTTTACTCGGTACTTCATATAGGTTGTGGGTCAGTAAGGGCCTTGATTCGAACCCAGGGCGAGTACTTACTCTAAATTGTGGTTTCTGTATTGGGTAATAGTTAACTGGGACTGAATTTGTTCTTAGTATGTTGTGGAAACCGTAAATTGCCAATTACGGTAGTGACCGAGAAATGATTAGAGGCGGTGAGGTAAGGTATGGAGGGAATTTGGGTTTACTGGTTTGTTCTAGAGATACTAAACTTGGTGAGGTGGGTGAGGAAAGAACCATGGCGCAGCTATCCTATTTACTGCTCTATCAAGGGGAATGCCCATTTTTCATAGTGTCTTGGTCAAAGAACGAGCACTTATAATGGGGTTCTTTGGGACTTATTTCAGAATAAGGGTATCTATTATCAGAAAATACATTAAAAATTATGCCATAGTCTTTTTAAGGGAAGAAAAAATAAGAAATCCATAACATTTTGACCTTATCTTTTTAACAATTTGACAACGAAACATTTTTTTATTGCTTTGTTTTGCAAAACGAACATGCCGTTCGCCTGGTGGTAAGCAATAAGACCGCTCATGAACAGTGCCAAAACCAAACAATACCTTGAATTACAAAGCTATGGTTGGCATTTCACAGCGCTCGCCATGCTAAGACATAAGATGTTAAATCGCAATAAGTCCAGTAGTTATTCCGCTAATGTATTTGGCTGATTTATACTTATTTTAGTTCAGGATTTTACTATTCCCATATTCCTCCGCCACAGTGTGAAATCAGCAGAGTCCATTTATTAAGAGCGTATACACCTTGCGCGCAAAGTCAACTATAGGTATTTCTTCGTTAATTTCACGCACACATAAGCGACCAAAGCTGTGTGCGTAGAGCTGCCGCGTCGGCTCGCTATACAAACGGCTCAAACAACTTTGATCCGTGCGCTTCAAATATTCATTTGAAATGTAACTGTAATATATCATAAAATATTTTATTTGCATTATAAGTAGACAAATATTACTGTGCAAGCAAAGAATAATACAAGTTTAGATACTAATCATATTTTCGTTATTATTACATTGTTAAGTTGCATTCAAATCAGTGTTCAATCAGCAGATACTACGGACGTTTTATTAATAATTTCGTGTTCGATCACATAAATAGTGTTAGGGGCCTTACAACCCCTTACAATTACGAAATATATTGAATTTTATATTACAATACATAACATTATTTAGCCTCGGAATGAAATCCCATTATATTACCTGAAACATAATTTATACTCACTACAAAATCATTGTAGGTAATAAAAATAATTATATATTTTACTACCAAAGTACTAAGATGTGGTAATCGCAGTCCGCGCGTGGCTATTTTTACTACGCGCGGCAATAATCGACTGCAGCCAGACCGGAGCGACGAGCGATACGTCCTCCCTCTAGAAGGCCTTGCGGCGGTCTGATTTGATCCACGTCGGACAGCGTGTTTATAGTGGTTTTTAAAATATTTGTAGAAAACATGAAAACTAATTTTGTTGAAATATAAAAATGGTAATTTATTGATAAGATGTTCTTCTATTATAATATGCAATGGCTATAAAAAATTATGTACGATAAGTTGGTGAAAAAAAAATATGTTCTTGACGAGAGTTTCTGAATAATTTCGCATTGTTTAAATTTTTATTTTTCAGGAACTAAACACAAAAAGATTATTTTTCTCAGCAAAATCCCTCCATAAGGGTCTTATTAGTCTGATAATATGTTTATTTTCATCTTATATTTAGTGGTTTCGGATATCTTAAGCTTCTAAATTGCCATTTAAAGCCTAAATAATGAAACTTGTGTTCAGTAATCCTTATAGTACTCACAAATTATCGATCAATCTATAATGTTTTCCACCAAAATCCCTAGATGACAACCTTTTCTAAAGTTAGTACTAATTATTTTTCCTTTAAATTGTTTATTGGTGGCTATTAACTCATTTGAAAAGTCCTGTTTTTAAGCCAAAAAGCGCGTGCAGGGTATAAACGCTCTTAACGTTACCAGAAATAAATAAATTCAATCCAATAAAACATATCATTCTCGAAGGTACTAAAAATGTTCAATAAAACGTCAACTGTGGCATTTTGTCATGTACCTAGCCTATATGTATAAAAATATTGTAAACTTACGATTGATTAGTCGATTTAATGACATTCAAATGATAGATATTATGAAAATATAATGTTATTGTTTATCTGTTTTTATTTAAAACCCTTTTACGAATGATTAGTCAAAAACGATGTTATATTATTAACGAAATATAACGAAATAAACAAATATACATGAGGTTTTCAAGTGGGCGTGGATGATGATTTGATTGATTCGTTTTTCTGTTTATCATTGTCCGCTTAGCCCACGATGGGCATTACCCATTGTATAGTTGCATCACACACTGTCAATGGCAAATATAAATTAGTGACGAAAACAATTTAATATTTCACGATAAACAATTCCCAACCGACAATAACAGAAAAAAATTGTGTATGCAGTCTGTGTATACATGTCCAGTTGCTATTATTCGTTTTTTAAAGTCGTTTTCAAATAAAATATGTACCGAGTTTAATACCAATTATTCGCTCGTTTATTTTATTCTTATTCGAATAACGAATAAAAAAAGTTATTCGTTATTCGAATAATTTTGGTTCGAATAACCTATGTTATTCTTTATTCGAATAACGAATAAAAAAAATTATTTATTCGTTATTCGTCATTCGAAAAAATTTTGCCCAACTCTGGTTTGTATGTTTATTCTTTTATCGCCACAACGTTTTAGCTTGTTTTTTTGTGGCTTTTTAGATTTACGCGATTGTTAGATATTAAAATATAACATATTTTTTACGGTTCTTATCACGAATTGCATTTAATCTTGACGTAATCGTGGATACGAAAGCTGCCAAGTAATCAAAATGTCAGGAAGTTAAAAAATGTGAAAATTAAATCAAATTTGCGATAAAATCCATAATACAATAATGTTATTACATTGTTATGTATATTTATGTGTGCTTTGGCAAAAAAAAGTTAATAATTTCATGATGAAATATCGAGTAGTGGAAAATCATGATTTACTAATGCGAAAACTCACTTTAAAGGACATCGAAACGAAAACCTCAGTATTTACAGCCAACGCACATTTAACCAACAAGGAGATATTACGCGCACTTTAAATTAAAATATAGTACTTCAAATTATTATTATTTTTTTATACAAGATATAATTGATAATATTAATATGAAGTATAACCTCACCTGAAACCGCAGTCGCAACAGATCGGCGCGCAGTTCGCACAACTCATGCGTGGCCACGTACTCGCTGTCGCCGTAGTCCAGGTAGAATACGTCGGCCACCTGCAACAAATATTAATTGTCTTTCATGCAAATATACATATAAGAGCCAACACGAAGATATACGACTGTGCGTCCGAATTCAATATCAATTTTAGTACATAAGCTTTGCCTATCTGTCTTCCAAATTCTTATTTATTCTATTTTAGTTAATTTTATTTGAAATTAACTACTTGAAAGCCGGGCCGTATATGTCAATTTTTTTTTAATATATACTATTTTTATGACATCAAGGCTGTTATTATATTGACACTGACAATTTACAGTTAAAATATACCTCCGACATTAAGCTGACAAATCTCTATAGAGAACGGAACGTTAGAGTAATTAAAGATTTTCCTTGTGGAGTTTTGCTTCCCTGCTTTACTTCTTTGTGTACCAATTTTCAACATGGCTCACAGTAGATGCAGTAATGCAGACACATTAAATAGCGGCACTCCTAATGAACTTAATGACATTTTACAGGAAGACAGCAAACCCACTAGCTGTCATATAAATACTTTAAATACCAGTTTATGATAAAGGTGATTAACTGATGATGAAGGTGGCTTATTGCGAGACATCGAACTCGCTGATTCGGGTCACGGATGGTAACTACAATAAATGCGAGTTGATGATGAAGATGATGGTGAAGAATGACCTGTTGCGAGATCTCGAATTGGTTCGGTCTGATAATTTCTACTGTAAATACGAGTTGACGATGAAGGTGATGATTAACTGATCTTGAGAGTGACCTGTTGCAAGGAGAAGATTTTTTGAGTCGGATGATTACTATAAAAGCCGTAGATAATGAAGATGATATGAGGAAGGTGATGAGTATGATGATAAAGTGATGAGAGTGACCTGTTACAAAACGTCGATTTTTTAAATCGGATGATTACTATAAACAAAATTGACGGTAATGGTGGTGGTGATGAGTGTGATGATGAAGGTGATGAGAACTACCTGTTGCGACGCGTCGAACTCGTTGGGTCGTATGTCGTGAACACGCGCGCGGTACCAGCGCCCGTCGTGCCGGAACACAGCCGCCACCACCTGCCCCACGCACACGTGACGCAACTGCAAAAATAAATCGTTTAATTGTATTATAATTTATTTATATTATTTTGGAATATATAGATGTTATAATATATACTGTTTCTTCTTTTCCAATAAGTAGGGGACATAAGTCTTTCCCAAGAATGTCCATAGAGACTTGTTGATTGCGGCCTGTATCAAGTGACTTCTTGTAAACTTTATTACGTCTGTAAATTTTGCGCGTTAACCACGTACATAATATGATTGCGTGATCTCAACTTGAGAATTTTATTCCCATTGACCACTAGTTTTTTTATGTTAGTTGTTGGGTATGAATATGTACCCATATGGCGATTACCATAGACAGCGGTTGAAAACCCTCTTAGCAACTAGTGTGGTATGGTGTATTTCCAATTCATCTATGTTTATCGAGCTGGCATTACTCTGCCAACGCGCGAAACATAACAACCTCACATAGGGCACCCTCTTTTCTCTAGTTATAAAAAACAGACTTACGGCGTGCGCAGCCCTGTTCTCCTTATTGGAGTAATACTCGGTCATGTGAGCGACCAGGTCGTCCAGCTGCGCCACCTGCGGGCCCACGAACTGAACCCAGAACCGCGACGGAGACGACACCGCAGACACGTACACCTCGATACTGGCCGCCGCCGACTCTGTATGTAACAACACACTAATTTAAATTTTAGCTCGAATTTTCGATCAAATATACACTAGATTATAACTACTGTATCAGCCCATATACGTCGCACTGCAGGGCACGGGCCTACTCTACAATCGTGAGTACGATTGAGAGTGGTTAGGCTGTATAGTCCACCACGCTGGCCTAATGCGGGTTGGCGGACTTACATACCATAGAAAATCTTATAAATCACCATAGCGATTTATAAGATGCAGGTTTCCTCACGATGTTTTCTTTCACCGTGTTAGTGCGTGGTGATTGATTACATACATATAGATTATATGTAGCGGCTTAAAAAACGATAAGAGAAACAAGAGCACAAATGAGCGTGTACTCTTATCTGATTTTAATATGGTCCAAACAATAATAAATCTTAATTTAATGGAATAAAGTTTATTATAACCTGCAGTTCATTATAATGTAAGACTTTTTCATGTTTGCTACATCTCATAGTTCGAAATTCAAATGTATAAGTATAAGCAACCTCGCCCATTTTTGGCGTGTGATTTTGTTCCGGACCCTGTATGTAGTATATACACAGATCACTTCCAATAGATACCGCATTACGATAGTTTTGTTTTGAACCGAAAACGCCAACGAAGGGAACTGCGCGGGGGTTGGGCGGGTTGAAGCGCGGTCACGTGGACTTCACTGGAGAGATGAGGCATAAGTCGATAAATAAAAAAATGTATCGATAGTTCGATTTGCCAGTAAGTTCATGTGTTATGATCTCTTCTATAACTTAATTACCAACTTGTTAAATGTTTGATAATATTTTTTCACCGGCCTGATCGGATAAATTATACCAACCGGCAACCGCTAACTACGAATAAAATAGGATTAAGATTTATACTTTAGTATGTAACGGTTTTATTTATATTATTCACCGTGTATTTTTGTATACCAAAATGGCGAAATATCCAAATTAAGTTTTGATATAAAAGATCAGATAAAATATGAAAAAGTAAATAACTAAACCTCACGCCCTAAAGGGCTACAATAACTTATTCCATTTCTTGAATTCTGACGGCGCGGCGGCTGTAGTAAATGTAATATCGACAAATGACGATGAAACCCACTTGACGAACGATGAATGTTTTTGACACGATATATACAACGTATGTTAAAATTAGTGCAATAGCTTGTGCTACTGATTCTCAATAAACTTAGTATATTAAAACTTATGATAAATACTCTCCCATAATATTTGAAAACGTATACAACTAGAGGGTAAAAAGGAAATTTAATTACGCCAAAGATAAAAATAAATAAAAACATATTGTAAAAGTACCTTGTTAACAAATTTAACTATTTCAAATTACATAAAATAACGTAATTATGGTAATTTGCAATTTTTATTTACATCAATATATATTTTGTGACATTGTCATTTAATAAAATTAATTTACATTATTGTTTTACAATATCGATACTTCTAGGAATTATATTATAAACATGCGTCAAACACTAGAAGAACGCGTGATTTCGCCAAAAAAAGATGGCTTATTACGGTTATTGCTAAGCGAAAAAGAGACGGCTGATTCTCCATCCGAACTCGACCGTTTGACATTGATACATTAACCAGTATAAATTGAGCTCACTCGGGACCAAATTAATTTAAAGAATATTAGTTATCGATGAAAACTTATTGCGTTTTTTTAGATACTTTATTTTTTTGAGTTGTTTGCACACCATTTTATTGAACAAATCATTTTTAACTGTAATATTATGTTCCCAAAATGTAATTTTCGCTAACGTGCGACGACATGTACGGGTCCACTACTTGGACGACACTGATGACGCGACATTTGGCATCGGTTTATATTTATCTGATAGCTTATATGTGTTGGGCGCAACCGCTGCCTTGCATTAGGTATCTATTGGGAGTGATCTGTGAGTATATAGTATAGGAGCTAGCAACGTTTTTGAGAAAGAATTTTAGGTCAGCTGATTTTGTGATATGTCGTCCTTCTTGCACTTTCGGTTAGAGTTTGGGCTATCTGGCTGGCGATAGTGGTTGCGTTCATTAGTGCGCATCCTACCTGTCCAGGTAATAATCCTGGATTTTAAAAACATTTTAGAAGGCGTAATTTTTGATTTTTTGTTTTTAAATAAGTCTATCTGACATACTTTTTTTATTGCCAGACATTTTTGACAATGCTAACTATGTGCCATACGCGATTTTTTTTTTATAAAAATTTCAACGTATTTTATAATGTCTGTAATTTTAATATTATGTTATTTAAAGATAAGAAAAACTTAAAATAAATTTGCCAGACATTCATTCGATTGTTAAGCCTTAAATTAAAATGAAAGTCATGAAAAGTATTGCAGTATGATGCTAGTAGTCCGACAGAGACAGCTGAAGGTGCGAGAGAGATAGACAACGACAGTGGCGCGACAGGCAAGTTTGCAAGATGGCGTCAGTCTAATGTCACATGTTTGTTTTTGGTTTGATTTTAATGTTTATTTTTTAATTTGGTTACAATAATCTGATCTTGCATAGCTATTATAAAACCTTCGGTTTCAGGGAAAAGATTAGCGTTACTTAGCCACTTATTGGAAGCTTCTGCGTCAATATGAGCTTGCTCAAGATCATGGGGGTGTCGACCATGCAGTGTTTTAGCTTTCCAGCGATCTATCTTTTCTTTATCTGGGGATGTGATTCTATTACGTGTTTGCGTTTCTCATAAATTTAGAGGCGTATATTTGGTATCATTTTCGACTATGGATTTGTGTAATAGACTCTCATTCGCTTTTCGGTAAAAGTAAGATCTCAGATTATCGATCTGATTCTTCCACAATGTTTGCAAGTCGATAAGCCCTCTGCCGCCATATTTCCTTTTTAAAGTCAGCCTTTCTATTGCAGATTTTGGATGCAAATGATTGTGTTTAGTAATAGTAGTCCGGGTTTTAATTTCAAGGTTATTAATATCTGTTTTTATCCATTTTATTATACCGAAAGAATAAGTTAACACGGGGATGGCGAATGTATTAATGGCTTTAATGAGGCGTTTACCTGTTAGTTGACTTTTAAAAATACTGTTTACTCGGCTTTTATATTCTATAGATAGTTTTTCTTTTAGCTTGATATGATCCAACTGCTGTACCTGATGATATCCTAAGTATTTATATTGTTCATTGGATTCCATAGACGATATAATTTGATCTATATGTATAATATAATCTCCGGGCTCTACCTTACCTTTTTTAATATGTATTGTTTTGCATTTCTCATACACAAATTGCATATTAATATCGTTACTAAACTTAGCTGTGATGTCTATTAAATCTATCATATCTTTTGAATTTTTTGCATATAATTTTATATCGTCCATATAAATTAAATGCGATAGAATTGTATTTTGTGTGGAGCATTTAAGCGTGATACCTTTTTGTGTTCTTTTTGACAAATTTGATAAAGGGTTCATAGCGATACAGAACCATATGGGGCTCAAAGAATCTCCCTGGTAAATTCCTTTTCTTATAGCAATTTCCCTAGTTGTCATTAAGTTGTTGTTATTTTTAAGATATAGTGTAGTCTTCCACTGCTCCATAACTTCTTTTAGAAACTTTATTATAACCGGATTAATTTTATATATCTGTAACACTTTAAGCAACCATGAATGTGGGATACTTATTATTATTATTATTTTGATCATTATTTGTCACGAAATTAAGACAATTTCGGTATTGTATGAACACCACGAGCCTAGGCCACGTGGGTTTCATTTGCGAAATTTAATTCCATAGGGTCCTCCTCAGATTCCTCTTGCAAAAACTTACGCACGATTCGGCAAGTGTTTAAAATGACGGATTTTTGCATGGTTATATATACGTTTGTAGGCAGATCGATTAGCTTTAGACTATGGTGCAGATACTTCGGTACTATACCTGTGCTGGAAATCACTAACGGCACAATATATACTTTGTTCATATTCCAAATCCTCGTAATTTCTTCTTTCAACTCTGTGTATTTATGGATCTTATCAGTTATAGTTTTTTGCATGTTATGAGTGTTCGGGATTGCTACGTCAGTTAAATATACAAGTTTATTTATTTTATCTATTAGTGTTATATCCGGTCTATTATGGTGTATAGTTTTATCTGTTAGTATTGCCCTATCTAAGTATATTTTGTGAGTTGCACTTTCCAGCACCGGCTTAGGAACATATTGGTAATAGGGTTTGGGTGTATTTTCACTTAGCTTATGTTTTACAGACAGTTTTTGATGTATTATATTTACTACCTGATTGTGTCTATGGGTGTAGTCGGTTTGGGTGAGAGGACATGCACTGGTGATATTATTATTATTATTTATTATTATGATTTTTTTATTACATGTACAGTGACAAGTAATTTACTTTTGTAATGGTTCTCTGTATCATTCTCGACTTATTCTGCAACTGTCTCTCTCCGACTACTAGCATTATACTGCAAAACTTTTCGCGACTTTTTCATTTTAATTCAAGACTTAACAATCGAATTAATGTCTGGCAAATTTATTTTAAGTTTTTCTTATCTTTAAATAACATAATATTAAAATTACAGACATTATAAAATACTTTGAAATTTTTATATAAAAAAATAAAAAATCGCGTGTGGCACATAGTTAGCATTGTCAAAAATGTCTGGCAATAAAAAAAGTATGTCAGGTAGACTTATTTAAAAACAAAAAATCAAAAATTACGCCTTCTAAAATGTTTTTAAAATCCAGGATTATTACCTGGACAGGTAGGATGCGCACTAATGAACGCAACCACTACCGCCAGCCAGATAGCCCAGACTCTAACCGAAAGTGCAAGGAGGACGACATATCACAAAATCAGCTGACCTAAAATTCTTACTTTTCAAACGTTGCTAGCTCCCGTACCAATATATTTGATCGAAAGCTCCAATGCCTCTTCTTTATTTCTTCTTCACGTAAAAAATTATATCAAAGAACTTAATGATTAATTTGTTTGAATTCAGTAACATTCAGTAACACCCTTTTCGTGGTGATACGATGAGTTCGAGTCCCAAATTAACTCTCTTTATTAATCTCTGTCTGATGCTTAATGTGACAAAAAAATAAAACAGAAAATAAAACACTGAATTACTGGAAATCCCAAATCACCGCTTATGCAAAACACTCTCCCATATAAAAACAAACAAAATGAAAATATAAAAAACAACACAAACTCTATATACCTTAAACCAAGATAAAACAAAGGACAACACAAAAAAAACAATACAATACAAACTACATGTAAATGGTGCAATCACACATACTTGGGAAAAGTGGATCAAGCTAAAAGGGAAATTAGATTCACTTCAGATTCATCATCTATACTATAATTCTTCGTTCTGGGCGACTTCACTTCACTCAGCCATAGTAATTATAATATAATAATATTCGTATCAAAAATATTTATTGTAAATTTACAACATATTATTATTAAACTGCTCTGATTTAAACCAACTTGTAAATTTTGTGATAATTCACTACATTGTAAACTGGTTTTGAAAACACTAGAGTTTCTTGCCCGTTCTTCTCTAGTGAAAACCGCTTTCCGAACCGGGTGGTAGATAAAATAATTACTGAATCTAAATGATGTTGAACATTTTAATGGATTCAATAAATTATTTTCATTTTCATTTCATAATGATACATTCAAGACTTTACACAGGCATACTCAAAGGATTAGTATATTTTACTATAAACCTGTACATAAATAAGTAGTCAATAATACTGGTAATTTCAATTTAAATATCAAATAAATCATGTAAAAACACACTTTCAATATTTATTTATTTTTTCTTTTATTATTTGTATAAAAAGTCCTATATTAAAAGGGAGCCACTACGATGGATAGCGAAATTTGGTATTTCTGTGTTTTCATTGCAATAATTCAGGATTTGAAAACCATAACGTCGTGCTTTATATGGGTTAGGCTACGCGACCGAGTGACGCAATCACTAGAAACGTGACGTCATTTTCTTATATATACGCGCGAATGTTTAAAATGTTAAATTAAAACTGATTTTATGGGACATACGGATGGGATTAAATTTTAATATTTTTTACTAGTTTGTTTTTACTTTAGGAGAACTTAAGATAATTTTTAAAAGAGTGAAATACCCTGTTAAATACGTACTGACGTATTATAATATCGACTCATATAACATCAAATAGAATATAAAGGGATATGGTAGAAGGATGCGAATATACCAATAACCAATACGAATGACACACAAAAAATACCTCTAGATAAATAAAAAACATACTCTTGTTTATTAAAGTGATTACCGTGATCTCCCAACGCCTCGACTCTAATGAATTTCGTAAATAACCTTGAAATAATACGTAATACGGACACTAGTCAAAAACATACTGACACATATATGATTTACAGTTTATACTAAATGCTCTGGTGAAATCTGATTAATTGTTGATGTTATGGCATTATAATTTATAAGACATTATTATTAATACTCAACACCTTCTTTATTACAAATAGCCTGTATAATCAAGGCCGAATAAGGGTGGGAGGCTACTCACAAACTCATATTCTTATTACTCTGAGGCATACAGGTTCCATTATGTTTCCTTCGCCCTTTAACTAGGCGATAATTAATTTTTAATTTCGAATGGATTATATAGTTATTTCGATAGTACCCGACACTTTTATGTTGATTGTCGAACATATTTATGAAGTATGAACCAAACTCGACTCTGAGTGGACAAACAATTATAATTTTCCAGAAGAAACCTGTTAGCTAAAATTCAGTTTACCATGAGCATTTAATATCACATTTACCTTTGTATGTTCACATAAACTGCAAATTGATTCCAAAACATAATATTCATTTTTCACATTTTTTCAAGACGGGTCCACATTAATATAATGTTACATTTGACGATAGCCGTAGACCGCATGAAATTATTCCGCGTCAAATCACCGTTGTAGTGCCTATGTGCTTTGCAAAATGTATAATGCGATTCAACTAAGAATAGGACTGACCCGGCGCCATATTGGTTTGTAATAGCTGTCAAATCGCACAATTTAGGTAGGGTGAGCAAAACAAGATTTCTTAAAATAATATTTTTGTTGAATAAAAATATTTTTTTTAATATTTCATAATTCATAAAAAAATTAATGAATGATTATAGTAACTTTCTGGCGAATTATGGCACATGAAGTAAATAAAAGTTTAAAAAATATACTTTTTTAAGCTATTTATGACTAAAAATTCTTGTTTATGTGTCCATATAACATTTTGTAATTGTTTCAATTTATTTAGTTAATTTATGTTTAGGAATTTGACTATGTGATAAAAAATATAATTGATGCGTAAATATTTTTTGTTGCTAACCATACTTTTCGTGTGATATTTGACAACTAAAGGTCATTGAAGTTCCTATTCTTATTTGAAGCGCATTATAATTGAATGAGCCGGTTTATTGTGGATCGATATGCGAATGCAAAGCAACAAGTCCATTCTTAAGTTGAAACACAAGCACGCTTCGAGTTCACACTGGACAAATTGTTTTTTTCGACTTTACCTATCATAATATTTTGTATCTATTTTTTTTTAATTTCTTTCAACAAAACATTATATTAACATGGACCTGTCTCAAAATACGAAATATAAAAAGCATGCAGTTAGCGAGTCTTACCGGGACGTTTATATTTGACATGCGCGGTGTGGTGTGGTTTGTCACCTGGTGCGTCCTCCGCCGGTGACTGTACTCCTGGCTGCGTGGACTCTGTGCTCTGTGCTGGCTGTACGGGCGACTGCGGCGGCGACGGAGACTGTGACGTCACGTGGCGTGGACTCCGCTTGCTCTGCTCCACTTCGCGCCGACATTTTTCTTGTGCCACCTGAGGATTTTTATTGGAATGTTTAATGTGAGTTTTCAAAAAAGCGCTGTCATTTTTCTGGGAGACATAAATTAGAGCCTTGGGACTTCATGTAGCTGAGGAATGAAGATAAAAGTGACGATGATTAAAATATTTAAAGCTTTCTTGGCACGTATAATAGGCTAGTTTCATGCATTTTTATTTTTGTATATAACGGAAGGTTACGTTACGCATAATCATAATCAGAAAGAATTTTTAAAATCCGTTAAGTAATAAGCAAGTTACAAATATATGAAAGTTGGTGGTAGGAGTGATAGAAAAGGATGCAACATGCACGGCGTGACGTCATCTTCCATAAGGTGCACGCGTGCGAAAGAGACAACGAGTGTCCCCACCATACTATTAAATGTATTAACATCTCAGTCATTTTACATTCAATTTTGATGCTGTTTTCAAATTCGTTTGTATTTATAAACGATGCTTTTAAGGAATGATTACTTACTGCTCAAATAAAATCTTGGACACAACCCTATTGACTAGGTATGAGTCATAAGATGTCGGGTTACGAATCAAGAAAAATTAATGATGGAAAAATAATTGTTTCGAGTATGAGTGCTGTGGAACCAAAAAGCCTTTAGTAGTTTCTAACTCCCACGATCCAAGATTTGTATCTATTTAAAAAAGGCCAATTATGATAAAAATGGCTATTAATTTCAATAAGTTCATACGTTATTCTCAATAAGTCCCTTAGCGACTCCGATCTGCTCCTTGGTGCCTCGCAGCGTGATCTGACGCTGCGTGGCCTTGTCTGCCGCGTGGAGACACTCCAGCTTCACCCGCGCGCCGCTCCTGTGACTAATGTCGTTGATGTTCTCGCCTCCTGTGCCTGCGAATTTATTATGGAGGGTTCAGTAATCATTAGGAGCAATAAGATACGAGTTTGTGACATGCGTATTAGAAATATTATGATAATTTTCAGTATAAAACATTCAGATTCGAAATAATTGTTGTTTACTTCATATTATTTTTACTTTCATAGTCTGATGAGTTATGGAATTTTATTGTGGGGTGGTGCTGCTGACATTAATACGATCTTTGTTCTCCAAAAGCGAGCTATAAGATCAATTTATTCGCTAGGGTCCAGATATTCTCTTAGAGAAAAATTTAAAGAGATAAATATAATGACAGTAGCATCACAATATATTTTTGAAAATTTAATTTATGTTCATAGAAATAAAGAAAGTTTTCGTAAGATTAGCGATATTCATAACAAAAATGCTAGGAATAAGAATAATCTAGCTACTCATAAGACTAGGCTCCACAAAATCAGCAAATCTTTTAAGGGTTACTGTATACATTTTTATAACAAAGTTCCCAGTCATATTAAAGCCTTAACGATTACAAAATTCTAATCAACTATCAAGCAAAAATTATGCAATAAAGCATATTATAAAATTTCTGAATATCTAGATGATAACAAGGCTTGGGAATAGAATAAAATTAAATAAATGTGTAGTATCTCGGAGCGGAGGTATTGGTGTGCTCTGTATAATATCATTCAAATTAAGTAACTTTGCAGTTGTTTTGCTGTGTAAGTGATTGGGTATGTCATGCTCGCTAAAAAGTCTATGCTTGCGGTGGCGTCGTGTGCCGGGTCGGTCACTTCCCTATAGCATGGTTGAGGAGGCCGATGGCTGGCACATGCGTCATACTCGTGAACGGGTGCTGCTTGCGTAGACTGGTCTATCCGATTTGCTTACATTGTAACGGATTAATTAATGGATTACATAAGGCTTTCGCAATTATTCGCTGCTTTGGCGAAAAAGAGTATACTGATTCTTCGTTCTGGGTGACTTCGCTACTTTCGGCCGTAGTAATTATAACATAAACATATTCATATAAAAATATTTTTTTGTAAATTTACAACAAATTATTAATGAACTGCTCTGATTAAACCAACTTGTAAATTTTGTAATAATTCCTACATTGTAAACTGGTTTTGAAAAAAGCAACACTAGAGTTTCTTGCCCGTTCTTCTCTAGTGAAAACCGCTTTCCGAACCGGGTGGTAGATAAAAAATGACTGAATCTAAATGATGTTGAACATTTTAATGGATTCAATAAATTATTTTCATTTCATTTTCATTTCATTTCATTTCATAACTAAGTATGTATTCCAAGATATTTTCTTGATACTGTATACTTCAGTATGGTTATGGAATGAAATAAATAACAACTGGACATAGCAATATCTTACGTAATCTTGGGCATTTTAATACCTTAAACGGTTGGCGACTAGTGTTGTTTCTTCAACGTGTACAAAGGTACAACATAATTCGTAAACTAACCTTATATGCAAAATATTCATAAAGTTTTTTACTGTTGAATAAATTTAATCTCAGTTTATGATAGTACCATTTACAATCCTTTGAATTAAATACATAACATTCCGAAATTCACCGAAGCTGCGTATAAGTGCGTAGAAAATACCTTATATTATAAGCTTATAATTAAAATGTAACAATTATGTTTTTTACTTATAGCATCGCATTGGTGGCAACTGTAAAAAATATAATTATGTAAATAAGTAAACATCTGCGTACCTATGATCCTGCCACACGCCCAGCCCGGCACGGTCATAGTGTCCTCTACAATCAGTGGCTGCTGTTTGATAAAGTCGTGGACTAGCGTCTCGGCCAGCTGCGTAGTTTCCGTGCGGCCGCGTATGATGCACACGTCGTACTCCTGGTCGCTGAACTTCTTGAAGTGGATCAGTGCGCCTGACTTCTTCTCGATCTCTTTTATGTTGCTTCCGTTGCGACCTGGAAGGAAAAATGATAGTAGTAATATATTGGAGGATATTGGGCTGTAGTACTGCACCGTCACACCTGCTTACTATCATCACACCTCAGTCTCTAAATCATTGGTATCTTGATCGGAATGCATAACTATAATGTAGATTTACATTTAACGCATTTTTATTAACTGTGCTGCTGGCACAGCTTTCAAAAACCTAATTGCTAATGTGTCATTTTATGGCGGATATAACTGTGAAAACTCTTAAAGTAATTAGTTCTATTGAACAATCTCTCGCGATCACCAGGCGATTTTACGAATTTGAAGCTCAGCTCAGTTTGTATTCAATAATTTGAATATTGTCCAAAAACCTGCTTCATAAATCCCGACATAGACATACACGGTCTTATTACAAAAAGCGAAATAAACCTTGATTTAAACCTAGTCTAGCAAAACCAGTCTAATCTGCAGAACCATGGTTTAAATTTACTAGTATTACAAAACATAAATAAACCATGGTTCCCTTGGTTCATTCTTTTGAACCGTAGTTTATACACCAACCACAGATTAATACAAATAATATTCGTTCAACGTGATATCATTCCATCGCAACGTTCCATATCCACAGAAAAGAATACGTTTTAATAAAATTTTAATGATTAAATAATGTTTAGGCGTATTGAACCTATTGAGGGTTGGACATTTTGATAGAATGTCAATATTGGTTGGTATATCGATTATAATTATTTTTTTTTTTTCATTTGGTTCATGTTATATTAGCTAGTCACACATCCAAACACGTGTGATGGAACGTCACATTCTGGCGCATTACAAGAAACCATAACAATAACAAAACTATCGCGAGTTAAAATAAGTTCATTTAGCATTGGAATGCATTTACTATTTAGTCAACGAAGTATGTGAAGTGAAGTGATATAAAATAATTGTCGCTTAGGTAATTACATAGTAATCTAATTTAAAAATATCGTGTTGTGGTGGACCTACAAAATGAAAAATGGTCTGTGAATTTGAGTAGTGAGAAAAAAGTGAGTAAACCAACATTATTATACGGATGATTACATTGCAAAATGTTTGGTAAAAGAGTAAAAGTAACATAATACGATGAAATAGACACTAAATCCAAAAGAAATAGTTGGAAGTTTACGATTTAGACCACCTTTAAACTAGGGGGCGGTCAGGTTTAGCGATAAACCATAAAAAGGCCATGGTTTATCGTTAAACCACTTTTTGTAATATGAATTTCATATAAACCATAGTTTATTGCGATTTAAACTAAAGTTTTTAGATAAACCACGTTTTGTAATAAGGCGGACAAACTCTCCAAAGTCCAAAGCACAGTAGGTACTTACTCCGCAAAATCTATTGAAACCGATTCTATCATCACGTAATTACCGATTACTCTCGCGGTATGTAAATATAATGTAATGCGGTTTTATTAAGCGTATTGATATCGTAAATTACATCTGACCCGTTTATTACGAGGGCATAGTCGTATTATAAACTTATGAATCAACCAGTAAGTACGAATGCACTCATTGTATTTTTACTTGGCACACAAAACAGTAGACATGTTCCCGAAACGATGACACATGGCGTCTGGTGTACTGAATAATTTGTGACAAAATCGATTAGTAAGGAGGGGACCAGACTACCAAAACTGTATGAATAGTCGCATGCTTACCTTAGCAACGTTATCAACGTCTATTGCTTTGTATTAGCTTAATTTATATTTTATACTTAAATTCGTTTTTTCTTAATGTGTAAGATTTTCGTTGATTTTTCTATTTGTTTTTTTTTGTCGTCAATTACATTAATAACACCAACTTTGTACAATCTCTGCATCACCCAAAGTTTGAGTGGTATAGAATGCCGAAGGCATTAAGTCCGTCTTTATACAACATATTGTATGGAAAGTTTAAAATAAAATAAATAATTTGATATGACCGTATTCAGCGTAAATTACGTGATACAAGAGTCACAATTACGCTCATTGGCCTCATCTTAATGATTTATTTATACCTGTAGCTTAGGCCGACGCCTTGTCACTCTTTCTGAATACTTGTGCGAAACGCATACTTGCGCCGCGGCCAAATCAACCATATAAGACTTTAATTCGCATGATTTACCGATTTGCATTTACCGTTTTATTTGTTCTTTTAGTTCAATTTTATTGTTTTTCGACGTAGCTGGGAAAGATTTATTTAATAGATAAGTTAATTCAGGCTGTTATTGATGCATTGGTATGCGGGTTAACTTGTGTGTAACAAAGTCACTAAACGTTTTATACGCCACATATGCGGGATTCGTATTTTAATATGTAGATTCACTGCAATACAACCGTAGAATTCCTTCGTTTTTGATTATTTGAATTCAAGTGCTAGAAAGTCTCAACAGGTTTAATAAAAAGACAGATCTTTAAATCATAAACTAGACCACTAAAACATTAACATTTCGTACCAACGCGCCACGGCTCGTTGAGAAAAACGATAAGAACATAAACCACATATATTCCCCAAGTCCCCAATATATCATGACGACAACAATTGAATTGCAGTATAAATCTAATATTATCTCATCCATTACATGACCAGCGGCCGGTGCAGCGTTACAAATGTGCGCCGCCCACGGAGATTGGCCGTTCGATTGATGCAGCGAATTTGCCAGCGATTGGATTTTAACACGTCTGGTTTCTAGTCTGATAGCAAACGATAACAAGTATTTTTACTGGCATGCCAGTCAATGCAATTTATAATTGTTGGAAAGTGCAATTCGAATAGAAGATCCAACTACAAGTCAATAGACATTTGCGGCCTTATTCCGAGTCTTAAAACCTATTTTACAATAGTTATCGGATTTGTTGTCCTTTTCACTTAAACGGAATTCAATAAACGTTCGAAAGGCACAAAGCATTCGATAGCTAAAACAGGTTTGAAAACTATGTATGATATGTCAGTGATGTATATTAGGCCGTTATAAGTAGGTTTAACCAGAAATTCAATAAATTGTCGTGTGTAACTACGACGGATTTTTCACCATTGCATCGTGTAGGTGATCGGATAGGAATATCCGACCACCAGTAGATTGCTTACATTTCTGGGTCTGTAAGGGACTGATTGGAAGATCCCTACAACTACGAGATTTCATATTGGAGGTTGATGAAAGTATACAAATCGAAGTTATATATCAGGAGGAAGCTAAATGAAAAGTGATACGTTTTCAATTGCGTACCTTATAACTGTTTAAAAATTGAGAGAATTGCCGAAAATATGATGTATAAGACGGTATCTACAACCTATCTAGATCTCTAAGAACTAGTTTGCAATGGAAAGCGGGCGATCTGAATCGTTAAGTATGCCACGTACACGACGGCTTAGTAAGAAAGTGTTTTCTGCATGGGAATAAGGTTTCATCTGATTTCCAAATCTCAAAAATGTTATCGAACGTTGCTCTAGAATATTTATTGATAGATTGTAAGATGTGAAAGCTACACGCACTGCGGCACACATAGTTCCCCTAACATCAGTGATTGAATGGATGAATATATTTTTTGTTTCTCATCAAGCTAGTCCTTACATCAGGTGAACTTTTGGTATGTACAGCACCAATTCCCGACTTTAAAACAACCCATTAGATGGATGCTGCGATTACTCCGACATATAAAGCAACAACCTTTTTTTTTATTATATGCAAAGCTTTAGCGTGAACCTTAGTCAGAATAAACGTGATTAGTACCGTAAGAATTCAAACGCAAGCGAGTTTCAAGACGATTTTTCATCCAACTTAACACGTTGAAAACACACATGACCCATGCCATGAACTGCATCGGCTCATACACGTCCCACTGCAGGGTAGAGGCTTCCTCTACAATCAAGAGTAAGATTGAGAGTGGTTAGGCCATATAGTCCACCAAGCTAGTCCAGTGCGGGTTGAGACTTTCCCGCCCTCACACCCGCCACTGCAACTCCTGTCAGCCAGGATCAACAGTGGCACACAAAGATTTGTCACCGAGCTCCGGAGCTCGGCGAGTCTCTCAGGGACACTAGCTTGTCTTTAACCCGCATCGAAGTTAATCAGAAAGAAAAACAAAAGGAGGAGTTGGAAACAAATAGTTGTCCACTTTCCTCCGCAGCAAAGCGGGTGACAAAAAATATTGAGTCGAGAGGTATGTATCCTCTGATATAAAGATATACAACTGGAGAAGCCAGATGTATTAAGCACCACGAGATAAACAAATTACATGGGTCCTATGGTTTGAGCTGCTAAATTTGGGTTCAATAATAGGTATGGCAAAAGCGCCGGAAAGCACGGAAGTTCCTCCTAGATTCCACGAGGTCCGTATAGTATGCAACACCAGATGTTATTTGCATATTGTTCCACATTATTCCGCGTTCATCGGACCAGCGATCACACTCCCAAAGTATATGATGTGCAGTTTGTTCGTACTCACAGTCAGGTGTAGAGCATTGACACGCAGGCGATTCAACCAGATTAAAAGTGAATAGTTTGCTCTTAAAGTTGCCATGTCCCGTTAGGAACTGTGATACACAGTGATCAATTTCTAGCCAAGATTTTCCTAAGCGATCGCGTATGGACGGAAAGTATTGATATAAGTGACGCCCCTTTGAGGAAATGTCCCAGCGGTTCTGCCATTCGTCAATTAATTCAGTGTACGCAGCAGAATATGGCTTAAATAACCGGCTATTCTTCAAAAAGTCTCTTGGGGTTGCAATAAAGTTAGTGTCTATTGTCTCTCTATTTCAATAATATAACGCGGCGCTGCTTTGCACCTCCAGATCGACCGGAAGCACACCCGCGAGAACCGGTAAAGCCTCTGTACTAACGGTTCTGTAAGCCTTACATAAGAATATCAAGGCCAGGCGTTGACTCTGGAGCAACTTCCTCCAGTGCGGGTTGGTCGGAAGTAATTAAAAGCTTCGTATAAAATGTCTCTTTCCTAGAGCATCCGAAATTCTACCTGATCCAACGCCCAACAATGAGAACGAATTGTATAATATATTGTTAACGTATATTAACCAAAGCCCAAAGGATATCGTAGATAAATCTGAGCACACAAATTTTGACAGTAATATGATATTTGGCGGTCCTAACATATAATGTGATATGCGGCAGTAATATCAAATATATTGAGCAGATATCTCGCAAGTCCACATCGCCTTGACGATTGATGTCATATAAGATTGACAGCGGGTTATTGAGATCAGCATGATTCAATTCTGAGAAATAATATTTCATCGTTGGATTGATTTAATAGTGTGAATATGAAATCAATTGGTTCGGGAAATATGTTGGGTTAGATGGGATCTGCGTTTGATTTTAGTTCAATGTATTATATCGCTTTTAAGCTCACTGTGGGTCGGCGGCCAGTAATCACAAAAATATTATACATATTTAAAATTAAAGGCTTTATACTGAAAGGTCCATCCTTTCTTCTATGGACTATATGGCCTAACCACTCAATCGTACTTTCTATTTTAGAAGTTTCCCCGTGCCCTGCATTGAGACGTTACGGGCTGATACAGTACAGGCCATCCTTATTTTTTTTTGTGCTATCATAATTTAAAATTATTTTTTCTTTCTGTTTCTCATACATAAATTCGAGTACGTAGACAAATATTATAAAATTATATGCTAATTGAGTCGAAGAAAAACATAATCATTAGTCACTAATTGGTTTTCTTTATAAACGGTACTGCAGTTACATTATAGTTACTACCAACATAGTATATAAAAAAGATTGTTTTATAATTATTATGTATAGCAAATGACAATGACGTCATGGTGTTACAGGCATGATGTCACATCATTTCCGGTACATACAAAATATGTATATTTCTAAGAAGCAATAAAGAGTTGTCATTTTATCTTGTCATTATTTAGCAACTAACAAATAACAATTATACATTGTAAAGGAAATCTTTTAGTATAAACATTGTAAGTATTTAGTTCATCTAACCTCCATATCTTTATTGAGTGACACAATAACTAATAAAATTCGCGAAACGTATTGTTTATCTTTCCTTATATAGCTATGACGTCAGGTTATCCGACTACTAGCTTGATTTTTTATCAAACTGACATAATAAGTATCTAATCCCCTCAAATAAATTGAGGGGAACATGGAGTACAAAAGTGAAAGCTATATAGATTAACACAAAAACACATATTTAAATAAAATTATTATTTACGGAGTTTAATTATTTTCATTTTTATCTTCCTGATTTTCGATTATTTTACAATTTTTGTGGTCACGGGCCGGACTGAGGTATTAGTTCGCCGGTCAGTGGCTATTTTAATTTAAATACCATTATTTTACAATTATTAAATTACAAGTTAATTTACACAGTTAGTTAGCTTTTGCGATCCGATCTGCGCAGGACGTGCTCGCTGTGTCTCTAGATCTGACAACTGGCCTTTTGGATTTTGACATAAATCTAAGAAAGAATTCCGCAAACAAATAAAATTGATTGGACAAAATATCACACTGTAAAGGAAATTAACTAAGGTGTCTTCCAGATACTTAAGATTTTTACTAGCATTTTTAAGTCAAACTTTCATTCGTCTATAGCAGCCCAATCACAACAATGGAATGTAGCATCTCAACTATCATTTTAAAAAAAGGCAGTATTTTATGATATCAAAAATATGTATCGAATTACTATGAGTGCAATACAAGTTGCAACGTGGTGCAACTGCTAATGCGCGAAACGCAACTCCGTTTATATTATCTCCAACCTTGAACCAATAAACATTAAACACGCAAAGTGTTCCCTCTCGTAAATTAAACGCTTGATAACATTCAAGTTGATCGTTGTATCCTTAAACGATAAACCTGATACTTAGAATATTATCATTTTGTTGTTTTAATACATTCGTCGTAATATAAACTCCAGGGTTGTCGCTTCGGATGGCATGGCCACCATCACCACACTGGGCATATTGAGACTTTACATCTTATGTCTCAGGAATGCGAAGGCAGTTGAATACCAAGCATGCTTTGTTATTCAAGGTGTTGTTCGGTTTTGCTACTATTCATGAGCGGTCGTATCGCTTACCATCAAGCGAACGGCATGCTCGTCACGCCATGCAATGCAATAAAAAAAATCCTAACAAAGCCGCAGGAGTACGTGGGCAATGTGTGCCTTAGCCTAACATTCCCGGACCTCGACTGAGCAGTAGACGAAGCACTATTACTACTATTGAGGATGTCGAAGACCGGGCGAAATGGAGAAGACTCAGCTGGAAAGCCTAGTTCTTACTGAAATAGCGCCAAGTAGAGGAATGAGCAGTAGTACACTCTATGTAAGATAACTGGTCCAATGTGAACACAAGGCGTATTGCTTATGCCGTTCTATGAACTTGGGTGTAAGATGGAATCCCTGCGCTTCAACTTCAGAATGGACTATTTATTTAGCGATGACTTTAGTATCATCAAATAAGAGATGTATGCTAAATTCTCCATTCCTATCGACGTGGAATCATTTGAATTACAAAAATATAAACATATATTCCTGACACCACCTTAAGATATGTCTTGTATTGTGGGTACCAGTATCCACTAGAGACTTTGGCGCAAACGTTTGCCCACTTATAGGTCTTGAACCCTCGGCCTCTTATTTTACTGCCGCGGTATATATATTTTAATGACTAAAGGATCAAATGGCCGGAATAAACCTAGGTATGCTGTAATAAATATTGGTAACATTGTTGCTTTTTATGTTGCTCTCGGTTACATTACTAACTACTAAATTCTACAACAATAGTCACTTAGCAGTTACTTTAAACCTTCGTTCTAAGTGCATATCTGTGTAGTCGTGTACTCAATAATTATGGAAATATCGTACAGTTAAGCTTCTGAAGTAAAAGTAGACGACAACATTATAACAACTAGGTTTCTAGCTTTGTACCTAGAGTGTACTCGTATTTCCATACAAAGCAATTTCGAATATTATTTACCATGAACCATTAAAAAAAACGAAAGTTATAACTGAAAATAATCCCTAAGGAAGTAATTTCGCCAACTCTAGAGTGAATAGTATTTTATGCCAATCAAACTCTCTTGACCCTACGAGGATATGCCAGGGTTATACCAGTATCTTAAGCCTTCCATCTTGGCATGCCAGCGAATATTGCAGCTAGGTCCCTAAGGACCCTTATTTTTATAGCAATGAATCGCGAAAGGAGTATGCCATTCGTCTGATGGTAAGCGATACGACAGCTCATGCCAACTAGCAATACCAAAAAATACGATTAAGTCAGTAGATACTATGTTCTGCAAACCGGAACACAACAGTGCATTTACACGGATATTTTGCGGGAGGAATAGACATTGCGGTGGTACCTACCTAGGGGACCTCTTACATATTTATTTTATTTATTTACTTTTCGGAAAGCTTACATACTAATAACAAAAATATAATATCTTACTATCTAATTCTATTGCTAATTACAAGCCTTCACCTATGGATATACAAATAATTCACAAAAAAACAAACCTAATTCACAATAAAAACACCATAATTATAATATTACACTACAAATATCTTTATATAACAATGTATATGTTTGAGTTCGCTATGAATTTGGAACAGTTGATAGTTTTTTTTTTATTGCAGTGAATGGCGAGACGAGCATGCCGTTCGCCTGATGCAGTGGCGTAACTACACCATCTGGGGCCCGTGGCAAAATCATCGTATGGGGCCCCCTTTTTTTATGGAGAGGAAAACTGTAAAGTTTATTTTCCGGTACCCCGGAGGAGATCGAAAGGAATATATCAGAATATATCAGTGTCACTGGCCTGCCAGCACATTGCGGTCGAGGCGGGTCCCTAACAAAAACCTGCGCTAGCATACCGAATAAGACCCTGTCTTCCGCATTTCGGGCGGTACTGGATATAATCTCAGGACGAGAAGCGCCGCCATTCCTTTCCAGTGATCGCCCGGCGCAAAACCAGGACGCCGGTCTCTCTTAGTGGGAGCAAAGTTGATATCCACTTATGTCTTGATCTGGACGCCCCTTTAAGATTTTGTGGGGGAGATCACGTGCTCTGTCGTCCATCTCGGAATCAAAGTTAGTAAGAGTGCCCCGCAGAGCAGTTACTCCGGTGGCTCCTTTAGGTAGCCTCATAAGTCTTGCGTGGGAGATCGTGCTGGAATTCTTACACCCGTATTCTAAGACGTTTCCTCGAATATTCCTCAACCTTATCCTTGTCGAGGTGAAGTTGAAAATGAATTCGAGGAATCCTCGAATATGGTATGCTTAGTTAAAACTATACCTTTCCTAGAGGATCCTCGAGTGAGGTTGAGTTATGGAAATACGTCATCTGATCTTCTCATTTATCCCACACACCATCAGGCGGAGGCATGGGATAGTAGGGGTGCGGTGATTACGGTAGGCCTTGAAATTTTTATCGAGTGCGCCATGGCGTCCTTCTGGTGAAGCTCCTGCCTGGTATTTCAACTTGAGGAACTCTGAAAGTGACAGTCAGTCAGACAGTGAGAGTCTTGGCAAACGTAGCGTGGGACGTCCTCTGGCCAGATGGCGGGATGACTTGCACAGAAGGCCGGCAGCGACTGGATGCATAAAGCTGCAGACCGGGCTCTGTGGTGTACCTTGGGAGAGGCCTATGTCCAGCAGTGGACTGCAACGGGCTGAAGATGATGATGATGATGAACTCTGAAAGTACATCGCCAGTTTTCTGAATGCTCGGAACATAAAAGTCGTATTGGACGCCTTTTGTATCGAGACCAAGACCATTAATTCTGGTGTTCCATAAGGCTCGATTCTTCCACCGACACTGTCTGTTTTGCCTAAGTGCCTATCAATGACATGTTGACTATCACCAGCTGGCATTGTTATGCAGATGCTAATAAGAGACGCAGGATACATCGGACTAAAAAATCTCTATCGGGGATCCGTTGAGGAAAGATGGTCTCAACTTTTGTCGTAAGCCAAGACCTCTCTGGGGCGTGCCTCCTAAAGGGGTAGATTGAACATAGCTCAGTTTAACCCCACGAAGACACAAGTTTACTCGTTTGCAACCAAGAAGACCCCTTTTGTCATTGAGACACTCTCTCTAAGCATCCGAGAGTATTCCTGGAACCGAAATATTGAGCAAAGTGCGTTTAGGTGTCATTTGTTGACAGCCTCCGTGGCGCAGACGCTGCCTGTGAAACGAGAGGCCGCGGGTTCGATCTCCGCACCGAGACAATGTTTGTGAGGCCCACAAGTATTTGTCTCGGGTCTGGGAGTTTGTGAGACCGAAAAGTCTCTCGTAGTTCCCGATACCCATGACACAAGACTTAATTGATATTGTGGCGGTTGCAATACGCCAACTTAGATATAGCTTTTAAAGCGGTTGCAATACGCCAACTTATATTTAGCTTTTAAAATAACACGCTTATTAGTTGTAATTTGAACATTATTTAAACACGCATTTCATTTTAAAATATGACTGCAGATGTTTAACCATAAAACATCTGCGAGTCGTTTTATTTAAGTAAGAATTTTTGTGTACCTTATTGTATAATATTAGTTAAAAAGATGCTGTTCTAAATTATTGTTTCCTAATTGTAATGACCCGTTCATGCCGGGGCAATAAAACTGTATTATTATAGTTAAGTTCTTTAGTGGCGGTAATCCTTTGCAACAAATTTATGTTTTTTAGACAATAGTACACATGTTCGGGTAAACCTTTCTGTTTGGACAATAGGCCAGATGTTTGGGTCGACCTTAATTTTTAGTTGAAAGGATAGACCCTATTTTATGGCTTAAATATATTTTCTGTAAGATTTATCCCCACCGATCCTCATTCGGGTAGTCCTATAAAAGGGTCGGTTTATTTGGATAAGGAGATAGTCTGCCATCTCTCGTCACGAGCACATCTCGCTCCGAGTCGCATAATTATAATTTTACTCTGTCTGTGAATGTATTAAGTGTTAATTTACAAAATATACAATAGTTAGTTCCTGGAAGTGAGTGCTTATTCTAATACCTACACTTATAACCACCAAACAGGTGACCCCGAAGCAAAAAGAGTGATTTGAGTGTAGTGTGTTAAAGTTTAATAGTAGTACGCGAGTTTTCCGTGGAAGAGACATTGTTTTTGAATAACACATCAGAAAAAGTGAGCAGTATAATGAACACCGGAAGCGTTAGCGAACAATCTGCTCCGGAGGTTGCGTCGTGTTTTCCATTTATACCAGAGTGCAAATCGAATGACTTAGAAGTTTGGTTCGCCATAGCAGAAGCTGCGTTTGCTGCCGCCCGCATCAACTCGGAGAAATCAAAATACGCAATGATAATACAGAAGATACCAACTAACATCATAGACACAATGCGTGATGTCATTTTAAGTCCGCCCGAAGACGCTCCGTATACAACGTTCAAGACGATTTTGACAAAGCGTTGTGGTACATCGGAGAGTCAGCGAACACGTCAGCTGCTGGAACGCGAGGACCTGGGAGATGATAAGCCGTCACAATTTCTTCGACGTCTACGAAACCTAGCTGGTGAGAATATGTCGGAATCTACTGTCCGTACACTTTGGCAAGGACGATTGCCAACGGTCTTACAGCCCATCCTAGCAACTGTTAAGGACCAACCGTTGGAGAAAGCTGCGGAAGTTGCAGATGCAGCATTAGAATACTTGCCAATGCGTCCAGCTATTGCAGAGGCCCGAATTCGTCCTACTTCCACCAAACAAGAGGAATCGGTATCGGAAGACATGAAAAAGATGTACGTCAGTAGGACGAGATTGCTTTGCTACGTCGAGAAATCAACGATCCCACTTCACGTGCGCGAGTGCGAGATAGAAACAGATCACGATCTCGCTCACGTCCCAGAAGCCGCGGTCCACGGCCGCGTGATTTATGTTGGTATCACTGGCGATACGAAGGCAACAAAATGTGTTCCACCATGCAGCAAGGCTACGGGAAACGCCCCGGGCAGTCGTTAATGACGGCTAACGACTCCTGCCCTAAGAAATCACGCCGTTTATTCGTCTGTGACCGAGCCAGCAAAATCCAATTCCTCGTGGACACCGGAGCTGACATCTGCGTGTTTCCTCGTCATCGTATCCAAGGCCCGCATAAAAAGTCAAACTACGAGCTTTCTACAGCCAACGAGACAGTGATCGCTACATATGGAATTGCTAATTTAACGTTGGACCTTGGCCTAAGACGAGATTTTACTTGGAGGTTCATAATAGCCGATGTCTCCAAGCCAATCTTAGGTGCTGATTTTTTGGCATATTATGGACTCCTACCAGATCTGCAACGTAGACGTTTGATAGACTCCTCCACCCTGCTTACCTACAAAGCGGAGATAACAGAGTGTCAGGAACCAAGCATCAAAGTCATTAATGGCTCATCACCATACCATGAGCTTCTGCACGAGTTCCCAGATATTATTCGTCCGGATGGCGCACCTAAAACAGTAAGCCACAGCACAAAACACCACATCATTACGACTCCAGGCCCACCAGTTGCGCACAAACCCCGTCGTCTTGCTCCAGACAAGTTGGCCGCCGCTAAAAGGGAATTCGAGGCGATGTTGCGACTAGGATTGTGTCGGCCATCAAAAAGTCCATGGGCTTCTCCACTACACATGGTTCCCAAGAAATATAATCGGGCACTCAATAGTCGGACAGAACCCGATAAATACCCAGTACGTCACATCCAGGACTTTGCACAAGGACTGCACGGGAAGAACATTTTCTCCACTCTTGACTTAGTAAGAGCATTCCATCAAATACCAGTCGCAGAGGAAGACATACCTAAGACAGCCATCATTACTCCATTCGGACTCTTCGAATTTATGTACATGACTTTTGGATTACGTAACGCAGCCCAAACCTTCCAGCGCTTCATGGACGAAGTGAAGTGGGGATTGGACTTTTGTTACGTGTACATTGATGATATTTTAATTGCATCATCATCACATGAAGAGCACCTCAAGCATTTGAAAATTGTTTTTAATCGTCTTAAGAAATATGGCGTCGTCATCAACCCCAGCAAGTGTATTTTTGGTCAGAAAGAAGTTCGTTTCCTGGGATATATGGTAACTGCAACTGGTACTCGACCATTTCCAGACAGAGTTGTCGATATACAACGGTTTAAATTACCAGACAGTCAAAAAGCTACGTGGATTTCTCGGTATGATTAATTTTTACCGTAGGTTCATACCAGGTGCAGCCGCAACTCAAGCACCGCTTAACGACCTACTCCAGGGGAACCTTAAAGGAAATGCTCCTGTGCCCTGGACACCAGCTACTACAAAGGCTTTCGACGCGTGCAAGGAGAGTCTCGCGGAGGCTACCTTGCTTGCTCATCCTCAGCCCGACGCACAGCTAGCATTAATGTGTGATGCATCGGACTACGCCGTCGGCGCAGCGCTGCAGCAGTTTGTGGATAATCATTGGCAACCGCTGGGCTTCTTCTCGAAGAAATTGAGCCCCACCGAGCAGAAATATGCAGCTTATGACCGCGAACTCCTAGCTATATATCTTGCTGTTAAACACTTCAGACACATGATAGAAGCGAGAAAGTTCACTATTTACACTGATCATAACCCCATTACCTTCGCATTTCGGAAGAAATCAGACCAATGCTCACCACGCCAATTTCGACACTTAGATTTCATCAGCCAGTTTTCAACGGATATTCGTCACATTGCTGGAAAAGATAACCCTGTCGCTGATGCATTGTCTCGCGTAGAAGAGCTCGAAACAACTCTAGACTTCAAGGCACTCGCTGACTCGCAGGCGGACGACGAAGAACTTCGAAAATTGCTAAAAGAAAATACGTCTTTGCAATTGAAACGTATACTGATTCCAGGCACGGACATCCCCATAACCTGTGACGTATCAACACAAGCTGTTCGACCATTCATCACCACGCCGTTTAGGAGAATTGCATTCAACACCGTCCATAGACTTTCGCATCCCGGAATCAATGCTACGGTCAAACTTATGACCCAGCGTTATATTTGGCCGTCAATAAACTCCGATTGCAGAAAATGGGCTCGCAGCTGCATCGATTGTCAACGTGCGAAGATCTCAAGACATGTATCTGCCCCTGTTGGATCATTTTCTCCACCGACATCCAGATTTGAGCATATCCATATAGACATAATCGTAATGTCTATATCTGAAGGTTACAGGTACTGTCTCACAATGATAGATCGTTTTACTCGTTGGCCAGAAGCAATACCACTCCAAGACCAAGAAGCAACAACATTGGATCTCACGCTTTGGCACACCATTAAGGATCACATCTGCCGTGGTAGACAGTTCGAGTCGCACCTGTTCAGGCACCTCAATCAACTGGCAGGCACGACGCATTTCAAGACTACGGCTTATCATTCGGCATCCAACGGTATGGTGGAATGTTTTCATCGTCAGCTGAAGGCGGCTATAAAATGTCATCAGGATACACGGTGGACTGAAATTCTCCCTACCGTGCTGCTGGGCATCCGAGCTGCTTGGAAGGAAGATTTAGAGGCTACGGTCGCCGAGATGGTATATGATCAGCCACTGCGGATTCCAGGAGAGTTTTTGGTGCAACAGACGACAATCACCAACAGCAATAGTGCAACGGACTTTGTGAAACAGCTACGGCAACACTTTCAAGAGCTGCGACCGACTTCAGTATCTCGGCATGGCGAGAAAAGAACTTTCATATTTAAAGACCTCAGCACCACTGACCAAGTCTTCGTGCGCCGCGAGGGTCCAAAAGTGCCCCTGCAGAGTCCTTACGAGGGCCCTTTCAAGGTTGTCATGCGAGGGGAGAAGACGTTTGTTGTTAACGTCCGCGGTCGTGACGTTACAATTTCCATTGACCGTCTTAAACCAGCCTATGTGTTAGCTGACCCTGAAAACACTTCAGCTGACGACGAACATCAAGCACCAAGGCAACGGACAACTGAAGACACTGAAGTTGTACATCACGAAACAGATGCACACCAGCGAACAAGGTCCGGAAGGCGCGTCCGCTTCCCGGACTATTTCCAAAGTGGATTTTCGTGAACTGTCATTCACTGGTAGGGGGGTGCTGTGGCGGTTGCAATACGCCAACTTAGATATAGCTTTTAAAGCGGTTGCAATACGCCAACTTATATTTAGCTTTTAAAATAACACGCTTATTAGTTGTAATTTGAACATTATTTAAGCACGCATTTCATTTTAAAATATGACTGCAGATGTTTAACCATAAAACATCTGCGAGTCGTTTTATTTAAGTAAGAATTTTTGTGTACCTTATTGTATAATATTAGTTAAAAAGATGCTGTTCTAAATTATTGTTTCCTAATTGTAATGACCCGTTCATGCCGGGGCAATAAAACTGTATTATTATAGTTAAGTTCTTTAGTGGCGGTAATCCTTTGTAACAAATTTATGTTTTTTAGACAATAGTACACATGTTCGGGTAAACCTTTCTGTTTGGACAATAGGCCAGATGTTTGGGCCGACCTTAATTTTTAGTTGAAAGGATAGACCCTATTTTATGGCTTAATTATATTTTCTGTAAGATTTATCCCCACCGATCCTCATTCGGGTACTCCTATAAAAGGGTCGGTTTATTTGGATAAGGAGACAGTCTGCCATCTCTCGTCACGAGCACATCTCGCTGCGAGTCGCATAATTATAATTTTACTCTGTCTGTGAATGTATTAAGTGTTGATTTACAAATATACAATAGTTAGTTCCTGGAAGTGAGTGCTTATTCTAATACCTACACTTATAACCACCAAAATATGAATGTGGGGTCAGGACTATGTATGTGACTATTGGGTGTATTTATGTATATATTTATTTGGAAGACAAGGGCAGATTGGCCAGCAAAAAGTTAGGGATTCTCAACAGAGCCAAGCGATACTTCACCACCTGGAGACTGGCACCACGTGGAGTACTGCTCTCACCTCTGGGTAGAAGCCCCAAAATACCAGCTCGGCCCACTTGACTCCTTACAGCGCCGAGCTCTTCGAATCGTCGATAATACCGATCTCACGGAGAATGTGGAGCCGTTAGGATTGCGGTGAAACTTCGGGTCTCTCTGTGTAATCTATCGATTGTTCCACGGTAAGTCCTGTGAGGAATATGGCGCCACTATCGCTAATCTTCCATCACACTTTCCGCACCGCACCGCAGTAGAGTTCAATCTTACTACCTGGAAACTATCCGTTCCCGGAAAGTACATACGTTTTCAGTTATCTTTTCTACCACGCACGTGCAAGCTCTGGAATTAACTCCCTGCTTCGAAATTCCTTGGGCGCTATAACCTATCTGTGTGAGTGCTCTCCTTACGGTAGGAAGCGACTTCATTTTGCTGGATGCCTGGATTTGCGAAAATTCATGAGCGGCGGTGACCGCTGACCGTCAGGCAGGCTGTATGCTCGTATGCCTGCAGGCCATAAAAGAAACTCCACAACGAGACCAATCAGTCATCGTAATATCTAGGTGTACTCGGCACTAGGTGGCCGAAGCCCAAACGCAGCAATGGTGATGGGGCCCCTCAGAAGCCTAATATTGAAGTTTTATTCTTTTTTAAACCAAATCTGCGCTATAATCTGTACAAAATAGTTTTATTTCAATGAGTAAAATTCGCGTAAATCTAAAGAACCATTATTATTTTTATGTATCACAAATAAACCTTGGTATCTTTAATAACAATTAAGAAAATAGATTTTGATTATCAATTTTGTTGGTAATAAATTAGTTAGGTTCTTTCTCTGCTTACGGTCTCTCGGGCCTGAGGGGCCCGGTTGGGCCGCCGCGCCGGGGGCCCCTAAGGCCGGGGGCCCGTGGCATTTTGCGCACTATGCCACCCTATTGTTACGCCACTGGCCTGATGGTAAGCGATGCGACCGCTCATGAACAGTAGCAAAACCAAACAACATCTTGAATTACAAAGCAATGCTTGGCATTCCACTGCGCCCGCCATCCTGAGACATAAGATGTTAGGTCTCAATATGTCCAGTAATTACTCTGGCTACAATGTCCTTCAATCCGAAACACAACAGTGCATTTAAACTGCTATTTGACGGGAGAAATAGACATTGCGGTGGTACCCACCCAGGCAGCCTCTCACATATGAGAGACCTACCACCAGTAAAAGTAAAAGTGATAGTAACTTAATTATCAAAAAAGTTTTGAGCTAGCATGCCTTTCGCCTTTCCCACATTAGCACAGAATAGCTATTACTACTCCGCAATAGAAAAGCATTTCGTCTGTATTTAGTGGATGCGGAGGGTGTGCATATTAAGGGTTTTTGCCTAAAGTTGAGCTGGTTGGTACGTAAAGTAATTTTAGACAGTAGTTCAGGACAATCAACAGATCCCTGGGCGACTTTCATCATACAACTTATATCGCCTATCTTAACCTCAAGCGGCAGGAAATGGTATTTTTTACAGCGTTGGTAATAACCTGGGATTGTATGCTGAGTATTGAAGTCTAAGTATCTTAAAAATTTCTTTGAACTTGTTCTATTCTATTAATATAAAAATTGTATTGAGGGTTCCATACTTGCAACGCATATTCTAAATGACTTCGTACGAACGAACAATAAAGTATTTTTAGAGGTTTTAGAGACTGAAAACAGGTGGCACATCTCATAATGAAACCTAGTGCTTTAGATGCTTTACTTATAATGCTTACTTTTATAGATGAGAAACCTAGCATCAGTAAAACCTGGAATACTAGCTAAAACCCCTTGGTGATAAATAATAATCATGAGCATTAGGTACTTCTTCTGTTTGACTGCCCGGCATAGTACCATTCGTGATCTTTTTATTTTGTTCGGACACCCGTTTATAGTGCCACGGGTGTCCATGACCGATACGGGCCAGTGTGCCCTAAAGACCTCCTTAAATCGCCTCTTAACAACAAAATACTCCGTCCATCACATAATTCGCTAGAAGCCTATCAATGTTCTGACTACTTTGTCTACATAATTTCGAGCTCAGAAACTCGAATTCGCAGATAAATGCAGACGGTATATGAAAACATAAATTGCGTCTATTTTGGGTGCCACGCGTAATGCAGATCTATATGTAGGATAAATCAGTGATAAAATAACGTTTACATTACAATGTTTTCGTTTGGTCTGATTTGGAGCACTGAAGTAAGACTGATTAGCTGTGAATATAATGTTGTGTTAGCTTCGCTAAGCAATATGGCTGCGGGCGACAAGTTGAATTACTGTTATGACATAAATAAACAAGTTTCTTATTTACAATACTAATAAAATATTCACAAAAATAATAGATAAACAAGAGTGCAAACTTTGAAATATTTGCAATTAATGTGTCTATGTGTGGATACACTTCCACTATTGACATGCTTGACCTATCTTATCTCATTGAATATATTAATGATCTTTATGTTTGAAAGCACACGGAATTTGGGCCAACTAGAATCAATTAACAATAAATTTCAATACACAAATTCATCAACAAGGTCACAAATATTTGTAAGATTATAGGTATGTGTTATAGATAATTATTTTATACTCAATTCATTAAGCTGTTCTTGGAACAATGTTTAGTTGTGTCAGCACATGTCATCGCACCATTGAGTTTAAGACTAGTATCATATTACATGAAGAGGTATCAATCAAATCCTATTAATTCTTTGTATGTTGATAAATAAAATAAAAGAGTGTGTGTGTTCACATATTACAGCTGTAACAAACTTTATTTATTTATTAGCACACTACCATAGAAGAATGAATTAAATATACAATTATAATTTTTTCAGTTCAAAACAAGTTGCTATAAAAGTTTTTGGGAAAGCCCTTTGATAATTAGTGAACTTCTTGTGTATGATAACAACAATAATTTATACAGTAATAATTAAATTTACAATGAATTTGATGGTCAACCACCACTCACTTTGACAGTGAAGGAAAACATCATGAAGAAACCTGCATACCATGGCGATTTGGACGAAATTCTATGGTTGTAAAGTCAGCTAACCTGTACTAGGCCTCTGAGGTGGACTATTAATCACACTCTCAAAAATACTCTTGGTTAAAGAGGAGGCCCGTGCCGAGTCCGACCTATATGGGCTGATAAAATACAATAAAAAAAATACAATGGACTTACCGATTAAAGCTGGCACTATGCTTTTCGGTACATTGACTTCAATCACATTCACTCGCGATGTTTTTACTGCTTTGTCTTTTGTCTCTTCCTCATCCTTTTTAAAAACATAGTACACTACAAATGCAGTGACCGTCACTAGGGAGAGGCCTAGGGCTACAGGCAGGGCTAGTTTCGTGTTCAATGCCATTTTTCCTAAAAAAAATAAAAAAATATGGTAAATACATATATAAGTCTTTGGAGTTTAGACAGTATGCTAATGTAACAAAAAATGCTATTGAGTATCACATAATTGATATATTTACTTATAGGATTTTACAATAATTCTTTTTTTAAATATCAGTATGCAATAAAAATATATCTCTAGAGTAAAATAAAACCTAATCCTCATTACTTTTTCAGAAAATCTTTTAATACGAGAAATCTCATTGAATGTTACACATTTTATACATTGGATTTTTTAATTAAAATTTTTCAAAATTTGTTATGTGAGTGCTAATAATAAAATGTATCAGACTATATTTTTGTATCATGCTCTCTTCACATATGGACTATTTTAGAACACAAAAATGTTTAGATTATGATGAAATTGATGATTATTACTAATAGATATAACTAATAGATTACAATAAGATTTATTATTTATTATTATTTTTAATTGTTAATTGCTTACTATTCTTGTACTACCTTTATTCATTGACTAGTATGGTTATTGGTATTTTATTATTTATTTAAGTTCATTAAAATAATAGATATTAATTATTGAAACACATTTTGTTTCTGAGGTAGAAATACTCAGGCTAATTACATATGAGTAATCTTTCAGACAATGCTGTCATCTTGGCAGTACCAGCTACAACAAACACCAACAATCAGTGTGTGATGTCAACAAAACCTTGAAATGACACAACATTGTGTTGTAACTTCAATTTTTACACCAACAATGCATCCTCAAGGTTCCCAACGTTATCACCTCATGGATTTATTTTTTATATTATAGTACATTGAATATCTATCTCATTTATATAAATAAACTTAATATTGATGTTTCGGTGTGGAAAATACATACCCCCATAGATTTTCGTGAAGTATGCAAGTTTATGTCCCACAACTCAAGATACTACAAGATGCATTGATAATTCATATCATAAGGCAGTATAATGAACAGTATATCTCATTGCATTTACCTCTATGGTTCAAATATGTTAACACTAAACAAATACTCTGATTTTACATTACAACGATCTATTAGCAGGTATGACATAATAACAAGTGGATGAATTATTTCACAAAGTAACGTGATACTTACTACACACGAAAATATATTTCATATAGATTTACCTTCAAAGTACGAATGTTTTTCTTAAACTAATAACACTTAAACTCGGTCCAGTTGCAAATTCGCAAATCCACGTGAATACTGCAACAATAACAATCTTTCGCGTATATCACAGACCAATCAGGCGTATATCAAAGCGTATTTTAAAATGAATGCACGTAATAATATTATTTTTATTCTGTGGAATATTATTCTTGACACAGCGTTTCTTCTCGTTTCGTTCGTTTTGGTTATTTTTGACATGGAATAAAGCTCAAAACACACTGTTGGTTTTTGTCTTACGCATAGAGTAAAGAGCGGTAAGTACGGGGTCAACTGACCAATCAGGACAATGGAACGTACAAGGTTCTTTCTATGTAGTCTGTGGTCACGTCTTAAGCGTATGTCCTATAATGTGCACACAACAAAAGAATCCATTGTTCAGATCGCTGTAAGACGCGTTGCTCTAGTATTTATGGCCGCTTCTTTACTCTATGCGTAAGACAAAAACCTACAATGTGTTTTCAGCTTTAAGCTGAGTAAAGAGTACAAAACTATGGTAAAGAGCACATCTTATGCTGAAAACAAACTGTAGGTTTTTGTCTTACGCATAGAGTAAAGAAGCGGCCATAAATACTAGAGCAACGCGTCTTACAGCGATCTGAACAATAGATTCTTTTGTTGTGTGCACACTGTCGGTCGAAATTCGAGGGCATGACCTTCAAAAACAAAAAACGTCTGAGACATACAGCGCAACTAACATAAATTGACAAGTGGTTAAATTAGGAACTAGAAATGAAAGTAAAAAATATCTGCAACGCTTTCATTAAAATATTCTTTCATAATTTATACAATGTACATTTATACTAGTAGTCCAATAATAGTAATGATAATAATGTCCAATGTAATGAAATTTGAAGAGAGAAAAAATAACAATTTCTCCGTGCACCACAGCGCTTTTGAGCGATTTGCGATTGTGGACAAACTTGAGTTTACACAAAAATAGGTTTTGTAAATATGGCTACCAGCTTTTTAAGCCAAACTAATATGACATTTCTTAAAACTTACAATTAAATTAGAATTTATAATACATACAAGGCATAATTTGCTTCATTCAATCTGCATACAATTTAAAAATTTTGAATACAATTTGGACATTTCTAATTATTTACATGAGGTGTTGCTGGCAATCTAACTTGACTTAACAGAAATAAACACCGCAGTTCTTTGACCAGTTGTTTGTAAATACTAGACTGGACGTAATTGACAGCCTCCGTGGCGCAGTTGGTTAGACGCCGCCTGTGAAACGAGAGGCCACGGGCTCGAGCCCCGCCCCGAGACAAATGTTTGTGAGACCCAGTAAGTATTGGTCTCGGGTCTGGATGTTTGAGAGACCGAAAAGTCTCTGGTAGTTCCCAAAACCCACGACACAACACTTAATTGATCTTAATGTGGGGTCAGGACTATGTATGTGACTGTTAAGTGTATTTATTTATTTAATTATCAGTAATTAGCCAAAAGTTCGTCTGTCCGTTCATTTAAAAAATGGAAGAAAAACGATCAGAGTATGTGCGTAATAGAGAAATTATTTATAATGTTAAATGTAAAGAATACAAATATGCTCACTTAAAGTAAGAAGTATGGGAACAAATAGTCAGTACCTATTTGTACTAAAGATAATAAAGTATCATACTAAAGATAACGGAGTAATTTTTTATACAATCAAATATTAAGTTATTGATGTTAACATTTCAAAATACACGCGCTGTTTTAGGAATTATAATAGGAAAAAGTTAACCTTGTTATTTGTCTTCAGGTAGTCTCTTTTTTGTTTTCTTTTAAAATGACACTGGTAGTAGAAATATATAAAAAAAGACAACAAGAACAAGACGTGTGCTCGAAACACGATCTTGCCTACTTTGGAATTCACACATTTTATACATAAGTATTTCTAATATGTGTACACGGCATTGTTGCTTAACATTTTTCCACAGTAAATTTATTCTCAATATGTAATCTATGTTTGTGTACAGAATTTAATCAATCACAGTATTATATAATTGATTGATGTGTGATTTAATGTCAATTGAATCATTGTTTTTGACAATAAAACAGTTGCAAACTCGAATGTGATAGTACCACAGGTTATCACAGATAAGAACTGTTTATAATAAGCGCCAACTAGGATTGATTTCATTTAATAAAATATATTATTTATTTGTTTATATAGAGATGAGATAAAGAGTACATAAAAATCGACTCTTCCATCCCTAAAAGCTTAGTCATTGGCAGACGAGAAAACCGTCCTTTGTCAATGAAATTAAAAAATAAAAACGTACGTGGGCCCTCTGACGACCCGTACGAACCATGTAAGATGTGCTCTTTACCATAGTTTTGTACTCTTTACTCTATGCGTAAGACAAAAACCTACAATGTGTTTTCAGCTTTACGGTCCCGCGTACGTAATATAATTTGATACTACTTTCATGCTGTGCCCAGTTTCTCGCATTTTAAAATCAATTAAATAATTATTTGTTAACAACATGGTTATCAATATTTAATAATAGCTTATTAATTAGCAATTTTTGTTTATGACCAGAATATTGGGCACTTTAGGTCTATTTTCCTTTGCGTGTTAATAAAATCTCGTCTTCTTTGCACGTTGGCGGAAAATTTGAAAATATAGCTGCGAGTTTTATTTGGGTATTTATTTTTAGATTTCTGGTAAGATTCAGGATATGATCAATTACATGACATTATTGAATGGAGTACTATTACGTTGTTTTATTTTAAAATTAATGTTTTGATTTCTCGCTGGGAATATTAAATTTTTAAAATTCCAATATCGCCAATAAAAATAGTAGTGCCTTATCTAAGTGTAATTTTTTATAGGTAAGTGGAGTGGATATTTAAATATTAAACTTAATTACACAAGTTATTATTTAAATTATTTTGTAAATAGAAGAAAGACAGGGCAGTATATGACAGAATATGGGCAGTATATACATATAAATATAAACATATACCGTAAGTAATAATATACACAAACACATTACATACATAAACATGAATACATACGCGCCTTTTTATTATAATACGTAAAGGAACATTTTTGTACGCATTTATACGAAAATTGAGCGGTCGGAAAACCATTAAGCCTGAAACTCGGCACAGTTAAAGATTGCACTATGAAAAAGAGATCTAGAAACCCAATATTTAGTTAAAATATGTACTGCAAATTAATTAAATTAATTAAACGAGGCTTCCAACCAATAAAGGAATATGGTTGACATGAGACATAAAATAAGTTAAAATTTGAAATCCTAACTTCCTTATTAATTTTATAACGAAAGTTTACTAGTACGGAGTATGAATAAATATATGGATGTTTGTTACTCTTTCACGATAAAACGGCTCAACCAATTTTGATGAAATTTCGTATAGTGACAGCTGACACCCTGGATTAACACATAGGGCCTTATTAATAAACTCGGATGAGCGAGGGATTAAATTTTAGCCCAAAACTTTAAAATTGACTAATTAATTTTGACCGTTCTTTTTACTTTTATAATCAGTGGATTGCCATAACAGGATTATCATGTTAGGCTGAAGAATGTAGATTTTTATTAATATAGTCATTACTCACTAGCTATTCATAATAATAGATTGAATTCTCTAGCCCAATGCCTAAAGTTAATCCTCGCTCATCCGAGTTTATTAATGAAGCCCATAGGCTGTTTGTCCACCGCCGCCGTCACCGGACCGTCACCGAGAACGAGATGACGGCGCCGATTTAGCGCACATAGGTACATTTACCTTCTTGTTGGTCTGTATACATTTACTATGGCCATGTGTCCACCGCACGCCCGTCACCCGAGAACCGTCATCCCGGCCGCCGATATTTCGAGTACTTCGGCGTGACCGCTAGAACTCGGCACGATTTTATGACGGGCCGATATGCCGGCAATACAAAACACAGTTTGTTCTTGTCCACACAGTACCGTCGCACCGGGCCGTTCGCCCGGTTTTTGTTATGTCTATCATAAAATTTGTAAACAAAAGGCTAATGAAATTCAAATACGATATTTATACATTAATTGGAGTAGCAGAGTCCAAAATTAATTTAATCGCCTACGCCTTCAATCGTACAAAAGCAGAAGAAGCAATTGTCGCCGGTTAAAACTTTTTTTTTCCAAGAGGAAAAGCTATTAAGCTTCCCTTTCAGTATCCCGGGGGAGGCCGAAAGGGGTATGTCAGTGTCTCTGGCCTTTCAGCCCGGTACAAACGCGGATATTGTGGCCGAGCTGGGTCCCTATCAATACTTACGCCAGCATACTGACTAAAAGCCTCTCGATAACGCTCACACGCATTGTGGGCAGCATCGGACATCCCAGGGCGAAGGGCGCCCCGATTTACGTCCGCGAACCGCCCTGCGCAAAACCATTGCTGGGCCGTATGTTACTATTATGAAGGCCCAGATTACCTCCACTTACGCCCCCCTTTCAGACGCCCGCCAAGCTGTTATGGGCGTCCATGACGGAGACGAGGCTCCATCACACGTCTTGGAGTCGTTATACGCGAGGGCGCACGGCCCCCGCCGTGTGCCCAGTGACTCCGATGACCCCTTTAGGTCATCTCTTACGACGGGCAGAGGATACCGTGGAGGAATTCTTGTACCCCCAAACCACAGGGTAAGTCGCCGGTTAAAACTAGCCATCCTCCTAGTTGGTTTTATTTCTATCAAAAAGGAAAACGCGACTACCGCGTATGACAAAGCTCTAGAACTCAGTGGAAGTGAGCCACCGATTTATCGGCGCGGTGGACACACGATCGCCGTCACGTCATCTTAAACTCGGCAAGAAATAATCTCGTTCTCGGTGACGGTCCGGTCACGGCGGCGGTGGACAAACGGCTACATTTAAATACACATATTTGTAACATATAGTTACACACAGTAATTACAATTTTCTACTCCTTCAAATTCGAATGGATGAAATGATGACAAAGCAATATTATAGTCAACGGTGGTCACATTGAATTTGAATATAAAGCATTTAGTACACGAAATAATAGGTTATTGATGTGGACTGGATAGGCTCGCACCCTAATCCCTGTCGCATCGTTTGACGGAATACACATGGCGAAACGGTCGATTCCTGGTTGCTATTAGACAAAACCTCTGCAAATCCCCTCTGGGAAAAAGTCGTGACTTTATGTATGTAATATACGGCAGCGCAGTCGGTTAGACGCCTCCTGTGAAACGAGAGCCGCGGGTTCGATCTCCGCGCCGAGAGAAATGTTTGTGCGGCCCACAAATATTTCTATCGGGTCTGTATCTATAGGTGTGTACTATAGGTGTTTGTGAGACTGAAATTTCTCTCGTAGTTCCTGATACCCACGGCACAAGACTCCATCTTAGTGTGGCGTCAGTACTATGTACGTGACTGTTGGGTGTTATTTATTTATTTATTTACTATGTATGTCTATGTTAAACAAAAAGTATCTGCACCTGAAGGAAGCCGATTTTTCTATTCAATATCAATTATCAGCCCGAAGTGAGGAAATTGAGCCTGATATGGCAAAAAGCTTGTCTCTATAATATCGTGGGACGAGGCGTAATCTAGGTGTTCTGGTAGCAAATCTGTCTACCACTTCCGGGATAAAGGTAAGAGTTTATCTGTGTTGCTTTTTTTGTATGAATATCACGACGAGCGTGTCGTTCCGCTGATTATAAGCGATACGACCGCCCATGGACAGTGGCAAACCCAAACAACACCTTGAATTACAAAGCAATGCTTAGCATTCGGCTGCGCTCCCTATCCTGAGACATAAGATGTTAAGAGCGTTTACACCTTGCGCGCAAAGTCAACTATAGGTATTTCTTCGTTAATTTCACGCACACATAAGCGACCGAATCTGTGTGCGTAGAGCTGCATGCCGCGTCGGCTCGCTATACAGTCAGCGCAACCAACTTTGATCAGGGCGCTTCAAAATTCTAATATTCAATTGAAATGTAACGTATGATTTATATATTGGTAATATTATGTCATAAAAACATTTTATTTGCATTATAAGTAGACAAATATTACTGTGCAAGCAATGAACAATACAAATTAAGATACTAATCATATTTTCGTTATTGTTACATTGTTAAGTTGCATTCAAATCACACACACACACACACGCACGCACGCACTGCACGCACGCACGCACGCACGCACGCACGCACGCACGCACGCACGCGCGCACGCACGCACGCACGCACGCACGCACGCACGCACGCACGCACGCACGCGCGCACTCACACACACACACACACACACACTTACAAGCATACCATATAAACACCATGCACCTGTCATTCAGACTCGTTACACTCACTCAAGTAATCTACACAGTTATTTGAAAGATAAGAAACAGCTGTGATGTACCGCTGGTTCGTATCGACCCGTCAGCCAGCTAACGATACTTAGGCCCCGCCTACCGACGACGCTCGCGCCGGCCATCGCACCAGGGGCCCTACTATATAAATCCGAAACGAAGTTCGAAACTTCGTGACGTTTTTCGTTTCGAAACCTACTCTGTAACACGAAATTCGAAACTTCGGATCGAAGAATGAATTATTCCAATATATCGGCAATACGAACATTTACAGAGTAGGTATATGTGTATCGTCACAAACTTCGTTCGTCTGAAGTTTCGTTTCGGATGAATATAGTAAATAAAAACGTAAATGTTCGTATTGCCGATATATTCGAATCATTCATTCTTCGATCCGAAGATTCGAATTTCGTGTTACAGAGTAGGTTTCGAAACGAAAAACGTCACGAAGCTTCGAATTTCGGATTTATATAGTAGGGCCCCTGACCATACACCAGACGCAATTCGTACTCGACGCAGACCGCTTGTTGCTTTTCGCCGTGCTTTGGCTTGTGACACTTACGCTTGTAAAGACTGTACTTTGTAAATATAAATAATTATAACCGTTGTGCTGTTTCCTTGAAGAAGCTACCCAGTTCATCCCTAAATATTGATAAGATGTTCTTCCATTATAATATGTAATTGCTATTAAAAATTATGTACGATAAGTTGGTGAAAAAAAATATGTTCTTGACGACAGTTTCTGAATAATTTCGCATTGTTTAAATTTTTATTTTTCAGGAACTAAACATAAAAAGATTATTTTTCTCAGCAAAATCCCTCCATAAGGGTCTTATTAGTCGGATAATATTTTTATTTTTATCTTATATTTAGTGATTTCGGATATCTTATGCTTCTAAATTGCCACTTAAAGCCTAAATAACGAAACTAGTGTTCAGTAATCCTTATAGTACTCACAAATTATCCATCAATCTATAATATTTTCCACCAAAACCTCTAGATGACAACCTTTTCTAAAATTAGTACTAATTATTTTTCCTTGAAATTGTTTATTGGTGGCTATTAACTCATTTGAAAAATCCTGTTTTTTAGCCAAAAAGCGCGCAAAGGGTATAAACGCTCTTAAATCTCAATATGCCCAGAAGTTATTCTGGCTAGAATTTGCTTTCAAACCGATACACAACAGTGCATTTACACTGCTGTTATATTGAGAGACCTACTACCGGCATGTATGTAATAAATAATACCATGATAATATTACTTATGAAACTTTAATAAACAAAAATAGGTTGCATTAATAAATTTGGTTGCAATGCAAATAACGCAAATAAGAAATATTTTTTGACGCTAGTATTGTCAAATCCATTTAAAATCAAACTAAAAAGACATTAAATATTCTGCCGATTTTCCAAAGATCGCAAGATATTATAGTGTAAAAAAATAGCAATTTTCCGATTCCAATTCATAAAATTACTCGCTCGATCTAAGTTCCCATAAGCGCTCAGAAAAGGTTTTGAAGATAAATGGATATATCCGGAGTAACACAACGAATCTGAACCTTTTCTTTGAGCTTCTTTGATATCTTTTGAACAAGATGACTTGGGATGTTACTTTAGGTAATGCACCGTACTATAATAAATAGATTTTATTTCTATTTATAGAAAAAAGCGTTATTTTTGAAAATAAACTTTAAAGTTTAAAGTACTTCTAATTTATTAGTTCTGCATAAAATGTCTCACCAGAATAATAATAGGCCTTTTGTGATCAGATAGCAAAGAGCCAATTTTTTTATCAGAGTCCATAAAGTTATGGAAACCTTAGTATTTTAATGGTATCGTGCATACTGCGTGGGATGTTAAATGAAACCCGAATAAAAGCAATTAATATGTGAAGAACGTATTAAAGTCATAAAATATACCAAAAAGTGCGTGGTGGCCTGTTGGCAGACGGACCGAACGCGACTGCCAACATGTTGACGGTGGTCGCGGGTTCGAATCCCAGGGCACACCTCTGACTTTTCGAGAGTCATGTGTGTATTGATAGTCAAGCACTACGCACTAAAACAAGGAAAACATCGTGAGGAAACCTGCATACCGTAGCGATTCATAAGAATTTTTATGGTTTGTAAATCCACCAACCCGCATTAGGCCAGCGTGGTGGACTATATGGCCTAACCACTCTCAATCATACTCTCGATTGTAAAGGAGACCTGTGCCCTGCAGTGAGACATTCATTGGCTGCTAAAGAAGAAGAAGAATGTACCAAGATGGTAAAATGGAGGCAAGGGCGGATCCAGGGGGGAGGTCGTGGAGGTAATGAACCCTAGGCTGGCCCCAGATTTACAGAATTTATTATCTTGTTGATAAAATTTATAAGCACAATTAATTCTTTGTGTGTCTATAAATAAAGTAAAAAAAATGTGTGTGTTCATAAATCACGACTGTAACAAACTTTACGAATACATTATTATGAATTCTAGTATTGAAATCGGACCCAGTGTTCGGTCAAGAACAATATGACCCCCGCTGGCGTAGAAGCTGGATCCACCCTCGAAAGGATTTTAGAATGCAGTGTATGTTTCGAATAGGTATTCTGGGTGTTAATAAAATTCATCGTCATCACTATCAATTTAAATTCAAGGTCAATATTTATGCCAGGAATATGCTTCCCTAAATCTAGTATACATATAAATAAAATTGAAGTGTCTGTTTTAAAAGTGAAAATAAAAAAAAATGTCTAACTGCATATCGTTATATACACGATACGTGTGCCGAAAATGATATTTAAAAAATTGTTGTCTGTCTGTCTGTCTGTTTGTTCCGGCCAATCTCTGAAATGGCTGGACCGATTTTGACGGGACTTTTTTTGTCAGGTAGCTGATATAACAAGGAGTAACTTAGGCTACATTTATTTTAGAAAAAATCTTTTATTTTTAGAAAAACAAATGTTGCAATGCCCGCGCGCAGCTCACGCGCATGCCACCACTGGGCCGTAATAAAACTAATACAAAAAACTGAAAATAAATGTGTAACGGGAGTTTAGTGTTTACCGCCGCTAGCTAAGAGATGGCGCCACCGCAGAATTAGATCGCGGTATGGTTTCGTTACAAAGGTAAATAAAAATGCAAAAACAAAAAAAACTAATTAACTTATTTGTTAAATTCCACGCAGATGAAGCCGCGGGCACAGCTAGTAATAAATAAGTTTTTAAAGTCGATTACTATAACCTATTGTTTTACATAATAATGATAATGTACTGAAGTCTATATTAATGTTGCGGGCCTCACATTTTTTCGTGTCATTCGGTTTCATGTCTTAAAGAAATTATTTTATGATGATGCTATCCTCCGTATAACCATTTAGATGTGGTGACAATATAATATGAAGAAAACTTTGGAAAGTCGTTAAACTTTAAAACAATACAATATGCATCCCAGGAGCTTTTTGTTCTTGAACCATATTCTTTTTGATATTATATTATTCATGTAGCCCTGAGAAAATGTCGTATGGAATTTTCATCATTCTGATAAATTATTCAGGGTATATCAAGAGTGCTACCAAAAACGAAGGGTGGTAGTTATAGTGACTTCAGACACAATGTAACTAAATTTTGTGCAAAAAATTGTGACTTTTTTGTTATTTTTTTTCCATCGTCTTATTAGGGTAGTAAATAGTAAATGGTGTACACCCCTTTATTGTTAAAGACGCTATGGTACGCAAGGTTTTAAATTATTATTTTAGCAATAACTACTACGACGATATTTTAAAAAAATCACGATAATAATAATAAATTATGGAAATGTCTCAAAAATGTCGTTTTCGTACACACCCGTCGATTCCGCTAGCGTGCGCCCAATAACCCATAATAGTCGGATTTGTTATATTTTTTTATTGTCTTGACAATCACGAAAGGCTCGTCGCTGCAGGCGGCAGTCTTCGAGTCGAACAAACATGCAGCGGCCATATGTGCGTCGGTACCTGCCTCCGAATAATATGCACGAGGCATATCATGGCGGTAATCGTTTATATGAAAACACTGATGGTTTTCTTTTGTAATTGAGTGAGCTTTAGAATTATAAATAAACGCGTTTATATTTTTTCCATGTTTCACTATCACGAAATGCGACTTGGAAGTTATTATTCAAGCATGTTATGTATAAGCAAAATTTGTCAGCACGGAATATTTTACAGTTTGTTTTTTCATGATATTCAATATGCAATTCCACGCTGATTGAATCGTGAGTTAATACAATATTGTTAATATTATTTTCCTCGCAGATTTTGAATATGTAGTGACAAAGAAAGAGCAACCTCGGATATGTTTTGGTACCACTTTGAACAGAGAGGTACTGCCCACAAAGGGGCCCACTATGAGCCCCTTCATGAGACGCAATGCTTTTGAAGTCAGACCCAATGTGGGACCCGGAACGTATGATCAAACACAGGACGCCTTTTACAATCTCACTCACAGGGTTAGTATTAACAGTTAAGTATAGCGTATTCTACAACTGGCTAACTAAAAAACAGGCATTTTTGAACGTAACAGGACAGTCCGATTCAAGTGCACCTTATAGAACGTACAGTGCAATGCAGTTCAGATAGCCCCATTAGCAAGAGATGATAGTAAAATAACGCGGGTCGCTATTATGGTGACCCACTTGAAATCAGATTACAGATATACATGGGCTGATCCTGAAACGCAATGAACTTGCAAAGGCGTTAATAATAGCTGGCCAATTTTCCTACATCGCATAGACTGTTGGTAACTCATGTGAAAATATTAGACACACATTTCGATAATTCGTATCTGCTATATTATGCTAGTTCCTTCTAGATCATGGTATTTGGTTTTCTACCAGTGACTTTAGCACGGGTTTATACATTAAAATGCCAATTAAAAGAGCAGCTTGTCTCCGTGTTTATATTCCGCTACTATTAAAAAGCCAACGATGTTTTTATGGTTTCCAGGTATACAGCAAGTATGGGTTAGGAGCGAGAACATCACGTTGGCTGACTAAACACGAATATCAACCACCGCCACAAGAACCGCCTCCGAAGCAACGCGTTCGGCAAAACTGCGCGCCATTCAATTCAACGTCAAAGAGAAAGGGAATATTCAAAGCCTCAGATTATCCCGCGTAATTAATATTTTATTTTATGGAATCTCCGTTGATGTGCTTATGCACTAGAATCTTTATAAAGGATGGTTTGTAGCCAAGGGTTATATCACTTAGATAGTTTATGGACCAGGAGAGGTAGCAAATAAAAAATCCACGAGTCGCGCTTTTTCCCTACAAAATATAATCAATATCACATTATTTACAGAGAGCACCTATAAGCATGACTCGTGAGTAACATGATATTAATTCTCATTATCATTTCAGTGCTTGTGATTACTGTCCAGAGTACAAAAAGAGGGAAATGAAATTTGCTTACAGTTTTAATGGCAAAAAAGTTTTAAAATGCGCTGTGCAGGTAATTTTGTCTGAAATTTAATTATTTGATATTTTTTGTTGTATCAATCTATTTCTGCTTTCTTGTGTTCTTTCTACGTTGTAACCGTTGTAACAGTGTGTATTTATTTGCAGATAAAATGCGTGCCTTATAATTTAGATGCTTGTGGTGTGTGCGGCTGCTCTTGTTCCGCTCAAGGAGATTATTGGCAATTTGAAAATCGTATATTTTTGTGTAGAAAACACTACACAAGGCTATTTCAACATTGTTTAGCAAAATTCCAGGGCGCCAAATTGGCCGAATTTAAGGTAGAGCTCTCTTTCTCTCATTATTTTAAAAATAGCACTAAAGTCGCCATGCTGGCGACACAGCCCGTGGACATGTTGACTGCAACTTTCAATTTTTTTTGTCGCCGACATGTTACCAACAGAATCAATTTGCAATGAGTGAAGTCGCCGGCCAGCCCGCCAACAAGTTTTGGGCATGAGCCTGCGTAACGCGGCGGGCCAGCTGCTTCGATGTGTAGTGCGCTTAAATATCATAATAATAATATTATTGGGATATAGTAATGTATACATCTAAACAATTTCATAAAGCGATACATTATTCTTTTTTCCTTTTGCAGTCAGTGAGGGACTGCTTTTTCGCTCACGCTCATAATAGTTGTAAAGCTGCCCTTAAAATAATGAAAAGCGAGGAAATTGTGAAGAAACTAAGAAAGGAAGCTTATCTGGACTTATATTTCCCTCAACGTAGAATTTGCAACTAGATATATTTCCTGTTGTCCTGTAGGTATGAATAATTTTATTTCGTTATTATATTCTATAAATAATTCTTACATGTTTACATATTATTGTAATGTTTTGTTTTATTTTCCTCAATAAACATTTTTTCAAAGGTATTTTTTATTTTGGCAACCCAGTCGCTATCAATCATCTGACTCGTCGACAACTTTCCATTTATTATTTATTTTGATAACGAATCGATATAAAGAAAAGTGCGAGTGAAAACATGAAACTTGATTCAAACAATAAACTGATAAACGCTGAGAATGGCGCTGAAACGCCGGAAGATATTGACCCAAGGCAGAACGCGGAAGATATTATCGATGAGATATTGGCCGAGTTCACAGAGTCAAGATCGCCCCCGGTGAGGAACGGAAGCGGCATCCCGGACAATTTGTTCAACATGATTCAGCCGCCGCGTACAAGGACGCCAGCGAATTCGCTATCAGAGAGCGCCACAATAGACGACATAGATCCTGCTTCGGATCTTGGCACATCAATCAGAAATAAATGTTTAGAACTTGAAGAGATACTGCAGAGCCTCAAGTCTCGCTTGAATCATGTCGTGCTCGATGAAAATATTGTGCTAAGCCCTGAAGCCAACTCACTGGAAGCTGAACTTGAACATGATTTGGACACTGATTGCCAAGAAGACATTTCCTTACAAGAATTCCTTGAGTTGCTTCATTCTCAAAACAAGATAAATCCAACGACGGGTGTACAATGATCATGCAGAACTAAGAAAATTATAACAATAAGGAAAAACTACATGAATTTATTGTGTGCAAATTTATAATTAGATTTTAATCAAAAACCAATTAAAATTTCAAACATAAATTGTTGTATTATTATGACCGAAGAAATGAATAAAACTGTTTGTGAGTAAAATATATTTATTAATTTTTAACAACATATTCTAGGTGACATAACCATTAAAAAACTAATAGTAGGCACTATAATATATCACAACATTGTTTATAATTTATTTGTATTTTGAAAATAGTGTGAATGTAAATATAAGTAGGTATTTTATAAAATACCATGATTGAACATCATTAATTAAAGAAAAGAAAATTATACAAAGATTTACATGAGTTAAATAGTTTATAGTGCACAAGTCAAGATAAAATAGCTATGGAATATGCGTAGGAATTTTTAATTCTACGCATATAAATGAAATACCATGAATAAACTTAATATTAATTATTAGAAACACTTACAATTATTATTAGTAACTTTGAAAAGATCTATCCAAGTATGAGCTGACAGTTTTAAGAATGTTGTGATACCACAATGCAATGAAATAAATAATACAATTTTTACTTATTTTATTTTGTATATATAATATGAGAATATAGTACATATTAAAGGTTGTTATAATATTAAAGGTTCATTTAAAAATGAAGAGTTCTTTGTGATTGTTTTGTGATTGTCGGTAAATGTAAACATAATATACTAATATAGCTCACTTGATGAAGACAATTACATCTCATCAAACATTGCATCTATGTCCGGATCAAAGAACATTTCAGTTGATTCGGGAACAGTATCTACTTCATACATTTGACTCTCATCGTGGCTGACTGCAGTTTCAAACAAACTTTGACTGTTCTCTGATTTTATAATAAAATCAACTCCTTTGTCTTTTATTAAAACATGGAGATCCTGACGATTGCGATTAGTCAAACCAACTTTAAACTTTTGAAGCCAATTATTGTAATGTGACGGATCACTTTTTAAGCATTCATTTCTAAAACGAGTCATGGCATCTAAAGCTTTTGTATAAGTGCCATCCAAATTATAGATGAGAAGGCTTTCAATAGCATCAGTCATTTCTGGTACCAGCTCAGCCAGTGGTTTACCTTCATTCAGGAGTGATGTGAAATCCCTGACTGGATTTATAGTGCCTATAGTACATTTATCATTGGAGACACTATTTGAGGGGAGAGTAATTTTTTGAACACCAATTTCTTCTTCATTTTTACTCTTTATACTAATCATTGGTTCGTCGACACCACTGACATCTAACAACTTCTTTCTTCTTCTCTTAATTCTTTCTTCTACTTTTTGTAATGTAAACATTGCCTTTATTCTTTTCAATGGTTGCTGAGTTCTCTTCTCAATTGGGGGTGGTATTTTGAATAAATTCATAATATCTTCTCTAGGTGGGGGCAGAGGTTTATCAGGATTTAATGCACGATAAGCAAAGCAGTCCAAAATATATTGAATAGAAGGACTTATAATTTCCCCAGTAGGAAATGCTTCTGTGCCATCAAAAGTTTCATCATAAGCCTCAGTCAAGTCCATGGCTTTGATAAGATCTTTCATGGCTTGCACTTGATCCTTTGTGCATGGGAATTTTTTTGTAGTATTTGTGGGAAACAACATATATTTTATTGTTTCTTTGTAACACAGACTTGCCATAGACAAGCACATATAGCCACTTGTATCAATAACAGGCATCAGTACAACCATTTTTGGTCCATTGTTATTATTATATACTTGTCTAGCGATACCAACCAGTTTCTTTTCATGAAGAATTTTAACTAAGCAGGTAATTGCTTCTTGAGCTTTATTATCTCCCTTTCTTCCAAACACATAAGACAAGCCATTGCCATTTAAATGCTGCCACTGTACATTGCTAGCAAGTGTGAAACCGTACAGTGTCAACGATCTAATACCTGATTGGTACAACATTGATTCATCTAACTCAGATACAGGAATGCTTCGATGACCCATATTATAAACTTTTATTACATCTGATGGGTCAATCTTTGATTGATCTTCTGGATTGTAATAGATTGTATCTTTAACAACACCCTCCGTGGTGCTTGACTTCGATGTACCACGATCATTGACACTTTCTTTCCACTTTTGAATAACTTTGTCATCTTTAAGTCTGATATATGAAGTAATAGGTATTTTTATGTATGGTCCAATACTTAAGTCCACATTCCAAGGTGATGGCCTTATAGCCCTCATTTTGTGGAATTGAAGATACTGCATGATTTCTTTAAATGTTCCAGTTTGACCATTGGTTTGTTGAACAAACTCTCGAGCCATTTGTAAGTCAGGATTTTTATTGTCTTCATCATAAATATCAGGACCAAATATATCAACTTCATATTTATATTCTTTTAGCCCCTGCACAATCTGTAAACAATATTTATTAGATAGTATCTGGTCAATGTTTAAAAGAAATTCATATTTGATATCTCCATCGCACTCTCTAATTGCTATTAGTATAGGTTGATAAAAAAGAGAACTGAAGAAAGTTATGTTAGATGTAAACACATATCCTGAAGGCATTGGCAATGATGATTATTCTTCTATTTCATATTATAGAGATAGTGTACATTTTATGAATTTTGCAGCATGTCTTTCTGATACCAACCATGTCACATTAACAAGATAACTCCAGACCACACATACATTGTTTTTTTTTTAGGTGGAATATGCGTTGCTGATTGCAGTTATCAATGTGTAGCATGTTATTTACATACATATTACACATGATCCTGATGTGGGCCGTGTAGCTAAAGTTGACACTGTGTTACAAGTGAAATAAGCCTGTTGTTTGAAGAACTCCAAAGGTCATTATTTTGGTGCTGCTGTTACTGTATCAATTCAAAAACATAAACAAGAGGAATTCACTATTCACATATTTTTGAGTTTATTTTCCATCATTGTATTAATTATTACAATTATACTGACAACAGTTAAAAATTCAATAACATTACCATTTCCAAATTTTTTTCACTGCGGGTGTTCTTTTGGAAGTTTGTAATGAGAATTATTTTCATTTTGACAAAATTCACACCACTGACTTCATTCTGGACATGATCAGCAGCTACAGTGAGAGCTTCTATCCAATCACCACTTTTCTTAGAGGGCTGAAAAATATATACAGTCATTAAGTAACTTCCTCACTTGACATTATGTATTACATGTATTTATATGATAATAAAAAGTCTTACTTCTTCCGGTAAGTCACTTATACATTTCCAAAGCGGCGACTGCAGTCTGAACATTGTTTCAATATTTCTGAAACCACCTTCACATTGCTCTGCCATATTATTCAGGGTCTTCTTCGATCCCAATAATATTACACCAATGTAGTCTTTTCCATGACTTAATATTTTGCGTTCAATAATGCGAGCAGTAAGTTCTCTTGCTTGTTTAAAGAAACTTTCCCCACCTTTCCCTTCTTCCTCGCTCATATTTTTCCCCACATCGAGAATGATAATTATTCCTTGATCGATTTTTTTTACCATTTTTTATTTCTTATCCTTGTTAGCATATGAACAAAATATTGTGATGCTAGATGTTGTTGATATCGTGTTGTTAATGGAGTAATATACTTATCAAAAACTTCAAAAAATGATTAGCTACAAAATCCTTTTACACATCCTTTAGTCTGGTGCAAAGAATAGACCCAGGAACAGTGCACCCAGCTCAGTGTAAGATAACTTACCCAGAGTATTTACTATGAAAATTGAAAAATGCTATTCAAACCAAACGGTATACAAACGAGTTGCAACTTGTTTTGATAATTTTGACTACGTCTGTGATTTTGACTTTTATCTCTCAGTTTATAATTTATATGTATTATCTATGGAATCACAAAGTACCTAAAATGCGCGCCACTTCTTAAAAATTTACACTACTTTTATAATCTATGGCGCCACTCGTCCACCTATCAGTCATGTTTGCATTTTTTCCATTTTCTACTAATTGAGTTATATTTCACAGAAAAACATTTTGCCCTGGAGCTCATTCAGTTTCCTTGCTTGGCACCAATTTAATTCGCAAAAATGTTTTTGAAAGTTGAACGTTTTTAGCGCCATTTCGCGCCCTAATCAGAAATCAATGAGTAAAAGTCATAGACGGAGAAACTAATAGACGGAGTCACACGTTCTATCCCTTTACAAAACGAAATAGATTAAACATAAGAGAAACATAAGGTTAATGTAAGGACCGAAACTGCGTTAAGCGGGCGCCCGCGACGGGCAACCGTCGCGCGTCTCCTCGCGTGGACACGCGGGCGGCCTCCGTGAGAACGCGACGGTCCCCGTTGCCGGTACCCGTCGCGGAGACCGGATTTACGCAGTGTCGCTGGTTCAATTTTAAAGGTGTGCATGTACAGTCGTGTCGATGGAGAGCTTAATATATTATAACATAGCAAAACGACGACTAGCAAAAAAAAACGACAGCCAGGAAGGCTGTTTATTGAATTTAGGTTGCTAGGCGGAGAATTTGTTGTAAAGTTCAGTAAATTAAGAGAAAATGAAAACTCATTTTACAAATATTTTCTAGTTTCGATAACGGTCTATGGCGAAATATTTTCGAAACTGGAACCATATTTGAAGGTCAACAATTTAAGGGTAAAATCTGTATCAGTCATATCACCAACGGTAAGGCTGGCAATAACATTGCGCTAAGTAAAAAATCTTTATTTTTGCTCAAGTATATTCATCATCATCATCATCTCAGCCACAGGAAGTCCACTGCTGAACACTCGTGCCGTGCTCGTGCCGAACACCTGAACTCCTGTTGGAAGCGGTCTGCATCCAGCGACTTCCTGCAAATGTCGTCCGTCCACCTTGTAAGCGGGCGTCCGACATTTCGCTTGCCTGTACGTGACCTCCGCTCTAGAACCTTTCGGCCCACTGCCACTTCAACTTACTAATCCTTTGCGCTATCTCCTCATTTCTGAGTCGATCTCGTAGGGAAATACCGAGCATAGCCCTCTCCATTGCTCGTTGAGTGATTTTGAGCCTTCTAATGAAGCCCAAAGTGAGAGGCCACGTCTCGGTGCCGTATGTCATCACCGTCATGTTCCCGCTTGCGGACACCGCGCGCTGTACCGCGCGTGCCCCCGCGACGGGTTCCGACGCACGGAGGCGGGCTTCGCCGCGCGGGTGTGGGACGCGCCTCCCCGTGCGGGACGCCGGCGCGGATACCCGCGACGGAGCACTTTTGTATGAAACCGCGCGAGTGCCCGCTTAACGCAGTTTCGGCCCTAAGGAAGAGATGCAGGCTTTTGTATGCTGTCCTTATCGGCGTAACCGCTTGACTCAAGGAAATTTGACGTTTTGGAGGCAAATATTAAAGGTGAAATCACACTAAAGGTCAAACCACACTATAGAGGCGCGGCGCTGCACTGCAGAGGAGCGGCGCGGCGCGACCAATATAGTTTATATGAGTTTGTATGACATAAACCGCATTAGAACGGCACGGCAGCGGAGAAGCGCGGCGCACCTCTTGCGCCAGTGCGTTATAGCTTACGGCAGCGGAGCGGCGCGACGCGGCAGATTATTCATTTCAGTCTGCTCACGAACAATGCCCAACCAAGTCTCGCACGATGGACGATGAAAAAATAATTGATCTTGTCAGGAGTTATCCTGAATTGTACGATTTGGAGAATAAAAATTACATGAACCAAATCAGAAAAACCAACATATGGAAGGAGATAGCTACACTATTGGATGTATCTGGTAATTAAAAACATTTCATTTTTACAAATTTGTTATATGTATATTATCGATTTTTTGCTGTGAAAGTATCACTGATAAAAGTGCTGCAGTGCACGTGCTGCTTCGCAATGGCTGCGAACAAAAGTGTCGCGCCGCGCCGCGCCGCGCCGCGCCGCGCCGCGCCGCTCCGCTCAATTGTCGCGCTAATGCGGTTAGAAACGCGCCGCTCCGCTGCAGTGCAGCGCCGCGCCTCTATAGTGCGGTTTGACCTTTAGTACGTTCCATTTGACGATCGCAACGACCACGCTCACGACCGCGATATTTACCGTTCCACATGCTCGTGAGCGTTACGATCGCAAACCCAAGTGGAACGGGTTATGGGGCGTTTTGAGCGTTTAGGTAATAAATATTTTAAAATAGCTATAAAAAGGTTAGGTTGCATTATGCGTTTCAAGTAATTTTCTCCGGTGACATTTTTGTTGTTTTGACATTTCAAAATCCCGCCAATATTCTTAACCCTTTTCTTGGCAAGATTGAATTTTTTTAAATATCGAAATAATATTTATTTAAGTTACACAAATATAACATTTATTAAAAAAAATGAAACAAAATCTGATTAATTTTGGAAAGGAGATCGGTCGATTTCCTAAGGATATTGGGCCTAGTAGTGAAAACTTAACGGACACAAATGAGACCTAGAATTAAATAATAAGGATTCTTAGAGTATATACATATAGAGGGAGCGCTGGTACTTGAAAAACGTAGATAAAAATGGTGGTGCCGGGGCCACCTTTTTTTTCCCGCCAATCAGTATGGATTCAGACAGCGTGGGGTACACATGAAATCTTCTACAAAGAAAAATCTTAAAATGCCATTTTGCGTCATTAAATTGTGCCCAAATTCTACCAAACGCATAATTTATAAGTATATAATTAGCTACCATAGGTAACATTGCATATTTATTAATATATCGGGAGATATAATCGACGGAATTTTACTAAAAAAAAATTAGAATTAGCGCGCTTTCTATAGACATATTTTTCAGTGTTGCAAATTTATAAAAAAATTAATAACTCGATATCCTGGTAAATTGTTTTAACTGTTTTTTAATATAAAAAAAAATATATGAAAAAAACAATTTGACGTTATATTAAACCGACAAAATAAAATTATTGCCACCATTTATTTAATATGACAACGAGTTAAAATTTACTAAGTTTGTGACTAAATATGACTTGTAATATAAATATTTTGTAATTCTCTGATCTTATATAATTGGACATAATTTTTAAATCGGTCTGACTTTAATCCGGATTTTGAATATTGGCCGCCATTTAAATTTTAGAGCCTTAGCGCGACTTCTGGTAGGAGGTATATATTTAATATTTAACGGCCGTCCCCGTGTACCGGTAACATAAATTCATAGACGGAATTGAATATTTTGGCCGCCATTTTGAACTTTTTTGTTATCAACCCGATTGCTCTCAAAATTAATATCTGGCAGTTCCGGGGTACGGATAACATAAATTTATAGTCAGAATTGCATATTTTGGCCACCATTTTGAACTTTTTTGTTTTTAACCCGATTGCTCTCAAAATCAATATCGATAGATAAATGATAGATGTTAAAGATATGTAAACAACCAAATCTATATAATGTTTTTTTAGGATACCCCTGGATCGAAAAATAAGACGCCAAAGCGTTAATATTATAAAAAAGAGTCGTTTAGAAGACTGTTGGATACCTACAAAATATTTTTATTATAATTAATATTATGAGAATACATTTTTAATTTTTAAATCGTAGTGAACCAACAATGTAGACGGTCGACCTGGTTAAGGTTTCAGGAAGTCGCTGGATGCAGGCCACTTCCAACAGGTCAATGTGGAGATCCTTGGGGAGGCCTATGTTCAGCAGTGGACTTCCTATGGCTTTTTATGGCTGAAGAGAGAGAGAGAGAGGGAGAAGGAGTCAGAGAGAGAACCTTATATTTTGATTCTGAGAGCTCTGGCAGCCACAATACTTTACCTATAAATGTGGCTTATTGGTACCGAGAAACCCTCAGATATTAATTTGAGAGCAGTCGGTTCAATAAATTAAAGTTCAAAATGGCGACCACAGTTTTTTAATCTACCTATTAATTTGGTTTATTAGTGCCGACTGCCAAGATACCCGCAGATGTTGATTTTGAGAGCAATCGATTCAATGACTAAAAATGGCGGCCAGTTTTTTTAAATCTGATTATGTACTTGGCTTATTAGTGTTGACATAACGTGAGATGTTGATTTTGAGAACAATTGGTTCAATAAATAAAAATTTCAAATTGGTGGCCACAGGTTTTTTAAGCCTTACTATGAATTTGGCATATTGGTGCCGAGATACCCTCAGATACTGATTCTGAGATAAATCGGTACAATAAGTAAAACTTCAAAATGGCGGCCACGATTTTCAATACCGAATACGAACGAAGCTCGGCTATCGAAGCATAGGGACTAAAACATTTACCATTTCACCACCAAGCATTTTCAATATTGCAATGCTATTGTATAATAACGCACAGGTAAAATTACGTCGTATTCGCAGTGAAAACGTATTCGGAATTATAGATAAACGTGTTAAAATAGTCGCCACAATTTTTCATTCTTTAAAATATTATGTATCGATATTGTTATTGGGACCAAAAAACGTAATTAAATTTTGATACAGTTGGGGAAAATATGTTAACCGGCAACCCTAATGCAGCAATGCTACCAACATTACGACCAAGAAAATATCTACGTTTTTGAAATCACAAATGTATGACAGCGCTCCCTCTATATGTATATACTCTAAGTAAGGATTTAATATCCTTTAAATATAATATAGTCTTTTTGAGCTACGATATGGGGTATTTAAGATATATCCTCTTAAAGTTTTACAAAAACTACCATATTCTACTATCTTCACATATATCTTATTTGGACAAAATTTAATATTTTCTGTAACTATGTAAATAATATCGTTTAATAATATTGTAAAATGTATTACATTATTATAAACACGTTAAATACTTTCCGATATAAAGTTGATTAAGAAAGGATTTCTGGGGGTAGAAATATCGGTTTCAAAGTAGGTAGGTCATTCTAAGGCTCAGTTGCACCAAGTAACTTTGCCAATACCATTGCCTATGAAAATGTCATCGCCATACATTTGAGATGTATTTGACCTTGCGAATGTATGGAATTGACAGTTTCAAGGGCAAAGGTATTGGCAAAGTTACTTTGTGCAATTGAGCCTTAAAAGGGAATGATGACGGTAAAAATGTTGGTATTGATAATAAGAAACACATTTTGATAAGAAAAAGTTCTATTGAACTTGTTCCTAAACAATATCTCATGTACCTTGTAGTAACAATACATTGTCGAGGTGCTTTGCAATAGGTGTGATATCATTTTGGTACCTAGCCCAACCAAGGTACCACATAATAGTCATTACATGTGCAGAGCATCCCACTGTCCTTTCGATTGCAATGCAATTACAATAATATTGTATTATTGCATTGTGGCCATTTTGAGAGTGGTCGATCTGAATATAAACAAAACATATTTTTGTTCTGTCCTAACCAATAACGGACTAAGGCTCAATTGCACAACCTAACTTTGCCAATACCTTTGCCCTTGAAACTGTCAATTCCATACATTCGGAAGGTCAAATACATCTCAAATGTATGGCGATGACATTTTCATAGGCAAAGGTATTGGCAAAGTTACTTGTTGCAATTGAGCCTAAGTGATCTGGCACACTATTTATTAAAATCGATTGATGTTTTAGAATTCTTTATAATTGTAAACATGTCTTGTACATGTTAGAACTAAAATAATATAATTAATATTATAGAGCCTTTCCGTCACAAAATTCAATGAGGTATTGCGTAGATGCACTGAGCAAGCTCTGCTATTTTTGGGAATATAATAATTATAATATTTTTTAGAGTAGCCAAGAGTTGTCGTAAATAATAAACTCAAAATAACCAACACCACAAAATCACATTCGTTTCGCGACCAAGCACAAAGACTAGAATTTGCCAAAACTGAATGAATTTGACAGATTTCAATTCTGATATTATTGCAAACAATGCAAAAAGTGGTAGAATATTTTATGATATCCTTTTTTTTACAAAATCTGATCCTCATGGTGTAGGATAAAAATAAATAGAGAAATGAATTTTTTAGTCATACTTAATTTCATGTCCGTAGTTGGACCAAATCGACTGATCTCCTTTATACTGTGGAAATTAAAAAGACAGTTCCTATCTGGTAATAAAACAGCCTCATGCCATATTTATGCACACTTTTTTTTTTTTTTTTTTTTTTTTCTGCGTGGGTAGTCGTAAGAAGTAGTAACACAAATTTTGCTCTACAAATAATTGTATTTAAAAATAGTTTTTATAGCTATTTTTCAACAATTTATGTTGAATAACAACAGTTAAACTGTCTACCTGCCGGTATTTTCAATAATTTCCTTTCTTCACATCACTTTGCTCACTACACTACAGCACTGCTTATCACTTGTTGTGTTTGGCACTATGGAATCTGCATTAAGAGCAACGCTGGAAGATATGAAGAGTGATTTCCACACAAGGATGTCTGCTTTTGAAGCCAATCTTCAGAAGTCTCCAGTTGGTGCTTCAGGATCATCTGACGTGGCTGCTGAGTTTGCTGCATTCAGAAGCTTCATCACCCAGGCCCTTGGTCTGCTGCAGCAGCAAATCGAGGCCCTGGCACAGACTGTTGACACCATGGAGATGCAGAGGCGTCGGAAGATTCTCTTACTTCACGGTGTTACTGAGGTGGCCGATGAGAATCCTGCGCAGGTGATTGTCGATGTGGTCAAGAAACACATTTGCATCGCTGATTTCAGTGTTGGTGACATCCAGCGCTGCCACAGGATGGGTCGGCCCTCGTCGTCATCGAAACCTAGACCTATTCTAGTCAAGCTTCAAGACACAGCAGTTAGAGACAAGATCTGGTTCAGCAAGACAAAACTTAAAGGGACCAGCATTACTCTTTCCGAGTTCCTGACTAGGACCAGGCATGACATCTTCATGGCCGCACGGGAGAAGTTTGGCGTCAACAACGCGGACGCGGGAGGGAGTCGTTTACGTCATTAACAATGGCATTCGGCATCGCGTGACTTCCCTTACTCTGCTTCGCCAGATTAATGTGGAAGCAACGCCAAAGCAGAGTCCTCCCAAGAAGGCTATAGCTGTGTCCAGGACCAGGCGAGCTGTGACTGCTAAAAAATAGGTTGTGTTGTTTTGTGGTTATAAGGGTGCAGTCCAGGTAACATCACATTTTTGCTCGCTATTCACTATTAACTTTATTTACAATTAGGTGTTATCATTGCTAAATGTTATTGTTTATTCTGTATTTCAATGTTAAAATTAGTTTGTTTACTTGTTTCCATAACTTTTTTTAATATACCCGGCTTTCAAAATTTATAAACATAACCTTATTATTATTGACTTTTGACAAACGTCAATTTTTGACAGCTGCGTTTCGTTCGGAATTTCTTATCTTTTTGTATTTAATCCTTGATTTACCTGGACTGGCCTTGCTTTTTTTTTTTGCTTTTTCTTTATTTTTACTTTTTATAATAATATGTTTAGTTTTACTTAGTGATTTTCATAGGTTTTGTTTTATTGTTATGTTTGTTCTTATCTGTATTAACTGTTAATTTTTGCCTTGTCAGAACCGGCAGATGGATGTTGTATTATATACAATCGTAACTTTTTTATTTTTATTTTCATAGTATTATTCTTTTTCAGTCTGTTTTGATTAGTAGTAGTTAGTGTTATTTTTTTTTAGTATATTTACCATTATTGTATTGATATTATATATATATTTATAATATGACGTCAAGTAGTGATAGTGAGGAGTTTCTATCGGCATGTAGCGATACTCATAGTGACGATAGTTTTGTAAGTGTCCCTTCGCTTTCTGACACTCTGTCTTTTCAGTTCTCCGATGTCTCAAGGAATTTTAATGCGGTTCATCTCAATGCCCAGAGTATTCCGGCTCATTTCCCCGATATGCTGGCTAGTTTTGACTGTACTAATATCCATGCTATACTTGTTTCAGAAACTTGGCTAAAGCCTTGCCTCCCTTCGTCCTCGTACTCTCTCCCTGGATTCCACCTCATTAGAAATGATCGCGTGCCACGTGGTGGAGGTGGTGTTGCTATCTATCTCCGAAATTATTTTCGTTATAAGATAGTTAGTACGTCACCGCAACCTCCACCACCAAATGCTGGTGAACATATTTTCTTGGAGGTGGAATTTTCCCTCAAGAAGCTGTTACTCGGTGTATATTATTGTCCCTCGCTTCGCATTGATTTCTTTTCTTCTCTCGAAACTATTCTCGAAAATTTAGTTCCTTTGTACAGTCAAACCATAATCATGGGTGATTTCAACACCTGTCTCCTCAAGAACGACCGTCGTTCCTCCTCCCTCACGAATTCTATCCAATCCTGCAACCTTTCTATTCTACCACTTTCAGCAACCCATCATTCTCCTAATTGCACTCCTTCTCTCCTAGACCTTATCTTTGTCTCCTCTCCTAACCTCGTTGCAAAACATGGTCAATGTTCTGCTGACGCTTTTTCTTATCACGACCTCATATTCCTATGATATTGTGTTCGTCCTCCTAAAGCTTCACCTAAAGTTCTGTTGCAGCGAAATTTCCGTGGTATGAATCTTGTTAGGCTTCGCAAGGATGCTGGTGACATTAACTGGAGTGCGCTCTTTCAGTCCGATTGCCTCGATGCCAAGATTGATCTCTTCAATAGTAAAATAATAAATTTATATGATACGCATGCACCTTTTCGAAAAATAAAACTTAAACACCTACCATCGCCATGGCTTACCACCGAAATTAAAGAGTTACTGTGTAAAAAAGCATCAGCCAAGTCTAAGTATAAACGCCGTCCCAACGAGTCGAACTGGTTGAAGTACGTAGCCATTCGGAATCACTGTAGTAAGGTGTGTAGGAATGCTCAACGCCGACATATCCATGATTCTGTTGAAAACGGAGATCCAGCTAAAGTCGGGAGATTTCTCAAGACATTAGGAGTGGGTAAACCTACACAAGACTCAATTCCGAAAACCATTGATCTAAATTCTCTGAATAATCACTTTTCTTGTCCATTCTATTTTGACATGACGATCAAAGATAAAACTATTAAGCATCTTTCTACCATTAAGACTCCTGAATGTTCTGCTTTCGTTCTTAAACAATTTGCTGCTTGTGATGTTGAGAAAACCATTACGCTTTTTTCATCAAATGCCATGGGAAGCGACTGTGTCAGCCGTAATATGATTCTTCCTATCTTAGACGAAATCCTTCCTGTCATTTGTCACATCCTCAACCATTCCGTTTCCACCGGGATATTTCCTACTGCATGGAAAGAAGCCCATATCATCCCCATTCCAAAAAAACCTAAGGCCTCAGTCCTGTCTGAGTTCCGTCCTATTTCTATTTTACCATTCCTTTCTAAAGTCCTCGAACGCCTGATCTATATCCAACTTAATACTTTCCTTTCCAGTAATAACCTCCTGAATCCTCTCCAGTCTGGATTTCGTCCTGGGCATAGTACCACTACCACCCTGACTCATATTGCGGATGGCATCAGATCGGGCATGGAGCATGGCGAGCAATGACAGTCTTAGCACTGCTAGACTTCAGCAACGCCTTCAACACTGTCGATTTTGATGTGTTACTCAGCGTACTTGGTTCTCTTAACATATCTCCAATGGCAATTAATTGGTTTCGTAGTTACCTGTTTGGACGCCGGCAACGCATCTGTGTTGAGAATAGTTTCTCCTCTTGGTGCCCCGTATCTGCTGGCGTTCCACAGGGCGGCGTGCTATCTCCTTTACTTTTCGCAGTTTTTATAAATTCCATCACTGATCACATTTGCTCCTCCTACCACCTCTACGCAGATGATCTCCAAATTTACTCCCGGGCGCCCTTGAACAACTTGGCTGACGCTATTTCTATTGTAAACACTGATATTAAACATATTTGTGACTGGAGCCGGACCCATGGATTGATGGTTAATCCATCCAAAACCCAGGTGATTGTGGTCGGTAGCCCTAAATTGGTTTCCAAAATTAATTGGGATCTACTACCATCCATCACCTGTAATGGCACTATTATCCCATATAGTGAAACCGTCAAGAATTTAGGTTTACTTATTGATAGGTCTCTCACTTGGGGTCCGCAGCTTCGTGAGGTCAGTTGAAAGCTGTTTGCCTCGGCAAGGTCCTTGCGAAGGTTGAGCAATCTTCTACCCATTACCACGAAGATTTCACTTGCGCAAACTCTCCTTCTCCCTATCCTTGATTATGCTGATGTCAGCGACCTAGATCTCACCGAGGACCAACTTAATAAGCTTGAGCGTCTCCAAAATCTCTCTATCAGATTCATATTTGGGCTTCGCAAATATGACCATGTTTCAGAATTTCGTACTAGGCTCAAGTGGTTACCCATCCGGTTTCGTCGGAATACTCATATTCTTTCACTTCTATACAAAATTTTGTTTAATCCTCTAACGCCTTCGTATCTTAAAGATCGTTTCGTCTTTCTCCATGATTCGCTTTCAAGATCCTTGAGGTCGTCGGAGAACTTGAAACTAAGAATGCCCTTGCACTCCAATGTATTCATGGACAAATCATTTACTGTCCAAGCTGTCCGACTGTGGAACTCTCTACCAGCTGAGTTGCGACGGGCTGAAACACTGTCGTCATTTAAAAGAAAGGTCAAAGAACATTTCCTCTCACAACAAGAGTGTAGCTGAAATAATTTGTCCATTCTCTTCCTGGTATATTTTAGGATAGGTATATAATATGTTTATGTATATGTAAGTATTATAGGTATGTTTGTATATGTGTACGTATATGGATATTTATATATATTTTGTGTGTTTATGTTATATTTTTAGTTATTAATTGTAGATGATGATTATTTCTTTTACGCCTTAGACTGCCCTTTCTATCTCCTGTTAGTATATCCATCCCATGGTTGCCTGTAAGAGATTACCTAGTGTGATAAGGCCGCCACTTGTACTATTATTCTTATTGTATAAAATCTTCATAGTATTTCTGTACAGTGCAAAAAAGAACTAAAATAAATAAATAAATAAACAACAGTAGTCTCTCTTTTGATGCATAGCTTGCATCTTCCTTTGGACCTTTTGGAAAATATGGGTAAGTACCATCGGTGGCTTTTCATTTCCGTTCTGTATAAGGCCACCAGCATATCTAGAAGGACGACCCCGCCCATAAGCGCGTTGTAGTATTTTATTATATTAGGATAGGGGATAGTAGCTCTTTGTTTTAAATCCTTGTTGTAGGTACCGCTGTATAACTCCAACAGGCGCTTCCGAGATATAACTGCTTGCTACAGTGACCACATTGTGGTCATGCCATATTACAATACACACTTTGTTTTTTTTTGCATACCACTCGTGAAAAAGGCCGAGGGTCATGGCATTTTTTCTTGGGGGCTTCATCTAATAACAGTTTCTGTTCTGCGCCACGTATATAGTTGATTCGATTTTATTGTGCCTAAAGAGAATATCCGCATATCATATCGCAGCATATGAATAAGCTCCAAGCTGGTAAAAAAGTTATCAAAGTAAACAGCTGAACACGCTGGATCTAGTATCGTTTTACACAGTTATAGGATTATACACTTTTGTTCCAAAACCCAAACTCCTCTCTTCTGGTGAAAATGTGTGAAATCTGAATATTTCTTCACCACCATATATGACAAAATCATAAATGAAACCCGAAAATCCCGCTCTAACCAATATTTTGTACCCCCATTTGCGAAGCTTGCCAAAGGGCAAGCTTCGTAAAAAAACCGGTAATCGAAAACTGTACAAAGGTACAGTTTTCGATTACCGGTTTTTTTTGCCTTTGTATGGCACCATCATTTCATCAATACTAAATCTGGTTCCATGAGGAACTCTTAAAAAATTTGCATCTTGCAAATTGTCGTTGAAATGGATGTACCGTCATATCAGCTGAAATACCTCAGCTATATGAAGAGAGTCTTGAGCTGAAGAATCCAAGGATAAATTTTCTTTAGTTGGTTTCATTGATACTGGAGGGCAGAAAACAGTAATATGGGGCATGGTGAAGTTGTTTTCATCATTGATTTTCAAGAGAAAAAGGTACCGACGGGCCAGGTGTAGATTTAGTACTGTCACATTTTTGAAAATTATAATTCTCAACTTCACTACTTGAATCCGAACTTTCTTCATCGTTTAATTGTGTTTTGGCGCCAATGTGAGTATTTTTCTAGCACTTGAAAGCCTATGTACCTACAACCAATAGAAAAAAACACTAAGCATGCATAAGCACATGAACTTGGCAGTGTGTATACCATGAGATACATGTCAAATAAACATAAATCTCTTAGCTACTTGGCAGTGCACGATGCACGATGAGATACATCTTTTTAAAAAGTCAAACAAAGCATCAATCAGGCAGTTATACACAAACCAAAGTAATTACTTTAGTGCAAAATATACTTATAATTTATAAATTTAGGCACCCATTCCTAAAATATGTCAAATCGAAAATATTTTCATGAATATTCTTACCTTCTTGCGTGGCAATATGACGGAACTTGAAATAAAGTAAAGTTTGACAGTTAATTAGTGAGGTCTATAGAAAAAACTAAACGAGCGTTTGAAAACTAAGAAATAAGCTAAACATTCATATAAAAATATTAAGTTTGTGCTAAAAAATAACGGCACAAGATTTTTTTAAAGTCGATGTATCTCCACAGATACACTGTCAAGAAAAGGGTTAACGCGCACCACGACCCACTTCTTGACATGGGTCGTCGTAAGCGTCGCGTGAGCGTTTGTCATGACGTCATCAATGACGTGTTCACCACGACCACGACGATCGTGATCATCAAATGGTATGGCGAAATGAGTGTTTTGAGCGCCGTGAATGCCAAACGGAACGCGCCCGTAGTATTGACTAGAGCTGTAGCCAATCGTATGTATTCGGTACTGAGTAACGAGTACTCCGTCTGACATACGATACCGAATCGTTACTCACAAATAAATTTTGTTACTCGTATTTTTCGTATCTACTGATGTAAGCTGTTAGTTTGATTCTGCGGACAAGTACGACTATTTTGGTTTGCGCAAGGACTCTTGATGCGTGAATTGAAACGGTTTGGTGTCCGAGTAGCTAGGTACATAATGGCCTGTTCTTTGGTTGGTACGATAATACTAACTCTATGTAGATACGTTTTATGATAAACATGCGCGCGGTTATGCTGTGATTTTAAAAAAGGACCATATAAAACAATTTACGTTTGTTTCATAAAATGTTAAATACCGTTATGTAATTCCTAGTTACCAGTTTTGCATCAGGGCCCTCTATTAAATTAAATGTTTACGCTATGCATACTTCGTAATACACTTGAACAATTACAAACCTACTGTTTCCTGTTTACATTTAATCTGATTTATATTTTTGTCAATTGATGTTAGCATGAAACAATTAATTAATATATTCGACACTTATATATTTCTTTTTAATTAGTAGATTCACAATGGACCGCAGTGTTATTGTGATAACATATTTTCATTGCTAAAAGTGATCTAAAGAGTAATTTCAGTATTTTTCTGTAAGATCCTTAAATTGCACTTGTATCCGTTTGACCTATCAAATTATATACTAAATTGGTTCAAAATAAAAAAAACATGCAACCTCCGCATTTAAGTAACGTAAAAGTAAGTATGCTGTATCCCATACTGAACGTACGACGACCGTCGACGCGGCTTCAACGTCATTCCGTATCCGTACGCAATACGATGCTCTTATAAATAAAATATGAGATATCAAAAGTAACGAGTAAAGTAACGATACCATAGTAACTAGTACTGATTGTTAAAGTAACGAATACATACGGGTACATTATTTCACGTTACTTTTACAGCACTAGTATTGACATACATACTTGGTCTGTGACATTGACAAGCACAGACAAGCAGACAAGTGACAAATCACAACAGTGAATTTTGGTGAATTTTCAAAGAAGAAATCGATTGTGTGTTTATTTTCAAATTTTTGCCGCATAATGATCATTATCATTGCTGATTTGTTATTACAGCTTTAGTCTTATTATTTGAATGTACAAGTGAGTTTAATTTCGTGTGCAATGTGAGTTAAAAAACCTTACAATGACCATAACATTTACGAGTAAAAGCAAAATATTGACTGAAATGATGAAGTTTTCGTTTCATCACAGGGCCTTTTACTGCTACCTTGGCATGAGCATTTGGATATTCTTCCTCATAACTGGTAAGACCAGAGATTATCGCAAAAGGTTCATGGTGTAATGTAAAATGTAAATAACATTGGCATTGCGTGGGCAGGGCTTACTAAATGTTTTGTTGCCATGTATATAATATTTTAATGTAATGCTGTTTTAATAGTTTTCGCAAAAAACATAACATTTAATAAAAATCTACTGGGTCTAAAAACTCTTGAAAATTATTGAATTATGAATATGATTACTTACTAATTTTCTAATTCAATTCGGCATTTCAATTATATATTTTTAACTGCAGAGAATATATGGCTTCATTTCATATGCAACCTGCAAACAATAGCAGTATACTGTAATACTCATTTTTAGTATGGTGGCCTAGCATAACTGTGGGTCACAGATGGGTTTGTATTTTAATACATTAGTCATAAGGTTGTTTACATAGAAACTGAGCCGAGTTAAAGTTTCAATATCTTTACAAGACATTTATGTCTAATATGATTGGTTGATTCCTACAGATGTTAAGTCTGCATGACTTATATCTGCTTCAATTAAAATGCAGCTTTCGTCTGAGCCACAGTTAAAGTGTTATGTTGTATAAGGGACTCTGGCATGAATGCACATTAGCTAAGTATTGTAAGCTTCTGGGTCTTGTGCAAGTATTAGAAAATAACTATGGGTTTATTAGTGTTAAGGTGATGGGAAAAATATGACTGTTTTAATAATGAACAAATTATAAAGGGAATATTACAAGTATTGTTTTTCACTAAAGATTTTCTCAACAAAATCCTAAAGCAAAAAAAAACATGATCAATATTCAGAAGCATTCTATTAATTATCAAAAATATTTTCTTGTTAAATGTATTTTAAGTTTATTCAATTCTTTGTTCAACATTATTATCAGAGCCTGTCATATCTATAAAATAGAATAAACATACATGATTTTGTAATCTTCTTAATAAAATAATAAATTGAACACAATTTGTTACTTTCTCAAAACATTAATAAGAAATTATTCAATTACACAGCTCAATAATTTTACAAAAATATGCTGTTCTGGCCGTGCGTGTGGCCTGTTGGTAAACGGACTAGACGCGGCTGCCCACATGATCACGGTGGTCGCGGGTTCGAATCCCAGGGCACACCTCTGACTTTTCGGAGTCATGTGTGTATTGATAGTCAATCACCACGCACTAAAACGGTGAAGGAAAACATCGTGAGGAAACCTGCATACCATAGCGATTTATAAGACTTTCTATGGTATGTAAGTCCGCCAACCCGCACTAGGCCAGCGTGGTGGACTATATGGCCTAGCTACTCTCAATCGCACTGTCGATTGTGGAGGAGGCCCGTGCCCTGCAGTGGGACGTATATGGGCTGATACAGATGCTGTTCTGGATACCTTCATGATTTAGGTTTAGGAATATATTTAAAAAGTGACGGTAAGTGCTCGAATGGAGGCCACGTAGCGGAAAGCGCAGTGTAGGACGTCCACCCACAAGATGGTCAGATGACCTGGTAAAGGTCGCAGGACCTCGCTGGATGCAGGCTGCCTCCAACAGGTCTCTGTGGAAATCATTGGGGGAGGCCTATGTTCAGCAGTGGACTTCCTTTGGCTGATGGATGGATGGATGAATATATTTAAAGAATAATAAACTGGTAAATGAGCAAACAGGTCTCCTGAATCCTGATGATAATTGATCACTGCCATCCATGTACATTTATTCACAAAGTCTAGATCATAGATGTGTTGCTGGTCCATGAAATCAGGGAGTATCAAGGGGAATGGAAAGGAAAAGGAAAGGGGTATTGGAGATCTGGCAATCTCAGTTACCAAAGGAAACGCGACAGTGATAACTGTCGCTTCGCATTGATTTTCTGTGAGGTAAAAGCTGGTGAGGTTATTAGTGATTTTTGAGTATTTCTAATTTTTACTAGACTAAAGCCAGATATTATTCGCTCATAGTCCTCGAATTAATAAAGAGAGTAAAAAGGCAGATATTAGTGAAGAATCCAAAGTTTATAAAAGTATAACCAATTCGGAAGTTAAAGTTTAAAGTACTAACACACAGAGAATGTGTAAGCAAGATGTTAAATATTTCGTTGTTAGGAAGCACCTTGCATCATAAGACATATTCTCCAGTTACTTGGATAGAATTTCTGATTATTCTTGAATGGAGTATTGAAGACCAGGCTTTTAAAGTGATAGAGGAAAGGTATTCGGAATGATGTGTTTGTCACAGGATTGGATTATTCCCAATAATCTCAAATGGTTTTTCTATGAAGTGTAACCCATTTTTTTCCACCTCTTCTTATTTTTATGAACCATCTATGTTTCCAGTAATGTATAGGTATATGTCTGTAAGTGAAGAGTCTACATTACCAAAGAAAATAATTCAGAATGAATACATATCAAAGGCTGATATAAAATTTAGGAAAATATATCTAAGAGCTTGCAATCCGCCGGATAGCATTGTACGAGGATCTGAAGGTAAGATACAGATTATTTAAATTTAGCGCATAGAGACAACCGTCACCATATTCGCATCGTACGTATCGGACGCATCGCATAATATTCATCGATTCGTGCGATGTGCGATGCGAATCAGTGGACGCGCATAATCCGTTTGATGCGATGCGTCCGATACGTACGATGCGGAAATCTGGACCTGCCATTATATCGGAATTGAACCTTTGATCTATCATTGAAAGTTTAAATGACCATATAGCCACATAGAACAGAGGACCCACTCAAGTCGATGTATATTTCTACATATTTTTGAAGATTGGTTTCTGTTTCATAATCTGAAACCTCTACTCTCGAATGCTTAATAGAATTCACTAGAATAAAAATAAAGTATCTCATGTATAATTTGATGTATTTATTTATTAACGCTTTAAATACAAATTATACAGGCGGACTTATCGCCAGTGGCATTGTCTCGCAGTCAACCTGTGGGTGGTGTAGAGAAATGAAGTAGGCATTATAAACAAACTAAAACTAACTAAAAATTTTCAGGTGCAGTAGATAACGATGCGTGGTTACTCCAAGGGATCCTAGTTATAACCAGGCATGGAGATCGAGGGCCTCTGACGCACCTTAAAGGGGGCGACAAACTGCCATGTGACTCACCTCCTGTGTCGCCTCTATTGAAAAGGTATTAATAAATAATAATAATAATAAATAACACCCAACAGTCACATACATAGTCCTGACCCCACACTAAGATCGAGTCTTGTGTCGTGGGTATCAGGAACGACGAGAGACTTTTCGGTCTCACAAACACCCAGACCCGGAAGAAATATTTGTGGGCCGCACAAACATTTCTCTCGGTGCGGGGATCGAACCCGCGGCCTCTCGTTTCACACCACACTCGGCGTCTAACCAACTGCGCTACGGAGGCTGTCTGGCTGAGGCTGGAGTATGTATTTATACAAATGCACGCCGAATACGCTTTTCCCCTTCTCATCCTTATTTCTTCTCGCTCTTCTCTCAGTTTTATGGGCAAAACATGCATAATCAAAGTCTTGGATGTTCATGGGGTTTGGGCTATGATCACTTAACATCAGGTGACCAGTTAGCTTCTTTGCCGGACCTGTGAATAAAAGTAGTCCTGACTCCATGAAAATATATCTATACCAAGCACTTGTGTTTTTCGTATCAAAAATTCCCTCAGACTAAGGTTTCAAATCGCACAGTCTTGCAGGTAATTGTGGGCCTTACTAACATTGATCTTGATGAAGGAATGAAACCCATTCTTCTTCCAACAAGATACTTGTTTTAGCTTTCTTGTTAACTTTGTTTTTAAGCCATTTTAAGGCTTTTTTTAAGACAAGAAAGCTGTAGAAGTCTAGACTTTGTTTGTACACCCGTTGATAGTTTTGACGACATAGCTAGCTCAGGTGCACCGCCCTTTCAATCAAAATATCGTGGTGGAATTCTCCTCCTTCATTGCGGAGAGGGATGACAATATGCCCATGTTATAGTTGGAGACTGTCCCGCCCTCACACCTGCCACTGCAACACCTGTAAGCTAGGATCAACAGGGGCACGCAATGTAATGACACCGAGCATTGAAGCTCGGCGAGTCTCCGGGAATGTTCAACTTGTCTTTGCCCATGTTATAGTTACGAGGAGTATGTGATCAACGGCAGTACGTCTGGTCGCGCGTGGTGGGTGGCGGGCCCTGGGCCCTTCCACAACTTTCCTTCCTTGCCGCCGCGCGCTACGGGCACCTCCTGCGCGCTCGGACAACTCACGCCCAGGGGTCTGCTGCAGATGCTTACCATAGGTAGGACATGCATTCTAATAAATAAATACACCCAATAGTCACATGGTCCTGACCCCACACTAAGATCTAGTCTTGTGTCGTGGGTACCTGGTAGACTTCGGTCTCACAAATACCCAGACCCGAAACAAATACCTGTGGATCACACAAATATTTGTTTCGGTAGGGGGATCGAACCCGCGGCTTCTTATTTATGAATCTAAATGGATTAAAAAGCCCACCTTCGCGTAGAAACTATATTGTCGGAAAACTAATTACATACTACTAAAAAGACAACTGCGGAAGAGCACACGAGCCACGCCCGCGCACGCGTCTGTCCCGGACGACAACCGACTCGGCACTGATGTAGGGCGGCGGGGTGTGAGCGCGGGCGCCACCCGTAGGCTCGGTATGGTACGGGAGCCCGTGGTGCAGGCGGGGGCGATACGGGGCCTGCGGGAGCGGCAAGATGGCAAGCTATAGTATTATCTTTTAAGTATATTTTTGTGTGCAGTTAAAAATAAAATAATTATATAATTAAACTAATTCAGCTGGTATAATATACGTCCAAATGCTTTTACAATAAGACAGGTTACGCTAGAGTCCACCACGCTGGTCTAGTGGAAATTAACTCTAAAGTCATCAAAGAATTATGACGGCGCTTACATTCTGGATTACTGAGATAAGTTACTATGGGGGCACTAGTAGTAGACTACTTGGGAATAGCCAGAAACTCGCCGAAATATAATGCTCAGTGAAAATAAAACGCGTGCTGTCGATCTTGGGTTACAAGGGGGGTTACTCTATACTCTGGTATGAAGTTCGAATCTTCGGACTATGAATTTTTAAAAAACAAAACTAGTCTCTATGAAACTTAACATTCACTTCGCCCTTAGTCTAAGATTACAACGTACGATACAGGATTCGAACGTTTTGTGAAGTAGGTATTTAGATGTATCCGTACAGTTTTAGGTGCGATGTTCGAACATTCGTCGCCGTCTCGGAGTACAGAGTAATTTCTCAGGGTCTGGTGTGGGTGTGGGATAATTTCTACTTTAAATATTGCATCGCTAGTAAATATGTGTAACAAAATTCTATTGGGAGCAGTGGCGGCGTAAGATAGGTTGGCACCCGGGGCGGTTTTGTATTGAGCAACCCTACATAAAATTTATAACACCCAATACTAAAAGGGCCTACAAGGGCAATTTGGTGCACGTATGAAATCTGACTTTTATCGGAGGAAAGCTATTATGCTCTTCTTTCGGTGCCCCGGAGGCGGCTGGAACTGTATGTTAGACTCACGCCTTCCAGCCTGGCATGTTACGGATGTTTTGGCCAAGCCGGGTCCCTCACAAAACCTACGCTAGCATACCGACTAAATTCCTTGGATGACCGTCAGATGCATCATGGGCGGCTCCAGACATCACAAGGCGAGAAGCGCATGATCGATGCCTGCCTCAGCGTCCTATACAAAATCATTGCTTCTTCTTTTAAAGGGTGCGACTGTTTCAGGACGCCGCGCCGGTCAAAGATGTTTAGGTCGTCTACGTCAGGGATGAGGCCATACGCCCTGTCGCTCATATCCAAGTTGCTGTAGGTAAGGGCGCACCGCTCCCTGCACGGTATGCCCAGCCCAGCGTAATGTCGCCTCTTATGACGGTTAGGAAATACCGTGGCGAAATTCTTATACTCTACGATAGGGTAGAGGCGCCGCAGCGGTTCAGCCATTTATTGCCCGGCAAACCTTTTGTGCAGGTGGCGGTGAGCGGGGTGTATCTCTCTCTAAGGCAGAGTTTCTTAAACTTTTTGCAGTCACGGAATTATAATTCTTTACTTTATAGTGGTTTTTTAGTTTTGAAGTTTTTTATTGTTATTTCAAATTTTAGTTATATTCTTCTTAATAATGATAGATATTTAAATGATAATTTTCTGATTAATATACATTAAAAGTTTACTGAGCTCCTGTGGACCTCTGGCATACATGTTACGGACCCCTAAAGGGTCTGTGGACCCCACTTTACGAAACCCTACTCTAAGGGCTGGTGGCTCCCCTTGACATGACGATTCCAGTCGCTAGTAATAAACCCACAACGAAAGGGCTTTGGCGTGTCTGCAATGTTATAAGGCGCAGGTTCGGCCCTACGTGGAACATTGGCACCCATCGTTGGGTAGGGGCACCCCAGTACCAACATTTCCCTTTCGACCGATTTCAACGTCGGGCAGGTCGATCATCGACGACCGAGTTCTTTCCGATGTTCGGAATTTTCTCTGCTGCTGAGTTCCGCCAACGTACAACGCGGCAAACCTCCAAATACCACTTTAGTACCTTTGTCTCGACATTTTCTTCTACGTACAACAAATCCTGAGATCCAATTGCCAACAGCAGCATTTCCGGACAAATACGACTTGGCCACCTTCAAGAAAATAGCGTATTCTCGCCTTAAAGGTCTCAACGCATCTCTATGCCACATGGTGTTACAAATGTTCACGGTCGGCGGTGATCACTTACCATAACGTAAACCGTATGATCGTCTGCTACTTATGATATAAGTATAAAAAGACACCGTAAAAGGCCATCGATCGCACAGCTCCCGCGTACAGCCTCTGGTAAGGAGTGCCGGAATCTTCGAAGTTGAGTTGGTTAGACCAGCCGTGCGATTCTGTAACAACTCACGATCGAAATCACTTCAGGACTTCCCGAAGTTATTTTTACTGTTCACACATAGACAGACAATCACGGACCTTTATGAAATTATAGTTTTTTTACGATTCCCTCAGACCAGCCCCTAATAAGAAAATAAAGACAAAAAGAACAGGTATATTTATTTAACTTTTGGTTAACTAATAATGGGAAGAATGTGCTTGCTTTTCTGAGCATAGCTTCCCAAAACGGGGCTCCAGTTTGGCTCACTCGACTCGATCGCCCCTGGGACAATGTTGCGACACCCCAGGGCGTCGTGACGCTTAGTTTGGGAAGCCCTAGGCTAGAGAATGCGTCTGCTGCCTTGACTAGTTTCGATCTCAGGCTTTTGAAATGGACATGAACACTCCACCGACTATACAAGACAACTCTAACATACTTCACCAGGAGATGATAGAGACCTCTACGCCATTAACTGTTATGTGTGGGCCCCTGCAAGTGGCTCTTAGACTCGTGCAAGCGGATAATCTCAAATTTATCCACTGCGAGGCCCAGCTACCGAATTTTAAAATTCATTCTTTTCGAGAATGAGACATTATATTTAATAATAAAAATATTTACAGTTGCGATAAACTTAAAAATATACCTACTATTAGTATACAAATAGCTAGATACAAGGATTGGTTTATAAACATCTTAGAGGATTGGTAGTTATTTCTGGATACAGGTACATTTTTTGTGCTTTCTGTGGGCGTCTTTGGCACCCCTTGGTGCTTGGTACCCGGGGCGGACCGCCCCCTCCGCCCCCCCTTTACGCCGCCAGTGATTGGGAGAGACTATGTATAATGGAGTCATTGCAACTGATGATTATTATTATTTATTTCCAGGTAACATATTGAAGGATGCTTACGGGGAGAAGCTTGGTTTGGATCACACAGACGCACAGGGAAAACGTGATACAGGTTTGTTTCTTAATGTTTCGCGTCCTTAGTATGCCAAATTTAATACTAGACTAATGATTTATACAAAAAAAAAATTTGCGTATTTTTGGATGTGTTTGGCGAGATTCGCTTGGCTGATATTAGGAAACCGTGTAATTTAAACCGCAATGTTTATTTCGCCCGCTAAACAGCAGGGTAAATGCGCGGTTGTGTTTCGGTTTGGTGGACATAGTAGCCAGAGTGACTATTGGACATATTGAGAATTGCCATATCACATGCAGGATGGCGAGTGCAGGGGAATACCAAGCATTTTGTTGCTGTTCATGAGGGGTCCTATCTCTTATCGTCAGGCGAACGGCAAGCTGTGTGACAGTGTTTTTGTAAGTCCAGTACTGTACAGGGAAACCAGTCGTAGCCAAGCTGGTCTAATTTGGCTTGATTGGTCTGATATGTTTCAAAAAACCATCGTAACACCTGAATGTGAGGCACCTTTGGAGCACTATCATCTTATCGATGATACCCAATTAATTATTATTTAAACGACATTATCGACTGCATCTACAGGTGTTCTGTGTGACAGTGTGTGTGTTTGCAAGCCCAATGGTGATATACAGGTGTTCTGTGTGAGAGTGTTTGTGTTTGCAAGCCCAGTGGTACCATACAGGATGTTCTGTGTGAGAGTGTGTGTGTTTGCAAGCCCAGTGGTACCTTACAGGATGTTCTGTGTGATAGTGTGTGTTTGTAAGCCCAGTGGTGATATACAGGTTGTTCTGTCTGTGAGACTGTGTATTTGCAAGCTCAGTGGTGATATACAGGTGTTCTGTGTGACAGTGTGTGTTTGCAAGCCCGGTGTTGCTAAACAGGATGTTCTGTGAGGGAGTGTGTGTTTACAAGCCCACTGGTGCTATACAGGTGTCCCGTGTCCACAGGCCAAGCTCAGTGGTCCCATACAGGTTGTTCTGTGTGACAGTCTATGTTTGCAAGCCCAGTGGTGCCATACAGCATGTCCCATATCCGCAGGCGCGGTGGTGCTGTACAGCACTCGGTACCGGCGCACGTTCCAGTCGCTGGCGGCGCTGTGGTGGGGCGCGGCGGGCGCGGCGGCGGGCGGCGCGGTGGCGGCGGCGCGCGAGAGCCACGCCGTCGCGTTCTGCTTCCGCGACTGCGCGTGTACTGCACACCATGCGCTCAATAAGTGTGTACTGTCTGTCTATCTCTTTCTCTCCCTCTGTCTCTGTCTATCTCTCTCTATCTCTTATCAGTTTTAGCAGGTAAACGAGCATGCGTCCCGCCTGATGCCTCCCTGTCTTATCAGCTTTAAAAACTAAACGAGCATGCGACCAATCTGATGGTAAGCGATCGCCGCCAATAATGGACCGGAGGTCCAGCACATCCAGATAGCTACCTACTGTAAGGAGAGTGCTTTCTTTAAATCTCGCCTTAAGAACGGAAGGTTATAGTGAAGGAACATCGAAGCAGGAAGTTCTCGGTTCCTCCAGTTCTCTGTCAATATATTTCTATCTATATATCTTCAGCCACAGGAAGTTCACTGCTGAACGTAGGCTTCGCTTAAATATCTCCCCTAGCGACTTTTTGTAACGAAATCAGGTCGTCCATTTTTGCTTGCTTGTAAATCGCCTCCACTCCAGAAATATTATGCTCCAACGGCCACTGCCACTTCACTATCACATTACCTTCGTAAAAGGTAAATTAGAGTTACCCAAAGACCCACTGAGCTGCAATATTCGGTGTCATTAAAATGTGTGGCATTGTAAACCAATCTTACATGAGCTGAAGTGGTGGATCTCTACAAATACGCGACCTATGCTCTTCAAGCAAAATTCAAAATGTATTCACAGTGTAAGATCATTCAAACTTGTCTTCTATATTTAAATTATTTCTCACGTAACAATATGTTAATTTACAGAAAAATAAACACACAAGCAAGAAACCGTTTGGATTCACATCCAGCGATAAAAGATCTTGTCGATAAACTATCGAAAGTACTATTTGAAACTCAAGAACGCACCGACGCAGACGTGGTAAGGGACGCTTTGCTCGCCTACATGTGCCACGACGTCCCTCTACCTTGCTCCGAAAGCACCAAACACGCTAGACCAAAACTATCTGTCGATAAACGCTACAAATTTCGAGGCGAGAAGGGCAGCTCTAGAAACCTACTAGATGTCGATATCGATACTTTAAATATGGAACTCGATTACATAAACAATCAAATCGATTTCAACAACGATATCGGAAGGAAGGCCAGAGATATTATAGGAAAATATTATGATAGTAAGGATAAGAAAGCGCCGTTGGATTTCGATGCCCAAATGGAAAGAGAGAAACTTTTGTACTACCAACAGCGGTATATGGACAATGCAGATTCGTATGATGATGTAGTTATAGTGAAAAAGAATTTAGATGCAGATTTTAATTTTCCTAATGATGCACGGATGGACACAGATTTCGATGAGGACTATAAAGAACCAACGCCTGAGACTGAAGATTTTTGTATTAAAAAGGAACACGTTATGTCCCTATTTGCCTATTTAGAATGGAGTTACAGACAGGAAATTAAAAACATCCATAACAGAAGACGAGGATTGTTGGTAGCATATGGTTTGATACACAACATCGTACAGAATATGATTCGGATGATATCAGAGAACAAACCAAAGTTTGTTTTATATTCAGGACACGACAAGACGCTTCAAGCCTTAATACTAGCTTTAGGTCTAAACAATTACCAACACTACAACATACAATACGCTTCTAGAATGATCTTCGAAGTGTACAGAAAGAAGGATTTGAGAGACGAGTTCAAGTTTACTAAACGAAAAGCGATCGCACAAGATTTTTACTTTCGCGTCATCTATAACGGCGAGGATGTGACAAATAAATTAAGTTTCTGCAAATCCAGGCAGAATGTTGTTATGAAAGTGGTAGACCCTATTGACGATATGAAGATTTACAATACATATCTCTGTTCTATTGAGAATATAGTTAGGTTTATACACGACGATTATTTCGCTCCATTCAATGTAAGTAATTTTAAGGATGCCTGTGCTACGTACGGAAGTGGTAAGCATACTTATCAATAAAACTGATTATGTTTCCCTTTTTTAATGTTATGTATTCTAAAATTGAGGCTATTTCAATTACTATCAAGCAGACAGTATTATTGGAAGTAGTTTTCGATGCGTATCGATTATTAATTGGTAGTCTACGATGTCAAGACGGCCATGTTATTTTCAACGATGGTATGTCGGAATTAGGCAAACATTGCACCATTAATATCTAGAGTCGAAAATGCTTTAATAAAAAATAAAACACTATTCTAAGGGCGCGAAAACTCTACCAAAGTGGAAAACTGTGCCTTAGAAAAAACTAAGGTGTTCTCGACATTATATTCAGTAAAAAAATTGCCACATATCTCAAGACTACTTTAGTCGATTCAAGTCTTAAGTAGTAGTCGATTTTTTCCCGATTTCTGTAATAATATTGACTGAACTAACATATCGTTTAAATATTGATGAATAATAACAACCTATATTGTGGAATGATACAGCATTAACAATAGGTACAAACATTTTTGCCACTTTAAATGTCGAAATTACTTTAAAATATATCAACAATGAAGCTTTGTTGTAATCCAAAATCAATTTTAATTCTCGAGTTTTAAAATCAAGAATAAGTTATAAGTATTATTTAGGCGTTAAATTCAGTACGGCTGAGTCATGTATGTTTTTATTTGTTGTTAATTTATTCCTAGAATAATTCAGAGAGACTGCTTTTATCTTAGTATTATTATAGTTTTTTAAAGTACATAGCTCAAGTATTTAAATTCACACGTTAATTTTATTTTTTAATATAATTAAATATTGAGATTATATAATGATGGATACTATGCAATATCAGTAAATATTAAATTAATTTATAAAATCATTTTGGCAAGAATTTTTTATTTTTAATGTTTTTATATCCTGGAAATTTGTGTGTATGAATGATGAAATAATACATTAAAATTAGTTTTTAGGCATTTGTCGAGCACAAAGAAATATCTTTGGCAAATATAAGTTTCCATTGTATTTCCCACCGATATTTATCAATACTTGTATTGCAAAACCTAGAACATATTATAGTTAACCATGTTTCGTAAAGCATAATATTAATTAATGGTATTTAATTTAAACCACATGTTCCTAACCAGTTCAGGTAAAATTTAACTAAGTCTGAAAAATCTACCTTGTTGTTTTATCAAAAAACGCACCGTTTCAACGATTTGTTACCGTTTTTTTTATGGCTCAGGTAAGTTCCTTAACTGAACTGAATCACGATTATGACCAAAATCAGCTCGATTTTTTTTTTCAAATTTACTAAAAATTTGTGGGTTAAATTAAATACAATATATAAACATCAATCCGTATATCAATATTAAGTTTCCATTTCTTAGCAAAAATATAAATAGGCAAAATTAAATAAATTAAATGCGGCGCGCGGCGCGAAAATAAATTAATATTAAAGAAATAACGATTTGATTGAGGCCGAGCTTCTAATGTAGGTAAATAACACGCCTCTCGTGTGAAAGAATGTACGTTGTATATAAAACAATTATGTATGTGTGCGCATTGTCAATGTGTTAGTTTCAAGTATAAAAGATCTCATGATGTTTCAGCAATTTATTGATCAGTATTTTATCCAGTGACTAATACTATATATACCTTTGTTTTATTTATTATTTTAATTATCTAATTTTAGAATAAGTAATGTCCATTTTATGTTTCTTGTAATATCAATTTTAAAAGATATATTGAGGCAAGTGACGGAATTTGTGAAACTGAATGTAATATTATATTTGTCTAAACAGTAAAACGGTGAAGGAAAACATCGTGAGGAAACCTGCATACCATAGCGTTTTATAAAATTTCTATGGTATGTAAGTCCGCCAACCCGCACTAGGCCAGCGTGGTGGACTATATGGCCTAACCACTCTCAATCGTACTCTCGATTGTAGAGGAGGCCCGTGCCTTGCAGTGGGACGTATATGGGCTGATACAGAAATAGTAAAGTATAATATTATATTTAACGCAAATTACACAAACACATGTACACCAATGTAAACATTTTGAAGTTTCAGAGATTATTATTAAACTGACTTTAATTATTTGAGTTACTTAATTAAATTAGATGTAGTATTTAGAATTTAGATAATTTATGAACTGCAAGATATGCGTGATTTTGTTACTAAGCGTCAATATTTTTCAAACCCTCCATTGCGTGTCATATTTTTAAAAGACTGTACATATTGAAATTATTTATTAATTGTTTTATAGACTTTCAGGAATATAAAACCTACTTCATTTTTCACATTTACAATACATCCCTTATTTGTCAGTGACAATAATTTACAGAGCTGTGGCAGCCAATAGGAGGGTAGAAAAAGGTGGCCCGGCACCACCATTTTTATCTACGTTTTGAAGAACCAGCGCTCTCACTATATTATAAATACTCTATTATAGTCCGATTTTGGAGAATAATTAATCATTATAGAGTACATAGAAAGGTAAATTTTACGGTATGTAATTTGGGTTTTTATTTTCCTGGAAAAAATACTAATGATTTAGTCAATTAGATTCTAATAATTTACGTCCCGAAGTAAGGAAGACAACTAACAGTATTAAATATATACGGTCCAATAAGGATCATAATGTTGTTGAAATGTGTGAACTAAACTTTTCTTTTGCATAAACTCAAACGGTCTTACCCATAGACAGTTTGAATCAATTGTAGGTACATATCGATTATGTATTTGTCCTCTTCGCTCAAACTGAATTCAAAACTCGATCGAAAGGGACAAAACATTAACCAAAATAGGTTTATAAATGGTCTATGAATAAGCTTTTAAAGTACTGAATATACACAAATACTTTTATTGGAATCATTTATATAAATTTTTATTTGTTAGACTGGAATTACTGTGTGATAATAATTTGGTTTGTACCTAATGTACTGTATTTATTCGACTTATATTTTATTTTCATTTCGAATCCCAAATTGGGTTCACTACAGATTAGAACGAGATTTGTGTATGTTAGGACCAAAGTGTTTGGAAAACGGCGCACAAAGTTACTAATTATCATCATTACTATTTACAATGATTTAAGTGGACGGTAGAATACACGTTTCTGTGCATAAGATTATACATAACTGAATGTATTATAACACTATAGGCGCAATAAATATACCAAATGTTTTAAATTCTCATTTTAATATTTTATTTTATTTTTATTTATTTATTTATACACTTTATTGCACAAAAAAAAAATACAAATAAAATGAAAATTACAATCATAAAAGTACAATTGGCGGTCTTATCGCTCAAAGGCAATGTCTTACAGACAACCATGGGATGGATTTGATAAAAGGATAATTAGAGGGCAGTCGTAAAGTGTAAAGAATAGGAGTTAAGACGGAAAAAAAATATATAAGAACAACAAATAATTACTAAATAATAATAATGAAATAAAATAAAAAATAAAAATAAAAATATATATAAATACATCAATACATACATATATATAACTAATACTACATACATAAATAAATACATATTTATATATAATATAAGAGTATCAGTACATACAAACAGGAAAGTTATCCACATCAATGTGTAAATGTAGGAGACAGGTAGTGATCTTTGATCATTTTTTTAAACGATGATAGTGACCTCGCCCGTCTTACCACAACTGGTAGGGCGTTCCACAATCGGACAGCTTTGACGGTGAACGACCCGTCCATAAAATTAGTGGAGTGCACAGGCATTCTTAATTCCAGTCTCTCTGACGACCTTAGGGATCTTAAATGGGAGTCATCGAGAAATACAAAACGATCTTTGAGATAAGATGGGGTGACAGGATTAAACAATATATTGTAAAGAAGAGAAAGAATATGAGCATTCCGACGAAGCCGTATGGGCAACCACTTGAGCTTAGTACGAAACTCAGAAACATGATCATATTTGCGTAATCCCAATATGAATCTAATAATAAAGTTTTGAAGGCGCTCAAGTTTATTTAGTTGGTCCTCGGTGAGATCAGGATAGCTGACATCGGCATAATCAAGGATAGGGAGAAGGAGGGTTTGCGCTAATGAAATCTTCGTAGCAACAGGTAAAAGATTGTGTAATCTTCGCAAGGACCTAGCTGAGGCGAACAACTTACGACTTAGTTCTTGGAGTTGCGGTCCCCAGGTGAAGGACTTGTCCAGATATAGTCCAAGGTTCCTGACTTTATCACTATATGTGACGGTAGTACCATCACAGGAGATAGGTGGTAGTTTGTCTCTGTCTAGTTTTAAAGTCATTCTGGGGCTGCCGATAACTATCACCTGTGTTTTCAATGGATTGACTTTCAGTCCATGGGTCTTGCTCCATTCACAAATGTGCTGGATGTCACTATTAATTATAGCAATCGCATCATTCATATTACCCAAAGATGCCTGAGTATAAATTTGTAAATCATCTGCGTAGAGGTGGTAGGAGGAGCGAAGTTGAATAGATATGGAATTTATAAAGACAGCAAAGAGTAGAGGAGATAGCACGCCGCCCTGTGGAACGCCAGCAGATAAGGAGCACCACGAGGAATAACAATCCTCGACACAAATGCGTTGCCGGCGTCCATACAGGTAACTACGAAACCATTCAACTGCTGTTGGAGATATGTTAAGAGAACGTAACATACAAAGCAATATATCAAAGTCAATTGTATTAAAAGCGTTGCTGAAGTCCAGCAATGCTAAGACAGTCAGCTTGCCTTCCTCCATACCCGATCTGATGCCGTCCGTAATATGAGTCAGCGTGGTGGTGGTGCTGTGCCCAGGACGAAACCCCGATTGGAGAGGGTTCAAGAGATTATTTTTAGAAAGGAAATCACTAATTTGAGTATGGACCAGGCGCTCAAGGATTTTGGAAAGGAAAGGAAGAATGGAAATGGGTCGGAATTCAGAGAGTAAAGAAGCATTGGACTTTTTAGGAATAGGAATAATAAGGGCTTCTTTCCAGGTAGCCGGGAAAATCCCAGTCGTGATAGAATGGTTGAGGATGTGGGATATTATGGGAAGGATTTCGTCTAGGATAGGCATAACCATATTACGGCTGACACAGTCGCTACCTATTGCATTTGAAGAAATAATAAATAAAATAAAATTTTCATTATTACTCAGAAGCAATGTACCGACATATTATTTTATGTCAATATCGGAGAGTTGTAGAAATACGGAATGTTGTGATGGATGTTTTATGGTAAAGATATCATAATCAATGTATACTTCTCAAATGTACATATCAAAAAGCAATTGTGTATTAAAATGTAAATTTACATTCCGTTTTTTAATGAATGCTCCTTTCTATATTTCCTACCCTCTTATTTAACCTATCTTCATCAAACATTGTATTCAGCCCATTGAGATATTATACTAGAGGGGGCACTGCAAACAAATGTTTGTAACAAAATGAACGGTACCGTACCGCTTCTTCTATTTCTATCTCTGTCACACCTACGCAGTAATACATCTTCTCTCTCGCTTCACTGGATTCCCGGGTGCACGCACACTACGCAGAGATTTTGTTCCCGATGTCCGCTCTAGTATAATACCTCAGTGTATTGCCAGCCACAGTGGACCGCACTGCTAAAAATAGGTGTCCAAAGATTACCACAGCGTTCTATATCCAGCGATTACTTGCAACTTTTAGACAGCCTCTGTGGCGTAGTTGGTTAGACAGCGGCTAGGAAACGGGAGGCCGCGGGATCAATAACCTCACCCAGACAATTAATATTTGTGGGACTTACAGGTATTTACTTCAGTGTTTGTAAGATTAAAAAGGTCTCGTAATCTCTGACTCTCTTACGACACAAAGACTCGATCTTAGTGTGGGGTGAGGAGTGAGGACTATATTGAGTGTATGTATTTATTTAGTTAATACGAGTACATAGCATTTTAATCGGAAGTTATCTTTTTAGTTGTCACATATGACTACGACATGACTAAGAATATTAACTGATGGATGAAGGCCAGTTAGCGCAGAGTAGGCCGTCCACCCACAAGGTGGTCAGACGACCTGGTAAAGGTCGCGGGACGTCGCTGGATACAGGCTGACTCCAACAGGTGACTGTGGAAATCATTGGGGGAGGCCTATGTTCAGTAGTGGACTTCCTTTGGCTGATGGATGGATAGACGAATTCTTAATATAGTCAATTATTTTGTGAATATAGAAGTACTATGTACTTATGTATTGACTTTTCATAAGAGCTATTTAATTGCCTACGTGATCAATAATCCTATTTCATTTCATTTCAATGCTATAGAACATAAAAATTATAATTGATTGCAGCTGGTTGAATGAACTAGTAAAATATACATTATATTGTAGAAACAGATCGTGCCTGATTTTTAAATTAAGATATAACAATATGCTATGCTACATTTTCTCTTTTATACGGGCCAGAACATAAATACGTATCATCGTTATTTGTTTGATGAAGCAATTTTCTGTTTTCTTGTAAAATATGATGACAGCCTCCGTGGCGCAGTTGGTTAGACGACGTTGGTTAGTTCGATCCCCGCACCGACACAAATGTTTGTATGGCCCACAAATATTGGTGTCGGGTCTGGGTGTTTGTGAGACCGAAAAGTCTCTCGTAGTTCCTGATACCCACGACACAAGGCTCGATCTTAGTGTGGGGTCAGGACTATGTATGTGATTGTTGGGTGTTATTTATTTATTTATTATTTGTTTATATGTAGCAAGCTTTTTTAATAGTGTGATTTCAGTTAAATAATTTTATTAATAGGCCTCATTGGTCTCATGCGACGTTTGTCTGTGAATCGCAAGGTCTAGAGTTCGATATCTGAGTTGGGTACTTCAGTTTCGGTAGGTAAGTTTTTGGATTAGAAACCCTCATATTAAGAGAAGACATTGAAACAAATGCCAAGTATGCTTAAACTAAATGTATTTATTTAATATACTAAACGGAATCCGATTGAATAAAAAAATAAGGATCCCTCAATAGATAAAAGAGAATATCCAATGCTATTTAGTCATAGATATTTTATTGGATTCCAAATTTTCCAAAGATAACTATGAATGATGGGCCCATATTTAACGAAGTGGTTTAATACAAAAACGACTTCCTTATTCGTTTATTATTTGTCTACACTCTACGCCATTCATTTTTTAATTCAGGAATTATGTTAATTAGTTCTGATGTAACGGTCACAGTTTTTTTATAAGATGTTATTTGTTTACAGTATTTCTATTTATTAGATAGACGTGTTGATACGACAGAGTTACTCAACGTTTCGAACACAAGCGGAAATGGATGGTGAAAAAAATGATTTTTTTAAAACACGTGATACTGAACCTTTTTAGATAACAATAATACGGTGATGACACCCAGGGCTGTCACGAAAGGTAATATTGTAAATACAATATTTTATTTATTCAATTACATTTATTTCAAAAAGAGATTTTAATTAATCTATTTTCTTACACTTAAATGACGATCATTTAGTTTCTGCCTCTCGGACACCGTTTTGAATAGTAAGTAAAGTAGGTGACTATTCAAAATTGTAAATAGGTATACATTTATGTTTAAAGTTATTTTACTAGTCTCTTACATCAGCAGGTATTTAGCACGCTTTTATGAATCATCCGTATTTATAGACATGAAGATCTTATAAAGATACCACACCTGGGAAGCCAATCTTGAAGACATTAGAGCTATCAGGTAGGTAGCGAGTCTCATTATACTAATTGCGCAAAACCTTGTCTAGGGTACCTACAGGAATAAAATTTACGACCTTAAGCTTCACAGACAACATCCAAACCTATACCACCCGTAGCAAATAACATACAATTTAGCAATATTCCCCGCATATTTATATAAAAATCGAGTAAATTGAATAAAATATAATTAGACCATCAAATTCAAAAAAATCTATAGCCATTTTAGTTAAAGTAGGTATTAGTCGTGTTTACATAAAACATATTAATGATTTTTCATTATGCTCCGTTCCGTTATTGGTCATAGCGTGATGTTATATACACTATATTCTATAGTCTTTCTTGATATATGGGATAATCGACACAATTTTTTTTCAAAGCGGTTTAGAAGTTACTAAAGTTAGCGCGTTCAAACAAACAAATGTTTTCACCTTTAAATATTACCTAGTATACAATATAGTCACAGAATATTAAACTGTATAGTTGTATAGTAAAGTTTGTCGCCTGACAACCCCGGTAAAACTACGCAGTACCCAATATTCCGTAGTCAAGGTCGCGCACATAGTGTGTAAATTTTTGTTTGTTTTCGTGACGGTTCACAGAGCCGATGAAATTATCATTGTCAGCGATCCGGTTGAAGGCCACTTGTATAGGCATCGTTTTAATGGAATCCTGTTATCAATAACTATGAGCATGGGTTATTTGATATTATATAGATTGGTAAACTGGTAGTAGGTCTCTTATATTTGACAGGCCGTCTGGGTACCACCGCAATGTCTATTTCTCCCGCCAAACAGCAGTTTATATGCACTGTTGTGTTTCGGATTGAAAGACATTGTACCCAGAGTAACTACTGGATATATTGAGACCTTTTTTTCTATGTATTTCGTGACGAGATTGCCATTCGCTTGATGGTAAGCGGTATCCGCTTATGGACGGCATCATTATCAAAACCAAACAACACGATGAATCTCAAAGAAATGCTTGGTATTCTACTGCGCTTGCCATCCTGAGACATATGATGTTAAGTCTCAATATATCCAGTGGTTACTCCGGCTTCAAACCGAAACACAACAGTGCTTTTATGCTGTTTTTTAGCGGGAGAAATAGACATTGCGGTGGTACCCACCCAAGCGGCCTACATATGAGAGACCTACCACCTGTAAACAGTAGTAAGTCCTTCTTACCGCCTTATTCATGGACAGTTTATAAAGATATACATACAGGGGGTATCAAGACTGTCCCCTGAACGAAGCTGGGTGGTAATATTAGTGACTAGACATAATGTAAATAAAAAATGCAAAATAACGCGAATTTTTTTTTATATTTTAAATATTGTTGTGTTTGGGTGGTAAATCCGTAGTTTTTTTTTAATAATAAATTTAGTCCTAGCGTCTTTAAAACGAAAAGGGAGAAGAGTGTTATTTTAGGAAAAACTATGTATTTACCACCCAAATACGAAAGGGAAGTTTTACTTACATTGTGTTTGAAGTCACTAAAACTACCACCGAGCATCGTTTTCGGGAGCATTCTACATATATGTACCCTGTATATACATTAACGAAGATTGTATTTGACTAGATATAATTTCTTACTTAAACTGGTCAGTCGACTGTACTAATTTGTTACAATATAGTCAGACGAATTCTGTGGGTGTGGACTGTGGATAGAATACACTTGTGTCATCCCACACAAATTGCTACGGATTGGAATTGTTCGCTTGTTGACCCAAGCAAAATAATTGGTTGTTTAATTCCCCAGGGATTGTTTGGATGACTTTCAACAACTTGTATTGCTGTTTTCGCTTGTTCAGGAGCGTCGAAACTTGTGTGCGTAATGAAGCCGCGTTCTGTTGTTGTGAATTTGCCGTGAATAAATAAAAATAAAAACTAAAAACGGTGAAGGCTTAGATTAAATACTCGGTATATAATCTAAGGGTGAAGGAAAACATCGTGAGGAAACCTGCATACCGTAGCGATTTATAAGAATTTCTATGGTATGTAAGACCGCCAACCCGCATTAGGCCAGCGTGGTGGACTATATGGCCTAACCACTCTCAATCGTACTCTTGATTGTAGAGTAGGCCCGTGCCCTGCAGTGGGACGTATATGGGCTGATACAGATACAGATACAGAAATAAAAATAATTTTATTTGATTATTGTTTTTTCTCTGTAGGATTTTTTTATTGAAATTAATGGCTAGACGAGCATGACATTCATCTCATAGTAGGCGATACATACGTTTATTGATAGTAAAAGACACACAACATAATGAATAACACAGCAATGTTTGGCATGCCACTGCGCTCGTAATCCTGAGACATATGTAATATGATGTATTTGATATTAGTTATATGCTACATATGTAGAAAGTCTTCCTCTCCATACCGAACCTATGTTTTCTGCCCTGGCCTATTTAAGAGATGTGTTAATTAAGCGGTAAGTCCATAATTTCGTCTTCATTATCAAGTTTGACCACAGAGTCCGCTGAGCGTTGTCGTAGCCAAGTTACTTCGTTGCTTAACGTTTTCAAAGTGATTAAAGTTTTGTTTTTGTTTTACCGAGGTTTATAAAAAGTTAAATGAAATTAATTAGTACCTATGTACATTAGTCGTTCGTTAAAGCACCGTGGGAAATTACGGCCTATTGCCTGGCATGCTAACATTATGCAAATTATTATTCATTAAATCATTAAAACATGGTTAATGAACTCAGGCTCACAATGATGTTATGAAATTGCCTGCATAAAGTTAAAATTGGTATACATATATTTAAATTTACTTGTGTTCATACATATACATACGCAAAAGGCACAGATCACATTACCATATCGCACTTTTAGAATGAAAGTGACCTAATCCAAATAAATAAATAAATGATTTTGTCCTTTAATTATTTATTGGCTCAAAATGGCCCATCGACCCGTTATTAAAGAAGGACGACGCATGAAAGACAGAAAGACGTACCTATACTTCTTCGGTCTTCTAGATGTATCTTCCATAAGTACAAAATTTCTTATGTTGCAAATCTTTAATTATCGTTTCCCAAAAAATAAGATTTTGTGATTAGGTCGCTTTAATTCTAAAGGGGCGATAAATGAAAAAAACCTTGAAAACTCTGAGGACGTCAAGATATATTTTTGGTAAACATCCAATAAAAGTAGTTTTGTCTTTAAGGTACTTGTTTATATTAAAGGAACACACTCAGTTGAAAACATTACCTATTGTTAAACCAGATGTGTCGCGAAGTTTAAGAAAACGATGTTATGATGAAAGCTTTCCCTCATAAAACATTTTCTTGTAAGTCCTTTGTGCTATACCTGCATCACAGAGGGCGCTGTTAGACCAGTATTTAATTGCTAAGCTTCAAAATAAAGAGAAGACTACCAGAAGAAGGTGGGATGAATTGGACAAATTATAATGTAGTCATTGATTGCGGGATTTTAGAGATTTAACAAATAAAACCTAACGTATGGGTGACCAGTACAGAGCCATCTAGTGCTACGTACTAACAAGTCCTGGTTGTTAATATTTCTGTTTAAACGCATGCGCGAAGCTTACCATCAGGGAAGCGACTTGTTCGAATCATTCTCGCATTTCAAATAATCTACATTCATCACATAAATCATTCGCAACTATTAAATTAGATTGTAATTCATAATAAACATAATAAGCACTGTAATAGAAATTAGGAAGATGATGCTATACTAAAGATAGCTATGTGCCTTACAAACATAGGGAATATGCTAGCACCTCTATGTAATTTGGAAACTTGGGCAAATATATGTTGGAAAATACTAGGTATAACAATAGAGATAATCGTTTTTTTTTAAATACACATACTTGTAAAGAAAATTGTGTCTTTGAAACGTGAAAACAGCAGTTTCTTTTCATTGTGTAATGTGTATTAATAAAATAAGATACATATGCCCAATAACTACTTTAAAATTTTGCATAACCCGTAATTTTATTGTTAGACAGTCCAAAAATTCCAGGTACTTCGAGACATAAGTGACGACCCTGCCAGGATTCGAACCTGGAATCTTCTGATCCGTAGTCAGACGCGTTATCCATTGCGCCACAGGGCCTATATACAGATTGTCAAAATTATTATTCGTTTAACTGTATGTGATTCAAAATAAATTAGAAATTGAAAAAAAATCGTAAGATAATAATTACTGTAGGTATAAAATAAGCTACCAAGTGTAAAATAAAAGGCAGATGAATCGATCTCGCATCTACAAAAATACCCAGATCACACATAAAACACGCCTTTTTCCCAGAAGGAGTAGGTAGACGTGTTACAAGACTTCCACGGCTTGCCTAGTGTTTCCGTCTCACGATGTGATAGGGGGTGAGCTTATCGCCTTATCGGGCACAAATTCCAACTCCGGGCTAATAATGAAAAGAAAAATAAATATCACTGCCCGACCCCGGATTCGAACCTTAGGACTCAGCGTTATATTCGTACCGTATTTCAACTGCGCAAACGAGGCAGCCGGAAAATAAAAAAATACGTTTAGTTTAATATCCTGTTTTTTTTGGATAATTCAGTACTAACTATAAAATATCAACTTTAAACATTAATTTTCGTTTTTCAATCAGTTCAGTTAAAACTACTGTAATCAGTAATCATACATTTGAATGTAATTTGTCTAACTAATCCGAAGAATTAATCCCACATTTTTCCGGTAGAAAATGTGTCAAGAAACACTCATGTTAGTATTAGTAGCAATTAAATACTCGACTAACAGCGCCCTCTATGATATACATGCGCATAAAGGACTTACAAGAAAATATTTTAATGAGGGAAAGCTTTCAACTCAACACCGTTGTCGTAAACTACGCGATACCTCTGGTTTTGCAGAAGGTTATGTAACAAACTGAGTGTTTTCCTTCCGTTTGTAAATTCATAGCTTAACTATTAAATTACCGTTGTCGAATTTTGGCAAAAATTTTGGTAAAGTCCTTAATTAAAAAAAAAAAAACTTACTGCAAGAATACGATGGTATAGTTATTCGTGCCTACAATTATACTATTCTTTTTTTCTGTTCACCTGATGGCAAGCGAAATGACTGCTCTTGAACAGTAGAATTAAATCAAACAACACCTTAAATTACAAAGCAATGCCTGGGGTTTTTACTGCGCTCGCCATCAGGAGACATAACATGTTAAGTCTTAATATGTCCAGTAATTACTCTGGCAACAATGTCCTTGAAACCGAAACACAACAGTGTATTTACACTACTGTTTGGTGGGAGAAATAGACATTGCGATGGTACCTACCCAAAACCCTGAAATATCTAAGTATCTTCGTAGTTTAAAGAGTGAAAAAAGTAATAAAAATAGCGGCTTGCAGCTCTTATCATTGTTATTCTAAATTCTTATCTAAGTGTGTTTGTAAGCTATGTTATATAAGTGAAATAAAACGTGATAAATTTAGCCTACAAGATAACGCGACTACATACGAGTATTTTCAAACCTACGGCCAACACTCATCTATCAATGTATTTCAGATTTATTATGAAGATACATAGAGTGATAAATTGTGATTAGACTAAAGAATTATCGCTTGTTATTGTTAGTTTAGTACAGAATTTTCTAATACTAGTGACCTTTACGAGGAGCAAAATAATTGTATAAGCAAGGGCGTCGCCAGGGGGGAGCAGGTAGGGGCAGCTTCCCCCCCTAGAGATTAAAAGAATTGCCAAATGTAAAGCAACCAAAATCTTTGACTTGACTTGCCTACTATACGGTATTTTTTTTTTGCATATCGCCTTAGATTTCAGGCTCGTACTACAAGTGAAAAGCTTCATGTGCTCTCGACTTTACCTACAATTCATACTTTTCTCATTCTCCATATTATTTGCCCCCCCCCCCCCCCCCCCCTCCTGGGCCATTGGCTGGCGACGCCCCTGTCATGGGCGTAGCCACGGTGGGGCAGGGTGGGGCATTTGCCCACCCTGGCTCTGGCCTCTAAGGCACCTGCTCAAATCTAAAAAAATTCAGTACTATCTATTGATAGATATAAACCTCTTAATTGACTGATTAACAAATTGGCATACTCCCAGAGCCCAAATGGCTGAAGTTAGAGATTTTGTCCTGAAATAATAGTGTGTACCCTTTTATATACCGGGTATCTCAAGACTGCTACCGAAAACGAAGCCGGGTGGTAGTTTTAGTGGCTACAAACACAATGCAATTAAAAATTTCGCTTAGAAACGCGACAATTATTTTTTATGATTTTTTAAATATCGTCATTTTTGGGTGGTAAATCCATAGATTTTGCTAAAATAATAATTTAAACTCTCTTATATCTTAGAGTATTTATAAATTAAAGGGTATACACTATTATTTTAGGAAAAAATGTATTTACCACCAAAATATGGCAATAGGAAAAAAATTACAAAAAAAAAATTGTCGCTTTTTTTTGCAACTTTTTCTGTTGCATTGTGTCTGAAGTCGCTTAAACTACCACCCGGCTTCGTTTTCGGTAGCAGTCTTGATATACCCTGTATAAATACTCTAAGGGATAAAAGAGTTTAAATTATAATTATAGCAAAAACTATGGATTTACCACCCAAAAATGACGACATTTAAAAAATCATTAAAAATAATTGTCGCATTTCTCAGCAAAAATTTTAATTGCATTGTGTTTGTAGCCACTAAAACTACCACCCGGCTTCGTTTTCGGTAGCAGTATTGATATACCCGGTATAACAGGATATATCAAGACTGCGACCGTAAACGAAGCCGAGTGCTAGTTTTAGTGACTATAAACACATCACCCATCAGCCATCAGCCAAAGGAAGTCCACTGCTGAACATAGGCCTCCCCCAATGATTTCCACAGTGACCTGTTAGAGGCCGCCTGCATCCAACGACGTCCCGCAACCTTTACCACGTCTTCTGACCATCTTGTGGGTAGACGTCCTACGCTGCGCTTTCCGCTACGTGGCCTCGTTACGAGAACTTTTTGGCCCCATCGGCCATAACTTCACCGCGCTATGTGCCCCGCCCATTGCCACTTCAACTTACTAATCAGCTGGGCTATGTCGGTTACTTTAGTTCTCCTACGGATCTCCTCATTTCTGATTCGATCTCGTAGGGAAACCCCGATTATAGCCCTCTCCATAGCTCGTTGAGTAACTTTGAGCTTCCTAATAAGACCCATAGTGAGAGACCACGTCTCGGTGCCGTGTGTCATCACTGGCGACACACAACTATCGGAGACTTTCGAATTAAGGCACTGAGGTATTTTAGACGAGAAGACGTCGCGTAGTTTCCCGAACGCTGCCCAACCGAGTTGGATTCGACGATTGACCTCTCTCTCGAAGTTGGACCTGCCTAACTGAACCAATTATCCTAAATAGACATATTCGTCTGCAAATTCAAGAGTCGAGCCCCCAACTCCGATGGGGGTGGGCACAACATGGAGATTTGACATGATCTTCGTTTTGTCCATGTTCATTTTATGACCCACCTGTTAGACTTGATTGAGTATTCAGCGATTCTGACAAGACTACAATATAGTCAAGAGTGTGGATCGAGGGTTTTTGTGGTCTATCTCTACGTATGGAATGCTTCTACAAAAATGCTTTTTAGCACGTCTACTGCTAGGTTTTCACTTATACAATCAAAGCGATTCGCTAGTTTAAGTTGAAAACTCCCGGGGTTTTGGATATGGGCGCGAGTAGGTCGGAGCGTAGACTTAATCTAGGAATGCTTCTCTAATTGTTCACTGATATTCAATGTGCCCCTAACCATTCGGTGATCACCAGTTTTCACCCTGTTTATCACAAAGACATCACTGAACATCTGTCTATTCGTCGTTAAGATGAAATCTATCTCGATTTTCTTAGAACCTTTAGGACTCATACCACGTCCATTACCTGTGAGGCGGCTTCTGGAAAAAAGAGATTAACGCAAAGAGTCCCTCTTTCTACAGAAAGTCGGCCAGCCTCTGAACCCTGGGGTTCCGTTGCTCATGTCCAAATTTCGCCACTGTCAACTATGCATCGCTTCTCTTGCCCAACATTACGTTTGAAATCGAATCCATTGAAAGAAGTAACTGAACAGTTAACTTTGTATGTGTAATTTTAGATGTAAGAATGGTTATAATATATGGTCAGTTTTTTTGTTTACAAATTAATAACAAAATACCAACTGGTGTTAAGTCTCTCATATGTGAGAGGCTGGATGGGTACCTCCGCAATGTGTATTTCTCTCCAAAGGAGCAGTGTGAAAACACTGTTGTGAAGAAGTGTGTTTGATTTGTGTTACGATTAGTATAGCCACGACCTTGTTTGTAATGACTCGATAATTTGAACAACGCGTAATGAGTTAGTGCGTGTCCGTGCTAGGTCAAACTTAAAAAGAAGAGTAACTTGCCAATTAAAAAAAATCTGTTAAAGTTTCGGTAATTTAAAATCCTAAGAATTGTTTCAGTCACCTAGATACAATTAGGTTAATTGCATATCGATCAATCATATCGGTCAATTGCAAGAACTATCTCTGTGAGCGTCCAATTACATTTTTTAAACTGGCATGGCATTATGACTGCAATTACACCTGATGGTAACTGCAAATGCCGCCGAAACAGAGAATCGAATGGTATCAGACGGACTATGCCGTTCGATACAATTATGCTGACCTGCATATACTTATATTGTCATTTCATCATCATCATCATCATCATCAGCTCGTTGGTGTCCACTGCAGGACATAGGCATCTCCCTATATTATCTTTTCTCTTTATCTATCTTCTATCTTTGTCTATATATTTTTAAAAACGTTATTTCGTTTAAAACCGACCGAGAGAGTGTAATCCAAATCCAAAATGTAATGCTACTAAGCAAATCCTAGATCTACCAGCACAATATACACGAACAGAACAATATTTTGCAATTCCCATACGTGTCCGAAGCGAGCTGGACAAGTAATATAGTCGTAGGCTGTGTGCCAATACATTCCGGTGTTGCCCCAGGAATGAGCGACCCACCTGGCATTCAGCCGACAAAACACTCGTATTAACACCTAGATTAACTGCTATCCGCTGTAAACAAATTATGAAGGTATGCGACTTGTTTTTAATGACTGCAAATAGAACAGAAGAATAAGTGCGTGGTTGTCTGTTTGTAATGGACCAGACGTGAAGGCCAACATGTTCACGGTGGTCGAGGCTTAAAATCCCAGGGCATACCTCTGACTTTTAGGAGTCATATATGCATTGATGTAACGGTGAAAGAAAACATCGTGAGGAAACGTAAAGTCCGCCAACCCGCACTAGGCATGCGTAGTGGACATAGATTGTAGAGGAGGCCCGTGCCCTGATACAGATACAGCACAGAAGTGTGGAGACAAAATTACGTTAGATATGTTTTTATTTAATACATTGAACCCTATAGCATAATATTTGTCAAGTTTCGTAGAAAAATACAGGAAATATTCCTGACCTAATGAAAGCTAATTTTATTTTAAGCTACACTTTATAGGATTGTTTAAAGGAGAAACATGTATGGACTCCAGCCTATCGACCAATAACGACAAGCGATATGTCAATGGAAAGGTCTTTTCAGATGCTACAACTTTTTTTATGGCAACAAAACCGAAATCACTGTATTTGAGAAAATAAAGCTACTTAAAGACTGCAGGAAAATCACGCAAAAGGGCCTCGCCATAGTGAGCAATAACAACAAGCGATACGTCATTAGAAAGGGTTTCTGAAATACTATAACTTCTTCTATGGCGGCCAGTATCAAATCTTTGCGTGGAAAAAAATATCACTGCGTAAAGGTAACGCAAGGATGAAAATATGTATATGGACTCAAGCCTGTCGACCAATAACGACGAGCGATATGTCAATGGAAAGGTGTTTTCGGGTGCTACAACTACTTCCATGGAAACAAAACCCAAATCACTGTATTTAAAAAAATATTGCTACTAAAATATTGCACGAAAATCACGCGAAAGGGTCTCGGCATAGTGAGCAATAACAAGCGATATGTCAATGGAAAGGTCTTTTCGAGTGCTACAACTTCTTTTATGGAAATAAAACCCAAATAACTGTATTTTAAAACATATTGCTACTTAAAGACTGCACGAAAATCACGCAAAAGGTCCTCGGCATAGTGAGCAATAATAACAAACGATGCGTACTACATAACGTTAATGTACACTGTTACGTGTGTGAAATGAGTCCAGTTTAAGTTTTGTGATAAGATGAAATACGATAAATTCAATCCAGGTAGGTATTGGTCAGAAGTTGTCCAAGGAGGATTTTGCGCGACATTTATGTTTATAATTAAGATATTTTTGTACTGATATGTGTTCATTTGCCGTTGTGACGTCAATTATTGTCAACGTTCTTAATAATCCAATCCGGATGGCTCTTAGAAAAAAAAAACACTATTTAAAATAGAAAAACAAATAATATGTGGACATTAAGTAGGTATGAACTGCTTCGGTGGTAGTTGTACTACGGTACGATTGCAGAGCGGAGGCCTCTGGTTCAAATCCCGTGTGGGGTCCAAGTGAGAGCTTACGAATGACATATCGCTTGTCGTTATTGGTCAACAGGCTATGAGTCCATATGCATATTTTCATCCTTGCGTTACCTTTACGCACTGATATTTTTTTCCACGCAGAGATTTGATACTTGCTGCTGTAGAAGAAGTTTTAGAATTTTAGAAGACCTTTCTTATGACGCATCGCTTGTTGTTATTGCTCTCTATGCTGAGGCCCTTTCGCGTGATTTTCCTGCAGTCTTTAAGTAGCTTTATTTTCTAAAATACAGCGATTTCGATTTTGTTGCCATAGAAGAAGTTGTAGCACCCAAAAAGACCTTTCCATTGATATATGGCTTGTCGTTATTGGTCGCTAGGCTTGAGTCCATACATATGAGCCTCGCGATATCTTTATGTCGATATACTTCTTTTCATACAGCGAATCGGGATTTCTTGGCAAAGAAGAAGTTATTGAAAATAAAGAGAGCTTTCGAATGATATATCGCTCGTCGTTATTGGTCAACAGGCTATGAATCCGTATACATATTTTCATCCTTGCGTTACCTTTACGCAGCGATATTTTTTTCCAAGCAGAGATTTGATACTGGCCGCCGTAGAAGAAGTTATAGTATTTCAGAAGACCTTTCTAATGACGCATCGCTTGTTTTTATTGCTCACTATGACGAGGCCCTTTCGCGTAATTTTCCTGCAGTCCTTAAGTAGCTATGTTTTCTAAAATACAGCGATTTCGATTTTGTTGCCATAGAAAAAGTTGTAGCATCTGAAAAGACCTTTTCATTGATATATGGCTTGTCGTTATTGGTCGATAGGCTGGGATGCAGCTTCTCCTTTACTCTTAAAGTTGTCTAGCCAGATTTTAACAGACAGCTCTGTAAATCTGGATTACGTTAGGGTGATCGTCACCAATTCCTAGTTTTATGATGAAAGGGCAATGTATGCTTAGTCCACCCTTTTAAAAACATTGTAAAGGTAATAAATAAATAGTACCTACCAAATAATCGTAATGGTTCAGAAATAAGGGAGCTACAAGACGAAGCAGAGATCCATTAAAAGTAATGGAATTGGCTTTAAGAACTGCGTCAAAATTAAATGCCATTGATTACGCATTTATAAATTGTTTGAAGCAGTCAACATTATCGTAGGTACATTAAGATTGGCTATGGTATAATGTAAACAGATTAAGAATTCGTCCTTGGCAGTGACCGAGCGTTATGCAACGATTCAATCGTAGAACATTTGCTCTGCATTTTTCACACGACTTTCCTCCACTCTTTAAACGACTTTCGATACTAAGAGCTACGAATTGATTAATGTTCTAGTTATTTTTCAGCATTGCTTTAGTTGTTATTTGCAATCTTTATTATTAAAAATGAGCATTTTAAATTAGCGTGTTTAATCTATTCACTTTAGGGTCTCATGGTATGAGGTTAAAGCGTAAAGTGCCATGAGGTATTCATTCTAAAATAAGGAGCAAGCAGATAACATTCTTGAGTTGAATCGTGGTTGAGACACACTAACATGAATAGGCCGGCTGAACGGATGTCATATGTTGTTTGTGCGGTAAAGGTAAAGTAGCTTCGTTAATAATTAGTCTCCGTTCCCCTACCCTATCCTTTCCACGTTGCTTTTGACAATATGTATATGTACAACTCCTCAATTGCTTTGTTCATTTGTGCAGAGGAAATCATTTTTACTGTATCAGCCCATATACGTCCCACTGCAGGGCATGGGCCTCCTCTACAATCGACGTCCACCACGCTGGCCTAATGCGGGTTGGCGGACTTACATACCATAGAAATTTTATAAATCGCTATGGTATGCAGGTTTCCTCACGATGTTTTCCTTCACCGTTTTAGTGCGTTTTTACTTATTGCGTTATTTGTTTTTCATCGGTCTCATGGTAAAAAACGTGATTTAGTTGTATTGATTTAAAACAAACACACGTGGAAAATCCTAAGTCGTAACCTTGGCAATGACCGAACTTTACGCAACGCTCATTCACTTGTTTAACATTCCGGATTTTTTATGCTCTTATGTGAATGTTTTTATGCACGCCTTTCACCGAAAAATGCGTTTAAATTACCTCTGCGCAATACCATAGCTGTATACATATTTGTTTGTAGATTTCATTAACGTCCAATAAACCTAAGAGCTTCTAAATTAGCTTCGAAGGTGGGCCTGTGTTCAACGGTATACTGATATAAACTGAAATAGCCGTGATAGTGATACATAATTACGAAATGTCAAAAAATGCTTCAATGTGAACTATAGTATAGATATTTTAGAAATCCGTTGCACTACTAATTAAGTTATAAGTATTACTAATCTAAACAAACATATCCAAATCTTTAATACGAGACTCATCCCATAAATTAGAAATATATGTCGTCTGCAATTGAGACGATATAAGGCCCCTTTGGTGCGATTTTACAACTTTAGCATCCCTTGAAGAAAGATATGAATGTTATGAAAGCAAAGCGTAAATACAAACTCAAATGTTTTGGGTATTACCAGTGTGCTCATATTGATTTAATTAATTATTTTGTTTTAAACTGCTGGCTTTTGCGGAGATGTTTTTGTCTAGTTTTCCATTTGTCATACTTTATACACTTCCTTATTGACTGAAAGGAAAATATGTTTTTATGTTTAAAATGAATTAATGAGAGAGCAATAAATTGCGCATAACTTTTTGTTCATTTGCACATATATTTTTTTAACGGCTACGTAACAGGTATGTTCAAAACAAGACGCAATTTAACCAAATATTCATGGCATACAATAGTGATCAAAATATGTATTTTTACATCTATTTGCCTTAACCTTGAATTTAAATTTTCTTTTTGTTTGGGTATTATTTGCTTGCTTTTGAACTTAAATAAAATAAACAATATTATTATCATCTTCAGCCTATACCGTTGTTCACTGCTGGACATAGCCTCCTCCACATTGCACCATTTCATCTCGTCTTTAACTTGTCGCATCCAGCATCTGCTTCGCATCCTACATACCTTTTGCACCGCACCTTTCGCAAATCGTGACTCCACCTAACTGGAGGGCATCCTACACATCAAGCTTAATTTATAACATATAGTATGTACTATAAGCAGGAAAGTTGAATACAGTGTATTTCTCTCAGACACAGGAAGTCATGTCATATTTTGGTATCAGCATATCGACTGATGACCAAAGCCCCCAAAGATCTAAGATTTTCAGATCAGCCTTTTGTATGTAGCCTATATCTCAAACCATCTAGCCTTTATCAAGTCATCAAGTTTTACGTAGTTCTCTCTCTTTCTATTTCTCTCTCTTTTCAGTAACTGGGAGTCGTGTCATGTTTACCGTATGAGCCGTTTCAGCTGCTGAACAAAGATCTCTCTCAAAGATTTTCAAATCAGCCTTTCCGAAAACCTCTTGTCTTTATCAATTCGTTCAACCAATTTGTAGGCAGAAGAGAGTAGGTTGGCGAATGTAGTCTTTAATAATGAACTTATTGTTTTATGAGCCATTATTTCTATTATTATCAATTCTTTAAATCGTATAATTTGAAGCATAGGTATAAAGCTTTTAATACAATGTTCTTTTATTCAGTAACCAGCTTTTCAAGACTGTCTCGACCATTCGAAACATTAAGTGCACAGCAACTTGGTGGCGAAGTTAAATTGCTAGCACATTGTTAATTAGAAACGTTCAGTTATCAATTACGGGCGTCCAAACTTGGTGTTTCAATGCATCTACGGCTCATGAATTATCTGTATCTCAATAATAAGTTCTGGATAGTAACAATTAATTAACGTGATATTATATTAGCTCAATTAAAGGAAGATGTTGTTAAGGATAAGTACGTGGTGGCCTGTTGGTAAACGGACTAGACGCGATTGCCAACATGTTCACGGTGGTCGCGGGTTCAAATCCCAGGGCACACCTCTGACTTTTCGGAGTCATGTGTGTATTGATAGTCAATCACCACGCACTAAAACGGTGAAGGAAAACATCGTGAGGAAACCTGCATACCGTAGCGATTTATAAAAAATTGTATGGTATGTAAGTCCGCCAACCCGCACTAGACCAGCGTGGTGGACTATATGGCCTAAACACTCTCAATCGTACTGTCGATTGTAGAGTAGGCCCGTGCCCTGCAGTGGGACGTATATGGGCTGATACAGATACAGTTGTAAAGGATAGCTGTTTGCGAACTCTTAAAAACATTTATTTGCAATACAAAAATTAAAGGCCGAACAGACATCAAGTATAAGTAAAACGTTATTTATAATGTTTCCTTCACAAGAAGGGAAGACGGGGAAGTAACAGGTGTACCTATATAAACACTTATCGGTGTTTCGTTCCATTATGTAGGTAATTGGACCCCATACCGAGAACATATTATTTTTATTACGATCTGTTATAAAAAGTTAAAGTCACCTGGATGGCAGAGTTTACGATTGTTCCTACATTTTACATACCTAAAAATGTTCATAAGATGCTTTTTTCCCAGAAGGGGTACGCTGAGGTGCAACCAGGAGTCGCTTCTTCATGTATTGTCCGTCCCATGATGTGATAGGAACCTATCGCCATATCAGGCACACATTTCTGACTCTGGGCTGATGATGAATAGAAAAATCCAATATTACATTGCCTGACCCGGGATTCGGACCCGAGACCACAGCTTTGCAGTCATACCGTAGTACAACTGCGCCTGCGAGGCATTGCGGAATTTTCTCGCTCGCGTAACTTAACTGTTAAATCTGCTTACTACGTTGGCAATTTAAATCTAATACTATATATGCAGCTCTAAAAAAGTGGCTGCAACCTTGATCAGCAGACGCCAAAATCAAAATTAGCTTTCACATTTCTACATTTAGCTACCACTATCCTAACGATTCCATTCTATGACTAATAATATTTCCTTACTCCCTCTGTGATTGTAGTATCCCAGATAGCCTTTACAACTTGGCTCTATTTCCTATCTTTAAGCTACGTATACTTATTCCATCATTCAGTACTTAATGTCCAACGCTTTTATTAGTGCGTATTTTCCTTAAATAAAGTGATATTCTTTTTATTGCCTCATTCCTTTTATCATCTTTCTGATATTCCTATCCTGGTTATATCATTATGATAAGCTTCTTCCCTTCTTGGATAACCTGTATCCCATTTAAGTCCCACTATAGGGCACAGGCCCTCCACTACAATCGAGGTTACGATTGAGAGGGGTTGGCCTGTATAGTTTACCACGTTTTCACGAGTCTTGAATAATATCCCAAGTTATATTTTCCATGCCCATAAACGTTTAAAACAAGTAATTAATTTATTTATTTATTTAAAACTTCATTGTACACCTAAAACTAACAATACAGAAATAAACGACAAGAAAAAAAAAATGTACAAAAGGCGGTCTTATCGCTCGAGGCGATCTCTTACAGACAACCAACCATGGATGGATAAGAGGGAACGAAAGTTTTGGGGTACCATGAGGTGTACGAAAGGATAAATGGACATATATCTATAAGTATACATACCTTATGCATACCGGGTATCTCAAGACTGCTACCGAAAACGAAGCCGGGTGGTAGTTTTAGTGACTACAAACACAATGCAACTCAAATTTTCGCAATGAAAGGCGACAATATTTTTTTATGATTTTTTAAATATCGTCATTTTTGGGTGGTAAATCCATAGTTTTTGCTAAAATAATAATTTAAACTCTTTTATACCTTAGATTATTTATAAATAAAAGGGTATACACTATTATTTTAGGCAAAAATGTATTTACCACCCAAATATGGTCATAGGAAAAAAATAACAAAAACAAAATGGTCGCTTTTTTTTTGCAAGTTTTTCTGTTGCATTGTGTCTGAAGTCGCTCAAACTACCACCCGGCTTCGTTTTCGGTAGCAGTCTTGATATACCCTGTATATACATAAACATAAACACATACATAAATAAATATTATAACTAACATGTATCAACATTATGCATAAAATAAGCATAGCAACAAATGTATATACAACATGTAACAGATTTAAATGTAAAAGCGGAAAGTAGTACGTTCAGAATCAGCTACTGAACCGATATCAACATTTTTTTCGGTAGGTATTTTTTTTCAAAATAATTAGTTAAGACCAAGTAAATTACAGACACTCCTTCGTTTAGTACTCCGAACAAACGAAATTGAAACGTAACTCCAGCACATAAGATCATTTTTAAATGAATCACTAAACGAATACTCTAATAAACTAAATAATGAACAAAAATGAACTTTATTTCGATAGTCATAAAGTTTATTTAAGCAATCTATCATTAATCAAACGCACACAACGATAGGCCTCAATAAACGTAATAAGCTACCAAAATAAATAACTATCATATTCTCTTTTCCGCACATTTAACTACAACTAGATAGAGCAGGATGCAGCTATTGTTTAATGCAATTTGATCCATCCGACAAACGATGGCGCGCGCGGCGGTATAGGGATGCGCCGCGAAAAAAATTACTCCCGGTATTTGCAAGGCCGGGCGATCCAAATCCCGCGCAATACATGCACTTAAATGAAACAAATTAAATGTAACAAAATCAATATGAAAAGAAACAACAAATAGGTATTTCTATGAAAAATAATTTCGGGGAACGTTAAAATGGTGATTAAATTCGGTTTGTAATTTTGCTACAATGTATGCGGAATCCCGGTGTGTCAGATATCCCGTTATTGCAATCCCTAAATGGGCACCGAATATGTGAAAAAAATCTAGTCGTGCACCGCAGTTATCTGTGTCTACTTGTGTTTAAGTGTTAAGTAGATATTTCGATAACTTTCGCGCGCGATGTCTTATCGGTATTCGAATATTCAAATACACTGAAATGGTGAGAACTTTGGCACTGTGTGGTGATAATGTATCATTGGCATGTCTGACGGTATCTCGATGCTGAGTTCGGAGAGCGCTGGATAGGTCGCGGCGAACCTGTGCAATGGCCTCCTAGGTCACCTGACCTGACTTGACGTCTCTTGACTTTTTTTGTGGGGACGTAATAAATCTCTGGTATACTTCAGTGAAAGTACTAATGTGGAGGATCCAGGATGAGGAGGGTAATGTGGAGCAAATTCCTAAAAGTGAAGAGTGACACTGAAGTTTTACATAAATTACGTGAACAATTACGCAAATGTGCATCAAAGTGTATCAAGGTGGTGGACATGTCGAACATATTTTAAAAAGAAATCGCCTCATGAGTGCCATGTAACACGTAAGTTAATTTTGTTGTATTTTTTTGTGTTGTGATTAGGTTGTGATTCCCAATCTAGTATTCGTTGTTAGATATTGCGTTATCTTATTATCTTATTCAATAATAATGCAAAATAAATGACGCCCGTATCCTGCCCGCCTGTAGGAACTAAGTTTAGGGGAAGTGAAATTAATAATATTTTATAGCCGATTCATGCAAAATATTGTCTTATGTTGGGTTCGTACGCATTATATCTAGTAAGTAAAATATTTAGATTTTATAGTTAAAACACAAATGTTATGCTTACAGATTAAATAAATAATAATTTGTTTACCAAACCACCCAGTAATCAGTTACGTACGTAATTTGTAATTTGTATTTCGTTTATTGTCAGCTGTTTCTGCCGGCGCGGCGCAGCGGTCGGCGACCGGCGTTAGGTACTCGTGTGAATGTGTCTTGTGTACATGTGTGCGTGTCCGGCGAGCGTGTGTAGTAGTACACTCTTATTTGTAACTCGTAAGGTGACCATGTTAAGTGCCTACATTTGGTATAACTAATTTCATAAATAAAAGATTTTGTAATTATGATAGTACGATTTCAAAGCATAAACTATGATTGCAATAATATTTTAAAGTTGGGGTGTCTGAGGTTGTGAATTAATCCTGTTACACGTTGTATACATACATATATATATATATATATATATATATATATATAAATATAAATATGAATATATATAAATAAACACGGTATACATGCAATGTCTTCAGTTTAGTTGTGAAAGATAATGTTGTTTGACCAATCTTTTGAATATGGGCAGCGACTCTGCCCGCCTCACTGCGACAGGTAATGAATTCCACAGCCTAGCAGCTTGTACAGTAAACGATTTGTCATAAAATTTAGTGGAATGCACTGGGATTTTAAGTGTTAAGTTCTCCGATGACCTCAGGGATCTTGAATGCGTATCATGAAGAAACTCGAATCGGTTATTAAGATACGGGGGAGAATGGGGATTGAAAAGTATAGAATAAAGAAGAGATAGAATATGGGTATTCCGGCGAAACCGAATGGGTAATCACTCTGGTAATTGTCTATTTCTGAAACGGTTAAGCAAAAAATTGCGACATAGTTATATTTTCCATGCCCATAAACGTTTAAAACAAGTTATTGTCTGTTTCTGAAACGGTTAAGCAAAAAATTGCGACATATTTATTATTCATGTATAAAATTAAAACCTGATATTCAAATGAAAAATAAATTCTAATATTATGGTATGTTATTGTTTGTGGTACGATCGCGCCATAGTCTGTCTCATTCTTGTTTCTTCTCGCTCACACAGGCCGTGCGACGAGGCGATCTGCAGACATTGCATCACTTCTCACTACCGGTGACTACGTGACAGAAAACACTTTCCTCTTCAATATTATTAGATTGGCCAAGCGTGCTCTATATCTTTTGGCAACAACATTATTTACATTTCGATGCAAAGCTATCTGGCTAATTTGAGCAAATTATCTAAAGTATCAGGCTAAATTCATTAGGGTTATGACTTTCTTTTTATAATCGATATTGGCTTACGTATTCCTGTTTGCTACATTGCTTTATTTATTTCAATATCAAATCTGGAACCTCACAATAATATCATTATCAATCTGTAGATACTCTTAATTTCCTCGTGTCTTATTTTGTCGTAGTTTAAAATATCAATGGTTATGCATGGAATACGACATTGACGTAATATACATTGATTAAAAAGCCTTTTAATCGATAAGTTTTGTCAGGCGTGTTTTATAGTAAAATAACTTTCAATTTTAATTCCAACTTTATTGTAACGACAACATTCATTAAAATTCGAAAACGTCCATCCTAGCATAACACTGCATCGAGTTATCTATTATTATCTTATGAAATTAAATTTCATGTTATGACTCTACATTTCAACATCAACAAACGTCATTAAAAATTGCAAATGGCGCCTAAAACGTTTACGTCCAGCTCACGCTGTGTTTATGTCGGAAATCCTTGTTAAAAACATTGGTCACGTGAACATTCACGTTTGTAAACAGGAGGTGTGTCTGTATGACTCACTATTATGTAACTGAAAATTTTAAGCTGTAAACATGTTCAAGGTTATTCGGTGTTCACCAACACTGTGTCATGGTTGATTGGAGGTTAGTGTAAAGATAATAAATGAATGTTGTTTATAGTTATGAGTTATGTTGTGCAAACTAACGTATTAATTATTATTGTTGTAGGTATGAGACCGATAAAGAACGGTCTTATTCATAGACAGTTTTAAAATCTATTTAGATTATTGAATGTTTTGTCTTCTTCGCTGAAACTGAATTCAGCAGTCGTTCGAAAGGGACAAAAAATTCGATATCTAATATAAGTTTAAAAACTGTCTATGAATAAGACCGGACCTGACAGAAGTGTCGAAAATGAATAAAGAATTGATTGAAAAGAATAAGAAGTGCAAAGAATATAATTATTATGTAGATCATTGGACACCGACAATTGTCGCGATTTAACACAAATTAAACAACCTTGATATTAGCAATTTGTTAATATAACTTCCATGGATATTTTTTTCAGTCAATTACGACACAACACGTGTCTGACGGTAATGTTATACAAGAAATATTTATAAATAGGAATCTTCCTCACGCTAACTACATACTTAAAAACACTTCACTGAATAATGGTTTCTTAGATTTACGCGAATGTTACACATTGAAATAAAACTATTATTTACGGATTTTATCGCGAATTTGGTTTAATTTTTACATTTTTGACTTCCCGACGTTTCGATTACTTTACAGCTTTCATGGTCACGGGGCGGATATTAAACCAAATTCACGATAAAATCCGTAAATAATAGTTTTATTTCAACACTTCGCTGAGTTTATATGTAAGAGGCCGCCTCGGTAGGTACCACCAAAATGTATTTTTCTACTGCCAAACAGCAGTGCAAATACACTGTTTTATTTCGGATTGAAGGACTTTGTAGTCAGAGTACTGGAAATATTGAGACTTAACATCTTATGTTTCAGGATGGCGAGCGCAGTGGAATGCCAAGCATTGCTTTGTAATTCAAGGTGTTGTTTATTTTTGCTTTGTTGGGGTGCTCGTCTCGCCAATCAAGGCAATAAAATGCCAAAGCAAAAAGTAAGTAGTTACTATATAAAATATTCAAATACCAAAACTTAATTTTCCAAAGCGGTTGATTGAAATTCATTCGGTGCATTTAAGAGACTCCAGCGTATACAGAATAACGATTAGGTGGTGAATTATTTATATTCCATCAACATCATTACTGCTGACTTCAAAGAATTGTCCATTTATATGAAAATTATTAATTCATCCGTCTTTGTTCAGACGGATTCAACATTGTTTGTTTACTAGTTCATCCAGGTGATTAAGTTTATTGCCCTTGTGTTGCTGGTTCAGTTTTAATGTGAATTTGATAAAGATTTAAAACTGTTATGAAACAATTCATATTTGGAAGATTTTCTTTTCAATAAACCTGACGACACATAAGAACTATACCTACGTTTAATTTTAAGTATGTGTAATGTGTTTTAATTATGAACCATTGTTTACTGTTTTAATCTTAATGTGAACCTGTTTTGCTCATTTCTACTACATCCAAAAGTAGGCTGTAAGAGAATAAATCTGGCGTTTAGTCTGCCTGTGTACTGCTTGTTTAGAAAACAAATGAATAAATGGAACTACTCCAAATAGAAATATAATGTCATTGATATTATTACTTAGCTTGAAGCTATGTATTTCAATTAAAAATATATAATTTTTTTTATTTTTTTTTATTGCAGTGAATGGCGAGACGAGCAAGCCGTTCGCCTGATGGTAAGCGATACGACCGCTCATAAACAGTAGCAACATTCCACTGCGCTCGCCATCCTGAGACATAAGATGTTAAGTCTCAATATGTCCAGTAGTTACTCTGGCTACAATGTCCTTCAATCCGAAACACAACAGTGCATTTAAGCAGTGTTGTTTGACGGGAGAAATAGACATTGCGGTGGTACCTACCCAGATGGCCTCTCACATATGAGAGACCTACCAGCAGTAGTATAAATTCACCACTATACCACAACAAAATGAATAAAAGCTATTCAGCATTAGCTAGCTACGTCGTACAAACTGCAATGTTCATTAAGTATGACTAAATACAAAACAATGTGTTCGAACGTGTATTGTAACCAACACTTGAAGAAATATTGACACAGACGGAAATGGAATTATTGCGTTTTGCGTCTCAACTAACGTAGGTCACCGCGGGCGTACAATTTGCAGGTTCAAAAGGATGTTTATGTGACGGAAAAATGAATACAAGACATTGGATTCTGAATATATGGTTAACCGACTTTAAAAAAAGAAGAAGGTTCTCAATTCGTCGGTATCTTTTTTATGTATGTTCACCGTTTACTCGAAGACGCGTTAACCTATTTATAAAATTCTCATTTTGCTTTAAAATGTATACTGCTGGTCACATCAGAAATTAATTAAAACCTGATGAATATCTTCGAACTTAGGAAGTAGAACTCCGCAAAATTGAGTAGGATTCCAATGGTTGCTGTTTGCATTAGGTTTCATCATCATCATATCAGCCACAGGAAGTCCACTGCTGAACATAGGCCTCCCCCAAGAATCTCCACAATGACCTGTTGGAAGCGGCCTGCATCCAGCGACTTCCTGCAACCTTAGTAACATCGTCCGTCCACCTTGAAGGCGGGCGTCCGACATTTCGCTTGCCTGTACGTGACCTCCACTCGAGAACATTTCGGCCATCGGTTCTACGAGCTATGTGCCCGGCCCACTGCCACTTCAACTTGGCAGTCCTATGGGCTATGTCGGTAACCTTGGTTCTCCTACGGATTTCCTCATTTCTGATTCAATCTCGTAGGGAAACACCGAGCATAGCCCGCTCCATGGCTCGTTTAGGCATTAGGTTTAGTTTAATCAAATTATTTACTTGGTTAGGAGAGTAGATCATGAATTAGAAACCATCGGATTATTTTTTTAGGACAGCAGGTTATCAATTAGCAACTATGGCATTTGGTTTCGATTGGATTAGGTGGTCAAATGGCAGTAATTCTACTGCTCCGACAAAAGTCTATTACCATGTTTATGAACAGTCTTTTGGACCTAAAAATATTTACGGTTGCACAATTTTAACAAACCCATATGGTTAAAAGCTATTCACGCCGCAGCCCGTAATTTTGACGGCCTCTTCATGTACAGAATTTAAAAAAATAAAACGCCTAAACCTAAGTATTATGGCAGGTGCGCGAAGAAAATTCATGTTTATACCGAAGTACGGTTTTAGCTAAGGAGAACTAAACATCCTTCCTCTCAATGCCGTCAAAAGTTTATAATCTTTGTTTTGAAGTCTTCTGTTAATAGAAGCTCTAGTTACTAAACTTTGGCAAGTGTTTGTGTGTTTGTTTTTCTCGATATATTTTCTACGTTACACTGTCCATTTATACAACCCGCAAAATATTTGAGAAACATTAATTCATTTCGTATATTTCGAGATGTTGTGCACGGAACGTATCGAGTTTATGATTCTTTTTGTGAATCACGGCCGGGCATTGTCAAGGCCGAGATCTGTTGCGAATCGAATTAAACATAGTTACTTAGATGTTATTCTTTAATATTGTAAAATTTTCTTACTTGGTTGTCTTGACCATTTGCTAAAAAGAGGCTTTGTACTTGCTTTGATGCTTAAAAGTCTTAGATACTTCAATATTTCGAGTAGGTAGTAGTAGGTATCTTCTGAGCGTGTCCACGTTTACACGCAATTAATATTCCTCCATTTACATATCGTTTTTGAATATAGTAAATATGTTTTGTTTCATGAACAATTGAAATAGATATTTCACACATTAGCAATACAAATTAATGATTGTAAATTTATAACCTCCTGCAGCTACCACACAGTAAATTTCTGTCATGTGTATAATTTTCTACATAAATTAACATAATGTTTCCAGCAATTACACATATTCCTGACCGCACACTATCTACTTAAATTCTTGTCATGCGTATTACAAAAAAAAAAACTTTAATTATGTAAAATTATCAACAATTTCATCATCAATTGTTTACATAAAGAGGTCTGTATTTTTTTTTGCGATGTATGCTATGACAAGCGTGCCGTTCGCATCGCTTACCATAAAGCGAAAAACAACACCTTGAATTTCAAAGTAATGCTTGGCATTCCACTGCGCTCGCCATCCTGAGACATAAGATGTTAAGTCTCAATATGTCCAGTGGTTACTCTAGTACAATATCCTTCACTCAAAAACACATTAATGCATTTACACTGCTGTTTTGAGGGATAAATAGACATTGCGGTATATTCAACGCTTTAGAGTTAAGATCAGTGGATGTGTGTAAGTAGTTTTAAAGAGTTTTGGCTAAAAATACTGGTGGGTTTGCCCTTGAACTGAATGATGTCACTCTGAGGCGTCCGGCCGCGACTTCACGACAAGTTTCACTAATTGTTGTGAATTTTCTACATTCTAGTTGTAGACAAGTTGTAAAGCATTCCGGCAGCCTCCGTGGCGCAGTTGGTTAGACGCCGGATATGAAACGAGAGGATACCGCAGTAATAAGACATAGCAATGTATTATTATTTAAATTTTTACATAAATAACCATCTGAATAAGCGTATACCGCAGCTATAAGATATAAACAGTGTATCATTATTTAAATTTTTAATAGCATAGATACCATCTGAAAAATCTAAATATTATTACAATTATTTCATAATCTTGGCACGACGTCATTACGCAATTACTGCGATAATGTGATAATCAGTATGACATTCGCGATGCAAAGGCTCATTATTTGATACCTACATATATTTTCATCCTGATTTATTTTACTCTTTGATCTGTTGTTATCAACAAAATGCCATGGATGCCTCATGTGTTTTGTTACTACTTGCCAAACTCAATCACAAATTATCAATCATAAAAATAAATTACACTTGAGAGATTTCGACGACAAATTATTGGTATTTTTAGTGTACCCGTCTCTATTAAGCTGGTGTGGTTTACGACAATTACGGAGGAAGCCTTGAATTGTGTAAATACATAGACTACATAGTCTGTGTAAAATTTATCAATTTTACAATATTAGAAAAAAAAATCGCCACATGTTCATGACTATTAAGAAAAAGTAATTAAATAACGTCGCGATTAAATTTAAAATATAAATATAGGCCAGTGATGCTAAGTAACCCTCTATAATTTATGGTTATTAAGTTCTGGATTGTAAAGTCCCGTCCTAATTTGTAGGCGTAATGCGTTGATATTTATATACTAAACCACCTAATTAGGTTGCCGATAATAACAATAAATAATTTGGCATGAACAGTAAAACTTCCCTGTAGAATTAATATTGTTTACATCATCACAACATTTTTTCAGTTACAGAAACTGCGCAGCGCGATTACAAATGAAAACAATAAACTAATAAGCGTGAATTGTGGTGTTTTATTTACGTAATTTAAGCAATAAGAATTTATTTGTTGGAATATTTTTAAAAGCATTCACTTTTTCCTTGTTCTTTTAATCTTTCTTTTCGAGAATCTGTTTGTTTACAAAACATTACAGGTTATTTTTTTTGTCTTTAATGACTAATACTTGTCGACATGATATACGTGGAATACCCGAAATGACTGGTGGTAGGTCTCCCATATGTGAGAGGCTGCCTGGGTGGGTACCACCACAGTGTCTATTTCTCTCGTCAAACAGCAGTGTAGAAGCACTGTTGTGTTTCGGATTGAAGGACATTGTAGCCAGAGCAACTACTGGACATATTGAGACTTAATATCCTATGTCTCAGGATGGCGAGCGCAGTGGAACGCCAAGCATTGCTTTGTGATTCGAGGTGTTGTTTGGTTCTGCTACTGTTTATGAGCTGTCGTATCGCTTACCATTAGGTGAACGGCATGCTCGTTTCGCCATTCATTGGAATAAAAAACGCTATATTGAATTCGGATGTTTTCTCCCTTTCGTGAAATCGACATTTTCATATACAATCTTTTCTATACCTACTATTTTCATTCTTAGGAGTTGAAATACAATAAAACTAAAACATGTAAGTTATTGGAAATATCAACTTTAACATGTAATAAATATCTATGTGCCTAATTAATCGGGTAAAGTACATATGAATTCTCATATTAACTTCTCAGTACGGTTTTCTCCTTCTAAGGTTTGAATTTAGTGTGTAATTTTCACTGGTGGTAGGTCTCTCATATGTGAGAGGCTGCCTGGGTGGGTACCACCGCAATGTCTATTTCTCCCGTCAAACAGCAGTTTAAATGCACTGTTGTGTTTCGGATTGAAGACATTGTAGCCAGAGTAACTACTGGACATATTGAGACTTAACATCTTATGTCTCAGGATGGCGAGCGCAGTGGAGTGTCAAGCATTGCTTTGTAATTCAAGGTGTTGTTTGGCTTTGCTACTGTTCATGAGCGGTCGCATCGCTTACCATCAGGCAAACGGCAAGCTCGTCTCGCCATTCACTGAAATAATAAAAAAAAAATTAGTGGTAAAAATTACTCAGTGCCCTTTTTTAAGACCTCAGCTACCTGTTTACTAAATTGCTTTCCGATCAGTTTAATAGTTTCAGTCTGAAGACATAACAAAGAAAGATACCTTTGCATTTATGTTAGAATGTAATTATCGATAATGACTGAATTTATTGACACGCTGTTGTCGTGTGATATACTTTCCTAATACGATAGGACTTATAAAGGTCGAATTAGCTATAAAAGATACGTATATTACTATTTAATGTACAAGACATTTTATTTGCTGCTATAGCTCTGCTTTGTGACTTATTATTTAATTTAATATAATGCTTTACTTGCAGTCTATACTCTAGATAGGGGGTTATCATTTCCTGGATTTAAAAACAGATCTTGATTTCTTATACTCATGAATCATATACAGAAATTCTAGAGCCGAAATCAAATGCATAACTTTCCAAGAATAAGCGTAGGTGATAGGTCTCAAAACTAAGCGGCTTCCTTGTATTAATTATAGACTAATTAAAAACAAACTTGTTTCTTTCTTACAAAAATGAGGCAATTAAAAGCTTCTAGTACGCATGAGCATATAACTTGTCCCATTAGTAACCGCACAGTTTAATACGTGACGGCGATATTTAAGCCGTAAACAATACTAGAGCGTAGATTACGTGACCCATATAGTTAAATCGCCTTGATGGATTAGTAAGGAATTTCCACTATATTCATCTGTTCTGTGGAATTTCCTATTGTTTTGCATAGACTTAGCAATGTGCCTGCGCGGCTGATATATTATCTAAATTATACAATTAGTATTATAACAACTAAGAATATTTTTTTAAATGGGAAGTATATGTGGGCTCGGAAAATTATTTATAACGTGTTTTTTTATATACTACTTAATAAACTTGCAGGAATCCACAGAGAGGGATTATTTTTAACCGACTTCAAAAAAAGGAGGAGGTTCTCAATTCGACTGTATGTTCCTTTTTTTTTAATGTTTGTTACCTCATTTTTAACAGATAGCTGTTTAAGTTCTCGGAAGAGCGTCGTGTATTTACCGTGATTGAATATATATTTTTTATACCATAGGTTTGTCAATAGAGCCAACAGGTCACTTCATTGTATGTGATCAAATGATATGATATGATATTGATATGCCGCCCATGAACATCCATATCATGGATAGGAATATATAGGATGGGAAAAGGAAAGCGAGACAGAAAAGCATAAAGTTTTGGTCCTACTTCGGTATATTCTTCTGGTAAGTTCCGATATGATTTTGGCAGGTTTGTTAATATAAAAGCATTGACGTCATAGCAGTCTCCAAATTCAGAAGCCAAATCAGCTTACAACGTTCATAATAAACATGTTATACAATCTAATACGATCAGCACGGTTTCCATAAATGATTGTGAATTATACAAGCATTAATTCAATCGATGTGGGGATCGAATCCGTTTCATACTGTGCTTATTAATCAAATGTACAACAGAATTTATGGATTTAATGCATCGATTATTTAATAGTAAAAAGTAGTTTTTTTATCGCTATGAATTTGCCTGATAGTAAGCGATACGACCGCTCATGGACAATAGCAAAACCTAACAACAACACTTACTTAACTTACTACAATCTGACTACTTTGTACAATCTCTGCATCACCCAAAGGTTGACTGATAGAGAATGCCTTAGGCATTAAGTCCGCCTTTATACAACATTATGTATAAAAAGAAAAAAAAAAGACTTACCAACCAATGCTTGGCATTCCACTCTCCATGCTGAGACATACGTTGTTAAGTCTCATTATGTCCATTAGTTACTCTGGCTACAATGTCCTTCAAACAGCAGTGCATTTTCACTGCTGTTTGGAGGAAGAAATAGACAATACGGTGGTACCTACCCAGGCAACCTTTCACATATGAGAGGCCTACCCGTGAAAAATTATCTTTTAGATGAAGAGTAGAGTAGACAGTTAGTAGCATTCATAACCACGTTTCTGTTTAGTCCTGCTTAATTTATTTCTGTTACAAAACATGGCAGACAGTACCTACTGTCGCTAGATTATTGAGGATGTATTAAGTGAAATTGAAGAATGAGTCTTTCATATCACAACAGTCTAGGTGCGTTCAAAGAAATGTTATTCCCATATTATCGACAGCGCGAAATGTAAACACGTTTTATCTATCGATAGACGTTATATCAGAAGTTATTGTTATGAATGCTTATCAAATGCAAAATAAAAATATACAGTTGGATAGTTGTGCAATATTTAGTATTCACATTTTTGGTGTAGGTTGGTCTGGCGATCGGCCAGAGCTGTATTTATAAAAAGTTTGCCGGAAACCATGCGGCTGGAGGTATAAATTATTCAATGGATTTTTAATGAGCGTGTCAAACGACTGTACCAAGTTTTTTTTGTGTCCGTACCGAAAATCAAAAGAATACTTCTTTCTGTGCTTCCATGTCCAATGTTACAGTTAGGTTGGAATCTTCGAAATGCGTTTATAATTTCTTACTTATTTTTAAGCATAGTTTTTAAAGATATTCGTGTTCTTTAAGAAATTGACAGCGTTATTTAGCGTAGTATTTGATTATTAAATTATTATTTTTTCGGTTTAGATTAGGTTAAGTAAGTAAAATATAAAATACCTCTTCCGTTCTTTTTCCTACATGCTCTCTTCAATACTGGGTATGGTAGATAGCGTGTCTTTACGCCCCATCTACATTTGGCACCCCTGGGTTCCAACACCTGCCGGGGCCTTGACCAACTCCACCTGCTACCAATTCTCTTGTTATCCAACGGATATAATTTCAGGGACCTGACACCAGCATAACTATAAATTCACCTGCTCGTGTTGTCTTTATGAGTTAACAGCCATAGTGTTATGGACCCCCTAATAGTAGAGTGACCGTCGTAGAGATGGCGAAGCTAAGATAAACTAAAGACGGATAGAAGCATTGTTATCACGAGAAATCAACTCGTTTTCTCGAGAGCATAACTTGCCAACCCACTAGCTATGCGTTGCAAATCTTCCCAAAATCAGATTTGGGGGAGACTTATGTTCAGCAATGTATTTTATTTCTGTGAATCACAGCTATCAATAGCAAACAAATATTATTATTTGTATACAAAACACAGCCGATTACGAGCTACCGCAGATATAATATTTTTAGTGTATTTCCTAGTATTGAAGGTAATAATGACTGATTGGCAGAACATGCCTAGCTTTCGACGGGCAAAACAAAAATACTGGCTAGTTTATTATTACTCTCGGCTATTCCTACGTTAAAGAGCCAATGTTGTGAGAAGTAGTGGATATATAAGCAGTGTTTATGTAAGCATATGTGGTTCTGATGTGTTTATTTTGTTTAACATCTTGTGTTAGGCTCTAAGCTTTCCAGCTTAGATTTACTATCTACATCAAATATATTTGAGAAGAGCTTAGATTATATTAATGTAGGATTATTAATGTAGAATATGATCAAAGACGAGTATAATGAAACGTGAATCGAACGGCTGATATGAGACGTGATGTGTGAAAGAGATGACGAATGAAAGCAAAGATGGAATGAATTAGTTAAGTAATGGTTGAGATGTAGAACCTCAGAAGGGTGGAACAAGAGAGAACTGCATGGAACACGTAGAGCACGACCGGTGACGACTTAATTGAAGACGTGTTTAAAGATGATTTTCTATTCAAGATTACAAAACCAATCTTCGTTTAATTTGATACGACACTGAACTATTCCCACATTATAATACAACTAAACTTAAAGCTTCCTTTTCACGTTAAATACTTTTGAACTTTGTAGAGTCGTAACTCACACAATTTAATAAAAAAATCTGGAAACCCACGAAATTGCGGATAATGGTATTGAAATTGTGCGAATTCTGCCTGTTTGAAATGTTTAAACTTGAAACGTATGAAAAGTATCAAATGGTACCTATTGGTTTAGTTGGATAGTAACATCTATATGGAAAATGTTTTTATTTTCACAAACCTGCTTTGTATTCCAAAATAACAACCTACGGCATAACCCACGGCGATTACTACGATATTTTTAGAGTCGCGCGTTGGTCGTTCAAATCAGAAATAAATGTACCAAACATCTAAATCTGTATCAGCCCATATACGTCTCACTGCAGGGCACGGGCCTCCTCTACAATCGAGAGTACGATTGAGAGTGGTTAGGCCATATAGTCCACCACGCTGGCCTAGTGCGGGTTGGCGGACTTACATACCATAGAAATTTTTATAAATCGCTACGGTATGTAGGTTTCCTCACGATGTTTTCCTTCACCGTTTTAGTGCGTGGTGATTGACTATCAATACACATATGACTCCGAAAAGTCAGAGGTGTGCCCTGGGATTCGAACCCGCGACCACCGTGAACATGTTGGCAGTCGCGTCTAGTCCGTTTACCAACAGGCCACCACGCACTTCAACATCTAAATAAATTTACAATATTTCGTGAACTGCGTATTCAATAAAATGTCGTTGAACTTACAATTTACTACATATCGCAGTTGTGTTTAAATAAACAGAATCTGTCTAATCTCGTCTGGTGATGAGTTGCTTTTATTTGCTTGTTTTATTATGGATTAAATTAAATTGGATGTAATATTTTACGTTCACGTTGTTTGTTAACTAAGTGTTTATGTTTGTGTGATGAATTTATTAATTAGCATGCGTTTATTAAATAGCATCTTAATGGGTTGGTTGCAACGTGTTATATATACATGGCATGTTATGTCGAGAACTTGGGTGCGATTTTCCGGTCAATTGTCCATTTTTGTTCGTTAGTCCCGGCAAACTAGCAAATTGGTCATCTGATGGTAAGTATTAAGTAACCACTGACGTCCACGAACATCCATAACGCTTTGAACATTAATGTATTGCCGACCTATCAAATTGGTAGGTAGGTAGGTCCTCGAAGTGGGTAAGAAATAAGTATGGAAAGCGGAAAGGGGTATTGTGCATCCGACAATCTCACTCACTGAACCAACTTTCTGATTGATTTCGTTGCGGGTTAAAGACAAGTTAGACAGTCCCGGAGACTCGCCGAGCTTCAATGCTCGGTGTCATTACATTGCGTGCCACTGTTGATCCTGGCTTACAGGAGTTGCAGTGGTGGGTGTGAGGGCAGGACAGTCTCACTGAATCAAACGTGGCAGCAAAACGGTCGCTTCACGTTGATTCTGCGAGACAGTAGTATGGCCCCTGATGAGTCAGCTCTTTTATGAGTCATAACTGATAACAGCGTGACTCTACCACTTCCAAAAATTTTGCTTTTATGTATGGCAGTTTTGTAACTACGCGATCATAAATGTGCTGAAATATTTGAACCACGTGTGTCGCGTCGTGTACGCATTTGACGGATGACAAACGGGAAATGCACGCGACTAATTGATAGTTTATACGTTTCGGTGCGTTGCTCGTGCAAGCTGGTTGTATTATTCACAGGTTTTAAATTTATTAGGTCACATGTTATAATTATGATTGCCTTGGTGGCGTTGTTCTTCTACATTACAAAGCTGCGATTTCAGGTCCGTATAACGAGTCGGGCAAAGTAATATAGCAATTTTATATTCATTGTCAGTCCGGAGTCAGGAATTTGTGCCCGATATGGCGATATGCTCAACCCCTATTCCCCTAAAGGAACAATTACAGCAAATAAAAGACACAGTAATATTGCTACAAGAGGCTGTTCACTATTCGCCAATTTTGAGGTTATCTCCTGTATACCTATGTTCAGATAACCTAAAATAAACGTACGTAATACATGACGTAATATAACATAAGTATTATTTACAAACTTACAATCAGATTGATAAAGATTGAGCTGTCAGTTATGTGTTAATACAACAAAGACCTTGCCATATCCTAAAATCTTTTTTTATAACTTTTCCGATACATGATAAAAGCAACAATGATCGCAGTCATCGAATTTTAACTCAAACTGTAAGGGAACTGTAGTACGTACCAGTGCTTTGATTAATTTATTCCAACATCTGTTATAGTCTTCTATTCTAGTGAGGAAAGGAGTCTTTGGCAAATACTCATTCAGTTGTCACTAGTTGTCATTTGGTTATCACTCTACACTCACTGAATACCGACTCGTATGTCCCTAGATTCTGAAAATAAAAAAAAACAAATAGTTTATATTTTTTATCAAATAGTCTTTCACAAGATCTATTGAATCGTTAATATCTGCTACCACCGCTTCGGAACGTGTTGTAGCTGTGAAGAAGAAACGCCGCAAGAAACTCCCTCAGCAACATGAACTGTCTTCTTTTCTTTCTTTCTTTTTTATAACCACATAAAAAGACAATAGTTAATGTTTAACTCGATTTTCAATGGATTCGCTCATTGTTCCTCCACACACGTTGAAGTTATACTATGATGGTCCATGCCTAATATAATCTTTTCATATTGCATAGTACTGACAGTGCCCATTGCGGTAATTTTTATCTAATTCTGTAAAATAAAAAACTTCAGCGGTTGCCAGAGTCGTCATCGAATGTGCACTCTATTTCGGTAAATGAGTAATAGGAAAATTGTGTTGGAACGAAGTTCCTTATCGCGCGGTGTGAAAGGGGGCTAGACGGAAAAAATTCTCATGAAAAGTTGGCACGATACTTTAAAACATTTGACAATCGTTTTTTATTTCTTTATTTGAAAATGATGTCATACATTTTATTTAACTCTAATAGAGGCAATAAAATATCCAAATACATATTAATATGTTAAAGGCTATAGTAAAAACTAAGAATACGCTGAAGCCCAAAATTAAGTGGGAAACGTTGCGACAATTTCTAATTTTCATCAAATGTCATAAATCAAATTAGTACAAAAGAAACATAAATTGCATAAATATGTGAAAAAAAACATAATGATGGTGATATCCAAATGATTCTTTTGGAGGTGACATTTAATTAAAATTACACAATAAAACCGTAATACATTGATTTCCGATCCTCCTTAATAAATTTATTATTATTTACAATTTTAGTTTGTTATCCTGCTGTCAATCATTAACCCTTCATTTGACTATGTATCTTTGCCAATTATTACTAAAATTTAGCTTACTGATTAAGTTTATATAACATTATATTTGTTAATAATCACAAATATAATGTTACATCGTTAAACAAGCTAACAAAGCACTTGGTTTTGTGATTAGATTATCGTCACAATTCACCAATATTAAAGTGTTAAAAATGTTGTATTGTTCATTGGTACGCAGTATCCTGGAGTATTGTACACAAGTCTGGAACCCACAGTATTATTGCTACATTGATAGAATTGAATCAATTCAACGCCGATTTTTAAAATTCGTTCAATTTAAATGTCATTGTTATGACGCAGACTATGAAGCAAGGTGCCGCAGATACCGTTTTCTCCCGCTATACGAAAGAAGAAAAGTTGCAGATATTGTATTACTTGCAAAAATTGCACAAAATCTATTAGATTTCCCCCATTTACTGTCGAAAATAAATATAAGAGTTCCCTATAAGAATGTCAGACGACCCGTGTGCCTATGTACTCCACAAAGTACAACTAATTATAGACAGAATGCATTCTTCATCAGAGCAACAAAATATGTTAACGCTGCAATAGATCTCTTAGACCTTGATTTATTTTACACAAAACCGCATATTTTTAGAAATATATTAGCGAATCATTGGTTCTCCGATTTTTATAGCCGCGAGCCGTATTGCGTAAACGTACATAGATCCTGATTGGTTATTTTTATACTTAGTATTTTAATTCGTGCTTTAGACTTAATTGGTTTTATTAAGTGTTGATCGGTAATTTTAAGTGTTTTCATTGTAATCTCGATTTTCTTTTTTTTTGTGATGTTTTTTTTTTTACATTTTTCTTTATAATTAATGTACATACCTATGTAAATTACCGTGTAATTTTGGAACTAGGGCATTTTCTGTATATATTTTATATGTATATTTAACTGTGGAATCATATAATTGGTGCTTTGTTTTTGTTTTGGAGTATATTTCTTAACACTGTTTGTTCCCAAATAAAATAAAATAAAATAATGAAAGGTATTATTTTTATAACTTTTATTGTTTTCAATTTTAGTTTGTTACCCTGCTGTCAATCATCAACCCTAGATTTGACTATGTATATTTACCAATTATTATTACAATTGAGCCTACTGATTAAGTTTATATTACATTATATTTATTAATAATAAAAAAAATAGTATTTTTATAACTTAAGAAATAAAATTTTATTACAATTCTTTCACTAACTGGGTGTTTGTGAGACCGAAAAGTCTCTCGTAGTTCCTGATACCCACGACACAAGACTCGATCTTAGTGTGGGGTCAGGACTATGTATGTGACTGTTGGGTGTTATTTATATTTATTTATTTAATTAATCGAAAGGAACTTCGTTCTATCCGGGTGTCCGCTGACACCTCTCAAGTTTTTTTTTATTAAAGATTTTGCTTGCTATTTACTTGCTACCTACACTATCTATGTATATTAAGTGTTCCATATCAATATTATACATATAAGGTTTGCAGATTGGACAGAGACTATAAAATCCATCAGTTTTAAGACGTTAATTCGATAAACGTTTAACGTTAAACGTCTATTCGATTTTTAATTATATTCATTGATCGTAATTTATGTGCCGTGAAAACAGCCGGTTTTATCGGCAATGGTTTTAAAATATTTATACAATGCAACGTCAAGCGGTCCCAAGGCGAACGTGGTAGGAACAGGTGAAAAAATAACAGAATGTACGTGAATTAACTCACCGTTGTTTAATCTTGTGGTTTAACCACTGAGTTTTCCTTAAAGGTTTTAATCAAGTAGGTTTTATTGTTTTCGTAATTAACGCCTAAGCAATCATACGCACGAAAAATGTAACCAAGCATTGTATTTTATTTAAAGCCGCATGGTAAGTATTCCATGGCCTGTTTTACAACCTGTTTCACAACGGAACCCTATTCATAAGCATCCGCTGTGTGCGCTACGCTTAAAATTTTCACAGAATATTTATTTTTATATCACCTTTCAAAATAAATAATTAAAAAAAATAAAGTAAATATTAAAGGAGGGCTCCCATACAACAAACGCAATTTTTAAGCAATTTTTAATTCAATCTTAATAAACAGGAACAAACGTAATTTTTATTGTTTCTTTTATAGATGATGGCACGTAACCTTTCATGTACGAGTCAATATGGAAAAGTAAGTAATTAGAAATAACAAAGTAAGTTCTTAATTATACGAAAAATAAAATAATGTTAAAATCAACATTCAATCAATTCAAGTTAATTTACTCTTAATGTAGAAATTAATTATTAAGAATAGTAATGATTGATTTAAATACAATATAATACTAAGTTTGTATAAATTTACATACAGGGTATATCAAGACTGCTACCGAAAACGAAGCCGGGTGGTAGTTTAAGTGACTTCAGACACAATTCAACAGAAAAAGTTGCAAAAAAAAAGCGACAATTTTTTTTTTGTTATTTTTTTCCTATGGCCATATTTGGGTGGTAAATACATTTTTTCCCAAAATAATAGTGTATACCCTTTTATTTATAAATACTCTAAGGTATAAAAGAGTTCAAATTATTATTTTAGCAAAAAGTATGGAGTTAACACCCAAAAATTACGATTTTTAAAAAATCATAAAATATAATCGTCGCGTTTCTTTGCGAAATTTTTAGTTGCATTATGTTTGTAGTCATTAAAACTACCACCCGGCTTCGTTTTCGGTAGCAGTCTTGAGATACCCGGTATAGATTAAAAATATAATGCGACGTAATTTAAATAGGTTGAGAAAAATGAATTTACCTTGAACTTTTTACTGTTTATTTATCTAAATGTTGCAATAAAGATAACATGTTTGTTCCGTGGAACACATAACGTTAATTATAATGCAGACAATGGTATTGTAAGGAAATGATAAATCATAAATTATGTGCTGTTTTTTTATTTACACCAACATATGTGAATATGTTGTTTAAAAATATATGTTAAACCTCGATTCATTGAGAACATTTTTTGAAGATATCGAGAAATTAAAAATGTAAAATATTTTTTTATAAAAAACATGCAGGATCTTGGAATGGTTTTCGTCGTATTTTCATAGATATACATTTAGGTTAACGCAATAAAAACGGTGAAGGAAAACATCGTGAGGAAACCTGCATACCATAGCGATTTATAAAAAAATCTATGGTTTGTAAGTCTGCCAACCCGCACTAAGCCAGCGTGGTGGACTACAGGGCCTAACCACTCTCATTCGTACTGTCGATTGTAGAGGAGGCCCGTTTCCTGCAGTGGGACGTATATGGGCTGATACAGAACAGACAATTAGGTTTATATTTTTATCGTTTAGGTTATAAAATAAACTGCTTCCTCTGCTTTCACTTGTTACAAAGATAATTTAGAAGAATACTTAAAAATATGCTTTACTTCTTTTTATATAATGTGCTGTAAATAATAAATATTACTCTTAAATCCCCATTATAATTGAATTGAAATTCTAAAAAGCGTACTGAAAATATATTCTATTCTGTTTTACGGGCATTAAAGAAAAGTATTTTTCATTTCTATTTATAAATCATTCTTATCGTAACCTCGATGAGATAAAAATGTTTTGATATTACTGTGTTTAAAGAAAATTAATTTTCCGCTTCTTTATAAGATTTAGGAAGAGTTTTTCCTTAATTTGCACTGTTTTATGACATTTTAAAGATTTTTTTTTAATTAGTTGATATTTTAAGTTAGTGATAAGGTTTCTGAATTGGTGGAATGCACATCTTATTAAAATCTTGAGTCCATTTTTACATAAATTTTGAAATGAGGGAGAAGAGAGTCAGACAAAGATAGAGAAGAAGCTCTAACAGAAGAACATTATTAGTGAGATAATTATTATCTTCAGTCTCAACTTCAAAAATTGAAAGAATTAGTAGGACATGAAAATAAACATTCCTTAATTATTTGCAAACTCTAAAACAAACCTTGAAGACTTAACGACAATTAATACTAAAAAAAAAGATTAATAAAACACATACATCGATTACATTAACAATTATGAAGATTGCTTAAAAACAACTCGCATATTTGTTGAAAATGAAAACCTTGATCGAAACATCTGGGATGCTACATAATGTATGACCGGATTAAAGTCGAATGTAGATAAATAGAAATTATCTGAGAATAATGTATGAGCCATTTACTGGTAGTTTTTAGTGACCTTGGTCCAGAATAAAAATTCAAAGAGAGTTTTCCTGATTTGCACTCCGTTCAAGCGAAGCTTATAAACAATTCACGAATATAAATTACTAAACGTATAGCTAACTACGCATATAGCTCACGTTGTGTGGGTGATAACAGCTTTGTATGTAATTGTGTTCATAGATTAACTATTTTGATGTTTCCCAGACGGTCTATTTTGCGTCGACCACGTGGCGGGTTTTATAACCTCAAAAAATATTTCGGTAATTTAAATTGGCAGACTATTTTAGTAATTTAAGTTAACTACCAAAACTTACTGTAATGTATTCGCGTCTTTTTAACTATGATACCTAAAGTACTCTTTGACTATATTGTAAAAGAAAAGACGATTTCTTCTATTTGCTATTGAAAATGGTTCACCGTGCAGACTACACATGTTCTTAATTTATTTCATGCAGCTCCAACCCCTAATGAAGATTCACTACATAACAGAAAATATAATAATTAGAGTTCTCATGTATATAAATTATTATTTTCGCATTTTTATGAGAAACTACGGCATTTTGTATTTACCATTAACCTATTACAAGTACCTACGTGGTATGATTCACATCCATCCTCAAAAACACTTAAATATATAAAGTAAACAGGAAAAATATCTAGTTTTAGGTAATGATTAGATAAGAATGTCAACAAAGTCGTGTCTACACGCATAATCTATGTATGTTTTGATGGGCCGCGATCATGTGTTCCGTGCGTACACGACATAACGCGTCGGTGTGCGTGCGTCAGCGAACACTATTTATTTTAGGAGCCGGCCGACACCCGGCTCAGTCAATTTCATCTTTTTGACCGATTAACAGTGTTTTGTGTAGTGCACATAAGTTATCAATCATGTCGGCGTCACCTATTGCGAGGCAAGCGACCCACAGTCAGGCCATTCCTTCGAGAAGGGTCCTCATCACCGACCCCTCCCAGATGCCTGATGTCTACTCCAGCACGCCTGGCGGCACTGTTTACTCCACCACGCCTGGAGGTAATTGAACTCCTTGATTTGGGTCATTCAATTAACGCCTCTAGCGTTGGCCTTGAAAACATATTTTCGCTGTCGATATTTTTAAAGTAAACAATATGGTTAAAGTAACATTGCGTAACTATATTATCAATTTGGGTTAACGTGAACATGTGTGTCTAAGTTTAGACGCAGTTTGTTGCTATCTTTCTGTAGGATTGTTTTAATTTTCTAAATATTGATATAAAAATATTTAAACATTTCATTAATAATAGAATCAACACTAGATATTAAATAAAAGAAGTAACTAAAATATAACAGTCTATTATTTAAAAGAAACTATCAAAAGTAATCTCTACTGCGCGGCAACAAAGTCCTCCAACCTGATGCACGAAAGAAAAAAAGTAAATGACGAACAAGTTAATACGCGCCCTTAAGTTCACCAACCTCGCTGGAACCGGCTAAAAGCGGTTTCACAATTATCTACTGAGTGACTACTCTCGTTACTAACTCCAGGCAGCATAATAATGTCCACGCGTGTCTCTATTACGTTTATATTTAGATGCGACAACGACCTCTTCTGTTGTAGACCTCAGCCTTTGTCAGCTTATTACCATTGTTAAAATCTCAAAACCCACGCGCAATGTAAGAGCGATGTCTTTGCATGAAGAGTTTTGTATGATACTTTTATTCCTAGTTCAAAATTATAAGTAAGTTTTTTAATGGGTTGATTCTAAATAGAGCACATTTTGTTTTTAATTTGATAAATAAAATAACAAGGAAACATATAATATAATGCCTTTCAAATATTTAAACTATATCTGTATCATGTCTGTATCATTATTTATTTACATGTTTTTTATCACAATATATAACATTTAAAGTAAAGCTTAGGAAAGTTAAACGTACTAATAGAACAGGTTATGTTAATGGTGTTTAAAACATCGTGCCTTGTATTATGCGTCTTACAACAACAATAGATTCCTAATGAAGGGCTGAACAATCGCTTACACAATGCCATTGTTAGAGAAGTTGTATATTATGTTGTTTTGATAGTAAAGTATCAACTAAGCGATCATGACATTAGCTATTCTAATTTAGTAGTAAATAAACCCAACTATAAAATGTCTATAAAGATTTATAGAACCCAAAATGTTATGCTATTTAGAAGTAATATCCAGTCTGGTACGGCAATAAATGCTACGTAAATTAACAACAAACACTCCACAAACGTAATACTCCAACAATAAACTTTCAAATCCATTAAAAATCACTCTAAATAAAACCAGATATTTTTCTACATTTTGGTCACACTGTTATTCCATTAATGCTACTCAATACGTCTGGCGACGCTATCAACATAATAATAATATCGGAATAAGAGAACACGTTTATTGTGTTGTCGAGGTCTCAGGCGACAGATTACGTTATCGAATACAAACGTACCATGTTTACAATTTAATACCAATATGGTTATATAACCTTTTTCGACAAGCCACGTGAGTTTATGTAAATATGCAGTTTATAATGTTTTGAAGATGTTTATCATTTGAAATATGTCGGGGCTTAATCTAAGATGTTTTTATAGCGCCATTGGACTAAATACCCAAACAGGAAAATTAATTTTGTTTTCGCGATAAAATATTTTAATAATTGACATTTTATTTTTGTTTTGGACACGTGTCTCAATTTAGAAATCTATATTATTTAGATTGTTCTGTAATCATTATACATTTGAGCCTCGAGGCAGTACATTCTAACTTCCTAATGCATGTGCTTCACGGACTAAAAAATAAACACGAAAATTAGAAAGGCAACATGTTTTGTATAACACGTGTTGAGCGACTGGCTTGGCGTTTATTTTATAGTGTAGGTACGTCTTTAATTAGATTTAGATGCTCATTGACCTTGGTTTAATACACTTCGTAAGCCGATAACACACATACCAACTTTTACGAGCTGTGCGTATATCAACTCTATATTCTTAGCTATAAGTACTACCATTGTCGGACTTGTACATGAATGGAATAATAATAAGGGCTATGTTTTCGGTAGTAAATTAGATGTTATTAAAAAAATAGGACAGTTAATAGGTTTTTAAAACCTTTACTCCGACTCTATCGTAGAGCCTGACATTATATATTTGTATTTATTTTTACAATACAGTTTCTGTATATTTTAGTTTATGTTTGCGTACAATAAACATTTCAAGAAATATATTTTCAATAAAATAATTCAATAATTATTAGTTATTTTGGAGACTGCTCTCATTAATTTCAAAAACACAACGTGTAATTTAATAATAGAGTTTCTTCATAAAGAAGAAAAAGCTTTCCTCATATTGTGAGAAAAATAAAAATATGTTATACGATAACAACTTTCTTGGAAATGAACCTTGCTCAAGTTATTAATAGATTTTTTGTGAGGAGAAAATATGGCGCTGTATTAGTTAAAGGAAAATTTGCGGATTCGCAGAAACTAATTTATATAATTATATTGTTGACATTTTCTTGAGATCTAAATAAGCAAAGACTAAAGAAGTATTTATAGCCTTAAATTATTTTTTGCAAGATTAATAAATTGATATAATTTATAAATATATTACTATGTTCATACAGCAGATACTATTTGTGCTCTGGACTTTTTTACTTATCATAAAACAAACTCTACCTGAAGTAGCCTACTCTCCCTTTGGGACGTAATTTGCTAAAAATAATTATAGGAGTTATTATTTTTTTCTACTCACGGCGGTCTCGGGTTCAAATCCCAGGGCACATCTCAGACTTTTCGAAGTCAGGTGTGTATTGATAGTCTATCACCACGCACTTTAACGGTGAATGAAAACATCGTCAGTGTAGGTTGGAATAAGGGTCTAAAACTCTTTATTCTGGTAATATAGAACGCTATACCAGTAGGCCAAGATTATTACTGTATACGCCCGAATGCGGTGTTGTTAAAATCACGTGCCATTAAAATTTAGATGAAGTTTATTTCATATTTTCAAAATGAGTGTTAAAAGAACAGCTGTTCTATACTTCGTTATTGCCTTATCCTCCAAGCGACCTATTTGTATGAATATTTCAAATATCCAATATTCAAAATTTTCTTTTTTTCCAGGTACCAGGATAGTGTACGAGCGTTCTTTCATGATGTCGTTACGACAGTCTCCGATCTCACAGACACCACCGAAGTGTTCCCTGCCCGCTGCTCTCTTGAAGAACCCGCCTGCCAATGCACAAGCCACGCCGGTGCAAAAACCCCGGTCGAACTCAATACCCTTCGACGAATCGCAGGAAACATTCAGCATGGATCTCTAAATAGTCATAAGTTAATTTAAGTCGAATAATCTGTGTACGCTTCTGCTATGATAAGGTCTAAAGAGCAAAATATGTTACATATTTTTGCTGTTTTTAAAAGTCATTTTGAGTTTGAGCTGATTATCAGCCAGCGATCTTGCTATGGATTTTTGAAATTGTAGGTACGTGTAACATGTACACAGATATTTTTTAACGTTACAGCATAGACATAGATTTGTTCTGTAACTTCGACATTTGCTAGATTTAAGTTCTATGCGTGACTGAACATTATAAATGCGTTCAAAACGCGTTCCCTCCGCCATAAAACCAAAAACAATATAAAAACAAAAATTAAACAAAAAATACTATGAACTTTTTATTGGAACGGCTGCAATTATATGAGTTGAAAAAAAAAACAAAAATATGGTGGGGGGTGCCTTGTAAATATAAAATAGTTTGTTGCGTCTGACGCAGAGTTTAGGTGCTCTAGTATTTTTTATTTTTAAGCAAGTGCCATTTAATGGGAGATGATTTTTATATTCTTCTTCTCGTATTGGAGTTGCTGAGATTAAGCTATGAAATCTCATTCGAGATAAAAGCAAAGATATTTTTGTAATTTCTAAGCTTAGTATTGGTCACAGATATTATATAATATTTGTTGTTGGTATTGGTTAGTCTTTCTCTGTAAGAAATAAGTCGAAACTTTATTTATTATTTCCAAACATCACAATTAGGTTAAATAAAATGTTAGCATTTACCAAATAGATAAAAATGTTCTTATAATTGTTGTCGATATTAAAGTTATATTCAAATAAAATATTCTATAAATTAAAGATATTATAGCTTGCTGTATTTTATGAGCCATGTTTGGTGATTAGCGCCATCTCTTAGCTGTGTTTGGAAATAATGTTTGTGGTCTCATCAAAGTCATGTTCAATTTTAAAAAGGACTGTAAATTATATTGTTGAATTGTTAAAAGCATTTAATATTATGATAAAAATGCAAGTATTGTTCACGTGAACAATTCTCTCACTTACTTTTAAGTTGATGTTAGATCGCTTTTATTGAGTGCTTGAGAATTGAGAAGTAATAAAATCTGACTGCCAGAATGCCGGTATGATAATAAAAATGAAATGATAATGATACCTTGTTTTATATTCTTCCCTGCCTTCTATAATACACAACATACATGAAACAATTGTACATTTGTCCTTAACTTCTATCTGTTACACATACAACTGGCTGGTCTTGGGCGTGGGCCTTGATTACCGCCCTGGCTTAATAGGGTCGATAGACTTCATACATTTATAGAATTATTGTGAAAAACTCTAAGAATTCATCGTTAATCAATAATTAACTAATAGACAAATGAGTATTGTCAGTGTGCTTTGGGTTGATTTTTTTGCACAGATTTGTTTAATTGTATAAGCGTAAGTAAAGAATAAGCGATCGCTTTTAAAACATAATTATTAAAACACGGTTTATCGATCGTTCATAATATCTGCATGAAGTATAGGACAATAAACTTTGACCTAATTTCATGTATTATTATAATGTAATCATCGGTCATTCCATTAGTACGGGGTTATAGTGATATAAATTAATTATTTTGTGTTTTGCATTATATTTTTTATAGATATCTATGTGGTATGTAGGTTTTCTAACGAGTGACTCTGTTTTTCTAATTAATTGAAGTAAATGGTGACCGAATATTCTGTACCGAATATTCACTAAAACGGTGAAGGAAAACATCGTGAGGAAACCTGCATACCATAGCGATTTATAAAATTTCTATGGTATGTAAGTCCGCCAACACGCACTAGGCCAGCGTGGTGGACTATATGGCCTAACCACTCTCAATCTCTCAATCTCAATCTCACTCTCAATCGTACTCTCGATTGTAGAGGAGGCCCGTGCCCTACAGTGGGACGTATATGGGCTGATACAGAACCGAATATTAATTTACGCAAACTAAAACTTACGAAATACTAAAATTTATCTCCCCCTCAAATGTAGAGAAGGTAGAGACGTTCTCTACATCACTATATCAAGCTTTAAAACGTAGGATCATTATGGACTTCCAAAAACTTAGAAAAGGCAATAACTTCTCTCTTTACTCTTTAGCCATTGGAAGACCACTGCTAAACATAGGCCATCGCAAGTGTTTCTTTTGCGCAGTACCGTTGTGGAGTTTCGTGTCGAGAAGAGTTTGTAGCTCGCGCGCTAGAGATAATTTGGTGTATTCGTATTGAGGTCCCAAAGTGCCTCCAGAAGGGTTTTTAACCGGCAATAGTCCGGCATACACTTTTGATCTAGGTTCTAAAAAGTGAGATATCCAATAAGGATTTTTCACATGAAAAATAAAAGGTCTTCGCAGGTACTTTAAAGAGGCCTGAGATGACTTGCATCCAGCGACTTTCTGCAACCTTATTTAACTGTACAATCGAGAGGACTCTACTATTGAGAGTTCGATTGAGAGTGGTTAGGCCATATAGTCCACCACGCTGGTCTAGTTTTTTTTTTTTTTTTTTATTGCTTTGATTGGCGAGACGAGCAAGCCGTTCGCCTGATGGTAAGCGATACGACCGCTCATAAACAGTAGCAACATTCCACTGCGCTCGCCATCCTGAGACATAAGATGTTAAGTCTCAATATGTCCAGTAGTTGCTCTGGCTACAATGTCCTTCAATCCGAAACACAACAGTGCATTTAAGCAGTGTTGTTTCACGGGAGAAATAGACATTGCGGCGGTACCTACCCAGATGGCCTCGCACATATGAGAGACCTACCACCAGTAAGTAGTGCGGGTTGGCGGTTACCACTGTCCTATCAAACGACACAAAGATGCAAGATACTGTTTTAGCGTCGCCTTTTGTTCGGTCTGGGATTACAGGAGACCCCCCCCATTGCTAATGGTTGGTTACATACGCCAGAAAGTTACCGGACACGATGGTAGACCCGTCAGGGTCACGCACGTAAGTGTCTGGTCTCACGAGTTTGCATATATCTGGCTTCGAGCGGCGGTATCATTCCACCAACTAAGAAGAATCTTTCGTCTTAGATTATTCCATTCGAGATTGCACTACACTTGCCATCAGATGCATAATATTCCATTTTACGTACCAGATTTATAAAATGTGCTATTTGGGGATATATGGCAGGATATTTTCTATCCTAGCAATTACTTATAATTTGTGTCTTGAATAATAATTGTTTTATTTACAAAATAAAGAAAACAATATCACACAAATCTTCGCGAACTCATTAACATTTATAAATAGGTTTTTCTAAATGCAGCTTAACGCGTTCTAATAAAATGCTCCAACAGAGGTCAATGAACCGCTTGCAGGGCATAGGTAGGTGAACATGACATGACGCACGTGCGAAAATATTTACACGCGAGTATGCGCCATACTAAATGGCAATAAAGTTGAAGTTTAATTGAGGCTAGTCAGCCCCATTTCACCCTCACCCTATGTCATTGTAGCGCGTCTGGAACTAATCCGTTCTGATATTTGCTCTAGTATTCTCTCCATCATATTAATACGATCGGAATTGTAACATTCCACGTGGTCTTTGATATGCTTTCGACAAATTGTTGTGATGTTCGGCCACACCGGCATTATTCTGTCAATTGCCGACGAGCAATCGAATAATGGTCGTGAATACTCTTTGGTTTGCATTGCGCTTATTCACTTACTTGTTAAATGTATCAAGAATAGCCATATTCGTAGACAGTTTTAAAACCTTGTTGTGTTCTTCGTTCGAACTGAATTCAAAAGTGGTTTAATTCTCTTTATTTATTAATTTAGAGGCTTTTAACCTACAAGATCATGCTAGCCTCATAACCTATAATTATTGAGTCCCTAATCAGAAAGATAATCATTAGCACTTGTTCAGGTTCATTTTAAATTTATTTTTAACAGCGTTTTCACTGTAAGGTGTTAACTGAACTGAACAAAATTGTTTAAATAATACCAAATTCTAATGTACATTGAATTGCCAAATTAATTATTCTCTTTCGGTTTGGTAGCGAATACATTCTACTATCTTCCACAGTTCGACATTGTTTGCAAATCAAAAGTCGTATGAAAGGAACTAAAGCAGATTTTAAGTCTGTCTATGAATAAGGATGTAGAATTATAAAAGAACATGAATATATTCTGTTCTGTATCAGCCCATATACGTCCCACTGCAGGGCAACTCCTTGCTATTTCTAAAAACCCTGGTAATTAAATAACATGATCATGGCATTAGATCCCTCGAAACTTGAAATCCGTAAAGTAAATTAAAAAGTATTTTTACTCGACTAGCAAAGCTTCTCAATGACCCTCAACGACCCTGCTTAGAAAGAAACCTCCCCTCTTGCATGTATGCCCCATTTATAACTTTTGATAAGATCGGCGGGCTTAATAATATCAGCAGTAATTATACTGAGTTGCTGATTAGGTTATTATGGAAATGCCTATCCCTTAGCTAAAGACTAGTTAGTCAAACTTAAATTACTTACGCCCAGTTAAATTAACTTTGACATGGTAATGGCCATAAATTTAAGATTGCAAATATGTATATTTAGGGTCAGTTGCAGAAACTTTTGACGATAGGTAACTTTAATTTGGGAAATATTATAGCCATACATTTGTGGCGTATTTGACATTGCTAATGTATGGAATATAAAATAAATAAATAAATAAATAACACCCAACAGTCACATACATTTTCAAAGTCAACCTTATAGGCTAAGTTATTTTTTGCAATTGGCTGTTACACTTTTTTAGTCATAGTTATGGGTAAAGTTTGTTGATGCAACTGGGCCTTAGGAGTTAGATTTGAGCGAACAAGTTTTTCGTAACAGCCCATAACAGTCTATACTTGACAGACTACTAAAGAATTTCTGAGAATTTAAAGCCATGTCAACCTGACTAATAGTTCCTTTAAGGTAGCAACTTTGCCTACTCCTCCTGGGAAAAAGGCACGATTTTATATGTATGTGGGATATAAGGTATTGTATTAGCCCATATTCGTCCCACTGCAGGGCACGAGCCCACTCAACAATCGATAGTTCGATTAGGCACTATAATTCGCCACGCTGGTCTAGTGCGGGTTGGCAGACTTTACATGTCAATAAAATTCTAACAAATCGCTCTGACATGCAGGTTTCCTTACGATTACTTCACCGTTACAGTGCATAGAAATTGACTATCAATAAATATATAAGATATAAGGTACAGTTACTCGATTCTGTAATTGTAATCTACCATACATTATTTATAAACAATGTAAATCTCTCTAATAGGACTAGTCACTAGACAATACAATGTTACACAAGCGATAGTAATGACATAACAAACAATAAAGTTGTTTATGTAAGCTGGCTACATAATCAGCAGTAAATAAACCAAGGAAGGAAATCTAAATGATATTAAAAATGACTGAATTTCAATTATTGCTGTTGTATTCAATGTTATCAAATTTAAGGTTCATTTGACTATACTATAAATCTACTACATATTTCTCATATTGCATTGAAATTATAAGGAGATCACGATCTCTTTCGTAATTCCTTTTCTGTTTTTACATAATAGTCTAAGAGCCTGTGGCCGCCAGACTGATGCTAATTTATAAAAGCTATAAGTTTGTCTGCGCATGCCTCTGACATAGGCATCACACAATCAGCTATTCTGAAGTTCCGATCGTGGTGGCTTTGGAAGTTGAAAGCTTCAGTATTGGGGCATTGGTCCTCCAGATATTTAACCTACCGAAATTTAGGCGGCCGCAAAATCTTTCACTAATTTCTGTTTTTTAAGAGGCAGCGGTACCATTTTCGTTTGGGACAGCCCATTCCTACAGTAGACCAAAGTAACTGAGTATTACTATACGATTCTAAGCTTTCTTCTCAATAATTGAACTACTCCCTTTTCCATTTGTTAATTTGATGGGGTTTACACCTTATGTCTTAGGATGGCAAGCGCAGTGGAATGGTAAGCATTGATTTGTAATTCAACGTGTTGTTTGGGCTTGCTACTGTTCATGAGCGGCCGTATCGCTTACCATCAAGTGAACGGCAAGCTGTTCTCACCATTTATTGCAATTAAAAAAAAAACAGAAAACATCAAAACAGTGAATACCAAACTATAGCACGACCACTGTTCTAACAAAGCCACACTTAAATTTACCTAAGTCTATAAAAGAAGATTAGATTTATCTACCCTCAGCTCCGTCTGGAACTAGTAGATATCAACAAATAACTGCACATTACGTATCTATTCCAGGGTTCGATTCCCCTACGAGTCATAAAGCATAGACTATCCCCTGTTGGTTGTCCCCAAAGAAGTATTTTCGGCAATAAAGAGGTCAAAGTACGGTTGAACAACCCTTTGTTACATCCTGCTCGCAATTTATGAAATAAAATATCGTGTTCTTTTGTTAATAGTATAATTTTTAATTAAAAAATACGAGGCTAATTTATATTACTTTGTGGTTTATTTTTTTATAATTTCTACAAAAGGTCTATTTCTGTATCTTTGCATTTTTTGGTCCAATTTTATTCACTTCGTTAAGTTTTTTAAGTATGATTTGTGGAAGAAAAGGCATAAGAATGATTGTTTGCATGCCTGACGTCATCCCAATCGATAAGATATTTTTTATTTGAATTAATGTAAATGAATGAAAAAAATTCTCTAAACCAGTGGCTCTTAACACACTAGGGACCATTTGGCAAAAAATATCAGCATTGACCACCTATTTGATTGACTAGTTTGGTTCTTTGTTAATACAGTAACGAAATGTAAATAAATAAAGGGAACTTTCTATCTATGTATAAATTTCTTTTCTTCCCCTGTACAAAACGAATCTCGGTCAACATTCACCCCTTTATCGAATGTGCTCTTCTTATAATAGTATTTGTAATGATTATGACATCTTTTTTGGTTCGCCTGCCTCAGCTAAGATTAAAACATTGAAATACATAATATAACCCAGACACGATTTGTACCGCGTCCTTTCATTCTAGATTTTCATTTTTCCTATATCTATTATTTTTGTTAATATTAACTACTAATTTATGCATGTCGCGTTCACTTCTAGAAGGTTGCAAATATTTTGTGTGCTCTACTGTGTCGTTGTTTTTAAGGAATGTCACTTGTTTGTAACCAGTTTTGTGAACCAAATAAATGAAAAAAAAAAAAAATAACACAAACAAAAATTACTTTAAGAGCGTTTACACCTTGCGCGCAAAGTCAACTATAGGTATTTCTTCGTTAATTTCACGCACACATAAGCGACCAAAGCTGTGTGCGTAGAGCTGCCACCTCGGCTTGCTATACAGTCAGCGCAACCAACTTTGATCCGTGCGCTTCAAAATTCTAATATTGAATTGAAATGTAACTTATGATTTATATATTGGTAACATTATATCATAAAAATATTTTATTTGCATTATAAGTAGACAAATATTACTGTGCAAGCAATGAACAATACAAATTTAAATACTGATCATATTTTCGTTATTATTACATTATTAAGTTGCATTCAAATCAGTGTTCAATCAGTAGACACTACGGCCGTTTATTAATCATTTCGTGTTCGAACACATGAAAAGAGTTAGGGGCCTTACAACCCCTTACAATTACGAAATATATTTAATTTTATATTACAATACATAACATAATTTAGCCTTGTAATTACATCCCATTATATTATCTGGAACATATTTTATACTCACTACAAAATCATTGTAGGTAATAAAAAAAAATATATGTTTTACTACCAAAGTACTAAGATGTGGCAATCACAGTCCGCGCGTGGCTATTTTTACGACGCACGGCAAAAATCGACTGCAGCCAGGCCGGAGCGACGAGCGATACGTCCTCCCTCTAGAAGGCCTTGCGGCGGTCTGATTTGATGCACGGCCAGTGTTGCCGTTTATGAAAAAAAAAAGTCGCCAGACCTCGACGCAAAACTCCCTAGATTTGGGAAAAAATGTAATTTAAAAATCCGCTAGAAGTCGCTAAATTTTTAATATATTGCATGATAACGAAATATAGAGTAAATAAAAGTAAATTTGTATTACTAAGCATTTAATCATTTTACTACCTCTATAGATTTATACAGGCAAAAATTTCGTCATCAGAATCTATTGTGTCCTCTTTTTTATCTCCAATAATATGAAATGGCATTGAAGCAGCAGAAGTTGATGGTTGATCCACTGTAGAACTTGGTTTTTTAATAGTTTTAGTGATTTTGGTTAGGACATCATCTGGCAAGATATAGTTATGGCAATTTCGTTTCAAAAGCTTTAACTGATTCCTTACAAGAAGTATGGAGTTTAAAGTGGTTGAAGCCAGCCTGTTTCTTACTTTGTTCTTTATAATATTCATTTGACTGAAAATTCGTTCGACTTCTGCATTCGAATGTGGCAACGACAGGACTGTGATGGCTAATTCTGCTATGTCTTTGTATGTATTAAAACCTGCAGCGTCCTTGTAAGTTAATACGTGAGCCCAAAATTGTACGGTATTTGTTGTCGTGATGTCCCATTTCACAAAATTTATACTGTGCCATTGTTTTAAAATGTTTTCAATTTTATCTTCCTCAAAACCTAATTCTGCAGCGAGTTCAGCAATTGAATTGTCTTTAACCTGTTTTAACGTGTTATCTACAGATAATTGTGTCATTTTTTGTAAGGCTATGTAATTGCTGGGTAAACGGTTTTGAATTTCTTTTGCCAACCGCACGGTAAAATCAATACATCTTTCTCTAACAGTTGCAACTGTTTGAGATGGTAAATTAGCTTTAGCGACATGAGATTCGAACATGTATCCGAGATGAGGTACTGGACTTAGGTGATTATCAATTTTAATGGTTAAATAATCTTTTTCAGTTGTTGCACAGTCGGTATCAATATCCTATTACAAACTGATCGCAATAAATTCATCAAAGAGAGTAATAATTTGACAGGATCTATATTCTCTCCTTCGAAGATTTTTATTGCTACTTGCACATCAATTAATACACTTTTCAGGTATATAAAATGTAAGCGATTGGCTTCGTCTGTGTACATTTCACTCAATAGAGCTGCAGTGTGGCAATTATCTTTATTGAGTGAAAAATGTAATTTAAGCTCTTCCCACTGTGCCAAAATTCTGCCAACAGTAGGCTCTATGGACAGCCAGCGAGTATCACACACTTTGAGTATTTTAAGAGGTTCTTCACCGCAGTTAATGAGGCTATATAGTTCTTTGTACTCATGCTGGCGCTTTGATGAGATGGAAAACCACTTATAGGTTTCTCTTATCATAAATTCAATATGTTGCGGAATAGAGTGCTGTGATGCGTAACTTACGGCTAGTTGTAGGGAGTGACAAATGCATCTTATAAGTATTAAATTGGGTAGATTGTATTGCCTCTTAAGTATTTCGTATACGCTGTTGTGACATCCTGTCATTACAGCAGCGTTATCAGTCCCAATCCCAATCAAATTTTGCAGCGATAAATTGTGTGATTGTAAACAATTTAGTAATGACGCTACAATGCCATTGGCATCAGCTCGTTCTACAGGCTCGAGTGAGAGAAAAGCAGATACAACTAAGTTTTGTGACATACTGAAATATCTTACTATTACGCCCAAGAATTTGGTCACGCTAACGTCTGTAGATTCATCTAAAATAAGACTGTATTTTTGACTAGCAATATCTTTTAAAAGGTTTTCTCTAAAATGTGGCGCTAGTACCTGATTGATAATCTGAGTGCACTTCGTCCTATGTATTTTTATATCAGCACATTTTGAATCTGCGAACACATCTTTGCACAATTCTGATAGATGATCTATTTGAGAAATTGCACTGTGTTCCGTTATAAATAAAGCAAGCTTACCTTCTGCTTTCTGGGTACCTTTACCCACTTTAGCAGTAGAAGTAAAGCATATTTGCTGATTTTTTGAAATCGCATCACATTTTTGTTTGTGTTTTTTTGTATCAGCATGTTTCTTTAAATCATTTATTTTTGCGAATATTTCAGTATGGCAAAACGAGCAAAAGGCTTTAGTTGGATCGGTCATAACAGGTTTTAACCACATTTTGAACTCTTCTTGTTGTTCCCATTCTTGTCTGTATTTTTGAGTATAACTTTTCTTTTTTAAAGGAATTTCCATTTTCAAAACACACAAAATCTCCTCAAAATTACGACAATTAAACGAAACTTTTGCCGTTCGAAACAAACAGGTTTATTTTGTGAATACGTAGCATAGAAACTAGTTACTATTCCTTCGAAATGGAAAAGAAAGAACAGTGATATCTGATCCGTCCTTTGAAAGAGTGAGAGGCATCAAAGAATAAACTCAAAACATTCTGATAGGGGATCCCCCGAAAATTCGTGGTGTTGCAAGAAATATAATTTTAATTTACACTAACATATATTAATATTATTAATCTACTAGTTAATCTATTAGTACCTACACTACTTCTTCTCATTTCTACAATGGAATGTTTGTTAGTTTTGCGTACCTAAGGTCGCTAGAAGTAGCTAAATTAATTTTAGTCGCTAGATTGAAAAAAAATGTCGCTAAGAACATAAAAAATCCGCTAGATCTAGCGACAAAGTCGCTAAAACGGCAACACTGTGCACGGCGGACAGCGTGTTTTATAGTGATTTTTAAAATATATGTAGAAACATGAAAACTAATTTTATTGAAATATAAAAATGGCAATTTATTGATAAGATGTTCTTCTATTATAATATGCAATTGCTATAAAAATATGTACGATAAGTTGGTGAAAAAAAAAATGTTCTTGACGAGAGTTTCTGAATAATTTAGCATTGTTAAAATTTTTGTTTTTCAGGAACTAAACATAAAAAGATTATTTTTCTTAGCAAAATCCCTCCATAAGGGTCTTATTAGTCGGATAATATTTTTATTTTCATCTTATTCTAAATTGCCACTTAAAGCCTAAATAACGAAACTAGTGTTCAGTAATCCTTATAGTACTCACAAATTATCCATCAATCTATAATGTTTTCCACCAAAATCCCTAGATGACAACCTTTTCTAAAATTAGTACTAATTATTTTTCCTTGAAATTGTTTATTGGTGGCTATTAACTCATTTGAAATGTCCTGTTTTTTAGCCAAAAAGCGCGCAAAGGGTATAAACGCTCTTAAAGATGGCCTTAGGATGGCACCTCGGACCATTTTAAATGCTTCCAGGGACTTTCTTCTTTAGTTAAGAACCACTGTTCTAGACTCTAGGGAGATTGCCAGTTTGCATTTATAAAGTTGCTAATTATTATCAAACGCTTTATCAATGTCAGCAAAAACTATTCAAATTTTATTTATTTATTCTTTATTCTACATCTAAATTATAATAGTAATTAAATATAAGAAATGCAAATTAAAATGGTACAAGAAGGTCAATCTAGTGCGAATCTTAAAGATTTTTGGCTAAACGGGGCATGGTGGAGGACAGCAAGCAAGCAATGCAAGAAGCGGATCCATCGTGAGAATAATTTCAGCCATTACAAACATTTATTTATTTGAAACAGTACAGTGAAATAAGTGACCAACAGCCCTACAGATGTCGGTAAACAATAGATTATAGCTACGGCATACGCACACACTTGTCAGGCTTCGACTAAACATATTATCGACGGCCTCGCTCCGGCCATGGGCAACTCTCGTGATGTTTTGATTTGTTCCACTTGTATGACATTCGTGATCGGGTTAATGCGGATTGGGACAGATTAACTTGCAATTGAGATTATCAATGGATCGACAGTGGACTTTAGGTGTGTTGATGTAGGTCGTTGAAGTATGAAAGGGTTGGATTGACCGCGATTAGAGCACTGCTCGCAGAAATCTGGTGTTAAGTTTTAGCTTAACTGTTTCGTATCGCTACAAAGGTATTTCTGGAGACCCAAGAGCAGACGGTAGGAAAATTTATATTCTTTCTGGTAGAGAATAGCGACCAGTGTATCTGTCATATGGTGGAACACTGGTTATAGCAAAGACATAAGTGTGTGGCATTTCGGGCTCAACCTTGGTATATCTGGAGGCAAACAAGAAGGTATAATAATGTCATTTCATCGCCATCGTCAACCTATTCTGTTGTCCACTGTTGAACTTAGGCGTCCTCCAAATTGCGTCATTTCATCCTGACTTTGGCTTGTCGCATCTTGCATCTACCAGTGGGTATTTTCAAATCGTCTCTCCACTTTGTTGGAGGGCGTCCTACACTACGATTGTCAATGGCTAAGATGCGGTCTCCATTTAAGAACATGTGTACTCCAGCGGTTGTCGGTTCTTCGACAGTAGTGTTAATTTGCAAAAGACAACTATTTCACTTCGGGTGACACTAACTATCTGGACTTATTATAATTCGTGTTGATTCTTTCTCTTGTCAGTGCATAAAAGCTACAATTAGAGATACGAAGCTGTTATTTGATTGTATGCAATCACCTATATTAATTAGTACATTATCAACGATATAAGAATCGTCAATTCCCAGCCGATGTAAGATTTAAGGCGCGCGATTTATGTGGATCTCTGTAATACGCACGAAGAATGCGCGACCCTTTGTGTCGGAATGCTTTGACGCAGATAAAATGTCTGATTGTACGTATAGGTTGAATTAAAACATTGAGGGAGGGTGACCTTTAACATTTCGGATTAGAATTTAGCGATAGTAGATATTTTGTGGGTGGAAGATAAAGAGAATCATTCATTTGAGTTGTGTAATATTTTGAAATGATGACGTAACTTAGATTCAGTCGTTTGATAGATTGGCTTATAACAAGAGTTTGTATGTATTTGTGAGAGCTGATCCTACTCAATTAATTGCAAATAATGATTTTAATGTTTGAATATTTTTATGTTACCATATTATTGTATATTTTTAATATTTTGTTTTCGTTATATGACATTAGCATGAATTCCTAATAATAAGATAATTTTGTTGTTTTATTATGTTTATGACAATTTTAATCGTATCATCATCATCATCATCATCATATCAGCCACAGGAAGTCCACTGCTAAACATAGGCCTCCCCCAAGGATCTCCACAATTTTAATCAATTAATCGTATGAATATTAAAAAAACCTGATTTCACCTGACATTGTTTTTTATTTATTTATATTATTTTATAATTAAAGTATGCTTAGTAACATCTGTTTTTGTTTCATTAAAATAATGTCTCCAAACAACTCATCCTTCGTATGAAGGCGTGGGCAAAACCTCATTATCTGTCTTGTATGAAAAAATATCAAAATGTCTAGACGGTGACATTATGCCTTTGAAACAACTGCAATTTTAAATATAATTATGTTTTTACATTTTATTAACACTAGACATATTTGTAGCTGAGTTTAAAGCTCATCAACAGACGTAATTTCCAAATGTCAGTTGTGGTTTGACTTTGCAACTTTTTCCAAGGTTTTCAATTTGGTAGAGCTAATTTGCAGCTACTTTGGGCTACAGTAAGAATAGAATGGTGTGGTACATAGTTTCCCAGAAAACCGATATTGACCTACAGTTTTGTGTTTTATTAGACGAGAGATATCGCTGAAGAGATTGCGGCCTACTACTCTTTGCATTGGGCCTCCTGTTCTTTCGTCCCGTTATTTTCCCGTCCTAATCTTCAAGGTGATAATGAGAAGTGGTACTCATTCACCATCTAGCCTAAGCTGATGCAATCCGCTTCCATCAGGTCGATGTGGAAAAGCTTATGTTCAACGGTGGACTTCCTGTGGCTAGAGAAAGTGAGAGACAGAAGGAGGAAGAGCCAAAGGAAATAAAACCTGCTGTTTAAGTTGGCATTATATTCCATACATAAACTCACGTCTTATTCTCAGAAGAGATAGCCAAATGTGCTGGCAGCAACCAGTACACCTTTTGCCTTATGTTTTCTATCTCACGATGTAATAGGCGGCGAGCCTATCGTTATATCCAGCACAAATTCCTGACTCCGAACTGATGATGAATTAAAAATTCTCTATCATTACATTCCACTCCCAATCAATTCTATATTATTTTAACTCCAAAAATACGTATAAAGTGTACTTAGAATTTACGTCATGCTAAATCACATTAGTGATCTGTCCGGAGAAGGCTTGAGATCAACCGCGGGGAATACTGAAGCATACGGCAGAGGTCGATAGGATATTGCATATGCGCCGCCCGTGACAATTGTCTGCGGTAGTATCAATAATTAGTATTGGAATAAATAGCAACAGCAATCACAAATAGCAAGTGAAGTCGATGACAACATTTCACAAGTTATATAAATAACCTATATTTTGCGATTTGCGATTGTGATTCACAAAGCCGACTGGCTAATATTTTTATACAATCTCGTGTAATCTTTGAAGGAGGGAGTTGTTTTTACAAATCCATTTATAAAAGAAACTGAACAGTTAATTTTGTGTGTGTAGATAATTACAGATGTGAAACATGGTTTTAATATAGGTGTACTTTATTTCTCTACAAATTCTGTGGGGGGGCAATTAGCAATAGCAGAAATATAGAGCATGCTACTTCAGAAATAACAAGGTGGTGATGTTAATTTGAAATAGCAATAATTCACATTACTATCAATAATATCAGGCTGAGAATTTGCAAATTAAGTCTGCTTTCGGTAAGAAAATTAGGTCACGCCTAATGAGAGTTCAGCTGGTGTTCGAAAATTAATGAGTTTGTAAGTTTAGTTACACTATTTGGAAATTTTGGCACATCGTTACTTCATTATTAAAATTTTGCATTTATTTTAATGTGGTATGTTAATACGATGTCTACGAAGTTGGATATAAAGTTAGTAAAAATTGAAGTACAATATATTGTTTTTTGTTGCTATGAATCCGCTGCGCTCGCCATCCAGAGATGGAGATGATAACTTAAGATGCTAAGTCTGAATATGTCCAGTAGTTACTCTTTATACAGCATCTATTCATGTAGGTCCCATCACTCTGAAATTATTTTCATAATCCAAACTATACTTGTACGGTTTCTTTACTAGACTATAACAATTGATACGGTTGCAATGCCGTTGCGTTCTATGGTGGATTTCCATAAATTATGAACAACCTCATAACCCGATAGAGTAATGAGAGATAAGGGGACATTTTAAGGGTGCGGAGGGGTGAAAGGAAGGAAGGAGAAAGTGAATTAATTCGAGAAAGACAGGAAGGGTGCCACCGTATTACAATTTAATGAATTCAAATAATTAACGGGGCTACTTTACATTGTCCTGCTTTTTTGTTCACCAAAACTTTGATTTTGATTGCCTTTGTTGCGATGTGGTTTCTTAACCAGTTGTAAAACGAAAGGCTATGGATTCAATTTCCGTTCTGAGACAAATGTTTGTATCAGCCCAATTTTGTTTTTATCAGACCAAAAACTCTCTCGTAGTATCTAATATCTTCCTCAAAGACATCATATCTTAATGTGGCGTCATGTCTCTATGTATGATTGCTGGTTTATTTGTACGTCAATATTTGTACACTTAAAAGCTCGGAGAACTAGGGGTGAAACTAATAGCTCTGCTCACCCCTTCAGGAATATACATAAGCTGATTTTTGTATACCGATGGTGAAGTGCAAATAACTCCTCACTGACAAAGTCATAAAACACAAAATGTTTTTTTTTAATTGCAATGAATGGCGACACGAGCATGCCGTTCGCCTGATGGTAAGCGATGCGACCGCTCATGAACAGTAGCAAAACCAAACAACACCTTGAATTACAAAGCAATGCTTGGCATTCCACTGCGCTCGCCATCCTGAGACATATGTAAGATGTTAAGTCTCAATATGTCCAGTCAATGATATATTATACAAATATTAAAACATCATTGATGTCCAGTAGTTACTCTGGCTACAATGTCCTTCAATCCGAAACACAACAGTGCATTTAAACTGAAATGAGTTTTGAAAATAAGTAAATTTTTTTAAAGTAAAAATAGTTATGATATCTATTAATGGGAAAGAGTTGGAAATAGTAGTATAGGCTTTATATGTTATATTGTATTCGTGTATTTTTAACCGACTTCAAAAAAAGGAGGAGGTTCTCAATTCGACTGTATGTTGCTTTTTTTATGTTTGTTACCTCGTTTCTCTGTACTGTGTGAACCGATTTCGACCATTGTTTCTTTGATTGAAAGCTGATGCTTGTCATTTGGCCCCATAAAAATATGATGAAAATCTGAGCAATATCTTCGGACCTGAAGAGGGGAACTCCTTAAAATTAAGTAGGATTCCAATGGTTCTTTTTGCATTAGGTTCATTATAAAAGTTAATTTACAGTGAGAGAGGAAAAAAGGGGTGGGGGTGAGGGGGGGCAGGTGATAAAATTAAAATACACGTAAATTCTAATATCTTCGGCAGCTTTTAATCGATTTTAGTGATTTCTTTTTCATTGGAAAGAATGTTTTGACAGGTTGATCTCAGGAACACAACATGATGATCTGATGATCATTTTCGGACCTGGAGTGTAAAACTCTTCAAACTTTATGCATATATTTTGATTTGTTGGCTAGTCAAGTCATTAAGCAAATTAATCAACAAGCGCAAGTTCCATGAAACAAATATTATTTTTTTGCTTTGCAGTGGTACTTATTATTTAGTATTTTTTTTTTGGTTTTTAGTGGTTTTTTGTTTTGAAGTCGGTTTTTATTTTTTTATTAAAAAATTTTATGATAGTGTAGTAGGTATTCGGTTATATAGGAGGTATTTCTATAAATAGATAGGTTGGAAAAGAACACTTATGAGGTATTGGCAATTCACCGTCGATATGTAATTATACGATTATTGGCAAAGGAATTGATGAATCACTTCAATGAGTTCGCCTTTAGTTCACAGAGTCAAACAGCGGAGAAAAGGACATTTTCTTGATATTAGTTAAATTGGATCAGTAGTCAATAAGCTGGGGAATTACGAGAAAACTCAATAACATTCAAAGAAATACGACAGCTACTTAATACCTTAACAATTCAATTCAAGGTTGTCTGTTTTTATGCGATTGGTTATTTTATTTTATTCGACTGCCTCGGTGGCGTAGTTGTACTAAGGTACGGTTACAAAGCTGAGGTCTCGGGTTCGAATCCCGGGTTGGGCAAAGTGATAATGGATTTTTCTATTCATAATCAGCCCAGAGTCAGGAATTTGTGCCCGATATGGCGATAGGCTCGCCACCTATCACATTGTGGGACGGAACATACAAGGCGAAATGTGGGTGTCCTGGCACCTCTACCTACCCCTTCTGGGGTATAGGCGTGAGCTTATGAATGTTATGTATGGTTATTTTATTTACATATATAAACTATCGCCTTTTTCCCAGAAGCAGAAATGCCAGGACATTAAAAAAAATAAATAATTAAAAACAAGTATAATTGTTGCCATTATTGCAAAAGACAATCTCTTCCAAGTTCCATGCAAACTTTTTATGGATTTAAAAGAATGGAAAAGGCAGTCCAGTGTGAATGCTCTTAGATACTCGAGTCGCATAGGGTGTTTGTATTAATTTTGTCACAATTTGCAATGAAATGAGAGCTGCAAAATATCTGATGTTTTATTGCTGATAACAACGAATAACTCAGAGAGGTTAAAAAATAAGTAGTTGCAGGTTTCTGTCAAAAATGTATTAAGGTACATCAGAATTGCTACGGGCTACGAGTTATTGCTACGAATCTCTCAAATACAAACTTGCGGCATTCTTCGCGCTAACTTAATAGTGAATTTAATAGGCGTTCGAAAGAGATAATATTCACTAAGTAACTAGTAACTAAAATAGGTTTTAAATCTGTCTATGAAAAAGGCTATTTTAATATTGATAAATTAATTAACACATCAAAATAATAAACCGATATTTTCATGCAAATTAAATTAGAAAATAATGTATATTATTCCCAGTGGATCCATTTGTACTGTATCTTATAGGCTTTACAACTTAAGTAAAGTAAACATACAGTACAAAAATCCTTTCAGAACGCCCTGACTTTTGTCCAACCATAGTTTATAAAATATACATTGCTCGCATCCCATCGAACCTTAGGTCCCTTTTTTCCCTTGGGACATTTCCCCTCCCTTTTTCTAAGGCACATACCTGCGTTCGCCAAGTTGTTTAAAGTATGTGTTAGTATAAAAGTACATACATTTTGCTGTAGTTGTACTACGGTACCATTACAAAGCTCACGGGTTCGAATCCCGAGCAAAGTGATATTGGAATTTTCTATTCACTATCAACCCGGAATCAGGTTCAAGACGGGCGAACGCTCGTCATCACATCGTGGGACGGAACATACAAGCCGAAACATGGGTGTCCTGGTGGCACCTCTGCCTACCTCTTCTGGCAAAAAGGCATGAGTTTATATCTGTAGTTGGTAGTATAAAAATACATCTACAAATTACAGCAAACTTCAGCAAATCCAGTAATGATTACGGGTGCAAATCAGCGGCATTGCACGGCGGGTGCACCGCTAAATTGGCGTATACAGAATACCTCGTTAAAATAGTCCGTTTACCACACAGGGAAGCTTTTAGCAGGCACCGATGCTGGTTTTGTTTTTAATGAAAATTGTATGTAGGTCGCGGTACGGTAGCCTATATTCCACGCCCTTCCTATGACGTGTTTTCAGAATTTCCGCCTTAGGTTTAATGTTATTTTTTCGATACAAACGCTGATATTCCCTTTTTGTTCTCTTTCTGACGCTTGGAAGGATATCTCGGCCATTCAAGCCAACTTGACGGGACAACTGTTCATGCCAAATAGATGTTGAGGCCGGGATGGGGGATTTGACGCCTTAGGGTATTAGGTTTATCGCCCTGGGTCTACAAGGTATAGGGCTTTATAAAACAGTGTAAAAAGGAAAGTATTGTCATCAACTCCCCTCGTAATCTGTTGCCACAGACCCCGTGCCCTATGGTCGGCAATCGGTTTTAACAGAAAAGGGTTAGTTGTAGCACAATTAAAACGCGTTGAACTGTATTTGTTTTTTTCTTATTATTTTGTGTTTAGCATTATGCTAAAGAAACATGTGGATATTATTCAAAAGCATTCTTTATTGGTTCGACGAGGCGACTATGATAAACTCGGTAGTACGTACAATGCTGTCAAGACTAATCGAATCATCAATTAGTGAGCGCCTAAAGTTGTTTCTCATTTGACCTATAATTTGTCAGCCTCCGTGGCGTAGTTGGTTGGAAGTCGATTCCGAAACGAGAGGCCGTGGGTTCGATCCCCGCACCGGAGCAAATATTTGTGTGAACCACAGGTATTTGTTTCAAGTCTGGGTGTTTGTGAGACCTAAAAGTCTCTCGTAATTCCTGATACCCACGACACAAGACTCGATCTTAATGTGGGTTTAAGACTATGTATGTGCCTGTGGATGTATATATTTATTATTTATATATGTCAGCCTGTTAAAAAAAAGGTTGTTTAAAAAAGGTAAGAAGTTTTAAAAGCATAAGTGTGTAGACAGCTAAATCACTGCTTTCTCGTTAATACAGCGCTAATGCTATGCATGACCTGTGTCGCATTGAGTGCGTTCGAACAGTTGATGGCCGTTAGATAATGAAGCCGCGTTTTCAGCTATGGACTAGATTCTAGAAACACTTCGCTGCGGAGATGTTGTTTAGTATTTGCTTGACTTTAGTAAACACTGTTTCTACTAAGATAAGATCTAGGGTACCTAAGTATTTTAAGAGCGCGCAGATGGCCTGTTTCGTTCTGTTTAGCCATTTATTGTGCCTGTAATAAACATTTTTTCTTTTATAAACGTGTTTTTTTTCTATTTAGTTTATTATTTAATTAATCCTTTTTTGTACTGAACATAAAAACAACAAAGAAATTACATAAACAATAATAATAAGTATGTACTTATTATTATTGTTTATGTAAACTGTATGTACAAGTGGCGGCCTTATCACACTAGATAATTTCTTACAGGCAACCATGGGATGGATATTTAAATAAGAGAAATTGGCAATCAAGAGTATACATGAAATAATAAAACAATCTACAATCAATAAACCTACTTTATATACATATATTTTGTTTATTTTGTACCTCATCGGCATAAAGCTTAAAGGTTTTAGATTTTTTTCTTAATCATATTTATCGTAGTAGAATTTTGAACATACTTTTGTGGAGAAAAATTCTAAATAGTGCAGGCCTTATTTATATAAAGTTTAAAAATCTATTTCCGCTAGCTATTTTTTTGTATTCTTCACTCAAACTGAATTAAAAAATCTATCGAAAGGGCAAACATTCGATAAGTAAAATACATTTAAAACTGTCGTAAAAATATTCACTAAATTGCTGTCTTTTAATTCAAAATAAACAAAGTGTGAAGTCATTTAGACACTGCAATGGTGTGAAAGTGATGCAGTGTTTCCGAAGTGGAGCTCGTTCAGGCAAAGTCAATGTCTAGCGGAGGTGAGTAATGAGCTTGGCCCTCCGCGCGTCCCATTTACAAGCAGGTCACTGATACGTGTCACTCAAAATGTCAATGCCTGCCTCCTTCCACTAAAAAACTACAACTACTACAGAGCAACTACTGGACATATTGAGAACTTAACATCTTATGTCTTAGGATGGCGAGCGCAGTGGAATGTTGCTACTGTTTATGAGCGGTCGTATCGCTTACCATCAGGCGAACGGCTTGCTCGTCTCGCCATTCATTGCAATAAAAAAAAATCTTGAGATCGTATCTTAGAAATCTGTTATTTGTGTAATACATACGTAAAGAAAAAGGCGTGACCTTTTTTCTAGAAGGGGTAGGCAGAGATGCTGATAGCAACCAGGACACCCACGTCTTATGTGTTCCGTCCCACAATGTGATAGGGGGCGAGCCTATAGCTATATTAGGCACCAATTTTTGAATCCGGGCGCGGATTCGAACCCGAGACCTCAGCGTTGTATCACACCGTAGTGCGACTATGCCAGCAAGGCAATCTACGCATAATAAAGATTTTCATTTAGATATCTTACATTAATATTGAGATGATCGTGATAACGATACGTAAAAGTGATTGCAAAGCAAGTCATATTCAGTGCAGTTGGTACAATCTTTAACCAGAACACTAGTGTAGTGTTAAGTACATTTAGATGCCTCACACTAGATTCCTCGGTTATAGGAATAACTATGTCAGACATTCCACCATCGTGTACAGGTGGTATTTCTAGGCGGATTCAATTAATGTTCTTCTATAGGTTTATGCAATTTAACTCAAAGCTAGAAGAAGTATATTTTATAATTCCTATGCATACTAGAGTTATTATTCTCAGAAATTTACTTCATTTGTTTAAACTTTAACGTGTTCTAGTAATAAAATTTTGCACTGCATTGATGGCCTAGTTAAGATTGCTGAAAGTCACTGAATAAAGGCCAATTTCAACAGGTCACTATAGTATTCCTTGGAGGGACCTATGTATAGCAATGTACTTCCTAAAGTCTCAAACAGAGAGAGGATCATAACGCTTACTATTAACATATTTGTAGCATTTTGTGAGGATATCTGAATACTCTTTTACACAAAATATTCTGAATGCATTTTGATGAAACTTCGTAGCATAACAGCTTATACATTGAAATAACATATAGGGTATTATAAGATAAATACGAGTATAAAGGTTAAATACCTCATATTGTTACAATAATGTCGGTTACAGCGCGGCATTTCCCGCTAAGCTACGAAAAGTATTTTTGCAATACAAAAATTACACAATGAGCATTTCGCAAGTTCAAAGTGAGTCCGCCCCGTGACCACAAAAGCTGTAAAGTAATCGAAACGTCGCGTCGGGAAGTCAAAAATGTAAAAAATTAGCACAAAAGGGAAAGTTGTGTGTTAAATACCTTTACATTTAGAGAAACCAGAGGAAAATCAAATAATTCTAATGTAATTTGAACTGGTGGTAGGTCTCTCATATGTGAGAGGTCATCTGGGTAGGTACCACCGCAATGTCTATTTCTCCCGTGAAACAGCAGTGTAAATGCACTGTTGTGTTTTGGATTGAAGGACATTGTAGCCAGAGTAACTACTGGACATATTGAGACTTAACATCTTATGTCTCAGGATGGCGAGCGCAGTGGAATATTGCTACTGTTTATGAGCGGTCGTATCGCTTATCATCAGGCGAACGGCTTGCTCGTCTCGCCATTCATAGAAAAAAAAATCTTATTAAAGGTATTTGTATTAGAAAAGCAAAAAGGTGAGAATTTATGAGATTTTAACTCTCACAAACCTCGAAATCGGATATGACGTGTAGGTTCAACCCCAAGGGTTACGCATTTGCATAGGATTTTGCTTTCTATGACGAATTTACACAACCATGCTCCGTGCTCGCAATACCCCATTAGTTAAACATAACATTAATGTTTGGCATATTTTCACGACAACATTTGAATTTAAAATAAGTTTGTCAATGAACTAAAGGATTCTGCCCATCTGGCGTTTGTTTAAGTGAGCGACCTCAAGTCGTTCGGTAAACGACCTGTGGACTGTGAAGGTTGTTTAACATTCGCATACAGCCCTCATTAGCAGCGCCGAGCACATTTTTATTGTGCCTCAATTACAGGGCTATTTCTCGCGGCCGCGGTGGCGGGCGGCGACTCAAACGTTCCTTATTGTTCCGCCCATTTGTGCCGTATATTCGAGCCACCGCATTATTACGTAATATCTGCAATTTACTCAGATCATACTTCATTCACTAATTAATGCATACATTTTTTTTTCAAATACTGCAATGTCAGTACATTCAGGCTGAAAGTTTATCGCAGGCGGTGCACGCAAACAACGTTTATGGCGGCATTAAATACGTTTAATTGAATTTCGCTGATGTAAACGGTCCGATCTCTAAAACGGGCTTGTATCTTTTGGTAACGACCGAAGAGCAATAAAATACAGCGAAGTTGACAAATTGACGCTTTGATTTGAATTCCGTGTAGCATCAGCGTGGAATGAATACCGGGCAGTGGGACTGTTACTAGTTAGTCTATTAAGCCTGTTATCTTGATGTCTCCGCCGACGCCGCGTTGGAACTTGATTGAAATTAATAACCGATAAGTAATTCAGCGATTCCGCGTGCGAGAGCCAGGGGTTTGTTTACCGGGGCGGGCGGGGCGCGTACGAGGCGCGGGCGGGGCGGCGGCGGGGCGGCGGCAGGGCGGCGGCAGGGCGGCGGTCCGTCAGCTGGGTGCGCGCGCCGCGGTCGATACGCGCGGCGACGGCGGCGGCGGCAGCGCGCACGCGCCACGCTATCGAGTCCACACGGGCCCTCGCCGCCGCCGGCCGCGAACGTGATGCATGCGGGGACCTAACGGCTGCACGCGCGCGGGCCTCATGGGCACCGTGCTGAGCTTCAGCCCGCGCGAGCGGCGCCCGCCCGCCGGCGCGCCGCCGCCGGACCGTGCCGCGCTCGCCTACTCGTACGAACGACTCAACAACGCCAAGAACAGAGAGAACCGCGACGCGCCGCGGGACGAGCGCCGTGCCACGCTCGACGACGCCGCCAAGATCATCTCCGAGAAGACAGCGCTCGAGAAGAATCTCAAGAAGCACTCGCTGTTCATCAACGCGCTCTCCTGGAAGCGGTTCTCGACGGCCAATAACAACAAGAAGAAGCTGGAATGCAAGAGCAAGAGTGTGGCGACGTTCCGCGCGCCGCTCACCGACAACGCGCCGCTCGACCGCAACAAGAATGTGACCGTGCCGGGCGTGCCGGGCGCGCCGGGCGCGGGCGGGGGATACACGCGGCCGGCGCCGGTGCCCGCGCCGCTGCCGCCGCCCGCGGACGTGGCCCGCGCCAACGCGCTCAACAACAACGTGTGCTACGGCGACAAGCTACCCGCTACCAACGTCGGCCCGGCGGTCGCGCCGCGTAAGACGGTCATCCAGGCCTCCACCTCGGAGCTGCTCAAATGCCTCGGCATGTTCCTGCACGCGCGCTGCCACCGGCTGCGAGACTTCCAGGCGGGCGACGCCGTCATGTGGCTGCGCACCGTCGACAGGTCGCTGCTGCTGCAGGGCTGGCAGGTAAACACACTGGCGCATCCCTAACAATCAGCGCAGGTATGCGCAGTACGTGCGACGCGACGACCGACGTTGCTCTATGAGAAACACCAAACACTAGCTTTTTTTTCGACTGGCAACCCTAAGCACTTTGTTATGCAATTAAGTTCTTAAGCCTTACCAACGGTACACACCATTTCTTAAAGTCCGCATTCAAAAGGAGCATTTATGAACACTTGGGTATCACGATTAGCGTTCAAGGACCTGCGTGCCACCTTTTAATAGCGTAGCTGTGGCGGCTAAAATGCGCCATTGTTAATGAACATGTTTAATTAGCTTTAATTAAAATTTACCACGCATTTATATTGAACGTAGTAAATAAATTAGATTAGTTTCAGCAAGCAGAATAAATGGGTCATAATTTCATGGCCGACATAATATCTATGTTTCACACTTAAATTCAAGTTATATTTGTCATCTGGTGTGCTTATGAACGATGGCATGAGGAGAAAGATGAATGTACAAAGCAATGCTTATCCTAAAATAAGGTGTAACATCAAGTAGTAAAAATAGATTACAATACATTGAAGCGTGCATTCCTATTGGAAGTTGACATAAATGAATGAAAGAAGCAACGTAATGGGCAGAAAATTGAAAATCCGATCGGTTGCACATGGCGGTTGCAGTGGCCCGTCCGTGACACGCTTAGTGGCGACCATGAGCCACCTTCGTCTGTCGCATTGTTTAGAAAACTGATTTAGCCATTATAGAAACAAATCACATGGCTATATCCGCAGGTTTACAAAGTGAAGTTTTTTTATTTGCAATATTTACGCATTGGTAAACAATAGGTTGAAGTGCGTGGTGGCCTGTTGGTAAACGGACTAGACGCGACTGCCAACATGTTCTCGGTGGTCGCGGGTTCGAATCCCAGGGCACACCTCTGACTTTTCGGAGTCATGTGTGTATTGATAGTCAATCACCACGTACTAAAACGGTGAAGGAAAACATCGTGAGGAAACCTGCTTACCATAGCGATTCATAAGAATTTCTATGATATGTAAGTTCGCCAACCCGCACTAGGCCAGCGTGGTGGACTATATGGCCTAACCACTCTCAATCGTATTCTCGATTGTAGAGTAGGCCCGTGCCCTGCAGTGGGACGTATATGGGCTGATACAGAAACAATAAATAATAATAGTTCCATAATAATAATAACATGCAATTCCGACAGGTTTCTAATCTACACATAGTTTAGATCTATCACTTCTGCCCTAACTTATGATATAGAGTCAATTATTAGATTGAGCACAGATTATGACGAAATCTTATGCTTGAATTGAAAAAAGAATTGGGCTTTTCAGACTTTAATAAGAATAATCCAACATTACAACGATAGTCAAATAAATAAATACTACAGTTGGCAAAAAGCATACATTTCATAAAAAATATATATGTTAATTTCTGATGATACAGTTTCTGAATGTATTCCAGATTAGTATAGCGACATCTAGCGGCGGATGCATGCATATTTTTAAAACCAACCAAGTTAATTCAACCAAACATACTGTTATTTTACTATACGAATAGATAAATCATATTGAACAATAATAGAAAATATATAAAATATTTCGAATATTATAGATTTCTTACTTATTTTCGTCGCAAGGATAAAATCATATTTTTAAAGTCAAGCTTTAGTTATTATCAATAGTGTTTGATGATTGACTCTCTGTTTGCGAATCAATGGTAGGCATCGATATCAATGTTACACTAGATAAGACGTTCTTTGTAACAAACGTGTCCCACCCAAGTGCGGTGCATGCACCGCACACTAATCAGTCTGCTGCGTGACGGCCGCGCAATAGTACGCCTCTTTGTTTATATTTATAAGTAATTTATTTTGACTTTTCCCCGTCAAACCGACAGCGAAGTTTTCTGAAGTTACAATATAATTAAAGAATACAACGTAAGTGATATAATATTGCAGAATAATGCCGATAATACAGATCTTTTATTTATTAATGGATTAAATATATTTTAGAGCTCGTTAAAATACAAGGTGAGCACCTTAATAGTATATCTCATTTCCGCGCATAAAAATTGCCCGTCGAGTGAGAGAGACGAACTATATAAGATATAGATTATTCAAGGGACATTCATATCAGTGGACCAAATAGGCATAAACTATTCGAATACATTACAAATACAAATATGTAGGAAGAATGTAGTTGCAAATTGATTTCAGTATTTTATTTTAATCATATGTTGTTAATTAATAACTCAGAATATGTGTGTTTTGAAACAGTGGATAGTATTTAGACCCTATTTCTTAATATGAATTACTTAAGGGACTATTCGAACCCATTGTTATTGAAGACTAATATCATTTAAAATTGTTTTATATTCTTCCGCGTCTGTTACGAAAAAAGGAGATCTCTATAATATTTGTCCAGAATTATTGGAATGGATATAAGTGGCTACCATGAGAACATACCTATATTTGTTTATTTCATTTTCGACACGAAGATTTTAGATATTCCAAATGCGGTAGTCATTTTTGAAAACTTCTGGTGTACCATTCCTTTTGTCTATTAGTCTCGAAAAAGCTTATCAGCTTGTTAAAATTTCATAAATGTTATTATAATAAATGTCGGACTGATTGCACACTGATTGCTTGACAGACTTGTACACTTGTAAGAGTATTTAATTTCATTTACATCATTTCCATGAATGAATCACGTAAATAAAAAAAAACATTACAAATATATTATTGCTATGACGGTATTTATACTTAGGCAGTATCTTAGGCAAAGCTATTATTGACATGAACTGTCTTGTCTGTCTAATAATCTTTGATCATAATTTGTAATATTCAAGTAAACGTACTAGATGTCGCTACTGAGCTTTTGACAAATACGGAACAAATAGTTTCTATGACGCGCCTCGTCTATCGGTAGAATATAAGTCAATGATGGTAGGTTACTTTAGTCAATGGTTGCAAAACATTTGTATTCCTTTCAAAACTCTCCACAGCTGTATAAAAAGTGCGTCGTTTTCTCACCTTGTGCGTTCCACCCTTAAAACCCACGCCACGCCTTTGACGGTGAAACAAAACATGGGGTTCGCAGGCATTTTAGTATAGCGAGTAATTTGTGACGCCACGACACCTTTTATGTCGATATTAAAAACCATAGCCACAACCATAGCGGTGATCTCAATCGGGATTCATCGGGGTGAAAGGGGATGATCCCCAGACAGTAGTTAAAGACAGTATACATGCGGTAGCTGTAAATATTAGGGATCTTTGTTTTGCCTTGACATATGTTTTTGAGTTGTTTCCATTAAAATCATAAATATTATGTTGTATTTTGCTCATTGATGCTATTTATGTTTTATTTTTATTTTGTAATAGAAATGGGATAGTTTCAAATAAGCTAATCAAAACCACATCTCGTATTGATTAAAGAAACGTCTCGAAATAAAACAACTTTAAACCTTAAACAAGTAGCCCCTAATCTTTTGCGGTCGTTGAAGGTATAAGTCGTTTCTAACTTTCTAGTATTGCTAATGCGTTGCACAGAGTACAGTTGGCTATATACATTAACAGATGGCGTTGACATGCAACAAGCCAGGTATTAGAAAGAAGTTAGCACTAACAATTGATAAATATAAAAAGTCAGATGAAAAGCAAGTTTAGGTGATAATTTACCTATTGATTTATATATCAAACACCATATCTCATGTAGTAAGGTTACCACTAGCCCTTCACATTTTTAATTGGATTTTTTTGTGCCAAGGGTAGATTCTCTGCGATTCGCTTGTGTTTCGACCTTTGGTCGTTAATGCCGAACACAATCGTTTGTAATTTATTTTCAAATACTGACAAACACTTGATAGCAGCAGCTTGCAAAAAGACGCAATGCAGATGGACTCCAGCTTGGCACAGGCAGAGATTCAATTTTTTATGTCGCAATGGAGATGCTATCGGCGGTTCTCCCGATCTTATTTATGTTATCAGAGGTTCACGAACGGAAAATTAAATTGAGGAGAAATAAAATCTATTTTAAACAGTGGTTATTGAGGGCAAGTAGAAACAAATATCAGTGGTTTTGAAATAGGAAATATCTTTTAGTTTATCGGAAAACATTTGGACAGAAGTCTAGATCAGCAAGTCTTTTTAGACTCCGTGAAACTGAAATTATTATTTGTTGGAGGTTTATAGCTGTTATTATTATATCACTAATATCTGGTCTCTTCTTTGACCTTCTTGTGAGAACTCTTTCTCACATGTTTAGTGAAATGAATACTCAGCAGAGTTCAGCCATAGCAAGCGTTTAATGTTATACATACATTAGGTATAAACTTTAATCACAACACAATAAGAACTTAGAAAAAATATATATATGTGAAAAATATTTGATGTTTATGACATATTATGTAAACTTGTGTGTTTACAATAACAACTTTGAACAACGACTGACGTCCCAAATATATTTCACACATTCGAAGGCTTATTTTATTTTTGAATCTACATTCAAAAATACCTTCCAGCCTGTCTTACACACTGACATGAGGTTACATACAGTCCAATAGCAACTCTATGCTCTAACACTCCTCCTTAACCTAATGTCCATGCAAGTACCTTACACTCACACAAAACTCAAACTTCCCTCTTGGAAGTGGTTTCGTTAAAGCATCTGCAATCACGCATGCTGTCTCCTTATATTTCAGTATCACATTATTATTCACAATTGCCTCACGTACAAAGTGGTACCTAACATCTATATGTTTGGTCCGTTGGTGGTGTACTGGGTTCTTAGCGATAGCAATGGCAGACTGACTATCAGAGTAGACAGTCATGGGTTCACTTGACTTATATTGTCCATTCGATATTTCAGCAAAAAATCTTTGCAAAAATATTGCTTCTCTAGCAGTTTCGGATATTGCTACGTACTCTGCCTCCGCTGTACTAAGAGCAATCATCCGTTGTTTCGTACTTTGCCACGAAACAGCTCCTCCTTGAATAAGGAACACTGATCCTGTATAAGATCGTCGATCACTATCTCCTGCATGATCCGCATCAGTAAAAGCTTCTATAGTTGTTGTTTCGCTTTCACATATCTCAAACCGTGACTCTTAGTCCCTTTGAGATACCGCAATACGCGTTTAGCAGCAATCCAGTGTTTCTCTTCATAACATTCATTGAACTGGCTAAGGTAGTTCACTACATGAGCTATATCTGGTCGTGTACATACTGCAAGATACATAAGTGACCCTATCAATGCTCGGTACGGAATCCTTTCGTCTGATTTCTTGCTATGTGACGGCTTCTCTAGCCTTTGGCCTGGTGCAAATGGTGTAACCACAGGTTTACAATCCTCCATGTTGTATGCCTTCAGAATTTTATCTACATACTTCTCTTGATGTAACTTAATTCCATTGTCATCTTGCACAATATGGATTCCTAGCATCAATTCAGCCTTGCCAAGATCTTTTGTTTCAAAATTGGACATCAATTCACTTTTGACCTTAAGCAGTTCTTGTTTGTTGTTCCAGAACAGTAACATATCATCAACATACACAGCAATAATAATTGTGTTTCCATTCTGTGTCCGCATATAAACACATGGTTCATGTTCTGATCTTTTAAATTTCAATCTTGCGAGTACTGAATGAAGTTTTTCATTCCATGCTCGTGGAGCCTGCTTCAGCCCATATAAAGATTTTTGTAGAAGACATACATAATCTTCTTTTCCTTTTACTTCAAACCCCTCGGGCTGCTTCATGTAAACTACTTCATTTAAATTTCCATTTAAGAAAGCTGTCTTCACATCCATTTGATCAATTTGCAGTCCTTCTCTCGCAGCTAATGCTATCAGTGTCCTTAACGAGCTATGTCTGATAACAGATGAAAACGTATCAAAATAATCAATGCCTCGCCGTTGACTGAAGCCTCTTGCAACGAGTCGAGCCTTATAACGTGTTTTTTTCCCCCCGCTTCTTCTTTGATTCTGAATAACCATTTAGAATCAACGATGTTACTCGACCGCGGTGGCTTCACTAATTTCCAAGTATTGTTTTTATTCAGAGCATTGATCTCCTCCTGAATCGCATTTCTCCACTTTTCTTTATCATTTCTAGATAAAGCTTCACTCACTGTTAAGGGACAATCACTTTTGAGAGCTTGATAAGTGACGTGATCTGGAAATTCGTTTGGTTTTCTTTCTCTCAGTGGAGATCTCCTATTAGTATCGTGTTCTGATTCTATAGCGTCTTCCACTTCTTCGGTTGGTTTTGACTGTAGAAATTCAACATCGTCTTCATCTCTCTCATCCACAGATTCCCACTCTTCACAGCTTTCTGCATCATTATAATTTGGACATGAATCCTGAGCTATTTCTTGGATTTCAATATCCTTTTGTGCGTTCTCATCAATTTTTATTGATTCTGATGATTCTTCATTTTCAAAAGAAAGGAGTGTCTCGTTCTCTCTTGAGTTAGCACTTTTTTCGATTGATTCGAATTTGTTTTCAAAGAAAACAACATCTCTTGCTTTGTGGACCATCTTTGTTATTGGATCAAACAACCGGTAGCCTTTTGAATTTTCGCAATATCCAATGTGAAGCATTTCTTTGCATTTCGAATCCCATTTTGTACGTTTCTCTTTAGGTATATGCATAAACGCTTTGCATCCGAAAACTCTTATGAACTTCAAGTTTTGTTTGATTCCAGTTCTTCTGGAGTTTTGTTTCTCACTGCTTTGGTTGGGGATCTGTTTTTTTAGAAAAACAGCGGTATTTACCGCTTCCGCCCAAAGTTCATTGCTTAATCCAGCATCTTGGATCATACTCCTGGCTCTTTTAACAATTGATCTGTTTGCCCTTTCCGCTACACCATTCTGCTCATAGGTCAGGGATGCTCCTATCTAGTGGTCATGGCCTGTCCTAGTATGGGTGCTACGAGTACGCGACCTCGGCCCCCGAGCTACTGCAGTCACCTTAACTTCCCGTCCGTGACTGCAGTATCCACTCCCTCAGGCCATACTCTCCTTTCCTATAACATCCTCTACCAACAAATCCTATTTCCTTTCCCCGGTTAATGGCGGGCAGCAGCGTCATTAACGCCAGTCCCCTACTGCGCTCGCCAACCCGCCTGCCAAGCGTGGCGAGTAACGGCAAATACCCCCACAATGGCGACACAAATAGAGACCAGGCCCCCAGTCCCCGGCAGCCCCACTATTCCTGGCTATGGTAGCAGTCATGGTTACGGTGGGGCAGGGGGTGCTAAGAATCCCCGGGTTGGCCCCGGCTACCACCCCCGACGACGACTGGCCCTGGTAACACACAACGTACGCACATTGAGGACAGACGAGAAGATTGTCGAACTGGAAGAAGAATTGAGCAGGTTACACTGGGACATTCTGGGGTTATCGGAAGTCCGAAGAATTGGGGAGGATACGATAACCCTGAAGTCTGGTAACCTGCTCTTCTACCGGGGGGACGACCAACAGTCCCGAGGAGGTGTCGGATTTCTCGTCCACAAGTCTCTCATCAACAACATCGTATCCATCGAAAGTGTGTCGAGCAGGGTAGTATACCTTATACTCAGAATATCTAAAAGATATTCGTTGAAGGTCATACAGGTATACGCGCCGACCTCGACACACCCAGATGAAGAAGTAGAGGAAATGTATGAGGACATAAGTCGGGCCATACATACTTCCAAAACCTACTTCAATGTTGTTATGGGAGACTTCAACGCAAAGTTGGGCAGGGGAAGCGATGCAGAGTTGAAAGTGGGGCAATTTGGACATGGGCAACGGAACCCCAGGGGTCAGAGGCTGGCCGACTTTCTGGAGAAAGAGGGACTCTTTGCGATGAACTCTTTTTTCCAGAAGCCGCCTCACAGGAAATGGACCTGGCTGAGTCCTGACGATTCTACGAGAAACGAGATAGATTTCATCTTGACGACGAATAGACGGATATTCAGAGATGTCTCTGTGATCAACAGGGTGAAAACCGGCAGTGATCACCGAATGGTTAGGGGCACACTGAATATCAATGTCCAATCGGAAAGGCGTCGCTTGATGAAATCTACGCTCCGACCTACTCGCGCCCATATCCAAAACCCCGAGAGCTTTCAACTCGAGCTGACAAATCGCTTTGATTGTCTAGGAGAAAACCTTGCAGTGGACGAGCTAAACAGCGGTTTGGTAGAAGCTGTCCATACGGTGGGATCTAAGTATTTTAGACCTCACCGTAGAGATAGACCACAAAAACTCTCGATCCACACTCTTGACCTCATGGCCGAACGTCGATCTTTAGCGCTGCAGTCTTCCGTTGACGCCGAAGCATATCGGCGGCTCAATAGACAGATCTGGAAGTCCTTGTGACACGATGTCCGTGCTCACAATACTGTGAGCATTAAGGAGACAATCGAGCGGAACGGAGGCTCCAAAGTGTTTGCAAGAGACTTGTCTATTGGGCAAAGCCAGTTGTCTAGGCTGAAGATGGAAGACGGCCGCGTAGTATCGACGAGGGCAGAGGTATTAAGGGAGATTGAGAGGTTCTACGGACAGCTTTACACCTCGGTTGCCAAACCTGCTGTTAGCTCGGCCGAAGACCCGAGAGCCGAGTTGATCCGACACTTTAGCGATGATATCCCGGACATCAGCCTGTGTGAGATTGAGCTGGCCCTGAAGCAACTTAAAAACAACAAGGCGCCGGGCGAGGACGGAATAACTTCAGAGCTTCTGAAAGCAGGCGGAACGCCGATACTGAAAGTCCTTCAGAGGCTCTTCAATTCCGTTCTCCTCGAGGGCTCAACGCCAGAGGCATGGAGCAGGAGCGTGGTGGTACTGTTCTTCAAAAAAGGTGATAACACTTTGCTGAAGAATTACAGGCCCATCTCGCTCCTGAGCCATGTCTATAAGTTGTTTTCGAGGGTCATCACAAATCGTCTCGAACGCAGGTTTGATGACTTCCAGCCTCCCGAACAAGCCGGTTTCCGAAAAGGCTTTAGTACCATAGACCACATCCATACGCTTCGGCAAGTTATACAAAAAACCGAGGAATATAACTTGCCGCTTTGTTTAGCGTTTGTGGACTATGAGAAAGCCTTTGATTCGATCGAGACTTGGGCTGTGCTACAGTCTCTCCAGCGGTGCCATATACACTATCGGTACATCGAAGTGTTGAAGTGTATATACAATAACGCCACCATGTCGGTCCGAGTACAAGATCAGAGTACGAAGGCTATTCCACTACAGAGAGGCGTGAGACAGGGAGATGTCATATCTCCGAAACTGTTCACTGCCGCGCTGGAAAACGCCTTCAAGCTCTTGCGATGGAAAGGATTCGGCATCAACATCAACGGCGAGTATATCACTCACCTTCGGTTTGCCGACGATATTGTAGTCTTGGCAGAATCGCTGGAAGACCTTAGCACTATGCTCGAAGACCTCAATCGAGTCTCCCAACAGGTGGGTCTTAAAATGAACATGGACAAAACGAAGATCATGTCGAATGTCCATGTTGTGCCCACCCCCATCGGTGTTGGGGGCTCGACTCTTGAAGTCGTTGACGAATATGTCTATTTAGGACAAGTGGTCCGGTTAGGCAGGTCCAACTTCGAGAGAGAGGTCAATCGTCGAATCCAACTCGGTTGGGCAGCGTTCGGGAAACTACGCGACGTCTTCTCGTCCAAAATACCTCAGTGCCTTAAATCGAAAGTCTTCGATAGTTGTGTGTTGCCAGTGATGACTTACGGCACCGAGACGTGGCCTCTCACTATGGGCCTTATTAGGAAGCTCAAAGTCACTCAACGAGCTATGGAGAGGGCTATGCTCGGGGTTTCCCTACGAGATCGAATCAGAAATGAGGAGATCCGTAGGAGAACTAAAATAACCGACATAGCCCACCGGATTAGCAAGTTGAAGTGGCAATGGGCAGGGCACATAGCGCGGAGATCTGATGACCGATGGGGTCGGAAAGTGCTCGAATGGAGGCCACGTAGCGGAAAGCGCAGCGTAGGACGTCCACCCACAAGATGGTCCGACGACCTGGTAAAGGTCGCGGGACGTCGCTGGATGCAGGCTGCCTCCAACAGGTCTCTGTGGAAATCATTGGGGGAGGCCTATGTTCAGCAGTGGACTTCCTTTGGCTGATGGATGGATGGATGGATGGATTCTGTTCAGGCGTGTATTCAACGGTTAATTGATGATGAATGCCGTATTTCTTAAAGAAATCTTTCATTTTTGTGCTTACATATTCTTTGGCATTATCAGAACGAATCACTTTCAATTGTTTTCCAGTCTGCAATTCAGCAAAAGTCTTAAATTCTACCAATTTGTCAAATACTTCTATCTTACATTTAAGAAAATAAACGAAGGTTTTTTGCGTAAAATCATCTATAAATGTCAAGAAGTAATTGAATCCACTGATTGACTTTACATTCATCGGCCCGCACACGTCCGTATGAACCAGTTCAAGTATATCGTTAGCTCTCGTAGCTATGCTGCTTTTCTTAAATTGCTGCCTTGTTTGTTTTCCCTTCAAGCAACCTACACACTCTAGTGTTGGAAAATTGTTCGAAAAACTCACCCCTTTTGCCATACGATCACGTAATAATTTGAGATTACGTACACCAAGATGACCCATCCTTTGATGCCACAACTCCATCTCACTAGTAGATGCAGTCGCCAGTGCTGTGTGCTCTAAGCTTTGTTTTAATTTGTACACACCATTCTCCTCTACACCTGAAAGTAAGGGTTCGCCGGATAAATTGCACTCGTCACTTCGTAATATGTTAAAACCTCCTTTATAAAACAGAACATTCATACCCTTCTTTGTTATAGCACTCACGCTCAAAAGGTTTGATGCTAATTTAGGCACATACATTGCATCAATTGTAATATTCGGTTTTTTACTCACCACTGTACCACTTCCAAGACCTTGCAAACGTTCCCCATTTGCACATGCCACAGTCACTTCTCTTTCATACTTCTTCAGATCATGCAACCATTCACGCCTTGAAGTCATATGATTAGAAGCTCCAGAATCCACTATCCAAAAATCTTCTGAAGTCGAAGTCGCCATCGCTAAAGCCACAGATGCATCATTTATTTTCTTATTTCTTTTCTCTGGACAAACGTTAGCCTTATGTGGTCCATTGCAGATAAAACATTTCAGCTTTGGTCGTTTTCGTTGAGGATTAGGTTTTATTTTCTTGGATAAAAGTGCTTGACTGTCAACATTCCTAGCAGTATATGTTTCCTCCATTTGGTATAGTTTTGTTTTAACAAAATCGGTTGTCAATTCGATATTTGAATTTTCAATTGCCAATCTCATGGCTTGAAAGTTATTTGTCAAGCCTTGCAACATCAAGGCGGCCAATAGTTCATCATCGATTTCTTTTCCTAAATCAGAAATCATTTGCGCCGTCGTCATTAATGCTGCAATGTATTCTCTTATAGTCAGAAACTGCTCTAGTTTCAGACTCACCAGCTTAGATAACAATCTACAGCGATTATTCAGACCCTTGTCTTCGTATGCCTTCTGTAACGCATGCCAAGCCTCTTTAGCTGTCTTCGCTTGACGTACATGAACTAGGCATTCGGGTTTTACCATCAAGCAAATCTTCGCTCTTGCTTTTTGGTCTCTTTTCTTACTAATTGCATCTTCAGGGGTAGTCGATGTATATTCCCATAAGTCATCATGGGTTAAATACAGTTCCATCATAAACTTCCATGAGTTATAGTTGGTTGCACCATCTAGTTTTTCAAATGATGTCAAACTCATGTTATTTTCACTTTTGCTATTCATGTTTTCCGAGTGATTAATCGCGCTGCTATGAGCTTTGTGTAGGGCCATAACCTATTGGAGGTTTATAGCTGTTATTATTATATCACTAATATCTGGTCTCTTCTTTGACCTTCTTGTGAGAACTCTTTCTCACATGTTTAGTGAAATGAATACTCAGCAGAGTTCAGCCATAGCAAGCGTTTAATGTTATACATACATTAGGTATAAACTTTAATCACAACACAATAAGAACTTAGCAAAAATATATATATGTGAAAAATATTTGATGTTTATGACATATGTAAACTTGTGTGTTTACAATAACAACTTTGAACAACGACTGACGTCCCAAATATTTTTCACACATTCGAAGGCTTATTTTATTTTTGAATCTACATTCAAAAATACCTTCCAGCCTGTCTTACACACTGACATGAGGTTACATACAGTCCAATAGCAACTTTATGCTCTAACATTATTCAAAGATATTTAGAATATAATTATATGAAACCGGTTATGCAACATCTAATCACAATAATAATTATACTAATATACAAATAGAACTAAGAGAAATATAAGCAAAATTATTTAAGTCACACTATCTCTGGTTGATACTACTTTGAGAGATAAGAAATATATACTGAAAGTAAAACAAATATATGTACTAAAAATATTGAGTATTAAACATAAATCAATAATTCCTAGATGTCATCAATGAAAGTAACTAGATAAATCTAATTCTTTTTTTGTATAAAAGTTAAGGAATGTAATCAGATTTCGCTGTAACCGAAGTCTCATTATTTTGAACTGAATACTTGTAATATTGCAATTTTGAATTGACGAGCTTTTTTGGTCAATCTTTTGAGGTCAATCGTCGAATACAACTCGGTTGGGCAGCGTTCGGGAAACTTCGCGACGTCTTCTCGTCCAAAATACCTCAGTGCGTAAAATCGAAAGTCTTCGATAGTTGTGTGTTACCAGTGAAGACATACGGCACCGAGACGTGGCCTCTCACTGTGGGCCTCATTAAAAGGCTCAAAGCCACTCAACGAGCCATGAAGAGGGCTATGCTCGGTGTTTCCCTACGAGATCGAATTAGAAATGAGGAGATCCGTAGGAGAACGAGGGTTACGGACATAGCCCATATGATTGGCAAGTTGAAGTGGCAGTGGGCTGGGCATATAGCTCGTAGAACCGATGGCCGTTGGGGCCGAAAGTTTTTTGAGTGGAGGCCACGTACAGGCAAGCGAAATGTCGGATGCCCGCCTACAAGGTGGACGGACGATCTGGCTAAGGTTGCAGGAAGTCGCTGGATACAAGCCGCTTCCAACAGGTCATTGTGGAGATTCTTGGGGGAGGCCTATCTTCAGCAGTGGACTTCCTGTGGCTGATAGGATGATGATGATGATGATGATGAGCTTTTTTGATTATGAAGAAAAGGGGAGCAGAAATTTATTATTCTCGGCGTATTATTTTTTCTTACTCAGATACTGACAACGCCGATCGGCGTAATATAGAGTTGGTTTATAGTTTGCCCAAATTTGAAGTTCTAATTATAAAATATAGCGTACTACTGGGGAAATCGCATGAATTCGAAACGAGTAAAATGAAATTCATAACGAAATGCTGAAAACGCCAATAGGCGTTATATTATTGATCCGTCAGGGACGGCTCACGCCGATCGGCGTTCACGTTAAGAAGTATGCCGCATCTGGGCAACGGGAGCAAAATTTGTTGCCGCATTGAATGTATATCGGAGAGAACGAAGTCATTTTCGGGCGTGGTTCATGCCATTCGGTCAATTCATATCATGATTATGGTTTCTCAGATTTACGTGAATGTTCACATTGAAATAAAACATGGTTTATTTTTTACTTTTTTTTAACTTCCCGATGTTTCGATTACTTTACCGTGACTACGAAAGCTGTAAAGTAACCGAAACGTCGGAAAGTTACAAAATGTAATTTACCCAAATGTACGATAAAAATCGTCAAAAAATAGTTTTATTTCATATCTATGATCAATTCATATCTATGTAGGTCTGAAAACAATATGGTTGTTTTGATAATTTTGGTACTTCACTATAAATATTAGATATAATGATTGTATGAATAAAACCCATTTTTCTACCAAATCGTGTCAGTTTGAACGGTCTCCTATATGATGTAGAGGACACTATTTGCCGTCAATGATATGTCCTTGTCCATAGGTATTCGCAGACGATCAGGCGAAAGGCAGGCTAGTCTCGCTATTCGTTTCAATAAAAAAAATGAAACATGCTTTAGTAGATTGCAGCACAAAGGCTGCTCGACCGGGATTGTACAAATCACTGTCTTGTAGAAATTTGACATGTAGAAATACGAAGTGGAATATAATTTGTTGCCAATGACACGTGTATAGATTATTATAGACAGATTTATGAGTAGTGTTAAATTCCCTTGTCACATGTCCAGTTACCCCTATCTATGTCGGCCTTGCAATAATTCTCACTATCTTATCTTAGCAAGGTTGAACAGCTGTATTGCTTTTATTAATTTTCACTGACCATAACATATTTAAAATTGTACTTGTAAATAAATGTAGGAAGGCTATCGTTGGTCAATGTCTGTCCGTTACAATTAGCTAGCAATCTATAGGTATTTACCGAATTATCTGTTACTAGTGGTTCATGGTTACTCTATTTTAATTGAATTTATCGGCAAGTGAATTGCTATCATTGTGTTCATTGTCATCATTGTGTTCAAAACAATCGTTCACATCAGAGGTTGTTATTGCTTTTATCTTGTTTTAAATTCTCATTTTTTTAGTTACTATGTCAATATTCTTATCATTTGTAGTTACAAACTGACATACATATTTATATTTCGTTTCTATCCAAAATGAGAGCTATTTAGGTTCCTCTGTTATATTTGTTTGTAAATTACTACGTGGCGTTCAATAGTATTGATCATCATATTACTATTAATTCAATACTAATATGATGAAAAAAATAGGATTTCTCGCGATAGCTGTTGCTCTCAGCTTCCGCTTCATCTTTCACCGAATCCATCGTATGTCCTTTTGGGAACATTATCATCATGAATAATAATCTTAAATCATAACAACATAACATAAAATAAATAAATGATATCATCACACATAGATATATTTATACACATAGATATCATAACACACAATAGATTCTGGTTAAAATAGATATTTGTAACAACAAACGTATATGCTTTTAAGTACTGCAGTGATTTTATTGATTGTACACTTTTGATTTACAATAAAAACATGGCTCGGTGTCCTAATAGACTCACAAAAAATCAATATGAAGTAAAAGGTTTGTTATCTTGCATTCGTTGGTTAGTAATATTTCCAGTTGCTCTAAATTTCCCGTAAGAATATTACATGAGACAGTATTACTCCATTTACGTGCCCGATATAATGATCAAGATAAGTGCATACAATATATTACACAATTTGGTGAGATACCTAAAACACACGTTATTGCAGCGGTTTATCACGGCACCCTCCCCTACTGCAATTCCCTAAAAGCGTTGCCCATCAATAATTCCTGCAGGAGATGTTAACCGCAATAATTTACCAGAGATACCGTATTTCAGTGGTTTTGGGGATACCAAGATCATTTTTGGGGTTGGTTTTTCGAATTTGTAAAACCATAACATGAAGTACAGTTTATTTAGAGTTTTGCCACTTTTTGTACAAAAACACAATGATACAAGCCTTTACGTTAAAGTGATATTTGAAATTAGCTAGAATTACGTATACCGATTTTTTGTCAGATAAATAATCGGCTGAAGGAGTAGAAAACACGAAGGAGATATTTTCAATAGGCGCTTACTGAATCTCAACTTCAAAAGATTCGGATCATTCCACTATGAGAAATTTTTGATGTTGCATTGTACATTACGCAACTATTTTTTTTAAATTGGAATGCATGGCGAGGCGAGTATGCCGTTCACCTGATGGTAAACGATACGACCGCACATGACCAGTAGCAAAACCAAACAGCACCTCTAATTACAAAGCCTAATTATGTTGCAGCAGAATTAAGCCGCCCTACTCGGGGGCGTTGCAGATAAATCTACTCAGAAACACCTACTCTTACGTTCCGAGATACCCGTAACATCCCACGCGTTCCATCCATTTAGAAATATCTTTTAATAAAATACCTACAGACTATCGAATAACTTTTTTTACCTTCAATTCTATTGAAGTTATTTTCGTTCGGAAATATATCAAAGGGAGATACAGCGTAGGTAACGTCCAATTATTATTTATTACTTCGTATTTGTCGGCGCGGATTATTTATAGACAGAAAATATTTTTTTACCTTAGAGTAGAAGTATTTTGATGGATAATTAACCTGAAAATATGTTAACAATTTATTTTTAAGAGACTAACTATAATTATTCGAAAAAAATTAAGTCATAGTGATAGGCGAAGTTTGAATCATTATATCCAAAAGATACGTTTTGTTTATGGGTGAAAAAGTCCTAGAGGAGCAAAATGTAGTAGGCGAAGAATAAAAACGCCCTGCAGAATGACATATTTTTTGAAGAATTTAAAAATTCATTTTATATAAAGCTACTTTAAAATACCATGTAACTTGCAAGCTATATAATATTATTTATTATAAGTATTTATCATAATATTCGAACGAAAATTATATTACACCACCCAATAGAAGCCTGTTTAATGTTATTAGATAGAGTTTTTAAATCTATACTAATATTATAAAGCTGCAGAGTTTGTTTGTTTGAACGCGCTAATCTCTGGAACTACTGGTCCGATTTGAATGATTCTTTCAGTGTTGGATAGTCCATTTATCAAGGAAGGCTATAAGCTATATATCTATAGGACCTATAGGAGGAAAGCAGTAGTGATATTTCTAGCAAATACGAGGAAATTTTATTCGCTTTTGATGGTCCGATTGGTCGATACTTTAAATTGAAAGTAGGAATTGAGCATTTTGACCGCCATTTTCAAACATGTATCTGCACCGCATGGACCGCTTCATGGACCGCTAGTTTGCCTATATAAGGTTCTTGAACAGATCCGTTTTCATATCTTTTTTTATTTCGCTGTTGTATTTCACTGTGCTCGAAATCCTGAGACATAAGATGTAAGGTCTCAATATGTCCAGTAGTTACTATGGCTACAATGTCCTTGAATCCGAAACACAACCGTGCATAAACTGCTGTTTGGCGGGAGAAATAGAGATTGAAGTGGTACCCACCCAGGCGGCTTTTTTCGGTCTGTCCCGCCCTCACACCCGCCACTGCAACTCCTGTAAGCCAGGGTCAACAGTGGCACGCAATGTAATGACACCGAGCATTGAAGCTCGGCGAGTCCCCGGGAATGTCTAACTTGTCTTTAACCCGCAACGAAATTAATCAGAAAGTTACCCAGGCGGCTTCTCACATATGAGAGACCTACCACCAGTATATATTAATTGATAATAGCGCACGTTTATTTTCTAAACCCTTTTGTTTCATATACCTACCGCTAAAAATATATCAAGTTTCAAGGAAACTGGGTGGTCAGTTGTGTAAAAGTAAAAAATAGTCCACGGTGTCTATCGATCCATCCAAAAATGAACGAGTAAATTATTTAGTAATACGAAGAGAATGTAGGTCAACAGTGAACAACAAACTAGCCTACGTGGCGTGCTAATGAATCTCGAAACTAGAATACTCAAATAAAAAAAGGTATTATTCTGGTAGAAAAATATTGGATTAATTAAATGAAAAATATGTATTTAATTAAAAGGCTCATAGCTTATTGGATGGGAGATACAATATTTAATTTATTTAGGCATGAAAAATAAAAACCTTTGTTTTATACGATTTTTTATTAGTACACTTTTCTAACCTGGAGTCAGGAATTTGTGACCGATATGGCGAAGGCTCGCCCCCACATTATGGAACTTAACATACAAGGCGAAAAGTGGGTGTCCTGGTACCTTTGCTTATTCCTTCTGGGATAAAAGGCGTGAGTTTATGCATGTACATTTATGAGGTTTAATACAGAGGAAATTGATGAACCAATGATTTAATATCCTTAGAAGCACAGAACAGATAAACATAGTGAGAAGGGAAATTGAAGCGTTTGACGCGTCGCAAGGTGGTGCATAAAATGCATCGCTGCCGCGGAACGGATGATTTGTCAAATCAGTCGTTGTCAAAATGCCTTGGAGTGTGGTTATCCGGCAAAATAGCACAAATGCAGATTTGTGCTATTTTATCTTGCAGTTCCAATACTAAAGCGTCGAATATCAATAGAGGAAGAATTTTATACCACTATTAATCCCGATTTTATTGATTTTCACCTTTATTTCCAAAAATGAGATTTATAATTACGTCATTTTGAAGAATTCGATAATATGATATACATACAATGTACGCGAATTCCAAGTTCCTATGCAATCTATGTATGCAATGCACACGACTCATTTTTGTTATGTCAACTTCGAAATTTGTCATATGTCACAAAGTGTTGTAGTCATGTACATAGTAACTATATCGATGTAGTTATAGATTTCGTATACTCGTAAATCAGTTTTCATAGGCATTAAACAAAGAAAATTAAATCAAATCCTATAGTAATTTTAAATTGTAGTACTCGTAACGTTTGATAACGTTGACTACCTATCCTTATATTCTAATGTCATAACTCTGCCAACTTGGAACAACATATATTTGTGTATGAATATACTTTATAATATTAATTCATTCGTTTGTAGATTTCCGAGAGTGAGTCGATAAAGGCAACACGTAGAGACAATTGAATTCTTACAAAATCCAGTACGATTTGTTCTAAGTATTCATTTTCGTGAAACAGAAGACGATTAAGAGCGTTTACACCTTGCGCGCAAAGTCAACTATAGGTATTTCTTCGTTAGTTTCACGCACACATAAGCGACCAAAGCTGTGTGCGTAGAGCTGCCGCGTCGGCTCGCTATACTGTCAGCTCAACCAACTTTGATCCGTGCGCTTCAAAATTCTAATATTCAATTGAAATGTAACTTATGATTTATATATTGGTAATATATCATAAAAATGTTTTATTTACATTATAAGTAGACAAATATTACTGTGCAAGCAATGAACAATACAAATTTAGGTACTAATCATATTTTCGTTATTATTACATTGTTAAGTTGCATTCAAATCAGTGTTCAATCAGTAGGCACTACGGACGTTTTATTAATCATTTCATGTTCGAACACATGAATAGAGTTAGGGGCCTTACAACCCCTTACAATTACGAAATATATTTAATTTTATATTACAATACATAACATAATTTAGCCTCGGAATTACGTCCCATTATATTACCCGAAACATAATTTATACTCACTACAAAATCATTGTAGGTAATAAAAAAAACAAAAACTGCAGCCAGGCTGGAGCGACGAGCGATACGTCCTCCCTCTAGAAGGCCTTGCGGCGGTCTGATTTGATGCAGGTCGGTCAGCGTGTTTATAGTGGTTTTTAAAATATTTGTAGAAAACATGAAAACTAATTTTGTTGAAATATAAAAATGGTAATTAATTGATAAGATGTTCTTCTAATATAATATGCAATTGCTATAAAAAATTATGTATGATAAGTTGGTGAAAAAAAAAAATGTTCTTGACGACAGTTTCTGAATAATTTAGCATTGTTAAAATTTTTATTTTTCAGGAACTAAACACAAAAAGATTATTTTTCTCAGCAAAATCCCTCCATAAGGGTCTTATTAGTCTGATAATATTTTTATTTTCATCTTATATTTAGTGATTTCGGATATCTTAAGCTTCTAAATTGCCATTTAAAGCCTAAATAACGAAACTTGTGTTCAGTAATCCTTATAGTACTCACAAATTAACCATCAATCTATAATGTTTTCCACCAAAATCTCTAAATGACAACCTTCTCTAAAATTAGTACTAATTATTTTTCCTTTAAATTGTTTATTGGTGGCTATTAACTCGTTTGAAAAGTCCTGTTTTTAAGCCATAATTTTATCGATACTTTAAATCGACTATCGCAAACTTTCCATATTAGATTTGTAGAGGTTTTGTGTTTCGAAAACGACGACGCTGGTTTTCATACAATTTGACGGCTATTGCCTTTCTAACCATATTCAACTGTTCTGTGCTTAGAAGAGATCTACCACTAGAGTCACGCTGTTGTCGTTTATGATTGGGTAGGCTCTTCCGAGGTGGTACCACTGTCTCTCAGGAGGTCGACGTGAAGGAACAGTTTCACGTTTCGTACGGTGAGTGAGATTGCCGGATGCCCAATACCCCTTTTCACTTTCCATTCTATTTCCTCCCCATTCTTCTCCTGATTTGACAGGCCGGCAACACATCCATTATCCAAGCGTTACGGATGTTCATGGGCGGTCAGGTCACCTATTTGCTAGTTTTTCGGGCCAACACAATAAAAAAATCATATATATTATGTCGCGGTGGAAAACAATTAATAGAAAATATATTGTCTCTCTCATCTACGAACGCAGAAACTCTATTCCTGAACATGCCCTTTTTTAACTATTTTCATAACCATTTTGGTGATGGCTTACATCCAGTGAACTTTATTAAGTCATCTCTATCTACCAAGAATAGTACATTTAAATGAAAGTATTATTGCCTCGAAATTCTAAGGTAACTTGATAAAAAAACGTTCCTTTGTACGCTATCAAATATGTCTTCTTTCAAGATCTAGGTTATTTAAATAGGATAAACTTTTCTCATAAGTTCGTCTAACAGTAACTTACACAGAAAATAAGCAAGTTATAAAACTTTGTTCATTCCGAGAACTTTTTACTTTCTCTATTCCAGTGAAATATTGGGTAGTGTAAAAACTTTTGGACCTTTATTCAACATATTATTGTAAGTGTGAAGAAATACATGTTGTGATTTCTCGAGACAATATTTTCTCGTATGTTTTCATATCAATCTGATGTATCCGGTATTACTGTGGGTCATTACTCTCCTATGTGTGATGTACGATTTGCTTTTTGGTTTCCATGTCAGTTTATGTTTCATTCATTGGTAGAGCCATGGCTCTACCACTTATAAAAACAAAATGGACAAACAGCGGACGGAACAGCATGCCGTTCCGTCCGTAGTTTGTCCGATTGGACTGATGACTCGTGAATGCGCAGGGTCGTCAAAGGCGGGAACACTGTTTAAAAGAAGATAAACCAAGAAGATATATCAAGCTTTGTTCTATGAGGGAGATTGCCGGATGCCCAATAGCCCTTTAATTTTTCCTTCCTGCTGCCCTACCAATTTGACGGACCAGCAACACATTTATGATAGAAGCGTTATTGGTGCTTATGGGCGGCGGTGATTACTTACTATAAGGTGCCCTGTTTGGTTGGTGCCCGACATAATCGTGGATTCTCTTTCGTAGTCAAGGAGTGGACTGGAATCGAACCGTTGGAAAGTTAAGTAAAATTTGAGATGTGTCAGCGGACACCCGGATGGAACGAAGTTCCTTTCGATTAATTAGTGAAGGAATTGTAATAAAATTTTATTTCTTAAGTTATAAAAATACTATTTTTTTTATTATTAACAAATATAATGTAATATAAACTTAATCAGTAGGCTCAATTGTAGTAATAATTGGTAAAGATACATAGTCAAATGAAGGGTTGATGATTGACCGCAGGGTAACAAGGTACAATTGTAAATAATCCTCCTTGATTATGCTGATGCTAGCTATCTTGACCTCACCGAAGCCCAGATTGAAAAGCTTGAGAGACTTCAAAATGTCTGCATTAGGTTCATATTTGGTCTTCGCAAATATGACCATGTCTCCGAGTTTCGAGTCAAACTCAAGTGGCTATCAAAACGTTTTCGCCGAAATACTCGAATTCTCTCACTCTTATATGGTATCTTGTTCCATCCCTACACCCCCCATTACCTTAAGAACCGCTTTAATTTCCTTAGTCACACTCATGCGCGATCTCTTAGATCAACAGAGAATTTAACGCTAGAGATTCCCAAGCACAGCACATCATTTCTTGACAAGTCCTTTACCATCCATGCTGCTCGCTTGTGGAACGTATTACCACTGTCAATTAGACAAGCCAAGACGCTGCCAAGTTTTAAAAGACTTGTTAAGGAACATTACTTATCACTACAGTAATCTTTATTCCTGTCATAATTGTATATATGTATGTATGTGTATTGTCATCTTCACTGTTTACTTAATATATAGTATATTAATATATATATGTATGTATTTATGTATTTATAATTTAGGTATATAAGTATGTTATATTTAAAACATAATGTATAACATGTACATCTAGTATAATTTTCTTTTATCTCGTCCTCTGGACTGCCCCATTAGATCTTTATTATATTAATCCAGTCCATCCAAAGGTTACCTGGAAGAGATCGCAGCTAGCGATAAGGCCGCCAATTGTTACCATGTCTTTAGTTTTAAGTATTTAATCTGTTATTTTTCCTATTTTATGGTGTACAATAAAGTATATATAAATAAATAAATAATAATAAATTTATTAAGGAGGATCGAAAAACAATGTATTACGGTTTTATAATGTAATTTTAATAAATGTCACCACCAAAAGAATCATTTGGGTATCACCATCATTTTTTTTTCACATATTAATGCAATTTATGTTTCTTTTGTACCAATTTGATTTATGACATTTGATGAAAATTAGAAATTGTCGCAACGATTCCCACTTAATTTTGGGCTTCAGCGTATTCTTAGTTTTTACTATAGGCTTTAACATATCAATATGTATTTGGATATTTTATTGCCTCTATAGAGTTAAATAAAATGTATGACATCATTTTCAAATAAATAAAAAAAACGATTGTCAAATGTTTTAAAGTGTCCTGCCAACTTTTCGTGAGAATTTTTTCCATCTAGCCCCCTTTCACACTGCGCGATAAGAAACTTTCCGAAAATCCGCGATAAAATCGTTGAATAATAGTTTTATTTCATAGTTTCGTGAGTTATTCTGTACGGTGTACTAAGACAAAGTGACATTACAAGCGGTGGCATGTACGATAAAACCCAAACACACTACTAATCGGAGAGAAATGATGATACCAATACCTCCACTTTATAGAAACCGGATGTACATTAGGGTGAATCTGAAATGCGACACACCCGCGTGGTTTACTATAATAATAAGTACACCCAACAGTCACATATATTGTCCTGATCCCACATAAAGGCCAATTAAGTATTGTGTCGTGGGTATAAGAAATTATGAGACACTTTTCGGTCTCTCAATCATCCAAGCCCGAGAAAATATTTGTGCCTTTGTTTTCCTGGAGTTTCATTAACTGCGCGACAGTGACTGTAACTATTACACGCCTTTCAACAACCGAACGCTACGCAACATAAAAGGCTTTTTTTGTGGTGAGACGAGCTAGTCGTTCGCATGATGGAAAGCGATATGACCGCTCATGAACAGCAAAACCAAACAACACCATTACAAAGCAATGCTTGGCATTCCACAGCGCTCGCCATCCTGAGACATAATATATTAAGTCTCAATATGTCCAGTAGTTACTCTGGTTACAATTTCCTTCATCCGAAACACAACAGTGCATTTAAACTGCTGTTTGGCGGGAGGAATAGAATCATAGTTACTTCAAGTTGTCAGTAATACGGTAATGCCACCCCGATCTAGGCAGTCCATTTCTATTGTCGTATTAATGGTCTATAGCAAGGCTCTAACACTATATTTACTGGCTTCTGCTATTGGTTTTACGAAAATCCCACTAATGACTAACCAAACAAAACGTAATAGCAATTCAGTTTATTCATAGTGATACTAATTTATCAATGCTGACCGAGTCAATTTGTAATCGAGTCTCTATCATTTTAGGATCCGATTTTGGGGATGATTTTTATGGTATTGGGTGAATTTTATACGGCATTATGTCTACTTAAGTCTGTCGTTCAATGCCTTATATTGGACAGCTTTAGCTGTATACATACGTCACATATAATGAGACGGGACATAAACCAGATATAGCGGGGCGGGAAATATACGCGAAATAATATGTTGCCACTTCAAAACTGGACTCAAAAGTTATCTGCACCCGGGCGAAGCCGGGCCCGACCGCTAGTTATTAATATTTATTTTAAGCTTCACATAAGTGTATATGTAATAAACATACATTCTATGGGCTGAAAAAATATCGAAAGCCTTCTTTACCGTTCTGTCTTGTGATGCAGAGATGAGTACCAACACATTTTGGTAATAGTCTTATTCGCCACATTTTGTTATTGCAGTGAATGGTGAGACGAGGATGCCGTTCGCCTGATGGTAAGCGATGCGACCGCTCATGAACAGTAACAATAACATCCTGAGACGTAAGATGTTAAGTCTCAATATGTCCAGTAGTTACTCTGGTTACAATGTCCTTCAATCCGAAACACAACAGTACATTTGAACTGCTGATTGACGGGAGAAATAGACATTGTGGTGGTACCCACCCAGGCAGCCTCTCACATATGAGAGACCTACCACCAGTTAAAAGCTTAATCTACCTTACTATAAATTATAAGTCACACTTTGTTCTAGGTGTGGTTCTAGGTATGAAGGTAATATATATTAAGCCTTTAATCTATGTAAGTACTCATGACAAAGGAGTTCTGTTCATATTACAACCTGACCTTTCTCTAACAATAAGTTCCGCTACTAAAAGATCTTTACAAAAATATGTTAATAATAACGTGAAACTCACAACTGAATTTCACATTACCTTTATTTGTTTCCAACGCAACAAAAGGAGTCTATATTAAAAAATCCTTACAATTTTAGTTTCCATTTCAATTATAAAATTAAGTACAACAAATCTAACAATATACAAACAATTTCGACATTTGTCCAAAAAAGTCTTAATTAGGTAGAACTTTTGGAATATTCTCCGTACAAACCTTATAAATGCGTTTCGTTGCGTCAGAATTCCGAAGTTTTGTGGCCTTTAGGAAATTTGAGGCGTAATCACCCTCGGCAGTATAACCGTCTCTGTCTAAACAAACTCCCCTCGACGGTGAAGAACAAGGTGGGAGATTTCGGTGTTACGGCTTTAAACTTATCGATTGGCCCGGCTTGACTCATCGGCTGGCTGCGCAATTTATTATTGAATGAAACGCCAGGCTTGTAGGAAAGACATGCCATGATCAAGACCATTAACAGTATACAATGCATTTTTAATTCGTGAAATTGGCGTATTTCGAAGTGAATGGTGCTGGCAATTAAAGGTCATTCTTAGAATACCACTTTTATTGTTGATTTTATCATGAATATGCTTTGAATATATAATAGTACCTCACTTATATGAAACAACGTGCTGTTAAGAAACGCTTTGTCATCGAGTATTAAGCCTTCAACGATAATTGAAACTAAATCCGCGATAAAATCCGTAAATAATAGTCTTATTTCAATGTGTAACATTCGCGTAAATCTAAGAAACCATTAATTGAAACTAGCTTCGAAGTTTCAAGTTTTCATATCGAAGTTTGCAGACTAATATTCCAGTAAAATATCCCTTCTCACTTAACGTTTTCGTAGTAATAGAGTTTAAACACTTAATCATAATGTGTAGAAGTTACATCATAATAACCAAATATGATTTGATGTGTTCATCCCAGTATATCCTCAGAATCCATTGAAAAACTTTGTTAATATGAAATATCGATAAACTAAAAAAAATCGTCCGTGACATAGGAGTTTAAAATGGAATGGTAAAAGGTGCGATTAAACTAGTTTTTGTCAGTTTAATATAGTTTTACTTTAAAGAAGTATAATAATAATAATAATAATAATCTGGCAACACCAAAAGATCATCCATTTGAAAAAATATATATATTTTGTTTAATATCAAATATATACACAATATTCACAATTTATGTCTAAATAGTAACCAAAAGGATTCCTTTCTACAATCACATAATGTTTTATCGAAGAAATAGAGTAAATAAGCAACAATTCATCATAATAAAAAATAATAGAGTGACAGTGTGTGACAATATCAAAGGATTTTACAAATTATGATAAATAAAAACCAAAACGATGATCAATAATAAAGCCAGAAAGAAACGGAACGCACATTTAACATCTCCCAGCTCGTCGAGCTCCGCGTCGTGGGCGTCGGCTTCGGACGTATTCGAAGTGACGTCGGACAACGACGCGTCGAGCCAACACGGCGAGTTGCAGTCGTCCCCGCCGCCACCAAGACCTGCGCGACGAAGAGGACGACCCCCTCCAGCGGTGGGCTTGGGACCTGTGGGGCCGAGTGTCCCGCCTACGGTCCCCGCTACCGGTGGGGTAGTGCGCCGCATGAGATGGACTCGAGAAATCAATGAGAATGTCATGCGGGCCTACTTTGGGGCAACAAAGGGAGGAATTAACCTCACTGCGTATCGCGCTAAAATGCTGTCTCTGTTTCAGGCTTTGGAACCAACGGTTGATGTATCGTCCCAACGACTGTCGGATCAAGTGCGATTTATTCAGCGGCGTAAGTTGTTGGATGATGACACACTTGAGCGGTTGCGCACAGACTTGTGTTTTGTCCAGGATGACCATGTGTCACCCGTCAGTGGAGATCAAGCGGCAGGTCCAACACCAACACCTGTTGCTGATTTCGAGCTGACGGACAATTTGGATGACAACGTAAGTCCCCAAGCTAAACAGCAACTGAGAGGAGCTTTGGAATGTGCGATTTTGGAGTTTTCGTCTTTATCGGCGTCTTGTAGACCGCGTCTGCCACGTTTGCCAACGCATAGAAGAAATTTGGCGCTGATGGGAGCTTTGGACTCCATGTTAACTACATACTTGGAGTCCAGTCGGGATCTTGTTGATACGCATTCGATCCTTTACTGCGCGGCCGTCGCAGCATGTCGAGTGGCTAATATAAAATTTCCAAATGAGTATAAAGCCACTCGAGGTGTTGTGATTGTGCCTGCCTGGCAGCGTAGGATCGAGGATCGTATCAACAGGGCCCGAACTCTCATCGGCAAACTAATTTCTTTTAAAGAAGGAAACAGCAGGCCGAAGATTATGCGTTTTGTGACGCAGGCTTTTTCGGGGACCAACACAAGTCCTCGAAATTATAGGCTTTGCGTCACAGAACGCATAGACTTCTTTAAACAAAAAGTCTATGCGTGGGCGAACCGCATTCGTCGCTACAGGAGGCGATGGGATCGTTTCCAACAAAATCGCAAGTTCCAAACTGACCAAAAGAGTGTTTATAGATGTTGGGAGAATCCTCCACAAGGTGTGGTGGATGGGCGGCTTCCTAGTGCTCACGAAATGCGTGAGTACTGGACGAATATCTGGTCGTCGCCTGTCTCTCACACTGAAGCCTCCTGGTTTAGTGTTGTAGATCGAGCTTGCGAGGCAATACCTGCTATGGAAACCATTTTAATCAGTCCAGAAGATGTGCTAACTGCAATTAGACAGACGCAAAACTGGAAGTCGCCGGGCCCGGACGGTCTGCACAACTTCTGGTTAAAATGGTTTCCAAGTTCGCATGCTCGATTAGCAGCGCAATTCCAGAATGCGCTTGATCGGGGATCCCTTCCAACATTTATGACAACAGGTGTCACTCACCTTCTCTTTAAGTCCGGTTGTACCACGGAACCAAAAAATTATAGACCCATCACATGCCTTCCCACTATTTATAAAGTTTTGACCTCCATAATTAGATCTAAAATTACAGACCATATAAATTCTAACCAAATTCTTTTTTCCGGCCAAACAGGTTGCATGAATGGGTCCCGTGGTACTAAGGAGCTCCTTCTCATTAACATGACCATTTGCCAACAGGCTCGTCACAACCGAAGGAATTTATCGGCTGCCTGGATAGATTATAAAAAGGCCTATGATTCGGTGCCCCATACATGGCTCATGAGGGTATTAAATTTGTATAAAATTAATACAAATTTATGCAACTTCCTTGGGTCTTGTATGGGGCAGTGGACCACTGTCCTGAGATATCCAGGTGGTACGGTTCCTCCTGATTGTGACGAGCCGATTAGAATCAAGCGGAGTATATTCCAGGGCGACAGTCTGAGTCCACTGTGGTTTTGCATGGCCCTGAATCCCCTCAGCACTCTGTTGTTGGATTCAGGGTTAGGCTACCGTCTACGGAGAGGCTCTGAGCCTATATCTCACTTGCTCTATATGGATGACCTCAAGTTATTTGCATCGAAACAAACCGAATTGATTGAGTTGTTAAAAATAACGGAAAGATTTAGCAATTCAATCAATATGGATTTTGGTGTAGATAAATGTGCGGTTATCCATGTGAAGCGAGGGGAGGTTGCGGTCTTTGATGACATACTAGTCTCAGAGACTGTAAGGCTCAGATCCCTCTCTGTGACGGAAACCTACAAATATTTGGGTATGCCTGAGGCTCTAGGTATCATGGGTGCAGATGTAAAACGATCGTTGAAAGAGCGTTTTTTTAGCCGCCTGACAAAAGTACTTAACAGTTTTTTGTCCGGTGGAAACAAGATTCGCGCTTTTAACGGTTGGGTTATGCCTGTACTCATATACTCTTTTGGCATACTCAAATGGACTCAGACCGAATTGGACGCCCTGGATCGTAAAGTCCGAACTCTCCTGACTGCACATCGTATGCATCATCCACGATCATCAGTGATGAGATTGTACATCCCGCGGAGATGTGGGGGCCGAGGTATTCTTAATGCTAAGGACTTGCATAATCGCGAGGTGTGCAATCTCAGGGATTATTTCCTTCACAGTGATGTGGATATGCATAGGGTTGTAGTTATGGTAGATAAAGGATTTACCCCGCTCTCTTTGGCGATTGAGAACTGGCGGAAACCTCTGGTGGTAGGCATTAAGGATCGCGAGGACATATGGAAGAGCAAAGAGCTGCACGGTCGGTTCTATCGAGCCCTTCATGGGCCTGATGTGGACCGACTAGCGTCTGTGTCTTGGCTGCGCTTCGGTAACCTCTTTGGGGAAACCGAGGGTTTTGTCTTTGCAATTATGGACGAAGTTATTAAGACGAACAACTATAGGAAATACATCCTGAAGGACGGTACGGTCGACATCTGTCGGGCATGCCACCGTCCTGGTGAGTCTATCAGGCATGTTATTTCCGGTTGTTCGTATCTTGCTAACGGCGAGTATTTGCATAGACATAACCTAGTAACCAAGATCATACACCAGCAAATTGCCCTTCGATATGGACTTGTGACTCCTGAAGTGCCATATTACCAGTATGTGCCCCAACCAGTTCTCGAAAATGGTCATGCAACGCTGTATTGGGATCGATCTATTATCACAGACAGGATTATTCTAGCCAATAAGCCTGACATTGTGATAATAGATCGATTGGCGCGCCGGGCTATACTTGTTGACGTCACCATCCCGCATGACGATAACCTTGTCAAAGCTGAAAAAGACAAAATGTCTAAATATTTAGATTTGGCACACGAGGTTACCGACATGTGGGATGTCGACTCAACAATTATTGTCCCGATTGTCGTTTCTGCCCATGGGTTGATACCAAAGAGCCTCGACCAACATCTACAGAGGCTCTCAATCGGCTGTTGGGTCAGAAGTCAGATTCAGAAGGCAGTATTGCTTGACACGGCACGTATTGTGAGGCGGTTCCTCACTTTGGGCTCCTAACCACCGGTGGCTTGGGTTTCGAGCCTCGCCATCGTTGGATAACTTTTTATATTTTTATATGTATTTTGTTTTTTACTATATATATAAAAATGTAAAAAAAAATATTTAAAATAAAGAGAAATAATAATAATAACTCTTTATTATAACACCATATACAAAAGATAAACAAAAGACAAAAACAAAAGAAAAAAGAAGAAAACAATAGTTATACAAAAATAAAGTTGGTGATATAACTGGCGGTCTTATCGCTTTAAGCGATCTCTTCCAGACAACCGGTTAGTAAAGGAAAGATCCAATGGTTATGGACGGTGCTTATTATTAACAATAAACTTACATACAATATAAATATATAAATACCGATATAAACGAATAAATGCAAGATATGATACACTTAAATACAATATAATACATAAACATACATATATACATAACAATAATAGTGAATGATGATAAATCTATTGCGAAAGGTAGAAAGCTTTCACCCTTGATTTAAATATTTCCAGCGAGGACGATCGCTTAATTGTAAGAGGCAAAGCGTTCCACAGCCGCACTGCCTCAACAGTAAAGGAACGGTCATAAAATGACGTCCTATGTGCTAGAAACTGCAACATCAGATTCTCTGATGACCTAAGACAATGTGAATTAGCAGTATGTAGGAAGTTAAAACGTTCCTGAAGGTAGCGCGGAGAAGAGGGATTAAACAGAACACTGTAGAGAAGAGACAGGATATGAGCATTTCGGCGACGACGTATAGGGAGCCACTTGAGCCTGTTACGATATTCAGAGTATACATTTTGAGAGCAACTTAAAATACTTTAAACGTACTTTTTTTTGCCAATATAAAAGAGGTAGAACGAGTTAATTGGAGCAAAGAAACACACATACTAGGCGTCCCGATTTAAATGCAATAGGTCTTAGGTCATAGACCTCATTCTGCCCGGGGGTCACTACAGAAACATTTGGGGTAGTTCTATTTTAAACAGTGGTAGCATCTCGTAGATACAATACACAGTCAGGTCATAAGTATTGTAAAAAAATTTCTTTTAGAATGTTGGTTACAAAAAAGTTTATTGAATTCGAATTTCGAATTGTTCATGAAAATAAAAATGTATACTTTTTAGAATTTTACTCATTTTTAAATATGGAGTGGACACTTAAAGAAGACCGTGTTGCAGTTATTGCGTTGCATCGTTGCGGTTACGCGCCAATACAATTTTTTGACATACTGAAAAATTTGAATATAACCAAAAGATTCGTTTATCGTACCATCAAACGATACAATGAAGACTCTAGTGTAGATGACATGTCAAGAAGTGGTCGCCCTCGGTCTGTTAGGACTCCAGCAGTGATAAAAGCTGTGAAGGCGCGAATTCAAAGAAATCCCAAACGTAAGCAGAAACTGTTGGCCCTTCAGATGGGGTTAAGCAGAACCACGGTGAAAAGGGTGTTAAATGAAGACTTAAGGCATAAGGCAGGCATATCGAAGAAAACCAGGACATCGTTTGAATGCTCGTCTAATGGACCTGAGACTGAAGAGATGCCGCGCTTTGTTGAAGCGGTACGCGGGAAAAAAATATAGGGAAATTCTTTTTTCAGATGAAAAATTTTTTACCCTAGAAGAGAGCTACAACAAACAAAATGATAAGGTGTACGCACACAGTAGTGAAGAAGCGAGCAACCGTATTCCGCGTGCCCAACGAGGTCATTTTCCATCCTCAATCATGGTATGGTTGGGAGTTTCTTATTGGGGCTTAACAGAGGTACATTTTTGTGAGAAAGGTGTAAAAACGAATGCAGTTGTGTATCAAAATACAGTCCTGACGAACCTTGTGGAACCTGTTTCTCATACCATGTTCAATAACAGGCACTGGGTATTCCAACAAGATTCGGCGCCAGCTCACATAGAGCGAAGAGCACACAAGACTGGCTGGCGGCGCGTGAAATCGACTTCATCGGGCACGAAGACTGGCCCTCCTCCAGTCCAGATTTGAATCCGTTAAATTACAAGATATGGCAAAACTTGGAGGAAAAGGCGTGCTCAAAGCCTCATTCCAATTTGGAGTCACTCAAGACATCTTTAATTAAGGCAGCCGCCGATATTGACATGGACCTCGTTCGTGCTGCGATAGATGGCCGCGCAGATTGAAGGCCTGTATTCAAAATCACGGAGGTCATTTTGAATAAACTTTAGTGTCATAAGAATCTATGTTTTGTTAAGTTCATTTTGGTATATAGGTAAATAAATGGTTACATAATGAATAAACTTGTTTCAATTATTTTATATTAAACATGTGACAGAATTTATGACCTGACTAGGTAGTATGTGGTGATATTTATGACTGCAATACACCTACATACTCTCATGTCAAATGCATTCAAAAAGATCATACATAGATGCTCGCATGGTTGATTACGGAGATAACCTGAATCAAAGATGCGACAGACTAGCGTGCGCTTCACGTTCAGTAATTTAAAGATGGTTTACTTTGAGAAAGTGGTACCACACCGACCCTGTCGATTTATTTGTGGTCGAAGGTTTTTCAATGTAAACTACGACCCTGTTACTTCCAACATGCATCTACAACTAGTTTTAAATATTTTAATATACTCTTGAATCATTTGAATTTTGAATATTTATGAGTAATCGTGTATGATTCCAGGATGTGGCGTTCATAAACCCTGCGAACGTGGTGTTCGTGTACATGCTGGTGCGTGAGCTGGTGGACGGCGAGCGGATAGCGCGCCCGCAGGAGCTGCAGGCCGTCGTGCTCACCTGCCTCTACCTCTCCTACTCCTACATGGGCAACGAGATCTCCTACCCGCTCAAACCCTTCCTAGTCGAGGACTCTAAAGATAAGTTCTGGGACCGCTGCCTGTTGATCGTCGACCGGCTCTCCTTCAACATGCTCAGGATCAACTCGGAGCCAGGGTTCTTCACTGAAGTGTTCACGGAGCTGAAGGCGTGCGGCACGATGGACAGCCCGCCCCCTCCCGCGCCCGCACACCCCGCGCCGGCGCCACCGCACGCTCTCACCGCCGCCTGACACACGGAGGTTGCTGTACTCAGGTTGGCACTGACTGAACGCCCCAGTCGTGTCTGATACCAATTTTCAATGTGCGGGGGTCTTGATCAAACGGTTTTGAGTGACGTATGATTGTGTATAGATTGGTTTCGGCCTGTTGTGCAGGAGCTCGAGCGAGCTTGTGTAATGTTGGAGCTACAAGCTACTTTACATTTGTTAATAACTATACGTTGTTATTATTGTTGTTTCATTTGCCGTGATTAATGTATATATCATGCTCGTCTATGTATGGTAGAATTCGATTAATCCAGTGAATATTGTAAGAAATCTAACTGGTTTGATGCTATGTAATCTCAGTGCGTTTATTCCTTTGTGAAATATGTTACCAATTATTATATTATGATGTACCGTTTAGGCGATTGTAATGAAAAACGACATTATGCATTCCAATTCCATTTTAACATTCCAATATTTCTAAATAAAATTCAAGGATCTATTTTCTTAAAAATATATTAGTTTCGTTAGCAAAGGCAAGTAGAAACAAAATGTATGATTGCTCAAGGATATTCATCGTGTAGAAAATAATATGTAAATGATTGGCCAAGACGCTCGCACATATTATTAGACGGATAATGTGGGAATACTGTACGAAAACGGCATTCGGTAACGTGTGAATGTGATAATCTAGTCAAAAATTGAAGAAATGTCGAATTCATCAGTAGTGAAGCTTTTTGGACCACGTGAGAATGGAATCTATGCAACCTGAGATTGAAGCGCTGCCTCTCGCCCGGTGTAGGTCGGTATGGCGCGTAACCCCACCATAAGATAATTTATGCTGCACTTTTAATATATGTTTGTAATAAGTATTTGTCTGGTACTCTCGAGGGCGGCGGTGGACCTCCGCGACAGCCCCTTAGTCCAATAGAACAGCTGTAAGTTAGTGTGTTAAGAGTTTCGTAAATGTAGTGAAATGATCGTATTGCCGTATATTTAGTGATTCTTATTATATGGGATTGCTGATGCTGCTTTTTAGTAATATTGAATTTGACGTTGTGCAACAATTAATCATACCAAAGTCACTGTGCCATCTTTGATATTGTTAACTTTAGAATACGCCATACCAAATTATACTACACTATACTATTCCACAACACACAAAACTTGCGTCACACGAAACGCTAATACAGTACACTATACTTCACATCACTACACTACACTACACATCTCTATAAAACATCACGCTACGCTACATAATATAAAACTACTGTTTTAACATTGCTGGTATTCTAGCTTATATCTGCCATCCAAATGCGAGGTCCGTGGAGCTCTAAGTGGCCACCCACACGCAGTTGGGCGCGCCAACACCGCTACTAAACTTATTTATAACACGCAAGGTTATAACGAAATATTTCCTTGAAAAGCAGAGCGGTAGACGCAATCCTATTATGATACGAATCGCATACGTAGATGATACTAGTGAAATGTCTGGCAGGCGGGAGGATGCAATAAAGCGAAAACTCTATAGGAATTTATTCCGGTAAACCCTTCTATGAAGTGTACGTATTTAAAGATGGCCGGCTTAAAGCGCGGGGTGACTTGTTTGATATAATATAATGGAATATATTAATAACAAATAGGTCAAATTTTGCGAATGAATAAGCGTTTTGTACAGTAATATCGAATAAAACTAAGTCTTAAACGTTAGTATAGTTTAGACAATGGATTGCGGCACTCGGTTGATGGTTTTGCTTCACCACGACGCGCTTCGTAATGTCGGCGCGAAGCGACGTCGTGCGATTTTTTTCCATTCAACGGTCTGTATATTAGATGAACAAATTGTCTATCTTACCTAGGTATTTTTGTCCTGGTTGTAATCTGTTTAATAATTAAGTATTCAAATGTACTTTTGGCTTTATTGTAATGCTATTGAAGATTTGCAGAAGATTGTTGCTTTTTAAGACAGATCAATTTAGAGGCAAAGACAATATAATCATTCATTTTAGTTATCAGTACTGATAATGTTAAAATACGAAATGATGGAAGCGGTGTGCTCTGTGCCGAGTGCCATAGCTAAGTTATAATTGTTTAGTGGAGTTTCATGAAGATGGGGTGTGTACGTAGGTATTTATTATAAAAAAATAAAAAAAGGAATCTCATAAATATGTTCCAAGTCATTAATATTAGATGAAAGTAGACGTCTGTGATGTTATTTGAATCTTATGTTTTATTCATGAATCGTTTCGTTATTTTTTACTTTGTCACAATTTGTTGTTATAATTGTATTGATTATTGTAATATATAGTTATCGGTGCCGTATTTATTTTTCAAAGTTATTTTCGTAAGCATGGTAGGTATTTTATCCGTCTTCTTAATGTATGAAGTAGTTAATGGATATTTCGAAATTGAAATGACCACGTTGTTACGATTTTAAGTCCATTTAAGGGTCCGTAGCTATTAAGGATATTTAGAACTTCTATGATTTCTCTTCGAAGCCTGATTAACTTGGGAATGGTAAAGTTGTGACTTGTAGTAAATAATGAAGGGCGCTCCTGTTTGTTCTAAATCAGATATTTAATTACTATCGTTTTCTAAAACACAAACTATATTTGGTTCATTAAAAATTGAATTTGATACTAATAAGCTTATTAAATCAGGCTTGAAATTTTTATTCCTTTGATCTATCAAAACGCAAGATTAAAAAATATTTTCAAAAATATTCAATAAGGTTAAAAGCTAAACAATAATATTGAACGGAGAACTCCCTGCGTCTCTCAGCTACGGAACCCGTGTGTGTCCGACACTTCAGTATTCCTTACTCATAAGTATCAAAAATATAAGTGTATGTTTAATTTTGCTCCAAGGAGTCGGTATATGATGGTAATCCAATAATTAATTAAGTCAAAAAAATGGCCAGTTGTACGAATTTGGAGATCTCGTAAGATATTATATAGATATATTGAGTGTGGACTTGCGTCACTTAATGTTCTCCTGGCCAGGTACTCGTACCTCGATTCACGTAACTCAAGTTTGTTAATTAAACCTACTGTAAATATACCCAATTATTAAAAAAAACTTTCGTATACATACAACGGTTGTTTTATTTTTTCTTTAACCCTAATTTTTTTATCAATGAGCAAATGACTGTCCTAAAGATGAAAATATGTGTCTAGGGTATTTTTTATCAACAGGCAAATGAATGTTAAGTAATGAAAGATGAAATTATGTGTTTAGAAACCTAGTCACTAATCTGCAATGCGAGCATTGCATTGTTGACCCTTAACAACGGACAAGAATTAAGGAGAAGAAAGTGAGAATTACAAGCTACGGCAATAATAATGATGAAATGAAATGCGATAGGAAAACTATCGTTATTACGTAGATACATACAGACAGTTTGATAGCCTCCGTGGCGAAGTTGGTCAGACGCCGGCTATGAAAGAAGAGGTTGCGGGTTCGATCCCCGCAACGAAACAAATACTTGTGTGAACCACAAGTATTTGTTTCGTGTCTGGGTGTTTATGAGATCAAAAAGTCCTGACACCCAAGACACAAGACTCGTCTTATTACATCTTAGTGTGGAGTAGAGACTATGTATGTAACTGTTGGTATATTTATTTATACTTAAACTCAGGCCTTTTTCCGAGAAGGTATAGGCAGCGGTGCAACCAGGATGTTCCACGCTTCGCCTTGCATTTTTCGTCCAACAATAGGGGGCGAGCTTATGGCTATATCGGAAACAATTTTTCGATTCCGGGCTGATAAATCCAATATCACTTAGCCGGGATTCGAACCCGAGACATCATACCGTAGTACAACTGCGCCGCTGCGCCAAGGCAGTCTGTCGTTATTCACTATACTATAATGACTATTATATTTAGTACTTATTATAATACCAGCCCATAATAGAGTTAGATTGTGAAGGTAAAAGCCAATTTAGTGGTGCCACTAGTAGAAGTAATTTTGAAAATAAAGGAAATCGCTTTTTATAAAAACTTGACTAGCCAAAAAATCAAAATATAATTTCTGTGTAACATATTGAAGGCGAGTCGCCAAGATGTATCAGATTATGAGATGTATGCTTTTACAATATTTTAAATTAAAGATATGAAAACCTATAATGTTATAAGATGATTTTATAATTTGGGTCTGGGTGTTTGTGAGACCGAAAAGTCTCTCGTAGTTTCTAATACCCACGACACAAGACTCAATCTTAGTGTCAGGACTGTGTGTCACTGGTGTGTGACTGTTGGGTGTTATTGTTTATTGATAATGAAACATGATCTATTTAAATACTTTATTGAAACCGTGCTTTCATGCGTCATCGACGATTTTAATATTATTTTGGTGGTAGGTCTCTCATATGTGAGAGGCCATCTGGGTGGGTACCACCGCAATGTCTATTTCTCCCGTGAAACAACACTGCGTAGATGCACTGTTGTGTTTCGGATTGAAGGACATTGTGGCCAGAGTGACTGCTGGACATATTGAGACTTAACATCTTATGTCTCAGGATGGCGAGCGCAGTGGAATGTTGCTACTATTTATGAGCGGTCGTATCGCTTACCATCAGGCGAACGGCTTGCTCGTCTCGTCATTCAGTGCAATAAAAAAAAAAAAAATTACAACGACCAGAGTCGTTGCTATTGAAACATAATTGTATTTATAAATAAACTTTCGAATATATCCGAGAATAGGTATTATTGTAGTGTTCATGCGTCATATTAGAAGTCACAAAGTGTTAAGAAAGGCATCACGTGGTAGTTAAATACTTCTTAATGGAGGAAACAGTGTGTAATATCAAGTTCTACTTCTACATAAGGTTATTTTTCGGCTACTACCATCAGTTCCCGACCAAACGAGCGCGTTGGATAGCAAAATGTTATTGCATCCTTTTCTCTTCGTCTTTATTAGTTTATTTTATTTTACATTTTGGTTCCTAAACAAACTTCCAATGCACTGAAGTATCCAGATATTTGTTCTACGTAATAATTTCAGCGAGGAACAAGAACGAGTTCTTGATCCGGTATTACAAGAGGTTACCGCTTGTCGACGAGAAGTGCAATGCGAATGCATACAACTTGCTGCGAATTTCTATAATAACGGTCATATGCGTAGTTATCATTCTTCGGCTTTATTTTCCTTCTTATTTTTTTGGACATCATTACTCGTTAACATCGCATGCGTATCTAAGTGTTTTTTTTTTCAATGTAGTTATATGGCATGCTGATGTGTTTGAATGGTTCCATTTGGTATTCATATTCGCTCTGCTGTACTGTCGGTTCAAAAGCATGCGCAAGATACTTCAGAATAATAACTTCGACTGCGGGTCTCAGAGCAAGCATCACCCGAGAAGGTACATACAGATGTACAAGATGATAATGGGCAGCTTGGAGGATACTAACGATCCTGTGAAAATGCTGGTAAAGTTTTTAATATTATGGGGGGCAACAAGCATACGGTTCACCTGATTGTATGTGATCACCGCCGCCCATAAACATCTGCACCACCATAGGGCATGAATATGCGTTGCCGGCCTTTAAGGTGAGAATACGCTCGATTTTTATGTGTTACTAGACTATACTTGTCCGGAATGCCCCTGCTGATAATTGGTTTCGTAGATTTGTAGAACGTGGAAGAAAGAAATGCTAATAATAAGTGTGAAATCTAAAATTAAAGACACACCTTTTGAAGTTTATTTTGTGCTTTCTCAGGTTTTTACACGTTTGATTGTAATAGTACCGGAGTCTGTGATAAGAATCGGATAATATTTTAAGTGGTTGAAAAGTCAGGTAAGAAAAAATAGTATATACAGAATATGCACATCTGGATTATAAATAATAATAATAATATCCAAAATATCTAATCCTTGTGAATACTTAATTAAATAAATAAAGGTTTAATTTTTTATCCAAGGCGTTTTTAAGGTTGGTAAGGGTTAATTTTGAATTAGCAATGAAATAAAATGTTCCTGAAATCCATAGTCTGCCAGTACTTAGATATTAAACACATACTCACCAAAAATATATGTTTGATTTGTGGCCGTAATACATTTTTAAAGACGTTAATATGTTAAAAATCCAAACAAAAGATGTTAGGAATATTAAAATATGTTAGTTATTTACAATAAAGGTTCGGAATGTAGGTGCAGGTTTATATAAACAACTAGCTGTCCAGCTCGGCTCCGTCTGGATGCAGATACATTTTTCAAAATGGCGGCTAAATTGTTCAATTCCGACTATCAATTTACAATTTCGACCAATCAGACCACGAAAAACGAATAAAATTTCCTCGTATTTTCTAGATTTTTCACTACTGTTTCCATCCTATTGGTCATACCGTGATGATATGATAGCCTATATAGCATTTCTCAATAAATGACATGTCACACACAAAAAAGTTATTTTTTTGACAGCCTGCGTGGCGCTCTTGGTTAGACTGAGGCTGTGAAACGAGAGGCCGCGGGTTCGATTCCCGCACCGAGGTATTTAAATGTTTATGGGGCTCACAAATATTTCTTCCGGGTTTAGGTGTTTGTGAGACCGAAAGTCTCTCGTAGTTGCTGATACCCACGATACAAGACTCGATGTTAGTGTGGGGTCAGGACTATGTATGTGACTGTTGGGTGTTCTTTATGTTATGTTTATGTTAAATTCGAACCAGTAGTTCCTGATATTAGAGGTAACAAACAAACAAACTCTTCAGCTCTACAAATTAGTGCAGATTATAGATTATTATCTGTTAATATTTTATTAAATTCCTAATCATTTCAGTTTATACAGACGTCCGTAATTGTTCCGTTAATGTTAACCACGCTTTTGACGTTCACACCGTTCATTCTATCGGCTATCCTGGCAGATCTCATCACTAACAAAGTTGAGGAAATATTGACGATAGTCATGGAGAGACGTATTCTCTGTGACAGTGAGTATACCTACAATAACTTTGCCAACTATACTTTATACATGTATATTAGTCCAGAAGCAGCATATCGACACTGATAGAGAATTTTCATGAATTGAATTAGTTGGTATTTTTTTATTAATTACTCGAAAACTATGCATTAGCTTTTAACAAGAGCAACGCAAGACAACAAATAACATTAAAATCAGGGATGCAATCCCTACCACCTTTGATCACTTTTACCCATCTCCTAGTGCTAAACAATTCTAAAGTTTACCCTTTCCACAATACAATCTTCAATTTTCTTGCTTTAAGATTAGCGGGATGGCGATGAGATCCAGAAGTTATTTATATTCATGAGAGGTCAGCCGTTCAGCTATAATTTTTACCGCATGGTGCCGCTTAACATGCGTTGTCTTTTAACTTTCATTTCCTTCTCCGTTACAACTGTCATCGCAGTATTACAGGTTACAGGATATTCATTTTAATTAAGTTTTCTTAAGAGAGCTGAACTTAATTTAATATGACGATCACTCTGAAGAACAAACTTGAACCTATGGATCAATAGGATGATTTAATTTAGGATTATCTATGTATTTGGACTTCAAAAACGATGTATTACCAGTAGTGTTATGTTTTTTAAGAAATACAAATTTAAAAGTTACTAAATTATATTTTATTGTAACCACTAACAATGATCCATAATAGGGATTCAAACAATTTTATTCCGGCCTTAGGATGGCGTAAACGTTCCTGGTGGAGACCTATTCTGAGCACGATTTCGTATATAAGCTGATTCACGTCAGCTTATGTACGAAATCTGTACCTATCTGTATATCTCTTATACAAATGAGAGTACGATTGAGAGGGGGGAGGCCAAATATTCCATCACGCTGGCACGTTGCGGGTGCAGGTTGACGTACGTTGCTTACACGCTATAGAAATTTTACAAATCGCTTTGGTATGCACCGATCCTTACGATATTTTTCTTTACCGCTAGAGTGTGTAGTGAGTGACTAACCAAACTTATGACTCCGAGAAGTCAGAGGTGTTACTTTGAATTTGAATCTGCGCCCACCGTGAATTATTTTGGTACCTAGCCGCGTCTGGTCAGTTACCAGGTCACCATGCACTTGTAGGAATGTAGGAATTATGCGGAACTTTTCTTTTGCATAATTCATTTAAATTCTACTTTTTATAAAATGGGTTAGGTCAAAGTTTCCTCATATGAATGTTATATATAAATATTTAATTAAAAAAATGCTAAGATCTGCAAATCGTACAGCCAATGCCGTTCCACTCAAGATGATAACTGACAGCTGTCAATTTGACATATACTTTAGGCTCTGTGCTTTAGGCGCCCTTTTCAGTTTGTAAAATTGTTTGTTATTGTTTTATGAAATTGCTTTAATTTCAATAATATTTAGCATAGTAGTCACATCCACTGTACAATAATTATTAAAACATAATTACATATAGTTTTAAAAGTGGTTTTTGTCATTGTGCGAGTGTAATTTGGTCAAAATGTCTGACTATCCTGATCCCGATGAAGAGTACGAGCTCATGTACGCAGATGAGCTGGAAATGATGCAGGAACAAGAAGAACATGCTGGTAAATACTATATTTATAATTTTAGTATTTAGAAACATTTTTATTCCTCGAATAAACGACGATATTATATCTTGAAAGTAGTCACTGCTTTTTATGAGTTTTTATCTTATATTTTTATGAATCTATATCAATTTTAATATTGTCCATGAATCGCGTGGTTGGTGACCAAGATAACGTTTTACTTCCTTTACATTTTAGAAAATATGTAGAATTTTAATATGAAATAAAAACATATGCTATTGTTTACTTAGTGAACCTACCCTAAAACTAATCTCATTATCACTTTGCTTTTTCAATATTTTCAGAGGCAAATCTCATAAGAAAACCAGCAGCAGCAAAACGAAGTCTTAATTTTACAAGTCCATCCACAAACAAGGAACCCATAACTCAAAAAGCCACAAAAACTGTTCAAGAGCCTGAACCACTATCCCAAAGTAGTACACAAGATGAATTTCCAAGCACTCTTATGTCTTTACCACCGTCACAACCCAATGAAGAGTTAACTACAAATAGTACAAGCAAAAGGACTGCAGAAGACTTGTTTGGTGATGTTGGAGATATAGACTTTGATGAATTGGAATTGCCAAGTAAAAAACAAAAGACTGAAGAAGAGAATGATTTAGATTTAATAAATAAAATTATAGAAGGCAGGAAGTTACGCCAGATGCTGGCGGAACCTAATAATAAGTTGCAAAGTGATTCAAAGCCATTGTATGATTATAAAGAGAATTTGTCTTTGAATATACCAAGGTATGTATTGAAAGTATGAATTATATCATAGGTTAGAAGGTTATGCCTCACTTATTTTTGAGAGTGTCTTATTATTTTATGCCATGAGATTTATTAATCCATTAATGTCATCTTAATTTGTATGGTTGTGTCAACTATTTTTTTTTAATTGCAATTATGGTGAGACTATCAAGCCATTCACCTGATATTAAGCATTATAACCTTAAGCATTATAACCGCTCATGGATAGTAGAATAACAAAACAACACCATGAATTACAAAGTAATGCTTGGCATTCATTCTACTGTGCTTGCCATTTTGAGACATAAGAAGTTAAGTTTTTATAAATCCAGAAATTGATCTGTCTTCAATTTCTTTCAAACTGGAACACCAAAGTGCATTCACACTACTTTTTGGCAGGAGAAATAGACATTGCACTAGAACCTACCCAGGTGGGCTCTCACATATTATTTCACATATGAGAGGCCTACTAAAAGTTTTTAATAAGTAGCAACTTAGAAAATTAGTTTTGAGGTATAAATTGTCTAATTTTAGGTGGCCATTTCTTCCAATAACAAATTCAGATGGTATGCGGGCTTACGTGAAAATAGAATCGGAGGAATCCTGGGAGAAGTCGTTGGATGTGGCAGCAGAACAGCCCAGCTTGCAAGCAGCTTACACAAGTACTTGGGAAGATGCAAGGAAAATTGTAAGTACAAAGCATATAATAAAAAGAGAAATAGCTGGTGTTATCATATCCATTTGGATACATATAAGGGTACATAGTTAAATACCTGTCATTGAAGTCAATAAAATTTTGAAGCATCGCTGTTTCAGCATGTTATCTAATTTTGAGTACACCAACATAATTCTGTTGAAAAGGTAAATTATTAACTTTATTGCAATTTACTGACTATAATTTGAAATGTGGACAATTAGATATACCAGTAATATAAAAATAAACTATTTCACAAGGTATGAAATACAGGTTTTATTAACGTTTCCATTCATCATGTTTCAGTTAGAAATGAAACTTCAAAGGGAACAAGAAAGAGAATTGGCGCACACTCAAACTCAGTCCCAAAAAGAAACGCATATTGACACAGAGTTGTGGGTGGATAAGTATAAGCCTGAGTCCTATGTGGATCTACTGTCAGAGGAACCAGTCAATAGGGCGCTGTTACATTGGCTGCATTTATGGGACAAGGTAGTAACCATGGCAAATTATATTGAAAGTATCAAAGCTCATTGCACTGTCTAAATATATAAAAAGAAAATGTGTTTGTTATGGTTTTGATGATGTTTATAAAATTAAATGTTAAATGTATCCTCCTATTTTGTGAAACAAATATGTTTAACAAATGTTGTAGTATGAAACCATTTCACTATCGTATATTTCAAAGTGTTTCTTTTTTATTTCTAATTAAGATTTTTCACTGAGTGTCGCCCATTTTTAAGTTTAGAAAAATATGTTAGAAAATATTTTTTTTTACTATTGCACTTAGAAAATATCTAATCTACATATACTATTGCATTTTACAGGTGGTATTCAAAAAAGAGTTTAAAGCCAAAGACCCACAACAACGAAACAGCTTCAGCAAGAGGACTGGCCAGTTTCAGTTAACAAATAAATGGAAAGGCAAGAAAGAGGCTGAGCCCGAGATGGATGAAGACGGCCGGCCTCATCACAAAGTTGCCTTGTTGTGTGGCCCACCTGGTGTGGGGAAGACCACATTAGCACATCTACTGGCTAAGTTGACTGGTGGGTATTGTAGAAGGCTATAGTTTAGAGTACAGAAATCATATTATAGTATTTTGTATTACACTACAATAATTTTTGAAGGTACTACAGGACTTCTTAAATATATTATTATTGTGATAATTTTAACTATTCTGGCTAGATTTTTAGGAGGTTTTCTAACATCATTCATAATGGTGTGCAAAAGTGATTTTAAAAAACAAAATGTTTTTGGAAATTTTATTACGTTAAAGATTATATTATTGTCTTTGTATATTAACAACAAATCATTTATACCATAATGTAAGTTCAAAACCATATATCTGACTGTTGGATGTATTTATATTTATTTATATGAACTGAAACTATTTTATATGTTTCAGGCTACAGACCAGTAGAACTGAACGCGTCAGACGAACGCAGTACCGAAGCGTTTCGCACAGCGTTGACGAATTCCACATCAATGAGATCTGTTTTGGATGCAGACAGGAGACCCAACTGCCTTATTTTAGGTACATTATTTTTTTTATATTTATGATATTTTATAATCCATATTCTATAAGATTAAAATATGTTGTAATATGTATGCTGAGTAGATAAATTATATATATGGGTGCTGCTGTTCGTGGAACTCCTTCAGGGATACCGATGTAAGCAATCCAGTGAATTATTAAAAATAAAATAATATTCCATATAAAAAAGAATAATAAAAAAACTATTATTATCAAAGATGAATCTTGTCATTAATGATGGAATAATACCATTCCAGATGAAATCGACGGTGCTCCACTGCCTACAGTGGAGTTGTTGGTGAAGTGGTGTACTGCCACCATAGACAAAAGCAAGAAGAAGGGCAAATCACAGCCTTTACGCCGACCAGTAATAGCCATCTGTAATGATCTGTACGCCCCGTCTTTAAGGCCACTCAGGTATAAAAAACACATACAGCCTTATTTATAGGCAGATTTAAAAACTATTTTAGTTATCGAATGTTAGTCTCTTTCGATCGATTTTTGAATTCAGTATGAGCGAAGAAGACAAAACATTGTTTATAAATAAGGCACATAACATTTGTTTTCTTTACTCTATGCAGTAAATTATAATAAATCAGTCCACAAACGCGTTCTACTAAGCACGAAACTCCTTTAGTATCGAGTGTTGTATTGAACAAAATGGCGATATAAAAAAAAAAAAAAAGAAAAAGACAGAAAAAAAGAAGACAGTTCGTGTTGCTGAGGGAGTTTCTTGCGCCGCTTCTTCTTCACAGCCACAACACGTTCCGAAGCGGTGGTAGCAGAAAAGGACGATTCAAAAGATCTTGTGAAAGACTATTTGAATAAAGAATATTTTGATTTGATTTGATTTGATTTGAACATCGATATGAACTGTTCATGTCGTAGTCCAACAGTAGGAACCAGGAGGGGAGCTTAGTGCGCTTTCCTCGTTTTAAAAACAAGGCAGTAGCCCATGACGCTATTTAATGTTAGTGAGATGACCTAAAATAAGAACTTTTAAAGTATTGATGGTATCTATTTGCACTCCTCACGATGTTTTCTTTCAATGTTAAATGATGATACTTAACAGTTTGTTGAATAATTCTGATAATACGCGCTAAAAATTAGGTATTTGTCGATCACGCTAGTTTATGTGAGTCAGAGGACTTAGCATACGATTTTTTAAAGTGTCTATGGTACCTATGCGGATTCCTCGTAATGTTTTTCTTAAATGTCTATGTTCGTGGTAAATTATTAACACCTTGTTCGGTAGTGTCGTTAGTAGTACGTATGTACGTGTGTGTGTGTACGTAAGTGTGTGCGTGCGTGTGGGCTTACGTGCGTGTGTGTGTACTTACGTGTGTGTGTGTGTGTGTGTGTGTGTGTGTGTGTGTGTGTGTGTGTGTGTGTGTGTGTGTGTGTGTGTGTGTGTGTGTGTGTGTGTGTGTGTGTGTGTGTGTGTGTGTGTGTGTGTGTGTGTGTGTGTGTGTGTGTGTGTGTGTGTGTGTGTGTGTGTGTGTGTGTGTGTGTGTGTGTGTGTGTGTGTGTGTGTGTGTGTGTGTGTGTGTGTGTGTGTGTGTGTGTGTGTGTGTGTGTGTGTGTGGTGTGTGTGTGTGTGTGTGTGTGTGTGTGTGTGTACGTACGTGCGTGTTAGCGTTCGTACATGCATGCGTGTGTAGATGCGTGCGCGTATAAGTATGTGTGTTTACATATATCAGTATATTATTTTACCGATACATTATTACATAGTATTATATTGCCACTCTCAATCGCACTCTCGATTGTAGAGGAGGCTTGTGCCTTATAGTGGTACGCATACGGGCTGATACAGATGTTTTTTTCAACGAGATGAGCATGCCGTTCGTTCGGTACGACTGCTCATGGACAGTAGCAAAACCAAACAACACCTTGAATTACAAAGCAATGCTTGGCATTCCACTGTGCTCGCTATCCTGAGACATAAGATGTTAAGTCTCAATATGCCCAGTAGTTACTCTGGCTACAATGTCCTTCAATTCGAAGCATAACAGTGCATTTAAACTCTTGTTTCACGGGAGAAATAGGCATTGCGGTGGTACCTACCCGGGCAGCCTCTTTCATATGAGAGACCTACAAACAGTTCCTGTGATTGAGATGATGATATTACATTCGCAGGGCAGTAGCACTAGTAGTGCGTGTGGGTGGCGCGAGTGCCGACCGCCTGTCAGCGCGTTTGAGCCGCGTGTCCCTGGCGGAGTCGCTGCCGCTGGCGCCGCGAGTGGCGAGCGCGCTGGCGGCGCGCGTGCAGGGCGACGTGCGCCTCGCCATGCACGTGCTGAGCTTCGTGAGGGCACGCGCTAAGGCACAGGTCTGTTGTGTATACGGTTTATATCATAAATAAATAAACAAAGTTAAAACAAAGAAGTACAAATAAGTTCCCGCTGTTTTAGTACAAAAGACATGGCTCGAGGTTAATGTTAGAATTCGCAGATGATAACCGGCTTGAAGAGGGAAATAATTTATAGTTTGCATTTAAAACTAAAAAAGGCTCTGAAACTACTGGTCCGTTTGAAAAAATATTTCACCGTTACAATCTTATACTATCTCTGATGAACATAGACAGTTGAATATTCAAGAAAGGGTATCTACAACCGGACTGATACCTGCTATGTATACAGAAATGGCGGATAATAAGTAAAGGTCAAAACAAATCGCTGTGACCAGGATTTTCAACTTTACCAATTAATCTAAAGTACATACATAAAGATTTGTTTTTCTTTTCAGTTAAGTGTAGAAGACGTGGAGAATCTAGCGATAGGTACGAAGGACTGCAACAAAACCCTGATGCAAGCGCTCCAAGCGATATTCACTATTAACGACAAGGACCCAGACAGCGTCATCAAGACTGTGCACGCTGCGGGGGAATATGAAAAGTAAGTCATTTTGTATTATAAACTTCGTCTATCTTCTATTGGCGGGTGGCGAATTATTGAAATAAAAATAAAATTTAAAAAATATAGTTATAACGCATTGTTTGAGATGTGTTTTCATAATATAAACAACAAACATTTATATTCGTAATCTAGGGCCCTACTCTAAAAATCCGAAACGAAGTTCTAATCTTCGGACGATCGAAGTTTATGATGATACGACGACACTCATTTGCTTATTTAATACCCGATCTTTCATTAGAGAAGAATGGGTAAGAAACTCTAGTGTTGCTCTTTTCAAAACCAGTTTAAATTTTTCTTTACAGAATAGCAGATGGTGTGTTCGAGAATTACTTGACAGCTCGAGTAGACGCCCGTCTTATAATCGCGTGTGAAACTCTCTCATGGCTCCGACTACATGACGCCATCCAGTCATGGACACTTCGGAATCAAAACTACTCGTTGTACGGCATGCTGGCTCTATGCCTGGCGAGGTGCCATAGAGTACTCGCCTCTAGGACACCGCAGAGTATAAAGTTCCCTTCACAGGCGTATGAGGTAAATGTTTTTTAATTTATAATATATATTAAATAAAGGGCTACCTAGCAGTTCCTGTGGAAATTAGATAATTTATCGCATGTGAAACTCTTTCATAGCTATTTAGGAGAGAGGAGAAAGCCATAGTATTAATTTTATGTATTAATCTATTTAGAATATCGATTCTTTATAACTTCATCACGCTACAGCTTTACTCTTTTTGCTACATATTCTGCCCCAACTTGTATATTATGCCCAAATACTTGAATGTTGAAATAACTACTAACTATTTCCTTACAGATGTACCGCAAGAGCGTAGAACTAGACAGTATAGTGACGTCAGTATGGCGCGGCTGTACTGCCTCAGTGTTAGTGAGTCGCAGTACATTACAACGAGATGTACTACCTATGCTGCCTTATCTACTGTCACCCACACTAAGGTCGGCTAATGTACAGGTAAATATATCTTTAATTTTATTTCATTCTACATCATTTCGATGCAGTAATTTTTTTATCTACCACTTGTTCGGTGAGCGGTTTTCATCAAAGAAGAACGGGTTTATATGGATGGGCATTCGTCTTTTTATTCCTAATCGTATCATATCGTAGCTTTAGAATTAAAGTGACCTAATCCAAAAAAGAAAAGATTTTGGCTCAATCATACATTGGCCTCAAAATGACCCATCGACCCGTTATTAAACAAGCACCTATTGACGCATGAAAGACAGAAAGATGTATACTCCAGTCTTCTCGATGTATCTTCCATAAGTAAAAAATTTCTTATGTTACAAATCTTTAATGAACGTTTCCCAAAAAATAAGATTTTGTAATTAGATCTCTTTAATTCTGAAGGTGCGATATTATTGACCCATATGTATATTGCAGCTATGCAGTGAGAGTGAGAAGCAAGCAGTCCGCTCGTGCGCGGGCGCCATGTGCGACTACGGACTGCAGTACGCACAACAACGCACGCAAGATGGATTGTACGCGTTCGTATTAGAACCGGACGTCTACAAGGTCGCTTTCTTCGGTAATATATGTATTACATTATATTACGATAATTGTAGAGACTTTCCCGCCCAAAAAACCTACAAATGTAACTGCTGTCAGCCAGGATGAACAGCATGCAAAGAGCTCTGAAACTCGGCAAGTTTGTTAAAGGAATAAGGTTTATTTTTACTTCAAGTTGACTATAATTTAAGACTTTGCTACATTCATCATACATACTTTGCTACATCTCGTAGTTTGGAATTCAAAGTATAAGTATAAGCAACCTCGGAAACTTTTGGCGCGCGATTTTGTACCGGTCCCTGTATCTAGACCACGGGGCCAATTTTGATGAATTTTGGTATGCATATACCTGACACCGTGGATTAACATATAGGCTTTTATTCAAAGAAAATGCAGTGTTCCCGTGGGATATAAATAGAAAATATACATATTCGATACTCTTTGAAACTCATATGAATGGGAATATGGAATGGGAAGTTTAAAGTACAACAGTAACGTCGAGTTAAATTATTTAAAATAATTATCACGCGAAATTGTTTCTGTGTTTCTAAAGTGGACGGGGACTCAAAAAATATCTGCCCTAGGGCGAAGCCGGGCTGGACCGCTAGTATAAAATAAAGCTGATGATATATTTTTTATTAGTTTATAATCGCATTGTATTTTGTTTGTGGGTAGGTAATGAGGAGAGAGCGCGTCCGCCGCCACCGATAAGGCAGGCTATCGCTCGGGAACAACAACTAGAAGTCATCCGGCGGAACGAGGAAATGGTATTTTTACTTTAATTACATTTATATTACAAGTCACTCATTATAATACCATATTCCGTATCTGGGGGCGCGGCCGAGCCCCCTCCAAGTCGAGCTATAGGCCGTAACATCCTTTTCTCGAAGCAATTCAGACCATTTTCAACCCCCCATAACTTCGTTGTGGTTAAAGCAAGAAGCCTGAATTTTCAGTTACTAAGTAGGCATTGTGTAAACACGGTATATTTAAAATTTCATTCAATTTGAACCAGTAGTTTAAGAATTATAATGTGTCAAATTTTCGTAATTTTGTCACTCACAGACTGACTGACCGATCATCAAAAGTCTAAGGCACTTCTAGCAGACATAGAACCTTCAAATTTAGAATATAATTAGTGTTTAGTATCTAAAGTAAGGGAAAATTCAAACATTTCATAATTTGTGTCTAGTTTTCTAGATAGACCAACTGCGTGAATAACTTTGTAATCCCATATAAATGCATAGGATTACAAAGTTACATTTGCAGTTAATGAATCATTGTACCCGTATATAGTGGAATAATAGTTGTAGATAGATATCTATATACATGAGGCATAATAGGAGGGGATATAGAGAGGGAAATGGTGTATTCAGCCCATGAAACTGTACAACATTTCTCTAGAAAAACATGATGAAGAAAAACTTGCAAATAAATAGATTAAATAACTCGAAAATATCAATTACAATGAAAGAAAGAACATTAATAATCAAATCCGCTATATTTGTGATAAGTTGATACCTACAAAAATAAGAAAAATCCATAAGACAGAGGCTTTAAGAAAAATCGTTAGTGATATTCTAGAAGTAAGAAGTACCGAATAGGAAAAAAGTAGGACTCTACAAAAAGACGTGAGATCCCATCAAAAACATCCTGTAAAAAAATTCCAAGTCTCGCAGCTCAGGTTTTCCACCGCAAAAAGTTGTGAGATGCATGTAATACCAAGTCGATTAATTTATTTAGTCCTTAAGGGACCTTCTATATAAAGTTATTACGTTAGTTATTACCATATCAATATTAAAAATTATTTACGTTTTAAATAAATAGATCGACTTGGCCAGTAGCATTATGTATAAATTGTACGATACATTATGTTTTCATGCGATGGCCAAGTCGATCCATTTATTTAAAACGTAAAGAATTTTTAATATTGATATGGTAATAACTAACGTAATAACTTTATATAGAAGGTCCCTTAAGGACTAAATAAATTAATCGACTTGGTATTACATGCATCTCACAACTTTTTGCGGTGGAAAACCTGAGCTGCGAGACTTGGAATTTTTTTACAGGATGTTTTTGATGGGATCATCATTCCTTCAATTTAGTATTTAGCATACAATCTTGAATTCAAAATAAAACTATTTAAATAAATATAAAAATAATTATTTTAAATACATATGTTACATCACCTCAATTGTATGAACTAAATATTAATTAAGAAGACCACAACCAAGTTAAATTTTTCAAATTAAATTTGATCGTGTACGCAAATATTGTATATTACATAAAATAACTCTGTGATCAATAAAGTTATTTTGTATATATTTTTAGCTGTCCTTTCTACTTTTTCGACATAGGTAATTTACACAAGTGGGGCATTCCACGCGAAGCGGACAGGTAAAATATCTCGATGTTTCTGATTTCAGAAATATTTGAGTATTTTCTACCTATACAGGGTATATCAAGACTGCTACCGAAAACGAAGCCGGGTGGTAGTTTAAGCGACTTCAGACACAATGCAACAGAAAAAGTTGCAAAAAATAGCGACAATTTTTTTTTGTAATTTTTTTCTTATGACCATATTTGGGTGATAAATACATTTTTTCCTAAAATAATGGTGTATACCCTTTTATTTATAAATAATCTAAGGTATAAAAGTGTTTAAATTATTATTTAGGCAAAACTATGGATTTACCACCCAAAAATGAGGATATTTAAAAAATCATAAAAAATCATTGTCGCGTTTCTTTTTTTTTTTTTTGCATCAATCAGCGTCAAATGATTAACGAAGCAATAGCACAGCTGAGCGTTTGTACCATTGGGCGAGAAAATCAATTCCACAAACGCACATTTTCTATGCTCGAAAAGAGTCTTTCAAAAGCAGATTTGAGTCGGCAGCGACAATTCCAGGCACAAAAAATATCATGCCTTCATTCCTACTACTGAAGGTGTTATGGTAACACGCACAAGTAACAGTGTGACATTTAAAGTTGTAAAAGCCTGTAAATAAATTTGTAGTTAGTCACATTATATCAAAGTACTAAAGAAATAATGTCTGCAAGCTCACGCACGTGACGGGCGTTTGGCGCGGTGCGGCGCATATTTCCAGTATAGCTCGTAAACCACTTCCCAACCCATAATAAAACTTGGCAAGGATGTTCTATATAATACTAGCTATTTTCATAAAAAATATAAAAAAAATCGAAATAGTCTAAGTTTGTGAAAATCGAAGTTAAAAAAATTGTAATAAAAAAAATATGGAAAAAACAATTTATTTTCGTATCCAAAAATGCAATTAAAAAGCTCATTAAATGAAGTTTTAAATCCAGTGGTTTAATTATTTTAATCAATAATTTTATGACTAGATAATCGGCTTTGAAGTACTGTATGCCCACCAGTTGGCCAAAATTTCAAAGTTCCTTAATTCTTTAACCAGTCACCATATTAGAAAAATATTTTATACACGAATCAAGGACATATATAGGTAGAAAATAGAAAATACTCAAATATTTCTGAAATCAGAAACATCGAGATTTATTACCTGTCCGCTTAGCGTGGAATGCCCCAAGTATTAATGAATTTCTTAATATAAAATGTGTTGTCCAGACCGCACGTATTGTCTCCAAACCCGCCAGAGTAGAAGAAGCGAAATCAAAGACCGCAGCTGGTAAAGGATCCTTAGCCAAAGAAGCGAAAGACTCGCACCTTCCCAATCACTTGCAAAGATTGAAGCCGAAAGAAGTGACAAAAGCCACGCCACAGGTATGTTTTTATTTTTTATTTATTTTATTTCAATGAATGGCGAGACGAGCAAGCCGTTCGCTTGATGGTAAGCGATACGACCGCTCATGAACAGTAGCAAAACCAAACACCCTGAATTATAGTAATGCTTGGCATTCCATTGCGCTCACCATCCTGAGACATAAGATGTTAAGTCTTAATATGTCCAGTAGTTACTCTGGCTGGCAAACAATACCTTTGTAATTCATGGTATTGTTTGGTTTTGGTACGGTCCATTAATGGTCGTATCGCTTACCATCAGGCAAATGGGATGCTGGTCTCGCCAATCATTGAAAAAAACAACACTTTATGCAAATTGTGTATTAATGATCCTAGGATGATGCAGACACGAAATGAGACAATTTTTTATTACATATTGCGGAGTAATATTTGTTGACGTTGCTCAACAAAAACGAACTGCTGTGTGGGTGCACCATTATAAACAAAAGGTTTTTTGATATCGCGATCCACTTTTTTAATAAGTCTCTGTAAGTATCTGCGAAATGGATATTTTTTTATAAATGTTAAGATTTTTTGCCACGTTTAACGCAAACTTGGTCATATTTTATGAGTTCTTTTGCGTCGCCATAGCCGCCGTTTATCGATTTGTCTTGTTAACTATCTGATAGAAAAAAAAGAAGAAAATCTTGTCTTGAAACTACAAATTCATATATAAAAATAATCATAAAGCAATAAGGGCCATATTTCATTCTTTTTTGCATTACCTAGTTTGTACTCGGCATTGCATCTTACTTGCATGCGAGTAATACAAATGTTAGACATACATACATAATATGTATGGATTTATGTAAACATTAAACGTTAACATCTGGGAATTCAAAATTTGAAAAAACAACTGATAAAAAAGCAATATTAAACAACAACAAAATTTCATCACTGAAGTTTCAGAGAAGCCTCTGTTCAGTATTGTGCTTTCCGAGACTTAAGATTATTAATAACCACCATGAATATATTATAACGCGCGTTCTAAATAAAATGATGTCAATTTAAGCTCGCAAGCAGTGCAGTTATTTTCTCATCAATATTTCATCCTTTAGGTATCTATTCACGAGCAGAACTTGTCCAAAAACCCACATTATTAACTCGGTTAATTACCTCAAAACTTTCATTTATTTATGACGTCAACATCAGCATACAAACACAGCAATCACAAAACAAATTTTGTATGAATGGAGCAAGTACATAAGAGAATCAAGATAATAAAGGCGAGTTCACAATAAAAGTGTGGCGCGCGCTAACAAGGTGCGCGTTTGTAAAAGAGCTCGTTACTGCGTGAATGGCCGACAGATTGAAGTTTACTCGCCTGATGGAATATATTAACGCTGCGATCTGCCACTCAATGTGGCTTGTGTGGATTCGCTAACATGTAGTGTGGGTGATGTCTTGGTGAAGCGTGACGTCATAATTTATGAGTGTTTTATATTTGTTACGGTATTCGGGTTTATATCTACATGATACGCTTTCAGAATTTGCAAAAGACAACATGTTGATGGGTGAACAGAAAACTTAAAAAATACTTATTTATTAGATTAATTTTAACATAAGATGATGGCAAAATATATTGCGAATTTTTTTAAAGATGCATATTTTGTTATTGTGACATTAAATAAAAGCAGAACCGGTAACAGTAATTTCAAGAAATGTCAATCGCACAGCAATTTAAGAACAAGACATTAAAAAAATACCTTATTTAACATTATAAAAAACCTAATAAATCAATTTATGGAATTTGAATATAAAAATACCCAATCTAAATCATTATCCTCTAAAGTCAACTTTGGAATGAGAGTTGTATAAATATAATTCTCTATTTATACATGTATAAAACTATAAGTTAAGCACATCGGAACAATCTGCCGTCTCTAAGATAGCACATAACACACACAGACGCACAGAAAGTGGGAGTGCTCTGCGAATCTCGCTAATTAAAACTGTGTTTGCTAAATCCGCATCGTATTGTGAGAGCGTGAAAGCGCTCCACTAACTCTTCATAGATTATGATATTAAACAGAGTAGACATGTTGTATATTGAATTGAAATGTCGAAATAGAAATAAAGGTTTGTATACAAGGAGTTTTGATGTTGGTTTTCTGCACCGGAACTTCAAAGTTCAAACATCGCAAGGATGAATAATGGTACATCCAGGTCTTGGATTTTATGAAATTTTAATTTGGTTCTAAATACACCTACGAACATCGGAGCATTTCTAGTGGTGGGGCAAAGGATAATCAAGGAATCTTCTCTTTGGCACTGTCTTTTTTATTTAACAGGGAAGATTCTACTGGATAGGACGTCCTCTGCTATGAAGTGGGGTATTATGCAAAAGTTATGTGCATACATGAGCTCAAATCTTTATCATTGAAAGGATGGCTACTTTGCAGGGGTTCTGTGCGTTCTGTGTTTACCGAGATCATTGTCATTAGAAAACGAATACAAAGTAAATTGTTCTAATATAAACCTCAGTTAGACAAGATGACTGATGCAATTGCTAAAATAAATACAGATATTCAACACATCTGTAATTGGAGTATAGCTCATGGTTTAAAAATTAATCCCTCTAAAACCCAAGTCATTGTTGTCGGCAGCCCCAGGATGATCTCGAGGCTTGACTTGTCCCAATTACCTAGTGTCTATTGTGAAGGTGTCAAAATTCCTTTCAGTGACTCCGTTCGCAATTTGGGCATACAAATAGACAAATCTTCCACCTGGGGTCCACAGCTCTCGGATATTAGCCGGAAGCTGTTTGCTTCTGTGTTGTTGTTAAGTTTGTGTACAATAAAGATTTAAATAAATAAATAAACTGGTATTAGAGTAAGGCGAAAGAATACAATACATAAAAGCGGTCAGTGATGGCATTAATTTGACAGCCTCCGTGGCGTAGTTGGTTAGACGCCGGCTGCGATACGAGCTGCCGCGGGTTCGATTCCCGCTCCAAGACAAATATTTGTGTGGACCACACATACTTATTTCGAGTCTGGGTGTATGTGAGACCGAAAAGTCACTCGTAGTTACTGATACCCACGATAAAAGACTCGATCTCAGTGTGGGGTCAGAACTAAGTATGTGACTGTTGGATGTATTCATTAATCAATCCATAAAGTTGTCGCCTCTGCACACTTAATCTATGCGTCTAAACAGAGTTCCGAGCGCGAACTCATATAATCACGGCAATCTCCCGGCGAGAGCTCGTACAAAAAGAAATAATTAACCCATCCGGCTCGTCACACTCGTCACGTGACACAGTGCTACGTCACATCCGCACACCTACGTCACTTATACGCTATAGCCTTTTTAACACCGCCCACACGATTATTTAGAACTTTTTTTAAATACAGGATATATCAAGACTGCAAACGAAATCGAAACCAGATGATAATTTTAGTGTCTTCAGACACAACGCACATAGAAATTATGCAAAAAATAAAATAGCTGAAAAATCGATTTATCATCTGAATCATAATGGTTCTGTTTCCTTATTCTTGGTAAAAAATTCTGCAGTTTCCCTTGATAATCTTTATAATGCTGTTAAATAATAAGCCGACTGTGAAACGGGGGACCCGAGTTTGATCTAGACAAACGTTTGATTAAACATACGAACTAACAAAAATTCACGCCTTTCTCAGAATGTGTAGTAGAAGTTTTCCGAAAGGTGTTACCAGGACACCTACTTTTCGCCTTCTGTATTCCATCCCGATGATGTGACGGGGCGAGCTTATCGCCATATCGGGCACAAATTCCTGACAACTGATGATGAATAGAAAATCCAATATCGCTTTGCCCAACCCGGGATTCGAACCCGATACCTCAGCTTTGCAATCATACCGCAGTACAACTGCACGACTGAGGCAGTTTCATTTTCATCACACAAATATATTTGTTTTGGTATGTGTCTAGTTATACCTAAAAATATTTTACAGTTGTTGATATTACAATACAACACTTCATGTCCTACTATACTAGGGGGACAGTTGTATGTGTTTTTTTTTATAATAGTTTATTTATAACAAAAAGAAAATACTAAACTGGCTAATTAAACCGTCCATTATTAAGAAGCCCGTCAAAAATCGCTACTATCCGGTCAGGTAGGTTTTTTAATTTCCATTAGCGGGTGCCAATACGGCGGCGGGCGTAGCGGGGCGGACAGTAAGCCCCCTCGTAAACACAATAACTAATCACAATAAAAGGGTTGCGGCCGGCTCTATTAAAAACTCGCTAAGAATTCCATTGGAGGGTTGAGTTTTTTTGCTGGCGCACACTGGGTTTTTTTTTCTGTGAATTATTATAGTGCTTGAAGAAACTTTGTAGTGAATTATGTGAATCTATTGAAGTTAATTAAGTTGTTAATCTAATTCATATGGGTTTATTTTGGTGTGCAATATTCGTACATGTGGTAATTAAGAAAAATGTTCCCAATTCGTTCATTTCAAAATACTCAATACCAGGTTTGTCGAAATAAAACCATAGATTTTTCAAGTAATTGGAAAGTTCCCCGGAAAAATCAATATATTTCGGAAAAATATAATTCATATAATTTTTAATATGCCAAGTCAAATCATACTACGATGAAGAAAAAAAAATTGCTCCATACTACAATATTCGGTATAAGTTCATTTAAAGAAAGGTACAATATATTATACATTTTAGCAATAGCCCACATCACTTAGTATTTGCATAAAATAATAAAAAAAAATATAATTAAATATTCACTATGTGCCCAGTGTGCGTCGTCCCCCGTTGCAATTTTTACAGTAACTTTTCCTCACCGCTAATGGTGTATAGGCGGCGCGCTGAATCAGTTTTCTCATTCCGTAGCCTCTTTGAACGAAAATAATTATGCCTGTTATTTTCAAACAAATTCGTTTACAAGCGAATATTTTTATTTAACATTTTTGTATTTATGCTATTTAAAAAAATAATTGCATTTTAATTATGTATTACTATCATTGTTGCTTCAGGTTGATGCTTCTTTAATTTTGCGGGTTTGAAAAAAACGTTGTTTATACTAGTTTTTAGTCTGTCGCGTGAGAATGAACTATGAAAAGATATTTTTTTATCTGTCGCTTGGATAACTCTTCTAACAGGCCATAGTCAAGTATCAAATTATATTAACTTGTTTATGACGGGTGGCGGCATGTTTATTTATTTATTTATTTAATCTTTATTGTACACATACAAAAGAACATAACAATATAAAGAAATAACATCTATAAAAAGTACAAAAGGCGGTCTTATCGCTAATAAGCGATCTCAACCAGACACCTTTGGATGGATATAAAAGAAGGAGAAAGAAAGGGCAGTGTAAAACAAAGATAAGAAAAGCTCCAATAGATATAAATTATTAAATAGATAATCATAAATAATACATATAAATGACATAATAAATACACATACGTAAAATAATATACCCAGGTGAACGACTGATCGAAGTGTAAACCAAGATTTCTTACAGTGTTACTGTATGGAACAGTTATTCCATCGCAAGAAACACTTGGTAATTGGGTGTGATCTAGTCTCGAAATCATCCTGGGGCTGCCGACAACAATGATCTGAGTCTTGGTAGGATTGACTTTCAAGCCATATGTCTTGCTCCACTCACAAATTTCATGGATGTCGAGATTTATAGTTGCAATTGCACTTACAATCTTATCTAAAGGTGCTCGAGCGTAAATTTGAAGATCATCTGCGTAGAGGTGGTAGGAGGAGCGAAGATTATATATAATGGAATTTATAAAAATTGCGAAGAGTAGAGGAGATAGCACGCCGCCCTGTGGTACGCCAGCAGTTACACTGCACCACGAGGATAAGTTATCCTCGACACTGATGCGCTGCTGGCGCCCGTACAGGTAACTACGAAACCAAGCAACAGCCGTTGGAGATATGTTAAGAGAACACAGTACGCTTAGTAGGATATCGAAGTCAACAGTATTGAAGGCATTGCTGAAGTCTAGCAGCGCTAAGACTGTTAGTATGCCCCCCTCCATACCAGACCTGATGCCATCCGCAATATGGGTCAGAGTGGTAGTTGTGCTATGTCCTGGACGAAACCCTGATTGGAAAGGATTTAAAAGGTTATGTTTGGTAAGGAAGTCATTTAATTGGGTATGGATTAGACGTTCAAGGACTTTGGATAGGAATGGAAGAATGGAAATGGGACGGAATTCGGAAAAAATAGAAGCGTTGGGCTTTTTGGGAATGGGAATGATATTAGCTTCTTTCCAAGCACTGGGAAAGGTCTGTGTGGATATGGAAAAATTAAGGATATGGGAAATAATGGGATGAATTTCGTCCAGGATGGGTAGAATCATATTGCGGCTGACATGGTCACTCCCAACTGCATTGGAAGAGATAAGCGTAATGGTCTTCCTAACATCACAACTAGCAAATTCTTTGAAAACAAAGTCAGAACAATTAGGAGTTTGAAGGGTAGAAAGATAATTTATGGTTTTGTCTATAGTCGTTTTATCCAGATTGGACGAAGAAGAAAAATGTTGGTTCAAGGAGTTTGAATCTAATGTTTTGGGAATAGAATCTTGTCGAGATTTACCCACTTCTAGTGTCTTAAGAAATTACCAGACTTTAGCTGGGCCCCGTTTTCAACTGAGTTATGAATGTATTGGCGCTGAGCATTCCTACACACCTATGTTTTCCCATGTTTTGAATTTGGACACAACAGATTTCATGTTGTTGTTCATAAATGCAAAAGAATTCCTTTCCGGGTTGGTAGTATTATCGTATATAACATCAAGTTTTAATGAGGGACGAAATGCTTTCATGCCTGCATAAATAAAAAAAATCTACATGAGTACTTTAAAAGCGAAAACTTGACAAATATTTTTAATACATGAAAATCTCATTGTATGTTGTGGTAATTTTTTTATTTCTCTAGCAGTTTTCAGTCGACCAGAAAATTGTATACCTCATAAAACAATAAAATCGCAACATTTTTCCCAACACGTTAATTGTCGGAACATAAAATCAGTGCACTCAGGGCGGTTGGTAAGCGGTACTTTGTCGGTCGCGTGCCGTGCCGTACAATTTATTGCGTGGGCGTGACAATGATGACTGTTGACCATCCGTGTGATGTGATGCTGGTGGATTCGATGGGCTACCTGCATTATCTTGATCGCCTTAAACTGTTTGAGAATGCGATTTATTTTTGTATATAACGGAATTTAAAGAGAGAGGCTCTGAAACCAAAAAACTACTGAACTGATTTGGATGAAGTTTTTAATTGTGTCATTGCATTAAGTTGTAGTAAATGTGGAAATAGTCCCGTCTCGGGTCAAATCAAACGAAGATGATCTTAGTAGCCTTCAATATATTTTCGTCGTATTTAAAATACGTCATTACTGTATACTTTTTTCGTCCTTCCTCGTCTTTCAAACTGTTCTCTTCCTATTCCATCCTTCCGTACTTCAACATCTTAATCATTCATCCTCTAAATCTCTCCATCTTAAGTACTTTTATTCGTCATCTCTTTCACACAAAATACGTTTCATATCAGTCATTCGTCTAACGTTTAATTCTACTCATCTTTCTTCAAACATTCAAATCCTACATCAATATCCTTGGGCTTAATATGAACTTTATTTCTGAAATATATATTTACTTAATTAGCCACTGGTAAGAAGTCGGTCGCGTGTCGGCGTACCGAAAAAATTAAGGGGTCGCGACGATGGTGACCATTGACCAACCTATAGTTGTGGATTCGATAGGCTGCCTGCATGGGCTTTTAAATTGCACCCTTTGATTGGGTAGTATTGTGATTTATTTCTCAAAACATACTAAATCGTTTTTGCTTGGGTTTTTTATGGTGTTATTTATAATTTTATTGTAGTTATTGTACGGACTTAGCATTGATATCCAGTTTATATTCTTTGTCAAAAAGTAATTTGACCAAAATGGTATAATTTCATGTTAACGGTAATGTTATAATTTCATTTATTTCTGCCTGTTTCATGCAATCTTTCTGACATAAAATAGGCAGAATTAAATAATTTTTCATTATTCTTTACTTTAATAAGCCCTAACGGAATTATTCAGTCAGTTGATAAGCCTATTTTAGTACTAGAATTTTTTACCTTCTTCCCTCAAACTGATTTCAAAATTCGTTCGAAAAGGGCAAAACATTCGATAGCTAAAATAGGTTTATAAATTTTCTATGAATGTCGCCGTAAAACTATAACACCGAGATTAAATTTACGTAGAACTATCAACCAGAGATTTTATTCCAACTACCATAAAATGCACTTAACAAAATAATCTTTAAATGCATATACAGCACTTAAAAAGACATCCAAGTAAGACAATTTCCAATGCATTAGTGCGTTAAATGCTGACCGCTAAATAAATAGCCAGGTTGTGCCATTAAGGCGCCGTCGAGGCTAAGTGCCGTTCCGTTGTCTACGCCCGCCGTTAGCCACTCGTTAATTGCCCCGACTAGTTCTGGCCGTTTAACGGCGTTACTATTTTTTTTTTCGTCGGTTCCAATGAAAATGGGTTACAGCCACTTGGAGGCACTTGGAGGTTGTAATGGGTTGCGGTTTAGTTTTGTGGTGGAGTTTTATATAACTTATGGTTTTTCATGTTATATGATGTGTATTGTACAGTCAAAAGCAATGAGATATGTCTCATGTCATGAGGGTGAAGTAAAGTGAGACTTTTTCGGGAAAATAGGAGACATATCGATCACCAAAAAGGCGACGTGTCCATGTTTTCCCTGATCATGCCTGCCATCCTCACATATTGGAAGTTTGTTTTAATATACCACCTTGTCTAAAAATAATAATGTTTCACACCTTCAAACTACATATACATTTGACCACATAAACATAAATGGCCTTATTCATAGAACATTTTAAAACCTATTTTAGTTATCGAATGTTTGTCTTCTTCGTTCAAAAAAAATTCAAAAGTGGTTCTAAAGGGACAAAACATTATATAGCTAAAACGGTGAAGGAAAACATCGTGAGGAAACCTGCATACCATAGCGATTTATAAAAATTTCTATGGTATGTAAGTCTGCCAACCCGCACTAGGCCAGCGTGGTGGACTATATGGCCTAACCACTCTCAATCGTACTATCGATTGTAGAGGAGGCCCGTGCCCTGCAGTGGGACGTATATGGGCTGATACAGATGATTAAGACTGTAAATAATAAAAAAATAATTACACCCAACAATCACATACATAGTCCTGACCCCTCACTAAGATCGAGTCTTGTGTCGTGGGTATCCTACTACGAGAGACTTTTCGGTCGCACCAACACCAGAGATTTAAATATACAAAATCTTGGCAAGCCAATACGTGGTAAAAGGGAGCGCATACAGCACGTAACGAATCGGCGGCATTAACCGGCCCGCTCAGTAATAAAGGCAATAACACTCAAACTCGGAAAGTGTGCTCGTATAATGCTGCCTGTAAACGAATATGCGGGGAAATTGCCTACCGACCAACAGATGCGATTGATGTTAGGGTTGTCACTTGTGAATATGTAGAAATTGTGAGGATAATTTAGTCTTGTCCTCAAAATTCAACCCTAGATCAAAGTTTATAGTCTGCTGAATGGTAACAGTTTCATTGGAGTTGACTGAAGCATACGAAGAAAATTGTGTATCAAATAAGCCTTATGATGATAAGATTTATTTATATTGGTGCGGAATAGATGCATCTATTAGAAATACACCAAACCGTTTTCGTCCATGATTAAAAGCAGACATTATTTTCTAGAAGCCCTAATTCATTTATTAATTTTTTAACCCCACATCTAATGTTTTCTCCGAGTATATGAGTTTTAGTTGAGATTATCCATGTTCTGTAAATATATACGTTACAAAAAAAATTCTCTAAAATTAATAGCATACAACCATAACCAAAATATAATAGCAACAATTTGGTATACCCATAACCCTAATTTGCCAGCGGATACAGACAATCATCAATCTATGCCCCCCTCCCCTGCCGCCTGCCGCCCCCGGGCCGCTCGTAAATCACGTGCACAATGGCCCGGGGAAGTTCTTAAGAAGAAAAACTATAGGTTATATCCTTCCGGGGCAGCGGCCAATCGGAAGCGGGCGCGACGTGCCCCGGCCCTCGACAAGGGTTATTCGGATTATGTAAAGAGACTGGGGTGGTAATTGATAAAAATCTTACTGTATGTGGACTGAACGAATAGTAATTTTAAGTCTTGGTGCGAAGGTTGAATTTTGATAAATGGTTTTGGTCAATTATTAAAGGATTTAGACCCGTTGATTATGGTTGTGAGCGGTCTGAAGTGAAGTGGACTAATGGAAGATGATGAATCTTGGTGGTTGGTACCAAATTACTAAGGTTGTATTGAGTCAAGTCACAAATGGCTGGTAGCTAGTTTTATTTATTTTGTATCTCAATCGATTTTCATATAAGCTATTTACTTTTTATACCATATATTTGACTAGCAGGTAATAGGTTAACGGTGAAGGAAGGAAACCTGCTTACCATAGCGATTTGAGAATTTTCATGGTGTGTAAATTCCGCCAACCCGCACTTGGCCAGCGTGATGGACTATATGGCCTAACCACTCTCAATCGAACTCTCGTTTGTAGAGTAGGCCCGTGTCCTGCAATGGGACGTATATGGGCTGATACAGGTAATAAGTTCACCTGACCATCGTTGAACATCGTTCTTCATAAGTACCCCTTTATTTGAGTATTACAGATGCTTTCCCGACTTTAAAAAGGGATTGAGTATGGTAGGGTGACTTGTGAGGATTGTTGAGCCTCGGGCAGTCTCATAAGACGAAATGTGATTCTACAGCTGTTACTAGGGACGAATTAGTTTTTAGGTAGCGGTACAATGTATATGAATCTTATGAATATTATAGTTTTAATTGTAGCGAGTCTAACACTTTCATATACAACATTACTTGTGGCAGGTCTCTCATATGTGAGAGTGCCCGGCGAGGTACCACTGCAGTGTCTAATTCTCCCGCCAAATAGCAGTGTAAATGCGCTTTTGTGTTTCGGTTTGAACTATATTAAAAAAGAACACAAAATCTTGGAAATACAATTCTAATTTAATTTCTCTAATATTATTTCAAATATCAATGCCATTAGTTACATTGTGTCGCTTTGCTTCTATTGTAATGAATAATCTTGTAGCTTCGTACTACGCGACGTCTTCGTAGCAGTATCCGTAGCGTAGTACGTTCGTGGTTCTACGGAATCCAATATGGTTATTGCATCTATAAATATTTTATTTATTTTTAAAGTGTATAAGCTGATTGAAATAAAACTATTATTTACGGATTTTATCGCGAATTCGGTTTAATTTTACATTTTTGACTTCCCGAAAAATAAAATCCGTAAATAATAGTTTTATTTCAATGAGTAATATTCGCGTAAACCTAAGAAATCATTGTGTATCAGCTGCTTAAATCTAATATACTACGTCTGTTTCAATGGCGCAAATCGTATTTAAAAAATATTTGTAAAATAATATTATTTAATTTATTATAATGTTATTCTTTCTACATGCTAGTGTCAGATTATATCGAAATGAAAATAATTTCAATTTATAAAAATTAAAACAAGCGAAAGCAACATGTCGAGATCAAGCAAGTGGCGGTCTATAGTCTCTACCTACCCGTACGGGATACAGGCGTGACGATTAAGTATGTAAAATAATTTATGTTTACAGCAAAATTTCTAATGATATAACAAAGATAGAAAAATATTATATTATATACATACGGCTTCGTCGGAATACTCACACTCTTTCACTTTTATACAATATATTATTTAACCCTCTCACCCCCTCTTATCTCAAAGACCGTTTTATATTTCTTCATGATTCCCATGAAAGATCCCTGAGGTCGTCAGAGAACATGAAACTGAGAATGCCCGTACACACCACGACATTTATGGACAAATCATTCTCCGTACTAGCTGTTCGATTGTGGAACTCACTTCCAGATGTCGTGAGACGGGCTAGAACATTGTCATCTTTTAAGTCACTAGTCAAGGAACACTATCTCTCTCTCTCTGAATTTACACATTAATGTGCTTTTACTATTTCCATTAGCATTTATTATGTATATATTTATTATATTTTATGTCTATTTTGTATATGTATATATGTATGTATGTTGTACATATTTATATGAATGTATTACTTTTATTTTGTGTTTTTAATTTGTTAGTATAGTTTGTTTTTTTTTTCTTTCATTATACACCCTAGACTGCCCTTTCTCTCTCCTGTGTCTTATCTCCATCCAAAGGTTGCCTGGAAGAGATTGCCTAGTGCAATAAGGCCGCCGATTGTACTTATTTTTAATATTATTTTTAATTTCTGTTATTGTATTTGTTTTTTTTCTGGTGTACAATAAAGTTTATAAATAAATAAATAAATAAAATATATAATAAAATAATATAATTGCACTAAACTTCCACCACAATAAGATATAAAGATATTATCTTAGAGTAGATTATCTTATGTATGTAAGATAATTTATGAATTACGGCAAAATCGTGATGGTTCCACTTTGATTGGACAAAGAGAGAAAAATATTTTATTATATAATAAAATAATATAATTGCAAGACTTCCACAATAACATGTAAGATTATCTTAGAGTAGATAATCTTATCTCTACGTCTTACATTCCAAGGGTGTGAGATGAGTGCGTCCGCGTCTCGGCTTCGGCGCGTCCGTCACGCGTCCACACGGATTACCGGTAAGCCGCCTCCGAATGTGATACCGATGGGGATGAATTATTTATATTCATCATTTCATAACAAATCTGTTGGCTGCCTTAGTGGGAAAATGCGTGCGGGAGTAGTAGACTAATTAGTTTGTTAACTGGCGATGAAAATCTATGATAATTTACATGATTGTGACAGCAAAATAAAATGAAGTTATTTTTGTATATTGTTTATTTGTTTAAATAATAAAGCAGATTGATTGCAGTACAAAAACATAAAATATTAAGAATCCTCTGATAGTATTTTACGTATGTCATTTCTAATATCTCAAATCGCACCGCCATGCAAAACCAATGAGGTTGCATTACGAAACTAAATCTTCTTTTTCTAATGGGATTCGTTTGTGGCTGGCATCACTGAAAATTTGAATTTAGAACGCGTTCCCCGGGCGCGGCCGGTCGGCGGTCGCGGCAAATTGTGAATTAGAGAGCCGCGGGCGCCGCGCGCGCACCGCCACGCCGCGCTGCTTGTTAGCTAGTTTTTACGCTGGCAACCCCTTTGTACGCGAAATTACATCAATGATATAGTTGGCGGGTTATTTAGACGCGCCGCGTACTGATTGTGTGATCTTAGTTAGTTTATTTTGAGGGTGCGAGGGTTTTTTATGGAGCTATGTTTGTACTGAGCATATTTGTTGGTTTTAATTATTCGGTGTGTGTGTGTGTGGGTTGATGAAACATGTCTTCTTACATATGGTTATACCTTTGGCTTATAACTTTTTGTTAGTCGTCTATCCATCAGCCATCTTTAGAGAAACTATCTAATGTAATTGGACTATTGTAATTGGACTTTGTAAGAGTCCGCAGCTTGGATACAATATGCAAAAATATCTGAATTTTATACACGCTCCCTACACACTCATTATTATGTCACAAAAATCGTCCTAATGCTATCATTAATTCACAACTTTTTAAGACTAAATAAAAATAGATTTACAACTGTAATAAAATATAATAACTCCCAAATCCTCAAATGATATGGGTGGTTCGTTTGTCAAATTGTAATAATAGTCTACTTATCCAATGTGGAGGGTGTTGGTGTCCCGCCGCGATTTAATCATACGCCATGCCTCCTCATTCCAAATAATATTTTAGAGTTATATTAAGTATAACTAGCACGCAGAAATTTTGGGCTGAACAGAGAATAAGGCATGAAGTGACGAAAGATTTTTCTTGGTAGCTTAAATTTAAATTTCATATTTTAAATGTACTTAATATTTAGGAAGACAACAGTTTATTAGATGCCATGAAATATATTGTGATTATAACTAACAGGGAAATATTGGAGACGAAAATCCTTCACCAGGCATAGAGCATTTCTTAGCCACTACACCACCCTATCGAAATGTTATTATAATATTCAAAATATGTGACAATACCGATCATTGTCGCCGGCCCACTCAACGGGATAAAGGCAATAGAACAGTTTATTATCCCCTTTCGCCCCGCAAGAATATATTTTGTGGCTAATGCCCGTTTAACTGGTCCCACTGTTTCGGTCTATTCGGCGCCGAAAAAATTTGCCCGAAGGCGACGCACATGCGGCGCATTCTGCCAATTTGTGAGATTACATGCGTGTTTAAATTTGGTACCGCATTATTTAAGCCCATTTGAGTTTGGTCCCGTGTAATCGCATTGTACTGATAAGATTTGTCAGAGGCGGGGTAGGTGATTGAACGTAATACTCGGAATGATGGTAATTACGAAGTGTAGCTCCAAAGTAATGTTGTTAGACTTAATTTTAACGTGTTTGATGTGTTGTGTGGAGAATGAAAGTTAAGTTTACTGAGGCCAGTATATATCTTAGAAAACCTCCGAAACTAAGATAGAACTTTGAAGTGATATCTACTATATACATATAATATATAGGTATACTAATGGTTTCTGTGTGATTTTGTATTCTTTGGCGTTAATTTATATTATTTTATCCTTTTTGTATGTTGATTTTATTTTTCAACGTAAATAGCAGCCATGGTGGTGCAACTGTTTAACGATAGGATTACAGCACTGAGTTCTCGGATACGGATCCCGGATTGGGTAAAGTGTGGTTAAAAGATATTTATTTACTCAAAAGAAATTTACATTTCATTCCATGAGTTATCTATACATATTAAAAGTGAAAATAAAAAAAATGTCCAACTACATATCGTTATATACACGATACCTGTGCCGAAAATGATATTGAAAATTGTTTTGTCTGTCTGTCTGTCTGTCTGTTTGTTCCGTCTAATCTCTGAAATGGCTGGACCGATTTTGACGGGACTTTTTTGTCAGGTAGCTGATATAACAAGGAGTAACTTAGGGTACATTTATTTTAGAAAAAATCTTTTATTATAGAAAAATAAAATAATGTTGCAATGTCCGCGCCCAGCTCACGCGCATACCACCACTGGGCCGTCACGTCGGGCGCCTCCCACCACTTCTCTCACCAACGAATCAATATCACATTTACAAAATATTGTATATAAAGAAATTTTTCAATAAAGCTAATACAAAAAATTGAAAATAAATGTGTAACGGGAGTTTACCGCCGCTAGCTAAGAGATGGCGCCACCGTAGAATTATATCGCGGTATGGTTTCGTTACAAAGGTTGATAATTAAAATAAAAATGCAAAAACCAAAAAAAAAACTAAATAAACGAATTCACTTTTTTGTTAAATTCCACGCGGATGAAGTCGCGGGCACAGCTAGTGTACAATATAATAACTAAAGCTAACATCAGAACATTTATCAAACTATAAACGTATTTGTTAATTCTAATTACAAAACAAAGTTGAATACAAAACAAAAACAATAAAGTGGGTAGAATTAAGAAAAATTGTTAAATAAGAATAATGTCACATTGGTTCGAAAGTGGCTATAAGTAAAGTAATATTGGATTTTAATATTAATTATCAGCCCAAAGCCAGGAACTTGTGTTCGATATGATGATAGGCTCGCCCCCTATCACATCTGGAGATAAATTACTTAAGGTAAAAAGTAGGTAATCTGGTAGCACCTCTACCTAACCCTTTTGGGTAAAAGGCGTAAGTTTATGATTACATACGTAAGTAACTTTCTAACAGTGTAACATTAAACCCAAACTGGAATAACAATCAAGTTTAATTCAGTATCAATCAGTTGCCACAATAAACGCTACTAAAGCATGTTTGTTCACAACTTACGCATGAAAAACGCCATTTGTCCAGCTAAGCGGCTCAGTGCTTCGTCCAAACATGTGCCATATTGCGGTGTATCTGATTAGCGCGAACAATGCACTGGCCCGCGGCACACACCGCTTTGAGCTCGCAACACGCACAGTTAACCCTTCTCTTCTGCTCTGTTTGCTATGTTTTTTAATGGATAAGGACATATTTTGAACCTATGGCACCTGATTATAGATTTTTGTAAAAAGATATTACCAATTTTGTTGAAAAATATTTCTACTTTATAGCGTCGTGTTTTTCTTTTGGATTGCGCCCAAAATTGTAGCCGAATGAATAGAATGCATTGCTTTAAAGGACTAATGATAGGCTCCTTCAGTTCATTTGGATTTTAAAAAAGAGGGTCGCGAAAGTCGCGCTAAAATAAATATAAAATTAAGTTAATTAAATAGATTTCGTCTAAACGGTGATAAAAAATATAATCTTTATATTTATTCAACTTTCTGTAATAATACACGCGAGTATTTTCGAAATCGTTACTATGTATTATCATCATATTATTATGTATGGTGTTATCGTATGTTAAACTAGCTGTGCCCGCGACTTCGTCTGCGTGGAAGTTAACAAAAAAGTTAATTAGGTAGTTCACACATTTTTTTTTGGATTTTGCATTTTTTTTTTATTTATTTATTTATTATGAAAAGTCTACCTACAATTGTTATAATGATTCTTGCAATAAAAATATAAAACAAAAAATAATCTTAACTAATTGCACAATTAATAACAGGTAAACATAACAAATAAGAGAAAAAAAAACACAACATATCAACTTAACAAACTAAGAAAAAATTAAATAATTATACTTAAAAAACAAAACCAAAACTAATGTATGTAACTCGATATTGCATCCAACATATGTTTTCGAAAACTGTGTAGTGACATAGAGTGTATATCGATGCGATTACTGTACTTATTAAATAATCTACTCAGTCTAGCTATCGGAGAGTTGGAACCAAGCACAGTTCTACGGAATGGAGGAACTACGGGGTATATAGGGGTACGAGGATATCTCTTTGGCATTCTAAAACGGATACAACTAAGAAGTTGAGGACAGTCTATATGGTGTCTTAGAATTTTATAGAGGTAAACTAAGTCTAACAATTCTCTACGGTTTTCCAATGAAAACATTTTAAAATGCTTGAGCCTATTATTATATGACATACGGCTCCTGGCTACTCTTTCAGAAGATGCCAAATGCCAAAGAAATCTTTTCTGCAAGCGTTCCAATCGCAACGAATGAGCAGCATAATGAGGCCTCCAAACCACACTACAATATTCTAGAATGCTCCGTACTAATGAGTTATACAATATTTGTTTTGTTTGGTACTGGCGAAAGATCTTTCCATTTCTTATAACGAAACCAAGCATCTTAGACGCCTTTTTAGCAACGTGATCATAGTGCGGTACAAAGGTTAGTTTACTGTCTAGCACAACTCCCAAATCCACAATTTTCATTTAAAATTGTATTATTTATATTATAAGATGAATGTATAATGTTATGTTTTCTATGAAACTTAATATGGTAACATTTGTTAACATTCAGTTCCATCTTGTTGACCATGCACCAATCAGTTAGCCTATCTAAATCATCTTGTAGCAGTTTGGTGTCAGATATATTAGATATTATTCGAGAGAATTTTAAATCATCATCATTTTTATTTTAATTATCAACTTTGTAACGAAACCATACCGCGATCTAATTCTACGGTGGCGCCATCTCTTAGCGAGCGGCGGTAAACTCCCGTTACACATTTATTTTCAGTTTTTTGTATTAGCTTTATTGAAAAATTTCTTTACATACAATATTTTATAAATGTGATATTGATTCGTTGGTGGGAGAAGCGGTGGGAGGCGCCCGACGTGACGGCCCAGTGGTGGCATGCGCGTGAGCTGCGCGCGGGCATTGCAACATTACTTTATTTTTCTAAAATAAATGTACCTTAAGTTACTCCTTGTTATATCAGCTACCTGACAAAAAAGTCCCGTCAACGGTATCGTGTATATAACGATATGCAGTTGGATAATTTTTTTTATTTTCCCTTTTAAAACAGACACTTCAATTTTATTTATATGTATAGATGACGCTGACAACGCAGCTTAAAATCCTAATAATGAGAAATAAACGATCTGATGAAGCACGTAAAAAATCGTAGAACTTAATTAAAAGAGATTATTAGAAGTCCTATGGAAGATAATGAGTGTAAGCGTATTCCAATTTTAATAAATGTGTCATAAGCAGTATAAATAAAATTACAAGTGCTTCCAAGTTAATTTCCTTGCTACATGAAAATAAAATTATCCAAGCGAAGAAAGTCTCTGGCGTAACCAACTTTCTTTTATAAATTAAACAAACGCTCTCAAGTAAATTACATTCGGCCAAAAAACGATTTGTTACTCAAGTTAAAATTGAAAATTATTGATACTCCCGCGAGGGCCGAGACGTGATCGATCGGCTATCAGTGTCAATAGAAAGTATAAAAATGAATTTGTAAAGGCGCAGTCAACCGCATTAGCTTTCGGGGCCTTAAGCCGGGTACTCGGTGAAAGGAATTTCAAATGATCTCGAGTGATAGTGGAATACTGATACTCTATTTTATCGATAGTTAGCTTTATGCTTATTGAAAGGTAAGAATGTAGTCATTGCTTGTGTTTTTATGAGGTTTTCGACTAGCAGCCGGCAGTACTTGAAAATAAGAACTCCTTTTCACAATAAAACCTTTTCGAATACTGTACAATTTTAAAGTGCGTTGTAACGATTGAATAAGAACGAGTATACACAGTCAGGTCATAAGTATTGTCACACAGTAAAAACTTTAGAATGCTGGCCACAAAAAAGTTTATTGAATTCGAATTTCGAATTGTTCATGAAAATAAAAATGTATACTTTTTAGAATTTTACTCATTTTTAAATATGGAGTGGACACTTAAAGAAGACCGTGTTGCAGTTATTGCGTTGCATCGTTGCGGTTACGTGCCAATACATTTTTTTGACATACTGAAAAATTTGAATATAACCAAAAGATTCGTTTATCGTACCATCAAACGATACAATGAAGACTCTAGTGTAGATGACATGTCAAGAAGTGGTCGCCCTCGGTCTGTTAGGACTCCAGCAGTGATAAAAGCTGTGAAGGCGCGAATTCAAAGAAATCCCAAACGTAAGCAGAAACTGTTGGCCCTTCAGATGGGGTTAAGCAGAACCACGGTGAAAAGGGTGTTAAATGAAGACTTAGGGCTTCGGGAATATCGAAGAAAAACAGGACATCGTTTGAATGCTCGTCTAATAGACCTGAGACTGAAGAGATGCTGCGCTTTGTTGAAGCGGTACGCGAGAAAAAAATATTGGGAAAATCTTTTTTTCAGATGAAAAATTTTTTACCGTAGAAGAGAGCTACAACAAACAAAATGATAAGGTGTACGCAAACAGTAGTGAAGAAGCGAGCAACCGTATTCCGCGTGTCCAACGAGGTCATTTTCCATCCTCGCTCATGGTATGGTTGGGAGTTTCTTATTGGGGCTTAACAGAGGTACATTTTTGTGAGAAAGGTGTAAAAACGAATGCAGTTGTGTATCGAAATACAGTCCTGACGAACCTTGTGGAACCTGTTTCTCATACCATGTTCAATAATAGGCACTGGGTATTCCAACAAGATTCGGCGCTAGCTCATAGAGCGAAGAGCACACAAGACTGGCTGGCGGCGCGTGAAATCGACTTCATCCGGCACGAAGACTGGCCCTCCTCCAGTCCAGATTTGAATCCGTTAGATTACAAGATATGGCAACACTTGGAGGAAAAGGCGTGCTCAAAGCCTTATCCCAATTTGGAGTCACTCAAGACATCCTTGATTAAGGCAGCTGCCGAAATTGACATGGACCTCGTTCGTGCTGCGATAGACAACTGGCCGCGCAGATTGAAGGCCTGTATTCAAAATCACGGAGGTCATTTTGAATAAACTTTAGTGCCATAAAAATCTATGTTTTGTTATGTTCATTTTGGTATATAAATGGTTACATAATGAATAAACTTGTTTCAATTATTTTATATTAAACATGTGACAGAATTTATGACCTGACTAGGTATAGAACTAAGAAATTAAAAAAAATGAAATGCAAAAAGGCATGTAGTTAATCACAGCTAACAAATAAAATAATAAATATCGGAAATCATCTGTTTCGTAAAAACTGCCAACCAAGAAGTTCTCACGCAAACGAACAGATTTCGTTGTGCTCTTACAACATGCTAGTTTAAAATGTGCTAAGTTAATCATGTTTCAGCCGGATCATTCTAGAAGCATAATGAGGAATTGCGTGCTATTACTAGGTAAAACAGAGGTAGGGTAGATTCAGCCGCAAAATCTATTTCTCCCGCCAAAGAGCAGCGTAAATGCACTGTTATGTACTTCTGTTTGAAGCACATTGTACACTAGGACATAATGAGATTTAACATCTTATAGACGAGTTTGCCATTCGCCTGATACGACCGCTCATGGACAGTAGCAAAAACAAACATTATTTAATTAGAAAGGAGTTCTTGGCATTCCACTGCGCTCGCCATCCTGAGACAGAAGTGTCAATATGCCCAGCAGTTACTCTGGATACAATGTTGTATAGTAAAAAAATATGATACAAAAATATGCACTCTTACATTCCTGAGATGTACCTAATATTATGAATGGCCGTCAGATTGTCGTACTTAATAACTGTAGTTGTAGGAAGGGTGTCTCTGGTTAAGAATGAAACTCCATCTCTTTCGATTACAATATTATTCTCTGATTGTTTTACATCCATTTTTCTACATTACACGATCAGACCACGCACCAACAAGACAGCAATCAAAAGTTACTGTTTTACATTTTTAAATACCTCATTCCATTTTCACATTTTAAATCTATTTCTTTTTAAACAAGCCACACTGAAGTTTGAAAGAGTATTTAATGTTTTTATATAAAAATATAATGATTTAGTAAACAAAATGTCTACTACTCACACTATAAGCCTAAAATATTCACTATAAAGTAACAAAATCATTACACTAATAAGAAATCTCATCGAGTACATAAGTAATTTTGTGAAAATGTAGATTTCAATTTAGCATATCTTGTCCCATTCCACGCAGCGCCTAGACGTAGCGACAATGGAATCCAGACTGACCTACTTTAGCTTTTAGTCACTCTTGTGTTATTAAGTGCTGCTCAGTACTCCTCTGTGAATCTCTTGAGAAGGAAATTTTTAATTTGACAATGTTCATTTCGTCTTACGCTCTTTGAGTCGTAGTTATAAGGATCGTTGTGAATCAGTTCTGATGTTTTTTGCGTATATTACATTGTTATGTTAGCATGACAAGAGCATTTAATATAAGAAAATGTTACATTATATATTTTTTATAAATATATCATATACAGTGTGATATTGAAATAAGGTTATTAATTTAACCTGCCGATAAATTTTACAAGTGTGAAAAATCCGAGATAATTTTTTGTCAAGTATCGTGAATTTTGTTGTTACTACTTTTGGCCAACACATGTAGTAGATACGTGTATTTTAGCGTTTATCGGAACTTCAGTTCGATTCGGGAACTTACCTGAGCCGTAAAAAGAATCGTACTTATACGGGTCGATTCAAGCCTTGAAAACTAATATCGCGATTTTTGTCTAAAATTGCCAGGCAATTTTTTTCTAACTTGGTACAGTTCTATCTAAGGTGGTTAGGAGCATATAGTTTAAATTAAGTACATTTCAATATCACCCTGTTTAAGATTATGTTATTATGGTTCACAACAGTAAGGTATTGCATGTTTCACAAATTACACATGAAACAAATGGATTTGAAATCGAACACAATACTACATGGTTCGTCACGCATATAAAACATAATATACACGGCTACTAAACTTAGCCGATAATTCTTCCCTTACATTAACAACAAATCGTTTTCATCCGCAATAAACAGTGCAATATCCACTCAATATAAAACTATTGCTGAATTGTTTATGTTCTCGAAGGCTATTTGTTTTGCGTTCGACAGAAATTATTGTTTGCTTTTATTACAACCACTAAACGATGGAATATAAATAAAACCACTATTGTAACGTTATCAATGTGATTCTTAGAACAAAGGACTGGTTGTGACGTGGGAGGGAATGAATGTGATATCTTTATCTATATCTGAACCAGCCCATATACGTCCTATTACATGGAACGGGCGTCGCCTACAATAGAGAGTACTATTGAGAGGGGTTTAGGCCGTATAGTCCACCACGCTAGCATATTGCGGGTTGGCGGACTTTACATACCATAGAAATTCTTGCAAATTGCTCTGGTATGCAGGTTCCCTCACGATGTTTTCCTTTACCGTTATAGTGATGTAATATGTGATAAATTGATATTGTACAGTAATGTATCTGCCTATATACGTCCTATACACTATATACTATAACGTATTGATATATTATGTACAAAATATTAGTTTGTGGTCGATCTAACATGAACTGTGTGTATCAATTTATTTCTATTTCCAATTCGAGGATTGAAATTTGAAATATTTCGGTTAGGACCTATGAAATACGCGTTCCTAAAAAATCAACACAGAACGTAAAAGTTATATCAGGTAAAGCACTTGTACAGAGTATTGGGATCAATCAAACCATTGGTTTTTGCAGTTTAATGAGTTTTTTTTTATTGCTAGGAATAGTAAAACTAAACAATATGAATTGTAAAGCATTTTTTGGCATTCCACTGCAATCGCCATCACGAGACATAAAATGTTGAGTCTGAATATCTCCAGTAGTTACTCTGGCTACAATGTCTCTCACACCGGAAAAGAACAGTGCATACCCAGGCGACGTAAGAGGGACCTACCACCACTTACTTAAATTTTTAGATTGGAGTTTGTTTTGTTTTTTTTTTTGTTTGTAATTTTTGCAATGCGAATGGCAAGCTCGTCTCGCCATTCATTGCTATACAAAATACCGTTTCGTAATATTTTATAATTATTTTCATTAAATATACTAAAATAATACACAAAATCCCTCACCTTCTCTTTTTTTTAAATCCGACCCATGGTTGTCTGTAAGACATTGCCTTAAGCGATGAGACCGCCAAATGTACTTTTTATTTATTCTTCTTGTTTCTGAATATTGTTTTTATAAAGATTTAATAATAATAATGCAAACCACAAACCAAAATCATATCGTTAACCGGTAACACCGTACAGGGAAATCCGACCTCTCTGCGTGTTACATGTACACCATTAAATAAATATCGCATAGGTTAGATCGGAGCGCGATATACGACCGGTATTACGGTACAAATGGGCAATTTGACGATAAATATATTTCCTCCCGAGTATAATGTTTTATACGTAGCAACGTTGAATATTCAGCGGGTCATGTGCGTAGTTCCGCTGGTATTACCACGCATAGTTCTGTGTTAGGTAATTTTTATGTTTATTTTGGGGTATTTAGTTAGATATTTACATTAAAAAAATGTAATATATATACATATATGTATGTAGACACAGTTCAATGATAGTGGCAAACTTTACAGCTTTTTTTAGTCCTCCTAAATAATTGGGAAGAAAATTAAAGTTTCCAAAAATGTCCTCCCGGTGTAATAAATATGTCGAAAAGTATTTATGCAAAATATATTAAATGCCCAATCGCCAAATTTCAAAGTCCGTATTTGAGATACTAAAATATACCCGCATTGAAGTTACACGTATGATACAATTTATCACGCATAAACTATACCGCATTTTAGACAGTTTGTCATTCCTTCCAACTCATACATTAAATTTTCTATCATACTCTAAAACAAAATCCCGACAAACAAATCTGTAAATACGCTATCATCTCTGTAAGTCTTTCGATTCGCTGAAAACACCTCATAAACACAAAGTGGGCGCCAGTATCGACTTACCCGTGCCGTATTTACGACTGCAAATAAGTATTGGGTACGGCCCGCGGGCTCCAAGTCGCAACAATGAAAAATGACCGGCGGAAAATTGCGCGGATTCGAACGGATCTGCCCGCGAGACGCGCCGCGATCTCTGCTCTAGTATGCCGCAGGGGTGAACTTGGATTTCATTATTGAGTTTTCTTATAGATATTGTAAGTAAACCGGAATTCTGTAAAAATGGTGATTGTTTAAAAGTCATTAGTAGTATGCATATTATCGTTTTCATCTTGATAGGTATCCGTTTAATATATATGGTGTCATATTAGGTTAAAAAGTTTGTATACCGATAAATTGTATCAATATTTGCCTATGCCGATTTTTCCTAAATTGCAATGTGTTTGTGAGAAATAAAGTATTTTCTTTAACATTGCTAAAACTGAGGATACTAACTGTACTCCGGAATTATAACTTGCAATTGCATTTAAAGTAGGGACAAAATAAATTAAAGATGTAAGTTAGCTAGTCGAAACATTGAAATCTTTTGTAATATTATGCCATGAAAATAATGATATGCATTCACTATTATGTTTATGTAGCAACTACACGACATATTGTACAATGCTACGATTAATTTAAAGCTAGGTATTACATACACGGCCCAATCCTCCTCTTAAATGAATGGCCGACATAACTGAGTCCTTCTGCTATCGAATACGAGATGAGTTAGTTTGCACAGCGGCGTGTATCGCATGCTTATTTGCGCGGCAGTGCCCCGAGGCGGCCCTGTTTCGTCGCGCACTCTATTTTCCTATTTGTGCGGCAGATTGGCTCTGATTGTATTGTTTGCGGCGGGGCGGGGCGAACTGATACCTAGCCTCCCCTCTCTCCCCTCTGCCCCCCACCTCCCCAGCCCGCGGCCCTGGGGCGAAGCCGCGCGGAAAAATGTTATCTACAACGTGAAATATTGAATGTTTATAAATATTTGAGATGGGATGAATGTTTAATTTTTTTTTGTGTTAGTACTCAACTATGTGGTTACGTGGTCCGCTGAGACACGACCTGCCATTGTTGATAGTGTTTGATATTTATTGGATGGTTAGAAATATGACTAGTACAGATATTTTTGAAAAGATAAATAAGGATCAAATTGTTTCAAGTTTTTCTGTTTATGTGCCATGTACACAATGTTATGGCTTGTCAGTAGTACCCCTAGGATATTTAAAATTAGTTGCTTCAAATGCTATAAAAATGCAAGATAATTTACATAAATAATTAACATAATACTTAACAATTAAGTATCCTTAAATCTAAGCTTCACCCAACTAGTTCGACATCCTAATCATACCGAATAGAAACAAAATAAAATCAACCAGGAAATCCCCAATTAAATCCCAATCCCACCTGAATCCGGTAAATCCGATCGGCAATAACAATGCCATTGGCGCGAGTGGTGTGATTGGCAATACGGGTACGGCGCGTCACGGCGATAACTTTTATGAGTGCGAAATTGTGTTTATGCGGGTATGTGTCGCGATTTACCGCCGCCGTCGCCGACGCTCGCCAGAGACGCTGTAATCGGAAATATTGCGCCGGAACGAAGTTAGGACCTGCTGCAAGTTGCGAGCGGTAGCGGTGCAATATATGGAGATTCGTGTTTTGTATGTATTGGAAAGTTAAAGGTTTTTTATCATGACAGGAGAGAAGAGCTAAATTGATCTTAAGTTTTTTTTATTGCAATGAATGGCTTGATGAGCATGTCATTCGCTTTGATGGTAAGCGATACGACCGCTCATAGACAGTAGCAAAACCAAACAACACAATGCATAACGAAGCAATGCTTGACATTCCCGGTGCGCTCGCCATCCTTAGACATAACATGTTAAGTCTCAAAATGTCATAATGTTGCGGATTACCAAGCTGACTGATATTACATGATGGACTCTAAGTCGGTGGTAAAATGAAATGCCGATGAGCTTGAGACGCCATCGAGCCAGCGGGTTTAATAGCTCGAAATTATACTTATATTTATTTTGCGTATATGAAAATGAATTTATATTTTTCCAATAAAGTATTCACTTGACTTCGTAAATCATAGGGAATTAGAGTTCCATCAGAATCTATGAAATAATTATTTAATTCTCGTTATAAAACATACAAAACCCTTATATGTGAAAAACTAACTTAATTCATAAATACACTTTCATAATAATATTGGTTGTTTGCACCACGCGACGTACCGGCGATCCTCTCAACTCGCGTTATTGTGGATCCCGTTTCGCTCGGAGTCGCGTGTAACAAACTAGTAATTGGTTTGCTATCTCCCGCCCGCATCCATACTGTTTGCCCATCTTTATCCCGTCTTATATTCTGCTATTGATATCGCACCTGTACTCATATTTGCAATGTAACATTCCTGGGCCATCGCTGAATGGAAAGTAGGACGTATCTCGCATTTAAAGGGTTGGATGACTTCATGTTTATTAATTTTATAGGGGAAGAAATGCGCTTGACTACATCTAAAATAGTAAAATAATAAACCCCAATTAAAAACAGAAAGTTCTACGTTCCTAATTTCGTAGACCATTTGCTACGCCGTAGCATCGTAGAGGTTTGCTACGTATTATCGTAGACTTTTTAGTTGCATTCAATTTCTTTACATTCAGCGACCATCGTTAAAGGTATTTGAAAACTTACAATTCAGTGATAGATTTGTAATTTTTTAATTAATATGCTAATTAAATAAAAAAGAAGCACATATTTACTACACGCGACAAGAAATGATACAATTTTACCTTTTTACACAAGAATGACTACGATTCTGCAACAATAACAAGTTCTTTGTATCCATAGCAAGATATACGCATGTACACAGTATCCCTGTTTCAAAGCGGAGGACGTGTGTACAAGCACGCACTCGTGTGTCATCGCGCATCGCTGTAATGACGTATATTCACCGCAATCGACGCTAACGACGTCTCACGCTGTCGTTGTTGTTAAACAACACTTGCATTGTATCGCACTTTGATGGTGGGCTGGGGGATTTTAGATCTTACTGCTTGGTGTTAAAGTTCATGTGGGGTTAGGTAGGCTCGGGATGTGTTGGGAAGGAGATTGGCAGTATGGTGTCTTGTGTTTCTGTAGAAATTGATGCACGTAACAATTAAATAAAGATCAATAACCAAACAGGTGCCTATATTCTGACTAATGGCTAGTATGGTGCAATTTTTTTTTAAATTAAATTGATAGAAGTCATTGCAGTTTGTTATAAGATAGAGTACGAATGCTTAGTTTCGACCGGCTCGAGTTTCGGCTCGTACGACTGTCCCATAGAAGACTATCGTGAAGTAAAAGCTCTTCGGTTGCGCTTTGTTCGGTGGAGGGGTCTTTGCAATTAAATAGTAGTACAGTTTTTGAAAATAAAAAGGGAAAGAGAAGAAAAATCCTATGGCATTCTTGCTTATCTAACAACATGCGGCACTTACGCCCGAATACTGGGACGCCATTCAAATAATAAGTAGCTCTTAACAGCGCACGGCCCAGTTAGCCAGTACATGTAATCGGGATTAACGTAGTTAAGCGCCATTTATATTTAAGTTGCGTTCCAGTATTTGGGCGTAAACCTCTTTTAAATAATATTACTCAATAGTGTATCTTAAGATTAAATGTTACAGTACTGTGAGCCTTACTGACACGCCAGCAAAGCGGAGAGTCGTCGAGTTTAATTGGAGGCGGTGATGCCCTGAGCATTCTGCTTTTTCGCGCACCAATCTTGTAACAACGTGGCTTTATTTTTTTAATTGTCACTAAAGAGTTGCATATCACACCTACATGTAAAAATGTTTTTGTACTGTACATTAAGCACAATCTTTTTTTCGAAATAATGAGACTGTTTTGTTGTAATTGTTTACTTTTTTCTGCTATCGTGTTTTGTATACTTCGTTTGTCGTAGGAGGGAATTGTTTTATTTCATGATAATTTTAACGGACATTATTATAAACATGTTTCATATATTTATTGAATGTTCAGTCCCTTTCCAACGAATTTTGAATTCAGTTTGAGCGAAGAAACAAAACATGCCATAGCTAAAATAGGTTTATAAACTATCTAAGAATGAGGTCCTAAGACTATAAGAAAGTTTAATTCTATTATTTAGTTGACTTGAATATTTTTTATTTTCTATTTTCTCGTGTGGTTAGCTTCCATAATTTATAAGATTGTTAGTTGCTGGAAGAAAATGCCCCTTCATAATATTGATATTATAAATTTTGTATTTATGGATTTAAAATAGTAACATTAAGAAGTCAATGTTAAAGTATTGTTAATTTGTTTCAGGTACACAAGGATTTCTTCGGTCGACTCGTTCCGATATCACAAGTGCAAAGATCAGGTGAGAACATATTTCATAATCCTACAGTCTACCTATACCATGGAAGATCTTTATGATACGCCGATTTCTAACAATATTATCTATCACGATTAAATGCGTGGTACTTAATACTCATAATGAACGAATGACTTCGAAAATTGTAGTTTGGCTCCATTTTGTTGGTCACCATGACATCCTGTATATGAACTATACCCGGCACAGCTGCGCTTGGATGCAGCTAATACACTTTTTTGAATTTATTTTCTATCTCTCTCTGTGTTCTTCAGGGATAATATAGGATTCAGTGGTGATTATTTTTTCAAATCGATCGAATAGTCACCCAATTCAATGCAAGCAGATAATAATATCTTCCGTTTTTATTATAAGAAAATATATAAAACGAAGTTTAGATATATTTTCTTCTTTGGTTTCTATTGGCTGGTTATGACACCACCCTGTATAATAATATCACCGCAGCGGTGTTATCGCATAACGTTGATCACACGTCGAATTACGAGTGCGCCTATTATTTTCAATTACCATCGGGCGGGAGCTCAGAAAGGGTTGTTAATATTCATTTGGTGGACACCCCGCGCCTCGCACCTGATCCCGTCCCCAGTAATCCGCCGATTGTCTACCATTTTGTTATTAATCCTGTATAATTTCGTCGTGAATGGGAAAATTTTAATAGACTACGGTATTAGGTAGTGGGTAGATGAATGGTTGATCTGAAATTTGTATGTTAGCGTGGCTATTATTAGTGATTTCTGTGCAATACTATACTATGTGTTGCATAATTAGTTATAAAGGGTGTTGCTCTTATTCCTTGCTTGTCACGTTATTTCCGCTAATATATTTTTTATACTGGCAATAGTTATTCGCATTAGCATAGAATTATCAATATTTAATAAGCATAATTTAATTCAGAATTATTGCTTTTAATTTGGCCGTGAAGACGATATCATGAAATTATACCAGATTCATAAGTACCATAAATCCCAGATACAATTTTATATTTATTATTTCACAAAACTTACTTATTTGAAAGATGACAGTATACGTAATTAATGTATCTAAATTACACACATAAGCAATTTACCTACAGTCAGTGACTGCATCTATGCAATGTACATACAGCCTAAATTAAAATATCCCTCCCCTGTCGCCTCCGCCCGCACCCCCGCGCCGTCACAATTCTCGTTAAGGTGACTGTTTAATAATCTCAACGCGATTTGTAATGGAATTGAGTGGAAATTCGCTCGAGACGTCTCCTCAGCTATATTGTTTCTGCGACTCGGTACATTCGCGTACTCAATTTGAATGTACAATTTAATAAGATATTTTTTGTGAGTGCTACGGAGTTTGTAGCGGAGCGTAGCTTTCGTAACCATGCTACGTTATGGTCTACGATTCGATTGTAATGTGTTTACGGTTTTTTCATTTTTATGATGTAAATCTAACAGTAAAACTGATTGTTTGTTATATAATTTTTTTATAAAATATTTTGAAGACGACTTAATGAACGGCTTATAAAATTATTCAATAAACAAAAGTGAAGAAATGTATTAACCTTCTATCGCTCGTTTTTAAAGTAAGAAGAGTATAATTTTTCATCCCACACTTTGGGAAAAGCCGCAACCATGTTTCATTAACTACAAATACTTTCACTATACCTTCAGAATATAAAATCAGAACTCAGATACAAATCTTGTCGACTGTACATCAACCACAATATCAAGTGGAAGTTATAATAAAGGCCCGACTGTATAAACTAATTGTTCGGTGGCAGCGAGTCCGCACCCCCCCCCCCTCCCCCCCCCCCTCGCCATCCAATCCTAGCTGTTTGCTCTAACCGCTCGGTTTAATAAAGTTTCTATTGTAATAACCGTCTGATTTGTTGATCTGTAATAATGTTGTAGTGCAAATCGGTTTTAGATTGATTTCCGTATATAATTAGCTCTGGGAAATTGTTTGATGTGTTGTATGGGGTGGGGTGTGTGTTGAATTATCAGAATTATCAAAGTTTTATTTATTATGTAATGGGTTTGTAATTGTAATTTGGCTAGGTATTTTTCTAGAAGTTGAGATAATGATAAGATACTGTTTTTCTATAATCGACACTTTTTTAATATATTTTGGCATTCATAATTTTGCTGTTTATAATTAACTGTCTTATTATATTATTAAAATATAGGTTCCAATTTTTTTTTTATTATTTTATTAATCGTGTCGTTGTTTTACGTAAAAATCTTACTATAAAAGAAAAAGTTGATTACGTTCTATTGTGCTAAATGATATGTACTAATGCGTGCTCTATATTTAGCCATCCTATAAAATAAATATTAGTTTTATGAATCTGTATCTGTATCAGCCCATATACGTCCCTCTGCAGGGCACGGGCCTCCTCTACAATCGACAGTACGATTGAGAGTGGTTGAGATTGAGTTTTATGAATATACTATGTAATATATAAATAAAATAATAAAATTTATACAAGCTCGTTTTTTCACAAGAAGATTCAAACTATTTAATCATTAAGCTACATTATTACTGTTATTTCACATTTACCAAAAAGTACAGTAACTTAATGATCCTATATAATTAAAAGTAGCTCTGTGAACAATGATTATTCAGCGCTAACAACGCTCTCCAGTAATTGTACTTAGGTGATTATGTTCTAACGACTATACGCGGCTTTAATGGATTTTGTAGTTTTGTAGGATGTATAAATATAATATGTTATTTCTGCTTTTACATTAACTGAATGTATTATGACTTATATAATAAGCATAATTTTAAAAGATTTTTTGTGAAAATTTATTTGTCCAAACTTTGGTTTATTTATTCTTGCCTTTCCAGGATTGTGATGTCATATATATCTTTGTATCTATTTCCCAGTTTAATAATAACATGACTGTGATATTTAATGCCTCCAAGCTTTGATTTCCTTCAATCACTTAGTGATGTTTTCAAACGTGAAAAAATATTCACGATGTATTTAGTAGTTACACGATACACAATAATAAAAATTACATGATTGATATTTTAACAGAACTACACGACTATTATCTCAACCCAAAAATTTGTTTTTGCTACATACTTATAAATTTATTTCAACAGATGCCGTGGCCGACCTGATATCTTCGAGCACCGTATTCTACCAATACAGAGAAGGGTTTAACAACGCAGTCAGAAGAAACGTGCGCATGAAAGACTTGTTATAGATAATAGATAGAATTGCAAACAGTACCTTAAATGAAAAGTTGTAATGCAATAAAAAGCAATTGTCATTAGGCCCTTTTTAAACTAACTCGTTCTTGGAGATATGAACAATGGGCCGATGAAGTCAGTTCTTAAAATATTGGTGTTTATTTTTCTGGTAGACGGCTCAAAGCCGAAGCCAGTGTAGTATAATGTTATGCCTACAGTTCAATCTTCCGCTGTACTTTAGTTGTAGGTGAAATTTGTAAATAAATGTTTATAAATTATTTTTAATTGTCGTTTTCTTTGCATTAAAACTTTTTAATTATGCTAAATGGCTGGTTCCTTTAATTTAAAAATCACTGGTATATTATGTCAATTATGTATTCCTCAAATGTAATGCAATCAATTCTTGTTGTTTTTAGTTCTTCCGGAAAATTTCACACAATATTGAAAACAAAAACAAAATATACCTAACCTAAAAACACAATGAAATATATATTATTTATTACTTTGTAGTGCACATTGAAGTCGGTCTTTTAATTTTTAATTAAATTATTTTATTTATCACTTTTTAGTTTTCATAAGCATTGCAATGATGCCAAAGGTAATCATATAATGAAAACTGGAATCAATGTATATAAAAAATGAACCATTGTGATCCTTTATAATTTCAAAAACGAAAATTAATATTTTATGATTTTTAAGGAAGCTACACTGTCATTTCGTTTTTATGATAAAGAAAATACTAAAATCGGCTCAACCTGCTAGAGATATTGAGTACACTTATGCGTGGTAATCATTCGTTACCCCCTCACCTCTACACCTTCTTCACTTCCTATTTTTAATAAAACACATATACTTAACCTAATGGACGAAAAATCATTACGTTTCTGCAAAGTTTTGTGGAGGTCTGCTCTCCAGATATGTACCTATTCATCAGATCATCACCATATTTTATGTGACCAACATTATGTTAATTATATAATTCGTTTCGATTGTATAATTCGTTCCGAAGAAAAGTTATTTAAAATCATTTATTTATTGTCGCAGATATTTAGTATTTATATTTGTATATATCCCCCCCCCCTTCCCACGCCCCTTTCCATCCTCTCCCCCCTTGTAGTAGTAATAATTGTATACTGAACCTAATGTAAAAAGAATTATTGCTGTACTGTTCAATTTTGAGGAGTTCTGCCCTTCAGGTCCAGAGATATTCATCAGGTCTTCACAATATTTTTTTTGGTCTAACCTATCATATAATACTCTTTGACAAAAAAGTAATTTTTAAGTCGGTTAAGAACTGCCGGAGATATTGAGTATTAACAATTGAACCTATTTTCGATTCGTATTCGATTCGTAAAAATACGAGCTTTTTTGTATTTATTTCTTCAGCAAGTTATATCCTAAAACCTGTCAAGGACTTTCATCTCTATATATGCAGTTAAGGACAATAATCAAATTCCCAATTTTAACTATGATGATAAAATAAACAAAAAGAAGAAAACTCACAATAACATCTAATATATCATAAGTAAACAAAGAACAACTGGCATTTTAATAACCACTAAACGCTTTGTCTAAGAGAAGACGTTCGCAACAAACTTAACACATAAATACATCCCGCAGATATTTACGATTGTTCTCAACTCGCCTTCTCGGATATTGTGATTAATTGTCACACTCTAAATATTGAAATACGACTTAAAACTTTCGAAGGAATAATTAGTGTAATGCAGCTTCCCTTATGTGTTTACTTTTGTAAAGTAAATGACTTGTTTTTGATTTATCTCAGGTTCAGTTAAACTTGGTGGAGACTTGAAATTCATGGAATCTTTTAGCTTTGGTTTCATGCATTTAAAACAATGCATTAGTATACCATGTAACAAAATAATGTATTACTAATACATCCCGTATTTGAGGTCGTACAGACAATTTTATAAGTGTTCAGTAAGTTTATTTTAATATTAGCAATGTAAATCGTGTTCGTACAGTTTCTTTCTTAAGTTTATTTCAATTTAAAGCACTCCTGTTTTGTTGTTTATCCTGCTCCAATGGTTGTCTGGAAGAGATTGCTCTTAGCGATAAGAGGCCACCTATTGATTCATCAAATCTGTTAATTTATTTTTATTTTTGTTCTGGATTGTGTCATATTTGGTGTTTCAATAAAGTGTTCTTATTAATATTATTATTAAATCAAAAAGCATTCCTTTGCATTATATGTATTTACCATTCATTAAATAATCTTTCAGATGAAGTCCGCGTGCAGTATTGCGCATATTCAATATCTTCGCTGTAATATTGTATTTCAGTCATACTTCATATTTAGCACGAAGATAAGTATTCGACAGATGACGTTACAGGCAAATATTGTAAATTTGTAAAAGTGCAGTGGTAGAACCTTGCGGAAGGTCTTAAAGCCACGGTAAGAATAGGTTAGATCGACCAACATAGAACAATTGTCTCATAGAAAGCCAAAGAGAAGCATCCAGCTGCTGCAGCAAGTTGTTCTTTTCACTTTTCATCAATTGCAACTTTCTCTTTGTTTTTACCATAAAAAAAGCATTGGAAATGTCCAGCACATATGTCGAAAATACGCGTATCGCTATAGATAGTCTCTTCAACAAATCGTCGATTTAAACTTTACATAAATATCGTTATTTCAAAACTACTGGTTCGCTCTGAAGGTGACACGCGGTGATATGAGGGGGCTCCACTAACCTCCAAATTGTTTCATAGTGCAGCAATATCTCAAAGTCCCAGACCCGGTAGAAAAATTTGTGAGCCGCACAAACATTTTTCTTGGTGCGGGGATCGAACCCGCGGCCTCTCGTTTCACAGGCGGCGTCTAACCAACTGCGCCACGGAGGCTGTCATTTATTTATAATAATTGGAATGAGCTAACCTTCCATTCAACACAGCTTGCTGTTTCCAAAAAGTCGATGTAGAGATTTTTGGGCGAGACCTATGTTCAGCAGTGGACTTCCAGTGGCTAAAATCATGATGATGAATCACCCACTTTGTCTATATAAGAAAATTCACAAATTTCAAATGAATCGGGTTTTTACCTTTGAAGTATCAGGAACGCAATTTACTTGGGTTGCAATTGGCCATTGTCAAGAATTTAGGTATTAAATAATACCAATTAATAAAGAAAACATAATATTGTCTGTAATTATTCCGTGACTGCCTCTGTGGCGTATTTTTATTACGATTGGTTACAAAGCTGAGATCTCGGGTTCGAATCCCGAGGCGGGCAAAGTGATATTAGATTCTGCTATTCATCATCTGTCACATCGTAGGACGGAACATTCAAGGCGAAAAGTGGGTGTCCTGGCACCTCTGCCTATCCCTTCTGGGAAAAGGCGTGAGTTCATGTATGTAATAATTCCATTTATTGAAGTTGTTTATTGCAAATTCTTTTGTCGTGTAGTTTTTTTTTTATTTGTATCTGTGGAGATAAAAAAATACTCATAAATATATACGTGTAACTTTAGATAAAATGGTGGTGAATAATAAATTTAGAATGCCCATACATGATCTTATGTTTTGCGCGGCATTTTATTTTTATCCCGTATGACTAAAGGCTCGGCTCTTGTGACTTATTGAAAGAAAGAAAATAAATCCCTGCATATCCTTTCGTCGATGTAGGGGTGAGATTTATTTTTATTAAAAAAGAAAAGCTATTAAACCCCCTTTCGATTAACCTAGTGAGGCCCAAAGGGGTATGTCAGTATGCCTGACCTTCCAGCGCGATACAAACGCGGATATTGTGGCCGAGCTGTTCCTAGCAACACCTACGTCAGCATACTGACTAAAAACCTCTCGATGGCCGTCACACCAACGAGAGTATTAAGATTCTTATTTATTGTTATATATTATTTATTTATTTACATTTTATTGCACAAGAAGAAAACAAATGGTGGTAGGTCTCTCATATGTGAGAGGCTGCCTGGGTGGGTACCACCGCAATGTCTATTTCTCCCGTCAAACAGCAGTTTAAATGCACTGTTGTGTTTCGGATTGAAGGACATTGTAGCCAGAGTAATTACTGGACATATTGAGACTTAACATCTTATGTCTCAGGATGGCGAGCGCAGTTGAATACCAAGCATTGCTTTGTAATTAAAGGTGTTGTTTGGTTTTGCTACTGTTCATGAGCGGTCGCATCGCTTACCATCAGGCGAACGGCATGCTCGTCTCGCCATTTAAAGCAATAAAAAAAAAAAGAAAACAAATACCAAGTAAAATTGCATATATAAAGTACAATTGGCGGTCTTATCGCTGAGTGGCAATGTCTTACAGACAACCTTAAGTTAAGTTCTCATTAAAGGCATCATCATCATCATCATCATCAGCCTATTCGCGTCCACTGCTGGACATAGGCCTCTCCTATGGCACGCCACTGGGCTCGATCTTCAGCCCAACGTCTCCAACCGCTACCAGCCATTTTTCGGATATCATCACTCCACCTCGTCGGAGGGCGTCCTACACTACGCTTGCCGAGGCGCGGTCTCCACTCGAGAAAAGAGAGAAAGGCATAGTCTTAAAGAAAACAGTGCTTCACGATCTAGTTTATTTACGTGAATATGTTTGTGCATGGGTGGTTTCCTTTATGTCAGAATTGTTCTAAGTTTTGCATTTATCGAGTGCGTAGTACAGTACAGTAGTTTTCATCATATTAAAATCAATTTTCATCATAGAGCAAAATTTATTTTCTTTGACTGTACATAATAATCATTTGACTTAAATAATAGCAGATATTAAAGGATACTTCAAGAATGATGTTTTCATCATAACTGCATAGGTACAAGTTATATTACCTATCATTATTTTCAGGTGTGGGTATCCGACTTCAAAAATGGAGGAGGTTCTGAATTCATTACTTTTTTTTTAAATGTATGTTCACCGGTTACTCGAAGAAGCATGAACCGGTATGGAAAACTCTTTTTATTGAATTGATGAGTGAGGGTAGGCAGGTGAAAACACAATAAATAAAAATATACCACAGGTACTGGTACGTAATATATTTCGTAATAATTAAAACAACTAATGAGTTACACGGTTGATCGCTTATCTATATGTTACAGTGAGCCGCGCCGCAATTCCACACGTTGTGCATAATGCAGTGGTCCTACCTCTTACGCAACTATTTACAGACTTGGCGCGGACTCCTAATGGCACAGCTTCACTAAAAATACAGTGGATTATATAAATTAAACATTTTATTCCTTTTGTAGGTGATTTATTTGGAGGCACATAGATGATAGTTCATTATGTTTGGCATGGCTTCCTTAAAATTTGAAATTAAATTGTTAATTTGATGACGTTTGAAAAGTTAAAACTATACCGAATCCGTGTCAACAATCCGTAAAAAATAGTTTTATTGTAATGTTTAGTATGGGCGTAAATCTACGGAACCATTTTTTTCTAGGGACAATTTGGTAAATTCAGAGATAAAAAAAAATTGAATCTATCGAATATTTAAAGAAAATACATTGTTTTTCATAGTCAGCTGAATCTTGAAGTTTCAAGCGTTAATAGTTAAATGTATTTTTAAAATCTTGAACCAGAATGCATCTTGCTGAGTATTTAAAATGACAGTATTTTTAGTGAAGCGGCATACAATGTTTCTATTTAAAACTTCATTTCGTGACGATAAAACTTTACAAGTACATCACTGGGTATAATCTAAATACGTTACATTATGAGTTAATATGGTGGTACAGAATCATTGTGTTTGAAAATTCATCAAATTATATTGTGTTCCATAAGTTTAATACATAAATATTAAGTAAAATTCACATATTATGAAGTTAAAGGCCGTAAGACAATTTTTTGATAACGCTATTTTGGAAATTAAAACAAGATATTTTTGTATTACACAACAATTATTTTTGTTTAGTTTTGACAATATTATTTCATAAAAATGCTCCACAAACCAGTATATTTACTAAACACAATTGGCTTTAAGATATTTTATGAGCAAATGTAATTGTTACTTATAATACTCATATTATACATAGAGTGCTTCTCAATTTAATAATAAATCAATAATATCTAGTATTTATACTTAATAATAATAGATTTATTAAAATCAAACGTGTTTATATACATTTGTGTATACTACGTACAACATACGAACACCGAACTATGAATACTGCTGGATATTATTTACAATATGTTCAATACTACAATAAGAATTAAAAAGTATATTCACAACAGTTTTTGGTCGAATACTGCAACGGCGATGTTTATACAACATAATATATTACTACATATATCATACTAAGTCGGTTGTACTTGTTAGGAATACTAAAAATTATACATTACAATTTCCACAGTTCAAATAATTTACTTTTGAATAATTTATTTTTCTTTACTTGATTTTGAAATATTTTCTTATCATTGTTAATATAGAGAAGATGTATTGGCCATATGAATTTTCAAACTTTAAAAATAAAAATATACCTAAAACCGACAAACTAAACTAATAACAAAATCTGGAATGCTATTCTGGAACAATCTTAAACTACGAAACAATATGGCACATGGCATTGGCACGAATCAGTTATGGCACGTGTGAATCCACTTTTCTATTTCTTCGCTTCATATAATATACTATATATTTGTTTGGGTAAAGCAGGTCTTATAACTAAAGATGATAATACTTTAAACATTGGAGTTGTTTGATTCAAACATATTTAATATGATGGAGGAAAATACTGACAATTATTGCATCCATCGTGTATTGATTTAATATAATTATCATAAATTTTAATGCAACCATCCTATAAAACTAGATTCTTGATCAACATCAGAAAACACTTAATAAAACAGGCGTACAGATTTCCAGGTTTTAAAGTGAATTTCAAATGGTCTCGAACAAACGATTATCGTAAGGATGTAAAAAATATTTTTTTATTTGCATTGAGTAAACCAGTAAACATTTGCCAGAATATGATACTTCATAGCATGCGATAATGACACACGATTTTCGCTTGAAATAAGGCGAGAAACTCCCTACGTTTAAATGGACTATTAAACATCTTAAGACACTCCAAGTTCTTGGGCGGGTCTAAAGCAAGTACAATGACATGACATGAACTAAGAATCAACAATCACATGTCACTTATAGAGTATTTAGTTATATTATTTATAGTTTGGGCTGGTCTAGAAGAAGAACAAAGATACATGAACTAAGAATCAAAATAACTACGTTCACTTGTCACTTATCGATCATCACTCCAAATGCTTGGTCGGGTCTAAAAGAAGAACCAAGATAGGTACATGAACTAAGAATCAACTTAACTACGTTCACTTATTGAATGGTTTGTTGATGTGAGCATCATCACTCCAAGCGCTTAGGTGGGTGTAAAAGAAGAACAAAGATACATGAACCAACATAACTACATTAACATGTCACTTATCGATCATCACTCCAAGTGCTTGGGCGTGTCTGGCGCTGATTGCTGTGCATCATGCGGCAGCAGCGCCAGCGGCAGCGGCGGCAGGTGCAGCGGTAGCGGCAGCAGCGCACGCGATTGGAAGCTGGCCAGCGAGTGCAGCAGCGCTGCCGAGTGCTCGTGAGCCTTGCGACGCAGCTCCGCCACGCTGGACGAACGAGCCTCCTCTTTGGGGCAGCAGGGACATGGCGCGCCCCAGCCTGCGGACAAATTTAATATACACTACAGTCACCTGTATCCTGATCCTACAGTAATATCAGGTATTGTGTCGTGGGTATCAGAAATGACGAGAGAATTATCAGTCTCACAAAATCTGAGACTTGAAACAAATACCTGTGGATCACACAAATATTTGTCTCGGTGTGGGGATCGTTTCACAGTCGACGTCTACCCAACTGCGCCACGGATGCTGACATATATTGCTCATACATTACAGTAATCGGTCAGGTACAATAAGGCGCAATACTATTTCTAGGTTAACAATTTGATCTCAAACATAAAAAATAAAGAACTGTTTCACAATTGCGAGTATTAAAAAAGTTGGCTGACTGATCCAAATAAAGGTAAATCATTCGACTGAACATTCAATTTTCAATTATACCTTTTCATTTTATAGATATTTTTGAAATTGAACATGACTTATTAAAAATGCAACAATAGTCAACAACACTAACGATCAACTCTATAAAATATGATTTCAAGTTTAAAGAGGTTTTTTAGTAATATTTCTTCGTGTTCCCTTCACTCCTTTCATATCCTCACCTTTTAAAGGGAAGAAAGGTTGTGACAAGTGGTTGAGATGTTGCGAGAGATGCGACAGGTGCGGGGGCAGGAAGAGCGGGGGCGGCGGCGCGGGCGGCGCGTCGCTCACTCCGCCGCTGGGCGACGAGCGAAACACTCCGGAACTGAAACAAATTCTACTGTTAGTATCATGTATTGATGAACCAATGTGTAATGTATTGTAGGGTAGACATCTTTTATATATTGTATACCACCGGCATACAACAATAAATCAGTCTTGAACCACAATTGTAGTTTCAATGTGTAATTACAGGTTGGAGCAATTCGCTGGATGCAGGTAGTATAAGGAATCTTTGAAGCCTATATTTAGCAGTGGAATTCCTTAGTTGAAGACGGTTTCATTTGAAAGCCTCTGCGCCACGGATACACTCAACTGTCACATACATAGTCCTGACCCCACACTGAGATCAAGTCTTGTATCGTGAGTATCAGGAACTACTAAAGACTTTTCGGTATCACAAACACTCAGAATCGAGACAAATGTTTCTGGTTCACGCAAACATTTGTCTTGATGGAGGTATCGAACCCGGGGCATCTCGTTTTACAGCTGGCGTCTACGCAACTGCACCACGGAGGCTGTCATAGAATAGCTATATAACATATTACAAAGAGTAGCTATCAAAGTGCGTAATTTAATCTATTTGTTTCTTTAACATTATTATTTTCTTCAGCATGTTCTTATTTCTTTATTGAAGTTTTAAAACTTTATCCTTAAAGTCACTCTTTACCTTTATAAATGTAAAATTTCTTCTAGAAACATAAAACATTCAATTTTCAAATAAATTCTTAGCATAACCTGAATGCCACACGAATGGCATTTGGCAAGTTTCGTTCTCGAAATAGACCAAAACCTGCATTATACATTCGGTTAGAGTAATGTATACGGGGTGACATTTAAATCTACGAAGTTGTCATTTGATTTTTCTGTTGGTATATATTATTTAAATCGGTTGCAGCGTCACTAGGGGTGCGGGGGTGAGGGGTGGGTTGAGAGGTGGGGGTGTAGAGGCGCGGCGGATGCATATCGATGCGAACACTTCGCTTTGATCCGGCCAAACCTTGTTTGTGAGCGGCCAAGCGTTGTGAGAGCCGACGGCTACTTGCGCCTAGCTTCTTCTTCATTATATTTAATTCGATTTCTGAATTTATTTACGTTTGATATCTTTGATATTGCTTTACATCGTTAAACGTGTTCTTTATGAATTGATTTTTTCGCGTAAATATTATGTTTTGCATATACTTTATTTATTCAATTCAATGTTGTTATCTTTATTTTATTTCTTTTGCAATATTTAATTGAGTTAAAAAGCTTTAAATACACGTATTGTTTTAAATAAATACACCCAAAAAGCTTATGAATCAAATCAATAATTATAAAGTTTAAACCAAATATTATAAAGTACGAAATGCTGCTGACATATTCACGATATCTAATATACATACATACATAAATATTATAAACATAACTTCACGCCTTTTTCCCAGAAGGGCTAATAGAGGTGCAAGCATGATACCCACTTTTCACCTTGTATTTTCCGTCCCATGATGTAGTAGGGGGCAAACCTATCGCCACATCGGGTACAAATTTCTGACTGATAATGAATAGAAAAATCCAATATCACTTTAGCCGAGCCGGTATTCGAACCCGAGACCACAGCTTTGCAAATCATACCATAGTACAACTGCGCCACCGAGGCAGTCAACGCAAACTAATATTCTATTCAAATAAGATAAATATCACTTAGATAATGGAATAAATTCAATAATTACACGGGAGCATATTTTACCCCATTAGACTAACCACCGAGCGCGTTGATGTCTGTATTACAAGTCCCGAGGGAATTGTGTTGTGCTACTTAAAATCTCACCCTCTTACAACAATGTCGCCCAATAAATATTATTTTTTTGTAACAAATTATATTATGTCTTATTATTTTGTATCAATGTTTTATAATTTATTATTGATCATGTAACGAATTATATTTCTACATTTTTCAGAATAATTGATTCAATGAAACTTAGAGTCATTACCTAAATGAAAAGAATATTGTATGGAAATATCATAATCTTGTATGAAATACTACAGTATCAGACACACTAATAATAAAGCCGATTGTGTATAGCAGGGAACTGAAAGGGAAAATATCTAATGGAAAGAAATATGGTAATTGCATAAGTATTGCTATATTTTATACAAAAAAAATATTTTTTTTAATGTAATATATCTAAGAAAACTGCAAATTAAAGCCTAAATGACAGTAGATTATTTCCTAAAAAGGTCGACTAGTAATTATCACATTCAAAAAACAATCATTGACTGCCCAAAATATCGTGTTTATGTATAGTATATCCAAATCCTCCCAGTAGAATCGAGTAGGTAAAATACTGAAGCATTGAGTGTTAGTACTCTGCTAGGAGACAATGAAATGAGCGGCGGCCGAGGTGTCGCACCTCTCCCGCATTCCCTCAGTGCATACTTGATGTACCGCGACGGAGGACGGCGCGAGGCATAGGCGACAGCGGGTAGAGGTATACAATGTTTGAAAATATTGAAAGAGGAGTCTTAGGTCATAAATAAATTATGAAAAATATAGTTTTAGGCTGTGCTGAGGAGTCTTGGGTCATAAATAAATGGAAAATATAGCAAGGCTATAAAATGGTGAATTTTGAAGACTCACTCGATGGCGTAGTTGTATTAGGGTTACAATGCTAAAGTGTCAGGATCAAATTCCATGTCAAAGTGATATTGGATTCTTCTATTTATTATCATTATATCGTGGGACGGAACACATGGCGAAACGTGGGTGTCCTGGTAGCTACCAGGGAAACCTCTGCCTACCCCTTTTGGGAATAGGCGTGAGCATACTTTTTGTATGTATGTAAGGTTTTTATATTGCGATGAATGGCAAGAGGAGCATGCCATTCGCCTGATGGTAAGTGTTAAGACTGCTCATGAACAGTAGCAAATAACACCATGAATTCTAAAGAAATGCTTGGCATTCCCGTGCTCTCACCATCTTGAGGCATAAGATGTTAAGTCTCCATAAGTCCAGTAGTTACCCTGGCCACTATGTTCTTCAAACAGGAACACAACAGTGCATTTACACTGCTGTTTGGCAAGAGAAATAGACATTGCGGTGGTACCTACCCAGGCAACCTCACATATGAGAGACCTACAACCTTACTAAATTCGGTACGAACCTTCGGCGATGTGTGTCACACCATTAAAAAAATATTGTATAAAAACTTAGCGATCTTTCAACTCAATATCCTTCTGACACTTAGAACCTGTATTCCCAGTGGCACTCGTTCAATGGAATCAAAGGATTTGCGTTCATTACAGACGGTAATAATTATTGATGCGCAGTAGTGTCGCGCCGTGCCGCCGCCGCCTGCCGCAGGTGACGGTCAAATGCTTTTAGCTACACTATATTTTGTTTACATGTACAAATAACACTGTTTTATGAGATTTCGATTTTAGTTGTACTTGTTGAGAACGTGATTGAGGTAAACAACGTGTATAACAAGTTTAAAATAAATAAATGAATGAGGTCATTGTATTCGAAATGATGTATTTTAGATATAAAGTGTAAAGCATTAGAATTTGCTCAGTAGATGATTACATAATCAATAAATAGAAGGGATTTAATAGATATGAATTCAAATAAATGACAAAAGTAAGATTCCTTTCTTTGCGCCAAAAATTCGTTTGTCTTCAGACCTTCTATGTTACATAAAATCTCTTTAAAGCAAGACGATCAAGCTTAGCATAATTAGAATTACATCAATATTGCAATTAATATTTTCATACCAACAAACAAGACGTAATCACAACATAATTGATTCAAATCCGCCAACACGCGCGACATATAATTAATTACACACTAATCCCACATTAGCAATTAAACCCCGATTAGACAAACTACCCTACACTTGGAGACCGTGTGTTAATGGTCATCAATGATTCTCCTTGCAGCTCAAAATTCCATTACGGACGCAGATGTCAAGTTGGCAAGTTTGCCCCTCGGTTAACGAACCATGGCCTTATTAATTGATTTGCGAGGGAGGGGGAGGGATGGGGGGTAGGGGCGTTCGGAAAATGGCCCGCCTTCAAACTGAACTAATATGAATATTCAACTAGAACACAAGAGCTGTAACAACAAAGAGAATTAATATGACGCGTAACTTTAATGCTTTGATTAAGACGCCCGAGTATGCTGTGGATTGCGTTATTAAATAGCTGTCTGTTGTTGTAGTAATGGATTATTAATATTTCATAATTCATTTTAATATTTCATAATTTAATAAAAACTTATTTTCTATATTTTACACTGTCCTCTCTTTTCCTTCTCATGAATTCATTCCACAGTCGTCTGGCAGAAATTGCGTTAGAGCAATAAGACTACTATTTGTACGAATAATTTGTTGTTTTGTATTGTCTCTATAAATTGATATTCGTTTTTGTTGCTGTGTACATTAATGGATTAAATAAACAATAATAACAATATAACACTGAACATAATGATGGAAACTAAACTTCTGACTATAGATCATTCGTACAGTCAGTACAGTTTTTAGTACATAGATTTTCTGTGCCAATGGACAAAGAAAAAGTCTGCCGATTTCAAAATATCTACATTGAAAACAATTATAAATAAATTGTCGTGAAATAAGTGCATTAACCTGCCCCAATGATTTGGGTAGTGAATTGTCAGACCTCATCACTTCTTGCAAACTTTACTTGGGACATTAGATTCTTTGATAATGATTTGATTATGTAAAAATTAATTTAGAAAAATGAGTTGTAGAGACAGTCACAGTCCCTATTTTCCTGCACCTATTTCTAGATATCACACCATATCATTTCATAATTTAATTTAACACCCAATTACAATTTCGGCAAACACAAATTCGCCCAAATACTTGTCGAGCCGTGTGTAGTGTGAGGGTAGTTGCGGGACGCGGCGCGGGTCCGGGCGGCGCTAGTGTCGCTATAATCAGTTAATTGCATGAATAATTGAGCGCGTCATTAGAGTTGCGAGCAGCACGCCGCCCGCACGTCATCTCGCTAGGATATTGTGCGGGTATGTTACATAGTTATTTAATTAGGAATTTGTTGTAATTTTCATTTTGTAAATAATCTATTTTTGAAATGGAAAGTCTTAAAACAACGGTTACTTTTTTCTTAATCCTAAGTACATCAATAACCTTAACACACTTTTCGCATTGAAATAATTTGAATGGACATATTCTTGAAACTTCCAGAATAAATAATGTTAATTAAAGATTATAAAATGTCTGTTTTAACAGACATTTTTATGTAACGTTTACGTTACATATGTATAGATAGTGATAGATAGTGTCTATTAATGCTTTCAAAAATTTAAAACGGCCAAACAACATAGGTTCTTTTCATTTTTACAAAGCCCATTGTCCTTTCTATTTTTCAGCCATATATCTGATTAAAGTTTATAAATACTGAACCAATTTTTACACATTACTATATTTTTTCTTAACAAAACATAAATTAAATTACCCCTTTCAAAACACAATGCATCTTGGAAATATCCAGACCTCTAAAACAATTTTCTCGCAGACACCACATATGTAGGTGTTAGACCATGTCCTGTATGTACCGTATCACTTATACATTCAAACCGGTAACGACATTAAGCCGCACTACATAAACAGCGGCGCGGTAAACGTCGCCGCCCCTGTATCACGTAATTAGTGTCAATTTATCACGTTGCATAATTAATTTTCATTTGTGCGCGCCACACGACTGCCAGCGGACGTGTTGCACAATATACGGCGCACTGTATGATATGTTGGAGTTATTGAAATTAATATTAGGTTGTAAAACTGTAGTGCGATTCACGTAACTTTTTGAAGCGCCGATCAAGTTGCGGTACGGTTACAATTAAGTTTACGCTTTGGTACAAAATGGTATTCTTGTAAATATTTAGCTGCGCGTGAACTGCGCGTGAGCTGCGCGTCAACTGTACGTCAGACGTATGAAATTTGTTTGAAATTGACATATACGCGCAGCAGTAGAATATGCTAAAACGTTTGCGTGACGCGAACTTGGCGCGAGCGTATTTGACAGCGGTTGTCAAAATTACGAGAATACGAAAAGGACTGTTTTGATCGAAACTTAACCGCAACTGCACTGCAGTGAACTTATTTTAATACGTGAATCGCCCTACTGATTTAGGTCATTATGACTAAAAATATTTTTTATAGCATGTGATCGGCAAATAAGCCAACAGGTCACCAGATGGTAAGTAATCAATGCCACCTATGAAAATCCATCATGCTCGGATTATGAATGTGTTGCCAGATCATGAAATTGATGGGGAAGCGGAAAAAAGAAGAACGAGAAGAGGGAAGGGGTATTGGAAATCCAGCAATCTCACTCACCCACCGAAATGCGACTGCAAAGCTGTGGCTTCACGATCTCTTGTGAGACTGTAATAACACTCCGAACGAGCCAGCCCATACATACTGAGTCATGAATGATAGCAGCGTGACTCTACGGTTTTTACAAATACCGGGTATCTCAAGACTGCTACCGAAAACGAAGCCGGGTGGTAGTTTTAGTGGCTACAAACACCATGCAATTAAAAATTTCGCATAGAAACGCGACAAATATTTTTTATTATTTTTTAAATATCGTCATTTTTGGGTGGTAAATCCATAGTTCTTGCTAAAATAATAATTTAAACTCTTTTATACCTTAGAGTATTTATAAATAAAAGGATATACACTATTATTTTAGGTAAAAATGTATTTACCACCCAAATATGGCCATAGCAAAAAAAAAAAAAATATTGTTGCTTTTTTTTTGCAACTTTTTCTGTTGCATTGTGTCTGAAGTCGCTAAAACTACCACCCGGCTTCGTTTTCGGTAGCAGTCTTGATATACCCTGTATATCAGTTTTTTTTCAGCGAGGTGAGAAGTTTCGGTTGAAGCACACCAACGTAATATTTATACACAATTAAATCCAGCTCTAAAAGCATTCTGCTAATTTTGTAATCAACTAACAGCTTGAAACTAATAACAGAGTCGCGTTACTGATCACGCCGCTCGTCGTGACCAAGAGTACCGTCAAATGTATATTTAGTTAGTGAGGGAACTATATTTCGATGATTTATTCATAACGGCACGTCACACATTTCATGAAGCCGAGTATCAAAGGCGGCGCACAATCAAATAACGATCCCAGATACACTGTTGTCGTATGATAAATAATACAGGATATTCGATACTTTGTGCCTACTTTTTGTTTAAATTCTTTAGTCTTTTCAGATATCTATTGCAAGTTGAATTTTTATTTGTGGATCTTGTATCGGTTTTCTACGTTTTATTTCAGATGTTGGGCATTAACTTCTAAATCTATAGTTGTGTTTAAAACAATTAAAAATTAATTTTCTTAATGAAAAATCTTTGTTTCTTTTTTAAGGTATTATATGAAGCTAATATTGATCCTTCATTATCCTACTTGAGTAATTTAAACTTCCATTCTCACATATTGTTTTTCAACATTGTTTAATTGTTTATGTCGAAATATGTGAAACTGTATTGAAAAGTGTCACAATAAAGCGCAAATACCAAAATTGTTTTACAACAAATAATGTGATGTTTCAATTTCAGCTCATTACAAGGTATTTTCATTTCAGCGTGGGATTTTCCAGTTGGACGCGTAATATGAAAAAATATCAAAACGTCGTAACACTCAATTTGTGTACATCTTTATGATACAAATTTAATTCCAGTGTATAAAGGTAGGCGGGGCGGCGGCGGGGAGTGTGGCGCGGCGGGGAGAGCGGGGCGAACCTAATTGGCAATTTTCTCTTTACGCCATTTTTTTCAGCTTTTAAGGAGAAAAATTCGTTAATGCATATTTAATAGCCCTAATCGTCTCTCGCCGCTCACGAAATTATAAGACGCCGACGCTCTGTTTATTTGTAGCTGTTTTTAATTTTTCACCAAATAATTTAGCAATGAAATGGAATTTTACAAGGAATTTTAATATTCGAAATGTGCAGCTGGTAGCATTTTATTTATTGAATGTACAGTCACGAGATTTGGCATTGTCTTATCATCCAAAATAATAATTATTTTCAATATCGTATGGCACTTCTCGGCATAGATCACTTTACTTGGTAATATTTTACCACTACAGAGTAGTACGTACAAATTTTAATTCATAAAAAGGTTATAAAAAAATGTGATGTGTTCTACGACCTATGTTGCTCACTGTACAAGTAAATTTACTTTAATTAATATAATTAGTAGAGCATTTACAAAAAGATAATTAATTTTGTAGATTATATTAATCTAATATTTTAAGGTTTTTGAACTGTAATAATATTATATTTGATGTACTTGTAATTTTTAGTAAATATTATCGTATTTTTAGAAAACCATATTCGTATTAGACTTTTAAGAATTCGTATTTTATTACGAAAATGTATGTCTAAAAACGCGTCAGTATAACACATGCAAAAGTTACAAAGAAAAGGTTTTGAGCACACCAGCATATTGGTGGCGAAAAAAACCTCAATTTGGGTTGCACAGCATTTACTATGTACTGTAACCACTATAAAAAAGGAAATATAGTACGCGCGTATCACCCACATAACCGCCACTACAGCAAACATATGTAAAGGCGCACATAAGGTCACACGAAGCCTTCAAAGATGCAAAAGCCATGTGTTATTTACAGGGGCGCGTCGCAAACGCATTACCCGATTAGCAGGAGTCGGCGCACCGCTTGATATTCTCAGAGCCCGCCCCGCCGCGTAATTCCACAAATGGGTGTAACTCGAAACGGGCAGGTTTAAAATTGAAATTTATATGCGCGCATTATGCATGAGTCGGATTATGGCTGGAAGATGATCGCGTAACCGCACGTGCCTCTGTGCCGGCGGACACTAAGCTTTTATTGCGTTTTGTAACTACTGTGTTCCTTGATGTGTAGTAGTAGTAGTAATGAACTTGCCCATGTCGTCACATTGCAGGGCACAGGTCTTCTCAACAACCGGAAATTCGATTGAGAGGGCTAGTCGCGTTGTTAAGGACGCTTTTTTCAGATTCCACATTCTCAATCCTTTCTCATCTTATCTTTTAATAATCAGGAAAACGAATGTGTAGAAAACTGCATATGGTTGCAAACAGAATTTCAAAGGTATGCGAAACATCGATCCGAGCTAGCATAACGTGATTTACTTCGGCCTAGTTTCTCTGAGTAGTTAAGGAATTCCGTGACCTCAAGATATAAACGGATTGGACATTGCAGTTTTTAGTTTCTCCGGTATCTTTGGAAATTTGGTTTTGTTTTGTAATTTTCAATTAGTACTTTTATTTCATGCTTTAAAGTCATAGTTTTGTACTTTTATTAAGGGACATATTTGTTTAACTTGCGTGGCGCAATGACAGAACTGCCAGTCCTAGAAAGTGTAATTCGGTCCCAGTAGAGTTTTGATTAGTAAGAAGCAATAACGACTATCAATCACCACACAAATATCACTAAATTGAACTCCAACTCTTTTTGAAACCCATAATTTCCACCAAAACTGGTACCCAAAATCAACTCTTTCATGTGATTACTATTAAAACAATATGTATCATGCACACTGCAAACAAAACAATAATTAAACCACGTTGCATTCAACCACACGTCAGTACAAAATGATCCCTTTATAACGAGTTAATCGGCAGTGACGCGAGAGGGCGATGGTAACAGTTGTTCCGCAACCCTTGCCTCGAGGCAGTGTAAAAACTCCACCAACTATTAACAAGCAGGGGTTGAAAGGGAAAAAATGTACAGGGGATTTGTGGTTAGTTAATAGCAGATATTGGATAGGTATTTGAAATGGTGCGTGGGTGTATTGATCGCAAATTGTATCTTTTTTACAGGCAAAAGTGAGTGCAATTTATTTTTTTATTTATTCATTTTTACACATTATACAATTTAAATAGTGCAGGTGGACTTAACAACTAATGGCATTTTCTACCAGTCGACTTTAAGGGAGTGCAGGTTAAAACTTGTCTATTTAATATTTTCTATTTGTTTATATCCTTTATTGTACACTAAATAAACTTAACAATCAAACATTATGTACCAGATCAGTACAAAAGGTGGTAGTATCGGTCGAGGCTATTATTGACTACCTTGGAATGGACATAAGAGATGGATAAAAGAGAGTGCAGTCAGTAGTGTACCAGGAAAATAACGCTTGAAATATAATTCATATTGAAGGCTAGACGCACCATAGAGACTGCCAATAGTCTCCGCAAAAACCATGTATAGAATGTACTCTGTAGTAAATGCATCTTTATCCGCCGTGTTTATTAGCGTTGAGTGTTGACCTTCACAAACCTTAAAATCGATATGAAAATCGATACGCGAGAGGATAATCGAATCGGCCTAGTGTTGTCGGCTTTGCATCCGCGAATCCACCGAGTAATCCAAAGGAAATAATAACATTTGCTCAAATCCACGCCGGCTAATGTAGCGCGATTCCCAGCGGACTTTAAACTGCTTACGTTGGTTTAAAAAAGCCCCGGGAACCCTTCGGTAAGATGTTTGTTCTGCCGGTTTTATTGTAACATGAAGGGACTTAGGACCCGTTATGAAATATCGATTATTAAATCGATGAACAGGGTTGTAGAGGAAAGTGGTGAGCGATTGTTTCGTTTTGTAATTCAATTCATTTTTAAAACTTGACTATAGTATATTTTTGCTGAATTATGTTCAGGGTTTTTCAGTCCTTGTACATTATGACAGTCTTAGTTGTGTGACTATGACTGTTACTTATTATAGTGAACATTTCAAACGTAAATAAAATGAACATCCTAATAACGAAAGTTGATAATGAAGGTTGTTTATTATTTATTGAATCAAAGTTATTTAGAAACTTACAATTAGCGGGTTAAAGTTAAAAACAATTGCTCGACAAGGTTGCATTGTTAATTTAGCCGATGTCGTTGAAGCTTTGGTTTAACTAAATTACATTGATTGAGGAACCATTTATATTTTATTCTGAAGCAATGTAAAATATGTAAGAAATAGGCTTGCTTGTAAAGATAATTTTGTCTGCAGTTGCGGTACCTAATATTGGTTACTAATGTGTCAATTCCATTTAGTAACACGATAACAACAATAAACACTATTAACACACACATAAGGAAGTTGGTTTAATAATAACAAAGTGATAGTAAATCTAGTGAACATTAACAAACAATCTGTTAAAGTTAAGGTTGACATATTGAATGGTCTCGCCGCCGCGTTGTGATCAAGTCCCGCGGAATATCAACTAATAGTGCACCATTTATCAAATCATTACTTGATAACTCGGATGTTATTGTGTGTTGGTGGGCTCCCGTATTTATAGACTTTTAAAGCTATGAATAGCGTGACAAGAATGCCGTTCGCCTGATGGTAAGCGATACAACCGCTCATGGACAGCAATGCTTGCTATTCCACTGCACTCACTCACTCAAGATGCTAAGTCTCAATATGTCCAGTAGTTACTCTAGCTACAAGGTCTTTAAACCGGAACACAATAGTATATTTACACATTGTGGTGGTACTTACCCACGCAGCCTCTCACATATGTGAGACCTACCATTTATATACTATCAAGAATTATACCATTTCATAGCTTACATTGTGCATAAAGTATAATTAAATAGGTGTATATTGTAAATATATCTATAGTCATACATATTCAAGACTCCAGAAACCAAAAATAAATTTGTGGTGTCACAGTTACTAGACTTCAAAAAAATACTTCTAGATCATACAAACATTTATCTCATTCCAGGCTTAAGTCATGGCCTCTCGTTTTATACCCGGCTTCTCAACTGCGCCGCATGATGTATGTGCGTATACAAAATGTTTCTCATAACAATCGAAACTCATTTGTACCCATAATGCGAGTAAATTGAGACGGTAGCGTCGCATCGTCCGCCGTCACGTCATAAATTCTAATAAAACACACCAACCGTTATCAAATTAGAAAAATTAAAAGTGATAAATAAAGTCCAATTAAACTTTATTGCGTAAAAAAGGCATAAATTAATGCGATGAGACGGACGTGAAAACACGACATGCGACGCCGCTGCCGAGCGGAGCCAAGTGGACTAGCGGTGGGAATGGTCGATTTTTTTACTTTGTTTTATCGATATAAATCACGTGACATTGGTATTGCTTAATGAGAGTTATTGGATAAATAAAAATATTGGTGTAATATTTTTTTTCTCAATTATAGAATTTAATATTTGTTTTCATTTCTATTAGACTTACAATTTCTTAAAGCCACACAATGATTTTATCTTTTTTTTGCATAGGTCGCATAGACGAGCAAAAAGATCACTTGTTTGTAAGTGATTAGTTCCGCGTATGAACATCCACAATGCTTGGATCATGGATGTGTTTGCGGTCCATGAAATCGGGAGAGAGCGTGAAGGGAAAAGGTTTGGGGGAGAAAAGGGGTATAGAGCATCCGGCAATCTCACTTACCAAACGAAACGCGTACAACAAAGTTGTCGAGCAAAGCTGTCGCTTCACCATATATTAGATAATGGGTAGGCGATTTATGCTGAATCATGACTGATAATAGCGAGGCTCAATCACTGTATGAAGAAGTTGCTCAAACAATAACATGAATAGGCTTACATCATTGTTGATATAATACAAAAAAAAAACATTTACTGCAAATTAAAAATTCTGCTAATACAAACACTTTTTTTCAGGAACAACAGAATATAAATTATCGACAAACCGCCCGTACATCACTGTACAGCGTCACACGTGTGTTGTCTAATTACGCGCTTAAATTGTATTAATTAGAGCGCGCTCGTGAAAGGGTTGTCGGAATTAACGTGGCAACACTCACGCGCAGCTCGATCATGAGCTATACGGGTCATTTGAATATAACATTCATATATTATGATGCCGAAATGAATGATAGCTTTCTTGACTGACGTTTTTTTTTAATTTATTTATCGCAAATATATCATACTAGCGGCCCGGCCCAGCCTCGCCAGGGTACAAATAGATTTCTGTACAATAATATGTACGTATTATACATATAAACCTTCCTCTTGTATCACTCTATCTATTAAAAAAACCGCATCAACATCCGTTGCGTAGTTTATAAGCATACAAAGGGACATAGGGACAAGGAAAGCGACTTTGTTTTATACTATGTAGTATAAAACAAAGTCACAAAGTATAATATAAAAGAAATTAACTTTAAACCTTTGTTTAAAAAATATAGACATAGAAATTAAAAAAGAAACAATAAACATCCCAAATTTTTTATTGAATTAAACAATTCAAAAGAAAAATAAAAAATACCAAAAATATTATTCTTAGATTCGTAACATTTCTCTATACATTGTTGAAAAATAAATAAATGGTGAACGCTCGTCATAGTACTTCGTGCAAGTGTGTCGTATTTTGTTATCACCTGTATTTAGTTTCGAATAAGCGATTGCTTCGATCGGCGAGAGACAACTAATTGTCGCTGGTGGATATTACAATGGGGTTGTATGTGACAGTTTTTACGCTGGCACGACTAATTAATGGTAAGTGATATTGATGGTAACTGAGATTTGGTACAATATCTGTCCTAACTATAAATGCTGAAAACCTAATCCAATACTACAATTTGTAACATTCTCGCGCAACCGACTGAAAAGCATTCCGTGAAAAATTCAAAAAAACATTTAACATGAAGAAACGTTTCCGTAACGTAGTTCTCGCTGAGGAAACAGCATAAAACTAAACTGCATCACATAAAATGTGAATAATAACGGAGTGTAGCAACCGAAGCGATGGAAACATCAAAAGGAGCTATTATGAAAAATCGTAACGCGTTTACTGGGCGGACTCTTTTACATTATTCATGAAGTGAAATTGCTCCTTACGGGGACGTAGTTGGTGCTTGCGTGGGGGCCCGTGCCGCTCACTATGTATGTATTTATTTATTTTAAATAAATCTAAAAGTAAATTGTGTTGTTTTTGCTCGTGGAGTAAAATCTACTTTTAAATTATTAATTCGTAATAAAAAATATTTTTTCTTTGAAATTAAATGGGTCCGGCAAAAGAGTAAAATAAGTCACCTGATGGTAAATTATCATTTCCGCCCATGAACATCTACAATGCTTAGATCATAGATTTGTTGCTGGATCATCAAATCATGAGCGAGAAAGAAAAATGATGATAAAAGGATATGGTGACATTTTGTAGACTAACGAGAAAATATTTGAATATTTTCTAGTTTTGTTAGTCTTGATTACATATTCATCAATCTTTGTCAAGACTAAATTCTTCAAAGATTTTCCTTCCATCAGGCTGGTTCATAAATCGAATACAAAATAACATAACCTCTTATGCGATATCGACAGGTGACAAATGAATCACGTAGATCGAAAGTCTGTGTTACCACATTTGTCCCCCACAAAGCGTACTAAGTGCGTGCGTGTGGAGAAAATATTCGCCGGTACCTGTTCTTTCCGCCGACGCGTGTTATTTATACTGGTTTCGTGTAATAGCCGTTATTGGGGTGAGTCGCCCCGCCCCTCACTACTCGCTACATTTACGGGACTTTTATAAATAAAACTTATATTTATTGCCCACTATATAAATTGGTTTATATACGCCCACTACTTCAAACTACGTGAACCTTGGAAGAGGCTTATGTACATAACCTCACGTTTATAACTTCGGGTAGGCAGAGGTGACACTAGTAAACCTATAGCGAACTTTTCCGTCTTAAATGAAATAATGGTGAGGCTATCTCTACAAATATTAGTCTAGGATGTTTGATATGAAATTCAGATATTCTCTTCAGGTCTACAGGAGTGAGCAGATATCTGAAGCTAACACTTAAAGTGGATTAGTGGATACTTACTTCTTTTATACCAATCAGTTGAAAGGCAAAAACTGCTTTATATACAGTTTCAATAAGTAACTTAATATTTTGAAACTACCTTCAGGTAAGGTTTAATTACCTAAAATTTTGGACTTTCTCTAAATTTTTCTTAACGTAATGATATCTATTTATAGACTACCTCTGTGGCCCAACACTATGATTGCGAAGCTGTGGTCTGGGTTCGAATCCCGGATCAGGCAAAGTAAAATTGGATTTTTCTATTCATTGTCAGTCACAAGACGGGAATTTGTGCCCGATATAGCGATAGACTCGCGCCCTATCACTCACAGACGGAAAATACAAGGCAAAACGTGGGTGTCATGGTTGCATCTCTGCCTACCCCTTCCAGGAAAAGGCGTGAGTTTATTTATGTATGTATGTAATTATAGAGATTAAAGTTTATTGTTTAAATAAAACGTTTAATTTCAATTGGTAAATATTATACAGATTTTTAGATTTATATGTCTTAAGAATTCACAACAACTTTTGACAATAGCAAGATCATTCACGACTAATATGTTCCAAACAGCAACAGTAAAATATTTACCTGCGGAACGATATCACCCTTACAGGAGGGCGGCATAAGAAATCGAGTCACGAACGGACGACTGTCGCCAACCTAACGACTTTAAGGCACAAACACTCGTGATTGCGACACGACGCCGACACGACGCCGACACGACACCGACACGTTGCCGACACGACGCAACGACGACGCCTTAAGCCTTAAATGGGAAATTAGATTTTTTCTTTTTCTGTTAGCCAATGTGTGGATCTTGATTGGCTCTTTGAACAAATGGGAAATTATATATAGGGAGTTGTCGGCATTTGATACAGAGTGAAAGTGTAATATGAAGTAGATTGTTTGCTATGTTTAATTTAGAAAATAATAATGTTTTCGCTTATTTTAATTACAATAATTAGCGCGTAATTGTTGAAACATATTTCAGGATATACTTAATTGTCAACAGCGTTAATGTTTAAAGCCGTGTGGTGAAGATAAAGATCGTGTATAATGAAGATCGGCGTGGTGTGCGCGGTGCGGCGACGCTCCTCCCGCCTCACCGTAAGCAAAAACTCAATTATCATATTTTATACCTCATAATACTTAGGAAAGAGATATTCAATTATATAATTTTTCGTCTGAAAAGGGAATCCCTTTTCATTTCTCATTTGGATTTTTCTCTTAAGCAATTACGGGCTTGCTCCGGGGAGCGCGGGATTGGCTCCGAATACATTTCCACGTCGGCCGCGCTCGCCGCCTCGCCGCTCTAATTTATCTTTTAACAAGGAATGGAATGTTATGTTAACTTATGCGCAGACCGTGTTAGCTCTGTTTTCGTTTAATAAAAGTGTGTTTCGCGGATGATTTTATGAGTTTCGGCGAGTTATGAATTCGTTTGCGCGCCGAATAGAAATGAGCTCATTTCGCGCGGCCCACTCTGTGTGTTGTGCGGATTAAGAGCTTTATTTGTTTCTTATTTATATGCGGACGCGAATGGAGCTTTATGTTAAACAGCATTAGTGGCGGCGGCGGCGGCGGCGGCGGCGACGGCGTGGTGGCCAGTGCGCAGACGACGTCGCGTCACAATTTGCATGCAGATTCGCAAACTCACTGGAGTTTAATTCGGCGATATCGTTGTCGACATTAGAATTCAAACAAACGAAGTTCTCGCTGCCAACTCGATCCACTCAAGCGGTTCGGGCGAATTCGATTCTGGAAACTGTCGGATCGGATTCCGTGGAAACTCGCATAATCACATCGCGCGGCCGGGAACACAAATTATTCGTGCGCCGAAACTCCCTAACTTCGTCAACCCTATAAAGGGGGTAAAGAACAAAGCGGAACCACAATTGGCCGTACCGTGAACCGATCCTCTACCTGACTCGATGGAAGTTTTAAAAATGGCGGCTCTTTGATAGCAAACTCGATAAGGCCGCGCCCGCGGGACGCGTAAATGCAATTTGCAAGGAATCGGTCGTGCCTTTGACGTCGTGCGCGACTACCTCGTTTGAAGATTTGCTTGTTTGTCTCTCCGCTGCTTTGTGTTGTAGCTGTCTACATCAATATTTGATTACCGTCATATTCTATTGATTGCAATCGATGATACAACGCTACAAAAATACCTTCACACATGGTGACCAAATTAAGTAGCTCAACGATGGACTTATATGGTAATTATCACATGGATACACACATTTCGCCTTGTATGTTCCGTCCCACGATGTGACAGGGGGCGAGCCATATTGGTCACAAATTTCTGAATCATCATCATCATCATCATATCAGCCACCGGAAGTCCACTGCTGAACATAGGCCTCCCCCAATGATCTCCACAATGACCTGTTGGAAGCGGCCTGCATCCAGCGACTTCCTGCGACCTTAGTCAGATCGTCCGTCCACCTTGTAGGCGGGCGTCCGACACTTCGCTTGCCTGTACGTGGCCTCCACTCGAGAACCTTTCGGCCCCAACGGCCATCGGTTCTACGAGCTATGTGCCCGGCCCACTGCCACTTCAACTTGCCAATCCTATGGGCTATGTCGGTAACCTTGGTTCTCCTACGGATCTCCTCATTTCTGATTCGATCTCGTAGGGAAACACCGAGCATAGCCCGCTCCATTTCAATTTCTGAATACGAACTGATAATTAATACAAAAATTCAATATCACTTTGCCCGTTCCAAGAATCGTAATTCTTTTAGGAAGCACAAATTGTGTGCGGTACATAAGCGTTGAGTTTGTGGAAGTTATGAATGAGTCAGCATAATTTTTATTAAGTAAATAACTTGCGCCGAGGAGGGAGGACTCTTTCATTCCAACACGCCAAGTTTTCAGACTCGCCACTGAGACTGTAGGGTAACCAGGCGTTAGTGAAATGTCGTATTTATTGTACGATAAAGTAAATTTATGGAATGTTTGTGAAACTTTGTGTTTGGTTATGAAAATAATGGATTATTTCTCATACATACATACATAAAGTCACGCATTTTAGAAAGGGTAAGTAGAAGTGTGTTAGGGTGCGAGTCTATCGCCATATCAAGCACAAATTCCTGACTCCTGAGAGTAGGACAGTCGTTTCTTTTCAGAAAAATCTAATATCACTTTGTCCGACACAGGACCGCAGCTTTGTAATACCGTAGTACAACTGCGACACCGAGCCAGTTACTTCCTATGGTGTAAATATATCATGTGCCTCTTAATTATTTATCATAAATACCTGCTGCTTTCGAAAAGTCTAGTTTTATTTTATCAACAATAGTTTTAAATAGGTTCTACTAGGTTCTCTTCTACCTTCTACTATTTGAAAGTGACCTAGGGTGAAATATCCTACAAGAATAATACTTCTATACAAAGAACCTTTGACAATAGCTGCTTAATGTATTGGGGAAAGTAAATTCACAATTTCCAATCACATATCTTAAAGAAATATTATCATTTAAGAAATTTCTTTGTAAAACTGAAATACATGTCATTAATATTCTCTTTACTTTCATATTTCATGGTCACTCTATCCATATGAAATTTCAATGCAAATTGCGGGGAATGACAGAGCTCCAAACGCACAAATTACTTGCACAACATTTTAATTTGTTGTCGGAGTTGTAATTAATATGGGATGAATAACATTATATTGTGACGCGCCTCTTCTCTAGAACGCTTTGATTGATGGTTTCTTTATCTTATATTAAATACGGAATGACAAAAGATTATTTTTTTGTAGGTGTTATTGAGCTGAGTGTTACTAATACAATCAAGGCAATAATGTTAAAACTACAGCCATTTGGGAGTCTTTATTCTAATAATCCAAATCAGAACTAATGTAACAAAATAATTATGTTCAACTTTTTGTTTCTTGATAAAGTTTTTGCTTATTATTTATTCAATAAATAACGCTCAAATTTCAAACAAGTCGTTGACCATTTATTATATTAATTTATTGTAAAAACGGTATCTCTATATACTTTTTTTTATAAATAATACATTTGAAGACAATTGATGTAAACTAAATTTTATTTGTGTATTTATATACCAAAATTCTCCAATGACATGACATCAGACCGAAAGCAAACACAGTTACATAGGCAGGTGCGCGGTGTAACGCAATTACGGCGGCGTTACGATATCGTTACGGCGGCCGTTAGTTTCGTTACGTTAACGAGCGCGCCGCCCGATCGGCCGAACGTTGTTAGCCCAACTTTATTTAACTAAAACTATTTGTAACTTGTTCGTGTCATGGGTTATATAATATTGATTTTTAGATTATTTTTGTGTGTGCGAAAGTCAAATAGCGATACAGAGCGATTCATTATCTCCTTAGTTTTTAATTTAATGTTTCATCATCATCATCATCATGTCAGCCACAGTAAGTCCACTGCTGAACATAGGCCTCCCCCAAGGATATCCACAATGACCTGTTTGATGTTTACCATGGAAAATTAAAAGTCGTAAAAACCTACAATAAATAACTGGTATTAGTATTTATAATGATAATACAAAGCTATATTGATTTAAAAAAGAAAAAAACATCTACAGAAACTACGCTTAATCTGAAACTAAATCTAACTTAATACTATTCCAAAAAGCATCTCTAGGCATTCGACATACCCTGGTTGTCTTATTTACGGCACTCGAAACACGCAGGGGATGCCAATTGTTATTCCTAAGCCGTCTCCCAATTGTATTTGCTTGTTTACGACAAATCGAGCATAATTCGATTTAGAGCGACATTAGCATTACCGATGGATACTTAATTTCATTATTACATACATCACAACAATGGATATTCAACTTAGCCTGTACTTAATATCAAGATTATTGTATTCGCATGGGTAGTCATTTTACAATATTACATTATAGAAATAACTATAAAATGGATTTACGGACATTCAAACTTAGGCTTTCATACGTATCCTATAAAGATTGCATTTAAAGGCCACTTAAATAAATAAATACACCCAAAAATCACATACATAGTCCTGACCTACACTAAATTTGAATCTTGTGTTGTTGGTATCAGGAACTACGAGAGACTTTCGGCTTACAAAAACACTTTACTGGTGGTAGGTCTCTCATATGTGAGAGGCTGCCTGGGTGGGTACCACCGCAATGTCTATTTCTCCCGTCAAACAGCAGTTTAAATGCACTGTTGTGTTTCGGATTGAAGGACATTGTAGCCAGAGTAACTACTGGACATATTGAGACTAAACATCTATATGTCTCAGGATGGCGAGCGCAGTGGAATGCCAAGCATTGCTTTGTAATTCAAAGTGTTGTTTGGTTTTGGTACTGTTCATGAGCGGTCGCATCGCTTACCATCAGGCGAACGGCATGCTCGTCTCGTCATTAACAGCAATAAAAAAAAAAAACACTCAAACCCGAAACGAATGCCTGTGGATAACAGAAGTATTTATCTGGGTTCGGGAATCGAACCCGAGGCTCGTTGCTTCACAGCTAGAGCTAGCTACAGTCTAAGCAACTGCGTTACGGATGTTGTCAATATTTTTTTTTGTATGTGGTTTTCGCTTTATTTATATTTTACTTGTGTGCAATAAACTGTTTATTATATAAATAAATATAAGTCAGTATCACTGTTTGATTAAACGCGGGATATGAACCCACTTATCAATTAATCTCACGCCCAACTCGCAACTTAAAAACCTTTAAACCCTAATTGAAACGAAGCAGATTAAATATTTTGAATTAAAAAAGGGTGTAATTATCCTTTTGTTGTTTTGGCGCGGGCCCGCATGCCGACCGTCAAAGGGTTACAGTGGGAAGGTCGCGTTACCACTCAATCTTTACGCGTCGCCGAACTCATACTGATTTCATTTTTTATGACCACTCGTTTATTATGCAGGCGTGGATAATTGTGGTGAAATGGCCTAATGTTTGATGAATTTCAGTTTGATTATACCACATTTTTAGTCCTCAACTTCTCCGCTTAAATGTTACTAAGTAGGTACCTCTATTATTAGAACGTTATACTGCCTCGCTGAGTCAAAATATCATTATAGAGAAAAAATAATAATCATCATCAGCTGATCCGCGTTCACTATTAGACATAGGCTTCTCTTATGGCAGAATGAAAAAATAATGTCATGGTTCATTTAACTTAAACACTATAATTCTATTGAATAAGGCAATTCTTCTATTACATGACATAAAACCTAACAAAAGACATTAAAACAAAATCTGTTTACTTTAAAAGCTAGTAAAAATCAATGAACACTAAATCGTTGTCCACTTGCGATATAAAGCGGAGTTCACAACGCACGCGGGCGGCACGTGCCGCGCGTATTATCGCACAATATTGTCAAACGCCCGCAGCGACGACGGGACGGGGCGTCAGCTACCAGCTATCAAATTGGGCGAGGTTTGTAAAAAATATCAAATAATCGGTATTTGTGTGTTTTAATGGTATGGTGCAACCGAATGGTTAACACATTTTATGAATACCTACAAACTGGGTAATACTTGGTAATGTATTTGTTTTTCCATAAAAGTAAGAATGGAGGAGTCAAAGATTGGAATAAGGAAAAGTTAGATTTTGGGCCAATTTTAATCGTAAATTGTAAGTTAATATTTGTACGATGATGACTTTCATTTAATATAATTTTTATTGCAAATAATTTCATAAGGGCAGTTGAAAATGTTCTATATCATAATAAAATGATACGAACAAGTATAAGACTTCCAAGCAGTTATTTTCATTCAAATAAACGTTTTATTAACCACTTAAATACAGCACTCTTAAAGAAACACAGAAATCAATACCCATCAAAGCGATACACTCATTTAACACAAGCCCCAGTAAATTGCTCATCAAATGTGATTCAACAACAAAATCAAGATCCAATTACAGTACATTTACCATCAATAGGCTCTCTCGTGCGTTCAAAGTCACGTGTCCTTCATTCACGTTTTGTTTATACAATATTCGAGTCAATTTAGCGTTAAGCAATTGCGACGATGGGGACACACCCCTGCGGCCGAGAGCGTTGGCTTTCTGCTTTTTTAATCGCTGATCGCGGCGGGTCGCCGCTCGCCGCTTTTATTTATGGCTAATGTAGACGCGCCTTATTGTCCGAACGATATTCGGTTGTTGATTGGAATCAGTTCCGCTATTAAATCGCTGTTTGTGTGACGTGTTTACGTTTTATGGTGTTAAATGTATGGTTGCGTGCTCATTGACCGACGAAAACATTTTATATGGGTTGTAGAGGACATTTATTGTCATTTTATAAATGTTGAAAGGGTAATAAATGGAAATGGACACTTTAATTCGGTTTTAAGGATTATAAAATATGATTTCTGGCTTCTTTGTTAAATATTGCCTAATATGACTTTGTTATGCTCATAACTTAGCTTTTATAAGAATATGTGTCTAAAAATGATGCATCGTAGTTTTTATAAGCAACACCATTAAATTATTTTTAAGCACAAATACCCGGTGGTAAGCTCACATCATTTTAATCGAGAAAGTCGCTAATTTATTCAGAGTCGGGGTAGTCAACTGTACTCACTGATTATAGACAGAATAGGTCTTGAATTAGGCACAAAGACAAACCCCCTGCAAAGGCATTGAAACACTATCAACACCGGTAGGATTGATAAATTATCTAATTACTAGCTGTCCGACCCAGCTTCGCCAGGGTACAAGTAGATTTCTTTACAATAATATATACGTATTATACATATAAACCTTCCTCTTGAATCACTTTATTTAAAAAAAAACCGCATTCAAATCTGTTGCGTAGTTTTAAAGATTTAAGCATACAAAGGGACATAGGGACATAGAAAGCGACTTTGTTTTATACTATGTAGTGATTAATAGACAAGCAAATATTGCAAGGATAGACGGAAATATTCCTTATAGTGACCCGGCCAGCACAGACCGGGTGCAGATACATTTTTTTGAAAATATTGCATGTTCATCATAGATAATATAGGACTTCAAAGATGATATAATTATTCAAATTGATCCAGTAGTTTCAGGGCCAAATCAAGGTATACAAAATATTAGTGTTAACTGTAAACTAACCTAAGATCTTGCGAAAAAGAAGTACGAAGGCGTATAGGTATGGCCAATAATGCAATGACTCAGCTGCACAAAATATGGAAAGACCGCAACATCAGGAGGAAAACAAAAGTAAAACTAGTCAACTCCCTAGTCTTCTCCATATTCAACTATGGATCGGAAACGTGGACCATGAAGAAAGCCGACCGAGATCGCATATATGCTTTCGAGATGTGGTGCTGGAGGAAATTGCTTCAGATTCCGTGGACTGCGTTCCGCTCCAACGTATCCATTCTACGCGATCTCCAAATCAAAACCAGGCTCTCTACCATCTGCTTGCGCCGAGTACTGGAGTTTTTTGGCCATATAGCTAGGAAGGACGGAGATAACTTGGAACAACTGGTGATTACTGGCAAAGTCGACGGTAAACGTCCGAGAGGCAGATGTCCCATCAGATGGTCGGACCAAGTCAGTCGACCCTTAGCGTCAAGTTTCACGCTGCGCTCCACTATGCCATGGATAGGAAAAGGTGGCGCTGCGTAATCCGGTCAAAGATTCCTCCATGTTCAGGGGATCACGACCCTCAGCAATGAGGAAAACGATGCGAGGAGGAGGAGGTAAACTAACCACGCAATATAACGGCTCAGGCAAATATTATGAGGAAACCTGCATACCTTAGCGGTTTGTATGATTTCTATGGTATGTATAGTCCGGTCTAGTGCGGGTTGCACAAGGCCAGCGTGGTGGACTACATGGCTTAATCATTCTCAGTCGTACTCTCGATTGTGGAGGCCCTTGCCCTGCAGTGGGACGTAGACTGATACAGATAGACTAACATCATGATCTAGCCCAACGCACACCAAATCGAAGCTCATAAATAATAGTGACAAAACAAATGGCACATAGCGTGACTCAATGCGCAGAACAATAGACCGGCTCAGTGTTCATTAATGGCATTAATTAATGTTTAATTGAACCAAATAGAGTATCAATTTAGCGGACGGCAATTGGATCATGCATCCCGGCTCCGCCACACGCTAAACACAAATGGAATACATATACGCGTCAATTTTCACATGGTAATGACGCGTAATTTTGTTATAAGCGCTTAATGTTGTTAATTAACATATTATTATCACTTGCAGATAAAAGTGCTGGGGAATTTATTGGTTTTTCATTTTGCATTGGTATTTAATTGTGATAGTGTTATTATCTAATAATGTAGGTAATATGTAAACATGCTTGCTACTTCTTTGTTGTACATTGATTACATGATAAAGAGCATTGTGTCTTTAAAATGTATATAGACTTACATAAAATAAATATTTACAACAATTGATTAAATGATACATATATTATTTGATTTCATGTATTTTTTGTATAATTGTAAGTTGCGCATATACTACATCAGTGTACCGTCCGTTTAGCAGGAAGAAGTCGGCAACGAACTACGAAGTGCGTCTCAACCGTTTCATTAACAACATTAATTACAGTTGAATTGACTTAAATAGACATGCAATTAGTAATACCACAATCAACGCGCTCCTACTAGGAACACTGGCCAATGGGCACCGGACCGACTGTATTCAGTACGTTTCGTTGATACAAGGACATTTAATTAAATGTTGTAGATTGAGGTTAATCATAATGATTTTTATGGGTAATAAAATGTTAATTGCGATGTTATTTTTGAGTGTCGCTGATGAAGCTTTGGAGATGATTGGAACAAACATGCTTTTGGGGTATATAAATATTTTGATAGTTTAAGGTCGGTGTATTAAATAGTCGTTTGAGGGATAAGTTATAGCTCGGTTGGTTGATTGCTCTTGCAATAATAACCATATAGCGTTTCGATATCCATAATATTCATTATTTAAAGAAACTTTTCTTGTAGAGGATAGATAAAAAGGTAACAAAACTAATGCATAAGGTAAGTGTGAATACTATATACACGGGAGCAACAAAATAATTACACCTTAACTTAACTCAACCAAGATCAAGTCATCAATATATTGATGAAGGCTTTACCCACAAATCGGGCTAAGCAGAGGTAGTGTCTGCCGATTATAGTGGGATACAGATTTCACACTTATGTAGAAGTTTTAATAATCTCCTTTAGCCAAAAAAAATCTGGTCAACCCCGTCAATAATATTACTCCTTATTGACTGATATGCAATGATGGCATTTATCATTCTGTCTACATCAGAAAGAGTACAATATCGTACAAATAAACGTACGGGCAACACAATTAGCTGTCGTATATGGGATTAACTGGCGTGCGCGAATTAGCGAACGCGTCCGCGTCGACAAATGCACTAACCAACTTATTCCACGACAGCGACGCACACGAGCAGCGTGCACTCGCGGTAATGTCGTCGCTTTGAACTAACAAAAATATACCTAACCTATGCACAATGCATATGCTCCATCCTCTATGAAAAAAGCAAGTCGTCGTGAGTATAAGACAATACACCTCCATAGATCATCCATCATCTCTTTGTTTTAAGTACAAGAAAACTATTGCTGACTGCGCTTCCATGCTTCACTAAACACTTACGATTTGGTAGAGCTTTTTACATATAATAAATTACATATAATTAATAAGATACATTTAATTACGACATAACGATACATGAATGTAATTTCGTTTTATTATACATACATTTCTTTTCTAGATATGGTAGAAGGTGGCCAATGTTATCGGGAGCTAAAAAAATAAACTACAAGAACTATTAATGTACTGCAATTACACATGTAGAAAGCAATGTTTCTGATAGCTACATTACTAATACGGAGATGTGGAAGAAGAATGTGAAGAAAAGTGATCTGCCATTATGTGGGATTAATAGTCGGGTAGTGAGGGAAATAGGCGTTACATATACCACATCTGTATCAGCCCATATACGTCCTACTGCAGGGCATAAGCCTCCTCTGCAATCGACAGTATGATTGAGAGGGATTAGGTTATATAGTCCACCAGACTGGCCTTGTGCGAATTGGCAGACTTAATTATAAACCTCCTCACATTATGTACAAATATGTTCCCTTTACAACAACAAAAAATAACACTACCAAACGCGTGAACCTCAACGCGAACGCTTCCAACATTGGTGTCGAAGCGCAGCGCAAAGCGTACCCATGTAAATCTATTTGTCATATTATTACGGGCAATTAGAGCGGCATGCGGGCGCGGAAGGGTTGCGCGAAACCGCCCGCAACAGTTCCGTACTAGGTCTCGGTGCTCGGTGCAGATACCAAAGGGGGAGAGAGGGAAAGGGACAGGGTTTTTGTAGATTTTTTACGTAATGGTAAGGTTTCTGATGAAGTGGCTGCAACGCAAGTGATGGGTAGTGGATTGTCTAAATAACTAAGAGAGAGAGATAATTGTGTTTGTTAGCGAACTGAAAGTCAACCGAGATGACTTTTTTCATATCATTATAGTTGTATTGCTTTTAGGCAGACGCAGGCGTATAATTATCAGATTGATATTTAGTCTGCGTATTTTTAAACCATCCTTAAGGTTTCTGAGCCAGGTTAATGTGTTTTTACGAAACAAGGAACTCAAGGTTTTGCCGTATGAAGACATTGTTAAAATTGTTGATCCTAAAAGGCGTTTAACAAAACACATCGGGAAGTTTTTAGCAGCATTTATGCGTTTACTAGAGCAAAATAATGAATTGCTTAATTATATACTTTTATCTATGATAAAATATACCTTTTAAACACCAAGAGTTTGAACCTTGTCCCCCACCCCTTCCCCTAACTGCGGCACTGCACTGTCGAGTTCATTACACTGACTAATTGTACCCGCCTGGCGGTTAATCGCGCGTTTAATTAGATTTCACAACGATACCGTTTTTGAGTACTACTTAATGAATTAAATGCTTGATGCAGACATGAAAATAACTAAATTGGACTGAGTCACTTTTAATTTGGGTCTCGTATGAGTGTGCAAAACAATGTACAATATGAAGTGAATAAGTTAAATTATAAGGAATATTTGCTCTTTCTCTACAAAGATATTAAAGGAATGTATTGTAAGATAATTATTCAATTCAAACAACATTTTAGGGTGATGACTAAGAATAAAAAAAATCTAATACAAATTCCTTCTTCTTCGAACTTCTTCGACTTCGAATGCAACGTTATTGCTGCAATATATTTTCTTATGAAAGTTTCGCAAAGTATGAAATAATCCATAATTCAAGACCCATAATTGAAGAAACACACAAAAATTAGATGCTTATTTTAGCCTAGATGAAAAACTAGTCAGAATATGTATGTAGCATCATCAACCATACAAATTCATTCATGTTTTTATATTCAATTTAAAACAACCCAGTATCTATATAGCTTGTTCAGAATACTCCATCAAACTAGCACTGTAGGTATCGACCATCAACCATCTCGTTGTCATTTCGAGTCAGTATAAAAAAAACAAAAATCTTCCTGAAACCAAGGGCGAATCCAGCTTTCAAGCCAGGAGGGGTTCATGTTATTGTCTTGTCGTAACACAGGGTTCAATTTCAATACTCGAATTCGTAATCATGATTTTTTAAAGTTTTTACAGACACCTTTTGGCATTATTTATCAACATACATATAATTTATTGTACTTATAAATTTGTTGATAACAAGGTTATAAATACATTCTGTCAATCTGGAGCCAGCCCAGGGGGGCTCATGACCCCCATGACCTCCCCCCTGGATCCACCGTTGCTTGAAACCCTTGCTCGCCATCTTAACAAATCACGTCACACACAACCCTAGGCAACACCACACCAGTAAATTAGTAATAGGTGAGCAAGTCACAGACTAACTCAACGCGCCTCGTATTGCCGGCACAATTGGCGCGATGACGCGCGACCGCGTGTTATTGCTATCACAGCTCGTGCGAGCGTAATTGAAAATCGGCCATCGTGTTGACTTTACAGTGCTTTTTGCTTCAAATTACACCCTCGCTGTGCGGTCTTGTATGATAAAACTGTTTTAAAATATTGGTTGAAATGTTGATTGGTTTAAATTGATTGAATTAGACTCTGTATTATTCAGTGGAATTAATTAATGTTGGGAGAGAAATTTTATATCAATGAATGGCATGAGCACGCCGTTCGCGTGATGGTCAGTGATGCGACCACTCATGGACAGTAGCAAAACCAAACAACACCATGAATTACAAAGCAATGCATTTCATTGCGCTCGCCATCCTGACACATAAGATGTAAATTCTCAGTATGTATGATGTAAGTAGTTACTCAGGCTACAATTTCCTTCAAACCGGAACACAACAATGCATTTACTCTGCTGTTTGGCGGGAAAAATAGACATTGCGGTAGTTACTACCCACGCGGCCTCCCAGATATGACAGACCTAACAAAAACATGACAGAACCTGAGAGAACTCGAGCATAATGCTAAACGTCTTCGTACTTATATCAAAAATTAAATTTTCTTTAAAAATTACACCCATCATAAAAAAATATTATCAACGAACTACCCAAAACATAAATTTCTAAAGGAATAAAATTCCTTATCTTTGCAAACTCCTCTTGAATTGTTTATCTGAACAATAATGTTACATTCCAAGCATTAGTAAACAAAACAATCGGCGCATCTGAGGGCGGGGTGCTATAAGTCGCAGGCGCCATAAGCTCGGCACATATCGCATTAACGGCACTTCCGGTCCGCCGCCGGACGCGCCGCCATCTTGTTTGCAACGCTAGCCCGGGTAGTTGCTTATTTGTTCCATTTCGTACGATTTAGATACGCTCACTAATTTATTGTGGAAGACAATTTTAGGAGATATGGTCAGTGTTTAGAAATAGCCGAAATAATAATAAAATCTTTTTTCTACATTTTCTCAACTAATTTGAAAACTGTGCTGTAGCAAGGAAAGACCAAAAAGTAATAACCTATTCATTAACCCTTCTCAATTGAAATATTGTTTATTGGCGAGTTTTGCCCTACAGTGGGAGTTTATGGGCCGATATAAAACCCACAAGTACTAATAAAACGACGCATTATTCACAATACCTATACAGGCACAAAACATATATATATAACCAATATGCTTTGTGTCTTAACCCCGATTTTCCTACAATAAACTATCCTTCCATCACATCAGCACTAAAATCTGTAATTAACTTAGTGTTTCGACGCAGCTTACAAGACAAAGTGAGTAATCGACGAACAAGTTACAAACTTAATATTGTGAGCGCAGTTAACCTCCGGATCATTATTACTCGCAATTAAACTCCGCTTGATTCGATTAAAATCAATCTTTACTGAAACTTACTCGCGACTCGATAAACTCTTTGTGCGTGGTGCAAGTCAAGAGATGCGAGAGATTTTACTGTACCTTCAGTCTCTCATATGTAAGAAGCTGACTGGGTAAGTCTATTTCTCCCGCTAAACAGCAGTGTAAATGTTGTGTTGTGTAATGTGTTCCGGTTTGAAGGATATTGTAGCCAGAGTAACTACTGGACATATTGAGACTTAACATCTTATGTCTCAGCATGGCGAGCGCAGTGGATTTTTTTATTTTTTATTTTTTTTTCCATTGAAAATTAATCAACATTGCACTGCGCTCGCCATCCTGAGACATAAGATGTTAAGTCTCAATATGTCCAGTAGTTGCTCTGGCTACAATGTCCTTCAATCCGAAACACAACAGTACATTTAATCAGTTTTGTGTCACGGGAGAAATAGACATTGCGGTGGTACATACCCAGATGGCCTCTCACATATGAGAGACCTACCACCAGTGCTTTGTAATTCAAGGTGTTGTTTGGTTTTCTTACTGTCCTTGAGCGGTCGAACCGTTTGCCACTAGGCGAATGGCATGTTTGTCTCGTCATTCATGGAAATAAACAAGATGAATTTGATGTGTTTTTGAACTGACTTTTAAATGCTGTTAAATAAACTAAATGAGAAATGCCTTCCCATCTGAGTTCTAAAAAAAAAGAATAACTAGATCCAAATGACGTTTAAAACCTTGTGGATTCAATTAATTAATTTCTTTAGGTTTTCATTCCGTTTATTATTGTGATGTGCTATATAAACCTGTCTCTATATGATATCGTCACTAATTCGATGGATACAAAATGTTTTTGTATACTTTCCAAAACACATTAGCTAGAGATGAGAGCCTTCAATCCTGTATCCTCAATCTGTAATTAGAACTAATGTGTAAATCATTACTTGTCTCATAAATATTAGATATTAAGCATATTGTTGTAATAAAATATGACATCATGACCTAAATACCAAACAAATCAAATGTAGTTTTGAAAACCTTAGCTCATAAAAGTTACAATTATTTTGATCGCGCTATGAAATCGATGATGTAGGTAACAACTGGTATTATTAGAAGATTAAGTATAATATTAATTTATATTTAATATTTCCCTCTTGAAAATAACATACTCCTATATAATTACAAATGTGATTTGATATCATACTTAGTTTTTCGCAATCTAATGATAGATCTAATTCATTCAAAAATATCAGCTTAAGCATTAGAACCGTACCCTTACAACTAAACCTATTACTAAATACATTAAAACTAAACTTGTAAGCTCCATATTTAGAAAAGAAATACTTATTAAAAACAATAATATCTTAATCATGAATGAATATGTCCTAAGAATTTACAATAGCCTGTTTGCTAAGTAAAACATATTGTGTATTCTCCGCTAGTTTCTTATAAAATCCTTACTCATAACCATAATTGTCGTTTATTCACTTTTTTATTGTGGAAGCTAAATCCTCTCATTGTTTGTTGACGACGACATCGCGTACAATGCAATATAATTAAAGTTCATTAGAGCGGTACGGCCGGCGGTTCGTTAATCAAGTAATTGCCTTTACGGACTTCATCTTGGTACTGATAGTCGCGTCCGCTGTGCGATACCCGCTACCCGCTTCTATGATCTAGCTACTGTCTCGATACTCTTCCCGAAACTTCTATGATCTACTTACCTATGCCATACCCGTACATACTACGACGTGTGTCATGTGAAGATAGTAGCTGTTTCCACGCTTGATTTGTACCGTCTACGAAGCGATACTGTCTTTAACGTCTACCCGCACCTTAGGTACCGATAAACTTATAGTCTGTAAACTCCTTCTCCAACTTTCAAAAAAAAAATATACTGGTCCGGTATACAATTATCCCGGCCTGCTAAGATGTTTTTTCACACAATTTTACGCTCTTTTTATACATTCTACAATTGACCTACTATATATATCGTCTACCTGTACGTTCTATGATCTACCTACAACCTCTATCGTCTACCCGCTACGCCACTCGCTAGTCACCCGTGCATGACGACACACACAAACTGGTGTGATTCAACCGTTCACAGTTCAACTATATTAAACAAATGATGCATAGTAGTACCGTTTGATTAAGATAAATAAATTGCTTGGGGCCGGGTTAACTCCGCGTCAGTTAAGAAGCAGTAAGTGAGAAGTTTATATTATGCTTTAATATCGCAATTGAGTTCAGTTAAAAACTTAATTAGGTTGAGTTGCAATACCGCTTATGAGGCTAATTTATTGTAATTTAAAAGTTTTGAATAAATAATTTAGTTTAATTATGTGGGCTAATGATGAATGGCACAAACATAAAATAAATTGACGTAATTAGTGTTCCGAGAGTTTTATTACTCTTCCTAGAGTTGTGGGGTATAAGTGAAAATATTGTGCATCTGCACATTTGTAAAAGCATGGGCTAACATCCTGTTTGTTTGGTCGCAACTCAACTAAACCTTTGGGTCACATTTGCATTATAGACAAACCTTTATGGTTTATAAATTCTAAAATACATACTGAATCTGTATCTTTGTTTTTGTAATCACGATAATTTAATGATTTTTTAAAAATAATAAATATCTTGTGCTGCTCCCAAGTCCAATAGTTATTAACTTCGTTCAAAATTGGTTGGTAAGAGTTATAAATAGCTTCTACTTTTCGTCATAGACACTATTGTATTAAACCAAGTACTCACTGGTCAAACGGCGAGAAGATGTGTGGCGGTGGCCGCTGCTCTGCGGACGCGTCTCGAGATCCCGCGCTACCCACCGACGGCGCTGGTGAAGCGCAGCTTGCTTCCGACCTAAATAGATTAAATATGGACTATGAAGTATATTTAATTAATAAATTACTAATTTAGAGCTTTGAAGTCGAGGTGGAACGTGTTGTTATTTATATAAAAGTCTCTTAGATTTACGCGAATGTTACACATTGAAATAAAACTATTATTTACGGATTTTATCGCGAATTTAGTTTAATTTTTTACATTTTTAACTTCCCGACGTTTCGATCACTTTACAGCTTTCGTGGTCACGGGGCGGACTGAAGACTTAAAAATGTAAAAAATTAAACTAAATTCGCGATAAAATCCGTAAATAATAGTTTTATTTCAATATATAAAAGTCGTAATTTGATGGTATTAAAAAATTGATAGAAGATATTTGTTTTATAACTTCTAGTCATAGTTTATTAAATATTTATTAAATATTAAATATTTATTAACATTCATATTTGTAAGCCAAGGACGAGGTCACTAAGTTTTCCTAAGGAATTTACATAATATTAAGCCACCAGCAGCTGACAAGTTTTTGCCTCGTGATTCTCTAAATCTTAAAACTGGCATTCATGATGGCCTCACATCAACTATTATCTGAAATATGTATCTTAATGACACAAAAGTTTCATGATATAAACTACCCCTACAATGATATAAAAGCAGCATCTATGACCATACAGCCATCGATACCTGTCGAGTCTAGGCGACCTGTTTGGCGATCGGCGCGGCGAACGCATCGGCGAGCGGCGCGGCGAACGACGCGGCGAGCCTGGTGTCACGGGCGGCGATGTTCGAGGTGACGCTACACCTGATACGGGCGACGCTTCGGCTGAACCTCGGGACATGCCGCACTCGGAGGAGCCCTAGAGTAGTAAGGAACTATTGAGAAACTACCCTAATCGAATATAGTCTGTTGTTAAATGTTGGGCAAAACTTTGTGGCTTAAATATCTCTTGGTATCCAGGATTCCTTTCCATCCATCAGCCAAAGGAAGTCCACTGCTGAACATAGGCCTCCCCCAATGATTTCCACAGAGACCTGTTGGAGGCAGCCTGCATCCAGCGACGTCCCGCGACCTTTACCAGGTCGTCGGACCATCGTGTGGGTGGACGTCCTACGCTGCGCTTTCCGCTACGCGGCCTCCATTCGAGCACTTTCCGACCCCATCGGTCATCAGATCTCCGCGCTATGTGCCCTGCCCATTGCCACTTCAACTTGCTAACCCGGTGGGCTATGTCGGTTATTTTAGTTCTCCTACGGATCTCCTCATTTCTGATTCGATCTCGTAGGGAAACCCCGAGCATAGCCCTCTCCATAGCTCGTTGAGTGACTTTGAGCTTCCTAATAAGGCCCATAGTGAGAGGCCACGTCTCGGTGCCGTAAGTCATCACTGGCAACACACAACTATCGAAGACTTTCGATTTAAGGCACTGAGGTATTTTGGACGAGAAGACGTCGCGTAGTTTCCCGAACGCTGCCCAACCGAGTTGGATTCGACGATTGACCTCTCTCTCGAAGTTGGACCTGCCTAACCGAACTTGAAGTTGTTGACGAATATGTCTATTTAGGACAAGGATTCCTTTACGAAAAGGTAAATCTAGTTTTTATAAAGATTTTGAACATAGTGACAAGACGAATTGATCAATTACAAAATTCGCTTCATTTAAGTTGCTAGGTGTTTTGGGGGGTTACTCTATACTCCGAGACGATTACGAATGTTCGAATATCGTACGTAAAACAGCAAGAATATGCTTTACAAAATGTTCGAATCCTGTATCGGTCGTTGTAATAATAGACGAAATTTGGAGTTAATGATAGGCTTCATAGAAAATAATATTATCTTATATGTAGACGTTCATCGTCCGAACATTGGAACTTCATCTCTTAGCACAGAGTAACCCCCCAGATTAGTAATTCTATATTGATTAGGTACTATATTGATTATTCTTTACAACACGAATAACGTATTATATTATGTTGCTATAAATACCTTGTCATCAGCGGGGTCTCTTTTGGTCATAACTTCCGCGCCTTCCCGTTTCCTCTGTTCCTCTTTCAACCGTTCCGCTTTTCTCCATTTAGCTCGTCGATTTTGAAACCATACCTGATAAGAAGAGAGATATATATTCAGTACACATAAATGCATCTCCACAAAATTATGTTTCAATTTGATATCTGTTGGTTATTCTTGAGACTGATAACGCTATTTTCACATGAATTCTATTACAAAATCCATATTCAGTGTGATCACATACCGAAATAGCTTCTCAACTTCCATAAATCATATAAGCCATAATCATAGACCACACTAAGTCCATAATAGCGGAGCTGTCAACATTGGAGAATTTAATAGCACGTCATAACTACCCTATTTTGTTGCACATTACTATAAGATTACAGATCATTCGACACACCAGCACAAGGGTTTAAAATCCAACTTACGTCAACATTTACGCAAGTCTGATTTCTTTGCTACAAGAGGTCAAGTTATATTGGTGTTGCGACAAGATAACAAGACCTTGTTTTTAAAAGGAAATGTACTACGGCAAAGGTCATGAATGTTGGGCACGTTAAGTTGCTTAACAAAATACGACAGGGCCACATTTGCGCTGCAATTTTCGCAATTCAGTTTTAATGAGCTCTTCTGTTGTGAGTAGTGGTTGTGGGACTGAATAATATGATGCAGAAGGGATAATAGGTAAAGTATTATGTATATTAATTAATTTTAATACGAGTTGGAATAGTTTTTTATAGAAGTGATGTTTAGATAAATCGAGACATAAAGACGGCTTTATTTAGTTTTTTCTTTAAGAGATACTTACTGCAGATATTCAGAAAATGTGAAATAATATTAGAGTTTCACTTCTATCTCTAAAAATAGAAATCAGTTTCATTTCTATTTTTAAAACATTATCTAAAAGTATAAGCCGTATGAAAAGTTATTAAAATATTGCACTACATCTGATGCAACTGCTCTATATTTTAGAATCAGAATGATATATGTATTATTTTTAACATTCGCACGATAACATGACCGCATCTGATCGCATCTGTAATTCTTTACAGATTTAGTTACTACCGAATAGCGGACACTACACGTTTACACCAGCTTGCCTGTATTTTCAGTATTAACTACTACCAAATATTTTGTATCCCTTCTGTTTTTTTTACTCTATAGTCTATGGCCGCTAGAAGTTTGAACGAGTCCGCAAAGTCCCTCGCATACACTAAGCTAATTTAGTTAAAATAATAATCCTACCATAATCCGACGGGAGCTCTAATAGTTTTTATCTGCGAGGGTGGAATTAATATTTGAACGTGTCGAGCGCCCCTTGACTCACATCTAATGCTTATTATGCCTTTATCGACCTACCGCTTGGTTGTGTAAGTATTTTTATGTTTTTTGTAAATTATAATGGAGTTATGTGGTTGTTTGTCTTTAATGACAGTATAAAGTAAATTTAAAAAAAACCTTTAGAATTTTTTTTTGTTAAGTAACTAAATTAGATATATTTTTCTACAATTATTAAAGGTTTGTCAAATATAATAATTCTAAATTAAAGAGAATTCCATTCAGGATTCATTCATAAGTTAACAATGTAAGTATGGTTGTGATTGATAAGGTTATTTAAAATGCCCAAAAACATATGTATATTTAATTAAGCTATACTTATACTCGTAGTATAGTACCTCTACATATTTATATGTATACCTATACTATGGTCCAGAAAGTCTTTTCTAAATAAAGCCTAATTTATCAGTAATTGAGAAAACTTCAACAATATCCTTTTGTACAAAATCGCAGACAAACAATAAAATCACAATTCAAACTCAACAGAACAGCTTTCAAAGAGATCCAACCCCCGCTAAGTTGTAACCTTCCTAAAACACATGTTAACATAGAACTTTGTCACTTTTAACTCCAAATAACCAGTATAAGTTGACCTGCCTCGCCCCCTTAATACCAACCAAATGCAACAAGACAGGGACGGGGTAGTAAGTAATCGCGGCTCAATAGATATTTGCCCTGTCCACAGTCTCATTATTAGGGGTGTTGCACAGTAGGGGCGCGGTAATTGCCTACAGTGCGCTGTAATAGATGAGTGTTTGCGTTGCAGAGCTGTGTGCTCTCCGCTTAAATAATAACAAATATTGTTTAGTGTTGAAGTGAGAACGATAATGACTCTTTAGCGGGTGGTCGGTTAATTGCTTCTTTTGTTAATGTGTATCACAATGGGTGGGATACAAAAGCGATGTGTGCAAATTACATGAATTGATAACTAAAAGTTATAATGAGTGGTTGAGTTGCGTTGGTCATAAATATTTTATATTTTATACTCATTTAATTTCATTACGATTTAAATATAATAACAGCGGTTTGGTAGAAGCTGTCCATACGGTGGGATCTAAGTATTTTAGACCTCGCCGTAGAGATAGACCACAAAAACTCTCGATCCACACTCTAGACCTCATGGCCGAACGTCGATCTTTAGCGCTGCAGTCTTCCGTTGACGCCGAAGCATATCGGCGGCTCAATAGACGGATCTGGAAGTCCTTGCGACACGATGTCCGTGCTCACAATACTGTGAGCATTAAGGAGACAATTGAGCGGAACGGAGGCTCCAAAGTGTTTGCAAGAGACTTGTCTATTGGGCAAAGCCAGTTGTCTAGGCTGAAGACGGAAGACGGCCGCGTGGTATCGACGAGGGCAGAGGTATTAAGGGAGATCGAGAGGTTTTACGGACAGCTTTACACCTCGGTTGCCAAACCTGCTGTTAGCTCGGCCGAAGACCCGAGAGCCGAGTTGATCCGACACTTTAGCGATGATATCCCGGACATCAGCCTGTGTGAGATTGAGATGGCCCTGAAGCAACTTAAAAATAACAAGGCGCCGGGCGAGGACGGAATAACTTCAGAGCTTCTGAAAGCGGGCGGAATGCCGATACTGAAAGTCCTTCAGAGGCTCTTCAATTCCGTTCTCCTCGAGGGCTCAACGCCAGAGGCATGGAGCGGGAGCGTGGTGGTACTGTTCTTCAAAAAGGTGATAACACTTTGCTGAAGAATTATAGGCCCATCTCGCTCCTGAGCCATGTCTATAAGTTGTTTTCGAGGGTCATCACAAATCGTCTCGAACGCAGGTTTGATGACTTCCAGCCTCCCGAACAAGCCGGTTTCCGAAAAGGCTTTAGTACCATAGACCACATCCATACGCTTCGGCAAGTTATACAAAAAACCGAGGAATATAACTTGCCGCTTTGTTTAGCGTTTGTGGACTATGAGAAAGCCTTTGATTCGATCGAGACTTGGGCTGTGCTACAGTCTCTCCAGCGGTGCCATATCGACTATCGGTACATCGAAGTGTTGAAGTGTATATACAACAACGCCACCATGTCGGTCCGAGTACAAGATCAGAGTACGAAGGCTATTCCACTACAGAGAGGCGTGAGACAGGGAGATGTCATATCTCCGAAACTGTTCACTGCCGCGCTGGAAAATGCCTTCAAGCTCTTGCCGTGGAAAGGATTCGGCATCAACATCAACGGCGAGTATATCACTCACCTTCGGTTTGCCGACGATATTGTCGTCTTGGCAGAATCGCTGGAAGACCTTAGCACTATGCTCGAAGACCTCAATCGAGTCTCCCAACAGGTGGGTCTTAAAATGAACATGGACAAAACGAAGATCATGTCGAATGTCCATGTTGTGCCCACCCCCATCGGTGTTGGGGGCTCGACTCTTGAAGTTGTTGACGAATATGTCTATTTAGGACAAGTGGTCCGGTTAGGCAGGTCCAACTTCGAGAGAGAGGTCAATCGTCGAATCCAACTCGATTTGGCAGCGTTCGGGAAACTACGCGACGTCTTCTCGTCCAAAATACCTCAGTGCCTTAATCGAAAGTCTTCGATAGTTGTGTGTTGCCAGTGATGACTTACGGCACCGAGACGTGGCCTCTCACTATGGACCTTATTAGGAAGCTCAAAGTCACTCAACGAGCTATGGAGAGGGCTATGCTCGGGGTTTCCCTACGAGATCGAATCAGAAATGAGGAGATCCGTAGGAGAACTAAAATAACCGACATAGCCCACCGGATTAGCAAGTTGAAGTGGCAATGGGCAGGGCACATAGCGCGGAGATCTGATGACCGATGGGGTCGGAAAGTGCTCGAATGGAGGCCGCGTATCGGAAAGCGCAGCGTAGGACGTCCACCCACAAGATGGTCCGACGACCTGGTAAAGGTCGCGGGACGTCGCTGAATGCAGGCTGCCTCCAACAGGTCTCTGTGGAAATCATTGGGGGAGGCCTATGTTCAGCAGTGGACTTCCTTTGGCTGATGGATGGATGGATGATGATTTAAATATATGTAATCAATTTTAAAACAAAATTTATTTATTTTTAAATGTCGCAGCACATTCTAATTTCTACAAGGTAAACTTAACTTAAAAAACAAACTCATTTAACCGCATATTAACTCCGTAAAATTCCCTAATACCCCGTCGAACACACGTCATAACTTAAAAAGCTACATCACCCACTTAAAAGTTAGCACTCGGTAATTACGTCAGCGCGCGGTAATGTTTTAAAACACTTCATACACGCTCTTAACGCGAAAGTTAACGTTGCCTGTGGCTGAAAATACGTTAAGAAAACCGAAAGGAAACTGTTTAAGTAGCGCGGGAATGTTTCGCGAGTCGCGGTAAGTGACAGCTCGCGTGTTAAGGCCAGGTCATCAGGGACTATTTATACCGTTTTTTTTTTCATTCCATAAAACCTTCAAGGGTACTTGAACATCCAACTGCTAGGCAAATGTCTCATCTTTTTTTTATAAGTTTCGGTTCCAAGCAATTTCAGGCTACATAGGCTCGAATTTTTACATATCACTATTATTTATTTTTCAAAGGTAGAGTCTTGCTTTAGCTCATTTAGCTGTAATTTTAACGTTTCATTGAGCGAGGGGAATTATCGGATATCCATTAGCATGTGGTAGGAAATTTGTATTCGACTCCCCAACAGTGAATAGTGCCCACCATAGTCCGTAAACGATGGCGGAAACTCGTCTTTTTGGTTTAGAATTCAGCTTATATAAATATATCAGCAATTATGCCTACCATCTCTCACCGGATGTTATTCTTTGGAGATTGAGCTATGCAGTATGCACATTATCGGGTAGGTAAGACATAATGATGTTATCATGCTCTTAAAATATAGCTCCACTAAAGAAACTAACCTATCTAATTATTAAGTTAGGTAGGAAAGTAGCTACACTACAAATCCAGCCCCCACCTTACAAGACAGTTAACACAAGGCAGTCACCTTAACCGTAATACAATATTAAAGCAGACAAGCGTCGGCGGCGTTATTAAAACGCTGTAATGGCGGCGTGTGTAGTCTCGTTAATTCGCCGCCAACTTTTTAATCTTTTATGCGGAATACGCCTCAACTCTTTCAACATCCTTCTAATTTTGAGTAATGAACTGCTGTTTAGGAACGAGTTTGTGTGTGTTTATTTTAGTTTGTAATTTTGTGGAAAACGCTATATGATTTTGATTGCTGCATGTCTGACAGTTTTCTGAAGAATACGTAGTGTTGTCTGTATTGATAGGAGCAATAAATTTATCATTTTAGCAATATTTTGGTACATTTTATATATTCCCGATTTATTTACATAAGACACATTTTTTTATACGACTGCAATACCACCTTTGTTGAGCCATATGGTAAGACAACGACCTGTTTTCACCACAGCATATTATTCAAGTGCTTTAAAAAAAACACAACGCCCTTAAAAATAATCATTATTACACTGTTTACTATTACGTGTGACACGGCTAAATTAAAAACATACTTTGATAGTTTTTCTTTGATCGCTGTACAAAAGCCTTAACATAACATACTTACTAAAGATAATTCAAGAATTATCTGTATTACAGGCACGAGTAAGGCTCCTACAACCACTAAGGCTAAATAATACGAAACATTCATTAATCTTTTAATACCATTAATGTTCGTAACCCAAGCCGATCTACACTTTCAAATTAACTCGCGCTAATTCGCATACATACGTTCCCAAAACAAATTACCAGCTAAATCTTCCAACGAACCGTATCATCATACATAATGTAGTATTTATTCCAAGTCTGCCAATCAGGAACACAGGGCTCGAGTTAGGTGGATACTAAAGTATCCAGGGCCCTGCTAATACATCCGTCTAAATATGAAAGCGGAATATCATACAATCAGTGGGTAGATTGTTTGTCAAAGAGGCATTTGCGAATAAAGGAGAGTGTTTCTTATTTCAGCGTGTCAACGTAAAATACGTTTAAGATTCATATTCAAAAAACACTGTCTGTGACGGGCGTCCTCTATAATCAAGATAATTATTGAAATTGCATAGGCCATGTAACCTAGTACAGGTTGGCGGAGTCATATCATAAAAATTCATACAAATGGTTATCGTTCATTTCCATTTACATGACATTCATTTTCAAATACTGTTGCATTAATATACGATATGGGACCCAAACAATAATTCACCCCTATCTGAATACCAGCCTGTCCTATAACGCAATATACGGTAGAGAAGTTGTAGCGTTAAGTTTTTCATCACATGATTAGGAGCAAATTGCTCCCGCCGCCCGCTTCCCGCGCCCCCCGCCCTCTCTACCGACTCCCGGGATCCAGCAAATCTTTCTTTATCCCGCCTAACATCTGAAGCTTCTTAGCCTCGATACAATGATGTACAAAACGGCTTATGATATATTTGAATTTACTGTTTAGTGCTCTTTGGAATAATTGATGGTTTGACGAATTGATGTAAGTTTGTATGGTAGCAATCCGTGAGTTTTTGAATTTAAAACATTAGAAGATTAATCTAGAGACATTCAACTTTATGAACCTATATTCCTCAATCTTAAATCAATTAGTTTAAGTAAAATAATTATCATAAAAACCGTAAGGATATTTGGTATATTTAAATATGTAAATAGAAAGACGCGAAGTATTTTCATATAGCAAAAATGTTACCTCTAAATTTTCTGCCGTCTATACCTCAATGTTATATGTATACTTACGAGTATATAATAACAATTAATAGGGTATTTATCCATAGCAATTGGTATAATCAATGAATAGATCAACAGTAAAATTTGTACTAAAGTAGGTTTAAAGTAACTAGTGTTTTTATTCCTTAAATCCTCGTCCATAGTTTCTCTCATCAGTGTAATAAGATTGCGAGTGTGGCTCACAAAACGGCGTATGTACTAACACATTTACCAGCACGTTATTTTCAGGATCATGTTGATGGCTCGCGTTGATTACCTAACTTACTGAGTAACTTACTGCTCTATTTATTCATCGACTTCAGTAAATATCTACTTTAAAATTTGTTGGCACAAACAATTTTATTGTGATGGCAGCCTTAATGTTTGGGTCTAGCTATCTCCCGCGATATTTTCCGCACAGTTCGTGGCGTGATGTTATATATTATTATTCCACGTTTTTTAGTTTGAAACCACGTTTTGGGAGTTCACCACTTCATCAATCGTATTTATCACTAGTAGAAATATTTTGTCTTACACATTCCACCCCCTACCGCTTTATTGTGACCAGAAACGTGAGTACCTTTCCTTAGTAATTCAATTATTTATGGCCGACTCCTTCCTATATCCAGCAGTGACTGCTATTAACTTTTCATCACGTAAACCGTTTTGAATGCAATATACACTCTAAAATTTTACAATATCATGGAAAATGTAAAGCTTATTTCGTCCTAAGCCTTTGCACTTAAATTACATTCGTACAACTGTTGATGAAATGTTAATAAAGAAAATATGGTATAAAAACTAAGATCAATAACAGTAAATATTACCGAGCTTACAAACGTCACGAAAGGAAGGGTCGCGGTTGATCCTACTGACATCCCACGCGGATTGAGTTGCACTAGATTACAAACAGTCGTTATCTAATTATTTATAACTAGAATTATATTTATATGAAGGAAAATTAGCTGAGGAATTGTATTAGCTGTAACTATTTGAAATATTGTTAAAAAAGTTTTAAAACAAATATGAATGGTTTTATCAGAAATAGTCTTTGAATGACGCTTTCAATAAATTGCTATGGGAAATTTGGGTGAGACTTATGTTCAGCAATAATTATGACCATTATTTCAACTATGATGAAATCCGTAAAATTATAGTTATATTTCACTGTGTTACATTCGCGTAAATCTAATAATATAATCTATCTAATCTATTAATACAAAATCATCTTACGTTAATACAAATACCTACACATAATTCACCTCTAAATAAAAAAAAACTCAAGAGCCACTTGCGTACCGTGCGAGCCGGGCGCGAAATTACAAAGCAATTGTAAACAAAAGAGTGACATATTTCGTTTTCACCCCTGATTTAATTTTCAGTACGAAAATGATTGATAAAGAGTGCGGCGGAGTGGCTCCTCGCAGTCGAGTGCAACTGAACACCAACAAAAAAATACGCGGAATATACGGGAGCTGAATTGAGACGGAACTGCTGCGGTCATTTGGATTTTTTTAATATTTTAGTAAGGATAGTGTAAGTGTTGTTAAAAAGGAATACTGATTGAAATGTATAAAATAGTAATTGACTACGTGTCTAACTTATTTTGAAGAAAAGCTTCATGAGTAAAGCTGCACACGGTAGACATCTCGCAATTATTCAAGTGGTATGTGAAGTCCGCCGTCTTGCAAAAGGGCAGAGTGGTGGACTATAGTCTAACCCATTTGTATCGAAATCTAGATTGTAGAGAAGTCCCGAGCTCGGGAATAGGCGATTATGGACTTATTCACTTCAAAACATGTGACCTTGGCCTAATTAAACAGCTTATAGAATACTGCTCACAATAGAAGTTACTAACTTTTGGAAGATTAAACTTTCATTAGTAAGTTTATGAGCATATTCATGATTAAGTTTTAAAATAAAATATATTTTGAATAGGCGTGAACATCAAATTAATAATCTTATTATTACAAACGCAACATTTAATTTGTAATAAGTTTTCATGCTTAAAATGTTAATTAATTAGAATTTAAGTCCTTTGATCTAAGTACTGTAAACTTTAGTTTTAACTCCAATTTAAAAACAAATACTAGGCAATTAATTAGGATATTTTTAGAAAGATATAAAATTATGTTTAATTTTTTAAATCAGTTTAATAAAATAGTGGTGTGTTAAAAAAACATACACCCGTATTTTTCATTCATTTTGCAAATATACGGTTCGACACGACGTGACGCGTCGTTAGCTCTTGTCACACGGCGGTAGGGTTGCCTCCGCCGGGACCCGTAATTGCTTTAACAAAACATAACTATATTACTTTTTGAAATTTACACTTCCAATGTAATTGTCATTATATCTGATGCAATTTTATGTCATAATGTAGCAAAATATTAAAGGTTGTGGTATAAAAAATATATTTTTTTGTAAGATGGTTGCAGTATGTTAACTGTTCTTCTTCTTCTTCTACCTGGCGTTATCCCGGCCGGTGCCAGGGTCTGCCTTCCGGTAATTCTCCTCCATTTCGCCCGATCTTCGGCATCCTCAATAGTAAGGCCGTATATTTGTAAGTATATTAACTGTTATTGTTATAAAATTTTATCACTAGGAAGTACTCATGATACTTCTCATAAAATAAGCATTAATTTATTAATACCGTAGAGTCGTCCAGACCGTCATACTATGTATAGATAATTAATACATACTACAGATGTTAATAAAGATGACACTAAACATGTGCGATTTAAATATAAGTGTGTGAATTTGATTGATATAAGTGCTTTGATTAAAATTATCGTCACGTTAACGAAACAAAGTTTCTATAGCTAACTTCCCGATACAAGTGCCACTTATAAACTAAAATTACGAAACACATTCAATATTTTCATTATCAACATTTAACTAATAAGTTTCTTTTGTTTTACGAACACATACTTAATTAAAAATCAACACTAGAGTGAAGGATGCTTCAGCCTAAACATTTTTACAATAGCCATGTTTGTGAACAAACAATAATTAAGTAAGCATTAATAACAGCCCTGTGAGTTCGAGAGGCGCCCTCTAGCGCCGAGAGAGTGCTATTGTGTTGTGTGTTGTTGCGTGTCGTTGTGTGTTGTTACGTGTTGTTTACACGCTCGACAGCGACAGCCCTATTGTCTAAGCGAGTGTAGGGCCCTGTGTCAATGTCATTCGGAGTGAGTTTTGATTTTTAGGTATTTGTCGGAGACAGTTTTTATTGAGTTAGCTAATGGAGCTTTTATTGAGAAGATACGATGTTTATAATTGGTATCAGACGTCGTATATTTCAATCCGTAGTGATATCAATTGGCGACTTAAAATAGTGTTGTATACTAAAGTTTGAATTTAAATTAAAATTCAATTTTCCGAGACTGAACAATTTCCATAAAAATCCATAATAAAAAAAGGTTCTGAATATGTTTTTAACCAGTAAATTAAGTGCAAGCCATAATCAGTAATTCTAAGTAGATACTATAAAGACACACCAATTGAAATACAATTTCATATTGTATTTTACTAATGAAAATTTTGGTTTAATTTCAGCACCGCATTCCTTCCCATTACATATGTCTGTCGTCAATGATAAAATTCCATAATATCGAACCTGCTAGTTAGCCGGCAACATTCGCATCGCAGGTCCCCGCCACGGCACGTAATCCAATATGTCTGACAGCTTCTACTGAAGCTTCCTTTTTATATTTTTCGGGCGAATTATCACCGACACTCCCCGGCTGGACGAGGATGGGAATCAAATTGAAAGCCGACTCAATTATATTACCCGGCTTTGTAGGGTTGCCTGTGTCCTGTTGTAATTTAAACAATTACTGCTAGAGGTAGATTATTTTTTCCGGAAGTGTTTTAGTAGCTTATTGTAGATCATACAGTAATCAGAAATCCAAAATAATAAACCGATACTCATCGTTGACTTGATACCCCAATATGGGCCTTTTGAGTCATGCGTCCCGTGCTTTGGGTTCTTATCTCTTTCTCTCTATTCGCCTGTTCATCATCAGTTTTTAGAGTTTGTCACCTGATTTTCGGACAATATGGCAGAAAAACTCAAGGATTTTCCTCAGACAAATTTCGGAGTGCCTCGGGTTCTCATCAGCATGAGTTCTTCGAGAAACTTATACAAAAGGTAACAATTTTTACAGAAAACCCTTTAGGATGGATTTGTTTCGATGGACTAGTGAGATTTTCCAAACATTATGAAACATACATCTATAACAGCTCTAATAATAGGCTCTTTTAAATTTAAATCTAATAAAGAAAGAAATGAAGGTATCAAATGCCAAGTATTCCAGCTTTAGTGCTCGATTTCATAAAAATACGTGCCGCTGTCGGTCCATGTTTACAAAAGTGACAGAAGCTCGAGTATCATATCAACAGCTAGATTCTTTTGTGAATAGTTATGGTGTACAATAAATGTGATTTCAGCACTCAAAATTCGTCGCTGCCTCTCTCTATACTGTTAGAGCACTTTTGCAGTTCATTCTCGAAATATAGACCCAGCGTTATTCTGTGTGAAAACGAAAAAAATGCTTTAACTTCATACTGCCACGTGGAATGGAACAAATATTTTGATTATTCTTTTTCTGTGATGGGCAAATTGCATAGAAGCATTGCCTTATTTCTAGTTTCAAAGGACTGTTTCAATTGCTTCATCCCATCACAGAGATAGGCCGCCTATTTTAAGACTAAAACACAATCAATTGAAGACTTACTTCTTGATACATTAAAAAAGTTAAAAGTAATAGTGTGAAAGTCATTGCTTATTTCATCGCGTCCTTAAACAAACACGAAGTATCAAAAATCTTTTCCAACAAATTGCATACGCGACTACAACGTTCTCACGTAAAAACCTTATTCATATTCAATTTCACTTATATCCATAAGAGCATACGAACATTTGAATGCATTTGCAAAATTACCAGAAACAGAGCATCTAAGCTCTAGAGTTTCACTGTCTGCGACACCCCTTAATCCCAGTAGCACGTGCCGAAGGTGTATACGGGGGTGTGCGGGCGAGCGGCGGGGCGCGGGGGACTGGGTAACAGCCTCATACCGTAATACCATTCCGAGATGAGCGACTTAAACGCGTTACAGACCACCAGCACAACTTGACCCGTCTCTGCCGTCCAAACACGACCGCACCGAAACGATATCGGACAAATTGAATGAACTATCAAAGATCAAAATCGATTGGTCACTTGCACCTCAATTGTTTCACTGGTTTTGCCAAATGGAGTGCGTTTTGACAATGGTCCTGTTAACTAATGGAAGTGGACTGGCGGATCGAGGCGGTCAAATTGGATAGTGTCTTACGTGTTACGCTGGAGATGTTTATTGGCGGGCTCGTTTGATGGGTGACAGTGGCGGGTGATTCGTTTGCAGTATGTCTGTCAGGGAATTCAAGTAGACTTTTGCAAACGACCGATTTCCTTCGTTTGCAGTCATAAAGAATAAACAATATTCGAAAAAATGTGTGAATAAGTATATAATTAAAACACATTCAGTTTAAGATATTCCTTGCGTAGGTAATTACACAAATATGTCAAATAAGTAAATATAAATGAACATGCTTGTAAGGTTGCATTTAAGGTTGAATATTATTTAGGAACTAGTCAACTATTTTCTTATTCTTTCAGTGCTCAAAATATCAAAGGACAAATAATAATTGAGTTATTTTAGACTTTAATCTGCCAAAACCGTGAGAACAATCTCCTTTAATAAAGCCGGCTAAAATATTATAGAAACCAGCATTAACACCATCGTAAATACCTAAATTTCGCCGACCACAAAACTCTTTTTTATCATAACACTTATCCAAATTGTATATTGGCACACAGTCGCAGTTCAGCATTACAACTGGGTGAATTTCACATGGACATAAATAAAACAGGCGCCGGCAATTTGCTTAAAACCGGAAGCTGCGCGGCATAACCACTTGCTCTAAGGGTATCAGTGTGTTACTTTTTATGTATTCATAACTTTGAGCCTCGGATTCTAGAAAATGCAATCGGTATGGATAGTAATAACTTTGAATTTATACCGGGCAATATTTATAAAAGTATTTAATTGAAACCATATATTTCTTATCATCCCAGTAAAATTGTAAATATGTACAATATTTGAAAAAAATCGAGATGACTTTTTGTCAAAAATCGGGAATTCACTTGGAATAAAACTATGATTTACGAATTTTATCGCTGATTTGGTTTAATTTTGATCTTTTTTTAACTTCCCGACGTTTCGATTAGTTTACAGCTTTCCTAGTCACGGGGCGGACTGAACCTTGAAATTGCCTTACAGGGTCAATCACTTTCTACTTTATTTTTTTATTTTTATTACTTAGTGAAAAAACATTCGAAAGGTGCTTAAAACAATATGTCAAGTGTCACCAGAACAAGGCGCGACGTGTCGATAATATTCGCTAAGTCACCCCGACGTTCCATCGTAAAACATATTTCACTGTGTAAACGTCGAACGCACAGCTCCGCACCGTAAATTTCACCCTGAAATGGCTTTTATCGCATAAATTCATGTAATATCGGAATAACATCATGATTTTATACGAGAATGGATTTTTATGCTGACATACACGCAGTCAAATGTGATTAATAGAAAATGTTGTATGCAATTAATTTAAGTGACTTGGTTTTCATTTCGTAATATTTGTATTTTATCGGAATGTGTATTTAATGTTATATTCTGATATATTTCTGTTTCTTTTTTATGGCAATGTATGACGAGGCGAGAGTGCCAATCTTTTTTTTTTTATAATGTCCCGGCATAGTGGCGGCATTGCACCTGGTGGTAAGCGCTAATGCCGCCCAGGTAGAGTATCCATTATATTATTATTATGCCGGCCTGCTAAGGTGCCTCTTCACACTACGGCGGAAGGATCCAGGATTGTAGGAAGGAGGGAATACGTGAGAAGGCAAACAATTCCACAGCCTGACCGTGTGCAACTCCTCCTTTTGTTTTTCTTTCTGATTAATTTCGATACGGGTTAAAGACAAGCTAGTGTCCCTGAGAGACTCGCCGAGCTCCGGAGCTCGGTGTCAAATCATTGTGTGCCACTGTTGATCCTGGCTGACAGGAGTTGCAGTGGCGGGTGTGAGGGCGGGAAAGTCTCTTGAGCCTGACGGTGCGGCATAAAAAAGAATTTGAGAACCGTTTGGTTCGTCTGATTCGTCTGATGGTAAGAGACACGACTTTCGTTCAAAGGAGAACACATTAGTCCATTTCCACTGCTGCTTAGCGGGAGAAATAGAATATATACATATCAGTGGTACTTACCCAGGCGGCCTCTCACCTATGAGAAACCTAACACCAGTAAAATATATTTGTTTACAGTCTGACCGTAAACAATGACCTCTAGATTAATTCCTTCAGGTTGAGCACTTCACTGTGTGTAATTGGTCTCCACTACCGCAGATTGTGTCCAACTACATTGAAGACATTACAGTCGAAGCACCAGATTTTGTCAATTCTGGTTGTGTTAAAAAAAACCTACTTCGTTTTGTACTATTCGTAGACCAGATGTCTCATGATGGTGAGTTATCGTTCTTTTTATATAGTTACTTAGTCATATAAAAACACCTGATGCTGAAGTATTTAGCTGGCTAGATGAGAGAGACTCACCTGCACCCTGGCCTCAGTGAGGTTGATCTTGAGCGCCAGGTCTTCGCGCGTGAACACGTCGGGGTAGTGCGTCTGCGCGAACGCCGTCTCCAACTCCTCCAACTAAAAAATTTTAATAAATAATGATGTATTAGACCAGTGGTTTTTAATCTTTTACTGAGACAATTCGACTAATTTCTGTCTAGCCATTGATCACCCAATTGGTGACTGGCTTGGTTGTATGTTAATACAGTACCGACATTTAAATAAACAATGGGTTGTTCTATATATCCATTATTAAAACATGTATAATTTATTTTTAAATGGCCTTATGATGGCTTCATGCAATACTTGGGACGCTTCCGGGGACCAAAATTGGTTGACTGGTCCGTGTTTAGGACTGAATAAAAAAGAGTTGAAGAAAACTTAAATTTTGCTGACTATATAAATTGTAAGCCGATAAATTTAATTATTTAAATAACTAAATGTTATGCAAAAGTAAACATAAAATTACCACTGATAAGTTAAAATCTTTTTGTTTTAAGTAATTTGAAATTTCAAGCCGTTTGATGTCCTGACCCCACACTAATATCAGTATCAGGAACTAGGAGACTTTTCGGTCTCACAACACCCAGATTAGAAAGAAGTATTTGTGATATAATCGCTTCAAATCAAAGCAACTTCGGGACAAGGGAATTTAGAATTATAGGTTCAATTCGTTTTCAGTACATTATCATACCTGTTGTAGAGTGAAGGTAGTTCTATTCCGCCTCTGCTTCCGGCGCACGAACGTGTCATCGTGGATCGCCGGGTGGTACGAGTAGCTCGTGTCTGTCAAGAATATTATTGTGTTATACAAAAATCACTCATATTTCAAGACATAATGTAAAGATTTTGAAATTTCTCTAAGCTATGTTTCGGATATTATTGGATTGATGTGCTATAATAATATTGTGTTATACATTACCAGTATAATAATCGTATTCGACCTCAAAAAAAATCATGGTGCTGCTAATAATTCGTTACATAAAACGTGGAATTTCGTAAGTATTTTATTTATTAATGGCCAAATACTGGAACGTAACTTAAATATAAATGGCACTTAACTACGTTAATCCCGATTAAATGTACTGGCTAAGTGGGCCGTGCGCTGTTAAGAGCAACTTATTATTTGAATGGCGTTCCAGTATTCGGGCGTTAAGGGCTTCCAACGTAGGTTACACCACATACAAGGAAGACTATAACAGGTTAAGTTGCGACGTGTCCTTTAATTATAGGAGAGCACATCATGCAAATATATTTTTTATGCAGTAGCAAAAGAATATTAAACTATTAAGACTTTGAATTTGAAATAGAGTAATGTTTTTTGCCCAACATAGAACCGGCGTCACAAAAAACATTCCACCATCTAACCTCTAAACTATTAAACGCACCATTGTTTCCCCAGCAGAATAAACAAAAGCGACCAGCCCAACCTAGTAGCGGAAGCTGGAGGCCATTACGAGAGAGCTAAATCGCCGCCCTACAGTCACAGACGGATCCGCGCCTCTATGGGAATTGATGAGGCGGGAACGTAGCCAATCGCCATGGCTTTTGGATTTAGGAGAATTGTTTTCGTGGCGGATTTAATGAGTTAGATGGGTGTAATTATCATGGAATTATAGAATGGAAAATATTTAATTAAAATATAATTTGAAGATGTATAAATTGTATGGTTTTACAAAACGTGGCTTTGTAGCTTACATTTGAAAGGTGTTTGTTTCTATTAAAAATTTAAGATATAAATTGGATAAAATAAAAATCTAAGACGATTTTTTAGAAGGCATCAGAACACTGATTGTAAAACCGGATTAGATCTTTTAGCTTATTTTGGAAGGATCTCTAAAACTCTCTCTCTCTTGCTGAGGAATATTAAAAAAATGCAAATGTTACAATGTTTACAAAATCATCCCTAACAATAAAGAAAACACCTGATAGAATTCATAAAAAATAAATCACAAAGTATTATCCCTACAAAATCCAAAAATCACGGTGTCCCTAGTGTGACGCAATAGATTCAGTGACAAATGTCGGGGCTCGTCCGGCCCCTAACATTTCTATTATTCTTCAAGATAATGTCATTCCATACATTACTCGGCGAAAATTACCCCTAATAGCCAGTATTACTCGTCGACAACCCTGCCACTATCAATCTTGTTTGTTATTGTTTAACTGCTACCAGAATTAATTCGTCTGGATTTTCATGGTACGATTTTATTTATCATCAGAATTCTTTAGAGCATAGTGAACTATAGACTACTTAGTAATAATTTAATCTGAGTGGTATAGTCCCTGTTGTTAATCGTAATGGTCGTCAAGTAATTATCGTCAATACATAAACATCATAGTCGTCGATTTAATTTATAACTTAGGACAAACAAATTGACGGAAAGAGTGTCTATTAACTACTGGGAAGTTTAATTTTGTTAATCTTAAAATACGATATAAATGCACATATTATAAAGTTTACGAAAAACGGCGGTTTGGAAAGGAAAATCAAATAGTGTTAGTGAGGTGTGATAGGAAGAAGCGATATTTTACTCAAGTTGGGGTAACATAACTCAGCATTGCAATTTCAGAAAGTCTGTTAGATGAACACTTTATATCACAAACCCTATAAAACTGGACAAATATCCGGAACCCCTAATTCATTCTGAGAAGGCTACTTCTTCGTAGGAAGCTAATTTTTTAACTAATCGATCAGTATATCGGCTTTAAAAAAATTGTACATATCTCTTGTTATACACCACTTTAATATCAAACTTTAAAAACTGACAAAGTAATGCACATGGAAACATTTTGAAACAGTCCATCCAACCGCCGGAATTTCGGGCGGTTATTTTAAAAAGCGCACGATAAATAATTAACGTAGTTCTCAGTTGGCGAGACTTCAAAGCGACGGCTCGATGCCTAATGGAGTGAATTAATTCCACCAATTTGTATCATTCACGTTCAGTATAGATTAATTTCGTTATTGCTGTATGTGACGAGGTTTTGCGTCCATTTATTTGTTTGCCGGACTTTGCTGGTAATTGTTTTGAGTTACCATTGCGGTATAGAGTTTATTTTAAACTGCTTTGGTGTTTTGTAGCAGAAAATATTAACTACAATAGTTTATGACTAAAATTATAATATCTAAAGTAGTATGTCAAAAGGGCGCATTTTCTTTCTTTAAACTCTACTTTGTAATTTTCAATCTCTCTAGTAATATTATAGATGAATCATCTTTGATTTTACATGAGCTGAAAGCTTGGTATTTCATATTACTATATGAATATATTTAGATAATAATAAGATTAAGATATGATGATGTCTTATTATAATATATTATAATATATTTTCCGATTATTTACCTTATTAAATTCAAGGTGTCGACTAACTTTTGAACTACTTTCTAAAACTTTAAAATATTAAAGAACCTTGTTTTATTGCACCAAAACTTCTCACTGTAAATATAGCTGCAACAGACTTTAATCTTTTAAATAATAAACTGATTGAGCCATCTAAAACATTTGTGTAAATGTTAAATAAGGCCAATTAATTGGCTACCAGCTCGGCGCAGATTTGCGTGCAGTTTTTAATTCCAGCAATATTTAAATAAAACTGAGTGTAACGAGTAAACAGAGCGCAGATTGAAACAGATTAAAATATTTTCATTAATTGAATGTTAATAATTGAGCCGCCATCAAGTTGGCAGTAGAAAAATCCCTCGGCGCGGCGGAAATTAAAAAGTGTTCCACGTCCGGCGGAAGTGGTCCGGCCTGAGCTTGAGTGCAGTGCAAAAAGTTGGCCCAATCCGCGCGGATTAACTAGCTTGCAGGTAATTGCACTGGAACGAAGCGTTGCTCTGCTTGAAGGTGTGTTGTTATAAAAATATTTTCAAGGAGGTTTAATCATCAGGTAATTTTTGTTGATTGCATTGGCGATGTGTGGAAAATTTGATCATACTTATGTATGTTTGAGTTTATGTATGTGTGTGTTCCGTCCCACGGAAAATGTGTACGGGTAGGTAGTATTTTCACTCAACTTCAGATTTGGCGGAAAAATCTTCTATTCACTAGTTTTATCAATTAAGAAATCGATTACTCCTTTATTCGTATCAGTGGTGTACATAAATTGTTAATGAATATTTTGTCTAGAAAAAAAAAACGCAAAATTATTAATTTTTGGTAACGTTCAATAGTAAATAAATCATTTGTTTAAACAGGTTAATAATCAATAAAATTCATCAAATACGAGTATGTCAAAACCTTCCACGCATGAATTCCAAGTTTGTCCTCATCAACAGCACTGCATCTTTTGTCGCGAAATAAGTAAAGTAATATACCGCAAGTTCCTTCAGTGTGGCGCAAATAAAGACGCCGAGCAGTCGGTGTGATTGCGAGCTAATGACTTGCCGCCGTGCCGCCACACCGCGCCAAATTGCCCCCTACATATTTAATAGATTCGTTTAAGCCGCTTTTTTATCTACCTGGCCCGGCGCGCTTTTTAAAAACTTCCACCTCCACCTCCCACTGACTCCACCCCGCTAATAGATTTTAAAAATTAATAAAGTTACACAATTACGCGCCACGGCTCGCTGTCATTTACTCCGAGAGAAATGAAATAAGGCCAGCGACAAACTTTGTTAGGGCGCTTCTTTGATCGCCGTAAGTAAAAAAGCACCGCGCTCGGGGACTAATCAAAAGTGACATGATACTTATTAAGTTAGTCAATGTAACTGCGTTAAAGCGACCGGTGGCGGCGCGACTCAAAAACTATTTTATGAATAATAGATGGCGCCGCCGGCGACCAATCCCCGGGGAGCACCGCCCACCGGCGCCCCGTTCCCTCGCTACCGCCCCCGCCGCAACCCGCGTCACCCCCGGCGCCCCGGCCTGCCTTCTCTATTCATTAGCACATTACTACCCCTCAAGCACGCGACTCGGCCGGGACTCAGGATAAAGGAAAGAAACTGATTTTTGCCATTTGAGGTTTTCGTAACCCGTTCCGCAATCCCAGGGTCAGTCTGATGTGATTTTCCTCTCTGCATTTCCTCATTAATGAATTAGATGTTAAAAGTAAACTACATCTTAGACTTTTAAATTTATTGTAATTAGAAAAATTATACTAACTTTTGTTTTATTCATAGGATTCAATTTTTCGTGCTATGAAATTAATTACAACATTTTGTCTTATTTGTTGGCTGTAGCTTTCTTAGGATAAAAATACTATTTTCATTTCTTTATCAGACCAAAAAAACTACATAATCTCGTTGGTAAAATTGACCACATTCAAATTTTTGAAAAATGAAAAATCCAGCCAAAGCATTTAAAACAATAACAAATTCATTATGATCAATCAAAACCGTTGCCATTTATTTCACAATATACCACTTTGAAAATAAATCTATTAGTTGATCCCTCACTCCATTAATATCTTATTTTTTTTGTTTCTGTATGTTGTATTTTTTTTTATGTGTACAATAAAGATTTAAATAATAATAATAAATAATAATAATCTTATTTGTGGAAAATTCCATGACTTTTAGCTTGATATTAACCTCGTAACATATTATAAGCGACCTCCACAAACACAATTGAACACAGCAGCACCAATTTCAGCGCACCAATCTGAACATCGCGAGTACTCGATAGCAAAACGAATTACCCGCAGATTCATTAGAGAGTATCGATTAATTGAAATCGAATCTAGTTTGCTCGCAGAATCGAGTTGTAAATCGTAACAAGACAAGAAAGTTTAACTGACAATAATGTCGTTAGGCCGAGAGCCGTGGCTTCGGCAAACTTGCCTAACAGAGTTTGCGGACCGTTAAGTGAACTAATCCAAGCGGCTCCGGGACTATGCAGCTAGAAATTATCAACGCTTCGTGATCTTTGTTTGTATTCGATATATTTCATTGTGTGCTTGTTTTACATTTTAAACAAATTTATGATGATTGAGATAATTAAAAGTGATTTTTTTTATACGATTTTAGTTTATTTTTATTAGTATTTTTACGTTGATTAAAAACTATCCTTGGACGACAAAGTCAATTTGTAAAATGGTTTCTACTTCCATGTCTTAATAAGTATCCATAATTTATATGATATGTATTTAGATAGTTTGCCAGTCTCCATGCTAAAGACCACGTAGACCTCACTAAAGACCTCAATTATTGCAAGCGGTCACTCCATCTACTCTATCTATTACACTATATTTGATCAAACATGATTTCAAAACATTTAATGACTAACATAATTTGATATACAACTGATTAAGTAAACCTAAAATTATATAAAATAATTGAAGACGAATAAGCTTTAAGACGGATTTTAGCAATGGTCTGAATAAACGTAGAAACAACATCTGAAGGATACATACATGGATGCGAGGCTGTGAAGGGGTAATCGAGTGCTGGCAGGCGATGTTGGTGCGGGGGCAGGCTCGGCGGGCAGTGGTAGCAGAACAGGCCGCGCCCGCCACCGCCGCCGCTCGCCAGCTGCAACAAACAAACATTGTTCATATCTGTATCGGCCCATATACATCGATCTCCTAGACACGGGCCTCCTCTACACTCGAGAGTACGATTGAGAGTGGTTAGGCCTAATGCGGGTTGGTGGACTTACATACCACTCGACGCGGCTGCCAATATGTTCTTTTTTTACTTTTCCGAGTCATTGTGTGTACAGTGTATTGATAGGCAATCAACACGCACTGAAACGGTGAAGGAAGCCTGCGTCCCATAGCAATTTATTATACATATATTTATCTAATCCTGGGTTCTTCTGGCATCAAGATGAAGTTAACAAGCCGACACAATGTTTTAAATAGAGAGACTAGGTCTGTCTGTGCTCTCAATGCCGCCAATAGATACTGTTTCTAGACGGCTTAGCATTACAATTTTTTTGCCGAGGCTGGATTAGTAATGCACAATTATTGTGCTGGTTAAAAGTAACAAGCCATAAACCATAAAAGCCTTCGTAAAATAGACATAAAGAGCATTTTTTTCGACTGATGTTATCAATGATTTACATAAAGGCTATAGCGGATTTTATTCTCATTTATCAAATATCTGACTCCTTTAAAAATGGTATGTATGTCTTCATACAATCACTATTCCCAAAGCATACGGCAACTTATCACCAATCTCGATAAACAATAGCGACAATAGCAAAGAATAAGCCGTCATATCATTAGAAATCGTACGATAATTACTAGCGATCTAATATTTACATTAGCATAGAAATGGCGCCGCGGTACAATCGCCGCATACGAACTGCGCGCATAGAGTTCGTAATTGCTATCGGCGTTTGACTTGTCATCATGCGTCATTTGTTAGGCCATCGGCGTTTAATCATATGCTTTATTGATGTATACAGGCAATAAGACATCCTAAGCGTGTTCTAGAATCTTTGTGATACTGAAGGGAACAGAAAGTTATGACATTAAAACGAACATCAAACGAAAATCCTATAGTTTACAAATCTCACTTAAACGCCGATTAAAAGCATACTAATATCATTTCTCTCGCCGATTTAAATAGTGTAAATTACGTATTCAGAAGATAATAAATACACATCAGAATTGAGAGTATTGGTAAAGTTACGCAACATATTCGAAGTTCCTAATAATTTGTAATGATATGATTGCCCCATTTCGTTGCAAGTTTCACATATTAATACAGTAAATCAATATTTTATGTTATGTCGTTCTATTAATTTGTATTTTTATAAGTTACGCACACATAATAAACACTCACTTTTAACTTTTCATTAATGTCCTATTCTATTGGTTGTCTGGAAGAGATCTCTTTAAGCGATAAGACCGTCCTTTGTTTACTATTTGTAAGGTTTCTCTATTGTTTTTGTTATTTTATGTTATGTGATGTTCAATAAAGTGATAAGCTTTAAGTAATTCTTTATTTGTTACACTGCCCTCTCTCTCTCTCCTCCATTTAAATCCATCCCATGGTTGTCTGTAAGATATTGCTGTAGAGCAATAAGACCGCCATTTGTACTCTTTTTATTATTATTTCTGTATAGTTAAGTGATTGTTGTGTAAAATAAATATTTAAATAAATAAATAAAGTGTTGTGTTGTGCAGGTCCGGCCGGGTATGGAGTACTGCTCGCATCTTTGGGATGGATCCGCCCAGTACCTGCTCGATGCCTTGGATGGATTGCAGCGGCGGGCCATCCGCATTGTGAATGATGCAGACGTTACGAGCAACTTGGAGTCGCTACAACTCCGGAGAGATGTCGCCTCTCTAAGTGTGTTCTACCGCCTGTATCACGGTGAGTGCTCTGAGGAATTGTTCAACATGCTCCCCTCCTCTCCATTCCTAACCAGAACTACGCGTGCTGGCTTGCGAAGCCATAGCTTGACGGTCCACACTATCCCGGCGCGAACCAAACGGTTCTCAAATTCGTTTCTGTGCCGCACCGTCAGGCTGCGGAATTGTTTGCCGGCGCACGTGTTCCCTCCTTCCTACAATCCTGGGTCCTTCCGCCGTGGTGTGAAGAGGCACCTAAGCAGGCCGGCATAATTGTTTCCATTGGCATGGGACTGTCGTCCGATGCCAATGGATACTCTGCCTGGGCGGCATTGGCACTTTCCATCAGGTGCAATGCCGCCACTATGCCAGGCCATTATAAAAATATATATATATATATCTGTATCAGTAAATCTAAGCAGACAGTATTACTAGCTAACAAATCCTTCCGCGTCGGGTATCGCATTGTAAAGGACATGGCGGGCATAAATCAATTAATTTCGATGAATAAATTGCATGATTGCCGCAGTGCATCGCGCGACTAGTTCCGCGCAATCACTATCGCACCACATTCTTGTACCCAGCTTGGGAATGTTCTAGAAAGGAGTGGACCAATCAAATCAATGGTAAAAGATAAGCAATCGCAAATATTTGATTGTTTCTAAAATTGTCTTATTACCTAAACTAAAAATAAGCCAACATTAGTTCAATAATAAAACATTTCATTAAATTTCTCCGAAAAAATGGAATTATGTTTGGTCATTGTGTTTATTAATTGGTAGTGAGACACTCTACATCGAAAACGTGGCTCTTCCTTTCGGGTGTAGTAATTTTGCCGCAAAAAATTTAGTAACAGTCGTATGACAATAACTGAAACGAACACCTTTCCAATGCAAAGAAAAACACAGAATTCTATCCCTAAACGTCCCACTACTCTCCATCTTAGACGAAAAAAACACAAAAAACCACTGTCAGCGAGTTGAATTAACTTCTTGGCGAGTTCTTTTCGGTTCCTTTAAAGTGTACACTGGAATGATAAAAGAAATCATTACTCATAAACCATCCTTGATTCTAAAACCTCAGGCGTTTACAAATGAAATAATACCGCGTATACTTATCTGTTTAATATCGTGTGACATAACTTTATTTGCGACAGGAAAATGGCAATGAAATTCATTTGCACGCATTGCCAGCGGTGACCCACGTGTGGATTCTCCACAGGTCGTTTGTACGAATCACATTAATGGAGCAAAGGATCGGCTAAACGATGCGCGGGCGCATTCGACGCCGACTATGACGTCAGCGCAGTGGGCACGTTGAATTAGCTGTGTTAGCTGTTTTATGAGGTTAAAGAATTGAATTATTAAGTTATGAGCGTGTTGAGATGTAGACAAGTAGAATTTTAAATAATTTCTGAATGTATAAACTTGCCTCTACGTAGCCTTCCAAGATCGCCAAATAATAAAACACAAAATTTAATTTGGAACTCTAATGACGTATTATTAAGTATATGAATGTTACTAAAAACTTCCTTGTTATTTTTTGCCAACAATTATTAGATTAGATTAAAAATAAAACTATTATTTATAATTTATATGAAGAATTTCACGTCAAACACGGACAGCAAATATGCAAATTACTTCAACATTACACCAAAATTACATTAAATAAGGCTCATTACGTGGGTTCTTTCGCTTTAGTTCTATTTTTTTATTTAAAAAACATAATTTTGTCCATAAAGGTGTGTTTGTGGCAGTAGCGAGAGCGCGGCGCGGCGTGCGTGTATTGGCGCGTCCTGTCTGCGCGCGTGGGGTCCTGATCCGGCTAATCCTATTTATATTATTGTGTCATTACCGCATTACAACACCCACCGAGCGCGTCGGCCGCCGCCACCGCCGCATCCGCAATGCACCGACGGTGACCTTGTGGTGAGGGAAACTTGCTTTGACTTCACATACCATAGACAATCTTGTAAAGAGAATCTCTCATTTTAGGCCAAATTTAGACGAGCGGTTTAGCTCGAAGTGTTATCATGTCTTTTTTTTAACTTATCAAATCTTTATTAAGTCTTATCAAGGCTTTCCATTTAAGGCCTTAGCGTATTCTGGAAAAATATAACTGAATCAACATGTATATTTCTCGATATATACCTATATATGTCGTGAATAATAATAGTTTTAATTTCTACAATAATCATTTAAGAAATAAAAACCTGCTGACCGCAAAGCCCAATTCTTATCAGAAAACACTTTTCAAACCGAATGCCCAAGACCCAAGTATTCATAAAACATCCAACCTCTTTAAACCTATTAATCCGAGGAAAAATAAAACATCCTACATACCAGCCACTTAGCTCATTAAAAAATAAAATCCATTATTTTGAAAAAGGAACCCATAGACAATGAATACTTTTTAAAGATGGCAAAGGCACTTCATTTCGAAGGCGAGATTATCGTCACCGGGACAACACTCGCGGAGTGCCAAAAGGGCTTTTGTGAGGAACCGCCAAGTGTGGGAACTGATTTATCTCGCTACCCTTTTCATATTTTATTCTATTAACAGCTATTTAGGCTTGCAAATAAGCAGAATATTGTTGGCAGTTGGCACTTATTATCCGGTACGTACCTTAATAAAGGTATGCGTTGTGTATTTAAATAGTTTTTTATATACCGTAACCGGAGTTTACTTTATTCCTTGAAGCAAATTTTGCGTAAACACTTTTCATAAGAACATTTTAATTGACTATTTTTCATATATTTTACAGTAAGACCTTTAGTTTAGAAAAGTTAAAAAAGATTAATAAACACGTATTATCTATAAATAATCCTCTTTGCAAGTATTTATCTAAAATTCATCCAACTACCATACTTTTACATAAAGTCCCAAAATCAGACGCCACGGCTTTTTCAACTACATCATATTGACATGAAGATGCTTAAGCCTTAAATTTTTCAAGCAGAGTATACACCTGGATTATTTTTGTTATTTTTCATTATTTATTACTTTGTACCTATTCCTTTTAATATTTTAACAAAATTTTTGTCTTTTTATCTAAAGTCCCTTTTTGCTCACCCTTCGCTAATATACGAGTACTATAATACTATATAGGTATATAAGTGAAGTCTTCTATTCCAAAGGTTATTTTAGGTTTATATTATTAACTATTCCGTGTCACGATATAAAATAAAATAAAAACCAATTTATTACACAAATATATGACTTAAAACATGAGTTCCTTTACAGAGAGTAATTCACCCTTTTCAGTTACTCCTCAATCAGACATAACCTACAAATTCAACAGAATCAGCAAACGTGCGTTTAATTACCGTAATGTATGTAAAAGCTGTTAATAATCCAGTGAATCATTCGATTAAACGAGTTAATACCGAGTTGGATGGCAAGTTAAACGCTACAAATATAATTTGGACGGTAATTACGTTTGATAGGCTATCGATTACGAGACTGTTTGCCAAACTCGATGGAGTCCTTAGTTGGAGCTACGAACTGCGCTTGTTTGTCGTCTTAAATTGATCTGATAAAGTAATTGATTTTTTTCTTTCATATCGACATATTTTAACGTCTTTAAATATTTGTGTTATTTTTAAATGTGATTTATAAGCGTTTATAACGGTTTTAGAATGTTAAGCACCGAAGTTGAAAGCATCATACCTACATTTTTTCAAAACTTGTTTGTTTGAAAGACAATCAGTATGAATTTTATTTTATTAATTACTTGGGTACCTTTTACCTTTTCGAAATATTTAGGCAATCCTCAGACGCATGGAAGCTTTATAAACTTATTCACTCCTTATTAAAATTCTTGATAATTAAGTGTCACATTTACATTTCACCAAATGAAAACGATGCGTAAACAATACACTGTTATCCCAAGCAAAGTTATAAAGACACACTGTAGTCAATTTAGGCTGGTTTATGAAGAAGCAGCTAAACAAGATATCATTAAAAATACTTACATAATAAAAGTGCATAACAATATGCACGGGACACCACGCAGCGCACAATAAAACACGTAATGTTAAATTCATTACATACAATTGAAACAAATCATTTTACGATTCAAACCCGCTTGTTCACGTACACAATCAATAATATTTAATCACGGGGCCGATACAACTCGTTCATTTGATACCGAAGTTTTATAAACTGTAATGGAGATCAATTGAACGGTTTAAATTAACTATTAATGACTGACGATGGTTCAATCGGGGCGCGACAATCCGAACGCTCCGGGAAACTCGTTCACGTCACCAATGTGACCACAGAGTTGCATTTTAAAGATAAAGAGATTTTGTAATTACATACATATATAGCTTGGCAAAAAAGAGACTGTTTAGTGTTTTTATATTTTTATGAGGGCGTTAAGATGGAATTTAATAATTATGTATATGGCCACCCGATATACTACGACGTGTTGTTAATAGTCTCTTTTTCATTTTAAACTAGAAAACAAACAAAAATCGTACGAAAATTTACAAAAATACTTACATATAAAATTATTCAAAGAACACAATAACATTTAATAGTGTAGCCATCATTGTTTTTCTTTAATGCCAACCGTCACTGTTACATATAGGGTAAAATAAAGCGGAAATTTATTTAGACTTTATACTACATATTACTATTTACATTAAAAATATGAAAATTATATAAAACGCAAGCGACACGGCTTTGTGACTCCAAAACTGACAAGGTTGAAAATTCAGAATTTATTTTTGATATCGTTTTTAATTTAGTTTAGAAATAAATAAATGAGTATGTAAGCCACATTTATTTATTAAAAGCGATTTTTTATCACAAGCCAGGAATAGGTAAGCTTTCGTGAAGATCTATGGTGCGGCTACCAGAAATAATTCTCAGAATTAAGTACCAAAAACAGGGGTGTTAAAATACACTTTAAGATTGATGTTGGAAATACACATGTAGATATAATTATTCCAAATCTTTGCTAATTGGACATGGCCTCATAAAGGTCACAATAAGTCGCTGAACAGATGCCGTTGTTAACAATTATTATACTGGTATTTTTAGATGCATTGTGTCTGAAGTCGCTTAAACTACCACCCGGCTTCGTTTTCGGTAGCAGTCTTGATATACCCTGTATGTGAGGGGCCGCCTTGGTAGGTAATTAGGTACCATTGATCAGTACATCTCGTCTCGATAAAAAAAAACCTATCGTATACTTGGAAGAAGTCCATGTTCATGGATTTTCTGCATCTGATGAATATAATGATGCAGATAATTGGAAATGGTAATTGATATATAACAAGTAATGTATTAAGGCCATTTTACAGTAAGAACCCCTCAAATCTCCCCCGAGGCATCAAAAAACGAGCTCAACGGCTTTCTTCTTGACAAAAAAGTTTGCATCGGCAAAGCTAACATTAATTTAAGCTAAATTTCCATCAGATAGTGAGAAATACTAATAACTTCCAAAGTTCACCAGCTATATCTGAGAAGATTACTGTAAATGTAGGTGTAATTTGTCAATTTTAAATTAAGTTTACATACTTGTAAAAACTTCTAACTTGATTCTATAAATCGATTTATGAACATAATGTTAACAAGAACTTTCAGTAAGTACTTTTTAGATAGATTGCATCAGTCAGAACTTTGGAACTTTTATTTTTGCCACATTAAAGAATACCAAATATAAATAATTACTTCATGCCTTATTCATAGATATTTTCAAATATATTTTAGTTTTTTTTTATTGCTATGAACGGCGAGACAAGCATGTCGTTCGCCTGATGGTAAGTAATACGACCGCTCATGAACAGTAGCAAAATCAAACAACACCCTGAATTACAACGCAGTGCTTGGCATTCCACTGCCCTGGCCATCTTCGGCCAATGTCTTGTCCCTATCGAAGGACTTTTGAATTTAGTTTGAGCGAAGAAGACAAAACATTCGATAGCTAACATAGGTTTTAAAACGGTCTATGAATTAGGCCGTTACTAGTTAATGTTGTTACCTTAAGACATGTGTATGTAATTAAGTTTACAGAAAAGTATTAATTTTACCATGAAAAACTAACTCAATACCGAAAAACTGTTATGATATGGTATATAATATGTACGTAATTATATCATCATCTCAGCCACAGGAAGTCCACGTAATTATATACCTCCTACAAAATAATTGCCCAAAAATGACCCTATCATAGCTTCACCCGACAGCCAGTCAATAACTTCAAAATAAAATAATAAATTATTTAAATAGCATCAGCTATATCAATTTCGAATTTAATTATTATCTTATATAATAATAAAATTATGAATGTTAATACAGTTTGGTTCGACGGGACTGCGTTCGCGGAGTCAGCCCTACGCGGGCTGTCAGTCATCGTTTGTAACCGGGGCTATCTGGCCTTTAATCGGTTTATGAGGCGATACTTATCATTCAATTTGCATCGTTTTGATGTTATGTATTCGCACATTCCATATTATACCCACAGTATGACGTACAAGTACTATTTTAGTAGTTTTAGGGTCAGTAAAAAGTGTATTTTTAACTTAAATAAATCCTCACAAAAAATACAAAAGTACGTAGATTTCTATGAAATTTTCTGATCTCTTGTATCAGTTACTTAATAGGATAGTTCATAAGGCATGGAATTATTTGATTTATGGAGTTTAAAACGAATACTCCCCTGAAAATTGTGAAATGTTTACATAAGAAAAGAAAGACTAAAAGTAACAAAAGCTTTCGTTAGCGCTAAAACAGCCTAACAGAAAAACTAATGCGTAGATCCTGAGCCGATTCCTCAGTGATCTATATTACAAAATATAGTCTTGACCATGGTTTCTTAGATTTACGCGAATGTTACACATTGAAATAAAACTATTATTTACAGATTTAATCGCGAATTTAGTTTAATTTTTTAAAATTAATAATTGCAAAATAAGGATAGTTGAATTGTAACAGTCACAGAGCGGACGTCTAATACCTCAGTCCGCCCCGTGACCACGAAAGCTGTAGAGTAATCGAAACGTCGGGAAGTCAAAAATACTCTTGACCTTTATTCACCAGCAATTATAGACAATAATTTAGTTAGGTGTCGCGCGGCCGACACATCGCAAATCAATTCATCAATTCATTGCTTAGAAAAAAACGAGCCATATTGCTCTGACGTACGAACAGATCACGTTCATCGTTTTATGACTTTTAAATTTGTTTACGTTGCAGATCAAAGATGACAAGCACAATGCAAGAACAAAGGAGCATAAAGAGATATTTTTGGGGTGGATTGAACGTTGACGATTCAGTTGTGAGGTGATTGCAACTGAAAAAGTAAAAGGCAATGAAGCCACCACGATTATGTGGTTACCAGTTGTCTTATTTCGGAAGTCTATTAGAATTGACACTGAATCCCAAATTTTTGACGAGAGTTAATTATTCTGAATAAATTAATGATATTTTATATAAAAAGAAAATGATAACAATAGTCTACAAGACTAAACTGGAGAAAATCTCATGGGAAAACGAATTATACGTAACTAGTGAAGCACATTGGATGTACTTACTGACTTAAACAAGAACGGAATACAATGAAGTGTATTAAAATATTTTGTATATATTAATTTGGAACTATACAAGTAAATAATGCTATCGTTAACCAATTATATCTGCCTGGTTTGCCTATAAACATAAAAAACCTAATTTACAACCTTCTTCCTACATTATAACTTGATCATCGAACACTACAATATAGCCAATCCACGCGCAAATAACAAGGAATGTTTAATTATGAAATCGGATAACAAAGTGAACTAACAACATGAAGCTAACAGATCGAATGGTATCGGCCACAGTAGCGACGCTCCGCGGAGTTGCAATCCAATTATCGCTCTTTGTGGTCCATTAGTGAGCTCAGAGCTTCGAGCCTCGAAATCCTCTGATTCCAAAAACAACGAAATAGACGATAATGTACAGCTTCTTCTGCGTTTGTATATCAGAATGAAAATGTGAAATTTCATGTTTTGGCTGTTTAAAGTAATGGTTATTGAATAGATGAAGATGTTATTGTACAATCAAATTAACATAGTATGAAGATCAAAATCAAGTCCACATCAAGATTGGGGATGTGTGGAAATCATGAAATATTAAGAGTGCAGTAATTACAATTTTGGACTAGTGATTCATGGCAGATTTGTTGTGTAGACTCAAATAGAAACCCGACATGCAGGTTACTTAATGACTTGACAGCCTCCGTGGCGCAGTTGGATGGACGCCGGCTGTGAAATCAGAGGCCGCGAGTTCGATCCTTGAACCAAGATGAATGTATGTGAATTCTACAGTTATTTGTTTTAGGACTGGGTGTTTGTGACACCGAAAAGTCTCTTATAGATTCTGTTACCCACGACACAATACTCAATCTTCGCGTGGATTCAAGACTGTTGTACTGTTGTTGAATGTTGGGTGTATTCAATAAACTTAATTAAAACGACTTGCAATTCCTCAGAGTCCTACTACTGTGAACATTAACGGCTTAACAGTATTGGTAGTACATTGTCTTAGAATGTTTGTACTGCTACGGAAGTACCTAATCACTTGTTTTGAGTACTTTCTAAGCAGACACTCGAGACAACTCAATATGTTAATGAGGGCGCGTGAACAGTTGCAGTGGTTTTTGACGTAGTTTCTCATGATCGCATGGTTGATGTCCATGTTTTTGTGAGTACAAATCTTTAACCTAGCTGTAAGGTCATATCATTGTAAAATTTAACGTGTTCATAATTTACCAAAAATTGAATAGCCATAACCTGTGGCCATAACTATCCGTGTCGCGAATTTGTAACTATACTCGGAAATGGAATCCGAGATCAAAAATGTAAACAAAAGTGTTACCGCTACAATAAAATAATTTGTCATGGTAGTTTGTTCACGACCGTTAAAAAAATAGGTTGGAATTATTCTCATTCGTTAAATAAGTATAAAACAAAACCAAATAAAAATTCTTTGGTATAATATTTACATAAACTACAATTTTTAGTCTCCTTAACTACCAATACGTCGCTTTGACGCCCGCGACACCTCCCTTTAGTTCATTTAGTTGCTTAACTTGATGAATGTGCATCATGTGATAAAGTTACGGCGTCGTGGTGTTGGTTTCACGTTTTCTGTTAAGTTTTTGTTCTATTTTGTTCCTAAGATTTCTTTCTCTCGGTCTTTGAAAATCACTATGAGTTAAACCCATTACAATTAGTTTGGGCCTAAGTCAAAGGTCACGTCGACAGGCAAAATAAAACACTGAAAATGTTCAAAATACAAAAATAAACATAAATAAATAAAATACAGTACTCGCAACATTTGAATCTATTTACTAATCAAATTATACCAAAATATTTTTTTGAGAAAATGTTTCATAACCCTGAAATGTCACTTTTACAATGACATTTGTTTGTTAACATTTTTGATCTCGGATTCGATTTCCGAGTATAGACATGCAATTACGATGGAGGATCAGTACCTTGGTCGTTTTCGCATGAAAATATAATAGAGCAACGACGTAAAATCGTAAAATCTTATGGCTCAGAATCGAATACGATTGAGACCATTTGACACCCTATCTGAAATTCATTTAACTTTTACCATCAATTGGAGAAGTCATTTTGGTATTCAACCATAGATAAAAATGTATAATAACCGTGTGACTGCACACATTTCCTAGTACCCTGATCAAAACACGAACTTACTGAAACCCGAAGCTTCCAGTACGTAGAGTGGTAAAGTAAAGGGTGTATTAACACGGTACAAACAACACCAAGTTTCAGTAAGCCTGTTAAGCCCCCGGTTAGCTACGTATGAATCATTAATTAAAATGAGTATTGCATCGCACAAGTATTAATTAGGAACTTGAGTTGTTAGATTGTTTGTTTTAGCTTAAATTTAATTTATCCTGGTTGGATATTCATATAACGGTAAGGAAAATATCATGAGAAAACCTGCAAACCATAGCGATTTGGAAGAATTTGTATTGTAGCTATGTAAAAGTCCGCCAAAATGGTGGACTATATGCCCTAACCCCTCTCAATTATACTCTGAATTGTAGAGGATGCCAGTGCCCTGTGAGACGTATATGGGCTCATTCAGACAGGACAGGAAATTCACCGACCGGATAAAGAACAACTCGCATTGGGAAACCCGACACAGTCAAGACTTGCATTCGGTTGCGTTTCGGGTTCAGCCTGATTATATCCAGCTCCGAAGGGGCAGTATATGTGTTGGCAAGTGAGTGAAGTCAAAATTTCTACCCGTATACCGATTCTTAATTAACAGGCAGACTGTACGGCATTATTCATAGCAATTTATTAATCTATTTTCGCTATCAAATGTTTAGTTCCTTTCGCACGAATTTTAAATTCAGCATGAGCATAGAAGATAAAACATTAGATAATTAAAATACCTTTATGAATTGTCTATAAATAAGTAACGGCCTCATTAGAATGATAATAAATCAAAATTAGTTTTTGTTTAAATAATTAAAACTTGTTACACGTAATGTAAGCAACTGGTTTATTAATATACTATATATATAATATATATATATATAATAATATACATCAAGGTAAAGTTATGCGTAGCATTTCGTAGCAACTATAGAACACATAATATAGCAGCTTGTGGAAGACATTTTCCTTAATAATTGGATTATTATTATTGCATATTTTAAATTTCTTATAACATACATAAATGTTAATTAATTGACTTAAATCATATCTATATATTTATTTATGAAACAATCACTAACTGATAACTCTTAAGGAATAAAAAATGACATCATATTCTTATTTAACCAGCTACATATTTCATCTTCAAATCTATCCACATGTATACCGACTTTGGTACTATTGTACGTGTTCCTTAAATTATTAATATGAAAGTACATGCTATTCTAGAGACAGCAAAACTTTCATGCGCATCAGACTATCAAAAGTCAATAAAATGTGGCGACGTAAGTAAGTGGTCGTACGTAAGCTAGCGCCACGTACAATTGCGCGGGCGCCGGCCGCGATTGCATATCAATACGATGCCTCGTATTTGCCAGTAATTGAGCTTATTGGACGCAATGTCTTATTGGCCTTTATTGTATTACTGAGCTGGTGATTGGGACGGCGCGCCGTGGATGCGCGTTGTGATTCCTCTGTTGTTATGTGGCTGTACTTTCGTTTGAGGTTTATTATGTTTTTTTTTATTTGAAGAAAGCCTTAGTGCAGGCTTTGAATGGCTGTTGATTGACACTGAGAACATTTTGGCTCGCAAAAAATGTCTAATGTTTTCCATTAACAGTGGAAACATAACAATTATTAGTATTAAATGTCGTACATATTATTTTAATAGTTCATGCGTGGTGAGAGACCGAAGATGACTCCTTTGAAGATAGACAGTGCTAGCTCATAAGTATTCACAAACGGACTAAAAAGGCACTGGTTTTTATTTCATTGAGGAAGATATGAAAACCAATATCAGGAGAAATGGCGAAGGTAGAGCACAAAAGCGGCTTTGGTGGTCATGCCAGGTAGTAAGAAAATTATCCATAATGTTGGTGCGATGCTGACCTTTTGAAGGACATTGTAGCCAGAAAAACTACTGGGCATGTTAATACGTAACATCTTATGTCTCAGGATGATGAGCCCAGTGGAATGCCAAGCATTGCTGTGTAATTCATGATGGTGTTTGGTTTTGCCAATCTCCATTAAAGATCGTTTCTCTTACTATTAGATGAATAGGTTAGTGGTCTCGCCGTTCATTGCAATAAAAATAAGATGTCAAAAGTAAAAAGTATGGATAACATAATTTACCGGGAGTTTTCAATCTCACTGGTCCTATAATAACAATATCTTTTATATCATATCTTTATTATAATATCTATACCGTTGCAACGAGTCAAGAGAAATATCAAGGATTCAATTTTCAATTTCTTAAAAATCTTAAAATGGTCGTCCCCAAAACAGTGGAGCGGGTATGAACTTAAAGAGAAAACTGCTAAATATTATGCATTTTTATTTTCGCAAAGGATTCGTTTGAATAAATTATAGAAAAAGAAACGACTATTAACAAAGCGAAACGGCTAAAATTACATGTTCAATTAATGTCAAACAAGAGGTAAGCAATTACAGCTAGGTAAGCCGGGTTGTTGATTGAAAACCGCCTGTGGGTAAACTTTGTGAAAGCCTCCCAACGGAAAGGTATACGAACTATTGAAAACGAAGGACAATAGCTAGATGCGGATACATGAAGATCTCACATTGACTCGAAGAATTGTCTTCTAGTCTACGAAAATAGTATTTGTATTTTTTTTATTTGGATGAATGTATAATTTCGGAAACTATACAGGGTATATCAAGACTGCTACCGAAAACGAAGCCGGGTGGTAGTTTAAGCGACTTCAGACACAATGCAACAGAAAAAGTTGCAAAAAAAAAGCGACAATTTTTTAAATTTTTTTTTCCTATGACCATATTTGGGTGGTAAATACATTTTTTCCTAAAATAATAGTGTATTCCCGTTTATTTATAAATAATCTAAGGTATAAAAGTGTTTAAATTATTATTTTAGCAAAAACTATGGATTTACCACCCAAAAATGACGATATTTAAAAAATTATAAAAAATAATTGTTGCGTTTCTTTTCGAAATTTTTGGTTGCATTGTGTTTGTAGTCACTAAAACTACCACCCGGCTTGGTTTTCGGTAGCAGTCTTGAGATACCCGGTATATCTTTTTTATTATTAAAATTTAAGAGATTTCAATTTATTCAAGTGGAGATAATATAAAGAGCACACGCATACTCACATACACATACACACTTTCACAATCATTCATTAAAAACAGTCTAAGAATTATTTAAAGTATGCATAATGCATTAAGTTGTTTTTATATTTTGTTAATGACGTATATACCCCGTTAAATTTACCAATATATTTCGCAATAAATTTCAGATTCCATTAATACAAATACCAACCTAGTGTTTTTTAAATTGATTGCTTCAAATAAAAATTGCGTAGGTATATTTCAAACTCCGTTTAGCTTAAAGATAATGGTTTGTGAAACATTGTTAATTCATTAAATTTTAAAGACGAGATTATAATTTACATGATTTAACAATTTTCTTCAACTTTTTATCAAAGTAGATCTAGCTAATGCTTACGTTTTCTTTAAAACGATGCGCAAGCTTCCTAGTTTTGTACAATAAAAATTACTGATGACAATATCCGACGCGTAATAAAATTGAAGGCTTATAACAAAAAGAACATTTCAAAATGTAGTGAACGCTTTATTAGTGCTATTTAATTTAAACACAATCATCGCAGGTCGCGACTTTACTATTGAATATTTTAATAAGTGATATTAGTCTTGAAAATCAATTAGTCAAGTATTTATTTCCAAATCTTTACATTTCAATAAGTTGCAGTATTTTTTAAATTCTAAAGTACCTTACCTTCCTAATCTAATTTGACCCCATCCGTCAAATATTAAAATAAAACTTCGATTAAAAAATACATCAAAAATCTTCTTAATTTTAATTTAAAACTGGATCTCGTAAAACACTGAAAACTCCGTTGAATCGTAACAGGCATACAGAGCCAGTGTCCTCTACGTTAGAGGGGTTTAATCCTTAGCCTTCAATGCTGGCCGAGTAGGTATGGGTCCGCGGACTTCATTAGTTTTAGTTATTTTTTAGTTGATTCAGGGATGCAGGTTTCCTTACGATGTTTCCTATTCCATGATTGGAGCGACAATTAATTAGGCATAAAACTTTAAAAATAAGATATATTTTGCCTCTTAGACTTAATTAAACTTTAGACTTTGATTTGTCAGTCTAATGCGGTGCCGACTAGACAATCGTAAATCGCTCACTCTCTTGATGTTTCATAATCATAAAATACCATAATATGTTTTCGTTGCAACTTAGCTTTATAGTAATTTTTTTATAAAAATATGGACAAAATAAATTATTTGATGAAAACGATAGTACACAACATAGCTTCAAAAAGTTACCGTGTTTTTCCTATTACAAAACTTATTTAGACAACTAAATAATAAATATGTTACTGAAGTTTTATCATAGTATGATCATAAAAACCTTCAACAATTATAACACATAACGTTTATAATCACCAGCACAATCAAAATCATATACGATAGAAACTAATTACCTTATTAGCGTCCGAAAATATTTTGCAGTATTGTGGGCGGGAAGTTTTCCCGCCTAAGAGCGCGTGCGAGAGAGCGCGGTCACCGCGCGGTCGACATCCTCCGATCGACGCGAGCACTCCCGAGCGACTGCCGACACACAGCGGCCACCACGCGCGACTCGCGACTGCCACCAGCGAGTAATCGCGCCGAAACCGCCCTCGGCAAACAAAACCCCACCCGCCGTAAAGAGCATTTTAGCACGCGCACCTCCCCCGCTCCCGCGGCCTGATTTAATAGCGAGCGCGGGCACTGATTCACTTAACCGAACGCAACTACCGACTGGCTCTTTCTCGCTCACGCCGTGCGTCGACGACCGGCCCGCGCGGCGCTCTCGCTCGCACTCGCGCTCCGCTCGCCTCGCGAAAGAGACGGCGTCGCGAGCCGCCGCCGACACTTCTTTCTTCCAACTCGATTTGCATGCGAGCGGGGGTCGATCCGCAAACTTTATGTCCTCATTTCGTAAATTATTTATACGTTTGGAAATACTTTTAACGGCACGCTCGGGCGGCCAAAAAAGATTGCTTCAAAACGAGCCGAATTAAATGAGTGACCGGATGGATTACCGCGCGCCCGGCTGCCTGCCGCTACATCCAATTACATTTTGCCATCTGACGCTCGTAAAAATTATTATTTTTATTAAAAATCGCATTTATCGTTTCAGATGAAGATAAAAATTTTCTTAATAAAACAATGTGAGTATTAACTATTAAAGATATTATATACTAAGTACTTAAAAATATTAAGAATAATCTGTATTCTGTATTCTGTATCAGCCCATATACGTCCCACTGCAGGGCACGGGCCTCCTCTACAATCGACTACCGATTGAGAGTGGTTAGGCCATATAATCCACCACGCTGGCCTAGTGCGGGTTGGTGGACTTACATACCATAGAATTTTTTATAAATCGCTATGGTATGCAGGTTTCCTCACGATGTTTTCCTTCACCGTTTTAGTGCGTGGTGATTGACTTCGAAAAGTCAGAGGTGTGCCCTGGGATTCGAACCCGCGACCACCGTGAACATGTTGGCAGTCACGTCTAGTCCGTTTACCAACAGGCCACCACGCACTTAAGAATTAAGAATTAAGCATTAAGAATAATATTGAACGCAATATTCTTATACCTAATTTAAAAAAACTAGAAACCGCTAGCAAGTTTTAAATTTATTATTAAGATGGTGGAGCAAGATGTTTCTTACATAAATACGAAACAGGGTTTTATAAAATGAAACTAATTATATTTTAAATAAAATTCTCATGGGTCAATTATGTAAAATCTTATAAATGAAACCATTTCTCTGATCTTTAAAAATCTTGAATTTATATTGATAAAAATAGGCTACACAAATCCGTAAACAGGCCTAAATTCAGTTACAAACAATAATTAAATATAATAAATAATTCACTGGCCATTTCCACAGGTAGAACAGAACTTATAAAACTTGTGTAATAACGCAGACGATTCCCAAATCCCGAAGCAGTTAACCTATCCAATTAAGCGTCATTTTATTATTATCTGTGGAGTGAACTAACTTGTAATGTTCGTGACCCCTTTACTAACTCTTGTTTCAGACGGTGCTCAGTTACCGGGCGCATTACTAACGGTTCCTTTGTCGACCGAAAAGGTTGTATTTCAGGAGAAAAAAATGTTTTAACTTTTTTTTAATTATTTGTATTTGAAAAAAGAATGCGAGTCTTGAAATAAAATGATTGAAAGCCTACTTAATACGTGCAGCCGTGGCCTTCCTGTGCCTGAAAAGAGAGAGAGAGAGATTATTAAAAGTTAAGTGACGCGAACTTAAGATTTTTTAATACAATTACAATAACATATTTTAAACAAATTTAAAAGAAAAAGACATCATGTATTCGTTGTGTACATATGTTTCAATATTATCAGAAATGCACAGTTTTTGGATAAAATGTGCTAACTTTCATAAGTGCATGTAAGTTTTGCTTAGAGAAGTTCAAGAAAAAATGATCAATATTTGGAAAGTTTATTTATAATTCTTCTTCTACTTGATATAAAACTATTTGTACGGTTTTTATGCGGTTAAAAAGAAAAAGAAAAGAAAGAAAGAAAAGTTTATTGTTGGTACAAATACAAAGAAATTAATATTAATAATAAAAATAATCCAACCCTAGAATCTGATGTAATTTCATTTTTTTTTAACTTCTCGACGTTTGGATTACTTAACAGCTTTCGTAGTCACGGGGTGGGCGAAAGTTAAAATCTAAAAATTAAATTAAAACCTCTTTAAATCCGTAAAAATGGTTCTAACCCATTGTATAATATTCTAGTAAATCTAAGAATCCATTAAAGTCCTGACATTTCTTAGAATGAGATTATGCCTTGACTCTAACAGTTTTATTCAATGTCTATCACAGATATCTATGCATTCTCTATGTTGTTAAGTAAAAGAAATGTAAAACCTCGAAATAACTTTATATCCTATTTGTAAAAAAATATTTGTCCGAACTTCATCAAAACTTTCCCCTTCCACATTCTCTACCTTTTTGCTTTTTCCCATAAAGCCTATTAAAAAATATAGTGACTATTCTATAAATTATTATAACGGCAACATAAGGAAGTATTGAATTGTAAGGAAAACCAGATTGAAAAAATACGATAAGCGAAGTGTCTTGTGAGATTTTTCCGAGTAAAGGACGATTTTTCCGATTTCAGACTCTACCTAACGCAAAAAGAAGCTAATAAAATTGACTATATAAATAAAGTTGAAATGATATACGCCCAAATACTGGAACGCAACTTAAATATAAATGGCGCTTAACTACGTTAATCCCGATTAAATGTACTGGCTAAGCGGGCCGTGCGCTGTTAAGAGCAACTTATTATTTGAATGGCGTTCCGGTATTCGGGCGTTAATTATATAAATATAGGTAGTGGCTTGGTGGGCTATAGGTACAGATAACTGGAGAAGACCATGGTCGCGGGTTCGAATCGCAGCACAAATCTTTCACTGTTATATTCAATTATTATTCATTTAAATATTTATACAAATTAACAAAAAAACTCAATCCAATCGACAAAAAAAAATTAGGAGTCATTAATTTGTTCTGTTTAAAAATTTGTTTCACATATAAAATAATATCTTTAATAAAATAAATTTAAAAATAGGGAAACTCGCATTACATTGCTAACAACTGCGTTCATAACAAGCAACGTGCGGCGCGACGTTTCAGAATAATCAGAATGTGTGTTGTTAATCAAAATTTAAAACTTTACTAAATTTCCACAGTCATGAGTGTCAGCCTAACAATAAAACAGCCTAAGCTGTTTTTTTTTTATTGCAGTGAATAGCGAGACGGGCAGGCCGTTCGCCTGATGGTAAGCGATGGGACCGCTCATGAACAGTAGCAAAACCAAACAACACCTTGGATTACAAAGCAATGCTTGGCACTCCACTGCGCTCGCCATCCCGAGACACAAGATGTTAAGTCTCAATATGTCCAGTAGTTACTCTGGCTACAATGTCCTTCAATCCGAAACACACCAGTGCATTTAAACTGCTGTTTGACGGAAGAAATAGACATTGCGGTGGTACCCAACCAGGCAGCCTCTCACATATGAGAGACCTACCACCAGTAATTTTCAGTTGTAGATGATTCCCGTGCTAACCTGTAGGTGATTGTGTCCTGATACACTTACAATCACTTAACTTGTTTTTTATTTGTTTGAAATGCATGGCGTAACGTGAGTGTCCTGGTTCTACGTCTGACTACCCCTTGTGGAAAAGAGGAATGTGTGTTTAAGAACGTATGTATGTAATAAATAAATAACTACGTATAGGTGTATTTTTTTCTCTCCTTTTTTATTTATGTGAACTTTTGAGTGAGTGACCTGAGTCTTGAGCTTCAGAATAATTTGGTATATTATTTTAGAACGGACATCTTGTGAATCGTACCTAAATCCTTTCAAAATTATTTAAACCATTATTACTTTATTTCAAGAACTTTCAAACTTATAACTAAAATAGAAATTTCAAATTATATTTCGCCACCTAGAAACTCAGCCATAATACCCAAACTAATTAAGGTAATTCGCGACTTCAATTCGAGAACCATTAGTTGTGGACGTTTTTCCTTAATACGTGTAATTTACTTGATATTAGTTACAACACCAATCAGATTACTATCCCCAAGGATATCAACCAAAGATATCTACATTTTTTTTTCTTATTAGCGTAACTAACTTGCAGTACTGAACAAACATAAAGAAGTACCTAAATAAAATATAAACAATTGTCAAAGCGTTACGTAAAGCCTTCCAAACTGCCTAACGAAACAATAAGAAGACATTATTATCAAATATTCTCGGACAATCCAAAATAAGCATCTTAATACTTTATAAGCAATCGTTTCAACGTCTGATTCTTTAATCAGAGCGCTGATTCAAAATTTACTTGTCTTGTGTACTGCTCGACCAGCTTAACTTTACCTCCTCCACAGACAACGCGGTGGAAATTTGAACCTTATGCCTTAGCAATAAGCCCAACCTAGTTATGAATAACGAGATTTGACTAACAAACAAATCTTGGCCGAGGTGTAAGTGACAATAAAACGGGAGCTTAGCTCTCTGGGCCGTCTTCAAGTGGAACGGCGGGGATGGCGGTGGGGCGCGGGGCATCGCTCAGAGGGGGGTAGGTATGGGGAGGAGCGTGCAAGATGTATCTGTCTCTTTTTGGCGGGCCGCGAATCGCGCTCATCCGTTTTATTTCTTGTTTGTCCGCAGCGCCTTCTCCGTTCTCTACATAATTTATTTGAGCGGGTACATTTAAAAAATTGGCTGAGCCGCGTACGAGTTTAGGCGGCGAAATGGAGTTTGCGGGCGAGCGGAGCGTGCGAGAGGGCGGGCAACGCCAAATGAAAATAATATGGTAAATGATTTCATTTGAATCGGTGTAATGGTCGGGCGCGCGTAATGGCCCGTGGAGTCGCAAGTCGCGCTACATTGTCCGCGCCGTTTTCATTTACGCGCTGAATTTATTCGGCTCGTATCGCCGCACTCCACTTCTATCGCCCTTCATCCAGCCCCATACATATTCAATGCGTTTGGCAACATCCTGTCTGGAAAAACTATATTTTGATGACATTGTCCGCTTTGTTATGAACCGTGATGAGATTTACGAGATATATTGAGATGCTGTCTCTATTCTTTTTCTGGCATTCTCAGTTGTGGGGATATAAAACATCACCAAACTGTATTCAACTGTGATTTCTAGGCAGCGTTTATTACTATTTAATTTACTTGGGAAGTTACAGACATTCTTACTAAAGTTCTTATTTCATTGAGTTGGCAATCTAAAGATCTGAGAAAAAAAAACAACTATTGACACTTAATATCGTCTAAATACCTAAATATTAAGTCACATATACTTAAATTATAAAAATATTATATGAAAAGTTTACAAAATAAAATTCTATAATTTATGTATCTACACTCTATACCTGGTTCCTACTACCTACTTAATTATTTCTTCATTATAAAAAACATAAGGCTCTTATTATCAATAGTCTGTGTATTAAAACACTACGTCAAATACTTACAAATGATCTATAATAATAGCATTATTTTGCATTGAACTAAAAAATGTTTGTTCTTTTTTAATTTTTTTTTTAACCAGTTCGTTCATAATTATTTTTTTATACTTTATTCACATTTCTGTTAATTTATTTTCTTATTTAATTTGATGTTGTACTATTGCAAACCTTGTGTACCTTTCATCATAATCATCATCTCAGCCACAGGAATTCCACTGCTGAACATAAGCCTCCCCCAAGGATCTCGACATCGACCTGTTGGAAACGGCCTGCATCCAGCGAATTTCTGCAATATTGATATGTATATCAGTAGTTTGTCCATGATTGTATTATTAGAAAATGTTTAATATACATGTGTTGTTGATGTTCCTATTTCAATATTTCAATAAAATAATTTTGAAATAAAAAACTTTCTGGTTTAAAAATCCCCTAGTGGTAGAGCTACCCTGCACTTCTTCACTATGATATATTTAGACTAGTACAATGGGTGAGGCACTACTGCACCAAATAAAACTAGGCACCACCACTATTGCACTGCACTCATCTCAGATGCTTTTTCATCATCATTGCGTATGGCATTCATCCTATGTGGATCCAACATCTATGTCTAGATAGGTTCCGTAGCAGTAGTAAGCCAGGATGGAAAATGAAAACAAAAGATGTATTAAGTCTCACTGTGACTCGTACGAGACTGTTTTTTGACTGTATAAATGAAGCTTATATAATGCTTCTATATATGCTTGCACAAGTACATTTATGTTGTTTCGACATTCCGCCCTTAAAACAGCGAATTGTTGAAACAGTGGCATTCGTTTACCACATAGGAGTTGGGACTGGGTCAGTTGCTTTGTAATCTCCAATTTGTACTAACAGGAAAAATTGCAACAGCTTGGCCGTCGCTTCTGGTCGAGTCAGCGAGATTAGCAGACTTCATAATTCCTATCGTCTTTTCTTCTTCATCACCAATGCTAATTGACATGTGACGCCCATGAATGATCTTAGTCATATCTCATTTCATATGTCGGTTGTTCTGGACACTCTTTCATCGCGTGGTGGTAAAAACTCCCTATACAATTATTAATTACTAGCTGTACCCGGGACTTCGTCCGCGTGGAATTTAACAAAAAAGTTAATTAGTTTATTTAGTTTTTTTTATTTTTTTGGTTTTTGCATTTTTATTTTACTTATCAACCTTTGTAACGAAACCATACCGCGATCTAATTCTACGGTGACGCCATGTCTTAGCGAGCGGCAGTAAACTCCCGTTGCACATTTATTTTCAGTATTTTGTATTAGCTTTATTGAAAAATTTCTTTATATACAATATTTTGTAAATGTGATATTGATTCGTTGGTGGGAGAAGTGGTGGGAGGCGCCCGACGTGACGGCCCAGTGGTGGCAAGCGCGTGAGCTGCGCGCGGGCATTGCAACATTACTTTATTTTTCTAAAATAAAATATTTTTTCTAAAACAAATGTACCCTACGTTACTCCTTGTTATATCAGCTACCTGACAAAAAAAGTCTCGTCAAAATCGGTACAGCCATTTCAGAGATAAGCCGACAAAAAAATTATAGATCATTTTCGGCACTTTTATCGTGTATATAAGGATATGGAGTAGGACATTTTTTTAAATTTTCACTTTAAAAACAGACACTTCAATTTTATTTACCTATATGTATAGATGTATAGATAGATGTTATTGTATTTTGAGCTTAAAAATAATTTTGTCATGTCTGAAAGCTATTGACCAATATTATAGGCGGGAGCGGACTACATTGATGACTCCGAAGTCAGTATTTCGACTTTTAGGCTAATTCCTTCAGTATTTATTCTAATATATTCTTCAACAGTGGAGAAAAATATTACAAGAAAAGCTACATTCTTGAGAGACTCATTAAAAAGGCCCGCACTCATCTCATACAACATACGCAATGATAAAATTAACCATTTCATACATCTATCAAAAATCTATGAAGTGTGCCGAAATTTGAAACTACAAATGAAAGTTAACGCAATGTTTCATATTGTGAGCAACAAGCATTTATAATCCCAAATTAATAGCATTAATATGTCCAAGGTAATAAAATGTGTAGAGAGAAAAACTATAAACAGAAGATCGTGGATGACCTATAATGATGAAATGAACATTTTATAACTTCGTTGTTTGGTTTAATATTGTGGAAAAAAACAACAAAAAAGTAAGCTCATTAAACTGTTTTAAATCTTCATTTTAAAATGGCATACTAGACATACTTGAAAATCAACAGCTTTATTTTTTTATGTTTAGCGACACGCCTGTCCACCTATCACGAGCTCTGCATTGGCATGTGGCACCTCACAATCCCGAGACTTTATGACATTCAAATTAATTTATAAAAGAAAATAAATAATATTTAAATGGTTAGGACTTAAGGATCTTAATCTCAAGCATATGTAATTATCACGTTTGCATATGATTTTTAATCAAGACTACAACCGAAAACAAAGCCGGGTGGTAGTTTTAGTGACTACAAACACAATGCAACTAAATATTTTGCAGACACGCATTTTTTGTGATTTTTTAAATATGATGTGTTTGGGTATCTAAAGCCCATAGTTTATGTTAAAATAATAAGTAATTTAAAAATTGGCGTACCATAGCGTTTTTTAAAATGAAACGGTGTGCACTATTATTCAAGAAAAATACTATGTATTTATCATCCATATACGACGATGGTTTGGTCATGTAGAGAGGGTGAATGAAAAGAGAATAACAAAGCAAATATACAATGCGAGTGTGGACCGAACCTACACGTCCAAATCACTGATACCCTCAAGTCTCAACATGGTCAGGTCAAAAGTACCCTGAATCGACGAGAATGCATTTTTTGTTTTTTTTTTTTTTTTTTTTATACTGGCCTGGCATAGTGGCGGCATTGCACCTGATGGAAAGTGTCAATGCCGCCCAGGCAGAGTATCCATTGGCATCGGACGGCAGTCCCATGCCAATGGAGACAATTATGCCGGCCTGCTAAGGTGCCTCTTCACATGAATGCATGAAGAGGTTAATGAAAGTGGATGGAGCGAAAGTAATATATCATGATCGAGCAAAGTGGCGGTCTATAATCTTTGGGACCACTCTCTTACACAAAATCTAAATGAAGCGACGGTTTTGCTTTCCTATTTCGGTCCGTGATCGGAATTGCTGAAGTCAGTAGACCCAAAACCAATTTCCTTCTCTCGATTATTTACAGTACAGTAAAAATCTGATGTTGTATATAAAATAGGAGGCATATAACAAGACATCAGATTAATGCCACCCATACATTCTAGCTCGGGCCTAGAAGCATCGTCGCCTCGGTTCGTGGCCGGTCGTATTTCATAATAGTAATAAGAAAATTTCAAAAATCTTTAATCTACAAATTTAAAACTCTGCTGTTTTAAAGTCGGTCAAAAAAGTAAAAAATAAGATAAACTGCAATGGTAAAAATGACACAATTTTGGTATTTTCCAAATCAATAAATTAGTTGTAGTTAAAACTCCAATGTTGAAATAGCAGTTGGCTCATAGGAGTGCCTAAAATGATTACCATGCATTAGGAAATGACAACATGCTTTATAAAACAAAAAACTCCTCCCACAATGATTCGCGAGAACGCTTAATCGCTCCATAATAACTACATCAACGATTGTGTAATTGTATCTGTATTGTGAAGCCAACCCTCGCGGAGGGTACATTCGACCCCTCCCGGGTGATTTATTGAAGAAAGCTTTTAAACCCTTGCGGTGGCGAGCCATTGTGAAGAATTGTGTCTTTTATTATAGCATGGATCATTACTGGTCGTGCTCAGATTTACTCTATTAATTCATTCGCTTGACGCTTATGTTTATTTATTTATTTTATTCTTTTTTGTACACCAAATAATACTTAAACTAAAACTTATATTTAACATAAGAGTACAAATGGTAGTCGTATCGCTCAAGGCAATCTCTTACCGACTACCATGGGATGGACATAAGTGAAGGAAAATGAAAATAGGGCAGAATAAGTGTACTTTTAGAATATTGCTAGAATTATAAAAAAAAAATAGGAAATAATTAAAATATTTAGCTTGATAGATAAAAGGATACAAATATATGAAATTAAACAACATACCTACATGAATTTACTTAAAAATAAACATACACATAAAGATATAAAAACCAAATATTATAATAAGTACAGACATACATGCACATTGCTCTCCAATATTTGAGATACATAAGCAAACAACCATTAGTTTTTAAAGAGACAAGTAGTGTTCTTTTACCATTCTTTTGAAGGACAACAGTGTTCTTGCCCGTCTCACAGCAACAGGAAGTGCATTCCATAAACGGACCGTTTGGACAGTGAACGATTTGTCCATAAAAGTTGTTGAGTGCACGGGCATTCTTAGTTTTAGGTTCTCCGACGATCTCAAGGATCTCGAATGTCTATATGGGATAGTGATACCATCGCAGTAGATAGAGGGAATCTGATCCCAATCTAATTTTGAGATCATCCTGGACCTGCCGATAACAATGACCTGCGTTTTAGAAGGATTAACCTTCAACCCATGAGCATCGCTCCAATCACAGATACTTTGGATGTCTTCGTTAATTGCCGTCATTGATTTACGGGTAAAAACCAATGATCGAGCCTTCAGTACATTTGGAGCTTCAAAAAGATGACCGTGAAAATAGATTAAATTAACGGTAATAAGAATTATTATTTCAATTTTTATTACATTTTCTGTCATAATATAAGCAAGATTTTGAAAATCGTACCGAGGCACGACTTATTTCAGTAACGCTCCTCTAGCGATGTACTGGAGCGCGCGCACCACTTACATCGGAACACTTAACGCGCTTTTCGCCCTTTCCATATAATTATGTCATTGATAAGAGTATAAATGCTTGTTATTTTTATTTAAAAAAAAAACATATTTCAAATGATGCGTTAATTATATATATATTCTCAGTTTCTATTTGCGCTAACAGGAATTATAGATGATAGAAAACTTTTACATGCATAAGTATGTGTACCAGTGTGTGTTAGTTAGTGTTTTTTTTATTTCATAAGCAGGTACAATATCTTGTAGAACAGCTCGGTACACATAAATGATTGCAGGTGCGTGCGTCGCGCCTCTGACCGAGATACTGTACAAAGTACTATGGAATTTAAATAAATGTGTATTCTTATTTTTATTTTCCTGTTTTGCGAGGCGAGCCATACTTACATACGTATACAACCACATACCCACGCACACACACATACAACGAAGTTGTGATGTAATAGAATAGTTTTTTGTTTCTTTTTTTAATATTTTTTGCTTGTATTTAGGTTTATTTTGAATTGTCATGTTGTTTGTTTATTGTATTTTTACTATTACTGTCTATTAAATAAGTAACTCCGACTGATCGTCCGCACGTCTCTTGGGCCTCCCATTGAAAATCAGCGTTGTAGTATTGCATATGCAGTACTGCAGCAGAAAGCTGAATGGGAGGTTCCATTGCTGGCGCAATATTTATAATTCAGAATAATTAATTTTATATTTATAATTCTTAGTGTAATTCGTTTTTGTTTTGTATTCTTTTGGTTTTTATTTTTTGTAATTTATTTTGTTATTGTGCTAGCAATAAATAAATATTTCTTTCTTTCTTTCTTTCTTACCACTTTTAGTTCAATTTATGTGCGTATTGGATTTCCAGCAAAACTTAATAAATAATGGCCTGGCTGGTCAATTTGCATCCAACGGATAATAAGTAGTTTAACAAGAACATTTAAAAATCCGACAAAGAATATTATTTTCATTTTACTGCATTGTTTTGGCAAACGGGCTAGCAGGTCCTTGATGGTGAGTAATTACTATCGCCCATGAACATGCACAACGGTTGTGAACATCTAAATAGAGAAGGGACCGGGTATGAAATTGGATAGGAAGAAAGAAGAGAGAAATATAGAGTCGGTATCACTACAATGTCAGCGGTGGCAATAAAATCTACCCAGGCGGCCTATCACACATGAGAGACCTACCACAGATGTCCTTTATAAAGTTAATCATAAGCCGCGAAGAATGATATTTATTAATTTAGAAAACTATTTTTCCAAAGATCCTGGAGCATTAAACACACAGACTAAGGAGTAAATTAAATACAACCCGGAAAGGTGCTGCGAGGAAACTGGAGGAAACTAAGATGTCGAGAAGAGCCTAGAAACGCCATCTCTGTAAGATTGGATGAAAACTACCATCTAAATAAAATATCATTATTTATAAAAAATAACTTAATGATAGAAATAAATTAAGAATGACAATTAAAATATAAGAAATAAAATAAAGAAATTTTAATATACAAAATAGAAAAAATAATATTTAGTGTTGCTAACACAGCCCTCGCCATTCTTCATTATTTATTATCTGTTTTCCATATCTGACATTTAGCGCCATCTATTGACTGTTGTAATACATTGCATGCCAAAGTCGGCAAAGCAGTTCATATATTAAGTATTTATTTTCATTGTTTCTTGTGATTTGTCGAAATAATTCTTAATAATACATAAAGATTCATCATCTTGAATTGTTTTAATATTATTTAGCATACATATTTCTTAACAACAGTGATTATACTCTCATTAAAAGCAAATTTCATATTTGCCGCCAATCGGAGGCGGCATTTCAGACATTTTGTGAACCCCGCGACAGGAAGTGAGTGTTGTAGGTGCTACGCAGGCGCAAATTGACCTTTCGGTTGAAGAACCCGTCGGTCACATGTGAGTGTCGATAAATATCTTAGTTTTGTCGTGAATCCTTTATAAATAGTAATATTTATTGTTTTCGTAAGTATTTTTTATGGTGAATATAATTTTGTGCAAGCGCGACATCGCGGCAGTGTGATTTTAGTGTAAATAATGAAAATGTAATGTGCCGCGGTGCCGGCACGTTTGTCAAATATCTATTTTTTTTCGTTATCTCCATTTCGGAATAGAGATCAAGTTCACATTGTTCTGTTGTAATTTACACGTGTTATTAATTCGTGAGTAGACTATATTATCTTTTATGGTTTTATATCGTATGGAATTTGTCGTACAGAAGACATGCCCAAGATGTCCCTTTTGGGAAGCCACATGTTAAGCGCACCACACCGCTGACTGCATTTCATTACAAGTTTGCCACAGGCCCTATTCTATTTATCTGTTTTACTTTTGTTTTAATATATTTGTGGTTCAAATCTATATCATCAAGTGCCATAAGTGTTGTATCGTCATCTGAGTACACTCCTACAAAGGTTTTCTTCGTACAGCGGTAGGTGGGGTTAGGTGGTGTCAAAATTTTCAAAAACATATGTATAATAGTCCAGCGCACTCTGTTATAGGTTATAAAGGTACAGCAGAGTATGACTTGACATCTTTTGTGCTTGTTTTTCTATCGACAATGTTTCAGTGATTCATTCATTCCGAACTATTCGCGAAATTAGTTGTCTAGATTACTGATAGTCTAACCTTTATTGTAATTGTGAATAAATAGGTATCTGAACATCTGTATGTATTAATTCTCACGATATTGGTTCTGTATAGGTGATATAAATATTCTTTGCATATTTAATTTGAAAAACGTGGTTATTATGACTAATAGATACATGGAACAAGATAAGACTTCAGAAAGTGGTTTATGATCATGGCATATCAAGTTTTTATTGATGAATGACAATTTGCCTTTCATACTATCAGTTATTATTGTTAATTAATATGTGTAAGTCTAATATAATAGTGTGGGAATAGAATCCAAAATAGTATTTTAAAATATTACATTGGATGTCATGTAAAAACTAAAAGATCAATAATTTCAACTTTAGTGTAAAGCTATCTATAACATTGTTAAGTACTGAAAATAATAAATTGCCGAGTAATGTGATTCTTGTACCATGACCTGTAGATTGAACACTATACCAAAACTCATTATGTGATTTGAGTAAATTTTATCATTTCTTCACTTCTCGCTTTAACTTAGCATATGGTCATCTTCATTAAAGCAGATATCTGATTGGATCATTGTGATTACCAAAACAAACTCATCATAGCTTATTCATAATTTTCTCTAGGACTAACAAATTATTCTGTAATATTAATATTCTTCATAACTCGAGATAGTGTCTGATCAGTCACACTGTTAAATAAATACTCTTGAACCAGTTTGCAATAATATGTAAAACATATTCCACATTTACATATACAATTTATGGCACCTCCAATTATAATTTGCTCAACATTCCACTGTCCAGAAATTTGTCATACAGCCACAGAAATCGATATCTGAAGGGCACATTAAATTGTATATGATGTAATACAACAAACATATGACACATATTTCTGCAACATATACATTTTGTCTATTAAGTCAAAATTTTATTTAGTAAATGATGTAAAAGTTCTTGTATATTTTGTAAACTTTATGCCAAACAAGTTTTTTTTTGTAACTTTGATTTCGGCAATGTTTTATTCTTGGTCTTTGTCAATTATTGTGATTAAAAATAATACTATTAATGTTGCTATTCCAAACAGTTTGAAAACTTATTTTTGTTTTTTAATGTTTTGTTTGCTCTAACAGACTTGCAAAGGAGTAGATCTTAAAAAAATCTATGAATAGGGGCATAGATTTATTGTTTGTTGCATGTTTTGTTTTAAGCTTGGTAGTATTGCATTCCTGTATATTCTTTACCTACATGCAAGTCTTACAGTGATTTACATACCCCTACCTGAATAGGTTTAAACATCATGAATATTTATCAACATTGCCTGTCATTGTGGAGATAATAACATAATTTACTTGTTATAGTTCTATTTATGCGCATTGTGTGCGATTCAGATTTGGGCTGTTTATTTTGCATAAATGTCATAAGTTCATTTGATTATTTGTTTTGTTCATGATAAAAAATAATGAGTAATTTTGCAAATAGCATTAAATAAGTGTATAAATATCAGAATCATTTAATACTCATTTGGAATTCGATCTCTAAACACAAAGTAAATCTGAAAAATTTTATTTCATCAGCATTATGAATTCATTCACAATTCATCATTAAAATTTTCCAATAAACTAGTAAAGAAATATATAGGAAAATTACTCCGAGCCCATAGAGTCGCGAGTGCAGTTGTTATATAGCACTTGTGCTGAGGGTACTCGAACAGAGAACACCAGGCCCGACTATGCGTCTCACTGCACCACTGTGTTATGGGATCACCGTCCAGGGGCACAAGCCTTTATTTAACTCTTAATGCTATACAAATAACATTACTAATATATTTTATTTTTACATTCAGAAAACTTCAGCTATTATAAAAATAAATTACAAAACTAATATGTAACAAAAGGCTAATTATAAGTTTTCACTCATAAATATGTTTTATAGAAGTAGTAATCATTTACAATCTACGAAAAATTGCCATTTCCTCAACCCTTTACACTTTCCATCAATCAAATTCTCCTGGCAGAGTTCATTGACCCAAGGTCAATAACCTGAGTGCTAAATTTTCGTCACTCGCACGTGAATCACGGTGCAGTTAATGCCAAGGTTCTATTGGTTAGAGCACTTCATTTGATGATTTGAATCTATAGTTTATGTGCTACAAGGAGGAAGTTTGTGGGATTTTTTTTTTGGTTGGTGTTAGTTATTCAATTTCAGACCTTATTTGGTAAAATAAGGATCATTTTGGAAAACCATATGTTATTTAAAAATTTGTAATTTTTAACATATTTGTTTTCAGCAATGTGGTTGCTTTTCATTCATTCTAGTAAATACACGTGTTATAAATGTCATGTCTCCGAATTTATCAATCAGTGTTATTCGTACATCAATCTTTGGATAAGTGGAAGAAATGTTTAATAAAAGGATTAAATAGATAGAACTAGTTTTTCATCGTTTTTGCGGTACTTAAGAGATGATATATCATTATTTATCTCATTACGGTATTGCCATAGAATATACTATAGTAAATGTTAAGGTTAGTTCGTATTTTTTTGTTAGGTTTTGTTCAGTTGTTTAATTATTTGTTAGGAAATTTATATTATCTTCATTTAGGATTTGACTATACATTTGTAAAGAAAGATGTGTATGTATTGTCGTGAGGGAGTTTTTTCACTGAAAAGTGTCAACAGTTTAGCAAATTTTCAATTTGACAAAATCAAAAAACAGTTCATTAGTAAATTCGTAAAGTATAGTGCCCATGTACTTTTATATTCGGCAAAAACAGTCAATTTCATCTTCAAATATTGTACTTAACTAGATTTAAAGAAATATCTCAAAAAAACAAATATTTTTAATAACATCATCTCATTTACCAGATCACTCCTGACCGTAGTCGGAACTCGGCACATAACAAAATGGGTGACATCGAGGACACACACTTCGAGACCGGGGACTCCGGTGCCTCCGCCACCTTCCCCATGCAGTGCTCCGCCCTGCGCAAGAACGGTTTCGTCATGCTGAAGGGTCGCCCGTGCAAGATCGTTGAAATGTCCACCTCCAAAACCGGCAAACACGGCCACGCCAAGGTTCACTTGGTCGGAATTGATATTTTTAACGGCAAGAAGTGAGTAATATTTATTTTCATCGCATCTATATAAGTTTTGCAAACTTAGATCAATTATTATTATACCAGATACAGGGTCCGGAACAAAAGCATTCGCAAAAGTGGCCGATTTTGCTTATACTTACGAATTTCGAACTACGAGATGTAGCAAGAAGTCCTAAATTATATTCATTTTATTCCTTTAAATTAAGATTTATTATGTTTTTGAACCATAATAAAATCAAATAAAACCACGTGCTTATTTGTGCTCTTATTTCCTTTGCCTTTTTTAGGCCGTTACTTATAATCTAGTGTATATATTTTGATCGAAGTTTGCAATATAAAAAAGGGTATCAAAATTTTAATTAAATTGGTATGTACATGATAGGTTGTTAAAGAATGTTAATGGCGTTAGCCAATAGTATTGATTGCATTGAAGCAAGAAAATGCAGCGCAGTGATACTTTAAAACTGTCGTATTATTATTTAAATATTAATAATTAGTTGTAATACAGGGTATATCAAGACTGCTACCGAAAACGAAGCCGGGTGGTAGTTTAAGCTACTTCAGACACAATGCAACAGAAAAAGTTGCAAAAAAAAGCGACGATTTTTTTTTTGTTATTTTTTTCCTATGGCCATATTTGGGTGGTAAATACATTTTTTCCTAAAATAATAGTGTATACCCTTTTATTTATAACTAATCTAAGGTATAAAAGTGTTTAAATTATTATTTTAGCAAAAACTAAGAATTTACCACCCAAAAATGACGATGTTTAAAAAATCATAAAAAATAGTTGTCGCGTTTCTACGCGAAATTTTTAGTTGCATTGTGTTTGTAGTCACTAAAACTACCACCCGGCTTCGTTTTCGGTAGCAGTCTTGAGATACCCGGTATACTTGCATACAATCTGTTACTTTGTGCTATATTATTTATGTTCCAATTCATAATTAATACCAGGGGTTTTAATATCCAGCTTTAGTGTAAAACTGACTAAAACATATCAGAAACTACATTTCATATTTCGAGCCCATAGAGTCGCGAGTGCAGTTATCATATTGCACTCGTGCTGAGGGTACTCGAACAGAAAACACCAGGCCCGACTATGCGTCTCACTGCACCACTGTGTTATGGGATCACCGTACAGGGGCACAATTTATCCGTTCATAAGAGACCGCTTATCAACCACATAAACGTTAATTTTAGTTAAATAATGTTAAGACGAGATAAAACGTTCATTAAGTGTTGCTATTCATAATGGTTTTTTCTACCTATTTTAACTAATATTACCACTAAACAGAAGAAAAGCTATTTAATGCACTTGACGGTAATATCAAATGACCTGTGCGTCCAGCTGTCAGTGATCTGCCGTTTTTCTGGTAATCATTTGCTCAAAACAAGGGTCTCTGCCATTTACAAGTTAACGAGCTGTTAAATAGCTGATTACTGAATATTGACGTCAATGAATATCATTTTGGAGTTAGCTCACATTACCGGCATTTGAAAACTGCATCGAGTCCATATGTGTAGGGGGGTTAATATATGTGTTTTTAATTTTGAGTAGAAATGCCGTTAAATTAATAAATATGTAACTGTCACGTAGTAGTGACACACAAAGTGCCAAATATCTTAATTTATTGAGTAATCACGTTTATTAGTCGAAACTCTATGCCGCACGTGCCTCGAAGAGTAGGGTTGTTCCGGGTGTCGACATCTTGTTCTAGCTCTTAGAGTATTCATCATTTAAAGTGAGCACTGTCATACAAAAACGTATTTCCTTATTCGTAATGTTAGTACCGCTCCTATATTAGTGAATAGGACAGAAAAAGTATCCCAGCACTATGTTTATCTATGTTTATGAAGTACCAGCACTCCCTCTTTATTTTAAATACTCTAAACGCTAACTGTAGTCGTCAGCCTCTCCATACTTGAAATTCTGGACGCTAAACTTGCCAATGGCACAATAAAAATCAGTTTTTCATCTACGCAATATTGGGACAGCATAGTGATCCGATAGGTAAATTTTTAAATGTGGTTAGTATTTGGCTTCTACTAGGCTTATCAAACCACATTTTGTATGTTTTTTATTTTATTTTTTAAATTGGCTTAGTTGAAAATACAATGTTTAAATTACACAATTTACACGTGTTTATCGTGTCTTATCGACATCGAATAATTTTCTATAAATAAATCAATGTTTCCACGTCTTATCGTCAAATCTTTATCTCGGAAGGAATGGTTGTCTTCTAATACATTATTTTAGTAAATTTATATTGTGTTTGCCAGACGACCTTGTCTTGTGTGCCTAATCCTGGATGTCCTTTGCTGTCTTTGTCCAAGATTGACAAGGCGAGAACGTATTATGCAAATATATTTTTATGTCGTGGTTTTTTTTTCATGTAGTATATTCAGCATAATTGTATAAAATATATTTTGTTGTGTCTAGTGTCGATAAATAGGAATATAAAAGATGAAATATAAAATATGTCATAGTTTTCTTTTGGTAATTGATTACTTCACTAAGCCAAACTATTTTATCTAGTTACATGATAAATGCTCATCTGAATATCGTTAGGCTTATTTCGACTTCTCTAATAGGGTAAATGTCAGGGCACGTAAGATCAAGTTTATTTATTTATTATTCAAATATTTATTGTACACAAACTTAAACTACCATACAGAAACAAAAGAAAAGTACAAATGGCAGTTTTATCACTTTGTGTTTTGTCTTATAGACAATCATCGTATGGATTTAATAAGAGAGATGAGAGGTTCAATAAAATATTTTTCATTAAAATCATACTTTGCCGCCAGGTACGAAGATATCTGCCCATCGACCCACAACATGGACGTTCCCCACGTGAAGCGCGAGGACTACCAGCTCACGGACATCTCTGACGACGGCTACTTGACCCTGATGGCGGACAACGGTGACCTGCGCGAGGACCTCAAGATACCCGACGGCGACCTGGGCACCCAGCTGCGCTCTGACTTCGACAGCGGCAAAGAGTTGTTGGTCAGTACCATTAGTATTACCTTGTGATGGTAAAATTATTATTATAGTCGGTAAAGTTCGTAAAATTTGTCGTAGGCCCAAATAAAGAAGTCATAAACTTGATGTAAAATTGAAACGGGTGTTGAAAAATGGAATTATAACATTTACCTATAAACGAAGACTATTTACAATTATGTCGGTGGTTCGTATATCGTCTGCTTAATAGTTTAATTTTATGAGCGAATAGATTTAACTCTACTTCAAACATCTTTGTAATTAATATTTCCGCCCTTACTTGCAAAGTAGGTGTGTCATGGATACAAATTTGCAATTTCCGATTGGTTATGTAACAAAATTATGAATACCTAAAATGAATCAGCGTCCATTAAAATATGTAATACTTTAGCACCTATCCCCCTTTATGGCCCCTACAGCCCACCATCGATTTACTGGCAATTATCCCACTTTACATCAATATTTATTTATTTAAACACTTAGTACACTGATGTAGTACAGGCGGACTTAATGCCCAAGGGCATTCTCTACCAGCCGACCTTAAGGTAAATCTCAATATCTTGGCATCAGATGTTTAGTCACTTCTTTTCTTTGCATGTAGCTTAGTGGGGACGATATAAGTGACTCTGATCACATATTATCAAGAAAATATATAATTTAGTAGAAAATAAGCTTCCAAATCTACAAGGAATTTTCGGTTTATGATTCATTAATTGATATTGATGTAGATATTTTCGGACACTAATATACATTAGACTGTAATCATCATCATCATATCAGCCACAGGAAGTCCACTGCTGAACATAGGCCTCCCCCAAGGATCTCCACAATGACCTGTTGGAAGCGGCCTGCATCCAGCGACTTCCTGCAACCTTAGTCAGATCGTCCGTCCACCTTGTAGGCGGGCGTCCGACCTTTCGTTTGCCTGTACGTGGCCTCCACTCAAGAACCTTTCGGCCCCAACGGCCATCGGTTCTACGAGCTATGTGCCCTGCCCACTGCCACTTCAACTTGCCAATCCTATGGGCTATGTCGGTAACCTTGGTTCTCCTACGGATCTCCTCATTTCATTAGACTGTAATGGTCGTTTAAAAATAAATTTCTTTTGTAAAGTTTTTTTTAAATAAATCGTAATGTAATACGAGGATAATTCATGAAATCGAATAAGAACCACTGTTACTCAAATAAAAAGTGGAATAATTACGATTCCTTGTTACAATCAAGTCATTATTCAATTAATTTGTCCGTGAAGCATAATTTTATAATTCAAATTTGTACTTTCACACCATTTTAATGTATAGACGTAATTAAGTGTTTGTCACAAAAAGGCAGGAAAAATGGTAGCAAGTCACGCGATATTGAAGTGCCTTCAAAGCGATGCAAGCTTCGCAATTTGTTAAAAACTTGATTACGCATTGAAACAATAAAATCAAGTTTATGGCGATAAATTGAATCCTAAAACGATTCTTGTTTTGATAAAAATTACCGATTTCAATTCAAAATTACACCAGACTAATATAAACTAGTTTAACTGGGCAGTAAAATTCAAACTTTAAAAAAATACGGTCTTATTTATATAAAGTTTAAAACCTCTTATAATTATCGAATGTTTTGTCCCTGTCGTACGACTATTCAATTTTTATTTTTATTTAGTTTGAGCGAGACAGAAATAAATCTATAGGTAAAATAGGTTTTAAAACTATGGTCATTATGCTATACATCCCTCATGGATTAATAAAAATTATTTGTACGTCGAGTATAGAGTCTCCGGTAAGCTTAATAGCATACTGGTGCTAAATCCACTCGTAGATCATAACTCCGCCCTTTACCTGGACTAGTGATATCACCAGTCATATGGATAATGGGTTAAGAGGACATTAAAATTAAATGAACGACTAAGATACAACTTGAATCATTTGTCTCTAACTATTATGAATTGAGTTTATTTATCTAGTTCATATTTTATGCAGTTTTGATTATTGACAAATAACATAGGATATTTGAACATCTCGTAATTCGAGATTTAGAATTAGTAAGAAAAATAACGTGTCCATTTAAAGACCATCTTTGTAATGTCAAGTAGGGTTGAACATGAAACATTTAAAGCAAAAATAAAATTATTTCGAAGGCTTGAACTTATTCAGCGCCACAGCGAGCTTGGGAAAAGACGAGCTCTCGGATCGTATAAATCAATGCGCTATAAATAGAACAATGCTGCCCTTACCTTATTTATTTTCACTTGTTTACTTCAGAAATATTACGATTTGGGCGTGTTTATTATACCTAATTCGTCTGGGATAAACATTTGGTGGGGGTATTTTCTTAATCTTATTTTGGTGTATCTTTTTTTTGGCTATGTCTCCTATCGATTGGCAACAATGTGTATAAGTACCAGTTTTTCCGTTTGTCGAAAAAGTATCGATATAAAATTTACATTGAAAGATGTTGAGTCATACTTTTTACGCCCGCGTCCTCGACGTGGTGAAGCATTGCGATTCAATTATTCATATGATGGCAAGAGTGTTCGATCCGGCCCCCATGCCACTGTGCTGTTAATATTGTAAATTATCGATTTAAGTCCAAGTTGAATGTAATAATTATGTTAACATACCACCATAGCTGTTCGAACCTCAATCTGCGATGTGATAATACGGTCCATAATCCTATGGGGCATGAGATTATGAAAGGACAATGGCGAAATCGTATTTGCATGAACAACGCGTTTAGAAATGTCATACTTGCTAATAATAATATTATTTTTCGTGACTTTTCAGCATACTAATTATAGTTGTGTAACGATGTTTAAGATTCACAATAAAATAAAAAGCTTTATTGACTATTTTGTATGGGAGTCAGTTTTTTTTCAGCAATGGCGTAAGGTCTTTTAAGCCGACATAAAATATTTTTCATTGAATCTCGCAAAATCTGTTATAAAAAATAGCTTTATTTGGTAAAACAAGTGCGGTAAATATTTATATCATAGCCCTAGTTCACCAAATAACATTTTTCAGAAAACAATCATATTTCATTTGAAAATGACAAATAGAACATAACCTCAAAATCTATAAATTAAAAACGTTTAGTAAGTAATGTAGACTTTTTCACCAGTATTTCTCAACACATTATTGTTTAGGAACGGCAGCGGAATTCATTTATATTTTTTTGACCAATAAACGCTCTAAATTTACATCAACTAAAATCATGTATGGAAATCTGCCATTGTCCTTTTAATTCGTATTAAAGCAGATAATCCAGGTTTGCAAAACTGATTAGATCGGCTGAAATAAACGGATCTATTAAGTTTTGTGATATAATTAAAAAATAACAAATATTGAAAAATATTTGTGCTAGGACAAAGTGATAATTGAGAAGAATTTAGGCTTAACTTTGTTAATGTATGTCGTATATAAGTGATGAGCATATGTGTTCCAATAGTAATGTTTGATTTTGTTTGTTCCAGTGCACCGTGCTGAAGTCTTGCGGTGAGGAGTGCGTAATTGCAGTGAAAGCAAACACAGCTCTCGACAAATAAACCAACTCAGCATTTATAGGGTTATAACAAACTTATAATTTTTTTTACAATCAACATCTTTTACATAAATGTAAAACATAATATTATGTATAATTTAACTTAAAATATAATGGTGGGACGCGGAGGTCGCGGGGTGCCTCTACTCTCGGAATATGTAACATCAATCGCATTGTGTGCAATGCGGTTCCATTTTAATGAGGAATTGAACCTAGACACTTGTAATGCTTTAGTAGCATGTTGGAGTCGGCGGTATAGTCCGGCGAGGCACTGGACACTCGCTACGCTACAGCGGTAGAGTGCGAGAGAGTAGAGTAGAGATCGCGGGCGCCGCGTCCGACCTGCCGGAACTTCACGTTTGTTTTTGTTTTGTTTGTTCTCTTTTCGCTTACAACGTCTACTTAACGTTAAAGTTACGTTGCGCTCCGCGTACCGCCGCAAGTTTGTCGATCGACGTCGATGTGGGTAAATTCACTGTGGGGGATGCCGAAATTGTTCTAACTGGTTCACGATCCGACGAAAAGATGGACGCAAACTTGAAGTTATTACCATATTTTAATGCTAAATTAATTAATACATATAAAAATAAAAAGGAAAAATACACAAAAAAAATAGTAATAAAGAGAAATTGTTGAATGTGATGTGTGATTGATTAGTCCTCTGTGGAGGCCAGCCGCGAACAGCCGAGTGGCCGGCGATACACTTGCCTCTGTCCCACTCACTCGCCTGCCAACAGTCACCATCGCAAAGACTGACTCCTGACAGTTAATCTTCAGCCAAGACTGACGATGCATTTTGTAGAGGACAAATAGTTACTTTGTATAGGTTTTCAACTCGGCCTTTCCTTGCTCTCTTGTCGCGTTGTCGCCTCGTCGCTCGCCGGAACACGTTACCGAGTGGCTTATGATTGCCTAATTCAGTGTTGTGTGTTGTTTCGCCGCGGCCACTCCCGCAAGTGTTGCCTTCAAGGGGCTCGATAGGATTAATATTCACTTGTATGTTAGTGGACTTATCAAGTTTTCAACATCAGATTGTCAAAGACGATATGATTATACGAAAATTAATGTAAGAATGTAAGGTAAGGCCCTATAGGAGATGATATTTTTTTATGCATTCAAAATTCGTACATCGCAGGTTGTAGACTAAAATTTAGGCTGTTTTTTACTCATAACGAGTTTAATTTGACAGGTAAACGGCACTGTACATTTTTTTCGAAATTGCATAATCGTTGTTGTTGGTAAAGTTTTTATACTTAGCAGCTTGTAATCAGGTTTTTATTTTATAAAAAACCTAAAGTATAATGTAAAGACATCGGGAGGTGTAAAATAAATACTTTAGTAAAAATACTTTTTCTTTTTGTGAAACTAATGTTGACATACCCCAATGAAATATGTATCTCGAATCCTTGTCGGGATCTTGTCAGATATCCGGGCCAATGGATTGACTTGCTAATCGATTAGAATTAGTTATTTGGTGCACCCGTAAGTTATTATTAGGAATTGATTCCTTTGCACTCGCGGTCTGTTAGTAAAATGTGCAATCTGTGAAACGAGCTATACAAGCGGAATGTGGCGACCATTGTCGCGGCTTGCGCGTTACATGCCATCTGAACATGCCCCATGCCCATTCTGTGTATAGCTGGTGTTAGATGACTAATATCGATGTATTAAGTGATAGGGGTGAACTAAACCTTTTTGCTAAGGTGCGGGATACAGAAAAGTGCGAATTTTTTATTTAGGAATTTTAAAACTTATTTTTTATATATTGGGCTTAGGACGGGTCGTGTGAAGTATGACGGTTTGAAGCTAAACTTCTGTATATACGTAAGTTTGGTATAAATCGTTCAGTAAATGGGTAACTTGTAACTAATATTCGATAATCCACATGCAAACTGTCGACAATCTTATCGTGTATGTCAATGTGCAAACACATTACCGAATTTAATAGTAATGGCCAATAACTAAATGTAAAACAGTCATAAGTATTTAACAATCTGTCGAATTAAATCTGTACAAAACAAACGATCATGGCTTGTGATTCATATCCCTTTTAGTTTCTTTTATATTTTTAGTTTACGATATTAACAATGCATTTACAATACGATATAAACAGCTGCTTGGGAACACCCTACAAATTTATGTGGATTGTATAAATATTTTAAAATAAAATGTAGAAAAAACAAGAAAAATACATACATATGTGACAAAAATATTCGACGCACGATAGGCTCACCCCCTATCACATTTTTGAATGGGAATAACCTCTCCGAACTATCAATGTTGTGCTAGGTGCACTTCTTTCTATCCTTACAGGTTGCCGGTAACGGCTTGTATATACGAAGACAAAGAAAACATGCCACGGGAAATTGGAATTATGTATCTAAATTCTTAATAAATCAATACAGCGGAAGGTCTTAAAAGGGCCGTGACCACACCTATGTGCAGTATATTAGCGTTGCTGCCTATGTTAATAGATATTTAAGTCGAGTAGTGTTCAGGGTTATAAGAACCATTTTTCAGCTAGCAGTTGGTCCTGCACGCAGTTGGAGAACAACGCCAAATGCCAGGTTACACAAAGCAACTAATTTTCCGACTGTTTGCCTTGTAGGGAAAGGTTTCTACAAACTTAAACTACAAAACAAAATAATTATTGGAAAATACAAAATAAATATGTGGACTTTTTTTCTGAAAAACATACATTACATCTGAGATATCTACTACACACTACGTCAGAGTATTATGATTCTCGTCTGTTTTAAGGACATTAAGATTTATGGAACAATTTCCAATAACCACAAATGTATTTGTAAATAAGCAGACTATCAAAAGCTACATTTTCACTTAGGTCTAATATTTTCGTACTATACAATGCATAATGCTTTTCATATATGCATATATTGTGGACATGGTATCTCGAGAAATACAAAGTAACTTATTTTTATAAGCACATAAATCAGTTTTTATAATCATCAGTACCTACATATGCTGAAAGTTTTATTATAATATTTGCGGAATAAAGCATATTAAAAAGCGAGCAGGGCTTCGAAGCTTGGTGCTGTTCAAAAGTATAAAAACGGTTGCAATTATTGCTCCGTACATATTTTGCTTGTAGTAGACATCGAGTATAACCAAGTTTGGTGTTGTTCAAAAGTATAAAAACGGTTGCAAGTATTGCTCCGTACATATTTTGCTTGTAGTAGACATCGAGTACAACCAAGCTTGGTGCTGTTCAAAAGTATAAAAACGGTTGCAAGTATTGCCCCGTACATATTTTGCTTGTAGTAGACATCGAGTATAACCAAGCTTGGTGCTGTTCAAAAGTATAAAAACGGTTGCAAGTATTGCTCCGTACATATTTTGCTTGTAGTAGAAATCGAGTATAACCTGTACCTTGGTTAAGATATTTTGATATTGAAATAAATTACTCATAACGTCTTAAAGAATATTTTCCACCGTGCATTAATCAGTAAAATACTCTTCAGTTCAATAATAATAAAAAAAAAAGTTTTGAAAAATTACCCTGTATGTAACCAGGCACCAATAGCCAGCCAGTGTAGTGTAGTGTACTAACGCCCGAATACTGGAACGCAACTTACCTATAAGTTGCGCTTAACTACGTTAATCCCGCTTAAACGTACTGGTTAAGTGGGCCGTGCGCTGTTAAGAGTAACTTATTATTTGAATGGCGTTCCAGTATTCGGGCGTGAGGAAATAATTACAAATCGCTATGGTATGCAGGTTACTTCACGATGTGTTCCTGCATCGTTACGGTGCCTGGTGATTGACCATTATCAATACACACGACTCCTGAAGTCAGGCGAGACCTGAGATTTGAACCCGCGACCAGCGTGAACTTGTTGGCAGTCGCGTCTAGTCGGTTACTAACCTGTTAGTACGGGCCACCACTGGCTTTAATTTATTTGTATTTTTAATTAATCTTGAACTTAACAATCGCATTTCATATTAAAAGAATCAAAATAAAAACAAATTCAGAATATATATTTATTTAGAGAGGCCAATTATAATCTATTGTTATTATTATGTGAAATAAATAGCAACATTTGAATTGGCGCGTTGCTTTGTATACCGTACCTGGCGCGAAATGTATAATCGATCTCTTAATTAACATAATATCTTATAGTTAAAAATACAATTTTAAATCTACAATAAAAAAAAACTAAGCAATAAAAAATGCGAAATGAGATGGATGATATTTGGGCCGAATTAATAATTGAAATTAAACATTTCCAAAAATTGGATAGATTCTATTAAGGTAATTACACACATGCGATACTTTCAGAAATCGATTCCTAGTCTACTTAATACTTTAATAATTCCAAGTTTTGTATTTGAGCGCTTGAAATTAATTGGCATTTTAAAGCATCAAATGTCAAGATGGAATGTTCAATATTATGTTTTTAAATAGTTCAACTCAAAAAGTATCGCGCATGGAATGCTCTCAACAACTATACACAACTCTTACTTTTCAAATACATTCTATGAAGACATTAAATACATAAATATAAGGACTATTTCAAAGCACCATAGTGGCCGCATTGATTATTACTAATTTTAACGGTCGAGAAAAACTTTTTTAAATAAAACTTTTTTTTTCATAAGTTCTCGCAATTTCGTTTCAAGTCACTGTGTGTCGCTTCCTTGTACGTCTGCCTTCGTCGTGTCACCCAATATCTCCACCTCATCTGGAATTTTATAGAAAATATGTTAAGTTACGTTCTTAAAATGTTAAAAAGTAAAGTAATTTATTACTATGAAACTTCGATAAGCAAAACGACGTTAATTTCGTTCAATTGTTTTCAACAGTTCATTACTAATGGTTCTCCTTTGACGTTGAGATGACTACAGAGCAAAGTATTTCTCCAAGTTGTTATTGCTTGAAAACTGTGGCGAGACAAGGTACGAGTTTAATATTGCCGGATCAATGACCTGCCCGTGGCACGCAGATTTGCAAGATTCTGCGAATGTCGATTAGCATAAATGTATGTAACAGAAAGTTTTACCGAATTTTAATACTTTCTTATTGGCGTATGTTTTACAAATATCGATTATGATTTGATTACGAAATATTTTTTTATCAATTTCCATGTGTGTGTATATTAGGGTTTATTAGAAAATATATACAGAAATAATACACTAATGTGCTACATTAAAATTGTTTCTAAAAATATTTCTATATTCCTTGTAATGCCGTAATAACCTTCAAAATATTGCGGCATTTTATTTATTTTTGACACTGGCTCGGCATTTTGACAACACTGCGCCTGATGGAAAGCGCGAATGCTGTACAGGCGGAGTATCGAATGGCAGACGACAGTCCCAAGACATTCGATACAATTATGCCGGCCTGCTGAGATGCCTCTTCACACTACGGCGGAAGGATCCGGGATCATAGGAAGAATCACGTTAAAATCTTGTTTTGCTTTTTAGGGGAGCAAAAAAAACCTGAGTGTACAGGAACTTTTATTATTTTTCAGGAAGCGTTGTGTTTTAAGAGGAAGACACTCTGATCTGGAATTTCGAATAATAGCAGGAAATGTCTACTAGAGAAAAATAGTTTGCGCCATTTCATAATCTAACGCAGAAGACTAAATGTTTTATACTCGGAAATGGAATCCGAGATCAAAAATGTAAACAAAAGTGTTACCACTACAATAAAATAATTTGTCATGGTAGTTTGTTCACAACCGTTAAAAAAACAGGTTGGAATTATTCTCATTCGTTAAATAAGTATAAAACAAAGCCAAATAAAAATTATTTGTTATAATATTTACATAAGCTACAATTTCAACTTCTTTTTTAAGTATGTGAAAAAATATGGTACGAAAATATTTTATGCTACAGGTATTATGCAGAAATTTGTAACCTTAGGCCACTGAAATAAAACTTTTTTTAAATTTCGTCTCCTTAACTACAAATACGTCGCTTTGACGCCCGCGACACCTCCCTTTAGTTCATTTAGTTGCTTAACTTGATGAATGTGCATCATGTGATAAAGTTAAAACACCGTGAAGCTGGTTTCACATATTCTGTTAAGTTTTTGTTCTATTTTGTTCCTAAGATTTCTGGCGCTCGTGTTTCTAGCCAAACGCACTATGGTCTTTGAAAATCACTGTGAGTTAAACCCATTAGAATTTGTTTGGGCCCAAGTCAATGGTCACGTCGAAAGGCATAATAAAACATTAAAAATGTTCAAAATTCAAAAATACGTATAAATAAATAAAACATAGTACTCGCAACATTTGAATCTATTCACTAATCAAATTATACCCAACATGTTTTTGAGAAAATGTTTCATAACCCTGAAATGACACTTTTACAATGACATTTGTTTGTTTACATTTTTGATCTCGAATTCGATTTCAGAGTATAGAATGATTTAGATTGCTGACAATCAGTTTTAAAACTCCTTAAACTTCTACAATGAAGGATGTAAATATTTTAAAGTTCTGATTTCAAAAATAGTTTAGCCAGAAAGTTCTAAATTCATATTGTGCTTGTTTATAATCGAGGTGTTCGGACAAATTTTATTTATTTTATATGCGGGTAGCCTACGAGGCTCGACTCATTTCGATGTGTGCCACAATTTTATTTGCGCTCCATGGTTCGGTTTAGGTGTGATATCGGGAGTGTGTGGTGCATCTTCGAGCATTCGCAGTTGATGCCCAGGTTAGTGGACATAAATGACTTGATGTTTTCTGGTGGTAGATCTCCCAATAGGTGAGAGGCCACCTGAGTAGGTAACACCACAATGTCTATTACTTTGGGTAAACAGCAGTGTAAATGTTGTGTTCTGGTTTAAAGGACATTGTAGTCAGTAATTAAAGGACATAATCATCATAAGTCTCAGAATGCTAAGCGCAGTGGAATGCAAAGCAAATTGCTTTGTAATACACATGTTACTTGGTTTTGACACCGTCCCATGAGGTGTCCAATAAATTCAATTTGATATTGCAACCGAAACAGTTGCCGTTTATTTCCTAGGTAATAATTTATACGACTTCAATGTGAGTGCCTGTGCGTGTACGTGCGTGCACCAAACCGCACTGGGCCAGCGTGGTTCACTAAATCGCCTAGCTCGCTCTCATTTGTACTCTCGATTGGAGTTGAGTTTCGAGCCCTACCGCAGGACGTAATGGGTTTATACAGACGTGCGTGCGGATACGTGTGTATGGGTATAGATGTACGTTTGCGTGTGGGTATACGTGCGTGTGCGTGCTTGTACGTTTGCGAGTGCGGATACGTGCGTGTGCGTGAATGTACTTGTGTGTGTGCGTATCCTTGCATATACGTTTGCAAGTGCAGATATGTGCGTGTGCGTGTACGTTTGCGTGTGCGGATACGTGCTTGTTCGTGTACGTACATAGAGCGGTGCGGTGCGGGCGGCACTCAGTCGTCGCGCGCGACGTGGCGGCGCTGCAGCGCCAGCGCCAGGTCGTGCTGCAGCGCCGCCGTGCGCAGCGCCACGTCCGCCGGCACCACCGACCGCAGACCGTTCACTATGTCTTTCGTCTTGCCTGCAACAACACCGTTTATTACAAGCACAAAAATATCTAATAATAAACAAAAAACACACCCAACTGTCACATACATAGCATAGAGTGTTTTTCCTATTAATGTGTAGTTAAGAATAAATAAATAAATCGCGTATGTTCATCAGCCAATGTAGAATTCTAATCCATACCGGCGTAGTAGTTAAATAATAATAAATAACACCCAAGAGTCACACCCTGACCTACCTGTTAGGTCACCTGACCTGACCTAACCCTACAGTCCACACTAAGATCAATTAAGTCTTGTGTCATGAATATCGGAAACTAGGAGAGACTTTTCGGTCTCAAACACCCAGACAGAAATATTTGTGCGGGATCGAATCCGTAGCTTCTCCTTTCATAGTCGGCGTCTAACCAACTGCACCACGGAGGCTCTCAAATTCAATTTCCAGTTTTTGCTGGTAAATGCCCTCCAGTCTTTCCGTGATATTTTCGCAGTGTGGACAGAATTCCTCGTGTAAATAAATGTAGTAACAATAATTGCAAAATCTAGTTTGAGATGGTTCAGTCATGTATATAGGATGGATAAAAGGCGTGAACGGAAGTGTCGGGAGGAATTGACCCCATCGGAACTATGTGACACAAAACGATGGCATTCTAAATAAGGGTCACATCAGAACTACCCTGAAAGAGTGTAGTACAAATACAAAATGCCTCGAATATATTTGGTGATTAAAATACCAAAGTAATAAGTTTGTTACCAAAGTAGATGTCGTTGAGCGTGTTTCTGATCTTGTTCTCCATGTCCTCGACCATGCGGCCGATGTTGGCGATGTGCGGCGTCACGTCGCTCACCGCAGAGTCTTGTTCCGCCTGCGAGATTCACTTGCATTTAAACTTATGCTTAAAATAGGAGTATATCGAGAGAATTATATGATACAGCCTCTGTTTAGTTAATGAGTTTCGTATGTGATACTCCAGGGAACCCTTTCGTATTTATTTTTTGTGTATCTTGCAAAAGATACACAAAAAACATATTAATCAAGTTTCAATTTTTGAAAACAGTCTTAAACCAAGATTACTGAAATGAAGTAGCATATTATCTGGTTATTATTTTTAATGGGTTTATTTTCATAATAATTATTATAATATAAAGAAATGACACAAGATACAATCTACCGCGCTTTTCCTCCACAGTAGATGATGCAATCCTTAGATTCATAAACTACTACTACTATAAGGCTTTTTAAGGCGAAATTAATAGACAACCCTAATCTCTAATCTTAGGATAATCCAGATCTGGAGAATAATCCAATCAAGAAAAGTTAAACCTGGTGGTTTATTTTATGATGGATGGTCTAATTTAAAAATCAATAAGAAATCAGCCGACTCACTACACTGAAGGCTGTTAAAACAGTTATACATATTTTTTTTCAATATAGATATAGTGTACACTTATTTTACTCTCAATTGAGCTCGCAATTGTAGAGGAGGCCCATGCTCTGCAGTGGGACATATAATATGGGCTGATGACAGACATGCTTATTTCATTTTTTGTTGTTCTTGTACAATTCATACCTGTCTGGTGAGACTTCCTCCGAGGTTCATAGTACCACTGCTCTCTTTGTTGGTCTGCAGCCAGAGCATAGCTGTGGAGGTCAACTTATAGTGGGCATTCCGGCCGGAGCTTTTCTCTATCACCTCAACGACGTGGATGGAGTCCCAGCACCCTTTGATCTTCTGAGAACCATCGCCTGCCTTCTTGATTAGAATTACACCTGCAAATTGTTTGTTGATTAAATTTATTGTAATTTAAATGGTACATATTCTGTTGGATGTTTCTACTTTATCTAACTAATCACTATAAAATAATATATTTGAACGTGCTTCATTCCTCTTAAAATTATTGGTGGTAAGTGTCTCACATGTGAGAAGCTGCCTGGGTGGGTACCACCGCAATGTTTATTTCTCCCGCCAAACAGCAGTTTAAATGCACTGTTGTGTGAAGGACATTGTAGCCAGAGTAACTACTGGACATATTGAGAATTTACATCTTATGTCTCAGGATGGCGAGCGCAGTGGAATGCCAAGCATTGCTTTGTAATTCAAAGTATTGTTTGGTTTTGCTACTGCTCATGAGCGGTTATATCGCTTACCAACAGGCGAACGGTATGCTCGTCACGCCATACATTGTGTTTAAAAAAAAGTGTGTATTCAAGTAAAAGTAATTTTACAAATTATTGTTTTTTTACTTGTTTGTGTTATTTAATATCAATATGTTTTTTTAGATAAGTTAACATTTAAAACTGTGTATGAATAAAATAATCCGAAATTATAGAGTGCATTCTGGAGTTTACTTTACAAATATTGATATACCAAATATTCATTTAAATGTCAGCTTTAACATGATTCCTAAAGAGCAGTAAATTGTAAATCATATTATGTGTGATAATATTATTATTATTACATCACACCAAACATCACACAGAATTACAATGTTAAATAAAGTATAAAGTTATCTTATTATAATGATTGGATGAGTAGCATGTAACTACAGAATAAATATGTCCACAATTTAAATGACATAAGCTTTACATCTATAAATAGTTCTGGAAAATGAAACCTGTTTAGTAATTGATATTAATCATGCAATGAAAAACTGTTAAAGCTACATTGGATATTGCTTGAACACTTTAATATAGAAAGATATTAAAGACTTTCTTTCACATAGATAGGTATACATAAATGTTACACATGCAACCGCTCATGAACAGTAGCAAAACCAAACAACACCTGATTACAAAGCAATGCTTGGCCTTTCACTGTGCTTGCCATCCTGAGACATAAGATGTTAAGTCTCAATATGTCCAGTAGTTACTCTGGCTACAATGTCCTTCAATCCGAAACACAACAGTGCGTTTAAACTGCTGTTGGACAGGAGAAATAGACATTGCGGTGGTACCCACCCAGGCAGCCTCTCACATATGAAAGACCTACCACCAGTAAAGTTGCTTGATCCTGCAATCCTACTATCGGTTCATCCACTTTAATTAATCTCTTCCTACTGCCATATAAATTAACTACAATTCACCTAATAGTGAGAATATTTAATTCAAACAATCAATTGTTTTCATCTGGCAATTTTGCCCGTCTACAGTAAATAGCAAACAGAAGTGGATTCCAAATCAATATAGTTTTGGATAAATATGGTCAACTTTTAATTATCTCATTACAGTGTTATCTGGGCAGATAAAAACATGTATCGTAAACAATAGGGTCTCCAGCAAACTCACTGAATAAAATATAATAGAAGCTATTACATGACACAAAAATTTAAAATATATTGACCATTCCCTGGCAAGACATCAACAAGGCATATGTTAACTTTGTGCTAAAATAAAAAATAAAATTTATAGCCTAAATAATAAAAAAAGCTAGTAAAAAATATTTAGCAACCCTGGTAATATATGTGACACACTTATATTAATTTTGTATAAAAGTTTAGTGTAAAGGAAGCTTATGTCTGAACAACTTAGGTATGTCCAGATTTTAAGAAAGCCACATAAATGCATCAACTAATGAGACATTACTGTGTTTCACTAATGGATGCTATGCTTAGATTGCACTTCAATTATCAGTTGCATTGAGGTTCTTTATTAAAAATACTGTATCCATAAATGATTGTCAAAATAAATATTCCAGATTTTTATTATAAAGATGTATAAGGATGACTACATCCTCATTTTTATGTAAATATATTCCTAATGACACATATACTACAGCAGTTGTATTAACACAGAAACATATTAACTAGCACAAATGGCAGATCCTTTCATTAAACATATCAAGTGACATGCATATGAAACATAATCCATTCACTTTACCTGCAAAGCCATGGTCCATGTCCCACAAATATACGGAACTCACGCCGCCCTCGAAATACATCTCCCTGTACTGATCGAATGCGTGGTTTGCGTCTATTTCCAGTTTCCTCAACCTTTCCGACGGCATCGAACCATCTTCGAGAGGAGGATCGTACGTGTTCGACCAGGGGGACCTGTACGAATCACCATCTCGATTGTAGTCGCATAAGAGATAGTCCTTCCCGTTACTACGATCCTGAGCTATCTTCAAAGGCTGGTCCACAGATGATAACAAATCATCACACATGCTCGGCACTAAATCTATCAAATCGGTCAGGTTCTTCTCGATTTGCTGAGGCGGTAACCTCCGCATCAAATCCAATGCACAATCCATTTGTTGGTCAGTCTGCAACAACCACAAAACATCATACAATCGTAAAAATATCATCTAATTTCTGTGTATTAGTCATCACAACAAATAATCTAGTACGAAAAATTTGTAGGTCAAGAAAATGTTAGCAGTAACTTACCATTTTCGATGTAGGTTATAAGGAAGGCGGTATTGTGATTATAACTAATAAATTCAGCGTGTTTAAACGAAAAATATAATTACAAATAATAGGAAGTCCCGACCCGAATACGATACTTGACGTAATTTGACAGTTGCAGTTTTTGTTCGAATACCTATTTTAGTTTTGGGTGTCACCAGTTCAATTTATCTTATTATTTTATTCACAAATCTAAAGTTGGTTTTTGAACGCACGGTTTGTGGTCGGTTGACATTCTTAACATCATACCGATTAAAAATACGGTCAGTGCTGCCAACTTAGAAAACAGGAAACAGCTGGCACGTCATAACTGTTTTTTGGCTTTTATTATGTTGTCTTCCTTGATAGACGCCGGTATACTTGTCTTTGTCGCTCTCGTCCAACAGCCTGTTGTTAGAAGAACCAATGCTAATTTGAAAAGTTTGGCTTAAATAAACAACTTGACTGAACTATTTCCTACGATATGTCAGTTTGTGAATTTGTGTTGTGTGTGTCAAACTTTTGTTGTTATTAGTTTTAATCTGGGAATATATTGTGTTTAACTAATTCAGGCACTGTTATCAATGGAATTGTAATCAGTTATCACGATAGCTGTAAAGGACATTGTTGTTGTCACACTGCGAGACAAAAAGGGTTCGTATTGTGTACATAATTACGGCTTATTCAAATGAATCATTATATGGGAATGTTATACAAGATATTTTAACAACGCGGCTATTATGTAGCCCTAAACAGGAAGCAGGCTCGGTGGAATCGCAATTATTTATTATTTTGGAGTGACAAAGGCGTTGTATATGATAATCTGATTTACTGGTAGGTTATATTCATGTTATGAGCTAAAGAAACCTTATAGGGTGTGGAAAGTGCATGCAATGCATTGCTCTTGGGCTATGTATTGATAAAAATGTATGCTAATAGCCCATTTCCTTCTTACAACAGTACATGACTGTATAAGGGTAACATTTGTGGACAACATAATTACTCTTTATGGTAAACTCCAAGGTATTGTATAAAACATACCAGTTCCTCATACCTTTGCAATGATAACTTGTTAACTATATTGCAGTAAAAAGGGCTTTTATAAATTGGATGTATTCTTTCAAAGTTTTTCATTCAAAGTAAATAAGATTATTTTCTTATGGATGCAAGTTGTCTATAACATGTGTGTGATAAAAATAAAGTAATCTAATTGAAATATACATTATTTCAATACATTTTTTATCCATGATCGAGATTGTTACCCCAATTATTTAATTTACACACAGGTTTGCTTAGTCTGGGGCATACAGATGTATGAATGATTGTATGTTATCTTTGTTTGATATTTGATTATTAGATCTATCACTCTGTAACTATCTGCTTCAACTAACTAGTGACTAGAAGTTGAGGATAGAGACATGTTAAAGAATTAGTCGCTTAGCAATAATCAAGAATGATTGGTCCATACTGATTACTGACATACTAGGATAGATAGATACATATCTTACTGAGACCCTCTGGCATGATCATCGGGCTATTTATTGCAAAATAATGTATTTTATTTATTTTATTTTTATTTTATTAACTTTATATACCAAACAGTATACAGGCGGACTTAATGCCAGGGGCATTCTCTAACAGTCTACCTTTGGGTGAAGCAGAAATGGAGTACAGCAGGTTTTATTTACATTTAGATAGGGGAGAAAAAAAATTGGTAAAATATTTAAATAAGTGTACACTGTACTAAGATTAAAATGAACATACATACATTATACATACAACATAATATATATCTACATATATATAAATATATACACATACATACATACAACAACATATACTTACTATTATTTTCGAATATATCTTTACCCAATGCCCAATAAACTTAAGAATGATATCCAGTGCATGGCACGGTAGTCTCGCCAATAAAAACAAAGTTATGAATTATTTAAATAAAATATATAAATTATTAAAATTACCTTATTCCCAAATATACATAAAACGTTCTTAAACAATAAAACTAAAACCAAATATACAGATTTTTATAGAAGTTACAAAAAAAAAAATATCTAATCAAATAGATAATTATTAAAAAAATAAAATTTAACAAAATCTTTTTTATTTTTCAGGAACTATAACGGTATCACAAGGAGTTCTCCGCAAGTGCCAAGATGCCGACACCGCTAGTGAATCAGGACAATCATGCAAATGATGTGCGTGTAAAAACTGTGTACAACGGTGATGTGATGATCACATACATCAACCACAACATCAGCTTTGAGGAGTTCACCCATGAGATGGTGGCTATATGCCGCTTTCCACCAGATCAGGTATTTTAAATTTACTATAAGAGTTACATACTATTAAGCAGGGTATTTGATAGTACAACATCAAGGGCTAGGAAGTGAGAGAATGTAAATTCAATTCCTAGGTAAATGTTCCGTAAAGGCCTATGTCCCACAATTTTATTAATTTATATATTGTAAATAATCTGACACCCTCTGTGGCCCATTTGATTAGAAGCCGGCTGTGAAAGGAGAGGCCGTGGGTTCGATCCCCGCAACGTAACAAATATTTGTGTGACTCACACAGGTATTTGTTTCAGGTCTGGGTGTTTGTAAGACCGAAAATCTCTCGTTGTTTCTGATACATGACACTCGATCTTAGTGTGGGGTCAGCACTGTGTATTTGACTGTTAAGTGTATTTGTTATTTGTATTTATTGATATACTAAAAAAAATTACCAAGAATTATCAAATAATAATGAAATTAAATTATTGTTTAAAAAGCGAAATGTCGGTCGCCCGCCAATAAGGTGGACGGACGACCTGGCTTAAGTTGCAGGAAGGCGTTGGATGCAGGCCACTACCAACAGGTCAATGTGGAAATCCTTGGGGGAGGCCTATGTTCAGCAGTGGACTGTAGCTGAGATGATGATGAAGACTTTTTTTTTTATTGTTATAAATAATAATTTGTGCACCCCACAGGTGTTCACGATGAAGTGGGTGGACGAGGAAGGTGATCCGTGCACCATATCCACTCAGTTGGAGCTGGACGAGGCGCTGCGTCTGTACGAGCTCAACAGAGACTCCGAGCTGACTGTGCACGGTGAGTCTGTAGTTTTAGATAGTTTGTTTACATCAATATTATGTGACTTGGATGATGACTGAAAATATCTGAGTATGTGAAGTGATTTTTTTTATTTGTTACAATAATTTAAGGCCAGCGTATATCAAGAATCTTTGACAGGAAGAAGAAGAAGGATTTCATTTTTACTATATGCCATTTAAACTTATCTGATTGGAGTATGACATAATTTCCTAGGTATTTTTTTACTGCGGCATCAAAAGGAATTTCTCAACGCCAAGGCATCAATTTAAACCTTTGAAATGTATGTCTTATTCCCACCAAATAAATTTGAATATCCTTTGGTATAAAATTTAATCCCATGTCATGCCGGCTCGGTCCGTGCTGGCCCCTATATTTTTTAAATAATAAAACATATTCAGCCTGGGATATGGAAAGTGGATTATTTATTATGAACAATAAGATTAATCACTCATTAATAGTATACATTTGAATATATTCATAATTATATAATAACACTCAAGTTTATTATTATTAAGTATACAAACAAGATTGAACTAAAAACATAATTAGTTTTTTACTTGAACATAATAATAGCTACTAGATTAGAAGGTCTAACTTCTAGGTGCTGTGATATTTTTTCAAAAGCGACAGTTTATAATAAGGGTAGAAAAATAGTTCATAAAATCATGTTACTAAGCAAGGAACTTTTGTAAACTTACAATACATAATTGGATACTGCTCAGTCCCGCCGTTATTGTATAGTGTTCGAGTTAAGAACCAGTTTTCGTTTCCTCTGTCCAATCTCAAGGCTTACTAATCGACTGCATGCTTTACAAGATTTATTGACAGTTGCCGCTGGTCGAGTGAATAATTATGTCCGAATTTCGACATTTAATGTTAATTCTATTGAAATCCATGGGAGATTTTGATAATTTATTGTTCAGGTATTTATGGTGTGTCAATGAACATAAAAGTTAGTTAATTTTAATACTCCATAAGCAGTCAGTCAGTCAGGAATTTATGCCCGATATGGCGTAGTTATAAGTTCGCCCCCTATTCAATTCCGTGACGGAACACACAAGAGGAGAGTTTATGTGTTATATGTATATGTATTATATATGTATATCTACATATATATCTACATATATATATATATATATATATATATATATATATATATATATATATATATATATATATATGTACGTCGTAATCGGACGCAGATGTGCGCATTACAGCTTGTCAATATTTCTTTCTAATCGGATATTTAATGATAAAAAAACACATAATATGATAGAAAAATCATTATGTATACTTAGTATAGATTGCTATGTCTAGTATTGCAATGGCTGTACAAAATGTGATTATGAATATAAAGTAATTATAACTTCATTGCATTGGTAGTGTTTGATAACAATAAATTCGAGCAGTGAGTCATGTTAACAGAATGTTAGTATTTCGCAGTAGATTAGTAAATTCATAGATTTATGTACGTGGGTGAAATGTTATGTACACCCGAACTTTAGCAATTAAAATATAAACGTGTTTTAATTCCTCTTATTGTGTTTTAGATTTTAAGTTTTAATTATATTCTTTCGAGGAAATGGTATAGTAAATTCCTTTTTAACATAGACGTCAACGTTGACACTACATATATTGATATTATTCATACCAAGTGTAAAGACAATGAAATTCAAATAGAATATTCGTTTCGGGAGGTGGTTATCGTATTATGAAAATAATGAACAATTAACGGGAAGCTTATAACCAAAAACTCAACTTACAACACGAGACAACTAAACCTTTTGGTTACATTCAAAAAACCTGCTCCTTGAGATAAGATAAGCCGAATACTTCACTGTGTCACGATACCCGTGGTATGTAGATGTTAAAAAAAAACTTTACGTTAGCCTCTGACACGTAAATACTGAGATATTCAATTAATTTTACTATTGGTGAACATTGGTATATTTTTACTGTAATGTATTGCACTTTTATCCCGTACTCTCGCAACCATTAAAATACCGGGTATCTCAAGACTGCTACCGAAAACGAAGCCGGGTGGTAGTTTTAGTGGCTACAAACACAATGCAACTAAAATTTTCGCATAGAAACGTGACAATTATTTTTTATGATTTTTTTAAATATCGTCATTTTTGGGTGGTAAATCCATAGTTTTTGCTAAAATAATAATTTAAACTCTCTATATCTTAGAGTATTTATAAATTAAAGGGTATACACTATTATTTTAGGAAAAAAAATATTTACCACCAAAATATGGCAATAGGAAAAAAATTTCAAAAAAAAAAATTGTCACTTATTTTTGCAACTTTTTCTGTTGCATTGTGTCTGAAGTCGCTTAAACTACCACCCGGCTTCGTTTTCGGTAGCAGTCTTGATATACCCTGTATAATGTTAGAGGGGACACTGCAAACAAAATATTTTCTAGTTCTGTCTCTGTCACGCATACGAATAAACATAATCTTCGCTCTCGCTTCACTGGGTTCCTGTACCAGTACAATGCGTTGATATTGTGTTCCCGATGTACGCTCTAATGTAATACTTTAATACTCTCAACAGTTTCCTTAGTTCATAAGACATGAATCTGACTAAACAATAATGAAGTCGAAACTCAGAGCTCTTTTTAGGAATCTTGCCCTAACGTATTAGGAATAAACGTAAAATTTGATTTCGCGTTGAAATTGTAGTTTTGCAGGATATTTCATGAAATTATGAGTTTTTCATCCTATTGTTACAGAAAAATAAAATAAACATAATAAGAAAATTCGATTGAGAGAACTTCGCAATTTTTTTATCATGATTGCTTATTTCGGGTCGATAGATTTTTCACGCAAATGATCTCTATGGTATGTAAGCTTCCCTATGATGTTTTCCTTCATGTTTAAATTCCTTGATTGAATATTACTACGCACATGACTCCTGAAAATTCAGTTCTTCTTCTTTGTCTTTCTTGGATTTAAACCCGCGACCGCTGCCTTAACAGCTCGCTTTTAGCTCGTTAACAAAAGACCATCAAGCACACAAACGGGACTATTTGATTTCAAATGTTGTCGATAGATGGCAGCACTAGTCTCCACGGTTACAAGATAATTCTTATTATGGGTACAGTTTCCTTATTTTGTAATGATAAAGCAAGTATGAATTGTTTTTATTTTTATTATTAAAATTAAATGGGCGTATTTTTGTAGATATTGTAGTAGAAACTAAAAACAATATTTATAGCTGAATTTAATAAAGCCTGCCTCGGTGGCTTGGTTGTACTAGGGTACCGTTGCAAGTTTGAGGGCCCGAGTTCGAATCCCGGCTCAGGCAAAGTGATATTAGATTCTATTTAATGTCAGCCTGGAGTTAACAATTTGTGCTTGATATGGCGATAGGCTCGTCCCCTATCACATCGTGGGGCGGAACACACAAGGCAAAATGTGGGTCTTCTGGTAGCACATCTGCCTACCTCTTCTTGAAAAAGGCGTGAGTTTATTTATGTATTCTGTATCACCCCATATACATCCCACTGCAGGGCACAGGTCTCCTCTACAATCGAGAATACTATTGAGAGTGGCCATATAGTCGTCCACGCTGACCTAATGCAGGTTGGTGGACTTACCATAGAAATTCTTATAAATCGTATGGTATGCAGATTTCTTCACGATGTTTTCTTTCATCGATATAATGCGTGGTGATTGAATATCAATACACATGACTCCGAAAAGTCAGAGTTATGCATGTAATATACAGCAAACTGTACTGATGTGTTTATTCATGTACACTGTACAGTAATTACAGTTCATTTAGCTGATTTAACGCTTGTAAGTGAGCACGCTCGACACTTAACTTCGTTCATTGGCGACTGTTTGTCACAATCGCTTTGTCAACTCTGCTACTATGGAATAATTTCAATTCGTATGTCTAGTGAATACACTTGATGATTTTTGGCCATTAGTTCAATGAGTTTTATGTCTGGACCCTCTTTCTTTGACCAATGTAAGGCTATGCAATACTGATTATACTAATTACATCATTAATTTTATACAGCTGAAGTTGGCTGCCTCTAAATTCGATACTCTATTCTATATACTATCTGGACGGCATTTGCGCTTATCGTCCGGTGCAGTGCAATCATTATGCCAGGGAACTTAAAAAAAAGTTTAGTGTGACCTCATGAGGTATATCAGAATTGTTTGTCTTAGGCCTTAAATATGTGTTGAATAAAGGATAGTATAAGAATTTTGACCAGACCAAACATCCAGACCCGAGACATATATTTGTGAGCCGCACTAAACGTTTGTCTTATTACGGGGATCGGACCAGTGTTGTAAAAATGAGCGCTGAGAGTCGAGCGTCGAGCGTTGAGTCGACGCTTTGGAGCGTTTTAGACTCGAGCGTTAAACGCTTGAGCGTTTAAGGCTTGCGAGCGTTGAGAGTTTAGACTTTCATGCTCGAGTTATGCGCTCGAGCGTTCAAGCGTTGTAGTTTTTAAATACGGATAGATGAAAAAATTGTGATAAATAAAAATGTTAGGAGTTGTGGGGGGTGGTAGGTACGGTGAGTATTGCTTATCTTTTGACTTTGGTCGAATAAGCTGGCCTTATCTATACATATAAATAAAATTGCAGTCACTTCAATTTTTTGTAATGTGAAAATAAATAAAAATGTCCAAGTACATATCGTTATACAGGGTATCTCAAGACTGCTACCGAAAACGAAGCCGGGTGGTAGTTTTAGTGGCTACAAACACAATGCAGTTAAAATTTCGCATAGAAACGCGACAATTATTTTTTATGATTTTTTAAATATCGTCAATTTTGGGTGGTAAATCCATAGTTTTTGCTAAAATAATAATTTAAACTCTTTTATACCTTAGAGTATTTATAAATAAAAGGATATACACTATTATTTTAGGAAAAAATTTATTTACCACCCAAATATGGCCATAGGAAAAAAATAACAAAAAAAAAATTGTCGCTTTTTTTTGCAACTTTTTCTGTTGCATTGTGTCTGAAGTCGCTTAAACTATCACCCGGCTTCGTTTTCGGTAGCAGTCTTGATATACCCGGTATACACGATACCTATAACGAAAATGACCTTAGATTTTTTTTGTCTGTCTGTCTGTCTGTCTGTCTGTTTGTTTGTTCCGGCTAATCTGAAATGGCTGGACCGATTTTGACGGGACTTTTTTTGTCAGGTAGCTGATATAATAAGGAGTAACTTAGGCTACATTTGTTGTAGAAAATTTCATTTATTTAAAAAATAACTAAAAGAACTAATTAACTTTTTTGTTAAACTCCACGCGGACGAAGTCGCGGGCACAGCTAGTCATAACTAAAAGAAGGAACAGACTTAGTAACGAAAATATACAGGCCAGTATGTGACTTTTCTCATGGTTAAAAAAATTATAGTGTTGCAAAGGTGTGTGATGATTTTAAGTAGGTATTTAATTTAACTTAGTTGCTAAGAAAAATCAGTAGGTAGTCAGGAATTGTACAGCAACTTCAGCTATTTTTTTTATTGCATTAATTGGCGAGACGAGCATGCCGTTCGCCTGATGGTAAGCGATGCGACCGCTCATGAACAGTAGCAAAACCAAACAACACCTTGATTTACAAAGCAATGCTTGGCATTCCACTGCGCTCGCCATCCTGAGACACAAGATGTTAAGTCTCAATATGTCCAGTAGTTACTCTGACTACAATGTCCTTCAATCCGAATCACAACAGTGCATTTAAACTGCTGTTTGACGAGAGAAATAGACATTGCGGTGGTACCCACCAAGACAGCCTCTCACATATTAGAGACTGACCACCAGTAAAACACAAAAACCAAAAACAAACAAAAAGCTAAACCACACTTGTAATGTAATTTGGGCCTTATGGCGTAGATCATATGGCGTATTGTATACTAATAATAAATATGTAAGTATTTTTCTACTATTATAATATAAATATCGTTAGAAATAAAATTGAAATTGCCTTATTTCAATTATACTATCTTTTTTACGGTGGTCGCGGGTTCGAATCCCAGGGCACACCTCTGACTTTTCGGAGTCATGTGTGTATTGATAGTCAATCACCACGCACTAAAACGGTGAAGGAAAACATCGTGAGGAAACCTGCATACCATAGTGATTTATAAAAATTTCTATGGTATGTAAGTCCACCAACCCGCACTAGGCTAGTGTGGTGGACTATATGACCTAACCACTCTCAATCGAACTCTCGATTGTAGAGTAGGCCCGTGCCCTGCAGTGGGACGTATATGGGCTGATACAGATACAGATATTTTTTACAGTTTCTCTAACTATGTAATCTAAGCGCGCGCTCAAGCTCGAGCCGAGCGCTCAAGCCACTGCTCGAGCGTCGAGCGCTTCAGTCGAGTCCCGACTCGAGCACGAGCAATCTGCTTGAGCGTCGACTCGAGCGTTTAAGCGCCGACTCGAGCTTTTTTACAACACTGGATCGGACCCTCATGTTTCACAACTGCCGTTCAACTACGCCACTGAGGCTGACAAAAAACTCTTAAAGTTTCTAAAACTAGTGTAGTCTACTACACTAGGCTTAATTTTTTCTTTAGAATTAGAACTGTGTGCATGTAGTATTTATTTATTTGTACACAGATGGATCCGAGTGTAATATCTAGTATGTAACAGTAAACAATATATAAACATGACCTTCACAATCAATGCGTGCACATTCGCTTCACTCTACTAATAATGTCGTCGAGGTGCTAAGATTTCAACTAATTAGCATTACGTAATGCCACGCGACTGATTACGGAATATCGGTAACTTTGTATTGGTATACCCAGGGTTTATTATATTATTATTTATTTATATATTATGTCTGTATTCTTCTTGTGTCGAGGAGTCAATATTGGGTAAGATTTTTAGCTCTTAAAATTGGACAAGTATAAATAAATATATACACCCAACAAGTCACATATTCAGCATATTCATGAGCCCATTTACTCCATTTACCATTACGATCCATTAACTATTGTGTATTGGGTATCACTTATTAGGAACTACGAGAGACTTCTTAGTATCACCAATACCCGAAGTCGCAAAAAATGTCTATATCGCACTAACATTTGTCTCGTCTAAGTCTCGGTGTGGGGCTCGAACCCGCGGCTTCTCGTTTCACAGTTGGCGTCTAACCAACTGCGCCATGGGGGCTCTTATATGTGATTAGAAAAGTTTAATGTCCCTTTTTAATGTAATTATTTATGACACTAACAAATATTTCTAGAATGGCTTGAGATAACCATTTCTCGTCGGTGTTTACTTTTTTGGATCGCACTGCCCTTAATATCATATGTTTTATATTAACTTGGTATTTCCAGGACCAAAAGAACAATTACCCTGAAAATACCGTTGAATTAGAACATTTAGTACAACAATATATCTACATTCTACAACAATCGACAGTGTCTCAATATTTGATGCTATCAAACCAAGTATAACCAGTGAACGAATATTTCTCATCCTAATATTTACATAATAAAGTATCTGAAGCGAGTCGTTTCAGTAACTCGAGATACACCAAATTTGTCCCCGAATCACGTATTAACATAAATGAATAATTTATTCCCAAATAAATAATTTATTTGTGAGTGTCCGCGCGACGTGGCCGAAACAAAACGTTGCTCTATCCGGACACTGTCAGAGAATATTTATTGTAGATGCGATGTTATTTTTTTTATTCTTACTCGTCAAAGTGTATGTATTTTTTATACTATGTTACTTTTTAATTGTTTAAGTACTTATTTTTCCATTTCCTAAGTTTTATTATTATTTTATGTTTTCTTCATATTGTGTCAATAAATCGTATTTTTTTTTTTTTTTTTTTTTATTGCTGTGAATGGCGAGACGAGCATGCCGTTCGCCTGATGGTAAGCGATGCGACCGCTCATGAACAGTAGCAAAACCAAACAACGTCTTGAACTATAAAGCAATGCTTGGCATTCCACTGCGCTCGCCATCCTGAGACATAAGATGTTAAGTCTCAATATGTCCAGTAGTTACTCTGGCTACAATGTCCTTCAATCCGAAACACAACAGTGCATTTAAACTGCTGTTTGACGGGAGAAATAGACATTGCGGTGGTACCCACCCAGGCAGCCTCTCACATATGAGAGACCTACCACCAGTAACCGTATTTATAATAAATAAATAAATGACATTTTGTTGTGATATCTTTAAGTTAATACTATCGTTATTTACATACATACATAAATTCACGCCTTTTTACCATAAGGGGGTAGGCAGAGTTGCTACCAGAAGCTCCACATTTCGCCATGTAAGTTCCGTCCAACGAGGTGATAGGGAGCGAGTCTATCGCGGTATCGGGGAGAAATTCCCGACTCCGGGCTGATAATGAATCGAATATTATTTATATTATTTCAAAACGGTTTAATAGCGTGATGCAACATTAAAGCTAGTCATTTGTAAATTTTCCTAAATAATTTGAAACGTATATAAAATTGGCAATCGTATTAGGTCAGTGCGCTAGGTAGCTTAAAAAGCTGTTCTTTTGTTCATCAAATGTAACCAGTAAATACTTACGAATTATTCCTGAGCATATTTTTTCTCGCTCTTAGTAATCAACTACGTTTTTATATTTTTTATATCAATTATTTTCCTTATGTTTCTTATGGTCGGTGTGGTTATTTTTTGGACTTGGTTTCCTCGTACTGTTAATTATTGATTTATTGATTAGGTAACTTCGAGTGTATCGTACTTGTGGATTTCGACATTTGGTTTCCTTATGGGCATAACATATAGAATATTCTTTTCTAAAGTACTATAAAATATGGGCCCAAAGTCTAGCACGTACAAATAGAAACCAAAATATTTTAGACGGCCCGGGCAGGCTCACACATACTTTTTTCATCAGGGATAATATAAGGATAATCGTGTATTTTTTTTTCAAATCGGTCTCGTAGTTTCAGAGCCTATTCAAAGCAAACAAACAATATAATTTATGCTATGTATAATATTACTCGTAGTGTAGACTGCTGACGGCATGTTTTAATTTTGTGAGTAGTGAAAACGCTGCCCAACTATCAAGTATTGTAATTTAAAGTTGGCATAATCTGTCGTGTTTCCAATGAAATGTCGCATCTGTACATTTCGCCACTGTGTCCCAAATAGTAGCGGATACGCGCCGTATATTGTTCACTTATCGGGCCCATTTTGCACATGCTCTCTGTTTGCCGGCCGCTGTACAACGTACTTTCGCTATAAAATTCTTATCTACCCGCATTTCGAGGCCGGACGGCCATTTCCATATTCAGATTGGCGTTTCGGCGACGTACATTTTTGATTTTATTTTTCGCAGAGAACTCGAGGTATCCAGCTCACGTACAGCCTGAATCTCCTCTGAGTAATAGCTGTGTTTCTGTTTTTCACTATTGTTCCTATGCTTTGATGTTGCTTTTGCGGAGGTCTGATTTAATTTGGGGAAAGTCGGCGCTCCAATTTGCGACCGCGCTATGGGTGGTTTTGATTGTATCTGTTCGTTGTGCGCTCCTAAGGCGTTGTTTATCTTCTAATTTATCTCATTTGGCTTTGTTGTGGTACATATTGTGAGAAGCGCTATAAGAATTGAAGAAAAAAGTGCTTGCAATTAACTTAATGGACTGTCATTATTGTAAATAGGTTTGAAGCGCGCGTTTTAATCTCTTGTTTATTTTACTCATTTTATAAAAGCTATGGGTTATGGAAGCAATCTTTTGGTGGTTATAAGTGTAGGTATTAGAATAAGCACTCATTTCCAGGAACTAACTATTGTATATTTTGTAAATTAACACTTAATACATTCACAGACAGAGTAAAATTATAATTATGCGACTCGGAGCGAGATGTGCTCGTGATGAGAGATGGCAGACTATCTTATCATCCAAATAAACCGACCCTTTTATAGGACTACCCGAATGAGGATAGGTGGGGATAAGTCTTACAGAAAATATATTTAAGCCATAAAATAGGGTCTATCCTTTCAACTAAAAATTAAGGTCGGCCCAAACATCTGGGCTATTGTCCAAACAGAAAGGTTTACAAAACATGTGTACTATTGTCTAAAAACATAAATTTGTTGCAAAGGATTGCCGCCACTAAAGAACTTAACTATAATAATACAGTTTTATTGCCCCGGTATGAACGGGCCATTACAATTATGTAAGCCATACACACTACGGTCTACCGGAGAGGTCATCTGTGCAGGTATGCCTGCGCAGGTAGACCGAACATTGGTACCGTGTATGGGAAAGTTACGGTGTACCGGAGCGGTCTTCAGTTCTTTTTGCGATGGCATCGAATGAGGACGATGACGCGCTGGCATTGCTATGCCTTGCTTTAATTTTAAGATAAAAGATACAAAACAGTGAAAAGGAAGCGAAAGAAGAAAAAAGGGAAAGTAAATAAACGCAAAAAAAGAAATGGAACAAACATGAATGTAGATAACAATAAACACTTTTAATTAAATTAATTAGGGTGCAACAACAATACATGTATTTATAAAATGTCATGTAATGGTATAAGAATAGATTATAAAGGATCATAAATGTTTTAAGGGACGTTAATCGATCATGCTAGAAAAAAACGGACGCGACCTGCGCAGGCGACCGGAGTACAGTCACACACGCACAGGTACGCCCTACGGTGTCACTCGAAAGAATTGATTTTCGATACTGCGCCGGTCGCCTGCACAGGCTCAAAAAACTGCACAGGTCTATACCCACACACATTCCGGTATACCTGGGCAGGCATATCTGCACAGGTGGACCTTTCCGATGGACCGTAGCATGTATGGCAGCCATTAGGAAACAATAATTTAGCACAGCATTTTTTTAACTAATATTATACAATAAGGTACATAAAAATTCTTACTGTAATAAAACGACTCGCAGATGTTTTATGGTCTAACATCTGCAGTCATATCTTAAAATGAAATGCGTGTTTAAATAATGTTAAAATTACAAATAATAAGCGTGTTAATTTATAAGCTAAATCTATGTTGGTGTATTGCAACCGCCACAATCTCATAGTTTGTTTACAGAGCAATTTTATGTGTGTTATTTTTCATTGCAATATGCAATATTTTTTTTATTAATAAATCAATAGTGATCGACTTATTCTTCCCGAATAACACTAGGTACAAGTTTTCGTCAGCTGTCTTCCAAGTTATCTCCTCTACATATTCCGCACGAAGGAGCCTTCTCTTAGGATTTACCGCGACGTCACAGCTCCGCCCGACCGTTCGCAAATAAAACTCAACCGCCCAAACTTTGTACAAACATGGCCGAACTTGCTCTAATAAATTGCAAACATTGCGGCCAATGTTGGCTTTCGTGGTAGTTGGACTATTAGGGATATTTTAATTAACTTTACGTACATTTCGGTAAGCTGTGTTGATTGGACGGGTTTAAAAAGGGCTGTTTTAATTCTTCCGTAATCGCTTGTTAATTGATTCCAACACAGATTAATAACTGTTATTAAATTTTGTAAAAAATGTCTCATGTATTCACTGAGCCTTAAAGACTATTGTTGTATGAATATTTAAACGTGTGCAAATGTTCACACATTTATATGCAGATCTAAACGCTGGCACGCCGAAATTGTGCGGAGGAACACAAAATGTTTGCATTAAAAATGTATGCAAATGACGATGTACTCACCATCATGGTTGATCGTTGTAACAATTATGTCAATTTAACATTAACATGTATTTTGTACGGGGTTTAGTAGGTGGCTCTACCAATATTACGGTTGGATACAATACTTCAATCAACATTTTCTTCTAATAGGATCGACTAATTCAGTATAATTTAGAACGATAGATGTCACTTAGAATTGTTTTTAATGTGTATAGTATAGTTCTTATTTTATTTTAGAAACAACGTTATTTTATTATTAGAACAAAATTTAATTTACTTGTAAATGGCCACCATTATCTTTATCTTTGTCACGCCATCTTTCTTCTCTCTCCATATAGTTTAACTATTGCAAACTGCCTTCCTGATGGGAGTCTCCCATATGTGAGGGGCTGCCACCGCCACTACTATTTCTCCCGCAAAAAGTTGTGGAATCTCATTGTTGTATTCCGGTTAGAAGTACATTGTAGCCAGAGTAACTACTGGACATATTGACTTACATCTTATATCTCAGGATGGTGAGCACAGTGCAATGCCAAATACTGCTTCTGTCCATGAGCGGTTGTATCGCTTAGCATCAGGCGAATTTCATGCTCGTCTCGCCATTCATGGCAATAAAAAAGATCAATAGCGTATTTTTTCTATGATGTTCAGAAGTAAAAATTCTTGATTAGATTGCGCAAATATCTATCAAAGACAAAAAGCTCACGTTCCACTACGGATCGTCAATAGAACAGATCCTACGTGCGCCGAATACATGCCTATTCATCACACCCGAACTTACATTACAGCGGCATTATTCATAGAAACGTCAACTCGGATTTATGTATATATCGCAGGGACTCGGGCGAGCTACTGGCGCCAGTGCCCGGTCTTGTTTACTCGCCCGTGAGTTGCATCCGATCGCGTTGCGTTTATTTTACGCTTGTGATTTGGTGAGCGTTTTGAGTGACGTCAGTGGTAACGGGAAATCATTGGTTGCGGGTAGTTTTTGTTTTCAGATATTATAAGTCACGATTATTGTTTGTTTTTATACACCCGGTTCGTTTGATATGTATTTTGACACCTAAACAGCATAGTTCATTTTCAAATCTAAAATATATGAAATGTTATGTTATTTTAAAGTATGCCTCAACATTTTGATATTTGATTTTTCACAACCATAACATGATGGTTTCTTAGATTTACGCGAATGTTACACATTGAAATAAAACTATTATTTACGGATTTTATCGCGGATTTGGTTTAATTTTACATTTTTTGAGTTCCCGACGTTTCGATTACTCTACAGCTTTCGTGGTCACGGGGCGGACTGAGGTATTAGACGTCCGCTCTGTGACTGTTACAATTCAACTACCCTTATTTTACAATTATTAATTTAAAAATTAATTTAAATAGCTAGTCTGTATTTGCGATCCGATCTACGCAGAAACCAAATCCGCGATAAAATCCGTAAATAATAGTTTTATTTCAACCATAACCTGAATTATATAATCGGAGCAAAAATCAAACCAATAAATAAATAAATTTAGATACAGTTTCTCGAGACGTGTATTCATATCTATGTAAAGCAATACATAACATCCCTTTAAGGTTGTTTTCCCGACCCGGGGCGTGATAAGAAAATTGACTCTCAGAAACAGGTGTACTGAGGGCACCGCTGTAACGAACTTTCAACGCTAATTAACGTGTCCTGGTGTAATTTCGGGTGTCTCGTGTGTATTAAATTTGTAGGGGAAGGGAGGAGGGGGGAGACCAAACTCCGTGTTAATTTGTACTGAATATGTTGGAAACGTGTCAAATATCTTGGTGACACTTTAATTAAGTGTTTATTGTGGTGTTCCATATGGAGTGAATTTTAATAAGGTTTTTATTTGTCCGTGGTTACGCATGTGTATTTTATGTCCGTACGTGGTGTGGTTGTTTTGGATTGTTCTAGAAAAGGGTTGTCTGGACCGGGTTAATATTATTGTCTCACAATGAACCAACGTGAAGCAATGTCATTATTGTATTGTTTCATTTATTTATTTATTTATTTATTTATACACTTTATTGCACAAAAAAAATACAAATAAAATGAAAATAACAATCATAAAAGTACAATTGGTGGTCTTATCGCTCAAAGGCAATGTCTTACAGACAACCATGGGATGGATTTGATAAAAGGATAATTAGAGGGCAGTCGTAAAGTGTAAAGAATAGGATTTATAGGATAGGATTTCATTCGGTGAGATTGCCCAGGAATACAATTTGTGACCGGTATGATGAGTTGCATTACATATCGGAAAAACATTAATTACAGTACTTCTGCTTATCCCTTCGACGATAAAGTCATAAGTTTATATATGTATGAGAAATATATAGAAGATACCGATTATCCAAGCAGCTTTATCTACAAGTGGCCGATGTATATGCAAATTGATTATCCACGATATGTTAAATATCCGTCTCTATGTATATCTTTAGCCAAATACTAAAAAGGTTTGCTACAATTCTGGCTCCGACCCAAAAAGAGGTTAGAAACCCCGAACGTCATTACGCTGTACTTAATATGTATGTCCATATGTTTATTGAACATAGCTTTCGCTACAGCATCTTTATTATTGTCAAAGTCAAGTGGATTGCTTCTGTGATTTAATGAATTGGTTCATACAACTCCTTGTTCTTAGATCGGGTCTTGTATTCGATGTGGTCGTCATGCCAGCATCATTATTTTGTCAATCTGAGGATAGTATGAAATACGAATTACCTATCCACCCTTTAATTAAAAGTCGAAATATTTCTTTTGAAAACTGTGGATCAAAATGGCAATATAAAAGAAAATGAACCCGATGAGTTAACTAATTATGTATGAACTGATATATTTCAGCTGAGAGGATTCCTGATTCTTTAACTAAAATGTGGACGTATCGAAGCAATGTAGCATATCAGCCAAATTGAATTACTTTTTCCAGTTGACATTAACAAGATAGCATTCAACTTACCGCAACAATACAAAAAACAGTGATTATAATAAAAAGAGTAGCTTCTGGTACTTTCTATGGTGTACGCAGAAGCTAGGTCGTCGTGCTAGTTCCCGATGCTACTTCAGCGTCATCTAATAAACTTTTTATAGTAGCTATTGACAATATTTTGGCTAATGTGACTAACGCGTGAAGTGATGAAGGAATTGGGGAAGCTACCAAAATAGAAACTCTTTTCCTGGTTCAATCTACCTGGACGTCACCTAATTGACCAAGAGTTGTAAAGTTATTTAACGGTGAAATTACAAAAAGAGTTAATTTAATAAGGCGAGTTGCTGTAAGTGCTTTGGTATACGTTGAAGACTGAGACTCTTTCTTTGGTTTAAAGTATCTTGGACGGCACCTAGATTAGCAAGAGATGTAAAGCGATTTTACAGTAACAGTACATAAAGAGTGAATTTAATAAGGCGAGTATAGTGTACGTACGAAGCTAGGTCGTCGTGCTAGTTCCCGATGCCACTTCAGCGTCGTCTAATAAACTTTTTATAGTGACGGCCGTCAGTTGATTTACGACATCACAATATTTGGACGAGACGCTCGCGGAAGGCGTGGGCGTAATTGGCTCAATCGTTATGGGGTTCTTGAGCTGTTCGTAGATTTGTTTGAGTTAGGACCTTGAATTGCGTTGCTTGCTTGTATAGTACTTTCAGAGTTATTATGTTCGACTACATGTAAGGCTGTCGCATTAAGATTTAAGAACTCTTTGAATTTTTCATTGGAAATTTTGTGAATATATAAAATACACATAGGAAAACAAACATCTTATTCCTTCAGCAATATGCATAAAACAAATTAAGGAAGGAGAAATTTGAGAGGCCTATGCTCATTTCTTAGATTTTTATTGTAATATTTTTTTCTCTACCATTCAAAAGGTTTTTGGATTAAAAATATTTCTATTGTACTCAAAGCAAACATCCTGACTGATAGGCCTTCTTATCGAACAGGTATTGTTTGCGATAGGGCAAAAAATATTTAACTAGTGATTGTTGTTGACAAAGCGGAAGAGTTCATTGCAATAATATGAAGTTAGTACCGACTGCCGTGCAATCGGATATCGTTTGCAATTTGCCTCCGCTCATCGCCAATTTCGTTTCACTACTCGACATTAGTATCCGGTGTGCATTTGTCAATAGAAATGCAAATATTTAGGAAAATATCAAAATAACCTTTTGTTTGTTTAAACTTTTTAGTAATATCATTTATTATGCTAGTTGTACGTTTTCCTTAATAAATAAGATATTTAAATAAAGGAACACATGTTTCTTATTGGAATTTACGAAGATAGCTTCTGTATTGTATTCGTGAAACAAATACCTGTAGATCACACAAATATTATTCTCGATGCGAAGATCGAACCCGCGACCGCGACCTCGCGTTTCACAACCGGCCTCTAACCAACTGCGCCACGAAGGCTGTCCAATAATAATTGTAACGATTAGGGATCAATAAACTTTACGTGTTTTCCTCGTACAATCGACAACGACAGTGCACGTAGAGATCCCTATTTGTTCAGTAATCAGAGCGGAAAAATAAGCCGCCATTTAAAAGATACATAGCTAAATGCACGTACCTACTAACTGTTTTTGTCGTATGTTACTAATCTTTATGGTTCATTGAAAATAAATTATTTTGCGTCACGTTACATATATTATACTGTATACCACGTAAAACGAATAATTGATGACAATATTTTTGCCGTAAAATCCGGTGCATTTTGCGGCACAAAATAGTTTCAGTAGGAACGGCCAGTCGACTGCCACTTGTTTAGTTTAGACTTGGAAATACAGTTGTGATAGTTAAGAGAAATTCCCGGCGTAGTTGTGGCCAAAATTCCATGTTGGATGCTGTGAGCCGCTGCGGCATCGGAAGTTGACACTCCAGATATCTCCAGTGGAGCGCGTCGTAATCCACGCCAAATTGACTGCCAATTGATGTGTGATTGATCGGAGTCCGTGATTGGTGACGTGCAATGAAGTGCTTGAGAAACGGCTGCGTACAACATCGCCGGGTTACATTTGTTTAATTTTTCACGCTTGAAATATTCTCCCAGTTATAATACTAGGAGGTTTTTGTGTACGGCCGGTATTTAAATTGACATTCTTGAATTGGAACTCATTCCTTCAAGGTGTTTTAAAGTTTGGTAAAGTTGAAGTTATGTTTGAGATAATTTCCGTATTAATGAATAAGGTGAATTTTCCGCTATTCCATATTGGATATCTGTATCAGCCCAGATGCGTCCCACTGCAGGGCACGGGCCTTCTCTACAATCGAAAGTACGATTAAGAGTGGTTAGGCCATATAGTCCACCACGCTGGCCTAGTGCGGGTTGGCATATTGGATATATTATGCTATTACTTGCATATTGTTACGAATAAATTGTAACAGAATTTTCATGACAGTGTTTTTGCAAGTCCGTTGCGAATGTGGTGTCAAGTGAGATTTTTAAAATGGTGTAGTCTCATTAGGGTTCATTGTTCGGGCACGGTCGAGTGTTGATTATTGTCGGTCGGCCGGTGGACGTGGAGTGGCGTGGAGCGGCGCGGAGGTCGTCGGCTAATTGGTCCGGCGGCGGCTGCGGCGGCGCTGGCTGCGCGGCGGAACAGTGGCGCGGCGAGGAGCGGCGCGCGCACGCGTGTACCGCGCGACTGCCACCGCCGATCAGCTGCGCGCGCGACTATTCGCGTTTCGAAATCTCGATTGGCCCAAGCGCGGTTCCGTTGCGTCTCGTGTTAGTGGTTACGCGGAACTAGAATGGAAACGATGACCTCGCCGGCGCACGCCCGCGCCGCGCTCGCCTGTGCCGGCGGCCGCACCACGAGGTGGTTTTGTGTTTGTTTTGCTGTGTAACGGATGCAGTTTTTGCCGACAGTCGGACGCTCGGCCCGGCTCTCCGGCGTGTTCTTTGTTTACCGGCCTGTTGCGGCAGATAACGTGACCCACATTGCGGTTTGCGGGAGGCTTACGTTTCGAAATTTCGCCCTCTGCACGGCCGGGACGCGATAAGACAGTCCCTCGCGTTCGCGGTCGCTTTCTGACCTACTGAGCTGTTTCAGATTACATTCGTGCAAAGCGAATCGCTATCGGTTCCAAGACGGTTTCGATTCACGACTTGGTACGATTCGCATGACGCTCGGCGATAAACAAAGGATTTCCCTATGTTGTTATCTGGCGGTGAAAACAGATGTGTCTGTTGCGAGACTTGAATAAACAAAACGAATAGCTGTCGGTTCAAGGTACAGCTCAGAGTAATATTTTGACCTTCCATTTGACGGCAAAGAGTGCAAAAAACGTGCGACGATACCGGCTTCGAATGCGGAGTTTGGATTAAATAAAACATGTGTGAGCGCGCATTAGCCGTTCGTGGTGGCCGGACGGCGCGGCAGTCCGGCCGCACTCAATCTGTGTTTTGAACTCTGCCTCATTTGCAAGGAGTGCTTTTTGGCATAAAACATGGGATGCATTCATATCGGACCATTACGCATTTCTACATGACGAAACTTTGTCATTTAACACACCGTGTTACTAGTGAGTACATACTTAAACCCTTCACGAAAAATAACCCCTTTGTGCTGAAGGGTTGTGTAGTACACTGTTTCTGCTAGTTCACAGTAATATCACTGTAAGTGCGTTTTGACATAAAGTGTATCCGATATCAACACCGCTCGAGAGAAATACATTTCATTTTGAACTTTATTTCATTAGGATTAGGGATGATAATGTGATTACGGATTTAAGACGGTGGATAGGCCAATAGCCTCTCCGTAGGAACCTTGATCTGGCTGCGAAATATTTGGTGACTCACAAACAATGTAACAAGTATAATATTTTTACGTGTATATCTGTGTAATGTAATGTTTGCACGCGGATTTCTTTTTACACAAATACAATTGGAAAATCAGTCATGCTTTCTACTCACTTGTTATTGAATTCATATGTATTGGCAAAAATATTTTAACGAACATTTAAGCAGGGGGTACAATCTAATATAGGTATATTGGCATAATCCTATACCTAGTAACATATTATTAAAAAATACAAGAAACAAATAAAACATTACGATTAGTAATTTACCAAAATATTTTCCAAACGAATAAAATTATTAAATGAAAATTTCAAAGGCAACTGAATTTATCCGAAATATTGATGCGGTCCGTAGGATGTTTATAATCCAACAATATTATTCAGCGGACACCTCGGTGGCATTGTTCCGATGTTTGCGCTCATTTTTATTGTTCTTGCCATGAAAGACATAAAGTATCAAAAAATGTTGTTGAACTTTAGTGGTAATTATTGTTGAATTGTTTTTAGTTTGTTATGATTTAATTGACACGAAGGTATTTTGATAAAATCTAGAACGTCGATTTTTCGACAAAAATCTTTGATATAAATAATGATAATTAATGTTCGTTAAGCACCAATTGGGTAAACGTATGCGGTTGAAATTACCAAAATGTCAAATGTATGGTTAATATCATTCTTTTGAGCCAAGATAGCGCTGTCCTAACTGGTATCCTTGTGAGCATAAGCAAAGTAATAGCCATTAAACAAATATCATTTATACCCGCTACTTGCTAGTTTTCCTTTACAGATCTCAGGTATTAAAAGATTTCTCAGAAGGCTTAATCTAAAAGTATGAATCCACGGACACTCATAAAATTTAGACTTTATTATACGTACGTACGCTCCGCGTAATCAGTTGCGCCATCTCGCGGAACTGTACGCGATTTTATTCCCTTTTAATACTAACGCAAGGCTTACAATGGCTTGAGCGGTTTAAACGGTGATATGCATAACTGGATATACACATATTTACTTAGCAAGTTTATAAAATATCGCAATAGTTATGTGGATTTATTCTGTGAACAATGGGGCTGTTGAGATAAAACGCTTTCTTTGATCAAGTGTTATAACTACATGTTATCTCGCTATGTCACCTTATATAATATCTACCTCTATCAATATACTGGGAATAATTACGATAAACCCATACAACTCGTACAAAAATGTTAAATTATAAGTTATTAAGTAAACGAATTGCCTTAAAGACTCTCGTCGTGTTAATTAATCTGTCACATCGATGCTGTAACCATCGCTTTGCATTTTCCTCTGTAATATTGTCGATAGTATATTAAAAGTTACTTATAAGTTACAAGTTTTATTTACACGAGCAGCAATTTTGGACCAATTTACCAAGGTCCGTTCAACCCTACAACTTACACGTACTCCCAGACCAGTTAAAATTTTCCCCCATATTCCAGCAAACAGAGCGCAATGTAAACACGCGACTCGTGGTTTTTTCCCAATATATATCAAATAAAATTACCTCGACAAACAATATCGTGTACTAGCGTTTCGCAACCGTAAACAGGGACTTTCACTCAAGGCCGAAAATAACCAATAAGGGGCACAGCGGTTCTGCATCATTTGTGATGCGTGCATGCACATGCTGTCACACTCGCACTGTAACAAATTCTGTGTGAGAGAAAAGGACGGTTGTATTGCCACCAGGTCTAGATTTGCAGCGTCTAATGAAGAGAAAGTTATTAATGTGAGCTCTGCAGGTTTGAACGTACGTGGGTGCACTGCTATGCATTCTTTTTTTAATTTTACAGCCGTGCATGTGGTCTTTTGAGTGTTTAATGATATAAAGGCCGTTTGTGCAATAATGTCCGAGGTTAATGCTTCGTTAAATAGCTAATTGGGTCGAAACTTTAACGTTCTTTAATATAGAATTATTACTGTGTCTTATTAACTCATTTTGTATAGGTCACAATATACGGTTGAATATAGGTCACTGAAGATTTTGAGTTGTGGTCAATTTTGTTCCATAATTAGTTAATCATTAAATATATTTGACTAAAGTAATGTTCAAATTAAAAATAACAATATATCAAACCACTTATAGTAGTAATATTATCTTTAATAACATTCATAAGTTTCAATCTTCAAAGGATTATTTGTGTCTAAGATCTAGTTACTCTTCCGACTCAAAACAATTATTAACTGTCCCGGATGATGTCAAGAAGCGTCTCAAATATAACATGATACACTTTAATAGTTTGTATTGCGTCACTCCAATTAATATTAGCACGAATGACTTCAATTCAAATATCATTTTGTTCTTTTAAAGATACACGCACATTTTAGTACGAAGCTTATTAGAAAATTAAACATTGAGGACAGAGTATGGTGTATTTAAGAACTGCGCGACGGCAAAATATTAATCTTCCACCAGAACAGTACATTTTGGTTCCAGATCATTTGTCAAAATCTTATACAAAATAGGTTCCTATTATAAACATCATAAGCACGTGGTAGATTGATTTTTTTTAACACTTTTTAAAATAAATGGGAGCTTCTTAATACACTTTTAGGGACATAAGTATGACTTAATACTTGCGGTATATGAAACTGTTATAGCATAGTTTACTAATGTGACTATTGACCGTATGACCATTGATGTTTGATGAAAAATGCCTTTACTGGAAATTTCATAATTTCTTTCAATAAAAGATAAATACTTACATAGTCCTTACCCCACACTAAGATCGAGGGTGTCGTGGGTATCAGAAACTAAGAGACTTTTCGGTCTCACCAACATTCGGACCAACCAATACAAAACTATGTGGTTCACACAAAAAATTGTCTCAGTGTACGAATCATCGGTGATCGGTGCGGATGCGTCTAACCAACTGCACCACTGAACCTGTAAATATTGTATGTTTTAAGGAATTCTCTCGACTATGATGGCTCTTGGGTTATGTTTACTATCTACCATCAGTAAGCCCTTTTGCTTTATTAGATTCCTATTCCGTACAAAAATATGTTTTTATATTACTACAAATATGATACAAATCCATTCTTTTTATGCCAGAATGAGGTCATGTGTCATATCCGAGGAAAATCACGACAAAGTGTGGGCAATTACATTGGCGCGTTTCTGGACCACGTTAGAAAATCAAGCGTAAAGAATACGTGTGAATGTGACCAGCTCAATGAAGCACGTGCTATAATGTAGGTATGACGAAAAAATCTGTCTGCCTTATGGTGCGCATTTATGTATTTCAATTGTAGTTATTAAAAAAAACTAAATATATATAATAAAGACAATTCTGAAACGTCGCGCCGCACGTTTCTTCTTACAAACACGGTTGGCAGTGTTGTGAGTTTTCCTACGTAAATTCATTTTATTAAGGATATTTTTTGTCACATTATGTGAAACGAATCTTATAGAATGAACATGAATGTTGCTTAATAACACCTTTATCAATCAGACAGAGTTTTTTGTCTTATTATGTACAGGCATAATATAACTATACTAACAGCATGTAGAGTTTTCTCTATATATGAATTGTCTTATCCCGGTCCCATTGCTAAACAAACCCCTTTAAGTAAGCCTATAAGAGATGTTTTCTGCCTCACTAACTCAGCATAATTCTTGTCAAATAACTAACTGACTAGTGACCACTTAGTGCCAAAATTATCTTCAAATAATGGTCTTTGGTAAAATGTTAAAGCTGGGGCCAACGAATGAACATCCTTTAAAGTTATAGGTTTACTTAAGATATTACACTTTAATAACTGCCCCATTTAATTCCAACTGGCCGTTTACAATATAATGAAGGGATGTTAATCTCAATACCTTAATAGCGTCACTGCATTGAAGACTTCTTTACAATTTCCGTCTTCAGTTTTTTCTTTTAAATAAATACACGAGTTTATAAAAGTTGCAGAGGCAGTGAACATTTTCTTTGTGTCTGTACTGCTATTGTTTCTTTGCAACAAGATGGTACGCTATTCAGTGTCTCGAGAGTGTTTGCACTCTGTGCATTTCCGTTTTTAGTCAATGGATACGGCATTAACGGACTCAGATTTCCTACACTTGAATGAAATCGATTGAATGGAGCGAAATGTCATTATACAGGGTATATCAAGACTGCTACCGAAAACGAAGCCGGGTGGTAGTTTAAGCAACTTCAGACACAATGCAACAGAAAAAATTGCAAAAAAAAGCGACAATTTTTTTTTTGTTTTTTTTTCCTATGACCATATTTGGGTGGTAAATACATTTTTTCCTAAAATAATAGTGTATACCCTTTTATTTATAAATAATCTAAGGTATAAAAGTGTTTAAACCATTATTTTAGCAAAAACTATGAATTTACCACCCAAAAATGACGATATTTAAAAAATCATAAAAAATAATTGTCGCGTTTCTTTGCGAAATTTTTAGTTGCAATGTGTTTGTAGTCACTAAAACCACCACCCGTCTTCGTTTTCGGTAGCAGTCTTGAGATACCCGGTATATACTTTAATTATAGACATAAATACATAAACATTTATTACAGAAATATACCTAGTCAGGTCATAAATTCTGTCACATGTTTAATATAAAATAATTGAAACAAGTTTATTCATTACTAGCGGCCCGGCCCAGCTTCACCCGGGTACAAATAGATTTTTGTACAATAATATGTACGTATTATTATTATACATATAAACATTCCTATATAGGCACGCTGCCGCCGCGCCGCCCCGGCCGGCCAGTACCGCCGCAAGCGCTACGTCCCGCAATTTTAAATCTGTAATATCTTCGAAAATATTCATTTAAATCTTGTGCTGTAAAGGACCACATAGATCTATATTAAATCAACAATTTATTTAAGCTATTTAATTGGATAAGGATTAATGCTGTATTCGTTAAAATCGCTTCGAATATTAGCCATTATTTGTCGTAAAAGTAAATGACAAAAAAATGTTATTGTGGGATATCCATAAGAGATAGACATATACCATCGCGGAGTTTTCTGTAGACCTTTTCAATGTGTACAAATATGTAATACATTATTTTGATAAATCTCGTAGGGTTCAGCCTGCGTTTGCAATGTAAGCGGAAAAATATTGATAATTAACGACATCACATTAGAAACCTCAAAAATAACAATATTTCTCCACTAATGGATGTTATTATACATATAAACCTTTCTATTGAATCACTATCTATTAAAAAAAACCGCATCAAAATCCGTTGCGTAGTTTTAAAGATTTAAGCGAACAAGAAAAATAGGGACAGAAAAAGCGACTTTGTTTTATACTATGTAGTGATGAACTTAACAAAACATAGATTCTTATGATGCTAAAGTTTATTCAAAATGACCTCCGTGATTTTGAATACGGGCCTTCAAACTGCGCGGCCAGTTGTCTATCGCAGCACGAACGAGGTCCATGTCAATATCGGCGGCTGCCTTAATCAAGGATGTCTTGAGTGACTCCAAATTGGGATGAGGCTTTGAGCACGCCTTTTCCTTCAAGTGTTGCCATATCTTGTAATCTAACGGATTCAAATCTGGACTGGAGGAGGGCCAGTCTTCGTGCCGGATAAAGTCGATTTCACGCGCCGCCAGCCTGTCTTGTGTGCTCTTCGCTCAATGAGCTGGCGCCGAATTTTGTTGGAATACCCAGTGCTTGTTATTGAACATGGTATGAGAAACAGGTTCCACAAGGTTCGTCAGGACTGTATTTTGATACACAACTGCATTCGTTTTTACACCTTTCTCATAAAAATGTACCTTTGTTAAGCCCCAATAAGAAACTCCCAACCATACCATGAGCGAGGATGGAAAAAGACCTCGTTGGACACGCGGAATACGGTTGCTCGCTTCTTCACTACTGTGTGCGTACACCTTATCATTTTGTTTGTTGTAGCTCTCTTCTACGGTAAAAATTTTTTCACGATATTTTTTTCCCGCGTACCGCTTCATCAAAGCGCGGCATCTCTTCAGTCTCAGGTCCATTAGACGAGCATTCAAACGATGTCTTCATTTAACACCCTTTTCACCGTGGTTCTGCTTAACCCCATCTGAAGGGCCAACAGTTTCTGCTTACGTTTGGGATTTCTTTGAATTCGCGCCTTCACAGCTTTTATCAATGCTGGACTCCTAACAGACCGAGGGCGACCACTTCTTGACCTGTAATTTACACTAGAGTCTTCATTGTATCGTTTGATGGTACGATAAACGAATCTTTTAGTCATATTCAAATTTTTCAGTATGTCAAAAATTTGAATTGGCGCGTAACCGCAACGATGCAACGCAATAACTGCAACACGGTCTTCTTTAAGCGTCCACTCCATATTTAAAAATGAGTAAAATTCTAAAAAGTATACATTTTTATTTTCATGAACAATTCGAAACTCGAATTCAATAAACTTTTTTGTGGCCAGCATTCTAAAAGAAAAGTTTTTACTGTGTGACAATACTTATGACCTGACTGTATTCTGATAACTTTTTCACTTTACTCCAAGGTTGCTGCTAAGAAATGAATTTATTAATTATAATTAAGTCGTAAAATTGTTATGTCCTCTGCAACATCTTAGTGGCAAGAACTTTTCCATACATGTATAAAAAAAGATCAGAACCTTGTGTAAAGATTTATTTTAAAGCATTATAAATGTTGATAAATTAGTGAAATTGATGATCTTTATGCAGCCAAAACCGCGAGTAACACCCAATAATTGTATATGAATGACTAGACGCTATTTTGGAAGGGGCTCACGCACAATGTGTTTGTTAGAAATGCCGGCATAATGAATAATAAACATAAAGTGGCAATTCCGCGAATTGCCTTGGACACAAAATTAGTTGATATGTGGGTCAATCGCTCAGGTCAATTATGTAAATGGACATATCATTGAATATTAGGTATTCAGCGCACGGCTTCAAAAGGCATGTTTTTTGTACACTGTTATCGAAAATCTGTGAAAATGGAAAATTAACAAATGTTAACAATTTGGATCTTCTTTTGTATGTTAAAACTTCAATATGCAGATTTTTATTTTGCTAAAGAGGACTTAAATACAGTCAAGATTATGTTAATGGTTGACATCAATTATTCATTTATTGATGTGAGGAAATAGGTAATCGACGGGACGGCTAGTGAATGTAAAACTTTAGCCGATTATTTTCGAAAAAAAAAAGATATGAATCTAAGATACAAGTATAGGCTGATGAACCTACCATTAACATCAAATCAATAAGGAAGTAGTAAATATTTACAAATAATAAATTCAGTACTTAAGAATCATCCATCTGCTTAATCAGGTCACCCACCAAATGATACCCGATGGAAAAATTCAAGTGTCGGCGAACCACCAATGAACGGTGACGTCACGCGATTCTCATAACACTTGCCACTAATGTATCCATTTAATGCGGGAGCGCTCGCGATTAGGGCCGGGACACACCGGGCGGTGATCGACATCGCCACCGTTAGCCGAGATTGTACTTTGCGTTTTTTTTTTTTCGCTCGGCCGCTTCGACTATTATGACGTCATTGTACAGTAAAACCGGTGCTGCAAGTTACGGCCTGTAATGGTGTTAATGCGCGCCGGCTTGTACGGGAATGTTATGTTTAAATAGTTTGTTGGAGTTTGATGAGGTTTTTATGCTATTAAAAAGTGGGCAAAGAGTAAAATGAATCTGTACTGTTCTTTAAACTGAACATAGTTTGCGAATATTCTGATTATACCACACATCCACCTCATATAAATGTTTTTGTGATCCCGAATTGACAATTGTACAATCTAAAATGACCCTAATCATCTAAGGTCACCAATTGTCATCTTTCATTGTATCTTATTCTCTACGCTGCTATGTTAGGAAAACATTAATCTTACACCGAGAACATTGAGATAATCTCATATTCTAGGTTTATGTTCTTAACTTGTACAACTAACATTAAATATTTTGAAGTATGTCGGTCTAAAGCGGGTTCGTTACACTTAATAAAATGTCTAGTAACATTATGAGCCGTTACGAGGCCGGCACGGAGACAAATTTTTAGCTGAATTTGTTATGCACGCAATTCAACCTTCGTTTTTTATACTTTGTTCATCAACGTTCCGTTATAAGTACAAAAAACTCAAGTAATGATACTGATAAACACAATTCATTTATTAATTGAAAATTCTAGAGGAAAAGATAAAAAGAATGGGTGGTAGAAATTGACTGTTTTCGTGCTGATTGAATTTTGTACCTTATCTCATTTTTCCGGAATCAAATTGTTTTACTTAGTTCAAGTTCTTTTAAAAAAATTATTAACACCACGAAAGGAAGTAAATAGTCCGAAATATCGTTTTTATAAGTATCGCCACATCCTTCGTGTACGGCATAAAAAACGCGATTTTTGCAAGTACTTTAAACTCGATTTGGTAATAACTCCAATGGGTCATTGACATGATATTTTAAGAACTTAATGTTCTTGTTTATTGTTAACTGTTTCTTGGGCGTGGGAAAATACTCGAAGCACTTTGTATCAAAAATACTTTTTTGGCTATGGCTATATTAACCAAGGTTAACAAAATATTAATATTATACGTGTTTGTGAAATAGTAACATTTAGTTACGACTGCGAATAGTGTACCAAACGTCTCTTTAAAATTTTAGATACTTACAATGCCACTGCCGAGCGTCCATAAGAATTTCTGATGTTGAATTACGTATTTTAAGTTTACTAAGCCTTTTTACCATCGTGGTGGCTTAGGCCTTACTCCTCTTAATATTAGGAGTCCGTCCTAAGCATTAGGAGTTAAACCATATTTTTGTAAAACTACATTAGGAATAAAACGTCGGTTGTCACGACTCAGTTGTGCTCGCATCCTAACTATTCGCGAAGACAATTGGCCACAATTGCGCGTTGCCGCTGCTGATTTACAATCAATATACATCGTTTGAAATAACTATAGTCGTCACAGCTCATTATAGACGACACTTGGATGATTTTGCTGTGTCATTGCCATGTCTAGGTTCTATTAGTTGTAAATATGTTGATAAAGGCTGGCTTCCAAATTATATCTAAATCTATATCTAAATAAATATCGAACGAATCGCATCAAACGGATATTTTTTTTACAATCCGTCCACAGTATTAGCAGCACAGTATTATTATTCGGATTTGCTTGGATTGCCCCATCGACATTGCCGATAGTTAGATTCATGCGATCCCTACGATGCATATCAGTGGATGGACGTGTATGAATTCCTATATAAAGAATACTACGATCCGTTTACCGTCCGATACGTACGATGCGAATATGTGGACGCCTGCCTTAATGGAGCTGGCAGCTGTAAGATTCTTATTTTGTATACATTGCAGACGCTTTATTATTTGTTTATTACGTATTATGCATGGATTATTTAGTCTTACATAGGCATAGCTATGGCACCAATGCAGTCAATATTAAAACTTTCACATTGTAAATAGGAATGTAGATACGTAATAACATTAGGTTTATGTAATGCAATGCAAACAGTTTATAACACACGGCGTGCAAACCGTGCTAAATTATTTTTTATAATGCAGCATAGCGTAGTTTATTTTGACTTAATGTGCATCTGAATGATGAAAAAAATGCGAATAAAATACTTGGTGCGATATATCGAGCTGCATATTCAAAAATAAGGGTATACCGGGTATCTCAAGACTGCTACCGAAAACGAAGCCGGGTGGTAGTTTTAGTGGCTACAAACACAATGCAATTAAAAATTTCGCATAGAAACGCGACAATTATTTTTTATGATTTTTTAAATATCGTCATTTTTGGGTGGTAAATCCATAGTTTTTGCTAAAATAATAATTTAAACTCTTTTATACCTTAGAGTATTTATAAATAAAAGGGTATACACTATTATTTTAGGAAAAAATGTATTTACCACCCAAATATGGCCATAGGAAAAAAATAACAAAAAAAAAGTTGTCGCTTTTTTTTTGCAACTTTTTCTGTTGCATTGTGTCTGAAGTCGCTTAGACTACCACCCGGCTTCGTTTTCGGTAGCAGTCTTGATATACTCTGTATATGAATTTTAATTCTTGGGAAGACCAAATAAGAAACAAATAGGCAATAAACAGTGTCAATTTCTCCCGCGCAATTGAGACTTAACATCTCATGGCTCAGGATGGCCAACGCAATGGAATTGCTTTGTAATTCAAGGTGTTGCTTGATTTTGCTACTGTTCATGGGCGGCTGCATCGCTTACCATCAGTCAAACGGCAAGCTCTTCGGAGCATTCATTGTAAAAAATCGATTTACTTAATTATAACTAAAATGGTCATGTCAACACATGGCATGGTCAATGACCACCCGGGATTGAATCTGTGTAACTCCAACTCAATCGACAAAAAGAAAAACAGAGTATTAACTGTACTACAAGCGCCAAGCATAATTAAAACGGCGTACAATTAGTTTGTCTTCGTCCATGTTGTGCTAATCGCGTTTCATTTCGTGACTAATTGATTTTATCTCCACAGTTATATTGTACTGTGAATTATGTAAAATAAGCGAACAATGTGTTGTATTCCCGATGTGTAATGTGTTGCCGTGGTTTTTATATTGTTCGCATTTAGATACGAGCACAATTGTTAAATTACTGTATTTGTGGATGATTTTTTATTTATGTGTAATGTTAGATGTTCCATTGCTTTTGTTTCACAATATCATATAAGTGTAAACATAGTAAGAATCAGGGTTGCGATGAATTCAATCACTGAGATGCTTCATCTACTACAACGTAACATTCTATGGCCGTGCTATAAATAAATAAATAAATAACACCCAACAGTCACATACATAGTCCTGACCCCACATTAAGATCGAGTCTTGTGTCATGGGTATCAGGAACTACGAGAGACTTTTCGGTCTCACAAACACCCAGACCCGAGAGAAATATTTGTGGGCCGCACAAACATTTCTCTCGGTGCGGGGATCGAACCCGCGGCCTCTCGTTTCACAGGCGGCGTCTAACCGCCTGCGCCACGGAGGCTGTCAATGCTGCTATGAACGGATCAAACATAAAACTCTTTATGTGAATTACATATGTGATGCTATGAACCACTCACTAGGTCGTTTCTTCACTGTTCGATGGCTGATCTGATCTGATCTGACTGATGATGTTCTGTTTCCATAGTAACCAATATCAAATAATTTGTGTGATATGTTAGCAGCAAGATGTATATGTTGCGTTGTACCAACAATCATAACAATTACATTGAATCTTTTTTTATTACATACATTAACCCCACACTAAGATCTTGTCTTGTGTCGTGGATATCAGGAACTGCGAGAGACTTTTCGGTTTCACAAACACCCAGACCCGAGACGAATACTTGTGGGCCACAGAAACATTTGTCTCGTTTCACAGTCTGCGTCTAACCAACTACGCTACGGAGGCTGTCAATTGTACGGATTCCGTTGTACATCATGCTGACGCAACGTTCGAATACGAGTTTATCCGCAATGCTATTACATACAGAAGTATCTTTTCACTCCTCAGGGGGGCTACTACCAAAACGATATTCGATATATCGTGCGATTTCTCGTTTGAAATCTATTCGTGGTGACTTCGTTTTTATTTATATCGATGACCGAATGTTCCGACAGTACCTACAAATATCGCTTAAGCAATATTCATCGATAGTATAGTAACAACAAAATAACCGGGACTACTAGCGGTTATTTGTGCATAAACGTATGTTTCGCACGATATATCGAATATCGTTTTTGGTAGTAGGCCCATAACTCCAAGATGGCAAGTTGCTCGTTCCGCTGTTCGTACAGCGAACTCTAGGTGATCGCTCGTACGCTTTTTGTTACCGACATCCGTACAAAAACATTGATCCATTTACAGTTTACGAACTGAATAACAAAAACGTTTTCGCTGTGTCTTTTTTAACTAGATGGCTCTGAACAACGGTTGTGTAAGTAAGGTCGATTGAGCCTCTAAATTTTTAATCGTGATTTTTGTAGATGTATTTATCTTATAAACAAAATATTATTTATTCGTCCACCAATATCTTTTGAATCGTTAATTATTGCTACCGCCGCTTCAAAACGTGTTTTAGTTGTGAAAGAGAAACGGCGGAAAAAAACTTCCTCAGCAACAAGACCTGTCTTTTTTCTTTTAGTTTGTTGCTTTTTTAAATTTTAATTTATTTTATTTAGCCTATTCCAACTGCTGGGCTAAGGTCTCGCCCGCTTCTTTCCACTAATCTCTGTTTTCGTTTACCAGTGGCCAATGTTTTCTGAATCAGTCCAGATAGTTTCCCCAGTGTCAGTAGTGAACCTGCGTGCTAATATTTTGTTGGATTTTTCTTAGATTTGCCGCAATTTACAGTGTGATACTGATTCATAAAGCCGTCGTTGGCCCCACTTTGGAAATTGATATTACCTTTTGTTTGTAAACCAGCTACCATCTTATTTATCCCAAAAACGCCATTGTAAGGCCGACTATTGTCCCCAAGAAGGACAACACAGCATTAAAACAAAGCATTACTCTAACCGGCAAGGGGGTAAGGATTTCGTCAATTTCCTGACTGGCGCGAGTCCCCCGGGGGGCGAGGTGCCCGCTTTGCGTTTACGATGTCATCCCGCGCCGGCACTGGTGAGACGGCGCGGCGTCACGATCGATTCTGTGTAAATTGGAACGTTCCCACTGTAATATTAAAAATTTAACCTTCATTTCGACGTCTCGGACGATTATTCTTTACGATATCTCGATTTGTGAGTAATGAGATTGTGATGAAGTTTTACGGTTATCTCGATAATCGATTATCGTTATGCAGTTTGATTTTAACGCGGTTTTTACGCGATTGATTCGTTAATTATGGGATTATTAGAATTAAATTAAATTTGAATGGAGCAAACGTCTAAAAATATAAGTTAATGTCGGTAGATATTAAAAACCTTTCAAAGTGAAATAACACTTTCCGAAATGATCACGAAATATCCTTCGAGTAAAAATGAAGCGTGGAAATGTTAGCTCAGCGAAAAATAAAGAAAACATTTCAGTTTTGAAACTATCGAAAATCTTACAATAGGTATTGAAAGTGATTTCTAAAGCTATACAACTCTAAAACAAAATACACACTACGCTAGAAAATAAGTATTATACATACATACATAAACTCACGCCTTTTTCCCCGAAGGGGTAGGCAGAGGTGCCAAGACACCCACATTTCGCCATGTATGTTCCGTCCCACGATGTGATAGGTGGCGAGCCTATCGCCATATCGGGCACAAATTCCTGACTCTGGACTGATAATGAATAGAAAAATCCAATATCACTTTGCCCAACCCGGGATTCGAACCCGAGACCTCAGCTTTGTAACCGTACCTTAGTACAACTACGCCACCGAGGCAGGCAGAAAATAAGTATTATATTAGCAAATAAATTGAGAAATAGACAAGCTATACCCAAGGAGGTGTACAGTAAGAAATAATTACGTAAATATGGGCAACAAAGCGGATTCTCCACGGCGCATAACTTTGAACAGCAGGTAGATTCACAAACGGCGAAATTGTTAATAATGGGTGTAAAACACACGGCCCACACGTAACTGTGGCGCGACGGTGTTGCACATCGACGATTAGTTCTTTTTTAACACCACCGGTGCTTGCAATGCACCTCATGGAAAGTGCCATAGTGTATCCACCAAGTCGACACAATTGTACGAATCAAGTAAAAAACAATTAAATACAATGATGACTCCCAAAGAAGTCATACTTTAAATACGTTCGCACTGTTTGCTATACAAAAAAAATAGAGGCTCGGCAAATTGACTACGGTATACCTAACAGTTCAAGTGAATTTTGAATAATGTTTTCAGCTGCGTGATATCTTATAGTGGGGAACATCACTAAATAGACCTCCTAAAGGTTAGATATTTATAGGCCCAATACGAAACGTGACTCTTCTGCGAGGTTCATGAAAAATTACATCTTAAACCGCAGGAAGCCGACTTCTAAAGACCCTCCCCCTATATTTCCATAGTCACCATGACACAAACATATAACGATATCCCAATGTCCTCAAATTTTCCAGTACATTTAACACCCACTCGGGGTCCCTAAAAAGACGGCCTTCACCTTGCAACAGACCTTGAGAGATTTTTTCGAAAGAGGAAATATTATCTTGATTGCACAGACGATTAACATCGTATTTAGAAGTGTGCGAACTCGGGCCGGCAAACTTATGTATGCAGGCGCCGTTATATTTTCCGCTACATTTTGTAAAAGATTTTTTTAGACGAACGTCTTCGTCGCCGGCAATATTAAGTTTGTAAGAGTGTAATTCTTAGCTATTATTGTGCGATGCTGTAAATTTGAAAGTCAAATGGCTGGTGCGCGGCCATGTTTGTTGTTATGTCAAGTGACGTCACTCGAAAGCTGGCCTTTTAGTGCCGCCGCGGGTTCAATAACTTTAGCCTTGTTTGATGAAGCAATTAAACTAGTGTTCCGATGTGTAATGTTATGATGTATCCTTAATTGAACGAATTAGGATACCACGATTATTTGTAGATTGGTGGTGTTTGTTATCTTTAATATAAATGGTGGTGTGTTACGAAAATTGATTCTAATGATCATTACTTTTACTGAAGATACTATGATTATTACGCATGTATTAGGCTGCTATTAATCCATTGTTAAAAATATATTAAATCAGCGTACATTCGCAATATTTTTATTAATAAATTTAACTATAGAAATAATCATTATATGATTTTTTTACGATAAAGAAAACAGTTTTTAGCAATAGTTAATATACAGACGACGTTATTATATGCAGACGAAATCATTAATTTCGGGATTGATTTAAAATCCAACAAAATCACCACTTTAAAAAACTTCAAAGCTTTAACTTTTCAACTTCGTAATACATGGACTCGGGTAAAAAACTAGTGTATGAATATGTAGTAAGCGAAGCACGTTCACTGAACAAGATTAGTGCAAAAACCCGCTCGGCCGCGCCGTAAGCCAATGCAAAATGGACGTGGGACACACCTTCAATTATAGTTTATACTATGGAACTGACAGATTCGCGCTTTGAATATGTATCTGTATCAGCCCATATACGTCCTCTACAATCGAGAGGTTCCGAGGCGTTAGGCTATGTTGTTCACCACGCCGCGCTGGCATAGTGTGGGTTGGCATAGTATGAGGAAAAAAAAACAAATTAAAAATGACAATAATATCAAACTGATTGAATTAAAATAGTTTTATTTCAATGTGTAATCATCAGGTGAAACGCATGCTCGTATGCCCTATATACCATTAAACTATAACATAACATAACATTCGCGGAAATCTAAGAAACTATTATGATATAAAACTGCCTTGCGGTAGATATAAAACAGATCACAGTAGATAGCGGAACGTAAAAGTGTTCCAATATCTGCCAATTTATTTAACATATGCAGGACTTTCTAAGATTGATAATCCATATAATATTCTCTTGGTATTGTATTCCTGGTCAATATTAGTTAAAAATTCATGATCTTATCATTTAAGATATCAGCATTATTGTAGACAAGAAGCTTAAGATAATTTGATATGATCAGAATCAATAAAATATATCTGAAAATATTTGTCCAACACTCAGAAGTTATACTGTCTCTTTATAATTCTTCAGACTCGCGTAGGCGGTCAATAAATTCAATGTTCTCTTCAATTATTATGTCTACATTTCTGAGGATGTCGGTGTCTTTGTCGGCTCATCTCTAATACATATAAGAATACAAATATTTGTGCTAATCTAGCTTCATAAATATGGATATTTAAATACGTAATTGAGCGTCGTATGACACTAGAACTGACATGACATGCAACACGACAGCATCTTTTTGCACAGGAAATATAACGTCTGAATATTTGAACTATTTAAATTCATTTTATTCTATTCATACATTCAGTGAAACGCGCAGAATAATCCGTTTCGTACGTCAACGATTTAAAATTTGAATAGGTAGAAAAAAGTAATCCGTTTTCAAATACGTAGTTTTGTCACGAGAAAATCGCAGCACGGTATGTTAGGTACATTATTCAGTAAATTAGATTCAGCGACAAGCTGTGGTCGCCGTAGTTGATAACGCTTACGTGCTTGGGAGTGTTATCACGTCCTTGCTCCCAGACGAGGCTTTGTTCCTAGGTAAGACAGGCGACGCTAAGAACATTACAATGAAATCCCGCCAGCTTAGCTCACCTGATATAATGTCGCCTGTAAATCTTTTCATAAAGTTGTTGCCGTCATTTATGTCGCCGAAAACGTAATCCATTTAAAATCCCACTGAATATCCTTTAACTGAGTCCTGGCCGATTGTTTCACCGGGGATTTTATTTATGCAGGCGTGTAGTGTCGACCGGCGTCACTAGCCCCGGGCGAAATATCGACTAAACCCCGGACCGCATCAGAATATTCTATGCGCTCGGATAATTCCTACTTTTCTGTAAAGAATGCATTTGCATACGTTATTGTGTTGCAACAGGCGGTTTTATCTCCCCAACCGTATCACAAACACGTAAACATTTCAATACGTCCTCAGTGCCAAACGACGCAGACGGTGAAATGAAAAAGGAATGCAGTGATGGAATACTTGACCAGTGTGAGTGCTTTAAAAACAGTGAAAATGATAGTGCTGTCGAATATATTCCGCGCCAGTCATCCCCAGAATCAAATGATGCCGCGGGAGGTGACCGCTCCGGCGGACACGGAGCCGGCGGAAAGGAAACTAGTGTCTCAAAACTCTCTGCGAATAAAACACATAACAAAAACGCACGATAACATTAACGCATCGCACAAAATGCATCGCGATGCGAAAACTACGAGACAGGAAAAGTGCCTTTCTAAAAGCGTCGACGCGATCGTCACGCGCAATGATGCCAAAAGTAAAGTGATATGCAGTGCCAAAGGTTTATTAGAAACTAATCTAGACGATTTGTTTAACGATGTACATAATCTGGAGGGATGGTCGGAGGAGCCAAAGAGTCTCGGTGCGAGCGAGCCGACGTTGAGTTTCGGCGAGGAGGCTGCGCGGCGGCGCTCTCTCGTGTCGGAGGACGACAGCGATGAAGACGCCAGCAGCGACAGCGACTGCACCGATGAGATTCTGCGTGAGCAGAGAATTTGCATGGGCGCCAGGCGGTTCGGACACATGCTGCGCAGGGTTATTTCTAGAAATGGTGAGTTTGTGAATATCTCATAGTAGCCTTTTAATAGGTGCTTGATATTAAATTAAAATAAATTTTGTTTCTTCGTCCTAATAAGTTAACCTGTAACCTAGGAGTTACAAACACCTTCATTTAAATTATATATAATTATATTTAAATTATAGTTTTAAATTGTATAATTATAAAAATCTATGCAATCGTATTCATCAACACTGTATTTATAATTTTCCTGGGATTCACAATCTTAGAATAAAAGATAATTTCATTCCAAACAAAAATAATTAAATAAAAGTAATGCACATGATATAATTTCCAGTAAATTACATGACAGAAGATAAAACGTAACAGCGGTGTCGCCGGGAACGTCGGAAGCTCGGTAAATTGAGATGGCGACGGTCGTTATTTGTTTTCAATTGTAGCAAATTGCTTCTCGCGCTCTGATTGAGATGACCGTCGTAAAATCGCGTTATACGTTCACAATGTTATCGCGAAGACGCGGAAGAGTCTGCGTCATTCGCTTATTGGAACTAATGAATTGTATATCATTTCAGTTTGTATTTACATTATAAATATTTATGTTGATAATTTGTGACTTTTCTTGCGAATTAAATAACTGAACACTTATCCATTCAGTCAGAATGGATAAGCTTCATGATTGTTTCAAAGACCTTTCTATTCCGATTGCTCCATTCTTAAACCATTTTCATAGTGTTTTGAAAATGATAATAATTTATTGAACCATATTAATTACATTTAATGGTGACACAAGCAAGCCGTTCGCCTGATGGCAAGCAATACGACCACTTATGAACAGTAGGAAAACCAAACACCTTAAATTACAAAGCAATGCTTGACATTCCACTGCGCTCGCCATCCTTAGACATAAGATGCTCAGTCTCAATATGTCCAGTAAGTATTCTGGGTACAATGTCCTTGAAGCCAAAACCCAACAATGCAATTAATAGAAATTTACAATCATAATTGTGCACCATACAAATTATTTTAGAAACCTCACAATTATCGAACTTCAGATATATATGTTATGGGCCAAGTGATTAATGCGAGCAGTATTCATAATGCCCGGGCAGTATGAATATTGCCGAGCCATATCTGGCCAAGTGATTAATTACAATCTAAACTCACCTATTTATCACATTGCCCGGGCACTATGAATATGGCTACATGATGATCGGGCAATGTGATTAATACGTGATTTTTTAGGTGTCGCGCTGCCGCATTGTCGCATCTGTGGTCGCATCTGCGATAGACCCATAAATTAGAAAGGTTGAATTGATCTGCTTATGTTTAGTTGTTTTTTAACGTCCGAAACATTATCTTCAGAAGAAAATTAGTGTACCCACTTTATGGATCAGTTAGGTCGACTGTGCCTTAAAACCGACTCGGAACACCCCGACTTCACGTAGTCTTTTGGCTACCGACCCTAGAGTGTATATGAAAAGCCGGAGACGATGCAGAAGCTAATTTGTATTGACAACAAGTGTTTTAAGGGTTAGGTTGCTATAATAGATATTTCTCAGGAATAGTGCGTTACCTTTTCATGGGAGTGGTACCAGGGGAGGTGCGAAACTCCCCCTCCCCCTCCATTCCTCCCAACCCACCCCCTCGTGCTGCCCTATTCTAAATTCTACCACTTCGGCTCATTGTTTTGATTTTGATTCGCTTTACATCACTCTGCCCAATAGGCACTTGGCATTATTCATAATGCCCGGGCAATGTGATAAATTGATTGATTATAATCACATTGCCCGCTCTTATTGGGCATTATTCATATTGCCCGGGCATTATGAATAATGCCAGATTAATCACTTGGCCCATAACATATACATGTCCCTGTTGATTAAAATCTGATGCTATTAAGAGCATCGGTACTCCGCATACATTACCTGGTACGGCGCAGCAATCAGCTGAGCGCTCGTCGGTCGCCATTAATCTGCCGGCGCGTGGCCCGCTTGCTAATAGAGCCGAGGTGCATCGCTATCACGTCAATTTGTCCCCTGATTTACTAGCTATATAGCTCAGAATCAGGATGGAATATTTCATGTACCTGAGTATGTATTTGAGAGTTATTTGGTTATAGTTGTGAATGAATTTTGGAATGCATGTGTTCGGCAATTGTAGCGATTATGGTGTGGTTAACATTTTTTTTTAAATAACGACTCAAATAGGCTATTATAACCGTCCAGTAAACCAGGTGATTTTGAAATATAGATGTTTCTAACTATCTCAGGGAAAGGTTGCATCAAGTATGAAAAAAAACTAGACAGTTATTTTTAGTTTGCGTTAGAAATCGCGATGTAAGTTTGATATGGTTACGATTCTTTTACCGCCTAGATAAGTATGTTCCCGAACTGACCTGAATTATACGGCGTATCAAAAAATCGTAAAAACTTAAATCACGATTTTTTACAAAAAAATCATGTCATTTTTTTTTATAATGTCACGTTGGATTATGATAATTAAGTGGGTTAAATTGAATACCATATTGCAATATCACCATACACATATTATGTTTATTACAGAAAATAGGTATCTTTTTAGGATGAAATATCACGATGCACTAAGAAATTGCTAAAACGACGCCTTTTTAAAGTGAGCTCGAAAAATTATTCTTATTAAAGATACTGAGCAACCAACTCTTATAATTTATTATGTGTTCCCAGCCATTTGTGCCTCGAGTGTATTTATCAATTCGTTTTAAAAGGGCGTAAAATCGTTCCGTCTCGCACGTCCCACTATCACTATAGTTTTAATCAATTACTCTGTTAGTCTCGCTTATTTAATACTAGCGGTACGGCCCGGCACTGCCCGGGTGCACATACATTTTTTTAAATGGTGGCCAAAATGTTCAATTCCGAATATTGAGATTACGATTTTGAGACCAATCCGACCACGAAAATTAGTAAAATTTCCTTGTGCCTGCTAGATTTTTCACTACTGCTTCCCTCCTGTAGGTCATAGCGTGATGATATATAGACTATAGCATTCCTCGATAAATGACCTATCTAACACAAAAATAATTTTCAATTCGAACCAGTATTTCCTGAGATTAGAGGTAACAAACAAACTCTTCAGCTTTATATATTAGTATAGTTATAACCGCCGGCTATATCAGTGTCTCAGAATACATTCCATCTTCAGTGCAATTAGCCACCTGGTGTTATTCAGACACGTGTTTTGTGTACGAAACTATGCTCCGTGGTGCATTTGCAATTCCCATGATGTCGCCTTTGTAATTAAGAGGCCTTGGATGATTGTGTGTGATCGGATAGTCGGTGTTTGTATGTGTTAACTTTGGTAGATATGTTATTGAAATCTATCCTTATTTTGTTCTTGTGTACTAACAATCCATACCTTTACAGCAAATAAATGTTTGATTTCATTTCCATTTTATGATTTGTTAATGAAAATGAACCTAGGTCGGCATGGATAATGGACGTCAAAATGATATTTTGCAAGGCACCAACCCACACTAGGTCTGCTTGGTGGATTATATAACCTAACTCTTTCAATCGTATGGTCTATAGTTTCTATTATACAGAAATCTTCAAACAACCTTTAGAATAATTCTAACTGATTGATTTCTCATAATATCCAACACTACATAGTATAAAACAAATACGCTTCCCGTCTTTCTGTCCCTATTTTGAAGCGATTTTTTTATCTATAGAATGATCCAAGAGGAATGTTTATATGTATAATAAATAAACAGCATATCTTAGTTTATAAGAAAAATAACAGGTATCTGGTGTGGAGTGGAATCAAAAACATCTGCACTCAGGCGAAGTTGCACGGGCCGCTGGTTATTCCATATAGTTTCAATTCCATTGTTAATTAGATAACTTTGTCCATACAAAACCAAACTTGGTGGCATCAAACTCGAAATTGAAACATCTGACGGTGTTCTCATCTTACACCTTTTGGAGGAATTATTAGTACCGTGAAATTAAGCAAAGGTACACACGCAAAGTGCCGAACTTGGGCGCTGCTGCTAAGTTTCTTTGAGTTGTCCAATTACTGTGAAGTGTTATGTTCAGGGGAACCATTGAGGTTGTAGTTTATTGGTTATATTGAGATAAGTGATGTCAATTTTGTTTTTGAAGTTGAGAAACAGATGGTTGTTTAGGATATGTTGATGTGTTATGAAATTATTGAATAAGTGATTGGTAATACGGTAATATAATTACGGGATTCGTGCCTGCATATACAAAATCTAACACGATTATTATATATTTAAGAAATACATGAATTTAAAAATCTGTATCTGTATCAGCCCATATACGTCCCACTGCAGGGCACGGGCCTACTCTACAATCGAGAATACGATTGAGAGTGGTTAGGCCATATAGTCCACCACGCTGGCCTAGTGCGGGTTGGCGGACTTACATACCATAGAAATTCTTATGAATCCCTATGGTATGCAGGTTTCCTCACGATGTTTCCCTTCACCGTTTTAGTGCGTGGTGATTGACTATCAATACACACATGACTCCGAAAAGTCAGAGGTGTGCCCTGGGATTCGAACCCGCGACCACCGTGAACATGTTGGCAGTCGCGTCTAGTCCGTTTACCAACAGGCCACCACGCACTTTATTAATATATATCGAATTTAAAAATATATATCGAAAATTGAATAACTTAAAAAAACCATTGTAATAAATTTTCTTATTTCTTCGTTTTTATCTGCCTTCGTTCTATAATCGCACTGGAAGTTTATGTATTATATAACAATGTCTGTCGCGAAAAATTTTTCCTAATTGTTGACCAGCCTATCAGTCTCACATTTCTTCCCAATGCTATATTATTACTACCGAAAAGCAATAAATTATCCACACATAGTTAATGCACGTATTAATGTACATGATTAATGTGGAAAGCGAACGATTTCCAAGTTTCCTGAACACCTGCAGCGCCGAGATGTTGTAAGGAGACCGCTTTGTACTGGCTGACACGTGTCTAGCAGAATCTCCGTGTTGGCGACGTTTAGACTAGGGTAATTCAGTGTTGCTTTATGAATATCTTGATTGTAATGGAAAATTAGAGGTTTATTTAAATTGATGTTTTAAACGATGTCCGTTTGCGAATTGAAGAAAACAGATGGGAAATAAATGTCATACCAAATGTTCAACTTAAAATATTTGAATTTATTATCAATTGGAACTGGGTTTGGAATGGTTAAGATACTATTACTTTTAAACAGTATTTTCTGTTTGACCAAAAGGTTAAATTCTTTAAAAAAGAAAAACGTATTTCAACTGTCTCTAAATTGGATTCAACAACTATAAATATAAAGAAAGTGGCAGAAGTAATCTTTTGCACAGAACCTTTTTTATTTCTCAGTTTTATTGCCACGATTATAAGTGCACACCATTGAAGATATGAATCGTAGTTCACAACGCCGCGCTGGCGCAATGCGGACATACGTAATTCATAGCGAGGTACTGGGTAGCAGCCTCACAATAACTTGTGCGATTTAACCACCGCTACCCGCTGGCAACATTCGGGACTGAGGATTTAATAACGGCATTTGGGCATCGATTGAATGCGAATTATACTCGATAAACGTGGCTATGGAAGTCATGAATTGGCACTATCTTTAGTGGCTGAAAATCCTACAGCGAAAGTGACAGCCGTGGGTAAGATCATGATAAGGCATCGCATTGTATCCTTACGAATCACTGGTGTGCAGGTTGCACACTATGTTTTCTTTAACCTTTATAGTGCGTGGTGAATGATAAAATTGACTATCACTAAACACATGACTTCCAAAATCCAGGATTCCATGTGATTTGAACCCGCGACCACCGTAAACATGTTGGCAGCCACATCTGGTTTGTTCACCAACAGCCACCACTCACCAATATTATATCCGTATCAGTATCAGCCCGAATGCGTCTTAAAACAGGCACGGATCTCCTCTACAACCGAAATGACGATTGAGAGGAGTAATAATATTATGTAGTGTAGTGTAATACTCGAGTACATGAACCACTTACTAAACTCCAAGTCTTCATACATTCACAACCTAACTGTAGGCACTCTAAGATTTTTAATCTGTAATGAGATAACGTGAAGCGTCCGACACCGTCTCGAAACTATCGCAACTTACATCCGTTCGCGAAGTTATTCAACTCGTAAACTGCGCGTAGGACATTGCCGTATTATTTTCCGTTTAATAATCGTAAAACTCGATAACTAGCTTGAGAACTTTCCGCGTGTTTAGACCTGCAGTTTGCGACGTGTTATTTTTCTGCAATTTGTTATTACGTTATGTAATCCTTAGAAAGTATAGCTGATGGACAAAAAGATGAAGAATGTAATGTAGATAGAATATGTTTTGGTAATCGTGTAGAATTCCTTCAGCAAAAGAGAATCGTAATTTGGTATAATCTATTTATCTAATCAATGTGTGTATTGACTTGTCATAATAGCGTTTTTAATTGCCTTCATTTCATTGCGAAGGCCCTTGAAGTATCCAATGACCAGGATAATATTTTATTTTATTTGGAAATACAACAGCAAAAGTAGAATATAGTTTTTAAGTTAACAGGAAGCTAATTATAGATTACTAGCAGCCCGGCCCAGCTTCGCCCGGGTACAAATAGATTTCTGTACAATAATATGTACGTATTATACATATAAACCTTCCTCTTGAATCACTCTATCTTTTTAAAAAACGCATCAAAATCCGTTGAATAGTTTGTAAGATTTAAGCATACAAAGGGAAATAGGGACATGGGTACAGAGAAAGCGACTTTGTTTTATACTATGTAGTGATTGTGTGTATTTATTTAATTCATTTATTATTTTAACTTTCCACTTCATTATAATAAACATGTTTTATATTCTCATGAACGAGCGAAATATTTCATTCCGCTCCAGATTCCAATATGTACGTAATATATAGAAGTTAATGACACACATAATTTAACAAATACATAAAGTTTTTTTGCGTAGAGAGCGCACTAATGTGATCCCATCAATCAGACTTTGGTACAAGATTAAAGATCCATTTCTCTCTGTCTATCCGAATGAGTACTCGCGTTGATGCTAAACGACCTTTTTATATATTGCTGCTTATGAGCTCAATCATTGTATTATTATTGGAATTATTAGTATATTTATTTTGAAGGTGCAGTATTAATATGAGTGTGTATTAGTGCACTATTTTACGTTAATCCATATATGGAGGGTATATGATACTTGATATATGATACTGTCAACATCAGCTTTACCGACCGCCTCAGTGGCGCAGTTGTACTAAGTTATGTTTGTAAAGCTGTGGTCTCGGGTTCGAAATCCGTGTCGGGCGAAGTGATAGTGAATTTTTCAGTTCATTATTTGCCCGGAGATAGGAATTTGTTCCCGATATTACGATAGGCTCGCCCCTATTACATCGTGGGACGGAAAATACAAGGCGAAACATGAATGTCCTAGTGCCTACCCGTTCTGGAAAATAGGCGTTAGTTTATGTATGGATGTAATGATTTCATTGTAAGTCACTTATTTTCCGTGTTTTTTTTTAACCAGTTGTTCATTCTTGTTCTTTCGAGTCTTCTACTTCTATCTAAGAAAATGTTGGGATGTAAAAATGAGCTTTTAAAATTGGCTCAAAACATGAGCCCTTCAAAAACCATATAAGGCAATACATTATTTATGAAACGAATATGCAAGCGATGCATATTTTAAAGTTGATAGATTCTCTTTAACAGCGTCAATCGTGCGCTGCCTTCGCTTGTAACATAATGGGCGTAATATCCTTTTGAGAGAGCTGCATTAGAACGTAGCGCGAGCCCAGCCCACGACGATGTTTAGTTTCACTTTAAAAACTCATCGTCATTTTCTACAAGTTTATAACATTTTAAAGCTATTTTTATCTGCCCACTTAAGTGCTTTATACATTAGAACTAGATTTTGCAACGCTTGAATATAAAACTTCCGGGAAATGTTGTTTTAAAAAGAAACTATGTTAGTTTAATGGAGCAGTTCGGTATTTAGTTATATTCTAAAGTAGTTTCGACGGGTGAGTGTATAAGGAAGATATTAAAAATAATTGCCTTTAAATGATTCCTAGTGCACTAGATAATCCAATTAGTATGGTGCCACCTGTGGTATTTGATTAGCGTATTACATATTTAATTATATTCGAAATAGTACAGTGATAACACTAATCCCACATCTTTTATATAAAAACAACAAAAAATTATACCAATAACATTGAAATCATCAATATGTCTTAACATACAATGTTATGAGGCTCATACAGTATCAAATCGTATTTACGTTATAAATTGACTAGTTTGATTCTAATATTGCCTCATGGAAATCAAGTGGAAATAACATTTTTCCTGTCCTCTATCACACGAGGCATAAAAACATCTAATATGCTTCACTTTTAATCCTACCCTCAAATTCCAGTAACACTAATTATTTCCCAACCTCTGCAACTCATTAACTCATATCCATTAGGCGTTTACTACTACAATATAAAAGCGTAAAATTTTCACAACATAAACCCATTACGTCACAATACATTTCATGTTGGCAAGCGATTAGTGCGACAAAGCCACATAGTGTTGCATCGCGGCGCGTGACCGACACAACACACGGCTGGTGGGGGATCACTCTATGAAACGATACGAACTTCGAATGTTCGAATGTTCGACGTCCGGTGAAAAGTTTAAAGTTTTCCACTCCTAAAAATTAATACTATTTTCTATTATACGGATCCTTTTTCATTGAACTTAGTCTATGGTTGCAAAGTACGACAGAGCAATCCAATTTTGTGGAGTATCTCGGCACATTAGTGACGTTTTACGTACGGCTTCCGAACATTCGAAGTTCGTATCGTTTCGTAGAGTAACCCCCCAGGACGCGCCCTTTGCCACCGATTCGCTCCATCACACTGATTGTGCGTGTCATACGTTGAAATGACCACTCTAATGTGCTATGGGTTTGGTTGTTTGTTACTGGTGGTATGTCCCTCATATGTGAGAGGCCGCGTGGGTAGGTACCACCGCAATTTCTATTTCTCCTGCCAAACAGCAGTTTAAATGCCCTGTTGTTTCGGATTAAAAGACATTGCAGCCAGAGTAACTACTAGACATATTGAGACTTAACATTTTATGTTACGCCGCAGCAGCCCATAAACGTCCCACTGCAGGGCACGGGCCTCCTCTACAATCGAGAGTACGATTGAGAGTGGATAGGCCATATAGTCCACCACGCTAGCCTAGTGCGGGTTGGCGGACTTACATACCATAGAAATTTTATAAATCGCTATGGTATGCAGGTTTCCTCACGATGTTTTCCTTCACCGTTTTAGTGCGTGGTGATTGACTATCAATACACACATGAGTCCCGAAAAGTCAGAGGTGTGCCCTAGGATTCGAACCCGCGACCACCGTGAACATGTTGGCAGTCGCGTCTAGTCCGTTTACCAACAGGCCACCACGCACTTCATGGCGTGTATAGAGAGTGAATCTATTGTCATTTCGGATGATCGGTTCTGGGAAAATTGAATTTTCTATGAGGATTTAAAGGTTTAGTTATAGAAATCAGCAATTTCAATAAATACTGCATCTGCATTGAAATTAACATTGGGAAACGCACATTTGACAAAACAAATTGGTTATAACTAATATTTATTCGTATTTGATGTTAATCGTTATTATTTTAAGCAGTCTCCAAATGTTAATGAAAAATAAAGTTCTGCCGAAATATACATGTAAATTTTAGGTATTGTATTATATTGTTATTAGTGTGTATGTGGTTAATTTACTATGTATTTTTTGTATCTTTGAACACCCTCATTCTCTCATTTCTGCATCTCACGAAGGATGAGTTGTAGAAAATTCCGCTGGCATTAATTCTGCCTGTATAATTTTATTGGATTATGTTTAATAAATAAAAAAAAATCTCCTATTATTATGTCCATCCCATGGTTGCCTGGAAGAGATTGTCCAGTGCGATAAGGCCGCCTTTTGTACTTTTTATTATGTTATTTCTTTAATGTAACTAGTTCTTTGTACAGCACAAGAAAAGATAAATAAAAAAATAAATCATAGATCCTACAAAAATATTGAAGCACCCGGAAATACTTATTGCAACTGTCCAAACCTCATCCCCAAGTTTAACTCAAACAATGCCTACATCCGAGGGCAGGTTATTGACATAATTCATTTAATTTCCCGCCGCAATACGAAAATACTTTCTTTCGCGACTCGCGGGAACTTCTTCCGAGTCTTATTTGAATAGGGGAGGTAACCTCAGCTTTTTAATCCGAGATTTATTTCCCTTGTTAGTTGGAATGGATTGTTATGTAAAATAGTTTTTTTTCTCGGTCTCCAACGTATATATTCAGCTTAAAATATACCATTGGAAGTTTTAATCGGACTCTGCTCTTTGTGTGTTTAAAGAAAATGCGGCTGCAGTTGTTTTATGGCTTTAGAAATTTGTGGTTTCAGTGGGTTTTTAGATTTTTTTTATAGTTATGGGGTAGTTGGTATTCCAATGCATATATATCCAGTTCCTGGTTTAATCTTATAGTGCGTATCTTGTGTCTTTATTTAATACCAAATTGCAGCAGTAATTTCGATACTAAAATTTATTTGACGAAAATAAAATAGTTTTAACACGCAGAACGATTAAATTTTTTTGTCACCAAAATCATGTCTCTTTAATACAATAGTGTGATAACAATTAAAATCTACAAACTACGAACCTATTTTGTATATTTAATACCGTGTAAAATTTATTTACATTCTAAGTCGACTTTTCCGAATGTAAATTCCGTTTTTCCTTACCTGTGCAGCGTGGGAATACCGGCCATAATTAAGCACTTCGGAGTTTGTCTAACTCGAGATCCGGTGGGAGCGAGCGTTGTGGAAAGCTAAATATCATCTGTTCAGCACAGAATGGCTTTATAAATGGCCAGTTGCAGACTTTGATATAATAATTCCGAAGCCACTTATAAGTTTCTAACACGGCTTAATAGTATTTGGCAAATGGTATTTGAGGTAGAGAAGAATTATAAAATATTTTAATGAGGTGTATTTATAGCTGTGTGGGGAACCTTACATGCAATGAGTTGTGAGATGAACATATCATTCGCCTGATTGGAAGCGATACGACAGTAGCAGAACCAAACAACACAATTTATAAGCAATGCTTGGCATTCCACTGCGCTCGCCATCCTGAGACACAAGACGCTAAGCCTCAATATATCCAATAGTTACTCTGTGCTAGGTCTGTACAATTTAATTTGTATTTTGTTTAGCAGAAAGATTTCACTCATGATAATATCTTATTATTGGCCAATTCATGTTTGGAAATAGTAAACTACCATTGGGTACATTTTCTATTTTAGGAAATGAATCCAGCATCTGATAATTCACTTGTCATTCTCGTTTCCATCATCTACAATAAGAGAAAAAGATTTAAAAGATATTTAATTATAATTAATGACAGCTATTATTAGTTTCGGAGTACGTCGCTTTCGCCTATCGTTCTGCGTGGACCGGTCGAATGTGGAATTTGAACATAATTGTCATCGAGTCAATCGCGCGTGGACTCACATGGAAAATTAATTAACGTAGTACATGATATTAAAGAGAAAAATAAATTTTCACGTAATTTAATTTATACCAAATGCATATTGAGTTTTTTTTTGTAAATCATATGTCATCATATATTTCAAATGACTGTTTTAAAATTCCATGAAAATGTACTAATATTGTATAAATATTCATTTGATTTAGTTATAAGATGTCACTGAATTAATATTTTTGGAGACTGTCCCGCCGTCACACCTACCACTGTAACTCTTGTGAGCCAGGATCAACAGTGACACGCATTGTAATGACATCGAGCATTGAAGCTTGGCGAGTCTCCGGGAATGTCTAACTTGTTTTTAACTCGCAACAAAATCAATCAATTTAATTGAATAGGTATAAATAAAGATTTGAATTGACATATGAGAAATTCAGTTAATGTAGACGCAATGTATAGATCCTTTAATTCAGTTCATAAATCAACTCGAGCAATACAACATCAATACCCAAAACGGATTACGCTATAAAATTTATGTGTAACAATGATGCATACGCCAATTATTTGCTCGGATACGTAATAGCTGATGCATCAATTAATTAACCAGTGTCACGTATTCGGAAATTCAAACACACAGTTAATACCGAGACAGTAGATCAACTCCCTCGCGGAACGATTAGTCAATTATTCACAAATGGAGTTGAGTGTAACAGTGTTAGGTGTCGATGCCGATTGTGAGGGATTGGTTCGCTCGCAGTGATACCGATCTCAGGATATTGCCGCCCGCGATTCGATTTGCAGCGGAACGTGGCGTTTGATTTATTATTTTGTAACCGATCTGAAGTATGCGCTCCGGGTGGTTTACGTATGTTGACTGTTGGAAGTTTTGCTGTGGACGCTTTTGCTTGGCTGCGGTGTTGGGGGGTTGTAATTATATGCCATTTCCTTCAATTTATCAATTAGTAAATGTTTATGTTATATGGATTAATCAAAACTACATATGCCAAAATTACCAACTACATTAAAATAACAACGAAAATAAAATGCATATATTTTATGTCGGATGTCAGTAGATCTTTTATGTACTTCTTAGTAATCTATCTCATCTAGTATAGTAAGGTTTGGTTTTGAATTAGTAGTATATTATTTTATGGTATTTCATGATCCAGTTGTAAAATGTGCAGATATCAAGAGACATTTGGTTCTCCTACGGTATTCAAAAAAGAGGAAATATTCATGGATTCATTTCCAAAACTGTGGACCTGTCACCAACAAAGCACTATAACCTATACAAATAGCGAAAATCGACGACAAAAGAGACAATATCCGCGCATGATTTCCAGCCAGGTCCTAGCGCCGGCCGTTCATGTTGCACATTTCAATAGTTTTTAATCTCGAGAGTGGACCAATCGTCAGGTTTTCGGACCATTGTGTTGTGCACTCTATAGATCTGGTATCTGGATGCATCTTTATTGACGGCCAGATGGTATTTGTGTGCCATGTGATTTTTTTCTACGTCGCAATAGAATTTTAGGTATTTATTCATTTAAAATAGGCACATTAGTACAGGCAACGAAGCAACGAGTTACTCTTGTCCGCAATGCATAATTTGCCAGGAGTTTTTTGTTTTCATGAAGAGGTGGCATATGACCCCACTAAGTTAAAAACCCAAAATACTTACAAAAATGGCGTCCGCTAGAGCCGCCATTTTGGAAAACGCGTTTGAAGCCATATCTCCGGAACCGTCCACTTTAGGCCCATCATGTCATCATCAAGGACCTTTCTTGTAGATAATTAAATTTCCCATCTTTTTTGTTCAGTAATTTTTTTTGATAGTCAATCACCACGCACTAAAACGGTGAAGGAAAACATCGTGAGGAAACCTGCATACCATAGCGAGTTATAAAAAAATAAAATAAAAAATAAACTATGGTATGTAAGTCCGCCAACCCGCACTAGGCCAGCGTGGTGGACTATATGGCCTAACCACTCTCAATCGTGTTCTCGATTGTGGAGTAGGGCCGTGCCCTGCAGTGGGACGTATATGGGCTGATACAGATACAGATACAGAATTTTTTTTGTACCATTAACCGTTCGCGATTTACAATGTTATTAATATTCGTTTCATCAGGGACCGAAACCCATTCGACATAACGGTACCGGTATCGACGAATTTCGGTTACCTTTAAGATTTCGGTAACCGCTATGACGCAATCAAATCAAATCAAATCAAATCAAAATATTCTTTATTCAAATAGTCTTTCACAAGATCTTTTGAATCGTCCTTTTCTGCTACCACCGCTTCGGAACGTGTTGTAGCTGTGAAGAAGAAGCGGCGCAAGAAACTCCCTCAGCAACACGAACTGTCTTCTTTTTCTTTTGTTTTTTTTTTTATATCACCAATTACAATTACAATAACAATGGTTCATGTCACAAGTAACAATAATGTCAATTTGATGCAAAACATGATAAATTTATTCCCAAGCAGTTTTATCTTCCACATAATCTGTGATTCTATAATATGCCTTTTTACACAGCTTAACTTTTATCACTTTTTTAAACTTATTAATTGGAAGTTCTCTTAAACTGTTGGGAAGCTTGTTATAGAAGTGTATACTTTGACCCATAAAAGAATTATTTATTTTGTGGAGACGAGTAATGTGTGAGACAAGATTATGTTTGTTCCTAGTGTTCTTACTATGTATGTCACAAGTACGCTTAAATTGAGTTATATTTTTACGAACATATAATAAATTTTCATAAATATATTGAGATGCAACAGTAAGAATATCTACTTCTTTAAACTTTTCTCTCAATGAAACTCTTGGACCAAGTTGATAAATGGCCCTAACAGCTCTTTTTTGTAAAATAAAAATGCTATTTATATCCGCAGCATTTCCCCAGAGAAGAATTCCATAAGACATTATACTATGAAAATAGCTGAAATAGACAATTCTTGCCGCTGCCTCATCCGTTAAACGCCTAATGGTTTTAACTGCATATGCCGCTGAACTTAATCTACCAGATAGTTTATTGATATGCGGCCCCCACTGGAGTTTAGCGTCGACCGTAATGCCCAGAAACGTAGTAGACGCAACAGGATCCAATTCTTCACCGTTAATTTATACAGTGGTAGATAATTGCCTAACATTGGGCAGTGTGAATTTAATACATTTAGTTTTTTTGGCATTAAGTAATAACTGGTGGTAGGTCTCTCATATGTGAGAAGCCATCTGGGTAGGTACCACCGCAATGTCTATTTCTCCCGTGAAACAACACTGCTTAAATGCACTGTTGTGTTTCGGATTGAAGGACATTGTAGCCAGAGCAACTACTGGACATATTGAGACTTAACATCTTATGTCTCAGGATGGCGAGCGCAGTGGAATATTGCTACTGTTTATGAGCGGTCGTATCGCTTACCATCAGGCGAACGGCTTGCTCGTCTCGCCATTCAATGCAATAAAAAAAAAAAAAAAAAATATTAATATTAAACCAATGTACAACTTCACGAAGGGCACTGTTTACTTCATCAAAATCTAATTGTTGCCTTTTAATTTTAAATGTCAAAGATGTATCATCCGCAAACAACACAACTTCGTGATTATTCCCGACGTGATAAGGTAAGTCATTTATGTAGACCAGGAATAGAAAAGGTCCCAGAATTGAACCCTGCGGTACTCCCATAGTGACCGCAGATCCTCCAGAAATTTTTCCATTAATATCAACCTTCTGTACCCTATTGCTCAAATAGGAGGACAAAAGATTGAGAGCTCGGTTCCTGATACCATAGTGGCGTAATTTCCTGACCAGAGTGTCGTGCTCTACGCAGTCAAAGGCTTTAGATAAGTCACAGAATACACCAAGTGCATCCTGCGACTCTTCCCAAGCGTCATAGACAATATAAAGGTTACCCTTATATACGGGAACCGTTTTAATACCGGTAACCTAAAAAGACCTTGAATGCAAAAGAAAATGCGTTGTTGTTGCATAACAAATAAAAATCATACTTGTCGTGTTGTTTACACAATATCGCTGGATACGGTTCATTTCAATTTTGGTGGGTAATTCTGTTGAAAAATTCATGAAATGAGTAAAGATACATGCCATAATGCTTAGTAAAGACAAACGGCGGTATAACCACACACAGGCACTGCCCCCGCTTTGACTTATAAGGAACTTCGCATGAAACATAAAGGTAACCCTTATTTCGGTTACCGGTATGATACCGGTTAAATTCTAGGAATCGAATAAAATTGGCGGATACCGGTTACCATTAAAAATACCGGTATTATTTTTTTCGGTTGATACCAAAAAATACCGGTATTTTCGATACCGGTTTCGGTCCCTGCGTTTCATGCCTTTTTGCCGATATCTTTGTTAATAATTGTTTAAACAAAAAATTGTTAATGACTAAACTTTTAAATCAATAAATTCTTAACAACTTTTCACCCATACTTTTTTTCTCTAAAATCAATATTTTAGAAGTTATCGCGCGTTGAATGGTGTACTACCGAATCAAGGTCAATGGAAACGAAGGGTGCATAGCGTAATTATGAAATCCAATGATTTCTCCATGATTATCACGTAATTAATTAAATACTGATAGCATAAGGGAACAAAGCAATGAGGAAATAGTAAATTTTGTTAAAAATCCATGTAAAATTTATTGTAAAAAAGGTATAAAATGAAAATTAATAACATTGTAAATCGCGAACGGTTAATGGTACAAAAAAAATTACTGAACAAAAAAGATGGGAAATTTAATTATCTACAAGAAAGGTCCTTAGCATGGGCCTAAAGTGGACGGTTCCGGAGATATGGCTTCAAACGCGTTTTCCAAAATGGCGGCTCTAGCGGACGCCATTTTTGTAAGTATTTTGGGTTTTTAACTTAGTGGGGTCATATGCCACCTCTTCATGAAAACAAAAAACTCCTCGCAAATTATGCAGGAAAAAATGCTTCGTTGCCTGTACTACATCAACAGCTAACACATCAATTGCATTACAGATACATTAGACAGTAGAAACAAAATAACTGATACGTATGCCAATTAAAGACTTACAGAACATTTATGAAATTTTACAAATCATCACACTCTCTTGCTAACTATTAATCCTATATAGTGGGTGGGGTAGCCTTATTAACAAATCAACATTACATTTCAAAGTAAAAGTATTGAAAATATACTCCCTTGTTAAAGTCGGTTAAAATAAGGCAACAAATAATAAAATACAGAAACAAAACAACTGCTTACTTATTGGTAGAGTATTTATAAAAGTTGTTGAGAGTATTGAGATGTCTTTGTGACAGAGCACTTTCATTATTTTGCTTACTTTATTTTAACTTCACTTGCAGTGCAAGTTTTTCATGTAGGTTCTGTGTATAAACCATTTGTGCTATGAACACATTTTGCACAGTTAATTTATCGTTTTCGCTACCCTAAAGTTATTGTATTCCCCCAGAAAATACTTATGAAGACCCGATGAAGTATTCCCGATATCATCAATGGGACGCTTGTCAAAGTCTAAAATAACCCCGAAAAAAATAGAGTGAGACAAAATTGCGTGCAGTTCACCAAACGTCCGCGCCTTTGACGCTTTGATCCGCTCTCACCATTGTTTGGGGACGTCGAACAATGCCCCGTCGATCACTGGGACTTTTACCTTACCGACGCTAATTGAAATAAAATTGACTCTTGATTTAAGTTGCCACTTGATTTGACTTACGGAATATGGTGTCGAAAAATATAGTATGTTGGTAGGTATATATCATGTTTCAGGATTGTGATAAGTTTAGATATATGGCAGTAACAATATTTCGTTCTTAAGTTTATAAAATGTATAGTGAAAAACTTACATTACGAGGTTACTACATTTCACTGACGCATCCTCACAGTGATCGTCATCCTTTTAATGAATAATACATATTATTTTGTTGCTGTTTGTTCGTACCATTGTTTTGAAAAGGAATAATAGTCCACCTGCCCCGTAATGCCTTTTAAAGGCCCTGTAAATAAATCCAAGTAAAAACGCTTTCAATACATACATCGAAATAAAGTTAAACATAGAAACATCAACCTTTAATCTGTGGCATTTGTCAAAGTGAAAGGGTTCGGGACCCTCGTAAGAAATAAATAAGTACATCACGTTGCTATATTTGACCGGCGGGGAGTGGAGAGTCCTTATTTACGTACGTTCGGCTGTCCGTGCCGAATGGGTACAGACGAGCCGGCGGGCTATTTTAGCGTGTCAAAACGCACGTGTTTAAAATAAGGGAATTTAGATGTTGTTGATTTTTGATTCGGATCATTGTTTGTGGGGAATTTTCTTTTGTCGAGAAAGAGTCGACGAAGCGTTTTAATTTTGTAAGGTTATTTTTGCAGTCGATGAGATCTAAAGTGATTTTTTAATTGAATTCATATTTGCGATAAAAAAATTAGTGGTCCTGTATTTTAATAAAGAAAATAAAGCTGTTTTTTTCAATATATAAGGTTTGATATACGTCTGACATGATTGCACATTGACCTCCTGTATTATTGAAAGGTATTTTGGCCCTAAGTCCACACTTCACATATCTTTGAATCGAGTATGAAAATCATTCAGATGCGAGTCGCTTCGCTATGTATTTACTACACAATTTTAGTGAGCGATACTTTAATATGAACGCACACATTACTTCAAAGTCACAGGTATTCCATAAACTCCATACAGGGTATATCAAGACTGCTACCGAAAACGAAGCCGGGTAGTAGTTTAAGCGACTTCAGACACAATGCAACAGAAAAAGTTGCAAAAAAAAGCGACAATTTTTTTTTTGTTATTTTTTTCCTATGGCCATATTTGGGTGGTAAATACATTTTTTCCTAAAATAATAGTATATACCCTTTTATTTATAAATACTATAAGGTATAAAAGTGTTTAAATTATTATTTTAGCAAAAACTGTGGATTTACCACCCAAAAATGACGATATTTAAAAAATCATAAAAAAAATTGTCACGTTTCTAGGCGAAATTTTTAATTGCATTGTGTTTGTAGCCACTAAAACTACCACCCGGCTTCGTTTTCGGTAGCAGTCTTGAGATACCCGGTATAATACTTACAGTTACTTGTTACAGGGATATTCGGATTGAATTATACAGGGTATATCAAGACTGCTACCGAAAACGAAGCCGGGTGGTAGTTTAAGCGACTTCAGACACAATGCAACAGAAAAAGTTGCAAAAAAAAGCGACAATTTTTTTTTTGTTATTTTTTTCCTATGGCCATATTTGGGTGGTAAATACATTTTTTCCTAAAATAATAGTATATACCCTTTTATTTATAAATACTCTAAGGTATAAAAGAGTTTAAATTATTATTTTAGCAAAAACTATGGATTTACCACCCAAAAATGACGATATTTAAAAAATCATAAAAAAAAATTGTCGCGTTTCTAGGCGAAATTTTTAATTGCATTGTGTTTGTAGCCACTAAAACTACCACCCGGCTTCGTTTTCGGTAGCAGTCTTGAGATACCCGGTATACATCGCCATCAATACGCATTTTATATATTGAAAATAGTAGTTTTGTGGGAATTTACTTACGCAACAGGGATGCTCAAATGAGAATTGATGCGTACAAAATAACGATTTTTACGAGGTAAAATACGATACTGATAAATGTTATTTATGTCATTTAGTCGTACATTTTCAATCCGGCCCTGTCGATCACGAGGAATTAGCAAATTATTTTGATATCGGTTTGTCGCCGGAGGGTGGGTTCCGGTTATTTTTGAATGAACTAATTTCGCACGCGTCGCTCTTGTAAAAGATACATCGCTCCTGTGCCGAGTGTCCGTATTTATACCGCTTCCAACGTGACTCAATTGAGTTAATTTTAGACAATTCCAGCGGCAAATGGCCGGTGTATAAAGAGGTCTGACAAAGGAAGTGGTCGTTGTGATTTATGATCTTTTGTATCATCCATGTATTATTATTATGCTGTGATTATGGTGTCATTGAATATTTTTCTTTTGCCCACATTGGTTTCTAACGTTGCAACAAACAAAGATAAGATATCTAATCGTGATTAAAATAACAAATTGTAAGCGCTATTTTGTTTTTAAAAATTAATATTATCATTAATGCATGATTTCATCATATTAGGATTCTAAACCACAGTTAAAATTAATGTTAAATCTTAAGGGGATACCTCGAAAAATGTGGCTTTTTTAAAAGCCTACATATCATAAATTACTAAGATTAGGTAGTCCATTTTCAGATATGTTTTAATTGATGATATAATTACCAACTTTATGAGAAAAAATACATGATTACGCCACTTTGCCTTAACAAAAATACAGTCCAAAGTAGCAGCTGTTAAGTTTTTTAAGAACTCAGAACTCCTAACTTACCCCGTGTAGAAACTCAAGATTAATTTGACATAAACATATTTTTAAATATTATTTTTTCGCGAGAAAAAATCAAGAAAAAAGTAAATAGTACGATGACAATAAAATAAAATATGGTTTGGCGCTTATGTTGTTTTATTTTGAGAAGCGCATGGGCCATCCTATCCCATTCTTGTACGTTACGGCCATATAAGCTATCTCATTGGGGGCGTTCCCGTCAGACGGCCGCGGGCCTTGGTGGACGACGGATCTGCGCTCGACGTTTCGAAATTCTAGCCCGCCGATTATTTTTTTACGTAATTTCAAATTTACGTAATTCTTATTATTTTAGGTGGTACTCTTTTTTGTTTGTACATTTTAATTTTTTTACATATATTTAAAAAATAAATAGCAGTATATATTAATTTTTAAGTTCATTTTTAACTAGCTAAGTTACCAAAATAAAAGAGAAAGGTCATTGACTTACGTATAAGCGCTCAACGAAATTAGTCGAAGGGAGCGTAACATTTTATACATTTTTGCCTCGTAATATAATTACGACGCTGAAGTCTCGGGTTCGAAACCGGGTCATTTTACTTTTTGTTTTTTTTTTATTTATCCGAATGGTTCTAAATCGATATTTGAAAGAACCATCGTTCCGAAAAAATTAAAATATTCTCAGAAAAAAAACATGTGGTCCGCATTTTGATTGATTTTTTTGTTATTGTTCGCGTGAAATTTTATTCATTTTGCCTCATAATATGATTACGACGCTGAAGTCTCGGGTTCGAGTCCCGGTCATTTTAATTTTTGTTTTTTGTTATTTATCCGAAATGTTCCTAATCGATATTTGAAAGAACCATCGTTCCGAAAAAATGTAAATATTCTCAGAAAAAAGAATGTGATCCGCATTTTCATTGATTTTTTTGTTATTATTCCCGTGAAATTTTATACATTTTTGCCTCATAATATGATTACGACGCTGAAGTCTCGGGTTCGAGTCCGGCTCATTTTAATTTTGTTTTTTTTGTTATTTATCCGAATGATTCCAAATCGATATTTGAAAGAACCTTCGTTCATGAAAACATGAAAATATTCTCAGAAAAAAAATGTGGTCAGCATTTTATTGATTTTTTTGTTATTGTTCTGATTGGTTTGTAATTCGATATCTGAGAGACTCTTCATTTCCATAAACTAAATTCAAGGTCAGAATTGGTAAGTCTGTGTCAGCCCATATATGTCCCACTGCAGGGCACGGGCCTCGTCTACAATCGAGAGTACAATTGAGAGTAGTTAGGCCACCACGCACTTGAATTGACAATTGGCCGATTAATTTCAACTTTCAACTATTACCTGAGCTTGTAGATCCACGACTTGTAGACTGCCTCAGTGGCGTAGTTGTACTAAGGTACGGTTACAAAGGTGGGGCCTCGGGTTCGAATCCCGGGTAGGGCAAAGTGATATTGGATTTTTCTATTCATTATCAGCCCAGAGTCAGGAATTTGTGCCCGATATGGCGATAGGCTCGCCACCTATCACATCGTGGGACGGAACATACATGGCGAAATGTGGGTCTTGGCACCTCTGCCTACCCCTTCTGGGAAAAAGGCGTGAGTTTATGTATGTATGTATGTAGATCCACGACATACGAGAAATATGAAAATAAGGGATCCAACGTAATCCCTATGATATGGAAATTGCGATCATTGTCATCGAATTAATTCGGTTAAAATAAATTCATTTCTCGTTGTATTGTTCTTTCAGTATATATTATCATTATTTTTCATCAAAAATATTTTCATCTGATATCACAATATTTCTTGTTGCTAGCTCCTATAATATGAAGGCTACGCGATATTCCCACCAAGGTCGCACCAACTTTTATTATCAATTGAATTTACTTATAACTTTTAATCGGGTTTTGCCCAATAAATATATTAATAGTGAATTAAATAGAAAAACCTTTTTACCATATTATTCCGTTTCACTAAATTCAAAGTCAGAATTGAAAATTATGGTCGCCATTATGAACTTTTTTACTTTTGATTCGATTGATATCTAAATCGATATCTAATGGTTCCTTCATTTGAATGAGTAAGTCAGAATTGATAGTTGAGGCCGCCATTTTGAACTGTTTTGTGTCTGGTCATGAACTGGCCATCATAATATTGTGATATTTTTCAAAACCATCCAGTATAATACCATTAGAAAAATAGTACCTTTCGGGAGCACCTCTATCAATAGACAGATGAAGACACAACCCATCAAAAACATCCTGTAAAAAAATTCCAAGTCTCGCAGCTCAGGGTTTCTACCTAAAAAAATTGTGAGATGCTACATGCATATACCGATACCAAGTCGATTAATTTATTTAGTCCTTGCGTAAGGGACCTTCTGTATAAAGTTATTACGTAAGCTATTATCATATACATATTAAAAATTCTTTACGTTATAAATAAATGGATCGCCTTGGCCATCGCATGAAACCATAATGTATCGTACAATTCATACATAATGCTGCTGGATGGCTGAATTTTTTACAGGATGTTTTTGATGGGATCTCACGTCTTTTTTTAGAGTCCTACTTTTTTTTCTTTTCGGTACTTTTTACTTCTAGAATATCACCAACAATTTTTCATAAAGTCTTATGGTTTTTTCTTATTTTTGTAGGTGTCAATTTATCACAAATATCACGGATTTGATTATTAGTATTCTTTCTTTCATGGTAATTGATATTTTGGAGCTATTTAGTCTATTATTTGCAAGTTTTTCTTCGTTATGTCTTTCTAGAGGAATTTTGTACAGTTTCATGGGCTGAATTTCCCTCTCAATACCCTCTCCTGTTATGCCTTTTATATACTGGGTATCTCAAGACTGCTACCGAAAACAAAGTCGGGTGGTAGTTTTAGTGAGTACAAACACAATGCAACTAAAAATTTCGCAAAGAAATGCGACAATTATGTTTTATGATTTTTTAAATATCGTCATTTTTGGGTGGTAAATCCATAGCTTTTGCTAAAATAATAATTTAAACGCTTTTATACCTTAGATTACTTATAAATAAAAGGGTATACACTATTATTTTAGGAAAAAATGCATTTACCACCCAAATATTTATTTATTTAATTCTTTATTGTACACAATAAAAAGGAATAACAGTTTAGAGATAATACAAAACAACAAAGTACAAATGGCGGTCTTATCGCTCTAAGGCAATTTCTACCAGACAACCATGGGATGGATATATGAGCAGGAAAAAAGATAGGGCAGTGTAAAATAAAGATAACGAAAGCATGGAGACAAATAAAATCATAAAAAACATATAAATACATTATATATATACATACCACATATACATACATATTATACCGGGTATCTCAAGACTGCTACCGAAAACGAAGCCGGGTGGTAGTTTTAGTGAATACAAACACATTGCAACTAAAAATTTCGCAAAGAAACGCGACAAATATTTTTTATAATTTTTTAAATATCGTCATTTTTGGGTGGTAAATCCATAGATTTTGCTAAAATAATGATTTAAACACTTTTGTACCTTAGATTATTTATAATTAAAACGGTATACACTATTATTTTAGGAAAAAATGTATTTACCACCCAAATATGGTCATAGGAAAAAAAAAACAAAAAAATTGAAACTTTTTTTGTTGCATTGTGTCTGAAGTCGCTTAAACTACCACCCGGCTTCGTTTTCGGTAGCAGTCTTGATATACCCTGTATACACATACATAAGTATTTTACATATACATACTTATATACATTTATATAAGTATATATACCACAAATACGGTCATAGGAAAAAAAAATAAAAAAAAAATTGACGCTTTTTTTTGCAACTTTTTTTGTTGCATTGTGTCTGAAATCGCTTAAACTACCACCCGGCTTAGTTTTCGGTAGCAGTCTTGATATACCCTTTATAGACTAGCGACCCGGCCCAGCTTCGCCCGGGTACAAATAGATTTCTGTACAAAAATATGTACGTATTATTATTATACATATAAACCTTTCTACTCAGGCACGCTACTGCCGCCCTGGCCGGCCAGTACCGCCGCAAGCGCTACGTCCCGCAATTTTAAATCTGTAATATCTTCGAAAATATTCATTTAAATCTTGTGCTGTAAAGGACCATATAGATCTATATTAAACCAACAATGTATTTAAGCTTTTTAATTGGAGAAGGATTAATGCTGTATTTTTCGTAAAAAGTAAATGACAAAAAACTGTTATTGTGGGATATCCATAAGAGATGGACATATACCATCGCGGAGTTTTCTGTAGACCTTTTCAATGTGTACAAATAATTACTACATTATTTTGATAAATCTCGTAGGGTTTAGCCTGCGTTTGCAATGTAAGCGGAAAAAATTGATAATTAACGACATCACATTAGAAACCTCAAATATAACAGTATTTCTCCACTATTTAATGGATGTTATTATACAGGTAAACCTTTCTATTGAATCACTCTATCTACTAAAAAAACCGCATCAAAATCCGTTGCGTTGTTTTAAAGATTTAAGCACACAAGGAGACAGAGAAAGCGACTTTGTTTTATACTATGTAGTGATACCTATCTAGAACTATTATTCCATTATATACGGGTACAATTATTCATTAACTGCAAATGTAACTTTGTAATCCTATACATTTATATGGGATTACAAAGTTATTCACGCAGTTGGTGTATCTAGAACACTAGGCAGAAATTACGAAATGTTTAAATTTTTCCCTACTTAAGACACTAAACACTAATCTATACATATAAATAAAATTGAAGTGTCTGTTTTAAGAGTGAAAATAAAAAAAAATGTCCTACTACATATCGTTATATACACGATACCTGTGCCGAAAATTATATTTAAATTTTTTTTGTCTGTCTGTCTGTCTGTCTGTTTGTTCCGGCTAATCTCTGAAATGGCTGGACCGATTTTGACGGGACTTTTTTTTTCAGGTAGCTGATATAAGAAGGAGTAACTTAGGCTACATTTATTTTAGAAAAGTTATTTTCTGTCTGTTTGTTCCGGCTAATCTCTGAAATGGCTGGACCGATTTTGACGGGACTTTTTTTGTCAGGTAGCTGATATAATAAGGAGTAACTTAGGCTACATTTATTATAAAAAAGTTCTTTTATTTTAGAAAAATAAAGTTTTTGTTAAATTCCACGCGGACGAAGTCGCGGGCACAGCTAGTTATATTCTAAATTTAAAGGTTCTATGTCTGCTAGAAGTGCCTTAGACTTTTGATGATCGGTCAGTCAGTTAGTGAGTGACAAAATTAAGAAAGTTTGACTAGTTACAATTCTTAAACTAGTGGTTCAAATTGAATGAAATTTTAAACATACCGTGTTTACACAATGCCTGCTTAGTAACTGAAAATTCAGGTTTCTTGCTTCGTTTAACCACAACGAAGTTATGGGGGGTTTAAAATGATCTGAATTGCTTCTAGAAAAGGATGGTACGACTGTGCCACTTTTTAGCTCGACTTGGTGGGGGCATTGCCGTGCCCCCAGATTTAGAATATTTTTTATACGAATCTATTTTATATGTCACTGAAAGTCTATATCTATACTAATATTATAAAGCTGCAGAGTTTGTTTGTTTGTTTGAACGTGCTACTCTCGGGAACTACTGGTCCGATTTGAATGATTCTTTCAGTTTTGGGTAGTTCATTTACCGAGGAAGGCTATAGGCTATATATCATCACGCTATGACCTATAGGAGGAAAGCAGTAGTGATATTTCTAGCAAATACGAGGATATTTTGTTCGTTTTTCTTGGTCCGATTGGTCGATATTCTAAACTGATAGTCAGAATTAAACATTTTGACCGCCATTTTTAAACGTGTATGCACCGGGCGGACCCGGGCCCGATCGCTAGTATTACTATAAAATTAATATTTACCATGCTTTTCATATAACAAAAGCAAAATAATTGTAATTGATATCAAATAATTTCGCCGAAAAATTTGTCTAGCGTAAATAAAAGAAACATTGTTAAACAAAAATTATCCCTATTTGGTTGTAAAGAAGGTTCAAACTGGAACGGGCGGGTGTGATCGCCGTCATTCTCGCGCCAAGCGCATAGCAGTAATAATAAGAGCGTGAGCGCCGGTGTGACCGCACAGTTCGAAAATCAATAATAATTATTTTATGTGGAATTTAAACAATAATCTAATGTAATTACTTATCGTTTCCGCTCTGTGTACATACTTCAGGAATACCTAGTCAGTTTAGTTTGGTTGTTATTACAAAATTCAAATTTATTTCACACATTTTTGTTAAATTTACTGTTGTATCGTAAGTCAAAAATCACAAAACAGCAGAACTAAGAATGACATTCTTTTATAGGCGAAAGTCAGTGGTCAAATCACAGGTCAAATGAAGTAGAAACAAATAAATCATCGCTAGGCGCAATGCCTTTGGCGGCATTTATCAAAGGGCGCCTAGGCGATTAGCGCTTCACACTAGTAGAGTGAGTGACCGGCAAAACAATTGGTACCTATCTTGTATTTATACAGATATTATTGTAAATGTTTTTGAGGTTTTCGTAAAGTAATAGTTTAAAGTTCGTGTTTTAACACTTAGATTATAATAGATTTTTTTATCAATACAAAAGTATGATAAACAATATATAGGCACATTGTCAGAATCATACGGATTATAAATATACATAGGTCTACATTAATTTGTTATTACTAATGTTAATAATACCAGTAGATAATATTTAATCGGGGAATGTGCGCCAGTAGCGCAGTGCCGCGGCGTGATGCGGCAACTTTCGTTAACCACGCCCCAGAATGCTGCGAATATTTTTCGAGGTAGGCTCTTAATAACTATCCATCGTTTATGGAAAGCCAAAAGATCCATCGTTCCCGAAGAAGGCGTCTCAAGTCATGTCTTAATTCAGAAAGCTAAATGGGGAACTACATTTTGACAAACATTGAGTTACTGCTTTAGTTGGACGTAACTTTAGCTTCAATCTTACTTAGAGAGCTAATTTAGACATGCTAGGATGGGTCTAGTCTAGTCTCTAAGCTTTGACGCTGCTTGGTACTATATAGCTATTAGGTTAATTAATTAATTACTTAGACATAATATTGATTATAGTCAATACGCTATGGTGCTCAGTAGTTAGAGTACAGAGTTTTACGATTATTTTTGTGTAAAAGAGTGCGCGTACACTCTTTTAAATTACCTAAATGTTTTGTAAACTTTTGGAATCCTAGTGAGTGAACTTGTTTTGATAATCATACTTAGGTATAACTTATTTAACTTAATAAATTAGTAATATCAAAGAAGGAATTTTCTTTTCACACTTCTTTAGTTAGATTATATGAAAAGTCAATAATATAAATAATGTAATATTTCAAAGACTACTTATTTGTGTCATATCTATGATTTACCAGATCAAACAACAGTTTATTTTAACTTCTTTAAGGTCTTCAGTTTATTTGTAGGTACGTATTGAACATAATAAATAATAATTTTTTTTTTCTCTTTTCAGGTAAGTGAGAGCTTGTGTAAACGGTGTAATTTTTTGAGGCGACTCCCTCCAGATAATACCGTACGTTAACTAAGTAATTGTTTGTCGACAAAGATAGACAATTGAATTGATTGAAATTAATTTAATAATTTGTCATTTAATCCCAATAATTTTTATTGTTATTTTTACTAATGTTTTAAAAGTATTTTATAACATGCATTTGAATACCAGCTTATCAAGTCACAGTATAACTTGCGAGTTTCATCTATGTTCAATACGTCAGAAAACGCGCGAACCAGACCGCTTATGTAATACTCGGTGGTAAATCGCCACCTGAACATAATTGAATGAAACGCGCACAGGCGGCGGCGGGATCGAGGGCGGATGCGTCAGCGGGAAGCGGAATGCAGCGTAATTACACCGGCTGTCCGTCGCCGGTATGGTCCCACGTGGCCGTTAATTGTCTCATTTTGACTGGGCGCTCTCGCTGGCCACTCATCCGTGATCCCTCACTGATTTCACTCATTGCTCCTGCCTCCTAATTTGGGTTCAATCGGTAGTTCCATAACGAGTTTTTAGAAATTGTGGTGATCTATGTCTAATGATACGTTAAATGATTCTGCTTAACTCAATGTTTATGTGTTGTGGTTTTAATTGGTTAAAAACATTAATAGTCAAATTACAATTATCTTATATTTAGTATAGGTTGGGTAGAAATTGGGAGTAACTTAAAATATGCTGCAAATACAATATAAGTACGAGTTGATGACAAAACGTATCCATACAAAAGTAGTATAAGGTGAGAATGTTCAGATAAGTAAAAACAAACACTGTTCCATTGTAGCGACATAGAGGCAGTTTATTACCTAATTTTCAAGATCTTCGCGTTACGAGAATGTAATTTTCAACGTAAACTCGTTTTACAGCCGTCTAAGTCGTAAAGTCGTTTAATAATGCGATCTTTTGCCGCGTGAAAACGCCATAAATCTACTTGCGAAGACAAACTCGGTTTCCGAAGTGTGAAAACTTTAAGTTTGCGCAGTTTGAGAGCATTACGGAACGCGAGGCGGCTTTTGCGTTTTACAAAACGTACGTATTACCATTTATTATTGGATACATGCATGAGGGAATATTTCTACGTGCGTTCAGATTGTCTGGAGTGAGATAGGAGGTACCAAACCCAAGATATTGAACATGAGCGTATGTACATAAAATATTGAACTGATGATTGGTCTCTCATACGTGAGAGGCCGCCTGGGTAGGTACCACAATGTCTATTTCTACAAATCCAAAAACATAACCAAAAACACTTTAAATTGAAAAGCAATGCTTGACATTCCACTGCACTCGCCATCCTGAGACAAACGATGTTCAGTCTCAATATTTCCAGTAGTTACTCTGCCTACAATGTCCTCCAAACCGAAACACAACAGTGAATTTACATTTAACTTACCATTACAATCCTCCGCGGAATCTAATTATTTTTCTATAATATCCATTGTCTCTAATGGTGTTATGGGATGTTATTTTAGAATAAACCCTACCGTAAGATAACGTCATAAAGGTATTTCGCAGTGTTTAGGAAGTTGTGGGTGATTCGGCACAGGCCCGGAAAGGATGGCCTGATATGATACAGCCCGTAGATCCGCTTTTGTATCTATTGTACGTATTTGTATGTATAATTTCAGGTGTGTTAATAGTTAAACAGAAAATGAGATTACTTCTTTGGTGGTTTTGCTTACAAGCTTATTGACTAATCCTTGTAATCATTTGTACCTTGTAGCATTGTTATTATTATTATAAACTCTGAACCCATCACTAGGTTTATAATACAACATAATAACGAGTATTAAAAAAACCACAGACGACAGTTAGCACCTATGCTTAAACTTTATACAAAAGCAGTGCGTGAACCTATATTGTATGTATATGATTAAATCTGTAAATCAATTTAATTTCTTTAAATGCACCATACAAGCAATAAAAATCATTGCCATGTTTGAAAATGTATTAGAGAGATTTGTCGCACAAATAATCGAACTGAACTTATCTGTAAATTAAAATTTACTCACTGGCGTTATATAAAAAACAGCATTGTTGCTTTTGTTGTTTTATTTTTGATAAATATGAGATGAATTTTGCAAAAATAAAACTATCTACTAAATTATTGCCATGTTTTAAAACATTAGAGAAATATGTCGCGGAAACAGTCAAACAGTCCGCGGAACTTACAGCCATCCCCGCGTCTCGCTGGAGACTTCATGCCTGGCATCGTAAAAAGCAGAGGGTGGTGGATATTGCCGTTTCATTTTTTATAAATATAGATAGCAGAAACATTTTATGCCGAGCGGTGTGGCGTACACTAAATATATCAGTTAAAGCTTAATAACATTATATTTCTAGTTAATTGTAAATATATTCTTGCCTTAATGTTTAATATACGTCCATTAATTCCCTTATTTAGATGGAAAATTGTACAGATAGCATGTATGGCGCTCAGCCGGCCTATCAAGCTTGAAATATTCGTCGACAAATTTCTTGTTTATATAAAATACCTAACCAGGTACCTACCTAAACAGTAAGGTGAGAAACAATAACACTAGTAGGCACATGCCTTTATTAATTATTTAAATTATTAATTTAATTAAATAAATAAACTTGCACTAAACTGTGTCTACATATATAACTGTGCCTACATATGTACATAGTCTTAACGCCATACTAAAATCGAGTTTTGTGTCGTGGGTATCAGAAACTACGAAAGACTTCGGTCTCACACCCAAAATAAATACCTGTGGATCACACAAATATTTGTTTCGGCGCGGGAATCAAACCCGCGGCTTCTCGTTTCGCAGCCAGCCTCTAACCATATGTGCCACGTGGGCTTACTGAATTATTTGGTAATTATGAAATTCTTTAAATAGAAGTCAAAAGTTGAGATTTATTGAAGGTTATCTCCATGCGCTCAAAGCCTACAGGCATGTAAAATGTACTCCGTATACAGGAGCCGCCACACCGTCACTTCTCATTTTCATAATTCAGCGAGTGTTATCATTATTCATACGAATTGTGTATCCTGAGCTCTCCCGCTTTCGTACTCCATAATGAAAGTATCGTAAAGATAAATTTTAATGTCGAATGCACTCGTGTTAATGGCCGCTATTGTTGTTCTAATGTAGAGCGCTTTTTTGTTATTTAGTGTCTGATTTGAATACGCTTTTGTATTTTATGTTAGCGATGCTTCAATGAAATGTGTGCGCAGTATAAGGTAGCATGATCGTGCATAATATACCATACATATGTATTTATTTTGTATTAATTTCTAATTAATGTCACCATGACGGAACAGTCTTGCAGGCAGTATCATTTACAACAAATATTTGTTATTTTTTGCCTCAAGTCTTCACAATCATCTCGGTGACGGTATGATATTTTGTAGTGGACAGAGAACATAAAGATCTAATTCTACTAAAAGCACAGTCATATTGCAGACAAACACTTGCGTTCTGGGCCACCTGCAGAAATCCATTTAAAGCTGGAATGGAAAGCAGACACACAGTTTTATTTTTAAAGTGGTTTTTCTTTCAGCCGGGGTGATGGATAGGGTCATTAGGAGGTCCTTTAGTCCTCGTTAGTTACTCGCAGTTCTCAATATGTATGTGTAATCTGTTGTATAGCTCTCGATTTAATTTGTACGATCCCAGGAAGTAAAAGGGAGGAGCAAAAATATTTTGTTCAATACACTATATACAAATTACATTAATAACACTATAAAGATAAGAAAGGTGACACAGATGATGGGAAGAAGGAAAGAGAGACCTATACACTGCAGTGGGACAGTATAGATTTAAAAAAAAACACTACGTGTATTACTTCCTCCTAAATTTAATTCACGTAAGGAAACCCAACAGTAAATCAATTATTTCTAGTTTTCTATGAAAACCTTACAGACACAATTTGTACTATAACTTTGACAATCTATAAGAAGGCTCTGCTATAATTAACTTTATAACTATAATGAAAAATATTATGTAATGTTTATCTCTGACGCCATTGAATTTAAACTAGGTGAAAGTCCCGCACACGCACAAAGAACTTTAATAGTTGAATCACCGAAGTAGCTTTCACGGGCCAATGTGAGAGTTAATTGTGTAATTGTGTGTTTTTTTTTTGTTAATTTTTAGACTCGTAATATGTTCGCCTGGTATTTGAGTTTACTTTTTATTTAATTTGTTAAGCCATTTTTAGATTCTATTTGACTGAGATTAAATGTGGTTGATCATGCTGACTAATAAGATTGTAAACATGTTTATTTAAATTCCAAGAAGCACAACAATTCCGTAAAAAAAACGTAAAAAAAACGAATATAAATATGGATGTTACTGTTAGTTGGCGAAAAGCACCACCGGTATACAACATTAAAAACCAAGAAACGTAAAAAAAACTGAACTGTACAACGTCAGTCTTTTTGATGTTCGCGAACAACATTCCTTTGGTTGTAGTACTGCATTATATAATATACTATTATTATACCTTTCCTTAACTCATTTAATTATTCAACCTTGGAACAACACTGCCTAAAACATTTAAATTCAACTGTATCCGCAGCTAGGATACCGGGACATTTCGCGTCTTTACATCGCCATAAATAATACACTGAGCGAAGATTTTCTATATGCATAACTATATGCGCTTCCCCGCGTGCTGATGTAATGGAAATCATGTTAGCCCGTTGATTAAATGTGTAAGGTTTTTTTACACGTTGGTTTAGATGCGGCATAGATTGGAATTGCGTTTTTGTGAATAGTTTGGATGAAGCTTGAATTTTACTAGGGTATTTCTAAAATTTCTGCATCCTAAATACCAATTTCATATTATGCAGTTAACAGGTGTTAACCTGTTCGAAATAAATTTGTAATTTATACAAGTAAATTAATTTTGGAATAATCTTTAAAAAATAATTCTCTGGGAATAAGCTTGCTACATTGGAAGGCTGTTGACACTGATGCCCTTTTTCACCTACCCCGGGTACTGGAAGGGAAGTTTAAAGTATTTCTTCTCTTTCAAACACAAAACAGATGCCAATTCCCCCAAACGCATCCTAACAAAACCATCATCCATCATATTATTGACGCAGCAATATTTGTTCTAAATTGGCGAAATATTTTCCGATTCCAATCCTAAAATTCCCGATAGACGTAACACGAATCCGAATCCATTAATTTCTCAACAAAATTTGAATCGACGAGAACATGTTTGATGATTGATCGATTTGAGACACCATCTCATTTTAGCATATTTTGCATAAGCACATGACAGTGACAAATTAAAATACGGTCGCGTTGCGGTGCATCGACCTTAACCCGAGAACAATTTCCTTATTTAATTTTAGTTTTTGGGGTTACGTAATTAAAATAATAAATGAAACCCTTTTATGACCTTTCTTGTATGTCTGGCTGTCAATCGCTTAAATATATACCATGATTCCCATTAACCTTCAATCATGAAAGGCAAGTAGCAAGGTCTGTAGTACCTAATGCCAATGTACAAATAATTTGGAATAACATCCAAAAATTATGATTCCATATTTTTTTGCTAGTACTAACTGACACTTCCTGAGGATATCATCATCATCATCATCATCATATCAGCCACAGGAAGTCCACTGCTGAACATAGGCCTCCCCCAAGGATCTCCACAGTGACCTGTTGGAAGCGGCCTGCATCCAGCAACTTCCTGCAACCTTAGCCAGATCGTCCGTCCACCTTGTAGGCGGGCGTCCGACATTTTGCTTGCCTGTACGTGGCCTCCACTCTAGTACCTTTCGGCCCCAACGGCCATCGGTTCTACGAGCTATGTGCCCGGCCCACTACCACTTCAACTTTCCAACCCTATGGGCTATGTCGGTAACCTTGGTTCTCCTACAGATCTCCTCATTTCTGATTCGATCTCGTAGGGAACACCGAGCATAGCCCGCCCCATGGCTCGTGTGAGTACCTTTGAGCCTTTTAATGAGGCCCACAGTGAGAGGCCACGTTTCGGTGCCGTATGTCATCACTGGTAACACACAACTATCGAAGACTCTCGATTTTAGGCACTGAGGTATTTTGGACGAGGATATGGAGCAATTATTTTATTTTATCTAACTTTATTTAGACATTTTAAATAGGCCGACTGCCATAGGCATTCTCTGTCAGTCTATCTTGAAATGGTGCTGAGATAAGATGAAAGAAGTTGCGCCTGGCAAAAATGACAAAATTGTTAATAAAAGTGATGAAATCAGTGACAGTGTTTCCACGTATAATCTGGCTTAGTGTCGGAATTAAATTTGGTGAAATACTAGCTACTAAATTGATAACCATTAGAAATTAAAACTACATAAATACATATATATCAATATATATAAAGACACACTAGTGTGATGATTTCGCAACTTTGAGCAGCAGTGCCCAAACCTTTCTTGTATTGTACGGAAACAGAATATTGTATGGCATGGAACCCACTTCGCCAGTTTTTTAACACAAATCCCATCCGGCTCGGAAGGTTACTTGTAATCTTGTTATCTCGCTGTCTTTGTGTCGGTACAAAGAGGAAAGCTTTACGATTTATTCCTAAGTTGAGGCGTATTTAGCCTTCGTGAATATCTTCATGTTTGATTTTAATCCTGTGATTCATAAACACTTCTGCTCCCATTTGCTTTTTGAACTACTTACTTTTATTAAATTTTAATCTTTATAACAATTTATTTTTGTAACAATTTCAAATATTTTGAATGACTCTTGAAACGTGTCGCAGTTTAATATTGTAATGCTTCTATCACCACGTGTATGTATAGATACTGACATGTTTAATTTACGTCATATGGGCTCAAAATTCGTATTTAGGTGTTTGAGTGTTGGGAGTGTTGCATATCTGGATTGCTCTTGTAAATAATTAATTCTTGACAGGTTCGCTGTCTGAGATATGAAGGATAAGTTGGGTCTATGTTGCTTGAAATAACTCATCAGGTGAAAAAGTTACACGACTATGTCTAGATCCGTAAATATCAGATTATAGACCTTTAGGGCTGACGTAGACCTTCAGAAATATGGCAGTTCCGCAATCGAGGGTGCAAAAGATGGATCATCTGGAACTTGGCTGGTATAGAACAAGATTATTAACTAAGAACACCAAGGCCATGTTATTTTCTCATTAAAACCACTTGCATATTACCCAAAATACACTTTTCACAGTATTTGACCTCGCCGCCCGCGCGATAAACAACTGACCGCACAAACACCATTATTTCGCGCTGCAATTAAACTTCATCACATTCAGAAGCGGCCGCACCGAGCAGTTTGGACCTCGTCTGCAGGTCTATAAATATGTCGGCATTTTGCGGGCCAGCCCGGGCCACCGGGGCTAATCTCGACGGCGATTTACAATTTAATACCGTGCTTAAGTTGCCAGCTTTATGGTCCGACTGACATCATATTTCTCGAGTCCTGATGTGATATCTTGTTTGGGTGGGTATTTTGTGGCCTCGCTGTATTGTGAAGTTACGGGATCTAATTAAATTTCGGGCTTAATAGTTTCGGTTTAGAATAAGTAAGGTCCGTGTCGAAACTGTGTGTTGTTTAATCAATATGCTATTTCAGTTCAGATCAGAATTAGGACGTGCTTTTTTTAACGCAGTACGTGCTGTTATGCTGTAATTTCCAAGAGTCAAATAAACGAATATAATTTAAACAGCATCCACTAATGCGCAATTCATTCATCCAAAAATAGTGTTAAAACACAATGGTGTCAGTAGCAAAAGTGGAATAACTTGAACGGTTACGTACTGGCAGAATAGCCACCTCGGCTCCTTTCTGTTAGTCCGTTAGAGTGAAATGAGGCTTCATTATAGTGGATTCAGCGCGGCGCCATCCACGCTCATTGTCACCTGCTTCCGTTGGATGCGAGAACACCCCCCTCCCTCCAGTGTCCCCGCCTCGCAGACCCACGCGACGCCCAGGGTGTCCCACTGTATCTGTGCCACTTGTGTCATAATGACATTGAACAATGTGTGATTAAATTAACTGTTATGAGTGTGTCTTTATAGCATAAATTATCATCAACAGTCAACAGATATTTGTTTAGAGTAAGGGAATTGTTACATCAAAAAGTATATTTAATAAAGTATGTTTCTGATGCTCATCTCACGAAACATGTATACAGGCTAGGGGTCATTACAAGATTTGATAGGCGTGACAAGAGTGTGATTGTTGGATGTATGTATTTACGAATTATATTGCTCCGATCCTTAAGGATATCTTCCTAAAGACGTTATAAAATCACTTAAATGTTATACGGTACGTTACAAATCAGCAGAATCAAGTCGGTGCTGTACGGTCCATCGTGCGACCACACGGTGCATATTTTATTCAGTAGACTCATAAATGTGAGATGAGAATTTTAAAAGTGAAGCAACAAGGTCGCCCTCTTTATTAATTATGAATGGTGAAAGGGTTTTGTACGCGCTCGAATTTTTTTTGTCTAAACGTTCGTATTTTTAGATTTTCTCAAGGTAAAATTATTTTTTGTTTTCCAACACTTATACAGCAATGTGGTTCTGTGAATATGACTGTAGTGCGACAAACAAATAAAATAATAACTATAATGTCCTGGGGAGTAAATAAAAAAAATTGACACTTTTCTCTTTAAAATACTGGGTATTAAACTGAAGAATATTAATTTTAACAAAGCAATTCACGCGTGTATTTTCCACACTTATCCGACATTATTAACTGCAACGTTTATGAAACGTTTCATCACACTAAAACCTCCCAAAAAAATTCATCCGCACCAACGCGGAGCACGTACGCGTAGAAATTAAATTTAATAACGCCACGAGCGAAGCGTCCCGTATTCGCCTCGATTAAAATTTCACCGTCCAAAATCCACTGATGAAAGGCCTACAGATCGTGCTCAATGCTACGGCCTCACTTTTGTCGCGGGCCTTTATGCCTCCAGCATTTGTTAGAATTTCTTTGGCCCCGATGATGTATGGCGGAGTCATAGTTTGATTTAGTATTTTTCTGGCGGACATTTTTGTATTTGCGGTTTGCTTTCGTCGTATTGGCCGTGCGTTAGCAAAGTATATTGTGGATTTATATATAGTAGGGATCTTGTGTACCTACTATGTGAAGAGATTAATGAAATTGGTGTTTTTTGTAGGACTTTTCAAAATTGACGTCGAATTTTCAAATTCTGTTTACGTAGTAAATCAGGACTATGTGCTTTATTAAGATTGCGTGCTCCAAATATACAGTCGGCCAACCCGCACTAGGCCAGCTAGTGCCAGCCAGTGGTGGACTGTATGGCCTAATCACTCTCAACTGTACTCTCTATTGTAGAGGAGGCCCGTGCCCTGTAATGGGACATATACGTGCTGATACAGTGCTCCAAATGTAGTTTATATAGATAACACTCAAACTTAAACATTATTGGAGGGCACTGACCCATTGCCTCCACGTAAATAATAAACCAACCAGGGTAAAAATATCTAGGGATTCCTCTCAACGTATTATGACAATATTCTGCTTGTTGTCATTAAGGGACTGCGGATCGTAGCAACATGTTTAATTGTTCTGAGGTCTCCCCTCGACTCCTTGGTACCAATCCTTGCGGGGATAAAACATAATGTTTTTGCAATAAAAATACTTACATAAAGTGGTCCGGCCTGAGGGCGACAACGATGACCTCTATCTAATCCATTCATACTGCATTTAAGTAATTAACTCGTTTTCTTCTGTCATGGCAACGTGACTACCGCATCTAATGGTAAGCTCAATAACTTAAGATACAGCATCAACAAAGATAGATCATTATAAATTATTTCACTTTTTGTATTTAATATGAATTCTTACTCATGAGTTATTAGGATTATAATACGATATACAAATATTTGTACACGTAAGTCTCAATATGTCCAGGAGTTACTTTAGCTACAATTTCCTTCAAACCGTAACTCAACAGTGCATTTACACAGGTGTTTGGCGGGAAAATAGACATTATATTTGCCGTGCATGTCAGTATGAATTATTCCGCTACGAAATAACGTAAAAATACGGAGATAGTGGAATAAAGCTGAACAATTTGTGCCACTATAATATTTAATATCATTCTACCAAGAAAACTCGACAAAATATGGGCAGACACATTGGGTCCAAACGAGTTTGCGCCACCGGTGTTCCGCACAGAATTAACTGCTATACATAAACTAATTTGTTTAGGGCCTAACCACATTTATTCAGCCCAAATCTGCTTTCAAAAATAGAAAGACAATTTTGTATATAGACTCCCAAATCCGTTCAGTGTTCCGTGTTTATCCTTTTTTTTGCTATGAATGGTGAGGCGAGCATGCTGTTTGCTCTGGATACAATGTGCTTCAATTCAAAACACAACAGTGGATTTACACTGCTGTTTGGCGACAGAAATAGAAATTGTGATGGTATTTACACAGATGGCCTCTCCCATGTAAAGTTAGAACCAGTTTCTTCGACATTTTCGGAGAACAGATATAAAATTAAAACAATTATTTTCATCGTTGTTATTTCTCTGCATTCCGACAACAATATTCAGCTGTTCTGCCGTGTTAAATGTTCAGCGCTGTTCCGCGCTGTATAAATAATGAAAATCGTTCAGCGAAATGCTGAATATACGTAGTCCCTTAGCTAACAGGCTTCGCTCGACACACCTACCTAAATCCCCTAACGCACTTAGCCAACTTGTATAATTTTAGCTTCAAACTCGCTCTGAAAGGAGTTTTAGTGAACTGAACGCGTGTACACGCTTTTATCATACAGTTTAGGAGCTTCGTTGGTGAAATATGTTCTGTAATGGAGGTGTGAAGGGGTTTTAGTACGAGTAGTACAGCAAATTATTTTAGGCTTAGATAGTGAAGTATGTGACTTTATGCAAAAGAATCGTATTTTTAAGAGAGTTAATAATTCTAAAATATTGTTTTTGTACATTGTTGTTAATCTTCGAATGTTTCCTGTAGGTTGCGTTTTTTTTTAATGTTTCTGACAAAAAAAATGATTTCGTTCTTTCTATTTGTCAGTTTTAGTTTCATAAACAGCTGCAGACTAATACGACTGGCGAATTCGAAAGGTGTATATCACCTAAAAACACGGTACTGTAATATAGACGTAGTTTCCTACGAATATCTCCGTATGTATCTTTGTCTACGCTAGAAACTTTCACGGCCAAGCGAAGTGACTCAAATGGCTCGAAGCGGTTCTCGGCAGGTGTCGTGTAAATACTGTCCAGTGCAGGCGTTTTGTTTTCAAAACTCGTCTAGTATGCTACTTTACCTTGAGATGTGACGCTGGAACCTATTGTTTTAAATTGGCTGGACTTTGTTTACTTTTCTACATTTTTATTATTTTTACTGACATCTTTTCAATATATTTTTTTTATTCTTGACTGTTTTTAATCTTATCAGATCTGGAATAAATGTTTATCGATTTATATTTTACCACATTTTTTTAGCTCCATTGATTGAAGATGGTGTTAATGACTGACTAACGTTTCATTCTTTTATATAATAGAATGCTTTCAAAAGAATATTGTAGTTTATAATGTGCGTCCTCCCCCTGGGCTACTATCTAGCGTTTTGTAAGTCTAGCTTATAGACAGCGGTGTTCTAGTCCATTCAAATTTACACAGTCGCCGAATGGAGAGCTTATTTTTGGTTTTCGTACCGGCTATAAATTCAGTGCAACTAATGCATGTGAAAGGCGGGCATGGCCACAGTTTATGTGGGTACACAGTAGGTCAATTTTTTAGGATAAATAAAACTTTTTATTATGTAATGTTTTAAAAATATGACTGTTTTACGATTAAAAAAGTTTTTTTTTTTTGTAATTGAAATTGATTTTTAAATGTTAAACTAAAATTAACCCGTAGAAGGATAAGTATAAACAAATCGCAATATTTTTACTTTACAAAACAAATTTATCTAAAGCACTTGTTTGAATTCCCTTATAAAGAAATGTATAAACCATTCCAAATGTTTTCAAAATGTTACCCTTGTTATTTACGCAAAGAAAATTTTGCTGCAATAAATCCTTTTGTCTTTTACTGTTACGTGCAGTCGGGGTTGAAAAACCCATCTATTACTGACCGCTGCTTACGGCTAATCCTTCACGCGGCTCGTAGCAGATGCGTAGCGTAGTCCCGTAGCATAAACATGTAGCACCTGCTCGTAGCGGATTAGTTACGGTTTCGGTTATCGGATGTTTCTATTTATAACTTTAGATTGTATAGAGGCATTAAAGTTCTTATTCATAGTTAATAAATCTATTTTAGCTATGAAATATTTTGACTTCTTCGGCCAAACTGAATTCAAAATTAGTTCGGAAGCACAGATCACTCCCAATAGATACCTAATGCAAGGCAGCGGTTGTGCGCCACACATATAAGCTATCAGAAATATATAAACCGATGCCAAATGTCGCGTCATCAGTGTCGTCCAAGTAGTGGACCCGCACATGTCGTTGCACGTTGGCGAAAATTGCATTTTGGGAACATAATATTACAGTTAAAAATGATTTGTTCAATAAAATGGTGTGCAAAAAACTCAAAAAAATACAGTATCTAAAAAAACGCAATGAGTTTTCATCGATAACTAATATTCTTTAAATTAATTTGGTCCCGAGCGAGCTCAATTTATACTGGTTAATGTATCAATGTCAAACAGTCGAGTTCGGATGGAGAATCAACCGTCTCTTTTTCGCATAGCAATAACCGTAATAAGCCATCTTTTTTTGGCGAAATCACGCGTTCTTCTAGTGTTTGACGCATGTTTATAATATAAATTTCCCAGAAATATCGATATTTTAAAACAATAATGTAAATTAATTTTATTTAATGACAATGTCACAAAATATATATTGATTTAAATAACAATTGCAAATTACCACAATTACGTTATTTTATGGAATTTGAAATAGTTAAATTTGTGAACAAGGTACTTTTACAATATTTTTTTATTTATTTTTATCTTTGGCGTAATTAAATTTCCTTTTTTTCCTCTAGTTGTATACGTTTTCAATTATAATGGGAGGGTATTTATCATAAGTTTTAGTATACTAGAAAGAAAAGAAACGGAATAAGTTATTGTAGCCCTTTAGGGTGTGAGGTTTAGTTATTTACTATTTCATGTTTTTATCTGATCTTTTATATCAACACTTAATTTGGGTATTTCGCCACTATGGTATACAAAAATACACGGTGAATAATAGAAATAAAACCGTTACATACTAAAGTATAAATCTTAATCCTATTTTATTCGTAGTTAGCGGTTGCCGGTTGGTATAATTTATCAGATCAGGCCGGTGAAAAAATATTATCACACATTTAACAAGTTGGTAATCAAATTATAGAAGCGATCATAGCACATGAACATACTGGCAAATCGAACTATCGATACATTTTTTTATTTATCGACTTATGCCTCATCTCTCTAGCGATGTCCACGTGACCGCGCTGCAATCCGCCCACCCCCCGCGCAATTCCCTTCGTTGGCGTTTTCGGTTCAAAACAAAACTATCGTAATGCGGTATCTATTGGAAGTGATCTGTGTTCGGAAGGGACACAACTTTCTATAACTAAAATATGTTTATAAATTGTCTATGAATAGGCTGTAAATCTATATTAATTATACTTATAAGGTGAAATAGAACTAATATATGTCTAAACTTAATGTATTTTTTTTTAATTTACTTCATTTTTTTATAAAATTGTACACAAAAGGTAGACATTTACGAGCTAACGCCTTACCATATCAAAAGTCATTTAACAAAGATTACTAAAATAAATTGCTTATATTAAGGATAATATTAACTAAAATATATATACTTATAAAATATTGGTACAAAAATGTGTGCAACTCCGCGTAAATACCAAAAATCCTTGAAATCTAAATAATAGGGAAACAGATGGTCTTGTAAAGTGACAATATATTTAAGGGACTAGAATGAAATGGTGTCACTATAGACGCTTTCCTTTTTACTCGGAGGTGATAAATGATAATTATTGTCTGAATGACAACGAAGTTCGTGAAAAGAAAAGAAAAGCAGGAAGTCGCCAGTCAATGTACAATAAAGTGTAATTAGTTATACTTCCGTAGAGAATAGCGTACCGAATTATTTTTGCACTATTTAGTTTTATAGGAAGGGTATCGGTGAAAGCTGCTATTCTTCGGCCCCTACGCAGCGTTTCATGATGAAACGCATACCAGATGATTAAAAAATACACTTAAGAATCCATCATCAAAAGTGCAGTCAGTTTTGCGAGATTCATGTGCCAGCATCCGTATGCTGACTGACGGACAGACAATCGAAAATGTATAAAAACATTGATATGGTTTATTTTCTTGCTCAAGAAGAAAGAAATTAAATAAAAATATAAAAAAATCGCTTATTTGTCATGTAGGCAATCAAATAGTAATATAAAAAATCAATACACGTAGTACTTAATCTCGATTTACGCAGTATTTGCTAAGATATTATAAGATCACCTTAAATTTCTTCCTCGTATATTCAAATGTTAAAGTTTGTAAGCACACTTAACACCCAAGAGAAATTCTAGTTCGGGGCATTTTTTAATATCCAAATCCAAATACAATAATGAAAGTCCAGTGGAGAGGCCCATGGGCCGCCGTGCAATCAGAACGCGCAATACAATCACAGGACGAAGCGGACGGATTCCCACAACGCGTCGGCCAAATGTTTGCCGCGTACACAAATATTTTATTGATTGTATCGCTTTTATACCTGATGGTTTCTTGTTGTCAGTTGTACAATATGATGCAAAGCTGAAGTGTCAGGTTCGAATCTCGGGTCTAGCAAAGTAATATTGAATTTGTCTATTCATTGTAAGCCCGGAGTCAGGAAATGGGTCTGATATACCGATAGGCCGCCCTCTATCAGATCGTGGGACGGAAAATACGTGGATATCCTCGTAGCAACTCTGCCTACCTAGTGCTTTTAAATTTTTATGATGTACGCATAATCTTCTTCTTTTTCTACCTGGCATTATACCGGCTGGTGCCAGGGTACGCATAATATGTAGTAATATTAGTACTAGATTTATTTAAATAGTTCCAATACAAATAATAATAATCATAGCACGTTATTATATATATACGGTATTATTATTATATACGGTGCAATCAGAATTGCCGCTGGTATAACTCGCAATACATTCGCCGGCCGGATGGGACTCCCAAATGGTCGCCTCGTGCGGGAGAAATATTTTATTGATTATATCGCTTTTATTACGTATTGTTTCTTATATTTTTGTGTCGGTTCTATTTTGCGGTGTGATTGGAGTGTTCTATTTTTTTGCACTTTACCTTACAACTTAATTTGATTTAGTTTGTTATTTTTGACACGTTGAGTTCTGTATGTATCATACATCATCATCATCATTCTGCCCATATAAGTTCCACTGCAGGGCACTGCTCTCTACACAATCGAAAGTATGGTTAAGAGAGGTTATGCCCTATAGTCAGGCCAAGTTAATTATTTTTTTAAATATTTTAATTTCCAAGCGCTGGTTTGAAAATGAAATAGCTTCACTGCTGAATTTAACTCTAAAAAATGTAAATGCTGTCTTACAAAATTTTACGGATTGAAAACAGTCAAAATGCGAAAAATTGTACATGTGCGATCGTTTTATAGATGTATTTCATGACTTATACACATACAAAATACTCCACAGTTGGTACAGGAATAAATTAATCTTACTTTAACCTTTTAAATCCAAACAGTATTTCAATTACTCAATACAATTCGAAAACACAAACTCGCATGCAGACCTCACATACATACATGTATCAAATTTTCATTACGCGGAATATCTGCAGTGGCAATCAAATCTGATTGTTACAAAGGAGCGTGCGGGCAACACTCCCTTTGTGATGATTCAGATTACATTCACTCGTATATATATATGTATACATGGTATATCAAGACTGCTACCGAAAACGAAGAAGATAGAAGATAGTAGTAGTAGTTTTAGTGACTACAAACACAATGCAACTAAACATTTCGCAAATAAACGCGACAATTTTTCTTGAGGTATTTGAAATATTATCGTTTTTGTATGTGACTGTTGGGTGAAATTCAGTTACATTGTGTTGAAGTCATTCAAAGTAACAACCAGCTTCGTTTTCGATAGCAGTCTTGATATAACCTGTATAAACATAATTATGTAGATGGATACATAGATACAAGGTTGGATATGAATGCATCGTCTTGATCCCTGTCAATACTGAGTAATGCCTGGCTTAACTAGCTATTATGAATGGAGGGTATTAGAAGGAATATTCATCACCATCATCATCACATCAGCCACAGGAAGTCCACTGCTGAACATAGGCCTCCCCCAAGGTTCTCCACAATGACCTGTTGGAAGCGGCCTGCATCCAGCGACTTCCTGCGACCTTAGTCAGATCGTCCGTCCACCTTGTAGGTGGGCGTCCTACATTTCGCTTGCCTGTACGTGGCCTCCACTCGAGAACCTAAGAAGGAATATTAGTGCATGGAAATGGTTAGATTATTTTTTAAACGCAATGTAGCATGTAGTAGTAATAGTAGTCACTGTAAACTAAAATCCACCGTATACAAAGTGGAATATGCTTAATACCCCTTTCTTCTTCCTATCCTTTTTCTTTCCCGCTCCCATCCCGATTTGATGTGCTGGCAACACATCTATGACCTGTTAGCTTTCGTTTGCTAGACATATGCAATAATAAAAAAATATTAAATAGAGTAGTCACAAGTGACAGATCTTTATATCTTGCTGGTATACACAGGATGGGCTCAGAACGCTTAACAGAACTGTGACGACGTGACTATGATGGGTTTTCTTTATTTTTTTAAAAAGACCTATGCATTATATTAGTAATTTAGCAGTATTTTGTGTTTTTTCTTTCATGACGGTTTTCGTAACATATTGTCTAATAATATTTTTGAGGATTAAGCCATACATAAACCTTAGTTATGGCGATATACCATACATTCGAAGGATAGACAACTTTAACAATAGCAATCAATTTTAGTTGAATCTACGTCTATATCCAGCTCAAATCCAATCAATTCCTTACAATTTATGTCCTCTGTGGTAGGTGAAACACTATCAATGAATTTACCAACATCGAACCTTGTATCTCCTGGATCAAAGAGTATTTGTGGTGATATTATAATTTTTTTTTATTAAAGAAAGAATATTTATATATTATTATTATATAAATATTCTTTCTTTCATTCTTTCTTTCATATTAGCCTGTAAGACTAACATACTAGACATTGACGAGAAATCAAATAGCCTGAAGTAGAACAGGGAAGAGCACATATGTCTCATACCCAACAAACGGTGGCCGAAAACAACAACATAGTGGAAAGCATTTAAGACTCTGTAACGTCGCGGCAGGCCTAGAAAAAGATGGCGAGATGAGTTGGACAGGTGCGAGAAAGATTGGCTGGATCAAGCGCTGAACCAGGATGAATGGAGGGACGGTAGAGAGGCCTTTGGCCTGCAGTGGGATAGCGGAGACATATACATATACTAGAAGAACTAATGTATATAAAAGACAAACATGTCTTCAAAATAGCCAATATATAAAATTGGTATAAATATTGCTTTAGGTACATAAAATTATTTATCCATTTTATTGGCCAACAATTGTCTACGCTTTTATTATAACAATATAATAGAGAATTGATTGGAATATAATATTTATTGCGAAACCATTCTGTTGGATTATTTACGACCGACTCATTGTTGGCCGTAAAATTTGTAAATCTATAAATATTTTTGTGTTCAATTTGTTGGGCCATAGATTGAGTTTATTGTGTTAGTACTTTAATCAAATCTCCGTTAAGTCGTGTTGCTCACGCTATTGATTTATTTTGCCATTATAGTTGAGCAATAGAAGATTCAAACATCGTAAGACATTTATTTAATTCTGTTTTATTGATTTATGGACATCCAATGGTAATTACATTGTTTCTTATATCTAATACACTTACAATTTGGCAACATGTTAAATGCAATACCTGCAGGTGTCACAACATGCATCGAATAAGAAATAAGTGCTAAGGAGTACTAGAATGAAATTAAAATAATCACATAAGGAAATCTACAATCATAAAATTAAAATTAAAGAAAGTGAAATATTTACAACATTATAAGTTAAAAGATATAACAAAAGGAATTAAAAAATACAACAACAGTAAATACTATGGAAATAGTGAATATGTTTACAATTTCTTATCATTAATTAGTTTCATTACTTCAGTCCTGGAAATACCCACTGATTCATTAAATACATCCACGCTTTGGCCGGGAGTGTTGTAGGATCTAGATAACCATTCATGCTCATCATATCTTATTGATTAAAATATGTTCAATAACGAAGTTGTCACTAAAGAATTTATAAATAAATATAAATAAATAATTCATCCAGTCCATCATAACATTCAACATGATTTAGATTCAGTCATCTTTGATCGGCTCAATTCGGAAAGCCTTTTTCAATAGAGAAGTACTCGCAAGAAAGTTATTGCGCACTTACGTTCATGAAAATGGTATTACCCATTGGCCAGCCCACGAGTATAAACTGCGCACATGTAGCCGTGTGTACATAAATTGCAGCGGCGCAATCGCGAGCCACCAGTAAATGGGTCAGCTGCATTGCCGACTTTGTTGAAAACTTGTTTCGAACCTATCAACCATGAAGCAAAAACTATGGAAACAAACGGCCCGGTTATGCTGCTAACTTGACGACTTCGCGTCAGTAAAATTGTAACCCGGCTGAGTTGAAGATGTGCACAAGGTGAAGTATAGGTCGGTGATTCGGGACCTTCGTAAATATGTTTATTGTACACAAATATTAACAAAAACAATTCATAGAAATAATAATTTAAAAAATACAAAATGCGCTCAACAGCATTGTTTTACAGACAACCATGGGAGTGATTTAAAAGGAAAGTAATATTTATTTATTTATTTTTGCCGGTGTTTATAGTGGAGACTATCAATATAATCGAATATTTATAAATTGCTTAGGCAATCGCAGGAAAAGCGTAGCGACCTTAATCATGTTAAGAAATGGTCTTATTATTGATTAATTTGATGTAAGTTTATTGTATTTATTAAGCACCGCCAGCAACAATTTGATCCTTCCTCTTTGAATCCGGTTGTTTGGAAGAGATCTCTTAAAGCGATAAGACCGCCAATTATGTCACCAATTCCATGTCTGTTTTGTTTTTGTTTACTTTATGCGTGTTATTTCTTGTGTAGTGTTTGTTATAAAGAGTTAATATTATTATTAATCAGAAACCCCAAAACTAAATATAACATTTAATATAGATTTTAAACAAAGCAGATAATAGCTGGTTGGAATATTTGAAGCGAAACAAATGCAATCATTTAAATTACATTGAACGTTCATCCTCATTACAAAGTTTATCAATTAATATTTAATGATGCCACAAATTTTAAAGTTGCCAACATCGGTGGGCGTTTTTGAGCTATTAATTAGTGAAATCGGGGCGATAAATAAAACGCGCCATTAACAAATGGCTCATTTTCCATTTAACACCCAATATTGATAGTTAAAGTTAACCAGGTGGGGTAAATTGTGTTGATATTTTGCGGCGGCTACAATAACGTCGATGTTGCGGTGGCTATGACAAAAACGTGCATGCGGCGTATACGTGTTGGTATTTTGTTGCTCCATTTACGTAACAATTAGAACAGCGGACTTGGGTTTATTTACTCTGTCTGGCTACCTACGGCTAATGTTTCCAATTACGCTATGTACTAACAGTACAAAGTCTAATCTGAACGGAAAATGTGAGGTTCGCAGTAATTAAGATGTTTCCACGTTTAGAATAAGCGAGAACAAGGGATTCAACACTGGATTTGTTAATGAAAGGCAAAATCTCTTTCATGTCTTAAAACTTCTTATACGGAGCACTGGTATCCCCTGGAAGCTATCCTTTAAATAATTTTATGCATGTCTTATTTATAGATATATAGAAAACCCCATTATACGAGTACATTTCGGTACTGTATTAACATGCAATCAAACCAGTCAACCACCTAGCTTGTCAATGGCTAGACAGATTTTGTCGAACGGTCCCTTATTAGTAAAAAGTTATGAACACCTGCTTTAGATATACCTTCTCTCATAAAATGGAAGACGCCAGAACCAAGCACTATGAAATTCATAACCTGATTTAGAAAGTAGTATTGAAATATTTCATTACAACAAACGTTTCCTACCTATCTGTAGATTGCGTATGAATTTTTCATATGTCGGAATTCAAACTTGTTCATCACTTTGCTGATAAAACACATGAATATGGAATCGCGCAGTGAAAGCTGAAGTTCCTGCTGTGTATTGAAAGTTGAAAATTTGAGTTGTAGGTACGGTTGCTTGAAATTTCCACCGCGATGTATGAATAGATTTAGATGTGGAACTCCGCCCGTGTTCCCGCTTTGCTATTTATGACATTTAAACTATAATCAGTGGAAAATGGTGCTGTATATTTTTGCGTAATTTATTTAAAAATTTTAATAGAGTGTAAAAGTGTTCATCTAATCGGCTTCAAACTCGATAATCAGAGTTGTGATCCTACAAAGGTTTTTTTTTATTTACGTAGCTATGGTTAATAATTTCTCGTTGAATTAACCACTTCCTATCGTTAAAATATATTATAAAAATTGAATAATTCAATGGATCAGAATGATTATATACGTATATATAAACTCACACCATTTTACCTAGAAGGGGTAGGCGGAGGTGTCAGGACACCCACATTTCGCCGTGAATATTCCGTCTTACAATGTAATAGGGAGCGAGCCTATCACCATATCGGGCACAAATTTCTGACCTTGCCCGATCCGGTACTCGAACCAGCGACCTCAGCTTTGTAACCGTGCCGTAGTACAACTGCGCCACCGAGGCAGCAATTATTAATTTCAATCCTTAAAACTCCGATACTTTCAAACCGTACGCTTTTAAGTATAGTGTGGAGCCAGAAATACGAGTAATCATTAATTTTCCTCGTTTACTTACTTTGTTTTGTTGCGGATATATAACAGTTAATCATTGTTGTTGGAAAGTAATTAACACATCTAACAGACGCTCACACAAAACCGCATTTCATTCTGGGTACTAAAATCTATAGATATCAAGTATTCGTTTTCATTGTTATTATAAAAATAGATGTATATTTATCAGCCCATATACGTCCCACTGCAGGGCACGGGCCTCCTCTACAATCGAGAGTACGATTGGGAGTGCTTAGGCCATATAGCCCACCACGTTCGGGTCATGCGGGTTGAAGGATAAAAAAATATTGACTCTAAAATAGCCTTCATATTAAAATAATATATTTTATTTAAAAAACAACACTAATAACTGAACCTTACCTACTGCTTAACAAGATTTTTCAAGCTACTTAGTTAAAAAAAAACAACTCAAGTAATTAAATGCGGAAAACACAGCTTTGCACTGAGCTTTTGACTTTTCTTTCAAGAGATCACGGTAATTGCATTCAGATATCAAAACATCCAATGAAAAACGCTCTTGTTAAAGTGGCTTTTAATTATGATGCGAAATAAATAAGGCAACTACCATACAATTACGCGAGCGCTGTTTAAAACTCCTATTTAAAGCGATTTTATGGTCGTTCGGAGTGGATTAAACTGCGCTATAAACATTTCTTATGGGATATTGTGTTCACTTAGTTCTTGAGTGCGTGGAGACTACTGGCTTGTTGATAACTAAATAACGATGTTTTCAGACGGCTGGTTCATATTCCACATAACTGAAAACAAAGTTATTCTTTTAATTGTCAATTTGACGGCGAATGACCACACTACACATCGTGCACAATTCGAATGTGGTAGACCAAAATTATATAGTATGTGAAGCCTGTTAATATAGGCTAGCGTGGTGTATGGCCTAAGCTCTCACAATAGAAATCTTGATCATAAAGGAGTTCTGCGCATAGCAATAGGCTATTATGTGCTGATGCATTACCCGTACTTGGTTCCCACACCGATACACACTTGCGTCGCGTAATATCATCATAAAATATTTAATAGCTATAAAGCGTAACATTGTACGAATTGTGAATATACATCGTAAACTTTACGACAAGTGAGTTAAATTGTAGTGTAATACATAGTGATGTACGCTGAATGCTTTAATTAAACATTATGTAGTAAATTGTCGCTTATCTTGTGCGTACAATGACTTGGGGTTTATAGGGATAGTTGCGTCGGGTGCGGGCGAAATTGATGCTCTTATATTGTTGGAATTGATGATAATACAGCTTTAAAGAGGATGTGTTCCTCCTTTAATACTAACGTAGTTAAAATTTTAATATAGGATAGAGGTAGTTACGAAGGGCTATGCGATGCAATAATATACAGAACCAACAGAAATGTTTGTTGATTGCACATAGATACATCTATTTCGGTGCAGAGATCAAAACCGCGAGCTTGTTTCATACCCTGCTCGTCTACTGCCGCATACAGGCTGCCATATATCTTTCGAAATATACTCTCGAATTTCCGCTCACACACGATCGAACAATCTAGAATCTCATCCAGACACAAGCATACAGTCGCGACGCAAGTCTCCGACGTTCCGTTTTAGTAATTTGAGCGAGGGTCGCTCGGGGCCATTTGTTAAAGCAAATCGCTTTAGAATTCCGCGTCCGACTGTACTGTAATTATGTTATGAGCATGGTGGCCGGTCCGGCAGCGTCATAAATCAACGCGGAGCATCTCGATTCGTGGAACGGACGCGGCACCCGCTCACAAAGGACCGATACGACCTATTTGGACACCGACCAACGCCGATTGGACCAACTGTACATGAGCAAAAAAAGTATAAAAAACGCCGCTGACCATACAGCGGATTGAAAGTTGGCGAATATTGGAAATTTTGTTTTTTATAATCGCGTATATTGGTTTGGTTAAAGGCTTTGCGAGCGTGGCTGCCCGATGTATACTGGATAGACGAAGTTAATTTTACTGTATGTACTATGTAGGTACCTAGTACGTACGATAACTATCTTCATGTCAAGGAGCGATATACATAACTTAAGCAATAAAATGTTGATGAAGAACTACGTTCAAGAGCGTTTGTCCAAATTGATTACAATTCTTATAACTGAAAAATATCCCACTGTAGGGCACGAGCCTCCTCTACAATCGAGAGTACGATTAGGAATTGTTGTGAATGTGATTAGTGGGAGTAAATAAAATTGTCTTAATATTGTTCTAAATATTATCTATTATACCAATTATGCACACCATCTTGTCATCTAGATATTTTTTTATTCAGTGCAATGTATCTATTCTTATGCAGAATGACTCTTATGTGGTTTTTATTGATATTTCATTAATTTCTAACTAAAAATCATGTTATTTCGAACTAATTTAACAACTATTGTAAGGTCTCAAGTTCCAAAACATGAACCATTCCAGAAACTTCTATTAACAAATGATTGATTGAAAATCTAATTAAGTAACCTGATATCCAAAAGAAGATTCTCCACTCATTGTTGGAGATTTTAATTCTAATTTAGCGTTAAGTATCTGATTCTAAATTAATAAAAGCACTAGGAGTGTTGGCTTCGAGTTTCGTCGACAATATCTATTTCGGTACCAACTATTTCAAATTGATCTCTGTTTTCTAATTATATTTATAATTGTATTTCATGGATTAAAGATAATCTCAAGTTCGACAACATTAATCAGACATTCCTAAAACGTCTTTCAAGAAATAGCTAATTAGTTAAGTAAAATGATACTCAATATGAGACAACTTTTTATCGTTGGAAAGTATATTTTTAATTTACTACAAAGAAACTATCTGCATAAGCTTATTTTAGCCCACAGCTGAGTACAGGTCTCTTTTACACTCGAGAGTTCGGTAGAGTGGGCTCAGGCCCATAGCTAGTACCACATCAATGTCCATTTTTCCCGCTAAACAGCAGTGTAATTGCACTGTTGTGTTCCGGATTGAAGGGCATTGGAGCCAGATTAACTGGTGGACATATTGAAACTTAACAACTTATATCTCAGGGTGGCGAGTGCAGGGGAATACCTAAGCATTGCTTTGTAATTCATGAAGTTTGGTTTTGCTACTATCTATGAGTGGTCGAATCCTCTACCATTACAACCTGGTATGAGTAAATTTTAAAAAAATGTTAGCATACTACACAAGTGCGTGGTGGCCTGTTGGTAAACGGACTAGACGCGACTGCCAACATGTTCACGGTGGTCACGGATTCGAATCCCAGGACACACCTCTGACTTTTCGGAGTCATGTGTGTATTGATAGTCAATCACCACGCACTAAAACGGTGAAGGAAAACATCGTGAGGAAACCTGCGTACCATAGCGATTTATAAAATTTCTATGGTATGTAAGTCCGCCAACCTGCACTAGGCCAGCGTGGTGGACTATATGGCCTAACCACTCCCAATCGTACTGTCGATTGTAGAGGAGGCCCGTGCCCTGCAGTGGGACGTATATGGGCTGATACAGATACAGATACTACACCATTGTAATTCTTGTAAAATATATATAGTATGCAGGTTTCCTCCCGATGTTTGTAACAGTTAAAGTGCTAAGTACTCTAAAATTAATCAATAAAGGTACTAGGAAGTTGGAGCGTTAGCTCCGGATGTCGGCAGTATCTATTTCGGTGGCACAAATTGAGTTCTATTTATAAACATGTCACGCGGCAATTACCGGCGCCATCGGCGAATTGCCGCGATATATTGTGTGCGTGTATCATTCAAGTGTTCAAAACACTTGAATGATACACGGATGGTATCATTCAAGTGTTTTGAACTCTTGGATATATTTGATATAAATAAACATTAGTGTTAATTAGTAATTTACAACGTCTTTGCCGTGGTTGGATTGTGAAGCAAAGGCCGTACGTTCGATCCCCGCAACATAATCATCTCAGCCACAGGAAGTTCATTGCTACCACATAGGCCTCCTCCAAAGATCTTCACATCGACCTGTTGGAAGGTTCCTGCATCCAGCGACTTCCTGTCATTGACATACGTTTATAAATTTTTAATTTTGCTTTGCCTTTCATTGGTAACTTACCTGCTACTTTCAGCAGCTTAAGCCAGGTCGTCCGTCCACCTCAACGGTGCCTATAAATTTTTATCACTACATAGTATAAAACAAAGTAGCTTTCTCTGTCCCTGTGTCCCTACGTCCCTTTGTATGCTTAAATCTTTAAAACTACGCAACGGATTTTGATGCGGATTTTTTAATAGATAGAGTGATTTAAGAGGAAGGTTTATATGTATAATACGTACATATTATTGTACAGAAATCAATTTTTACCCGGGCGAAGCTGGGCCGGGCCGCTAGTTAATTATATATAATTATTTAAGTCCTTATTTATTGGAGCTTATATTATGTGTTGCTCCATTATTCTAAACCTCGTCGCAAACCTCTACAACCACTTCTTTGCATTAGATTCTACACAAACGTCTTATCATCTAATAGTGAAGTCTTTAAATCATTATTAGTTAGTTTGAATTTGAAAGGAGGAAACCAGATCATCAGAAGCAGAAAATCAATCAATAAACTTACTTTTCGAAACTTAAAATCAATAAAAAAGTATATGATTCGGAATGGCTATGGCATTGTGCATGTAGGTGAATTGATTCTGGTCACGTGTTACTCCAATGGTCTTGTCGCACACCTCTGAAGGCCCCCTCTTTACATTAGACTCTGCTTAGTTTGTAGTCAGCCCTTGACTTGACATTTGTTAGTCGAAGGTGGTATGTTGTATGGCTATATTTGGTGGTAATATTGGCTTATATACAAATGCCTATGGTTGCACTTAATGTTCTACTTTAGTAATGATATGAAATGTAATGCCTGGTACACACAATGGCCACCATCGGCAAGCAAGCCGATGAAGGCTGGTCTACTTTCTTCGCCGAAGTTTGGTGACATCACTACAAGAGTTTACTTCCCAATATTCATCATTTTTGGAATTTATAAAAGAAGGCCGAGATGTCATCGTTTTATTAGTGTTTTTTTTCTTTAACGTTAAGATTGATAAAATACTCTATTGTAGGTATTGTTCATTAAATACCTTCTTAGTCCTTGTTCACACATGTTTTACACTTAATCTATATTCGCAAAGTCCTGAGGTAACAAGTCCATCTCCCCCCCTACCGAATGTTAGCTCACATACATGTAAATTAATTAAATTGAAATTAATTCTGACAAACTGTACTTTGTTGTTTGCGGAAACTTGTTTCGTTGTTTTGCCGGCGCGCAATCAGCAAACTACAATTTGCCAGCCATTTAGAAGTGGCAATGTAATTATTATGCGAGAGGAATTTAAATGTGTGTTTCCATGTCGGGGGGTTTGGGAGTGGTTGTACGCTTGTACGGAACGGATTCAGACGAATGGTATTCGGAACTTGGGGGTAACAAGCTGTTGTCTTGTTATTTGTTATTGTTTAATTGGTTGATTCATTCATATATTTTTATTACATTTGATTTAAAATGTTAAATGATGTCACTTCCAACAGGTCAATGTTGAGGTCCTTGGGGGAAGGCTTATGTTCCGCAGTGGACTTTCTGGGACTTAAGAGAGAGAGAAATAGATAGTGTTTATTATCAACATATTTTACAATAAAAAAAGCTTATAAAACTCATTATATTTTACAAAGATAGCTAATTATTTTAACCTGGCAGCATAGCGTGCGATTAGAGCTATATTTCACATCCTTGAAAAAACAATGTGTACAGGGTATATCAAGACTGCTACCGAAAACGAAACCGGGTAGTTTCAGTGACTACAAACACAATGCAAATAAAAATTTCGCAACAATTTTTTATTACCATTTTTTAAATGTCGTCATTTTTGGGTGGTAAATCCATAGTTTTTGCTAAAATAATAATTTAAACTCTTTTATACCTTAGAGTCTTTATAAATAAAAGGGTGCACACTATTATTTTATGAAAAAAAAAGAATTTACTACCCAAATACGACCATATGAAAAAATAACAAAAAAAAATCGTCGCTTTTTTTGCAACATTTTCTGTTGCATTATGTCTGAAGTCGCTTACACTACCACCCGGCTTCGTTTTCGGTAGCAGTCTTGATATACCCTGTAGGAACATACCAGATTTTGTGATACAGTGACGTCACTGTGATGGGCTTACGTAAGCAAGGACCGTGCATATATTAGGCTATCTATGCAATCCCTACACAGGAGATCAAATGCTCTAGAAGCCTGTGGATTAAGTGTATGCAACCTTTAGCCCCAATAAAACGCTTTAATAGCTCTCTCACCTGCGCAAAGTAACAAAGCCTTTTAAAAGCAACGCCCATGCCTGATTCGCCAAAAAAATACACACCGCCTTCACGATACATTTATGGATCCATTGCGACCGTACGTTACTCTGTCGAAAAGAAAAATGTAATGATCGAGCGGAGCATTGGAACACTTATTTAGGCGCCGGAAATACCTAGTTGGATATTCAAAAACCATTATTCTCCGTGCGCACCTTCAGCAGGACGATATTGGCATATAATGCAGATCGTAACTTACACAACAGCGGGGATCGCTCGCTACACTCGTACGCTCAATACTGTATCAGAACACGAACGAATTGCCGCGGTATTCTAAATAGCACAATTGTTTCGCCACAACTTATGGCGCGCCGTGTGCGGACTTTTCAACCGCATTTATTGCCGTCATCCAATGTTAAAGTTCAGCCGGGAAACTTAAACAGAAATTCCAACAGCAATATTTTCAGTTTATTCTCTTAACGTGGAAGTTTTCGTAATGGCGGCGTGTAACTAAAGCCCGCCGATGTGGTATCGAAGTCGTTTACGAGCGGTTTGCCGCAAGCTTAGTAATTGGGAGCGCATTTGTTTAAGTTTGTCCGCTGTGTCGTTTCGGCGGCGCGACGTGTGCGCTCGCCTTAAGGGGAAGTGATAGGAAACAGAATGCTAGGATTTATTTAGCAAATTATTTATCCCGCATGGAGCCAAGTTTGTATTAATGTTGGCGGCAGATAAGTTATCGCTGCAGTTTTTCCTCTGGCTACAATTTAGTGCCCACTCAGCGGCAGTATTGTTTTTTGCCGCACAAAAGGAGTCTCACCTTTATCGCGGCGCACCCGTTCGGTGCATTAAAGCGCTTGAGCACTGAATTTTCTTATGCACGGTGCGGATTTATTAGCAACAATTAGGAGTCTCGGCTAACCATTTGGAGTAATAATTACTGCTGCGGCGATATTTATCGCGAGCGCGCCCACGCCGGGAATGGCTGTGAAATTTTCTTGGCTCGAGAATCCGTGATAATGGCACTTGAAAGTGGTGAAATATCGGTCGACAGTTGCGACGTATGACGGCAGGTCGTATGTTAAGCGATCGCGCCCGAATGGGGGCAGATTTGGCAAGCTTTTTATACGAGCTTATCTTTCCTCGCAGTTTTCATATTATAATAAAGTGTGGCCTGCCATTGATCGCGTTCAAATGCTGACTTATAACGGCTTTTTTATTCTTATAAACGTAAAAAAGGGCTCCTTATGATGATATCTGAGATATTATTTCTAAATGGTTACCTTTTAAAACATAATGTGTGGTCCTATTCAACTTTGTGAATCATGAGAGCTTTTGATCTACCGAACATACAATCCACTCAGTATTAATTATTCTTATTATAGTTGTACTGTAATGTCTTGTCTTGAATGCCTATAAATATAGCAGGAATTTTACTTTTTTTTATTTTGATTAGAATGTACACTTCACCATAGTGTGTTATGTTGACGATCCTAATTTAAAATAGAATAAAATAAACACAATTTGATTGGAATGAATACTTGACCGAATCTGTTGATCAAAAGCAGGTCGCAACCGAGACCCGAATCGGTGTTTAGGCATTTGTGTAATTGTATTTTTTAACACACATGAGTAACAGCAAGTAAGTAATAATGTTTTAAATTACTTTATACAATTGTCCCACTTTGAATTTGCCGGAAGGCGGACCCTGGCACCGGCCGGGATAACGCCAGGTAGAAGAAGAAAAAGAATTGTTCCACTCTTTGACTTCTTTAACCATACGGCCTTATTCATAGACCTTTTTTAAACCCATTTTAGCTATGGAATGTTTTGTATTCTTAGCTCAAACTGAATTCAAAAGTCGTTCGAAAAGGACAAAATATTCGATATCTAAAACAGGTGTTTTAAACCTGTCTATGAATAAAGCCGATATGTAACTCAGATAACATCAGTCAACGTTGCCATCGGAACGCATTAGCTCGATTCAGACACTAACAAACGGCGGCTCCACTATTCGTCATCTTTATCGACGAGCACAGTCGGCGCGCTGAAGAGGTGCCATTCAAATGAATTCATTAGTCAGACGCTATATTTTAGCGGATGAATGGAAGAAATTATTTCGCATCACAGCCGGACCATTCATCAAATGCGAATTGCCGTATAGACACCCGTGGAAATGGCAACCTTATTGCTTATGTGGATGAATGGGGGGTGAAGGAGGGTTTGAAGGGGGGTGTAGGCGCCGGGTGTCGCCGTGTTTTGTCTGCATTGAGTGATAACGAAATAGATTTCAGCGCTGATCCATATGTTTGGATTTGATTCGGTCCATCCACTAATAATAGTTAGCTTAGAATGAATAGGGAATGTTTGCTGGGATTGTATGGAAGTTAGTGGATTTTCTGCGAATGAATCAACTATGTATGGTGTAAGATTGTCATAAGAACATTGTATTGTTATTGCGCTCTTCGCAGCAGAAGAATTGGCAGTTAAAGTAACAAATGTTCTCTTATATTACTTATTCGTTTCGCAATGAGTAAAGATCCAATATTTTACATTAAAAAATATATATTGCTTCAATGATCGCTATGGAACTTTTGTAAGCGACGTATTTGAAAGTTAAATGTATTTAACTGTTTAGTTTTAACAGTTTCAGTGTTAATCGTAGTTTTGTCATAGATAGCGAGTCAACAAACAAAGCGAATATAACAACACTTCACGCTAGTTAGTTATCTGGGTCATAAAAACTGTGTTGACTTTTGAATAGGATTTATCACATGGATTTTTCACATTGATGTAATAGCCGTAATTTATGCTTACGTCGGTAGCGAAATAAGAGCTATTGTAATGTGATTGTTCATCATCAGCCCGATGCCGTCCACTGCTGGATATAAGTCTATCCCAAGGTACGCCACACAGCCCGGTCTACTGCTTTATGCATCCAGTCGCTGCCGACCCTCTTGTGCAAGTCGTCCCGCCATCTGGCCAGAAAGCATTCAACGCAACATGTTTCTAGTCTAATGTGATAGTTACTATCGCTTTTATGACAAGAATATGTTATCTTGTTTGAGTAAAGTAGTTTGATTTCTCTGCACCACCCAAAGGTCGACGGGAAGAAAATACCTCAGGCATTAAGTCCCTCTTTATACTTTGTATATCAAGCATTAATTAATCAATAAATTCATAAAATACAAAGGGAGATAAAATCCATTTCTAAATACATTTTAATTGCCTCAGCTTTAATAAAAACTCCTACAATATTCTTTGTACCTCCCTCTAGTCTATACGATAGGGGATTTCACATAAAGTTAAATAAACTCCCTTAGAATTTATTATTTATATCGTTGGCAAGGTGTTCTTAATTGAAACTTGAAAAACAGCCTTATAAATTATACAAATCACTAGCACGCACACCGCACCCCGTTCAGACGTGTTTGTTGAAGCGATTAGTTGGAGTGGATGTCAAGAGTTTCATACTCCTACACTAATGTAACTAACCATTATCACTTCAGCGAAGACACGTGTGATATAGGAGATTCAGTACCACGACTTTTAATTTGGTAATCTTATACCGGGTATCTCAAGACTGCTACCGAAAACGAAGCCGACTGGTAGTTTTAGTGACTACAAACAATGCAACCAAAAATTTCGAAAAGAAACGTGACAATTATTTTTTATGAATTTTTAAATATTTTCATTTTTGGTTGGTAAATCCATAGTTTTTGCTAAAATAATAATTTAAACACTTGTATACCTTAGATTATTTATAAATAAAAGGGTATACACTATTATTTTAGGAAAAAAATGTATTTACCACCAAAAAAAATGTATTTTATTTATGGTCATAAGAAAAAAATAAAAAAAAAATGGTAGCTTTTTTTTTTGCAACTTTTTCTGTTGCATTGTGTCTGAAGTCGCTTAAACTACCACCCGGCTTCGTTTTTGGTAGCAGTCTTAATACATAATCAGCATGAATACAATAATTATTTATTGCAAACCAAATGACCGAATGTAGCTTAAAAATAAGTTATGTTTGGTAATATAATGAGCGGTCTTATTGACCGTGGGATTGATAAAATTGTATAAAGTGGTAAAGTGGTAAACAATAGAGATAAAGAAAGCAAAAAAAGGGGAAACTATCTAACAACATACTAATACTTTAATTGACTCACAGTAAGAAACCGACTTGGTATTACATGGATCTCAAAACGTTTCATAGTAGAAAAACTGAGTCGCGTGAGTTACGTTACGGCGATCGGGAATAGGGTTTTTAAAAATGAATAATTTAATTAATATTAACTAATACAATGTTTATTCCCGAAAGGTTTATACAAGACTAAAATTAAATGAATATAAAATCAATCGATACAAATGATAGGTATTTCATAGTCAGCGGAATTGGTTGCTGTCGTTGCTGATGTCGCGTTCTTGTCGGTGTTACGCCTTGCTAACTCCTCCCTCCCCAAGACGGAAGCGAGGGCTGGAGCTTCCGGCAGCGTCCTCGCTGCTGCTGGTGTCCGCCGGTGGTCGTGAAGTTCGCCATTTATACAGCTTCCAACTGATTGTGCCTCCTAACAGGATGTAGAGTAGTAGCGTGCTCCAGCTCGGTATTGCCATCATGGTTGCCCAGCTGTTGTCTTCATTGTGGAGGGTGATGTCATTCGCCGTATTAATAAGTTCGTGGATGCTATCGAGCTCAATATCTTCTAAGTGCAGGTCGTACTTGATGGACTCTTCGGCTATTTGGGTTTTCATTGGCAGGGGAACGATTTCGTCGAAAGTCTTTGTCTTAGAGTATGTCCGTAAGGTTTCGTTGAGAAGATGTACTTGGCAGTCATCTGTGATCGTCGTAATGTGGACTCCTCTAATATTTTTGTATTCAATTTTCTTGCCGCATTGCGTTTTAATGACTTCATCTTCGAGCAATATCACCAGCCAGCTGTTTTGTCTGATCTTTTGTATTTTCCCTCTGGCGAGATTCATTTTGGCATACGTGCAGTTGGGTCTTTGATGTTGAATTAATGATGTAATGCAGTCTTCCGCAGCATCCATTCGCTGGACTTCCAATGTTGTGCAGAACTGGGTGTCTTCAGTGATCGCTTGGCAGCTTTCCTTCATATAGGCATACTCGTCGCTTCCAAGTGCGAGGTATTTGGATTTTGGAATAATCGTAAGAAAATTTGGGTCTGGGATGGAATAAAGGTGTATTAGGTCGTATGTTTTGGTATCAATAGAAGGGATTTCCAAGATAAAGTTTATTGAATGTGTAGTACTATATGCTTTCACGCGTATAGCCTTTTCTATTATATGAATGTTTGAAATATCTATGTCTGCTACTAGTTTAATTGAGTACATATTACGCATAATTACGAGCTCTTCAAGGAGGTTATGTGGGCTTATCACACTAGGATGCAAGGTTCCTAATTGGGCGAACGTTATTGCGTCTTCCAACATCATCAGCTTATCTAATAATATTTGTAAACTAAGGTTTATTTGTATATAAAACTCTAAGAAATGTAAACTATCTACGACTCCGTTAGAGTAGCGTGTAATATTCTCAAGTGATTTGGCAAGGGTTTTCTGGTTATCGTCTAATTTGCTAATTTGGTTACTAAATTCTTTAATTGTACTTTCTGCTAGGATGAGAGACTTTCGTTGTGTTCTTTCCACATTATTAAATTTACCTTTTACCTCCGTTATTTCTCTCTCAAATCTAACAGCATCATTTTGGTCTAAGTTGCCTGTTATTGCTTTTATTACTGATCCTAATCCATCTATAATTCCGCGTTTGACTCTAACGGGTGGGCTTAAAAACGCTAGTTTCTTATGTATTAAATTAATGCTATATTTTATCTGGTCATAGTGAGACTTATACTTATTAGTTGCTGTAGTAGAATTCTCGACTAATTTTGCGCTTAAGAATAAAGACGTTAATTTGTTTGTTGCCAGCTGCAAATTGGTTAAGTTATACACGCAAGCTAGGTTGAAATATTCCGTTTGCCTTAGCAATTGGCCCTGCTTAAGAAGGAGAACTCCATTGTCTCTGTTTACGGGTTGGAAGGTAACGGTGGCGGATGTGCAGAGCATGATGAGGCCTACGTAACAGTTTGAAGTGGACCCGAATAGATTTCGAATTTGGGTGATTGCCTATGATCTCTGCAATGTTATTAGGATGAAGATGAATAATTTTATATGGTCCCTTAAATACCGGTTTGGTCTTGTCGTTCCGTGCTGTCTTCGCCACCTGTTTATAGACGGTTTCACCTACCTTAAAACTAACTTCTTCAGCATCCTTGTTACGCTTTGCTATAACCTGTTCCTTATTCGTTGACATATGTGCAGTGACACATTCCTGCACTGCTTCGGCGTTTGCTCGATGCTTTAGCACATAGTCTTGATAGAATTCCCTTGGATAGTACATTTCCAGTGGATTTCTAGATGCTGTGTGTCCGAATAAGAGCTCATGTGGTGTGTATCCTGTGACAGAGTGTATGGCGTTGTTGTACGCTATAATGGAATATTTCATTATTGATTGTATAGGGTCGTCTTTGTTTGTCATCCGCTTTATCCGAATTATTTCAGCTAGTGTCGAGTGTAAGCGTTCTACGGGAGAGTTGGAATTGGGGTTGTAAGGGGTAGTAAAGTGGATATGAATATCGTGTAAAGCGCATATTTCCTTTACAACGTCGTTATCAAACTTACTATCGGAATCCGTTGTTATTTTATAGGGTAATCCAAGTACTGATATGACCTGTAGCAGTGCTTCTGCAATATGGACGCTACTGCAGGCACTTAGTGGGAGAGCCTGGGCATATTTTGAGAAGTTGTCGATAACAGTAAGGAATGTACAGCCTCCCGTGGAATATAAATCCATGAACAAGTGTTCCATGGGTTTCCGAGGTGTGTCTGTGAGAGCCAATGGTGGTTTCAACGGATTTCGTTCGTATTTTGATTTTAAACATATATCGCAGTTGTTAATGTATCGTTGGATTGTTAACAACATATGTGGCCAATGGTAGTTGCGATGGAGTTGCTTATAAGTTTCCTGGATACCACGGTGAACAGTTTTGCCCTCATGGTGTTTTTTAATAAGCTCTTGTTGTTCGGCTTTATTTTCTACTATGGTGACGCGGGAGGTGCATTTAATCAACTTGGGGCCTCTATCGTTAAATACTGTAGTGTATACTCTAGAGAAAGCTAAATACAGGCTTTCATCATGAAAGAAACAGTGGAATGTTCGGTCAGCTATCGTATGTTCCTTAAGGAATTTAATAATTTCTGTTTCGGTATTATTTACTGGTATGAACACATCCTTGATTACCGTTCTCGAATTTGTTGATCTATCGTCTACCCTGTAGGATGTGCCTGGTGTGGATCTTATATGGAACTGTTTTAATTGCCTGTCTATTGCATCGGTTACTATTGGGATTCCGTTGTTTTCATTATCGGGTTGTGTATGGTTTGTGGGCACTAAGTCATCTGGATTGCTTGCGGCTATGCTCATGCTATCTGATTCTGTTCCTACTTGGGATTCTGGTGCGACGTTGTAATCAGAGCGTGTTACAGTTTCCGCTTCCCTACGTGCGTTTTCGAAGATTCTGTTAATAATTTCATCATCTTCGTTATCGTCTAAGTTGACCGCGAGGGACTCTATGCTTTTGTGAAAAATTTTTGCTCGTGATAAAGCATCGGCGTTTGTGTTCTGGCGTCCCTTTTTATATACGACCTGATAGTCGTATTCGGCTAGCTTAAGTCGCCACCTAGTTAATTTGGAATTCGGATCCTTCATTGACATGAGCCAAGTGAGGGGTCGGTGGTCGGTATATATAGTGAATTTTCTGCCGTAGAGATAGGGGCGGAAGTATTTTATAGCCCATATTATTGCGAGCAACTCCTTCTCGATAGTTGAGTACCGTGTTTCTGTATCGGATAGGGTTCTAGACGCGTATGCTACCGGCTTATCTGATCCTACTTTGCCTTGGGATAGAACCGCGCCTAAAGCTATGTCTGATGCATCAGTTGTTAGGATAAACGTGTCGTCAAAGTTGGGATACTGCAGGATAGGGGCATTCGTTAAAATTTGTTTACACTTATTGAACGCTTCTAGGAACTCTGGGGAGTGAATTACTTTATTGTTTTTCTTAAGGCAAAGTGTTAGAGGCTTGGTAAGTTTCGCGAAATCTTTGATAAATTTCCTGTAATATCCTACGAGTCCTAAAAATGACTTAATTTCTTTTTGCGATTTTGGGAGGGGAAAGTTTAAAACGGCTTTTATTTTATCTTGGTTGGGTTTAAGTCCTTTATCGGTTAATTCATGGCCTAAAAATGTGACATGTTTTTGCAAAAACTTGGATTTCTCCAACTGAACTTTCAGATTGTGTGTTTGAAAGCGCTCGAATACTTGTTTTAATTTATCTACATGTTCTTGTAAGGATGTAGAAATTATTATTACATCGTCTAGGTACGTGTAAACGTTATCGATTCCTCGCAAAATGTGGTCCATGAGGCGCTGAAAAGTACTTGGAGCATTTTTCAGGCCAAAGGGCATGCGTAGAAACTCGTAATGGCCTCTTTCAGTGGTAAATGCAGTTTTTTCAATGTCTTTGGGGTGCATTTCCACCTGGTGGTATCCGCTAGCGAGGTCTAGGGTCGTGAAGTATTGAGCGCGGCCCAACCTATCAAGTATATCGTGGATGTTAGGGAGTGGGTACTTGTCCTCGATTATTCGATCGTTTAATCTCCTATAATCTATAACAAGTCTCCATTTAATTTTTCCGTTACAATCAGGTTTTTTAGGGACTATATGGACAGGACATGATCAAGGAGAAATGCTTTCTCGAATGATTCCCTGTTTCAAGAGATTATCTACCTGACTCTGAATTTCCCTACGTTGTTGCGGGGCTTGTCTATAGCTTCTAACAAATACCGGTGTTTCGTTTGTTAGTCGTAGTTCGTGTTTGACAGTGTGTGTGAATGTTAGGGGTAGCTTCTCTGAGTAAAATATATTCCTATAATTGTAACAAAGTCTCTGTATTTCGCGTTTTTCTTCCTCGTTCATGTGAGAGGTGTCAATTTTTTTTAAATTTTCGCGAAGTTCACTATCCACATCGCTGTGGGTTTGGATCGCGTTTAGCTTGTAAGTGTTGTGGCTATCCGTATAACTTGAGAAGTGTTCTAAGCGAATTGGGGGTTTCATTGGAACGTATTTCTTACTGTCGCTGTAATTTATGACAGAGGTCCTAAAGGTACCGTTCTTTACGCTGACTATCGCTGCAGGCGATCTTACGTTATCAGTCCAAAAAAAAATCATCGTGTAAATACTGACCATCTTGATAATGTGTTTTGACCGTAATTAATCTTTCGCATCTGGGTTCAAGTTTGAGTTTCTGGGAAGGGTAGTTAAAATAGATGGGTATATCTGCTGCAAGCGTATGTAGTACATTATTATTTAAATCTATGTTACTTTTTAGTCTGCGCAGGATATCGCAACCGATAAGTCCCTTATATTTAGAGTCAAAGTCAAATATTAAAAATCGGTGTGTTAAGTTCCTATTGAAAACCGATGGTAATGGTAAGTAGACTACATAGTTATGGTGAGAAATACCATGTGCTGTTGATATTTGGAAGGGTTCGTGAACTACGTCACGTTCAAAAATACTTCCCTTAATAACGTCGGGCGAGATGGCGGAGTGGCTTGCACCTGTGTCGATTAAAAATTTACCTTTGTATTCCGGAAGCTCGATGTATGGAAGATGTTCTTTGTCGTGTAAATTTATTTCTATCAGCTCCGGTCGTCTTGGTTCTCCTCCAAGGAAAAATCCTCATTTGCGGCAGCCTGCTCGTTCCCTTCGTCAATTTCGAAGTCATTTTCGGTATGTGATAAATTATTGTAGTACTCACCTTCTTCGGAGTAATGAGGCGGGAAATTACTTGGCGTATAGAACAATTGTTCGGCTGCAAATTGCGGTTTCGCTGGTTTGTCTACAGATCTCATGGTGACATCAGATACTATCTGTGGGGAATTTACCTGCGGTCTCGGTATATTCGGCTGGGCTTTAAAATTAGTATTTCTGGTGTTGCCTAAGCCAGTTGTTCTATAATTACCTGATGCTGAGCGGTTCTTCCAGGGTAGTGATGGTTGCGCCCATGCTTGTCGTTGATCCGGAGTAAAACTGTTAGGTTGGGGACCTACATTATACGAGGGTTGCATTGGGCGGGGAACTAGTCAATTTAGTTGCGGCAAATGATTTCTATTATTATGGTTATCATAGGAGTTGACGCTAAGATTCTGTCTAGGTAATTCCTTATTCCTAGTCTGTGAAGTGGACGGCATATTATTATTATTGACAAGACGATTATACGCAAGCCTAGTCTCCTCTTGCCTAGCGGTTGTAATAGCAAGATCTAGTGTCTCTGGTTTGGCTATTCTAACGCCCAGGGATACATGGAAATCAAGCTGGTTAATATATTGTTCTATTACCATCTTTTCATAATAGCTTTTATTACTATGCTCGCCAACTGAATAAAGGGTATCTAGTAATTCGCGCAACCGTTTCCCAAAGGTTTCAGCGTCTTCTTGCTTAGCGCGACGCGTCCGAGTGAGTTCTTGCATGACTTGAATCTCGTTGCGAGGCTCGCGGAGTCGCCTTATCAGGGCTCCTTTGATCGCTTCCCATGTATCGAGCCTTTCCTCATACGCGAGCGCATCAATGGCGGTTTTACTGAGCCTACTTTTAACTAAACATATTAGTGCGGGATGTTCGCGGTCGTCGGGTGCTAATAGCCCAAGGATATTTTCAACTTCTCTAATATAAAAATTTAATAATTTCGCATTTCCATCGAATTTCGGCATTAAGTCCGCAATCAATTTGAAGCTGGCATCGCAATCTTTAATTTACATATTTATGATTTTACTTTCACGTACTTAGCTCAATAAAATGTTAAACAATAAATTCCTAAGACACGGAATTTGTAAATCGATACCTAATAGCGCGATGAGTCACTGAGGCGCCGTATGATATGTGGAGTGTCTGCCGCGATTCTAGCTAACTGACAAACGCACTTGTTTATTACTATACTGTTAATCTTTACGTTTATGGGATTTGTATGTGAATTGTCTATCGCGATACTAGCATATAGATAAACACAAACATTAAATAAAAATAAAATAATAATAGGAAAATAGGACAGGAAATAGAGCAGGAACACTTGGCAATAGCGAGAGTACTCACCCCAGTAGTAGCTGCATCTCCTGACGAGTCTTGTGTACCGATGATCCTCGATCGCACGTCGTAGGTTCTTCAGGATCGCGACGGGACGATTTGAGAACCGTCACTCCGTATCGTACAACGCGTAGTTTTCGTACCGAAGTGTCGCGATCCTACCGACTGCGCCAGTTACGTTACGGCGATCGGGAATAGGGTTTTTAAAAATGAATAATTTAATTAATATTAACTAATACAATGTTTATTCCCGAAAGGTTTATACAAGACTAAAATTAAATGAATATAAAATCAATCGATACAAATGATAGGTATTTCATAGTCAGCGGAATTGGTTGCTGTCGTTGCTGATGTCGCGTTCTTGTCGGTGTTACGCCTTGCTAACTCGTGACGTGATTTTCTTTCTTTTTACTACTTTTGTTCTTGAAGGGGTAAGGTGGGCTTACCACATTGGGCCTCGCGTGCGCCGTACTATATTGAAGTGAGCTGGCATAAGGCAGGCGCACAATCGCTTTAATTGCCGCATCGATGCCAGTATAGGTCGACAGGGAACCGAACCCGCCACGCGAAATTACTCGTACCTTTGAGCGCGTGCACACACAGCCGTGACGGACTAATGACGCGCATGCTAGCAGTTTTCAAAGCTAATTAACTGTACGGGATATTGTTATTTGGATCTAGCTGCGCGTGGGAATCTCAGTAAATCTGTTTTGGTATTATTATTTTTTTTCGAAATATATTTTTTTTGAAATTCAAATTTTATAAAAAATTTGTAGTTATTTTTTAGTCTAGATATAATTTGCATATATTAGGAAGAAATCGATCAATGTTATACTGTCACCGATTGTAACATTTAATTTTTATTTGTTACTAGCGGCCCGGCCCAGCTTCGCCTGGGTGCATATATTTTTTGATTCCACTCCACACCAAATACATGTTATTTTTCCTATAAACTTTTGTATACCTAAACTTGACGTAGCTGTCCTACTGTTCGGCTCAATCCCGTCTCATCCGTCGGTTCAATCTCTTCCCGATCCGTCCCGTCCTTTCTCTTTATTATCCATCCCGTCTTATAACGTGCATTTACATTTGGTCCTATCAAATCTGTCAGCTATCCCAGTCCTCTCCCGTACCTTCCACTCTATTATATCCCATCTCTCCATATACATATACATATAAAGATTGCCTTATGAAATTTTGACATTAAAATCTTAAGCGTTTTTATTGTTCATCCAATATTCCTTCCCTTAATTCAGCACCAAAATGCTGTTTTTCCAAATAATATTGCACGCCATTACTTTTTGTTAGTAAATAAAGTAATAATAAACATTTTAAAAAAATAATTGGACAAATTGGTCCAGGCGTTGTTGAGTTTTGCGCTTACCAACACATTTTGCGATTCATTTTTATACTATAGAAGAAGAAGATATAGTCCACCCCGCTGCCTTAGTGCGGGTTGGCGGATTTTATTTGACATAGAAATTAATCCGATAAGTCAGAGGTGTGCCCTGAGATTTGAACCCGTGACCATCGTAAACTTGTTGGCAGTCGCGTCTAGTACGTTACCATATACAAATTAATAAAACCTTCATACTGCCTTACCAGGTGACGTAAGTAATAAAACAAATATTTAAAAATATAAAACTGCATATCGTTTCATTATAATGTCTAGATACGGCATCAACGTACCATTTTTTTTATACTTGAGTCTGAAAACAATACTAATGCGGAATTTAAATTCAAAAAACAATGTCGTTTATGAAAACGAAAAATTATAATTAGATATATTTTGGTGTACTCCGGCAAAACGCTTCGATAGAGTATACCTTGTTTAAAACTGTTGCAATAATCTAAAAAAACAATGGGCTATTTTGGTAGACATGGACATCGTTTTATTTTACATTGAACAAAATTACGCGCAAGACGCCGTATCTAGATAATATTATATACACGTTGTACACATTTTTTGAATTTTGTTCTATTTCGTCAGCCGTCAATGAAAGACAATGGAAAGATAGATCATTTTACGTTGGATGGTAGTTGAAGCTGGACCGTCTTTTACGTCTCCCGTCAAATAAACAAAGATCATCCTATATTGGCTGGACACATCACGCTTGAACGATACCCAAAAAAAAAGGTTTTTAGTATCTTCCTCAGAAATTTTCCTATTTTTCTCACCCCTAAAACCTTCCCAGGACTTCCACGAATATTTCAAGACCAAAATCAGCCAAATTGGTCCAGGCGTTGTTGCATTATGCGGTTACCAACACATTTTGCGATTCATTTTTATATATAAGATATTTTATCACTATGTTATTTAAGATATAGAATAAAGAGTATAAATAAATATCGACTTTGCCACGTTTTGGTTTCATTAGGCTTGTTATGAGTTACACTTAAGAATATTGCAAGACATTAAAGATATTAGTGACCCACTAATTTTGATTTATATCAAAATAGAAATACCACAAGGTATTCTTTAAGAAGGTGTGTCCAAAAGTTATCATAGGATGAAATAAGATTATATCATTTTACCTACTTTAAGATATGCACGTAAAGGTCAAATACTTATACACTTTTTAATATACATTCACAAGAAGTTGTGAAAGCAGTTGACACGTCAGCAAATTTATTTGAACAAACAAACTTGTAGCGAAATGTAATGAAATATGATGTAGAACAAGTTGCTAACTTGACAACCATGCAGTGTGAAACTTGGTCCTAGTGCTTTCAATTCGTTCATCTAACATGACATTTAAATATGTTTTCTTTTTCAGGTAAGTGAATCATTTATATAGTGATGCCTCGACCTGATATGGAGATTTGATGGCTGGGGATCTCAGGTAAGTAATTCATATTATCTAACTAAATAAAAGTCTCGACTTCTAACAACAGTAAATTCAGAATACATAATATTTTTTTATTTTTAGGTGTAATTTTCTAAATATCTACGCGTGTATTTTTTAATTTCCGCAAACAATATTTTCCCACTGATATCAAGGCGACGATCAGTCGTAAAAATATCCAAATATTTCAACGCCATCAAAACCATGTGTCGTTTACCTCGTACGCCATGAGGGGAGATATAAGTTACACATATAATATACAGTATAAAATGATTTTGCGTGTATTCCTGCGTACACCGACGTGTCATTAAAATAATGATGCGTGCCACACAGCAGATGCAGCGGCGAAAATTAATACACAGGATACAGAAAAATAATATTTCTGCCACATATATTGAAACAGACTGATGAAAAACGTACTTCAAATTATCGCTCGCATTACAAAAGAAATGAGTGGAAAGCATGTAGACTTGACTGTTTCTTCCAGTTTTGAAAGATATCTGCTACTATACACAATAAGACTTATTGTTCAATCTTTTAACTAAATATACAATTCGCGCAATTAGACTATTTTACTGAAATAATAGCTTGCTTAAATTTCTCACGTAAATATTTTATGCATGTGTAAACTTGACGACAAAAAACCTACCCTAAAGGTATATATATATAGATATATATATGTAAATGAACTCATAGTTTAAAAACCGCACAGCGTTCTCGAAAAATAAATACTGTATCTAAAATTGTCCGCGTGCACGTACCATACACAGTAATACGGTTTGGCGTGGACGTGCGCGGCAATCACTTAGGGAGCCGAAACGCAGACGCCAAAGCCAATATAAGCGAAATAAAAATTTCACATCATCGTGATGCGCCCACAATATGCACGCCCTCATCTAGTACTCGCGGATTCAGCTTTAAATATGTTATTGGGTTTGGAAAATTTCACTGGGAAATATATTTTGTGACGTCGTAAAATGGTTGGTAAAAGTGGGTTAAGTTTTAGCTTTTTGAGTGTAAATTTAATGCGACACGTGTGTGTGTACTTTTAAGAAAATTATCAACAGTATGTTTCTGAATACAAATTATTTGTAATTAATACATAATAATTTGCTTTTAATCGCATTAATATTTGTTTTTTATATAAAAGCAAATACAAAAGAGCACGAAAACATATTATATTTTAAATTAATTACGAATGCCAAGACAAAACAATATTTTACAATACAGGGTCATTACTTGTAGGCGACGTTTTAAAGCTCTCCTGAGACTTCTAAATCCATTTAGCAAAGGAAAGTTGGGAAACTTTAAGCTGGAAAACTTTAGCGATGAGCCGTTTTATTTTATTTTCTTTAATTTCATTTCTCATCTCTCGCTGACCGTACTTTAAGACGGCTTGGCGTGGATGGACCAAAGTTCGTATAGATAAAGGTAAGGATCAATTAATCTTTGTCTCCTTTACAAATAAATATTATTTTCTCACGTTAAGACTTGAATAAAATAAAATTTGACACGGCAAATTGGCGTATGTGATTTGTTTTAAAAATTATTTAAATCTTTTTTGAACTAAAATATCAGAGAATACGTTACGGCTGACTAACCATGCCTTATGACATAACATATTTACTGGTGGTAGGTATCTTAATTGTAAAAGACCGCTTGGGTGAAGGTTTGTTGTAGGTACCACCGCAATGTCTATTTCTCTCGCCAAAAGCCAGAGTAAATGCATTGTTGATTTCCAGTTTGAAGGACATTTTAGCCAGATTAACTACTCGATATATTGAGACTTAATATCAGCTTATATCTCAGTAGGAAGTCATGGTGTTGTTAGATCTTACTACTGTCCATAAGCAATCGTGTCTCATACCATCAGGCGAATGACACTCTCGTCTCGCCATTACAATAAAAACTCCACATACAATGGGTGTATTCGATCCGAAACCAAGCATCTGCATACACCAAAACACGACAATTACTCGCGCCAACTCCCCGAGTACTTATCACTGGTAATGAAGAAGTTTTAACGAGGGCCCGAGCAGAGCCGACGACGTTAATTGCCACTGAAACCTGTGTTTTATAAGTTTTTACTTGCCACGTGAAATGCATGCTTTATTGGCCGCTCTTTTGTTCCGTGGACGGAGTTTTCCGATGAGTTTTCGAAGCTCGGCGCTGGTCGGTAAGCGTATGGCTTAAATGCTTGTGCGATGAACAGAGAATATAAATGAATTGATCATCTTTGAGAGTTGCTGATGGATTTGATTGGGTGTGTAATGTTTGTTGTTTGTGTAAATATATTATGTCGTGTGTGTATTGAAAAGTCAATCACCACGCACTATAATGGTGAAGGAAAACATCGTGAGGAAACATGCATACCATAGCGATTTATAAATTTCTATAGTGTGTACAGCCTGTCAACTCGCACTAGGCCAGCGTGGTGGACTATATTATGGCCTTACCACTCTCGATCGTATTCTTGATTGTAAAAGAGACCCCTTCAGTGGCACGTACATATTAATGGGCTGTACAGTAAATATATTCTTGAACCTGCAAGGCTCAGAAAAAAATTAAATGCATTCACTTTGTGGTGCTAGAACAAAAAAAGTCTAAGTGTGGGGAAATATTGTAAGAATCTTTTCGGTCAAAAATAATAAAAACATTACTAAATTGGCTAGATTTTTTATCTTACTAGCAATATATCGTTTTTAAATACGGTGAAATTGTATGTAATCAAAATATTTGAAATTGTGATATACATCGGTATATGTATTAATGGCACATCCCGCGTGCTCAGCATTGGCACGGGAATGTATAATAAGTTGTACCGATCTGTTGAAAACTAAATTAGTTGCGGTGTGCTCGCGGAGCAAGTTGGAAATGTTGGCGGACGCCCACAACGCGCGTGTTGTGTACCAACTTCTTGACTGCTATTTATTTGTTGTAATGAATATTGAAAAGGAATAAATATAGGACTGTACTGAAATTGGTTGAATTTCAAATACTCTCACAAACTCTCGTATCCCACACTGTAGCGCCAATGACGTCAATAATATGGTTGAGCATCATTTTCTGTTGACAATATTTCTGAAATATTTTTGTCCACTTCCCTAACGAAACAAATCTATTTATTTTCTCAAACTTACTTACTCTTTTGTACTGCATACAAATCCATCCTGTATCAGCCCATATATGTACGTTCAACTGCAGGGCAAGGGCCACCTCTACAATCGAGAATACAATCGAGAGTTGTTAGGCCATATATTTCAAATGCATTCTAGCACAGGTTAAATTAATGGGTTCCGTCATCCACTCCACGCATCCTTCAGTGAGATTGGCTAGTGTCTCAGGAGCTTTCTAATAAACAAGATGTAATGAAAGGCCGTGATCGCCTCGCCGCTATGATTATCAACATGGCTGACACCCGACGCCTCGGTGTTCGAAGGGGTCTACCTTCTTATAGTTATGGTGTAGTGATTTTATGAAGGAAATCGTTAACATAATTGTGTATCTTTTGGAAACTTGAAAGATTGTCTGTGAAGATATGTTTGTGGAGGTTGGTAATTGTGATATAGGTTAACTCGTCATGTATCATTCAATACATCTATTATTTCGTCTATGACGCTTCGGGAGAATTTCAGATCTATTCAAGTAAGTTTTAATTATAAAAATCTAGGAAATTTTGACAGGCAGTCATTTCAAGTATCGGGTAATTTATTGTAAAATCAATAGTATAATAGTATGGTAAAAACACGTCCAAAAATTCAATTAGTTCGTAAACAGATTCTTATTAAATGTAAAGACATCATTCAATTTAAATGAATAGTATGTATGAACGCTACAGTAACATTTAACTGTAATGTGAAGAGTGCTCGCGGTCGGAGGGGACGCATCGTTATGTCGGCCGAGTGTGTAGTGTGTTTAAATGAGGAACTGGACCATTATGTTCCTACTAGTTGTATATTCAATTATTACTATATTTTAATGGTATACATAGTGATTTCAAGCAACGTGGAGGAATTAAACTGCGTCTAATAGTGCCTGTAGAGCTACATACATGGAGTATCGATTGACCAAAACTTATTTCTTGTTTATCAGTCGAACAATAAGTAAATTAATAAATATGTTTCCGCCTTAAGTTAAATGAGTTGCAACTGACCGCCGCGCCACTTGGTCGTGCCTCCAACTATTCATAACTTGTTCCACACGGCACAGCAAATGCTATGAGTAAAGCTCTCTTTGTGGTGATTATACTTGTTTTAATGTGTAAATGATTGAATTGTAGGTGTGTTCAAACGCATATCACAAACTCAACAGTAATTACAACAACGCGGCGTCGCTCGTGAGTCCCGTGCACGACACAGGCGTGTGGCACATTATCCGGCCGGGATAAGTTAAATGAGCTGCAAGTGACCGCCGGTCGGACGCGCCACCAACTATTCACAACTTGCTCGGTACGGCTCGCAGTGTTACTTGCTGAGCTCTTTGTGGTATTTCAATTTGTTAATGATTGTCTGAGCGTTGATGTGTTGCTTGCCTAAATAAACAAGAGTAATTTGTGGAATATTTTTAATAATGGCACAGCTAGCACCGCATTGTACCTCGTAATAAATGTAGATTCATCTAAACTATGTTTGTCGCGTTTGATATAATTATAAGTTCCATTTAAAACTGAATATACACCTGCTGAACCCAAAACGCAACGCAATGTGGGTCATTTATGCGAGTTTTCCGCCATTGTGTACCGTGCTCGCTATCCAGGCAAATACAAATATCATATAAACAGCTCTTGTCATTGACGTATCAAAATAGAACAGAAAAACTATTACCTCACGCGTTTTTTTGCGCAAACCAACCCATTTCAATAAAATAATTACACCCAACAGTCACATACATAGTCATGATCCCACACTAAGATGGGGTCTTGTGTGGTGGGTATCAGGAACTGCGAAAAAGTTTTCGAACTCACAAACTTGATAAAAAAAAGGTATTACATGTATATCTTTATCGATTCACAGGCTCTGCCATTAAAAAACAAATACAAATACAGAATTCTTACGATAGACATTTTTGAAAATGGAACACCATCGAAACGCCAATATAGGTAAATTAACTGAAGCACTAAGGCTCTCTCGGAACCAATTTTCCTTTGTCGCAGCCGGCAGGACGCGTGGCGCGTTATAAATCAACGGATTACTCGCGCACTCCACGTGTACGGGATTGATTTACCCGGGACGGAATCTGCATCGCTCTGTGAGAACCCTTTTGTCGAGTGTATAAGAGGCCGTAAAGTCTGCCAGAGACTGTAATGTATTTCACGTGTTTCGCTTTACTACGAGACTTTTATATTATATTTTCTTATTGCTACGAATGGTGAGATGAGCATGCCACGCGCCTGATGGTAAGCGATATCATCGCTCATGGACAGTAGCAAAACCAAGCAGCACCATGAATTACGAAGCAATGCTTAACATTTCACTGCGCTCACCATCCAGAGGGATAAGATGTTAAGTCTCAATATGTCAAATGCAACATGTTATCGATTGTTACATGTTCGACAACATAACATAAAATTTTATTATCAACGATGATGACGTCATGTATAGGGCGAAGTGGAAGAAGAATGTGAAGAAGGTTGGCCCCACCACCACGTGGGATTAATAGTCAGAGAGCGAGAGAGAGATAAAATATTTTTATCAGATATTCATCATCACCATCATCATCATCTCAGCCACAGGAAGTCCACTGCTGAATAAAGGCCTCCCCAATGGTGTCCACATCGACCTGTTGGAAGCGACTTCCTGCTAAAGATATCTGTATCTGCCCATATACGTCCCACTGCAGGGCACGGGCCTTCTCTACAATCGAGAATACGATTGAGAGTGGTTAGGCCATATAGTCCACGACGCTGGCCTAGTGCGGGTTGGCGGACTTACATACCATAGAAATTCTTATAACCGATTTAGTGCGTGGTGATTGACTATCAATACACCCATGACTCCGAAAAGTCAGAGGTGTGCCCTGGGATTCGAACCCGCGACCACCGTGAACATGTAGGCAGCCGCGTCTAGTCTGTGTACCAACAGGCCACCACGCACTTCACCGATAAAAAAATATATAAAAACATATAAAGACATCACTGAGTTACATTTGGAAACATTGCTCAACAAAACGTAACTGCAATGTGGATGCACCATAAAAGTGGAACGGAACTCGATAAACAAACATTGCTTATCAAAGATACATTCTGTGCAAGCGATCAAATATATGCGCATGTAAACGGACAAAGCGGCCGGCAAAGTGCTCGGTGTTTGGAGCCGCTTGAATGTTTCAATGCGGGACGTTTGGCCGCAACACTTTTACGTTCACGATTGTTAGTGCCGACCCGGACGATCGGCCAGTTGCACGTACATTGCGCTGTTTGTACTGAAATGGAGGATAGGGTGTTTATAAATTTAGTAGTTGCACTTCAATCTACTAGCCGTTTGGTGAAAAATCCTTTTTCAAAGATTAATCGTGTCAACTTGAAATGTCAAAAAAAAAATTACTTAAAAACAAATTCTAAGAATGTATAAAAGCCCATAACAATGCAACCTTTAAAAATCCTAAATGTGAGTGTGAGTTTATTTAATTACGCTTAAAGTTTATTGTTAGGAATACAGTCTTTTAGTAGATAAATGCCTATAAATTGATTATAACACAATTATAGATTCCGCAGGTACTTTATTAATCGACCTGCTTCGCCGCCCGTGTGTTACACGAAACCCGATAAGCACGGTGAAGCGGCGGGGAAATTTGAATTCGGGTAAGGCGGAATAAGCTTTTAATACCAAATAGATTAAATAGTTGCTCATAACGACCATATTTGGAAGTTTGTACAGAAACTATTTTCAAAACCGAACCGATCTGAAGATTTATTAATTTGCGCCAACCTGGTCGATCTCGAACATAAGGAATACAGCTAAAAAAATTTTTTTCAAAATTATTCAATACACGTTTTTAAAGAAATCCTCAAATATTTTCCTGCATATTAAAGCTATAAATACGCAAAACGTTCCAACTATTTAATTATTATAATAGTTCTCAGCAAAGTACAAGGAAACCGATAGTAGATCGTAGCACACCGCTACGTTTGTAGCACGTAGACATCGCGCCGCATTCGTAGCACGTCTACGCGCGCTCGGCACGGCCAATCGTTACTAATTCACTCCGAATAGTTTTCATTCAATATTTATTTATGTTTCAACATGTTTATCGGATAAGTGGATAAGTGCTTTAAGTGCCCTCCCATTCGGAATATGAATATTTTATTAATTGAATTTAACTTTGACAAAGTGAACCTGAGTTGGAAAAGTTGAAAGGGCCTTGTGGCATTTATAAGTTATATGAAATTGAAAGTGGCATAGAATTATTGAATTTGATTATGCTGATGTCGAATAGATTGCTCGATTTCAAACGTATTTTAATCTCGAACCTGATTAAGTTTACATTGCTGTTACAGTACCTTTGACCTTCATTCAATCAATATTCCAGATTTTCTTCAATCTATTCTAAAGTTAACTATCCAAATATTATTTACTTTAGTTTTAGTAAAGATGTAGTTGAGTATACCTCTCTTGTAGAGAATTAAACGTCCGCCACGCATTTTTGATTCTGTTTTGCTATCTGTAAGAAAAGAAAAACAAAGCGACGAAAAAAAAACATATTTTAATTTTTATAAGAATTTTTTGTGCAATAATAAAATACTTTAACATTTCCACAAACACTATCATTGTAAAATATACAGATACCATCGTCAACTGACCACTTCAAAGGGCCATCTGGTCAATAAATAAAATAAAACTGCGTCCCTTGCATTGCGATAAATCAACATTGTGTATGTTTAAACGGTATGCAACAGGCCGTGTATAATCGCGCCCCTGACATCGCTCGTTGGAACGGCGCAGCGCTGCAAATACATGAAAAAATATAGAAAAAAGCGATCTCCCCCGGTCTGCTGGGTTCCGTATATACAGAGTCAGTTCGCCGCGTAAATGTTGGTGTATACGTCGGAAACGATTTGAATTAAAGCTGCTCAACATCTCTGTTAAGTTCTCTGTGATTTGTTGTCTAGGAAATAGCAGGATTTGTTTGGTTAAAGGTTAAAGTAGATTTACATAATATATTTCCTTAACAATAATTCCTTCTAAATTAATGAAATACTTACAATACATCAGCCATTGTCCCACTGCAGTGCATAGTCCTCTCTTCCCATGTATATTTCTGTATTCTATAATGATATATTTTGTGATAAATATTTATTATTTTTTAATATTGATGTTAATTTAGATCAAGTGCTAATTAAGTATTACTCTAGTACTAGTAATAATGTTAACGCACGATGTGATTTCCTTTAATTGAAGGAACACGCAGCATAGATTAATTTGGTTTATGTTTTTAGCTATATCTTTTGTGTGTATTATTTGTAGGAAATCCTTTTATATTAAATTTATTAATTAATTAATAAAGAAATGTCATAGTTAGACATTAGGGCCAAACGTCTCTTTTTCTTTTAGGCTGTTGGCTACTTATAAAAAAACCTGAAGAGTTTCAGACTCGGCTTAACGACTACTATCGTTTGTCAACAGCCGGCACCGATGGCTTAAGCACTTAGATTTAAGCACAGTGCTTGCCGAGCCACGGAATAAACTAAAATGTTAAATCTTCAAGATAACTTTTTTATCTCTTAGAAAAGTTTTAGAAATAATGCCTTGTTGTCGTCATTTTAGGTTAAATTGTGTAGTTTGGTCATGATGATGCCACTGTCCTCGAGATGTATTAAGCTAGGATACTTTTCATGTTGCATTTTGTTAAATGCGTAACATACTAGTTAAGATGGTCAAAGGCCGGGATTTTTTTGCAGTGTCAGGGCAGTGTAAGTGTTAGATAGCGGCAATAAGAAAGTAATACAATATTTAATTGCTTAATAAAACACACAAAGCAAATAAAAAGTATCAATAGACGATTAATATAATATACAGAACAAAAAGCAACGATCACCTGTTCCGCTATCTACTGTAATAGTAAATAAGTTGTAATAAAGTGGTGATTTTGAATGGGATGTTACTAATCAAAATTTGTTATCTCCGTTGCTTTTTTGTAAAGCTTAATTTCCACGGGGAGAGTTTCTCGCTGCGGAGCTATAATTATCGTAAGGATGTTAAAAAAGGTTGCAACGTGTAAACATTTGGCTACACGATAATATTAAGACGATTACCTATGTCATGCGATAATGGCATACGATTCTCGCCGCGAGAATTTTTGTGAATAGCGCTTCAGTCCCACGTGATAAAGAGGACGGTAACACTAAGTCTTCATGCGCAAAACGCACTTGAAACACATCCGCTCCGGTTGGGACTATGGAAGTTTACAGAGACTATTACGGGCTAGTAATTAACTAAGCCCGGCACATTTCGCCATATAATGACGATGAATGTACGGCCACGGTCACACTGACACTGCCAAAAACAAATATCTAATTAGTTTAGTAAAATGGCAGTTGTAAATTATATTAATAAATATTCTTAAAATGAGCTGTAGAATCTGTGATGTTGCATCACAATATGATGATGTTAATTGATGATGTTTTATGCATTTTATTACTTATATATATTATGTGAAAACTTAATGGTTTCTTAGATTTACGCGAATGTTACACATTGAAATAAAACTATTATTTAGCGGACAGTCCGCCCCGTGACCACGAAAGCTGTAAAGTGATCGAAACGTCGGGAAGTTAAAAATGTAAAAAAATTTAATTCGCGATAAAATCCGTAAATAATAGTTTTATTTCAATGTGAAAACTTGTAATTGACACATAACTAGCAAAACATATCATATCTGTTTTTAATTTTATTTCGCTGATACTTTCCCTAAGAGAATAACATAAAAATAAAATAATGGTAGTGACGTCTATAAAATTTAATATTCATACCTTACCTCTTACCTGTACCTTATAATTCCTCTGCTCATGTTACTAAAAACATACGTGAGTGAAAGATGTTGCTGTATTGATTCTTGTGGTTATGGAAACTGGGGTTCACTCAAAGACTTTTAAATGCTCTTTCTCTCTCCTTTTCTGATTCCGTCTTAAGGATAACTAAGACCCAATCTTCAAGTACTCATATTTTGCTATCCTAGAACGCGGATATTGTAGTGTTATCATATTAATCTGTTGCGTTTATATCCATCACCATCATCAGCTCATACGCGTCCACAGCTGGCCTTAGGCCTCTCCTATGGCACGCCACATATATGTCATTTTATCATAGGTGCACACGCAAACAAACACAGTAATTACATAAATTATTAAACATAACATAACATTTACCTCTTTATTTGTGTCTCTTTATTTGTCTCTCATAGTTGAGAGGCCGCCTGGGTAGGTACCACGGCAATGTCGCTAACCATCATCATCATCATCATCAGCCTATTCGCGTCCACTGCTGGACATAGGCCTCTCCTATGGCACGCCACTGGGCTCGATCTTCAGCCCAACGTCTCCAACCGCTGCCAGCCATTTTTCGGATATCATCGCTCCACCTCGTTGGAGGGCGTCCTACACTACGCTTACCGAGGCGCGGTCTCCACTCGAGAACACGTCTACCCCAACGGTTGTCGGTTCTCCGACAAATGTGACCAGCCCACTGCCACTTCAACTTGCTGATACGCTGGGCTATGTCGGTCACCTTAACCATAATGTAACCATCATAAGGTAACCATCATGCGAACGACAAACTCGTCTCGCCACTCAGTGCAATAAAAAATCTTTAATATATTTTTTCTCCCCTTGGTGTGAACGTGGGTTTAAACGCACCACACCGTGAGGTGTTAAAATAAAGTTGCGTCGTTAACGTTTTCGAGTTTATGATAAGTTACAAAAAGGAAATTAAATAGTACACCTTTCATTATTCTAAATTGTTAGTCGTTCTTTAACGAGTCACACTTAATATAAGAATCATTATAAATAATTAGGAACAGATTTTTTAAAGATAAATAAATACACCCATCAGTCACATCCATAGTCCTGACCCCACATTTTTGTGGAGCTCTAGTGTTGTGTCGTGGATATCAGGAACTACGAGAGACTTTTCGGTCTCACAAACACCCACACCCAAAACAAATACCTCAGGTTCACACAAATATTTGTTAGGTGCGGGGATAGAACCCGCGGCCTCTCGTTACGTAGCCGGCGTCTAACCAACTGCACCACCGAGGCTCTTAGTATGTAAAATGTACTCTGTGACCGAGGCTGTCAATGAAATGATATGTATATTCGCAATATATTTTCTGAATTTATCATGGAATGATAACTACTCAACTTCAATGAAAATAAATAAAAATCTCCTTCTGGAAACGCAAAATTAAATTTGTTTTGATAAGTGAATAGAATTATGTTGTTTAAAGGCTACAAAAGTCTGAGTTCCTTTGACTATAGTTAAGTTCAATAGTTAAGAGGTACACTCGTTGATATACCTTAAATTATGATGTATTACGAGTTTGAAAATATAAACCCTTGTGTAATATAGGCACAGTAAGTAATTGTTATTCGCATGATGAAGCCCATTGATAACTTTTGAATTTATTTTCAAAGACATTCATTACTTTTATTGTATCGTTTTGAATGAACTTACAGCTCATTATTAATTGAGAATATTTAAATTTACGTGTACAATTAAGGATTCAAGCTACGCAAAATATTTTTAACAACGATGCGCAATACTGTGCCAGTAGCAACGTAATTCCCAATCAATATGTTTACACCATTTTTCAATCCATAACTACCGCTGAATGTAGGTAACCGGGGTAACACGCCGCGATGCTCCATGCGACCCGACACACTAAATAACAATAAAACAACGCTCTGCCGTCGCACCTAAATAATTCTATCTCGACGGAACATTAAAATGCAACACGCTACCCCGCCATCCTCCAATTCAATAACAGGCTATCCAATCTAATAAAACCATTCCGTGACTTGTGCACACGCTCAAATTGTCGGCGGCCACCTGATACAAAAATAGTCACATAATTGAAAACAGCTATCGAATCAATTGCACACGTTCGTAGCTAGGTACAAGGCCCACCGTCGGCGGGGGATCGCTGTGTGCAAACTTACCGCAACCAATTTCCAACCAAACGTCCCGGCACCAAATCCAATAGGAAACGTCATAATCATATGATAGGTGCGGCGCATTGCGCCCACCTGTCGCCGCGCGTGCGTCCCGCGGTGACGTCACGCCGCCCCGAGCGACCCCGAGCGCCGCCGAGCGACTCCGAGCCAAGCCGAGCGCCAACCGGCGACCGTGCGGATTGATCCGAGCACTGCCGATCCTCCGCCGCCCGCTAATAAAATGAAACAATCGCTTATTCCACTAGAGTGTCCATGTCACTTACCATCGCTAGAAATATACATGCTAGTAGTGCTCCGCTCGCTTGCAAATTTCTTTATAATTAAAGTGGTGCGGGCCGTGGCGCGGCTCGCGGTGGCTCCTTATCTAGTTCTTAATCCAAGATAAATATTACATCAATCGGGGGAGGAGAGCGCGCGGCACGCAGGCGCGGCCTCCGGCGGCCCAGTCCCGCTCCGGCCGCGTTGCCCGCCGCACTTCGCTCTCGCGGCCGCTCCACCCGGCGGCGACTCGCCCGCTGCCTGTGCCACGAGCCGATATACACGAGTGACAGATAGGCTCCGCGCCGCTCGTCGCCGCTCCGCCGCGCCCGGAGCCCTAGTGAGCGCGCGCGACCGCCCGCGCCACCTCGTCCACGTGCACCTCCCGTTGCGTAAGTCGGGAAAGCGAAACTCGCCAAAACGAACCTCATCTCCTATTGACATGCAAGGAAAACAAACGCACTTTGGTATCGACCACGCTATGTTTATGATTAACAAGGCATGCGACGACGGCCTCATGTGCCGGTGCGGGCGGCGTGAATACCACGTCGAATGCCAATTGTCGCCGAGGTTACACGCGGCTTTCTTTTTTAATGGGTTAATCCGGACCGCGGGCGCGGTCTTTTAACCCTGTAGTACGCAAGTGCTGGTTGACCTTAAAAAGCGCGCCCTGGCCGCCACAGTCATAACGCGACACCGTGTTTGTTTATGAAGCTGTGAAAAACTTGCACGCTCGCCGCCTCGCCGCGCCGCGCCGTGCGGATAAGCGGCGCTACATGAAAATTGTTCGTCAAGTCGTGAGCCCGGTTTACTTAGGCACGTCCTAATTCCGTTGCTCTGAATACGCTTCCGTATGTAATCTTAACATTAATATTCAAAGGGAGTTGTAATTTCCAACAGCAGCGAGGCATAATTTATTTCACCAACACCACCAACAGCGTTACACACTCGGAACGCTAATTTCACTTGATTACGTTATTGCTTTATGTGATTGCCATAAACTTGGATAATGTTGGAATTAATATTTTCGCCACGATGCCGTTTGCAATTGAAGCCCATTTGGGCCTATTTATATTCGGAGCGTCCACTTACTTTTTTAATCGCCACTAATGACCCCTCGCGGCTAATTAATGGCGCTTGACAATTTAGAAATGAGAATTTTCCGCAAAATTTCCTGTTAGCTTTGGCAAACCGCTGATCAAGATTTTTTATCGGTTTTTCGTCCGAATTATATTTTTCCTCCTTAATGGAGATAATTACGAAGCTTATCTTTTCACTCCATAATTTTCTAGTCTTTGGTTTTGGGGCTTATAACATTGAACTTTATTAATTATTACAAATGTACACTCGTACAAAAAATATTAAATGATTATTTCAAATATTAAACTTTCAATAGTATAAACGGGCATACTCAAATCATTAACAGTTACTATATACATTTTATGTGAATCCCAATTTCTCATGACAAGTCAATGTATATATGGACATCATATGGACTATATGGCCTAACCACTCTCAATATATGGGCTGAAACACACAGAACTCAACGTGTCAAAAATAACAAACTAAATCACAGCCATGTAATACAATAAAATAATATTATATTCTAAAAACTGACTGCCTCAGTGGCGTAGTTGTCCCACGTTACGGTTATAAAGCTGAGGTCTCGGATTCGAATCAAAGGCAAAGTGTTATTGGATTTTTCTATTCATTATCAGTCCGGAGTCAAGAGTCTCGCCTGCTATAGCGATAGGCTCTCTCCCTCTCACGTAATGGTTCGGAAACACATGGCGAAACCTCGGTGTCCTGGTTAAACCTCTGCCTACCCCTTATGGGAAAAAGGCGTGTGTTTATATATGTATCTATATTCTAAAAACAATTCCCACGTTTTGTGTAAACACTTATCAAAGGAATTAGTTCATAACGGCAAGGCAACTACAGTAAAATAGTCCACAGTCGGCTTTTCCCCATTTTCCACACTAATGTCGGGCGAGATATGTCTTTATTACGAACAATAAGGAAGGATTTGGGTCACGTTTTGATGAATCCTGCCTGACGACTAGGTAATTTAGACTTGCTGGATGTGAGCAAATGCCTGATTACATTTTTGTTCTCGTTAATATTTTGTGATGAATGAATGGCGTTAATTAGTAATACAATGGTAGGAAATATGTTTCAAAGAATTAAGATTAAAGTAATATCGTTTATCTGTTTAAAGCCAGGTGCCACCAGGCCACCAGGTGATTTAACAGAGACATGTATAAACATCTTATTAGAACAAACCTTACTAGAAAACCTTATTAGAAAAAAAATTCTACGTGTAATTTTAAAGAGTACACTACTCTTATGTTGCGTATTGAAAAATAAATATTTAATCAAACCTTTACAGATATAGTCTGTCATTTTATGTTGATTAATTATTATTATTCACATTTTTTTAACACAATATTAACGATGACACAATCGAAATTAATTAACGAAATATAAATTTCAAAAAATATTTATTGCTGTCACTCAATTATGTTTTTAACTCAGCAACGTTTTTAAATACTATAATCGTGTTCTTGATTTTAGTCCACATTTTAGAAAATGTCAAGTAACAAGGTCATGGTTGACCCAGTACAGGTTGGATGGATGGATTTTATAGGATTGACTAACATCTGATGTGAGAGTTCTGAAGCCGCGTGAAGGATTAACCATTAATGCTACAAAAATCATCAATTATTGTTGATAGTAACTGACATTGCCGACTCAGTACCTTCTTCAAAGTCTGAATGAAGCAGACATATTTTCAAAAACTTAGTTCTTTCCCATGCTCCATTCCAACCTACGTAGCTTTTAAACTAGTGGTGTCCTAAATACTCGTTCTTCCAAATAATTTAGAACTCCTTTCTAAAACAACTTAGCATTTAGCTACACTATAAAATGTTGACGGCTGGTTGGTCATAAGCTCGTCGATTCCACAGCCACTTTCACTCGCAAGTCATCTATTGCTCACGTAAATATTATTTATTTAAGCCATCTTTTCGGGTGTAGAACCCTTATTTTACTATGCTGGCCTCATTAGCAGCCTTTATTGAAAAAACCTTTGAAATTATCGTAGAGAACTGTTATTAATGCAGGTTTGGTCGCGTTGTTTTCGTTTAATGTTGAATTAAGCGATAACATACATGTGCATATGAACATACACTCCCGCCTTTTATTCTAGAAGAGGTAGGCAGAGGTGGCAGGACACCCACATTTCGCCATGTATGTTTTGTCCCGTGATTGAGGTGTACTATGCGTGCCTATCGCCATATCGGGCACAAATTCCTGAGTCCGGGCTGATAATTAATAGAGAAATCCAGTATTGCTTTGCCCGACCGGAGATTCGAACCCAAGACGTCAGCTTTGCAATCATACCGCAGTACTGCACCACCGGGGCAGTCAATTGAATCGAAAGTCGAGGCAATGTCAAATTAAGCGATCGTTTATCAAGAACACATACGTAACTTACAAGTCCGTGGTGTGTACCTTGATTTGAATTTATATCCTCTAATTTGATTGTAAATATCGTTAATGTCTCAATCATTGCACTTCAAACATTATTTATTTATTACACTTTTAATAAAATAGTCTGAACATAATCTGGTATTATATATAAATAAGTATATAATAGAGTTATAAGTTGTGTAAGTTGCGAGTTAGTGTCGCGTCCCGCTGTCCTCGGAGAGCCCTACCTCGACCTACAAAACCAAAACTTCTCTGATTTATAAAACTCCAGGTGAGAGTTACTTAATGGCAAAAGAGTAGGAAAAGGTCGGGTGTAATTAGTTTGGTCTTGTTGACATTTACAAGCAAACCCTTTAAATATTTTTCTACGTTTTTTGAGGTACTCGCATCTTTAAATTTATTTTAACCTATACTATTCAATAGGTCATAGCAAGGTAAGCAAAGGTCTTTCAAGCTGGGCAAAACAATAATTCGGTTGACATATATCCTACTGCAGGACACGACTGTCCTTCACATTGAGAAGGTTTTGGCCGTTTTCCACCACGCTGGTCTAGTGCGGATTGACATATGCGATATACCAATAAAATATCTTGTAAAATGTTTAAAATATTCCTTACTCATAATGTTTTTATTCCCCGGCAAATGTGCAAAGTGGCTACACAATATTAAAAAGGAACTTACCTACCTTAGTAAAATTTATTTTTCATTAAAAATTGCATTAAAATCACGCTTTATGGGAACGATAAAAAAGTCAATTAACTAAGTGTACACTTTTTTAATAGTGCTACTAATATTTTTAAGCAGGGCAACTTGTAATCTGAAGTCGGCGGGGGGAGCAAGTCGTTTTGCATAATACGGGAGCCGGTCACGGTACGTTTTAATACAAAAAGGCACGCCGTAGAGTGCCTATTTAATCGCATTAAGTCATCGGTCCGCGGGGCTTATTGTATGAATAAATTAAAAACTCCTTCGATGGCTTAGTTGTACTACGGTACGGTTACAGCTGAGGTCTCGGGTTCGAATCCCGGGTTGGGCCAAGTGATATAGCCGGAGGGATAATATCCCTAGTCCCTACACATCTCTCCCACATATTCAAAACTACGTCCTTCATTAGGATGAATGGAGGACGTTTCAGAGTGATGTTATTTAATTTCATTAATAAAATTCCGTCTACCTCAAAAACAAAGCTCTCGGGTTCGAATCCCGGGTTGGGCAGTGATATTGGATTTTTCTATTCATTATAAGCCCAGAGTCAGGAATTTGTGCCCGATATGTCGATAGGCTTGCCACCTGTCACATCGTGGGACGGAACATACAAGGCGAAATGTGGGTGTCCTGGCACCTCTGCCTACCCCTTCTGAGAAAAGGGTTTAAGAGTTCATGTTATGTTATGTTAAAATTGTAATTTAATCTTCCACTCGCCGTGCTCCTTGTCTCGTCCGTGCCCGAGCTCTTCGTGTTACCAACTTTGCCATCGGATTGTACGGAAACTTTTCTAACAAACTGCAGTTTTTTGTTTGTTAGATTTTTTGTACGATTCCTCGGAGGATTTGATGCCGGAAAAGAATTGGTTTTGAGAAAAATATGTGTTTACGTTTGTGTTCATGTTACCATTCTTATATAAGTGTTCCCCTGAGTCAGTTTATTTACTTTTATTTATTTATTGTACACCATAAAAGTGAAACAATAAAGAAGAAAAGAAGAAGAAACAGATTAAATACTTAAAACTAAATACATGGTAACAATTGGCAGCCTTATCGCTAGCTGCGATCTCTTCCAGGCAACCTATGGATGGACTGGATTATTATAATAAAGAACTAATCGGGCAATTGAATATGTTTCATTATGGAGCTAATAACAATAGCGGATGAAGATCATTTACGAACTAATTAATGTAGAAATTAGAAAGCCACACACTGGATTGTGAGACTTTGAGAACAGACCCAAAATCTTCCGAGTTCCCAATTAATGTTGACGAAAAATATAGGCAAATTTGGAAAATAATAATTTCCGAAAATAAAATAACTTCCGTTGATTTGTTGATTCGCGGTACTATTTTTAGAATCTTCATTTTGGAACATAATAAAAGAACACTTCCTAGACCTAACATTTTATTCGAGATAAAATAGAGAGTAAAATTTACTCGAAATATTTTTCACTGTAACCGCAAGCTTTCACAGGTGTGTATTAAATTTTTGTACATTTCCATTATTCTTAAGTGAGACAAAGACGCGTCGAGATTGCGTAACACTAAGGGCCAGCGCAGACCGGGACGGCATGGCAAGAGATATCATTTTTTACTAAAACATATATTATAAAGGATAAATTCCAATGTTTTAAATTGAATCGAAAGGCATTTCTCAACGCCACGGCATAAATTAAAAGCATTTGAATTTATGGCGTATTCTGACCAGATATGTTTGATTATCTTTTGGTAAAAAATTCGATCCCTTTCCATGGCATGTCTGCGCTGGTCCTAAGACGCATTATGTTGTTACTTTACTCCGAGAGAGGTGATAACATTTTTTGAAACGCTCACAATTTCTTTTGAAATAAACACACAAGAAAATTGTACATTGAAACAGATTTATTACTTTTTCCGCTAGGTGTTTAAGCTCCATGATTATAAAAATTACATAGCCTAATTAAAAATGGTTTGTTCAAAAAAAATATTTATGATTTCTAATGTATTTTGAGGTTTTGAATCCAATTAATTAGCTCAAAAGCAGTTTTGTCGCTTTACTCTACTTATTTATAAATATAAAAAAAGGAAACTGGCATCACATACATGTGTAAAAATATGATACAACAAATTTGTATTAAAGTGAAAGCTGCACAAATACCGCGTCGTTGAGTCACTTAAAATGGGGGCGACACCGGACGCGGTGTCTAGCGGCGTGACATCCATTGTGCCACCGCTGTCCGATACTAGCCGAGACAGTCATTAGTGTGCAACTGACGTGACCCAATGACGAGTGAGGGAATTAATAAAGTAAATTATATTTACCAAATACTGCAAATATAAAAGCTTTAAACGGTGTTACCGAAAGCTGCACAAATAATCCGAGCATAACGTTGTGAGGCATTTAGAGTGGATGAATCCGGACGCGGTGTCTGGCGGCGTGACATCCATTGTGCCACCGCTGTCCGATACTCGCCGAGACTGCCATTAGTATGGAACTGACGTGACGCGATGACGTGTGAGGGATTTAATAAAGCGGATGATTATCGTAAAATAACTATATATGTCAGCACTGGAAGCAGTGACAAGCGTTGTTCAGTCTCTAGAGACTACGTTAACGTCAGTGACAAGGTTTAATTATGAGTCTGCGAGCCACGTTGGGTGTAGTATATGTAGAAAGCGACCAGGCGCCAATTATTAAAGCTGTGATGTTATGTCCTTTGATGTTATGTCTTTGTCTTGTTATTTTCACTTCACTTGCAATCGATTATGGGTTAATATAAGATAATGTTGTTATCAATAGGACGAACATAAACTCATTTGCAAAAAAAACGGGCACCTAAGCAATGAACCATTTCAAATGTTACTATTAGTTTGTTTGATAATTATAGGTAGTTTTACTTTCACAATTTTGTAAATTAATAAGCAAATAATCGTTTTCGTCAGTATTATCATAAAATTTTGATAAAATTTATGGGTTTTAATGCTAAAGTTCACTAGTAGTGTATGCTCGCTAGTAGTGCATATGCTCGTGAAGTAAAAGTTAACAAAGATTTTTGTTTGTTTTTTCTTTAATAAAGTAAAAGCAGATAAATGTTTAGTATCGAGTGTGACCCCCTCTAGCTGAAATCACAGCTTGAATTCGTCTGGGTATGCTAGCGAGGATATCCCGGATACTTGCTTGCGGAATACGTTCCCACTCCGCGGTAATCACATTCTTCAGCTCTCTGATCTGCGGTCTGCGGAGCCGGTTGTACTGATCTCACGCGTCGTTTCAGAACGTCCCAGACATGCTCTATAGGATTGAGGTCGGGACACATTTACAAAATTGTGAAAGTAAAACTACCTATAATTATCAAACAAACCAATAGTAACATTTGAAATGGTTCATTGTTTAGGTGCCCGTTTTTTTTGCAAATGAGTTTCTCTATGTCAGCTTAACAACATTTTAACATAATTTCCTCTGAATATTATGACATCCAAAGCGATACTAGTCGTGGATGTCTGACATTAAGTTAAATTGTTGTGACTTCTGGATTGCCAATACGAGGAGAATGTTTTAAAGTAATTGAAAGCAATTTTCAGCAAGTGACAAATTAAATGTATTGTCAGTTGATACGGAGAAATGTTCAGTGCCATTGGACAGCTTCCGCTGTACGAGTATTTTCGATATTATATGATGGTGCTGTGAGAAATTAATATTGTCATCCTTTATGAATTAGATTGTTAATAATAAATTGTTCCTTATTGGATCTTTTCTGAGAGTAACATATGTGATGGTCAAACGACCTTACCCGTATCTGAAGTTCGATACCAATTGTAATATTTAATGCAGCTTTATTGGACGCGAGTTATATATAATAATGAAATGAAATGTAGATGAATGATTTGTCATGTAGATAATTAAATAACTCTTGTCAAAAGTCTTATGACAAGTCAATATATAGCACTTAATTACTATTTCCGCGGCATAAAATGGAATATATTAATAAACTAGCGGCCCGGCCCGGCTTCGCCTGGGTGCAGATACTTTTTTATTTTACTCCACACCAAATACGTGTTATTTTTCGTATAAGCTCTTGTATACCTAAACATAAATTAGCTATCCTACTGTCCTGCTCAATTCCGCCCCATCCCGTCTGTTCATTCACTTCCCGATACGTCGCGTCCTTTCTCTTAATTAACCATCCCGTCTTATACCGTGCATTTACATTTCGTCCTATTAAATCTGTCAGCTATCCCAGTCTTCTCCCCTACCTCCCACTCTATTATATCCAGTTTCTCTCTACTTTCTAAACACTTTATCGATTTTGATTATCCATGCAATATCCCATCCCTTATTTCACCCCCACTATGCTGTTTTTCCAAAAATATTACGCCATTACTCTTGTTAGTAATAAAGAGATGAAATATTAATTTTCGTAGAAATGCACTCACACACACACAATTAACGTAGAAACAATTATATTTAACTGGTTTTTCAAGACACAGGCAACGCCTAATTTGAGAATCCCTGCAATATTCTCCATAATTATATAAAATTTTTATTTTATTCAGTTCAGTTCAGTTTTTATTTTTATGTGTTATTTTATTAAAGATTTTTCATTTTCAAGTGAAATTCTATCTTGAAAAGATGTAAAACTTAATACATGTGAATATTATTTATTTAATTGTCCTATATTTATGTAGCATCATAATATACTCTTTAGTTTACAATAAATTCCTGAACGTATGCATAAATATTTGACAATTTAAATGTCAACCACTTTTCATTACTGTCATTAATTTACATCTTTAAAATCTAAAATACGCCATAAATCGAATATTGTGGCTATGTGTTGTCGATTCGAAACCTTTATTTAAATACGTTATTTAATTTTAGGGAAGAGTTTACCGTATCGACGCTATGAACATTAAATCTTTGACAGTTACAAACCCATGAACATTTTGTATGGCAAAATGTTTTTTCCTTTTTTTTATACTTTCGTCAATTCAATCGAGATAAAAACTATCCCACCTTTAAGTTGGAACAAATAACACATACCTACAAAATTTCATTATAATCAGTTGAGTGGTTTAGGAGTCCATCGCGGACAAACAACGTGACACGTGAATTATATATATTAAGATTAATTAAATTATTTGGTTTTCGGTAGTCTTCTTATTTGTTATTTATAAATAATTAATATCTACTATTACCATACTTTTCTTACCACGTCCACATTAGCTAGCTTTACACGTATTTAAGAACATTTTTAAATGAATTTCACTCCCTTCACTAAATTTATATTTCAAAAATTTATCAAAAATAAAAGCAATAATAATTACCGTGAACGGTCGGCGGTCGCCGGTGTCGACTTCTTGACCCGGCCACGAGCGACAATAGCTCCCGACCAAATATTCACAATTTTATTTTCCGCTTCCCGTAATCACAATTGAGATGTTTGTTTGACATTACAAGCATTATTAATTCGACAGTACAATTTCTTTTGTATTTTTTTCGTACAATCTCCGAAATTGTGTTCTGTATTTCATTTGCTCAATTGGAGGCTTGTTGTCTGTCTGTTTGGAAAAAGAGCGGTGTGTTTTTGGCCTGATTTATATTTAACACTTTTGTGTCGTAGTGCATTGAGATATATTTTTATTGGTACGCCATAGTATTCCAACATAGTATGCCAACGTTTAAGCATTATATGGGTTGAGAATTCACTTTATATAGAAATTAAGCTACTAAAATTAATTGTTGAAATGCAACTATTTTTTACGGATTTTATCAAGAAAATTTGGTTAGATTTTACAGTTTTTAACTTCCCGACCTTTCGATTACTTTCAAGCTTTCACGGTCACGGGGCGGACTAAATTTTATTGCATTGCTTGCTGATTTTACTGAATCAATATGTTATATGTATCAATCTAAAATAAATTAAATCCGGTACCATTTTTATACTGTTTAAGCCCATATAAGTCCCAGGGCACGGGCCTCCTCTACAATCGGCAGTACGATTGAGAGTGGTTAGGCGATGTAGTCCACCACGCTGGCCTAGTGCGTGTTGGCGGACTTTACATAGAAATTCTTACAAATCGCTATGTTATGCAGGTTTCCTGACGATGTTTTCCTTCACCGTTAAAGTGAGTGGTGATCAATACACACATGACTTTGAAAAGTCAGAAGTGTGCCCTGGGATTCGAACCCGCGACCACCATGAAAATGTCGGTAGTCGCGTCTGGTCTTATTACATGAATAGCTCATAAACCCTCAATGGTTTTTATTACCCTTAAGTTGCACGCTCCCCCTGTGCTATGGAAAGAGTGAGGATATCTCTTAACAGTTTACGATCGGGTGTGATCGTAAAACCACAGGAGTACACGACAAGAAAGTGCGATGCATTCATTCGTCAATTTAATAATATTTTTACAGTTAACCTCGCAGCGTTATAGGATGAATTTGGGTTCTAATACTTTTATGCTTTTTTCACTAGTGGTAGGTCTCTCATATGTGACACGCCGCCTAGGTAGATACTACCTCAATGTTTATTTATTCCAAACAGCAGTGTAAATGCACTTTCGGGTTCCGGTTTGAAGGACGTTGTAGCCAGGGTTACTAGTAGACAAGCGCAGTGGAATGCCAAACAAGGCTTTTTTATTCATGGTGTTGTTTGGTTTTGCTTTGTTATCGCTTACTAACAGGCGAGTAGCAGGCTCATCTCGCCATTACTTGCATTTAAAAAAACGGCAGTGATACCCATAGCAAACATGGTAAACATAGTGAAATTAGTTATTTCATTAATTTACAAAAGGATAAAGTTTGTAAGGAATCGACAGTTTTGTATGAAACAGTGTGTCTAAATAGGTCGCGATTTAGAAAGTAAGGAGAGAACAATGTTATTCTTTATATTATTTAGATTTACTCGCATTCGATACAGTACGTTGAAATGTTTCGGAAATTTTCAAAATAAAAGGCATATTTATGCAGCAAGCTTCACATAAAACATTTCCTGCTTTAAAATAACACTGCAAACAAATACGCCGTGGAAACCATGAAAATTTGTCACTGTCGTATCATCATCCGTCCGGCATTTTTATTAATAAATTGTGCGGATGCATTTCGTACACTCGCTTGCACGATAAGGGTTGTCGGATCCGAAAATACGACCCACGTGTGTTCATTTTTGACAAAAATCATACTGTAGTTTTCTGCCTTTTTTATTAAATGAATGGAAAATGGTAGTGTGCTTTTGAAAACTGCTGGTTAAAACTCGATTATATTGTTAAACATTTTTACAGAGAAGGAAAGTTGTAATATTTTTCGTAGTGAAATTCGCGCGTGACATGTTTCAATTTAGCACATGGGGTGAATTATATGAACTTGCTTAAAAGTTTTAGATGAAGAACACAATTTTAGTAACATACAAAAATATATAAAGCAACTCCGAACACAGCGCGTTGTTGTGAAAATATCATGCCTTTCCTGAATGCGTTATGATATCAAATTTTAAATCGATTCGAGCTCCGCGTCGCGATTGCGTTCATTGGAAAACGTTTGTGTAAATACGATTTCATCGGAATCATTCGGAAACGACCGATCGGGACATTTCATATCTCAATAGTGTAATACGATTATGCGAATAGATTAAATAGCGTTCCAATTTTGCAATACGTTTGTGCTTGGTTTATTTTATTGTTTGTTAAATGATTAGCTCTTGATTTAGTTCAGTTTAATGACGCGCATTTACAGTTCTAATTTTTAATGTGTTTAACAACTGTATTTGCAGTTGCTCATACAAAGATTTTTAGCTGAAGGTATGCTTAGCATGGGACAATCACCAAAAAATATAAATTAGTCAAGACTAAAAAACATTTTTGGTTTGCGGTACTAAACTGTTCGGGTTGTTTAATGAGAACGTTTATTTCGCTTCAAATAGTGTATAGTTAATATAGGTTAAAATATTGAGCGATATTAATCTCTAAAACTTGGTTCAGTAGTCAATTAGAAACTCCAACACACATACAAAGGGGAAACTACAGAGATGTTTTGCTACCACGCCCCAGACTCCAAAACTCGCCTTAGCTTTTAATTATATGAAGCTTGTATCAAACGTCTTTTCATATCTGAGTCTGGATGCGCCGTCAAAGAGCTCCGGAGTAATGAAATAAGTTGAACACGCCGCTCGCAATGCTGTCGCCGTTTTTGCACCCCCAATAGTACTTTTGCCAAGTTCGCCGCAAGAAATTACCGAACTGTACCGCCGGATTGTGTGCTAACTTGGCTGTAAGTGCGCCTTTAGTTTATATTTCGAGTTCGGATTGCTCATGTTATTAACAATGCGGGTATATGTTTCTTTTAGTGTTGAAATTAACTTTGTTGGCACGCGTGTGGCTTGTTTATGCGCTAAGAAAGCGGGTGGAATCGTGGAGGCAATTTAATTCGGTGGTACCGTTACTCATGTTGTACAACTTTGGCTTGCATAAAAGTTGCAATGAATAACAAATGCCTTCTAAAGAGTAAAGTCATGATTGCCACAAAACAACCCCTTCAAATCTACAGACAAAATATTCCACCAAAAGACTGCATTTATATTTCGCATTTGTTTTCATTTTACAACGGGTAAAATCCACCGCAATGTCGGACACAAAGACTGGACGTTGCCAACTTAAATGTAAATAAAATAATATCAGTCTGTGGCTCATAATTTATACTTGCACATTGCAAATCCGGCTTCAGTGTGACCGCGACCGCCCGCGCCATGTAGAAGCTTGCTCGGTCGTCCGCGCGCCGTACGGACCCAATTCCTGCGGCCATCGACGCCACTGAGTTATTACCCCTTTTGTAAACTCGTTCGGGTACATTTTTGTAGTAACAAATCTTTGTTAATACTCTCCTAAACCTAAATAAAAATTTCCAACCTAAACAAAAATATATCATAATTTTGTAAACATATTACGGAAATCTTGCACTTAATAGTGGTGTTTTAAATATTTACCAGAAAACCCCTTTCTATCATCAGTGATAGTATGCACATTTAATTTTAATAATTCATAAATCACTAGGGTGAGTTGCGGTTATGAAATATAGCTGCATATTGCAAAACAGCTCTGCGTCTCGAAAGGCTTACAGTCGCCCATTTTCCTTACGAGTCCCCGATGCCTACAGTTATCGGCATCACTATTACCCCTCCTGTGACGTCATTGGGGTAAATATTATAATTCCAATTGTTTCTGAGTAGGGTCGCGTAATAACTGGTGCTCGGAGTTATAAACTTGAGTTAATTTATGTTTTGTTGTCATTACCCCATTCTGTATGGAGAGGGGTAACACGCTTATGTTCGTTCTAATAAACTGACTATAAAATTAATGATACTGGATTCGTAAAGTAGTGAAAACATTTCAGTGTGTGATTTTGATTGTGCAAAGTTAACCTTAATTTTGTTTGGTTAGGTTCGGATTGCTTAGGGTCGTGTCTGAGTAGTTTTGGTTTGGGTCTGATTAAGTTAATTAAGGTTTTAAGTTGTATCTCATTTGAGGTTAAATGATTACATGTGGGAACTTTTTAAAATAATTTTGCTCCTAATATACTGTTTTTGTAAAACCTACGTGAGAAATTAAGCAAAGATAAAATCAGATGATAGATACCAAACATAATACCACAACTAGTATATGGGAGTTCAATTTAATATTTTACTAAAACTTCTACAATTCCGCCACTGACCGGGTAATTCCACCCCCTTTCTCCCCTAGCCACATATCACAAGCCCAATGACGTCACAACACCCGAATATAATTCACAATTATCGCATTAAATCATAGCGGACAATTTAATCGGGGAAATCTATACAACGAAACATTTGCGGACGTCTGAACGTATAATTCAAACATTCGCATTAGCCCACTAATCCATCGGGTAACTTCGGCCACAAACATTTAACCCAAGCCATTGGTTCAAATTCGAAACTTTGGGTTTGGAGTACAGTTGGCGCCAACGTTGGTCCCAAACCCAATGATCTATTCTTCAGCGTGTCCAAACTACGAAAATTGAAAAGCAAACACAAAATACTAAGATGGAAATTCCCTGATCTTAAAAGTAAAGGAAAGGTCTTATGGGTGGTTGGTGATGCTGGTAATACGGATATTCCACTTGTTTATTTCTACTTCCATCAGTAGTGCTTGAGCATCGATGGGTTCTATTTAGAAGGTTATTATAGCTAATGATTATCGGGTACCAGCTAGACATTTGACATAAAGTCTCTGGGTGATTTTGCGGAGTCCAGTAACATAGTCTTATGGGCAGGCCTTATGCTTACCATCAGCCAAATTGAAATGAATCAGTTGATATGATGTGTCTATAATACCGAGTATGATAAATTAATTAACAGTAAACATTTCATTTTCTCGTATCTCAGGCATGTTCTACAACCAATCAGTGGCCGAATACCTTGGGCCCAATGTTGGCTGCCACAGCAACTCAAACATCCACACCACTAATCCACCGGCTGAGCGTCGGTCGGCGTTGTTTATCGCCGTCCGTCACTGTTTCCATCTCATTAGCGCCGAGTTCCCTCTGAGCTCGGTTCGGTCTCGAATTGACGGAAAGCTATTGCCGTTATCGGTATTGTTTATTTGTTGTGTGTATTTTTAATATTTAGAATAAATATTATTATAATTTAATATTTAGAACGATAGTACGTAGAGACAAAAAAAAAAATCAAAATTTATTTTTGTTGGTGGTGGTGTTAACAATCTGCAAAAAATTCTAGTAATTTTACCCCAATTTTTTTTTTATTGCTTAGAATGGCGAGACGAGCACGCCGTTCGCCTGATGGTAAGCAATGCGACCGCTCATGAACAGTAGCAAAACCAAACAACACATTGAATTACAAAGCAATGCTTGGCATTCCACTGCGCTCGCCATCCTGAGACATAAGATGTTAAGCCTCAATATGTCCAGTAGTTACTCTGGCTACAATATCCTTCAATCCGAAACACAACAGTGCATTTAAACTGCTGTTTGACGGGAGAAATAGACGGTGGTACCCACCCAGACAGCCTCTCACATATCAGAGACCTACCACCAGTAAAATACGTATTTTATAATGTTGCTATCATTGCGTGTATTTATTCGTATAAAAATATGAATCTTTGGAGTATTGTTCTTGTATAGCGTTTCAATATGACATTACCCAATACTGAGTTTGATAGTACAGTAGTGTCGCACTGGCTGCAGATACGACGTTTTAATATCACGTTTAATTAACAAGTAATTGGAACAGAACCCGTTGCAATTAGTCAATTACCTTGTCCGCGCCAATATCGTCCAATTTGCACTCTCGATAATTTTATTCGCGTCCACACTGCCTTGCTAAAAGGGCAATTTTATTAATTAAATTGCATTACGTAATAAGTCGGCTGCCAACATGTTCACGGTGGTCGCGGGTTCAAATCCCAGGGCACACCTCTGACTTCGGAGTCATGTGTGTATTGACAGTCAATCACCACGCACTAAAACGGTGAAGGAAAACATCGTGAGGAAACCTGCATACCATAGCGATTTATAAGAATTTCTATGGTATGTAAGTCCGCCAACCCGCACTAGGCCAGCGTGGTGGACTATATGGCCTAACCACTCTCAATCGTACTTTCGATTATAGAGTAGGCCTGTGCCCTGCAGTGGGACGTATATGGGCTGATACGAAGTAATAAGTCGCGTTGCAGTGGGTACACCGTCTCCTATTCAGTGTAACTGGAGTAATTACTTACTACTATAATACAATAGTGAGTTTATTTTCTAATGTATCTGAAAGCGGTAACTGAATACAAAAAAACATATGTACCTAAAGTGAGGCAACAATACGTTGTATCGTGTGACAGTTTCTACTCGACTTATCAAATCATAGAGAGATCACGTGTGCCGCGTACGGTCACGAAGCGCCGTCTCCGGCCGCCCGTAGTTCCGTAGCGTCGTAGCCTCGTAGCCCGCGCGCCGCTCCGCCGTAGCTACACAACGCCGACGTCAAAGGAGATTAGGTTCGTTTACACAATTGCCGCTCGTCGCGCCGACACGGCCGGCCACACTATCGGATTACGTGACCCGGCCTAGTCGTCAAGTCGTTCGACCGACTTTCAGGATCGCGTCGAGTCTTCCGGTTTATGGATAGAGGATTTTAAACATGGCGTGGGGATACTGGTCAGCGTCGTCGGTGCTGCCCGACCGCGGGCGCAGTCCGCGTCGCGCGGGCACCTCAGCCGTGCACGCGCACCCCAACCCGCCCACCGCGCGGGAGGTCATGGAGACGCACGACGAGAGCATCCTGCACACAGCGTCCACGTCGCGCGACAGTAGAGACCACTCCGCGTCTCCGCACTCCTCGTCCAACGGCGGCCACTCGCACCACCAGCACGAGGTGCGCCACGCCGTGCCCGCCAGCGCGCTGTTCGGCGACAGCTACGGCGAACTCTCGCGGAGACCCTCCCTCGACCTCGGTTCAGTGAGAAGTGCGTTAGCGTCGTGTTCGGGTGGGGGGACGTTGAGTGCGGGTTCGACGCTGACTCGCGGCGGCACGCTGGCAGACTACTTGCCGCCCACGCCGTGCCCGCACCACCACCGCGTGTACGTGGACCACCACAAGCACTACGAGCAGCCCATCCAGCCGGTGCACGTGGGCGTCGCGCACCACTCCCACTCGCACGCCTCCAGCCGACACCACACCGATGATGAGGACGACCTCGAACCCGCGTACGCTACAGGTATGTCACACTGCGCTATACACTCCTTCGTTCCCTTCAGTTTTACGTTGCACGTACTGTTATCTGTCACGGAATTTATAGTTGCCAACACTGACAGCTTTATAGCCGTCCATATTTTATACGTTTCTATTGAAACGACCGTAAATAGGCCATATGCAATACTGTATGTATATTAACAATGTATGTTTTTTTGTGATAACTTTTGTATGAAATACTGCGTGCCGATTAGCGACGTGAATTTATGTTGCCAAGTAACAAACTCGAATGTTTTGCAATAAAAATGATGAGCCGTTGATACGGACTCGGCGTACAATCAAACGGCGAAGTTTGATCTTTACTAAAGTTAGTCATTAATTCACCAGTTGGCGAGTGTTTTGTTACATTAATTATAAAAGTTCTCCGTCTTATTTGGTTAATGTATTTGTAGCTCTCACTGCGACCTACTTTCCGTCGCGCATTCATCGCGGCCGGTCAGTGTTACCAACTGCAATAAAAAAATAATAATTAATTCATTGGCATAAGTCTGTGAGTGGTGTTTGTGTTACCTTTTTAATTTGTTGCTTTGTTTTGTATATTGAATAAACTTGCGTTTATTAATTACACCGCACTGTTCTACTTATCTTTTACTTTATTCAAACATTACTTGAATAAACAATTTCACCTATAAGACGAGTGTAAACGTGTTGCGTAACATTGCTCAGTCCTTATTGCCAACATAATAAAGTGAGTGCGTGTATTTGCATGACGAGCAGCGACGAGTCGAGACGTACATTGAGCGTGATGTTGGCACCCCGCGTAGAGTCGGGACATTTATCGCGGCATTTTCATTTTGGGCCTAATGTACCGTAGACCCCCCCCCCCCCCCTCCTCAACATACCGCACCCCGCTCGCCAGTAATGACCGAATCTCGGGACACGTGAGTTCTAACTCGGCCCGGCTTACTCTAGACAATCTAGCTCAATAACGTCGTGTCTAGATTTATGTCAGGGTGGAATAAAATTTATTGACAATAAAGCAATGATTTAAATGTCAAGGGATAGTATGGTGGTTTCATCATATATAGTGAAAAAACAATTCAATATCAAACCGATATGACGAAGCATAACAGTTATAAATTATTGTATGCCAGGACTGTCCTACCCACAAATTATTGAAAAAATTTTAAATTACAAATTTAATACAAACACAACATTGATAGTTTTGATTGGTAATAGGGGCAATGTAAACACATGCCAGTACTCTAACATTCTTAACAAATTAACATCCTTGAAAGTTAAGCATATTGTAATGTTTACATTCCCTTATGATAAAAGCTTGTCACACGTGGAAAGAAATGTTAGATTTAGGCTAAATTCTATTTTAAAAGAAGCCCACAATAATAATAATAATAGAATTACCAAGATTGACATAAATACTTACAATAGTAAGTATAAACAATTAAATTCATATTTTATGAAACGACATGTGGCGAAACTGCTATGTTTTAATATATTAAACAAAGCCAAAAGCTTGGCTACTCCCACTGCTTCTATTGAGCAGATGACATCTAAGACATGGAATAATACACTTGTATCTATTCCTAATGACATCACAATAAATTATTTAAATTAAAGAATACGACAATAGAGTCCACCTCTTGCAATCAGACATTACAATTAATAAATAATATAGAACATAATAATATTTCTTTAAATAATAATAATTTAAATGACATTAGAGTTTACAGTACCCCACCCATTACTCGGAATAATGTTTGTAATATGAGTGGCAATAAAATTTTAAAACTAGTACATCAAAATAGCCAGGGCATGATGGGCAAAGAATTGCAAATAGAATTGTTCATGGGTTGTCAGGAAATTGATATACTTTGCATTACAGAACATTGGCTAAGAACTGAACAACTCATGTTCAATTTTAAAAATCATATAGTTGGTAGCAACTTTTGTAGGGAAAGTGCAATACATGGTGGCTCACTAATATTGATTAATAAAAATATTAAATTTAAAGAACGTAAGGATATAGTGAGCCTCTCTGTAGAACAAACAGTAGAAATATCATGTATAGAGTCAGAGCAGTTTATCATTGTCAGTGTATACAGACCTCCTTCGGCATCATATGACAGTTTTGAATGTATAATTGAAGATGCATTGAGGAAATTAATTAAATCAAATAAGAGATTGCTGGTGTGTGGAGACTTTAATATTAATTTATTAGAAAATACTTCAATGACCGTAAAGTTGAAGAATCTATTTTTGTCATTTGACTTGGTAAACCTTTTTTTAGAACCAACTAGGATAACTAATATCAGTGCTACCTGCATAGACAATGTGTTCACTGATATAGTGCCTATAAATAGTTGTATCATTAATAAGTTACATTCTGATCACTGTGGACAACTTGTCACATTTAGCAGTCAGTTCCAAACACAATACATTGAAAAACTTACTGTTGTTCCAGTAACTAAGGCCCGGTTAGAAAAGTTAAGAAAAAATATATCAAATAAATTTACTACAATTTGTAAAGGGTAATGACCCTAATAAGTTATATAACTTTGTATTTAATACATTTTGTGAAGAATTCAAGTCAATTTTTGCTTCCAGGTCCGTTTCCAGTGACAAAAAAAACATGTTTTAACAGTTGGGCTACTATCGGTATACATCGAAGTAGGGAAAAACTATATAATCTTTATCACGAAAGAACATATAACCATAGTCAGGATTTTAAATCATATGTAAAAAAATATTCAAAAATATTTAAACAAGTTTGTCTTAAAGCGAAATCAATGTATGTAAGTAACAAAATAAAAAACTCCAAAAATAAAATAAAAATGACTTGGAGTGTGATTAATAAAGAAACTGGTAGGGCTAAACCTCGGAACACAGAGTTTAGCTTAAATATTAATAATCAGAATATTACATCTAATGTAGAAGTAGCTAGGATTTTTGAGAATTTCTTCTCAGATGTACCAGTTTCTATAACAAAAAGTTTAAACTCATCCTCTGCCATAGCAGAAAAGTTACTACAAGAAAATGTGACTGGAGGCAGAGATTCATTTGAATTCCATTGCGTTGACAGTATGGATGTAATAAAAATATTTAAATGCATTAATATTAAAAACACTTGTGACCTCTGGGGAATTTCAACAAAAATATTAAACTCTGTAATACCAGTCTTGGCTCCCCAGTTAGCGGTAATTTTTAATGTTTGTATAAACAGTGGTCTATTTCCTGATAATATGAAGTTGAGTAAAGTTATACCTCTTTTAAAATCTGGTAGTTCAGAGGACCCCTCTAATTATAGACCTATTTCAGTACTACCTTCATTTAGCAAAATTTTTGAAAAATTAATGCTCTCACATCTTCAAACTTATTTTTCAAAAAATAAAATACTTCATGGTAAACAATTTGGTTTCACGCGGGGTCGCTCCACAACAGACGCTGGTGTGGAGCTAATAAGTAACATATTTGATGCTTGGGAGAACTCACAGGATGCCTTAGGTGTATTCTGTGATCTATCCAAAGCGTTTGATTGTGTTCACCATGATATACTTATCAGGAAATTGAGCCACTACGGAATTAATGGTATTGCTCTTGAATTATGCAAATCATATTTGTGTAATAGGGTCCAAAGTGTTGATGTCAACGGAATAAGATCTCCTGGGTCTGCCGTTACTATGGGAGTTCCGCAGGGCTCGATTCTTGGTCCCTTTCTCTTTTTAATTTATATTAATGACTTACCTTTTTTTTATAAGGGACAACTGTGAGGTAGTGTTGTTTGCCGACGATACTTCATTAATATTTAAAGTAAATCGACGTAATCCTGATATTGACGACGTAAACAACACCCTCTCAAAAATAGTACATTGGTTTAGCATTAACAATTTGTTATTAAATAGCCAAAAAACGAAATGTATAAGGTTTGTGACACCTAATGTCAAGAAAGTTAATGCTAACATTAATTTGAATGGGGATGAGTTGAGCCTTGTGGATACAACTAAGTTTTTAGGAATTACATTAGATCCCAAACTTCAATGGGGTTCTCACATAGTCGCTCTAGCTAAAAAGCTGAGCGCCGCAGTCTTTGCGGTGGGTAAGATTCGCCAATTGACTGATGTTGATACAGCTCGATTGGTATATTTTGCCTACTTTCATAGTCTGATGAGTTATGGAATTATACTGTGGGGTGGTGCTGCTGACATTAATACCATCTTTGTTCTCCAAAAGCGAGCTATAAGATCAATTTATTCGCTTGGGTCCAGATATTCTCTTAGAGAAAAGTTTAAAGAGATAAATATAATGACAGTAGCATCACAATACATTTTTGAAAAATTAATTTATGTTCATAGAAATAAAGAAAGTTTTCTTAAGATTAGCGATATTCATAACAAAAATACTAGGAATAAGAATAATCTAACTACTCTTAAGACCAGACTCCACAAGATCAGCAAATCTTTTAAGGGTTACTGTATACACTTTTATAACAAAGTTCCCAGTCATATTAAAGCCTTATCTATTACAAAATTCAAAGCTACTATCAAGCAAAAATTATGCAATAAGGCATATTATAAAATTTCGGAATATTTAGACGATAACAAGGCTTGGGAATAGAATAAAATTAAATGAATGTGTAGTATCTCGGAGCGTAAGTTTTGGTGTGCTCTATAATATATCATTTAAATCAAGTAACTTGTCAAATTTGCCATTATTTTCCTGTGTAAGTGATTGGGTATGTCATGCTCGCTTAAAGGTCTGTGCTTGCGGTGGCGTCGTGTGCCAGGTCGGTCACTTCCCTGCAACATGGTTGAGGAGGCCGATCGCTGGCACATGCGTCATACTCGTGAACGGGTGCTGCTTGCGTAGACTGGTCTATCCGATTTGCTTACATTTTAATGGATTGATTGATGGATTACATAAGGCTTTCGCAATTATTCACTGCTTTGGCGAAAAAGAGTATACTGATTCTTCGTTCTGGGCGACTTCACTCAGCCATAGTAATTATAATATAATAATATTCATATCAAAAATATTTATTGTAAAGCAACATATTATTATTAAACTGCTCTGATTTAAACTAACTTGTAAATTTTGTAAAAATTCACTACATTGTAAACTGGTTTTGAAAAGAGCAACACTAGAGTTTCTTGCCCGTTCTTCTCTAGTGAAAACAGCTTTCCGAACCGGGTGGTAGATAAAAAAATGACTGAATCTAAATGATGTTGAACATTTTAATGGATTCAATAAATTATTTTCATTTCATTTCATTTTTTCATTTTCATTTCATTTCATTTCATTTTCATTTTCATTTCATCTGGGGGCACGGCAGTGCCCCCTCCAAGTTGAGCTAAAAAGCGGCACTGTCGTACCATCCTTTTCACGAAGCAATTCAGACCATTTTCTAACCCCTATAACTTCGTTGTGGTTAAAGCAAGAAGCAGGCATTGTGTAAACACGCTACATTTAAAATTTCATTCAATTTGAACCAGTAGTTTAAGAATTGTAACTTGTCAAACTTTCTTAATTTTGTCACTCACTAACTGACTGATCGATCATCAAAAGTCTAAGGCACTTATAGCAGACATAGAACCTTTAAATTTAGAATATAATTAGTGTTTAGTGTCTACATCAAGAGAAAATTTAAACATTTCATAATTTCTGTCTAGTTTTCTAGATACACCAACTGCGTGAATAACTTTGTAATCCCATACAAATGTGTAGGATTACAAAGTTACATTTGCAGTTAACCAATCATTGTACTCTTATATAAAGGAATAATAGTTGTAGATAGGTATTTATATATATGAGGCTTAACAGAAGGGGGTATAGAGAAGGAAAGGGTGTATTCAGCCCATGAAACTGTACGAAATTCCTCTAGAAAAATATGACGAAGAAAAACTTGCAAATAAATAGACTAAATAGCTCGAAATTATCAATTACCATGAAATAAAGAACACTAATAATCAAAACTGCTACATTTTTTGATAAACTGATAACTACAAAAATAAGAAAAAACCATAAGACAGAGGCTTAAAGAAAAATCGTTATTGATATTCTAGAAGTAAAATGTACCGAAAAGGAAAAAAGTAGGACTCTACAAAAAGACGTGAGATCCCATCAAAAACATCCTGTAAAAATTACCAAGTCTCGCAGCTCAGTTTTTCTACCGCAAAAAGTTGTGAGATCCATGTAATACCAAGTCGGTTAATATATTTAGTCCTTGCTTAAGGGACCTTCTGTATAAAGTTATTGCGTAAGTTATTATCATATCAATATTAAACATCCTTTACGTTTTAAATAAATATATATTTGTATAAAATATATAATTAACTTGTATAATGAAAATCAACCATTGCAGCCTTCACACGTCGTCATTAATTCTATTGACATAATAAATACATCATTAAACTATTCAAGACCATAATGTCGTGTATGATACGTAGGCACAGACTAATGACAGAACCACGTGCAAAGACTCGGGGCATGAAGAACGAGTTTTATTATTACTGCTAATAAAAGTTCGTATAATAACACATGTGGGAAAACTGGTTTCCTACTTACATTTACGTACGAGAAAATATTCTGTACTGATCATGCCTCTTTGAAGTGGCTTGATGGTGGAATATAAGATGGTGCTATGTAAGAAAAGATTTAAAAAAAATTGAGTAAGAGACAAAGATAAAAGTGCTAAAGCCACGCTGATGTCAGTCATGACTCAGCATGCACGGACAGGCTTGTCCAGGACGGCGACCCTGTCTCACGGGAGATAGACTGAAGATACACATTTGCCGTCGCGGTTCATTCGGTGAGTGAGTTTTCCAGATGCTCAATACTTTATTCTTCCCATCCATTGTCCTTACTGATCTCCTCATGATTTTATAGGTGGGCAATACATCTATTACCCAAGCGTTTCGGATTTCATGGGCGGCAGTGATCACTTACCATCAGCTAACCTGTTTTCTCTATTGTTGAACCTATTGCATAAAAAAACTTTTTGATTTGATAAAAGTAAAAGCCATTTATTGAGGGTGATGAAAAAAGCAGATAAAATAACATTCTCCTCTTTATGTAGATAGGAATTAAAATTGAACACCATGTGAAATTAATAAAAACCTCGACACATTTTTTGTGTAAAACCACTCCTTAGCGTCCTTGTTCTAAATATAAGGATTAAACATTGTTTTAGATTTTATCGCGCGCGCTTTATTTTCCTTTTAATGTTGTTTGTCACTCCGCTCGAGAACTCGAAAGGGATTTGAGAGATTAACGTGAAAATAAATCGCGATACCATCTGCGTTTTATTATTACAAGTTTGTGCTTTGGACAACAAAAGTGCTAGGTGAAATTGTCAACGTAAAAATGTAAAATAATGGGTTGACGCTACCAACAAAGACTTATATAAGAATATGTATTTTAAATGCATAATCCCTTTTAGTTCATCCATTGCCCACGTTTAATCGGAACATAATGTACATGTGTAAACGTACAGTGCGCGTTATGACAATTGGTAGTTTATAGAGTAGTAACATAATAATCAGTACACAGGTACAGTACGCGTTCTGTCAATTCTGTAGTTTATAGGCTTAGGGCTGGCAGGAGATTATTATTAATAGAATAGAAAGACACATAGTTCTGACTCCATAAAACAATACTAAGTCGACCACCAGATCTTCTATCGTTGCCTAGCAAGTTGCACTGCGAATATGTAATGTCACTTGTAGTTTGGGTCCTGGTTGATGTCGATTGCAGTTCCTAATAAGCAAAATCAAATGTTTATTTGCAATTAATGTTATTCTAATAGAAACATTAAATATAAGCATAGCATTGTTATTATTAAGTGTAGGTACAAATAATTTATGTTGTTTGGTACGTTTAATTAGAAACATTTTGACACCTGGCAACCCTAATGACGGTTTTCCATATGTGTATGTCAAGAGAGACATGTTAACGAGTTTGAGCAATGTCGTGTGCCACGTAATTATTGGATTTACCTTTTAACTCAAATGAATCGATATTTAGAGCGGAAGAAAAATGTTGCTTGGAAAATCGGGCTTCTGAGATATGCCAATAATTATTTTCAGCACCCAATTTATTTCTGACTACATTTTATCGTTTTGCCTGGTTTGCGTGCGTTATTCAAAAGCCGCTTGAAAACTCATTTGAAGCCTTACGTTGACTTCTTGTAGCTGAAGATACATTTATTAAATTTAAATATTAGTATGTTAAAAATACGCTCAACAGCATGCCCGTGCATTCGGCGACGGAGCCAAAAGCACCTCAAGTACCATAATACAATTTAAAAAAGCATTGAGTTTATGTAAAGTGGTGCAAAACTGTGATGCATTCGCACCGGCGACGCTGAGATATGAACACACTGAATGAAATGAATGAATGGAAACGTCGAGAATGCTTTACAGCGAATGTAATTATGCGTCCCATTCACCTGGCTCCGAATGAAAGTTAACAAGCGAGCGACGACGACCTACATGCCACTCGTACATTTATTTAACTACGCACAAATTATGTGATACATTAAAATCTACGTGCTCGAGTGTTGAGTGAGTAATACCGCTGCCCTTTGCATCGTCCGTCTGTAATTTCATTATGCTGTCTGTAATAGTACTGTGCCTTTGTAATTTGTAACTTTCCAAGCAGATATAAATAAGTTGTACATCTTGAAATGGACAACTTTTAGTTGAGAATAAAATGTATTGTCTCTCTGAATTTGAATCTTGGATTTATGAATACAATCCTCAGACTGGATGGCTGAGTGAATGTTGCTGTTAATCCATATATTTTATTCGCATTCCTTTAGATTTTTGGCAATTAGTTGAATTTACTTTAATTTAGTTTTCTTTAAGATTCTTTTCTCAATATACTGAATTCACTTCTAGCTTTTAAAATGTCAGAACTTATTCATGTAGCGTTAGATGGAGGGTAACTATAATTATGTACCAAAGCATTAGTCGTCGCAACTCGACCGCCTCGGGGAACTAGTTGGCTTCGTGCTATGAAATTACAGCGAGCGCACTATTACTACCATGTACTGAAATACTAAGAATCCGAGTACAAGCCAAGGTACCAATTTGAGATATTAATGTTGCTTCGAGAAATAGATTTTAGGTTGCATTTGATTTTCGTAGAAACAAACAAAAAGCAAAAAGTGATTGTGAAGAGTATAATTTTGAAACTTAAAAATTATATTCTTAAAAAATACATCCATCTTTTAAAACAAGTTATTATGACCCTTAAAATGGTACTATGAGTTCACCTCAATCTCAAATAAAGACAAATTGAAAAGAAAATTGTTTAAGTTTTACTTAATATAAAAGGTAATTAAAACACTATTTTATTTTTTAGTAATATCAATAACAATAGCATTTGTCTGAAAAGTTTTATGTACACATAGTTCAACACACTTAACTCACCAAAACATCGATCTCAAACCGAGACGCTATCGAGGGAATAACAAATTGTGTACAACCATACAAGTTACAACTAAGCGCTACATTGACAGCAGGTAACACACGTTTGCAAATAAACCCTGGCGGGTCGGGGGTCTGGGGGTCGCGGCGGGTCGGGGGTCTGGGCCCCATCGCGATAACAGCGCAGATTACGTTAGGTACGTCGGCGGCGTCGCATCCCGTCAATCGTTAATAACGCCCGGCTAACGCGATGGGCGCTGATAACTGCTGCGGCTTTTGGGCGTGAGGCATGAGATACAAGCGGTTTTCGTAATATATTTCTTTATTAGCAAGCCATGATATAATATAAGTAGTTACTGGTGGTAATTCTTTTTAATCACTTGTTTTGTATGCTTAGAATAATGAAACCAAGGTTGCAGAAAAGAAAGAATTCGTAAGACAATGGAAACTTTCATATGACGGTTCAAAAAGCCTGCATGGATGTTTTTGTTACGTAAACTTTTTTACACTCCTTACAATATGGAGTATATACAATGCTTTCGCTTATGACTTAAACCGTGCGACAGGTCACAAGCCGTTCCCAGTTTACATATTGCGGTGGTACTGCGTGGCTAAGAGGCGGGTAATTTGTTGTGTACTAGCGTTACCCTTCCCCGCCCTCCTCACTTCTCCCTCCTCATCGGCCGATCATCGGCAGCGTCGTATACTTGTGCGCCAATCTGACACAAACCAATTAGCGGCCGATTGGGCTGATGTTCGCCGCACATGCTCGAACGATTGTTTGACGATGTTAGCTGGCAATGCTCATTGTACTGCGTGTTATGAGCGAGTGACCAATGTTGGTTATTGGATTTGGATGTTTGTTCAAAGATTTTGGTGCTTATATTCGGATTTTGAATTTTGTTACTTAATAATCGCTTGCTATTAAGCACGGGATTGTTCTACAATAGAGAGTTCAATTAGGAAGGATGGCGTGCTGGCCTCTCATGCAAGTTGGTGGAATTCAAATGTCATATTAATTACTCTAAAGTATGCAAGTTTCCTCGCAAAAATAACATAAAAATATAAAACTGCTTCTATCAGACATTGCGCTTAACATTTTGAAGCATCCATCATCTCCTCTCACGTCTTCTTTTAAAGCGCCTAATAGCTCTATAAGCTTCCTCTGTCTAATGTGACAAGATAAGTCACCTGACAAACTATCGCGACTCGACGACATTATTATAAATCGAAAACACTTGTAAAAATTAGCCCCGGATCGGTGATCGTCGATGCTAGTTTGAATATGCAAATTGTAAGGTGCCGCTCTCAAGAGGGCTCTCCACCGCGCTATCCGTCTTGAGTAAAAATATTATCATTGGAAATTGAAATTCTTTTACGTCGGGTTATTTGCGAAGCGGAGATTATCCGGGAAGTCCAAATACGAATGTTAACGCACGAATCTTATTTACACGCCGGATGTACAATCTGATAGGATTGCTGTCGGGAAATTATTTGTTTACCTCGAGAGTTTTTATTTTTGGCTCCGTTTGGAAGTTAGATACATCGGTATTACCAGGTGAGCTTTTAGTTTATATTGCGAGATATTTAGGATTCGGGGACTTTGAAAATGTTTACGTTGCTCGATTTTGATTTAGATGTTGTGTGATCTTTTTCGGAAACATGTAATGTTAGTTTAATTTGGGGTTTGGTAAAGGTGTTTGGTAATTCTGTTTATAGAGAAGTTTAAATTAAAGCTACATATAAAACTTAAAGACGTTTATCTTTTGTCCCTTTACTTGTTTTCATTTTAACATTTTCTGATTCCATGCTTGCACGGCAGAATGATAATAGCGTGTCTGATTGTTACAACCAGTGGCGTCACAGCTCATTGTTATTTATTTGCCTAAACACCTATGCTTAACACCATAACTATTTTCCCAAAAATAAATTCCAAAAGCCTACTTAGTTGACTTTAGAAATTACTGGGGAAATATAATTTGAATATTCCTGTTTCTTTGTAACATCGTAAACTGAGAGAGGGCCACAGAGTATATTTTACATACAAAGATAGAGACGTCACTCAATCAATTCAAGGCGCCCTCTGGCGTTAAGTAAGAAAAACAATCCAGTAATATGTCTATACTGACTATCATTACGTTTATATGCGAAAAGGAAAGATTTAGGGAGGTTTGGACCTGAATTAGATCTAACGGAATCGATTTAAAATTCGTCTATTTGAAACAAATTATTCTGTATAGAAATGCGAACACAACAATTCTCATTTCCGCATGTGTATGCATTTTAATAAATTTAATAATTGTTTTAAAATAAACTCGTCAGCAAATAAGGTAATAAATGCTGTTAGAAGTAATTTAGGGCCAATAATATCCGCGTAAAATATAATCTACGTAAAATGCAGAAACCCGTAAAAACCCACGATTTTTTCGCCCTCTGGTGTTAAGTTAGTCAAAACTATGATTATAATTCGTCGTCGTTTGTTCTAAGTTAAACCACCGTGGAGAGGGCTCTAATTCTTAATGTTGACTGTATTTCCATTTATACAATGTACTCTGTGGTAACAACAGTTGGGATGTAACAGTATATTTCGAATATACCTGCATTTATCCTCATTTTAAAACATAGCCCACCCACGTAATAGTGTTCACAAGGTACAAACACAGCCAGCAAACAAAATAAAAGATTTTTAGCTCAATAAATGTTTGTTTATACGTGTGCCGAGAACAGCTTATAAGGTATCAATACCGGTGACAATAGCAGGACAGCCTTTACGTGTTCTCTTCTATTTTATTACAAATATCGTGTATTGTTCAACATCCGTTTGATTTTTGTGTACTGTGTTATTTTATACAACTGGTATTTTTATGTGTGTGTGTTTTGAAGACGCATGTTTGGGTTTGTATTTTAAGCTTGCTTTCAGTTATTTTTATCTCTATCTAAATTGTCGTACAAGAACCATGCTTTTGTTTAAGTATAATTAAAAGCCTGTGTCGCACTGGTTCATAAAAATGTATTTAATCGAAACGTGAAAAAGACAAATCAACAACATTAATTATTAAGTTTGTTATTATCGAAGTAGTTATTAATTTTATTAATAATAATTTATTTTTAGTCTGTAAACAGCTGTCCTAAATTTAAATTAATAAAAAAACTAACGAATAAATAAAAACTATTCTTCACAACACTAAGAATAAGTACTGTAACATAGCGATATTATCTTTTATAGACTGTTGAGCAAAAATTAATAACTAAACATAAAAGCAAGGCAATAAAATTAAATTTTAAAATCCATAGTACTTTTCCACAGTAAATTTTACATCTTAATTAGACAGAGAGTTACCCGTTTCAGTTATTCAATCCACGTTTCGAGAGTTGAGGGGCGGAGAGATTGGTCCGTAAAGTCGCGACGTGGCGGACCTTCTAATTATAATCCTTTAATTGTGAGAAAAATCTCAGCTCCCTCGATCCATTCGGGCCGAATGTGCGGTGCGGTTGGGATTACGAACTGGATAAATGTTTAAATATGTTATTTTGTTATCCGGAGCTTTGTTTTGATGTTTATTTGAATTCATTAATTTTGTATGTGTTAGCTTATGATCTCTGTGTCATGGACTGTGGTATATGGGATTAGATTTAATTTGCGAAACTTGATTTGCAAAGAGACTGTATTAGATATAATGATATTTTTCTTCAAACAGAACTGCTGCGGGTATCACTAATAATAAATTGCCGTGTGATTTGACGCAAAATTATGTCATAATATCGTAACGGAATTTTGTTCCATACATACTTAAACTCACGCCTTTTTCCCAGAAGGGGTAGTCAGAGATGCCCGGACACTCATATTTCGCCTTGAAGGTTCCGTCCCACGTTGTGATAAATGGCGAACCTATCAGCGATCGGGCACAAATTCCTAACTCTGGGCTGATAATGAATACAAGAATTCAATATCACTGCCCAACCCGGGATTCGAAGCCGAGAGCTTTGTTTTTGAGGCAGACGGAAATTTACTAATGAAATTTAATAACATCACTCTGAAACGTCCTCCATTCATCCTCATGAAGGACGTAGTTTAGAATATGTGGGAGAGATGTGTAGGGACAAGGTATATTATCCCTCCGGCTACAAATTAAGTTTACCTTCCATAATCATTTGGGATAATTGTTACTCCCCCAGTGGTTACAGTTACGACATGTTTACTCAATACTTTTAACCGACCGCGGCCAGTTTTGATTACAGAAATGTGTACTGTACGTGTTAGCCAATTTCGGTTCATCGCCCACAGTTATCGGAAAAGATATAAAATTTTATTGTAACTGTTTGGAGAACTGCGGCCCATGTTAATATGGATAAACCTTGTCCTAAAGAACGTAAGGGATGTGTTTTTCTAGTTTGTACAAGTTTCCGACTCGTGTATTAGGGTTGTTACTCTTCACAAAAATCTTGGGAAAAATACATGCATGGGCGAGACAAAAAACCATAAAATATGACCATATTGTCTACAAGTAAAGTAAATAAAAAGTAATAAGTGCGTGGTGGCCTGTTGGTAAACGGACTAGACGCGACTGCCAACATGTTCACGGTGGTCGCGGGTTCGAATCCCGGGGCACACCTCTGACTTTTTGGAGTCATGTGTGTTTTGATAGTCAATCACCATGCACTGAAACGGTGAAGGAAAACATCGTGAGGAAACCTGCATATCATAGCGATTTATAAAAATTCTATGGTATGTAAGTCCACCAACCCGTGCTAGGCCAGCGTGGTGGACTATATGGCCTAACCACTCTCAATCGGTAGTCGATTGTAGAGGAGGCCCGTGCCCTGAAGTGGGACGTATATGGGCTGATACAGACAGAAAGTAAATAAATGAAGAAAGACCCGTTATTTAGAAAGCTATATTATAAAAAAATTACATTCATAATTTTACGTAAGTCAATAAAACAAGAATATACACTTCAAATGTTCGCATCTTATCAAAGTTAGATATCTCCGTAGAGTTATAAAAGTAAATTTAAACTTGACAACATTCAAATTGAATTGTGGAATCTAGTATTTTTTAGTGAAACTCGAGTCTTCGCAACAGTCGAGAGCGCTACAGAATTGTGGCTGCCCTCTTGCCGAACTCGGTAACTAGTTTGATGCGAATTCTCATAAAGTCGGCCGAGTTAAAAGCTAAAATATAGCGGGCTGAATTTGCCTAATATAATTAGCGTAACTTCCAGCGTTCGTGGCAGCCCTACAGAAAGGTCAGCCTCTCGAGCCAGCCCTAACGAATGCTGTGCCTTTTGAATACGAATAAAGTTTTCAAGATTATCGCGTACTTACCTGTCAGTTGCGTAACTCGTTTGGAGTAACGCGCCCCGCCCGCCTTGATGGATTAAATTAAAACGTTTTGTATCGCCGCGCCGAGTCTGCGTACTTGAATATTCAAAATCGTTTATTATAGGTGTTTCAATGTTTTTCTTTAGGACTAACAGTTAAGCATAATACAACTTTGCATGATAACTTGGTCAAGTTATCCAAATTTTGCAGCCAGGTCCAAGACTAATCACGGCGCAGGGATCGATCCTGTAGCTACCTGTTTCCCAACCAGCGTTTTAACTATCAAAATACAACCATGAAAGCTTGTCACCACAACGACGGCCCGGTCAAACAATCGTGAAAATAAAAATATGTGTTGCTTGTAGATATCCGAAAAATCGTTTTCAATTTCCAATGTTACGTAAATAAAACATATTATGTACGTACATAAGGCGTGTAGACATAAGTTTATTCCAACGGTTCCAAGACAATAAATAAATGTATGAATTTATCTTCTGTGACGGACACATTTCAGCCTAGACTGATGGAATACCAGTCTGCGCGCTTGAAATATATTTTTTGTTTGAACTGATGAGATACATGTCCAATGTTGAAGAAAATCCTTTTTGTTACTCCCATCTTATATGTCATCTTGATTCGAACGTGACGTAAGCACGAATATGAATGATAGTTTTTGTCTCACAGAATGATATGTGGGTAGAATAATATATTTTTATACATAGGATAAAAATGAAATAAGGGACATCTTGGAGGAAGCTGCTGAGTATTGTACATACATTTTTACTCTATGTTTTTTGCAGGAATTTGTAAAATACATTCGATATTGAGCGCATGTATGGAAAAAATAAATGATTGCCCTCGAAATTTATAGAAAGGTCATCATGTACCCGCTAAGTCCATACCTTAACATTGTGCTGCATGCGTTAGATATCGACTGCGGTATGTGCTAAAGTGTGCATACAAAGGTCGTTGACACTTGGTGATTATTTGATTCAGTAATAAAATCCTTATTTAACTATAGGTTAAGTAAATAGAAATAGTTATAGATGACTTTTCCCTAGCCTGTCGGTCACTTTGCCCTTATGTTAAGATATAAAATTATTTTGTGAACATTTGTTTATTCATTAGATGGGTTTTCCACAAGGAATACACATAATATTAATACAATAATATCACAATGTAACACTAAGTAAACAATCAGCGTGTTTTCTTAGTTATAGGAAATCACGACAAGCTCAACGAATGTTCACCATAAATTAAAATTAAATTACATTATAAATTAAAATAAATTAACAAACTAAATTAAAATTGGCATTAATGTAACAAATTACAGGAAAAACATGACATTATTATACTAACATTGACATTTCATTATGTTACACTATTTACCTATATTCTTAAATATAATCTTGTCATCATCTCGTCAATAAAGGCAACCCCTGTCCGACATCCATTTAAATTTTTGTTCAGAATAATCTGTTCATTTGCTAAAGCAAACCGCTTTAAAACGCATCATCGAACATACGTAATGAGTATAATTTCATTACACTGAAATACGTTTTCCGAAAAATATGGATAAATTAAGAATTTAAAGCCAAATTTCAAAAAGCGACTTCATTGAAGATATATAAAATGGATAATATATTATTTAAACAGTATCATGAACATCGATATTATGTAAATACTGAGATGGCATGAATTGTGTTACTATGGAAATTATCTTGACGGCAATTTTTTTTTTTATGATGGCCTGGCATAGTGGCGGCATTGCACCTGATGGAAAGTGCCAATGCCGCCCAGGCAGAGTATCCATTGGCATCGGACGGCAGTCCCTTGCCAATGGAAACAATTATGCCGGCCTGCTAAGGTGCCTCTTCACACCACGGTGGAAGGACCCAGAATTGTAGGAAGGAGGGAACACGCGTGCCGGCAAACAATTCCACAGCCTGACGGTGCGGCACAAAAACGAATTAGAGAACCGTATGGTTCGCGCCGGGATGGTGTGGACCGACAAACTATGGCTTCGCAAGCCAGCACGCGTGGTTCTGGTAAGGAATGGAGAGGTGGGGATCTAGTTGAACAATTCTTCAGAGCACTCACCGTAATACAGGCGGTAGAACACGCTTAGAGAGGCGACATCTCTCCGGAGTTGTAGCGACTCTAAGTTGCTCGTAACGTCTGCATCATTCACAATGTGGATGGCCCGCCGCTGCAATCCATCCAAGGCATCGAGCAGGTACTGGGCGGATCCACCCCAGAGGTGCGAGCAGTACCTACTCCATACCCGGCCGGACCTGCGCTTTATATAAGCGACAAAGCTGACCGGGCGTGAAAAACCGACGCACCCTGTTCAGGACTCCAACCCTGCGTGATGTGGCAGATATTACGCCCTCGATGTGATTCCTTGGATTGAGATCACAGCGGATATCCACACCAAGGATACTCAGGTCATTCCGCACTGAGAGGGGAGTACCCTGAAGAATGGGGAGATATTTTAAAATATTAGGTATTCTTGGTAAACATTTCTATAATTGATCTGGTGTTGAAGGAAATGTAAGGGATTTTGTGAAAATTCTAATTTAACAAGTATAATTTTGAGTCACATAAGCATGGCAATACTCTGGAAATTTTTTCTCTAAAAGATATTTAACAGTCCTTAATAATACCCCGGCCTACTTATAAACACTATAAACAAAAACAGTACATAAAACAAACAAGCCAAAAGTAATCAAAACATACATTATTTACTTGGAAATAGTCGGCTGTAAATCACAGGCACATAAGGTTTAATGGCAATCTCTTGCAGGAATCACCAGGCGGCCTATTACAATACGTTTGGCCGTCGGCCAGTATTTCATTAATATAAACGGTATGCCGAAACAATGGCTCCACGTACAGGCCGCTAATGTGCCAGGGACAATTCTAGCGGTAATCAACTCGGCAAATTGTCCTCTAGAGAGTGTAGGTAGATTCGTGAATGATGCGGGGTCGGTGACTTCTCTACGTCTTGGGTGTGATTTGGCGTGAAGGTCGTATGTTTTAATAAGAAGCTGTTGAAATCGAGATGTGGGTATTTTTAGATGAAAGTATTTCGCGTGTTTTTATAGTTATTTTACAACATGTTCGGTAGGGCTTAAGTGAACATGTTTTTATAAAATTTAATATATATATTATTTTTGATTCTATTCAATCTGAATACTCTATAGTCATATTTTTATTATATATTTTTTTTCTTTGTTTAGTCCTCTTTAAGGTTATTGTGTCATTTGTTTAGTATTAGTATTCATTGTAGTTTTAGTATTAATTGTATCATTAACGACTGAACGTCCGCACGTCATGAAGGTCTCTCATCGAAAATCAGCGTTGCAGTGCTGCTTAAGTGGTGCTGCAGCATACTAGCTGAATGAGAGCTACCTTTGCTGGCGCAATATTTATTTGTTTTTATTTTACCTTAATTGTTTTTTGTCAACTCCTCTGTTATTTTCTGTGCCAGCAATAAATATTCTTTCTTTCTTTCTTTCTTTCTTTCTTAATTAAAATCACAATTAACAGTGTATAGTATATAGTAGCAGTGCGCCTTTCAATATTGTGGACATATTCAAATGTGCTCTTACATTGATTTTGCAAATAAGTGTATGCTTTTCTATGCAGCGCCGACCAGATAGAATATGAATTAGAGGCCCGTTTTCCATAACAACGCATACCTTGTAGGACAGGTTCATAATTAATACAAATAATCCTTAATTACCTGATACATTCATAGCTCGCCCACCGTACGCTCCCCAGCGGTAGACCCTTAATCACTGAATTATAAAGTTGTTTGCACATTAACGTGATAAATAATGACAACACAATGCGATAGCTTATTCCGTCGACACACACTCTGTTTAGTTGTCCAACGAGCCGTCACAAAGCTAATAGTGTCCATTGTGAATTATCAATACTGTAATTAAACACAATCAAATTATACCGCTTCGGTTTGAGTGTAAATGCCGCGCCACTTAGCTTCAAAACTGTTTTTTTATTAATGAGATTATTTTTTTAAGTATTGCTTTTTTGATATTTTTCATAATGTCGTCTTGTTGTTCGATGGCTTAAGCCTTAGGAGTTAGGGCGAATTGCACGAACTAAATGTGAAGAGTATTTTAATTTTGACAGTTTCCATCACCATACATTTGACATATTTGACATTACTCAAGCATGGCATTGACAATTTCAAATTTAAAAGTCGTTTCGCATTTATAACGAATTTCGACAAATGCTCCTAAATAATTTTGGTATTTACGAAGCATATGTATATACATATATTGTACATATAATAATTATGTATATATTTATCCATATATTATGTATTTATAATTGTTTTTTTCCTTAGATTTTATTTATGATTGTTTCGTTTACGCGCGTACTTTGATTTATTTACACCACCCAAGTATTGACTGGGAGAGAATGCCTCAGGCATTAATTCCGCTTTAATATTTTGTGTATAAAACATAAATAAATAATGTTATCGTCAAAGTTAGTTTAAGCAACTGGGCCTTAGAGTTATAAATGAACTTATACATTGCATGTAAAATCTTCTCTCATTATATACAGTAAATAACTAGTTACATAAATAGCTGAACATCAATGCATTAGCGAACTATGTTTGTTTTAGAGCGGTTTCGGTTTGCGGTGATGATGGACCCTCGGTTATTCAGTATAATGAACGTATCGGTGGCCGCAATACGCTATTTTGATAACAAATGCACTCGTATTGATGGCGGACGGTGGCCGACTAATGGCGTGTTAGTTTGTTGCGGTGCCGGCCGTAATTGCTTTGTTTGTCGCTGGTTACTGTGTTTATTACGAGGCAAATAGAGCCTTTTTATTGGAATGATGTAGATAACAGGGCGCTTGGATGATTTGGCATCATGTCGGAACATAAAGAGAACTTGCAAATGTTTGTTTTAATATGCATACGTAATTAGACACATCGTTTGGCGTACTTTTATTGGATAACTGTCAATCTTAAGGATGTATTAGCTTTGATTACCGGGTTACGTTTTAGTGAAAATTCTAATCACGAACGCGTAAATGTCAATATAACACATCGATTTCCTTGAAATGAGTAAAAATCTATTATTAGAAAACAAAATGCGCAAATATATTGTTAAAATTACCGTAACTATTACTATACTACTAACTATGAAAGTACTTGGATGCCCCATAAGTTATCAAAGGTCAGTAGGCATAATTAGTCAAGAAAACAAAACAAAAGAACAAAAACCCAATACAATTTAATTCGCGTCCGCGACAAATCACTTTGGTTTTATACAAAAAGTCGCACAAATGATGGCATCGGATCGTTTTGTTTCGCAGATATTTGAGCCGTACAAAAACTATCTTCGAGAAATGTTTCACGGTGGCGTTTCATCTGAAACTAATAAAAGCTAGAGCGGCGCTGCAAGCGCTTGCGCGATTGTCGCTCGTGAAAGGAAATTGAATGTCGTCTTTGGTTAAAAGAAATGTTTCGATGACAATTCCATTATCGAGCTGCGACTTAGCGCTGGATTTGCTGGAAACTCGTAGTACTTTGTCTTTACTACGTGAATGTATTTTTTGCAATTTAGCTACTGCGTTTGACGAGACATAAAACTGCATTTATTTTATTTTATCTGTGTGGCTTGCAACTCACAGCATAGCAAACAAACATATATAATAAATTGTATAGAGAAGATAGCCAATTCCTAGCTACCGCAGATTGGTATTTTAAAGAAGAATAAAAATAAATAAACATCAACACATTAATCTGTCCTTTTTTATTATGCAATCTCCTAACACAAATGGATCACATAAAAACATTAATTGTACCTATCATGATCATCATTTTTACCTCTGACCTATTTATACCCATTGTGACCAACCTCCATCTAGATAATAAATTAAAAACAATTCATTAATCCCCAAATTTTCCTCTTCCATAATATATCAAAGCCATTGAAGTCCATCCCCGGCGGCGCGAAACAATGAAATTGTTCAGTTTCACAAAACGTTCGCGCGAATCGACCCTTACAAAGAGATGGCTCGAATTTAAATTCACTTAAAATTCCACTACACTCCTCGGCGCAAGAGTCAAATTTAACACTCGAAGCTCTTTGAAATCCGCTGAAAAAAGAACCGAAGGCCGATCTTGGCTCAGCCCGCCGCTTGCCAACGGAATGTCCTGGCGTCGCAGAGCCTCTCGACGTCGGAAAAAAATGCCACTCCATTTTATCGAAGTTTTATTGAATATAAGAGAATGTTTGATGCGCAAATTTCTTTGATAGTGCCGCATGATCTTGTCGGAATATTTTCCAGACGCTCACGGCTTCGGATCTTTTTAGAGAAACGGAATTATTTTTGCACATCTGGAATTTTATTTTGAAATGAATACATTGTTTGCGATGGTCTTTTAGTGATAACAAAAATTCAATAAAGTTTCTCATTATGAAGAGTTCATGGTTGGTACGCGTTTCCCGGCTCTTCATTAACAACGTCATACCGTAATTTAATATTCCTAGATTTTAATCCCGCGGGCTTATAAAAAACATAAAAGAAATAATTAATTTCATTATGTTTTTCACCGTCGCATCTCTTTTAACTGAATTAAATGAACGTAAAAAATGTCTGTAAAGCTCGTGTATTCTACAGTGAGTTCCAGGTTTTAATTAATAAAAGAGAGGCTTGTAATGTAGATAACGCGAGGAATGCGGACACGTGGATACAGCAGTCCCGCCCTCTGATGGCTTAGCGCAGTCAATTTTCATTAAATGAATGCTGATTTCAGAAATAACCTGCGTGGTATTATATTTCATTTTTTATACAGACGTCGTAAGAGCAACGTGGCTATTGGATGCTAAGCCCAGGCAGAAGTAATTATATACAAGTGTCCCATAACTAGACGATAAACTAGTAACCAGAGATAGACCAAGCTATGACGGCACAGGAACCGAAAAAAATATAGTCCCATCCCCGATAGTTATTATTATTATTTACTATATTCGTAGGATAGCTGGTAACGGTTAGAGACGGTTGGAGGATTTATAATATTATAGTTGAAATCACAAGTTCACTGAGAACTTTAGAAAAACGGGGCTGGTGAGACTAAAACATTTTATATCTTCATAGTATAATGAGTAATGGCAACTTTTTTTCTGCCTGTGAAACAAAAATGAATTAAATCGAATTATAGTCCAAGAAACAATACTAATTTTTATTGTGAATTGCACCGCTGAATGTACCCATTATATAATTAGCCTGCAACGGCGTAGAGACCTTACTAATTCATATAATAACCCGAACCGTCCTTTATTTCTTCTGCCCTACATGTATCGTATAATATTGACAGCCTCCGTGGCGCAGTTGGTTAGACGCCGCCTGTGAAACGAGAGGCCGCGGGTTCGATCCCCGCACCGAGAGAAATGTTTGTGCGGCCCACAAATATTTCTTCCGCGTCTGGGTGTTTGTGAGACCGAAAAGTCTCTCGTAGTTCCTGATACCCACGACACAAGACTCGATCTTAGTGTGGGGTCAGGACTATGTATGTGACTGTTGGGTGTTATTTATTTATAATATACAGTTAGATCAATACTAAAGATTGCGCAATGATTAATCGTTTGTATTCAGAACGCCATTTTAATCTTATTGTAGGACCAGGGGCCTCCGTAATGCGTTCCCGTACAAATCTTTAGATGCGTACCTACTTTCTTTTATCACAGCGTTAAAATTAAAATCAACTTGCCTCTTAAATCCAGATCGTGTTAGCCTCAGTATTTCATTCACATGTGTTGCAGTATCGCACACCTTATTCACCTTTTCAAAACACGCAGAGCGCGACATTTTATTTCCCAACTCAGAGCACATCTCGCGTCGTTCCCCAGGGAGGAAGTTGATAGCCGCACTCGTTTGTTATGCATTATAACCAGGAAGTAAATCTGCGCCAGAGTTAGTTTCCGCGGAAGTAGTGAGCGCCGCGTAATGTTCAAAACAAATTGTTTTTGGCTTTGTGAGATGAGTTTTGTAAGGAAACTGTTGTGAGACGTTTTTGTAAATGAGATTTTTAAAGTTGCAGTCTCAAAACTGGTTATATATGCAGTCTTATTTAGACACTTATCGGTTGACTTAATTATACCAATTGATCTAAACTTGAGGTACTCATGTGAAATGTAACACATGAAACCTTATGGTGACATTAACGAAATTGCCATGATGATCAAAAATTATACAATCGCAGTAAAGTTGTAATGTTTAAAAAGAATTATTTTTCTCTTGAGAATGTCTAGGCGATTATTTTCTTAATCTTGAGAAATGTTTGACGGTTACGACGTTGGTAACAATGAATCGAAATTTATCTTAGCGACTTGAAAGTCTCCAGCTATTTTAATGTGCCGTTGGGATTTGGCTCTGACACTTTGAAATTCATTGGAAGATGACTATTTGCTTTAAGAAGACACATTTTTCATTAGAAAAAGGTTTTCTTTTTCCTACTAACGAGATGTATGTATTTTAGTAGAAAATTAAATATATTTCTCGTCTGATTTGTAGTTAAAGCTTACATTTTTTGGTCTAGGGAAGAACTGAAGAATCATTATTTACCTTAACCAGATAATTTTATTCATACTTAAATGCATTCCGAATACAGTAAAAGAGGGTCTAAGCAAATCTTTTTTTTTTTAATTGAATCATTGAAACATGTTGGTTGTAAGGGGCAGTCTAGTATGTCATTAATCCTGAATGTTAATACAAGTACTAGAATGTTTTATAACGTTAAAACTTTTCAACCGGGACACGATTCGCCCTAATTCATCTTTTTACCATATTCGACTTCAGAAATATATTTTTTTTCTCTAATTTATTAATACAGATTGAACAAATCAGTTTTATTATGGATGTTATTTAAATGTCGAGTATGATTGCAGATTGGGTATCGGTCGTAGGAATCGCTCATGCAATATTCATTCCATGTTATTCATCTGCTTTGAATTTCAAATGAAACGTACAAAAATGCGCTATCTCCATCTATTTCATCACGAATATCAACGTTTTTAAAAATATATTTTTTATCCGCCTTGATCTCACCCATTAAAAATCTGTAGAATATGACCATTAAGTGTTATCAATAAGACTTTTTTAAGCAGTCAGAAACCTATATTGTTTAGATATAGTAAACTATTTCACTACTTTTAGAGCCGAATGCCGAAGTCAGTGTTTGTTTGTGTGCAAATATTGGTTTCGATAGCACAATTAAACCATTTCGGCATTTTCACTCATTACAAAAGTTCATATAATCGAAAGTATTGCCAATAAAATGAATACCAACTATACAACTGCGAGTTTCGAATCCCTTTTGCAATTAAACATTTAATATGCACAACATTTCCGAACTCTTACATATTCAAGTGGAAATAGTCGATAGTTGAGAGTCGGTACCGAGGTATGTTCCCGTGTGACGTCATTAAACATTTACTATGACTCAGCTGGGTATTTACGAAAAACTTGTGATAGAGATTGATGAAATAAAATAGTGAATGCTGACATGTTTCATCCCTACTAATGATAAGTGTTTTTGTTTCAGGTAAGTTGGTGTGGAAGTTTGTGTTAGTGGACAGCTTCATAAGATGGTAGGTAGATATTTATTTATTACTTTTGGTGATGTTTGGGTGTTTGTGAGACCGAAAAGTCTCTCGTAGTTCCTGATACCCACGACACAAGACTCGATCTTAGTGTGGGGTCAGGACTATGTATGTGACTGTTGGGTGTTATTATATTATTATTATTATTATTATGTCAGACTTTTTCATTTTTATTAATATCTGAATGGGGTGACCGAAATCGCTTAAAGTTTGCACCACAAAAAACGTTCCAATTACTTCTTAAAGGGATCTTAAAATCGCCACCACGTATCAAGTTTAATAATACAACTGTCAAGCGAAGGGAATCTTTTTGCTATCTTGGCTTATTTTTGGAAAGGAATTTTTCTTTTCTTGAGCATATTAAGAACGTCGGGGAAAAATCGAAAAGGAACTTTTTCGCTTTGACAAGAATATCGACATCAACGTGGGGATTATCTTTTAATACATTAAAAATCATCTATGGAGCAACTTACTTAGGGTGTATATGTTATGGATCCCCGTATGGGCTGATAGGGCTACTATCGGTGCTGTGCGAAGAAAACTGCTCCAGAGCCAACGTTTGGCGTTGATATTCTTGTGTAAGGCATATAGAACTGTTAGTACCGAAGCTTTGCCTGTCCTGGCGGGTGTACTTCCAGTCGATCTGGAGGTGCAACGTCGCGCCGCCATGTATTACTCTACTAGGGAGAATATGGATAAAAGATTTTTAACTCCACGTGAACTTTTAAAAGTTGACAGATTATTTAAACCGCTTTCAGTAGTATATAGCGAACTATTAGATGAATGGCAAAATAGATGGGAGGTATCTTGAAGGGACGTCATTTATATCAATATTTTCCTTGCGTGCGTGATCGTTTGACAAAGACTTGGCTAGATGTCGATTATTGCGTATCACAGTTCCTTACGGGCCATGGTAACTTTAAGTCTAAACTGTACTCTTTTAAGCTCGTTGATTCGCCTGCATGCCCATGTTCAACACCTAATTGCGAGTATGAACAGTCCGCGCATCATATACTTTGGGAGTGTAGTATTTGGCAAAATGAGCGTAAAATCATGTTTGATAATATGCAGATATCATCCGGAGTCGTATACTACATGGACCTAGTGGAGACTAGGATGAATTTCCGTGCTTTCCGGCGTTTTTGCCATACCTATTACTGGAATCAAGTATAACAGCTCACACAATAGGTCCCATTTAAATGTAATAATGAATTCCGTGGTGCTTTACAGCTGGCTTCTCCGGCTGTAAATGTCTTTTTGTGAGGTTATTTACCTCTTTAGTTCAATATTTTGTCACCCGCTTTGCACGGAGGGAAGTGGACATTATTTATTTCCAACTCCTCCTATTAATTTAACTTTCTGATTAATTTCGTTGCGGGTTAAAGACAAGTTAGACATTCCCGGAGACTCGCCGAGCTTCAATGCTTGGTGTCATTACTTTGCGTGCCACTGTTGATCCTGGCTTACAGGAGTTGCAGTGGCGGGTGTGAGGGCGGGACAGTCTCCTTTTTCATTTTTATGGCATTGGTCAAATTTTATTTGGCAGAAGAAAATATTGTTTCTCGGATCGTTGAGTGTGCATTCGAAACCTTTTTTGTCAGTGCTTTCTTAGAAAGATTTTCTTCCTTATAACCCGGAAATAATATTTTTTATTTCTATTAAATATATGCTTGGACTTAGAAGGAAAATACGCGTATGTAGACCAGCGTGTTGGACTATATATCCTAAACACTCCCAATCATACTTTCTATTCTAGATTATGTCCGTGTCCTGCATTGGGACGTATATTACAAGCAGAAAGAAATATAGAAATGATATATAATCGAATCTTATAAATCTAGGATGGCTTCGAAACAGTACTAAAACACACCAACACTATTATAATAATACTCTTAAACAGTTATCTTATCTTCCGAATAATATTTAACGCAATAAATCTAACACAACCAAACCCTGAGTTTACTTTTTGAGTAATACTACCGTAGTATTCACAGATACTTTGTTGCATCTGTATAAACACAAAGCCAGTTAAATTGCACCTTCATACTTTGCTTAAATTATCCAATATAGTTCAGAATATCCCAATATTCCACAGCTTATGGTCCGACTGTAGTGTCCAGCCTTTTGATTCGAACCTGAATGGTGACACAAAAATCTTTGTATAAATTTATCTGGTGGAATGAGTTGCAATACAATTTGGTTAAAATTAAAAATCCAAAATGGAACATATAAGGCGAAATGTGTGTGTCCTGGCAACTCTGCCTACCCCTTCTGCGAAAGAGGCGTGAGTTAATGTATGTACGTATGTAAAAACGCAAAAAACATATAATATTTAAGAATTATTCATGTATTATAAAACTGGACCGGTTCTGAAATAATCTTTATAAAATTTACATAAGAATTTTATTTAGAGTTATTAAGAATAATATATCAGCTCATGTATGTCAAATATATCTATCACTACCGAATACAATTTACCGTTTACTCTTTGAGTAAAACTCTCACAGTATCCACAGAGACTTTGTTGCATCTCTACAAACACAATGCCCGTTAAATTGCGCCTTCACGCTTCGCTCAAAGGACCCAAAATGGCTCGGGTATATCCCAATAATATACAGCTTATGGTCCGACTGAGGTGTCCAAGTTTCAGATTCGAGCTTAAATGGTCAACACAAAGCTTTATACGGTTAGCTTGTACAGTGACTTGTATTTATTTACTTTGTTTGGGTAGTGCAGGAGACTTGTAACACAATATTATGATTGTGATGTTAATGTGGTCAAAAATAGTAAACCTTTTGGTTTAACTATAGGTGGTTATTATGAAGCTTTGGTTATGTAAATTAAGTAGAATTGCAGTAAATTGCATTACAGTGAGGTTATGTTTTTACTTACATTAGTAAGGTGCGTCGGGATGGCACTGTAATAGTAGTGTTTAAAGCGTCAGAACGTAAACTCATATAAAATATAGGAGTTTAAGTTATGACACTTTCCATCCTTGTATGACGGTGGTACGCTAAGTGTGGGGATACTCGAAGTTAATGAAAGTAAAAATGAAACCAAATCGGCGATAAAATCCTTAATATTCGTTTTGTTTTAATTTAAGGCCTCTTTAAACAATACGCTACGAATCTCACGGTGGCTTAATTTCGGCGCTTATTACCTGATATAGCCTTTCAATACATCGAGATAAGGTCAAGAATTGTTAAGAACGTAAATCTCGTATAACTACTTGAGCACACGAAAACAATTTGCTAAATTCCGAGTCGTCAATCATTCGATAATGTAATCTGAATAATGCATGTAAATCAGTTTTTTCAATTTAATAAAGTATGCAGAAGTGAATACGGTCCATCCATCACGCTGATGGGTTGTTTTGGACCGGGTGTAAATATTATCCGGCGTACCGCGTGCATTTCAATAATAAATTGATTTCGATATTGATAAGACAAGTTTAATGTAGATGTTTTGCTTTATATTGATTGGCGAAGATAGATTGCGTTCATGTTTTATTATAATTTAACATATTTATTTGTATTATAAAAGAATTTGTGAAGGAAATCTACAATGAAGACCATAGATATGTTTTATGGATTGTCCTAACCTGCAGATTGTCTCTTGACTCTCGATATCATTTTTTTCTATTCAATAACATCAAATTAAATCAAATACAATTAAACCATCATAATTTGACCACAGAAACATCACACACTATTGAAATATCTTGTTTTCAAAATATTTTCATAATATTATTAGTACCTATTGAACATTTTCCTCCTTGGGGGAAGCCTATGTTCAGCAGTGGACTTCCTGTGGCTGAAAAGACAGAGATTAGAATTATAAATAGAGGCAGTAATCCTTAGATAAAACCATACTCTAATTGAATAACCAAAAATGCAAATTGACCCGTATACAGTTAAACAATACGTACGTATTTTTCGTCGCCAGTGCCAGCAGGCCTTACCGCGGATACTCGTCGTTGGCACGGCGCCCGCGCCCGCGATTGCATTTCAACCGGGTTCAATTCCGCCGCCTGCGATATAGCCAACGCGCGGTGTTGATGCCGTATGTGGAGTGGGTAATTTATACTGGAGCTGTTTTGTTGAAACTATTTTAAAATTTTATAATGATACTTCTAAAAGTAATAGTAATATTAGTAAGTCTTTAAATCACAGTAATTGACTTATCTTATGTCATAAGTGTCAGAAAATATGGAAAACTTATTGATCGCGTGTTAATTACTTTAATTTAACAAAAATCTGTCTCAATGCGAGAATGTAACCCCTGCACCTGAGTAAAAGCAACGCGAAAATTCTTGTATGAATACTAGTGTATTGATTACCAGTAACTTAATTATTATTCTGTATCAACATAACATTAGTATATTATGTTTCCAACCTAAATAACAAACCCGTCTTTGTTCTCCTTCTTTTAAGCTTTTACACAAAACACACTTGAAAATGCACTTTAATTTAAATTTTAATACGAAATCCGCCCTGCACAAGCGTAATCGAGGAGCAGCCAACAAAAAGCCAGCGACACGCGATCCATGTCAAAACACATTAACTTGTATGGACATAGACAACGAGACAGAGACAAGACCCGCCTGTGTGGACGGACTCTGCCAAATGACTCGCGGCGGACTCACGTGCACTCACTCGCACAAGCTGGCAACTTTACATATTGTGTCATTTGTGACCTAGTTTTGTTTGTATTGGATATTAATGAAATGAACATTTGTGTTATCATCTTTTGTAGTCGTTTTGATTGGTAATTTAATTTTAAATTTGTGGAATAAATGTAGGTAAAACTGTGTGATGAATTGTTGTTACTGCTCTATAAGCAAAGTGAATTATTTTATACAATTAATATCATCATCCATCCATCCATCCATCAGCCAAAGGAAGTCCACTGCTGAACATAGGCCTCTCCCAATGATTTCCACAGAGACCTGTTGGAGGCAACCTGCATCCAGCGACGTCCCGCGACCTTTACCAAGTCATCGGACCATCTTGTGGGTGGACGTCCCACGCTGAACGTGAACGTGTTCGTTCGATGTACGCAACTTCTTTTTGTCTACAAGGCGATATCCCGGCCGGTGCCTGGGTCCGCCTTCCAGCTAATACTCCTACATTTCACCCGATCTTCAGTATCCTCAATAGAAAGGCCATTGATCATCAGTCAGCGCTTTTTTAGTCTACCCCTCGGTTGAGGTCCGGGAGTATTTAGATGTAGGTACACATAAACATACATACGCGACTGTCTCAAAATTAATTATTAATCAAGTCATAACAAGCAATTGTATGTCGCTAGTCAATACGCCAAAGTTCACTTTAGTCACTTTACTAGCCCAGTTATATAAACATACACAACAATACGCCCTTAAGAACACCAATACATCCAAGATTCAATATCCTCCCCAATCGAACACAAATTCGGTAACCTTATTACCGGATGAAACGCCGTGCGCTCCGACAATAGGCGACATCTGTACCGACTGTCGATAGAGTGTAGTCTAGACAAGTGTGGGGTGCTACTACGAACAACGATATTCGATATATCGTGCGATTTCGCGTGTCAAAACCTACTTCTATTGTGTTCTTTTTTATTTTATTTACATAATAAACAAAAAACAGGTTACAATCTTGTAAGCATGCAATGCAATAACATGTGTTCCAAAAAGTACTTAACAAGTAAAGCTACACACTTCAAAGTTAAATAAGGTAATCGATAAATAGGCTAACAAGTAACGTTAAATAAACAATAGGATTATGTGCGGTTTATGTTTTTCTGCTAATATCGACTGTTGAACGACTAAACAGACAATTGTCGCATAGAAAATATTCATCGACATCAAAAAAATGAAGTCACTAAGAGTAGATTACACTACATAAAATAGCACGATAAATCGAACATCGTGTTTCTTAGTAGCCCTGCTGTCTAGTCTGTGTCTGTGTCTGTGTCTGGAGAGCGCGAGAAACTCTCAGCGACACTCGAGTCCTGTCGAGTCGGATCGTCACTCGATACGTGCTCGACGCGACACCGAGACACACCGGTCTTGGAAAACTACGGACGAAATTGTACCTTGTTTGTGATTTTGATTATTGAAAAAAGTTGTAGAGCCTTTACGTAGAAACTATAGTTGCCTTAATTGGCATATTCTTAGACTCATCTAAAATGTCTTGATATGCTTGCGTATCGCTCTGTGAATGACATTGACAAGAACACCATAGCTAGTGGTAGAGTTCGTCCACCCGGAAATGATATGCCGTCAAAGAACCTCCTTAAAGTATGGGGAAAACCTCCAATAGCGACCCATTCAAGTGTGTCATCTACGGGGTTAAGTCTGTGTAGTTATAGGCATGTCAGGATTAATTAAACCGGCATAAATATATCGACTTTCAACACATAATCATCTCTCGTCGATTAGATAGGTACTTCATTTAGATTGCATAGTACTGAACATCACGTACATTGAAGTTACTTTATGAGTGAAAAATAATTATAGAAATTCATAAATTTTGCATTTTGCACTTTGCTAGACCCCAGAATTCGAACATGAGACCTCAACGTTGTAACCGTAGTACAACTACGCCACCGAGATAGCCAAAGAGTAAAAAATAATTCTGTTATATCCTTCGATCAAATATACACTAGATACACAGTTCCCTGTAAAAGTTCTGTTAAAAAGTGGCACCGATGCAGACATGAAAAAAAGTAAACAAAAAGATCACATATTCCAAATACATTAACACAAATTCCACCTTATTCCTGGAGCTTAAAGTAGCTTTTCACATAATATTGTCTAAAGTTCTGCGACGTTTTAGAAGCAACTGTCGGTGCGTGACTGAAGGCAAAAGAGTGCTTAAGGCACTCTTTTTTGGTGCCATTTTCTAAGCGCTCATGTTGTATCTAGTGTATATTTGATCGAAGGTTTTATCCATAAATGAGCCTGTGTCGAAACACTAGTAAACGACTCAACCTACCTATACTTGTGGATATAATTCACTGATGCAGATTGTGCAGATTCACTGGTGGTAGGTCTCTCATATGTGAGAGGCCATCTGGGTAGGTACCACCGCAATGTCTATTTCTCCCGTGAAACAACACTGCTTAAATGCACTGTTGTGTTTCGGATTGAAGGACATTGTAGCCAGAGTAACTACTGGACATATTGAGACTTAACATCTTGTGTCTCAGGATGGCGAGCGCAGTGGAATGCCAAGCATTGCTTTGTAATTCAAGGTGTTGTTTGGTTTTGCTACTGTTCATGAGCGGTCGCATCGCTTACCATCAGGCGAACGGCATGCTCATCTCGCCATTCAATGCAATAAAAAAAATAAAAAAAAACCCCAGGAGTCTGAGGCAATTCATCAATTCGCCCGACACGAGTACACGTGCATCAGAGCAGATTTACGACTCATAAACCCACGGCAGGTACTTACTTAAACGTTTTACAGTTATTGCCCGGTGTAACTTAGTTACTGAAATTCTGTAACTGTAATTTTTTCGAGTGCCGTCTCGTGGATAATTCGATTTGTGAGGTCTCTCCTCCAATGTCAAATGTCAAATTGTCTAGAGTGCAGTACGTTCGTGTTTGTTTTTAATAGTTTATTGAACATTGACGTATGAGAGCTATTAAAGTGATATTTGTTTTCTTTTATTTTCCAAACTATGTATAAATGAGTAAATGTATCTACTCATATACATATATTTCTTATAAACAGGTAAGATTTTATTATTTGCATGGAATAGGCTTGGTAACTTCTGAATCGATTTGAAAAATCTTTCATGATCAGAATTCTACATTGTCCCTAATGAACATAGACGATAAAATATTTCATTAATAAAAGTGTATCTGCATCGGCCGAGCCGCTGGCTTTATTAATTATGTTTATATTTAACATTTTATTTTCATTTGCACATTTAAACTTTTATTTTCGTTTCCTCTATAATTTAAATTATAATGAAATGCGAAAATGCTTTCATAATTCAGTCATAAAGTTGAATTAAGTATGAGACAGATGTCTTAGCGCGTTATAGCTGCCTTCCCCCCCCCCTACTTCTCCCCCTACCCCTTAGTCAAATTATTCAAATGCAACTGTTATAATAATACGAAAATGTTTCTGGTTGTTTGTTACCCATGTGTTGTATTATTTAAGTGTTATATTTCTATATGTTTTATGATTTGCATTTTTGAAATATGACATGGCTTTACAGTGGCTTATAAATTGTTTTAACAGTTTAGTAGTGAGGCCTTAAATATATCAGTATGATAAAAATTCTCGCGCTACTGCATTCGACTAATATTTTATAAAAGTACAGTAATGATCTACAACTTTAACCAGGTTTTCTGTTCACCGCGATGGCACGCGTCGGATATTTGGCACACCTGGGTGTTTGTGTGATCTAAAAGTCTCTCGTAGCTCCTCATACCCACGACCACAAACAAATACTTGTGGATCACACAAATATTTGTCTCAGTGTGGGAATCGAACACGCGGCCTTATGTTTCACACCCAGAACTCGAGCTGACCTTAATTTTAAATCAGTACATTATTTAAAATAATGTGAAATAAAGAATATTATTCTTTTTATTTCAACAAGCAAACGTAAATGAAATCTTATCAAAAGTAATAACCGAGAAGTAATTAACGTTGAGGAGACTTTCACAAAAGAATCAAGTGACATTTTCCTTTTATCTGCTCTATGTAGGGCGTAAAATAAAAGTTTTTAATTCATTTCTATAAATTACCATTTCCTTTCTACGTTTTTCCAATAGAAAATGAACTGAGAAAACACAGTTGGCACATTTTCCTGCTCGTCCTATAGCCAATGTTCCGAGATAAAACTGTAAAAATATTGCATACACTTTCTCTTTATACAGTATTGAAAATATCGGCTTCGTATTTATAAGAAATTTAAATGAAATTTGCTTGTATTTTATTTGGTTACTTTGTGTTAAATTATTTCCGATCCTCGACGTTTATTAAAACAGTGTTTGAACGATTGAGAAAAAACTGCAAGATATTTTTCTGAGCATGCTTTTAATCTTTGATATCAAAAGAAAATTTCCCAAGAAAATAAACGAATGATGCCTTCATCACTACATAGTATAAAACAAAGTCGCTTTTTCTGTTCCTATTTCCCCTTGTTTGCTTAAATCTTTAAAACTACGCAACGGATTTTGATGCGGTTTTTTTAATAGATAGAGTGATTCAATAGAAAGGTTTATATGTATAATAATATCCATTAAATAGTGGAGAAATAGTGTTATTTTTTTTGAGGTTTCTAATGTGATGTCGGTAATTATCAATATTTTTCCGCTTACATTGCAAACGCAGGGCTGAACCCTACGAGATTTATCAAAATAATGTACTACATATTTGTACACATTGAAAAGCTCTACAGAAAACTCCGCGATGGTATATGTCTATCTCTTATGGATATCCCACAACAACATTTTTCTGTCATTTACTTTTTACGACAAATAATGGCTAATTTTCGAAGCGATTTTAACCAATACAGCATTATTCCTTATCCAATTAAATAGCTTAAATACATTGTTGATTTAATATAGATCTATGTGGTCCTTTACAGCACAAGATTTAAATGAATATTTTCGAAGATATTACAGATTTAAAATTGCGGGATGTAGCGCTGGCGGCGGCAGCGTGCCTATATACTATATAAGAATGTTTATATGTATAATAATAATAGGTACATATTATTGTACAAAAATCTATTTGTACCCGGGCGAAGCTGGGCCGGGCCGCTAGTAACCAATAAAGACGAGAGTACTAAACCGTAGTTTTTAAGAGCGTTTATACCCTGCACGCGCTTTTTGGCTTAAAAACAGGACTTTTCAAATGAGTTAATAGCCACCAATAAACAATTTAAAGGAAAAATAATTATTACTAATTTTAGAAAAGGTTGTCATCTAGGGATTTTGGTGGAAAACATTATAGATTGATGGATAATTTGTGAGTACTATACGGATTACTGAACATAAGTTTCGTTATTTAGGCTTTAAATGGCAATTTAGAAGCTTAAGATATCCGAAACCACTAAATATAAGATGAAAATAAAAATATTATCAGACTAATAAGACCCTTATGGAGGGATTTTGCTGAGAAAAATAATCTTTTTGTGTTTAGTTCCTGAAAAATAAAAATTTAAACAATGCGAAATTATTCAGAAACTCTCGTCAAGAACATATTTTTTTTCACCAACTTATCGTACATATTTTTTTATAGCAATTGCATATTACAATAGAAGAACATCTTATCAATAAATTATCATTTTTATATTTCAACAAAATTAGTTTTCATGTTTTCTACAAATATTTTAAAAACCACTATAAAACACGCTGTCCGACGTGGATCAAATCAGACCGCCGCAAGGCCTTCTAGAGGGAGGACGTATCGCTCGTCGCTCCGGCCTGGCTGCAGTCGATTATGCCGCGCGTAGTAAAAATAGCCACGCGCGGAATGCGATTACCACATCTTAGTACTTTGGTAGAAAAATATTTAATTATTTTTATTACCTACAATGATTTTGTAGTGCGTATAAATTATGTTTCAGGTAATATAATGGGATGTAATTCCGAGGCTAAATTATGTTATGTCTTGTAATATAAAATTAAATATATTTCGTAATTGTAAGGGGTTGTAAGGCCCCTAACACTATTTATGTGTTCGAACACGAAATGATTAATAAAACGTCCGTAGTGTATACTGATTGAAAACTGATTTGAATGCAACTTAACAATGTAATAATAACGAAAATATGATTAGTATCCAAAATTTGTATTATTCTTTGCTTGCACAGTAATATTTGTCTACTTATAATGCAAATAAAATATTTTTATGATATTATATTACAGTTACATTTCAATTGAATATTTGAAGCGCACGGATCAGCAGCGGAGCAGTTGTTTGAGCCGATTGTATAGCGAGCCGACGTGGCAGCTCTACGCACACAGCTTTGGTCGCTTATGTGTGCGTGAAATTAACGAAGAAATACCTATAGTTGACTTTGCGCGCAAGGTGTATACGCTCTTAAAACTAAGAACTGCTTCGTAGTTTGTTATACGTACTACGACGTAGGAAGCGTAGCAGAAAGCGTAGCGCCGCATTTACGTTGTAGCACACTTTCTTACGATGTTTTGTGAAATGAAGTATTTATACATGGAAAAGCTGAGTCGCATTTTTTGATAGAATAACGTTTGTTGGAAACATATTTCTATTTTTTTTTACTTCCTTATTTAACATACAGTATTAAATTTGTCATGGAAATAAAAACATTAAAATGCTACTATACAAGATTTTTTGGGTCCGTTTTTCTATTACTTAATACTATAATAATAATACCAAAGTAAAAACGGCTATATTAATAATAACCGCTCGTTAATACAGGGTACCTCAGACAACAAAAAAATACAAAACCCCTAATGAACCCTTTTAAGTACATTCACATTAAAAAATATCTCGCCACAAAAATTTCGCAATGGGTGCTATTTAAAAAAACCTTCAAATTTCACAATGAGCTGGCGAAATACACATTACACGAGACGGCTGCTAACGAGGCAGTGCGGCTTCGGAATGGTCCGAGCGAAAGTCGCCGACTTTATCTCTGAGCGGCTTTACAATGGGCCAATCGGTTCCGAAACTATTCATCGCGTTATCAGCGCCCGCGGTACCTGTAAATAATACAAGTGTTCGTTTGTCTTGAGGGGAAATGTCAGAGGTACGACAGTGGAGTGATAACAGTAATGAGCCCGTCAAAGAATAGAAGGAAATTCAAAGCTTTTTTGATATCAGAATTTATTGAGTGAGATAAGTTTATTTTTATTTTTGTCGTATGAAAAGGTGTGGTATACGTTTTATGTCAGTCACGTATTAACGAATTCATTTCTTTTATATTAGTGGAAGAAAAAATAAATTGTCTTAAATGTTACAACTTATTTTTATTAAAGGTTTTTATTAGTTTATTATGTAATTCGTTTTTATTATTTCTTATAAAGTATACCATAAATTAAAGCTGTGATTTATTATTCACTTAATACTCTTCTATGATATAGGCTATTTAAATTTATGGCATTTAATAGATAATATTGAAGACTAATTCATACTTGGAATGAAGAATTTTCAAATTTAGAAATTAAATCACATAATTGGCCATCTGAGTGTTTGTAGTCTTGCGTTGACCTGACACCGGCGCATTCTCACCACTGAACACTCGTATCATTTTCCAGTTGACACCAAACCCACTCGGGCCGTCACCTATTAATGGCGCAAATGAGTTTGCAAATTGCCCCGCGTCGCGGCGGCCGGCCGGAGGTCTAATTGTCGCGCTCCCACCGCTTTTGTCTCGCCCTCCCTTCCTTATTTTTGTGTATTTTTTTTACGCCAAGATAGCTCTTCATTATTTAGTGGATGGGGATAAATTCGCGGGCTCGCCTCGCTCCAAATTAATAATAAAGTGGCGACGACCGGCGGCGATTTATCGCTCTACTATGAACGATAAATTTATATAAATAAACGAGATAAGCGGCGTGTAGACGGTGGTCGCGGTGGTGGTAGTAGGAGGCGGAGAGGGGGGGGGGGGGGGTGCTTTGTCTGCAAGAGGCTTAATGAGCGAAATAATGAGCCGTTGCACAACGCTTTAGTAATGCTAATTCCGTGTTCGGCAAATTTAATGTATTTTATTTGATATCAATTCAATTCCGTTTATCGGTTCCATCTGTTTCCTTCAAACGAAATTAGCTCATATAGTTCAAGTTACCTAGTTATATATTTTTTCTTTCTTTTATATTCTTCTAGTTTACAAAGATCCCTTTGTAAAAGTTTTCATATTATATTTAGATATAACAATTTACATAAACTCGCAACTTGGATGTAATAGTCTTTGTAAATAATTTTATCTCACTAAATGAACCTATAACCTTTAAACACAATATCCCTTTGTCTTACCTGAGCGCAGACTTTCCACGTGCGTTCCTTCCGCGCCACGTTTACATTTTCAAAGGTCAGCCTTTAAAAATGTAATACAACCGAAGCGGGCGATATTTTAAGCATAAAAAATCAAAATACACGGCGAGCGGCGAGAGCTGCCGAGAACTAAGCCACTCAGGCTTATAACACGAGAGTACAGCCACGCTTTTTGAAGCTAAAATATTTTCTTTTAATATGGAATAATTTAGGTATCGGTATGTGTATACAGTCAACTATGTTAGAAGTGGATTCAAATGCATGAAAGGTTTATGCAAATTTTAAACCAAATATAGAATTTACATTTGTTGATGGTTATTGATGACAAATAGTTGACATATTTAGTTTGCTTTTTTAACTTGAAGTACTGATGGTAGATCTCTCATATGTGAGAGTCTGCCTGGGTGGGTACCACCGAAAAACAAACAGCAGATTAGTGCACAGTTGTGTCTCGGATTGAAGAACATTGTAGGCAGAGTAATATTGAGTCTTAACATCTTATGTCTCAGGATGGCGAGCGCAGTGGAATGCCAAGCATTGCTTGGAATTTAAGGCGTTGCTTGGTTTCGCAACTGTTCATGAGTGGTCGCATCTCTTATCATCAGGTGAACGGCATGTTCGTCTCGTCATTCACTGCAATAAAAAAACTCCATTTGAAAGTGATTATCTCTATCTTTTATCTTTACCCTGTCTAGACTTTATGGAGTGCAATGTTTGTTATACCATAATAACACATCACATTTGATATTCCAAGTCCCTATTATCGCATCGCATAGCTTCGTCACATGAGGCCGCACTGGTTCGTGGGTATGTGGTTGAAAATGTTAAAGTGTATCTCCACGGAGACTGACGCTCGGTGTGAGCGCGATTTCTTCCCATTTGCATAATGTATGGGTGTTTTAATTGTTTAACCAACACCGCCCGCGTCGGAGCTGCTTTGTTAAAACTAGCATTTATCAACGTTGTATGTTGCTAATGTGCAAGTTTTAGTTGCTCGGTGTATTTGTTTTTTGACGTGACAACGTCTTAAATTAGGTTGCGGCTGGGAGTCACTTATGAAAAAGTGTAACGCCCGGTAACGTAACGGTGCGCGCGCAGCACTAGAGAATTATTTTTCAGTTTCACCCACTTTTACCAAAATTGTCCCATAGCCCCCCCCCCTGCCTTCCCCCACCCTTATTCCGAAATAGTGCCTATTAGCCTCCCCACGAAACCTCCCCCCCCCCCCCCCCTCCCCTACCCCCACCCCGAAAATTTACCTCACCCCCCCCAATCCTATCTCGGCCAACATAGGTCGTAGACCCACCGAGTTTGGTATCCTCGGAACCGTCTTGGTGAGGGCTACAAATTGACCCCGCCAGAAATCCCAAATTACGCAAAAAATTACCCCCCCCAAAAAAAATATTTTACCTCCAAAAATTAATTTAAGTTAGCCTCCCCACGAAACCTTCCTCCCCCCCCCCCCCCCTCCCTTACCCCCACCCCGAAAATTTACCTCACCCCCCCCCAATCCTATCTCGGCCAATATAGATCGTAGACCCACCGAGTTTGGTATCTTTGGAACCGGCTCGGTGAGCTCTACAGATTGGCCCCAACCAAATCCCCAAATTCCTCCCTCTCTCCCCTAAAATATTTGTCCAGGCATAACTCCGTCATTTCTTAAAGTAAACCCCCCGTGTTTGGAGTCAGAGGAATCGTCTTGACGAGCTCGACAATCGAGAGCAGGCAAAATACGATTTTTCTTATTGACGTGACAACGTCTTAAATTAGGTTGCGGCTGGGAGTCACTTATGAAAAAGTGTAACGCCCGGTAACGTAACGGTGCGCGCGCAGCACTAGAGAATTAGGCGCATTGAATCGGCGCATGCTTGTGTCTCTGTCTTTGTCTTTCTCGAACGTTCTTGGCGTTGGAAAAACAAGAAAGCGTCACAATACAAGTTCACACGTGTGGTTAAAGTATCGTCAGCTGTGTCTGTAGTGAAAATATGGAGTGCTTAGATTCGTCATTACATGTACAATGTTTTAGTAAACAAAATATATTTCTATAGTTAAAATTTGTGCAATTCTTATTTTCATTCAATTCCTTGTTCCTATTGTGCAATTTAATTATATTCATATCAATAAATATTCTACCGAGAAAAAGACGTTGTCACGTAAAATCTTCGCCCGTAAAACCGACTTTACAGGCAACCATTTTTTTTTTGTTTTGTTTGTCGTTTGGTTCCGTACTGTTAGTTTGCCATTAAGTACGAGGCGTGGTCAACTGAGACCTGATAGTTAATTAAAAAGGAAGCTCGTTCCAAGCATACCGATTGATCTCATGTGATAAACTTGTAAAAATTGCACTTAATTCAACAAGCAAGAATAATATCTATGAAGAAATATTCTGAGATATTATTATTATCTTGGTGATTCCTGGTCAAAATCATCGATAAAGTAGCCTCCACAATCTCCCGTGGCTATAGTCTGTAATATCTAATCCAGCTCGTGACAGCTGGACAATTATTGAGCGTGTGTCAGAGCCACAGATCACTCCCAATAGATACCTAATGCAAGGCAGCGGTTGCGCCCAACACATATAAGCTATCAGATAGATATAAACCGATGCCAAATGTCGCGTCATCAGTGTCGTCCAAGTAGTGAACCCGCACATGTCGTCGCACGTTAGCGAAAATTACATGTTGGGAACATAATATTACAGTTTAAAATGATTTGTTCAATAAAATGGTGTGCAAAAAACTCAAAATAATAAAGTATCTTAAAAAACGCAATAAGTTTTCATCGATAACTAATATTCTTTAAATTAATTTGGTCCCGAGCGAGCTCAATTTATACTGATTAATGTATCAATGTCAAACAGTCGATTTCGGATGGGGAATCAGCCGTCTCTTTTTCGCATAGCAATAACCGTAATAAGCCATCTTTTTCTGGCGACATCACGCGTTCTTCTAGTGTTTGACGCATGTTTATAATATAGTTCCCAGAAATATTGATATTGTAAAACAATAATGTAAATTCATCATCATCATCATCATCATATCAGCCACAGGAAGTCCACTGCTGAACATAGGCCTCCCCCAATGATCTCCACAATGACCTGTTGGAAGCGGCCTGCAATAATGTAAATTAATTTTATTAAATGACAATGTCACAAAATATATATTGATTTAAATAAAAATTGCAAATTACCATAATTACGTTATTTTATGTAATTTGAAATAGTTAAATTCGTTAACAAGGTACTTTTACAATATTATTTTATTTATTTTTATGTTTGGCGTAATTAAATTTCCTTTTTTCCCTCTAGTTGTCTACGTTTTCAAATATAATGGGAGGGTATTTATCATAAGTTTAAGTATACTAAGTTTATTGAGAATCAGTAGCACAAGCTATTGCACTAATTTTAATATACGTTATATATATCGTCTCAAAAACATTCATAGTTCGTCAAGTGGGTTTCACCGTCACTTGTCGACATTACATTTACTACAGCCGCCGCGCCGTCAGAATTCAAGAAACGGAATAAGTTATTGTAGCCCTTTAGGGCGTGAGGTTTAGTTATTTACTATTTCATATTTTTATCTGATCTTTTATATCAACACTTAGGCTCAATTGCACAAACTAACTTTGCCAATACCTTTGCCCTTGAAACTGTCAATTCCATACATTCGCAAGGTCAAATACATCTCAAATGTATGGCGATGACATTTTCATAGGCAAAGGTATTGGCAAAGTTACTTGGTGCAACTGAGCCTTAATTTGGGTATTTCGCCATTATGGTATACAAAAATACACAGTGAATAATAGAAATAAAACCGTTACATACAAAAGTATAAATCTTAATCCTATTTTATTCGTAGTTAGTGGTTGCCGGTTGGTATAATTTATCAGATCAAGCCGGTGAAAAAATATTATCAAACATTTAACAAGGAGGTAATTAAGTTATAGAAGCGATCATAACACATGAACTTACTGGCAAATCGAACTATCGATACATTTTTTTATTTATCGACTTACGCCTCATCTCTCCAGTGAAGTCCACGTGACCGCGCTGCAACCCGCCCACCCCCCGCGCAGTTCCCTTCGTTGGCGTTTTCGGTTCAAAACAAAACTATCGTAATGCGGTATCTATTGGAAGTGAGCTGTGGTCAGAGCAGACATGTGTCGGGACTCACCCTTAACGATCCGGTGTAATCCGGAGCAGACACGTCATAACTGGACGTGTGTGGACTGAAGTCGTGCTCTGACGTCATGTTGCAGATTAAAATAATATTTCTGTGTAGCTACAAACGAACTGCATTCGCATCATTTAATATTATCTATTAAGACTTCTGTCTAATGGATAGTGTTTAAGGAGTAGTTACTTCATATTCTTGTAGTAAGAACGGTTGGACATGATAACTTCAGAATTCGTTCATTTCATTTGCCTGTGATTATTCCCAATACCTACGTACATGCGTTATACACTAGATATGAGATGTATACCTGAGTTCTAAGCCCACATCCACCTCAAATCCACCTCAAGAACTCATTGCTCTCAACTACTTTACAATTATTCTCGTATGAGCCCTCATACTCACTACTGCCATTTGTTCTCTCAAAATACCTCCACACGGTCCATATAATAGAAGAAAAATGCCGATATATCCAAGCGTACGTACAAGCTGCAGCTATAAATTCCAGCCAGTAAATAAATTCTAGGTTAACTGACGTCCGCGCCGCTCGCCATGATTGACCGCGCGCTTCAAGCGCTGCAGCGCTGCGCAGCACGGCCAGCGCCACATTCCCAGACGCCTCGCCAATAGCTCTGGGACGAAGTATTAAATGCCTGGCATTTTTCATATAGATGGGACTTTTAAGCTTGTGTGAAATTTAAGGAGCAGTTGTTATTGTTTTGTCAATAAGATTTTTTGTTAGTGCAGGCATAATATGTTCAGTCGTGGATTTTCTTTTACTGAAGAATAAAACGATTTTTTATAGTATTTTGAGGTCATAAGCAGTTCACAACCGCGAGCTTCAGCGCTGCAGCGCTGCGCAGCGCGGCCAGCGCCACATTCCCAGACGCCTCGCCAATTGCTCCGGGACGAAGTATTAAATGCCCGGCATTTTTCATATAGATGGGACTTTTCAGCTAGTGGGAAATTTAAAGAGCATTTGTCTTATGTTTTTGTCAATACATATTTGTATAAGTAGAGACTTATATTAAGCAATGGTATTTTTGTGTCTGTTAAAATAAAATAGGATTTTGTATGGTACCTATACTAATATAAACGGTTTGTTACCGAGCGCGCTGCATCGCTGCACGGCACGATCGTCGCCTCATTCTCAGACACCTAGCGGGTTTCGATGCGGGTTGAAATATTTAATGCTCGATATTTTTAAGAGCTCTCGGAAGAGTTGGTTGGGAGTTTTAGCTCGAGAGAAATTTAATGTGAAATAGAGTTATTACTTTTAGAGTGTTTTTCTATTTTACTTATTTTTTTAAATAACAATAGTAGTGTAAAAAACAGATATAAATGGCTATGAATGGTTAGCATTACGTAAACTCTGTGTATACGATGACTGCGTCAAATACACGTGTTTTATTTGTACAGACCGTACTGCCGCTAGCAGTTATCACGCGCTAGCCGTATTCATTATCTGCATGATATCACCGAACCGCACGGGTGAATAACTCATGATTTTAGTACCGCAGCCACTGTGCTAAATAACACGATCACGACAAATCCAATTACACCTTTGACATTAAAATCTAACAAAATCCACCTTTAAAAACACTTAAAACAACAAATTCAATAAAGAAAAATATTCCCAATTTCACGAGTTTCCCCCTTTGTACAACTTGAAAATACTTTATTGAAACAATTTTCATTCGAAATTATAAAACGTTTGAACTAAAAAGGGACAACAATAAAAGCGGCGCGGGTCGACGGCAATCGTAAAATTCTATCTGGAAATATCTGAAGGAATTACTTGGGACCGAAATTAATGAGTACTTCCACTGCGGGGTGAATGGGGACTCGCGGGCGTCCAACACCCGGCGACTTCGCTGAGAATGGGACACCTAATTACTGGACGATAATTAGCGTCATTAGCGAAAATGTTATGGACAATATGACTATAGTTTTCAAAGTAAGTGTGAGGGTTGAAGGACTAAATATGTTGTGAAAAATTATCGCTTCAACGTCACGTTTTCTGGACTAAATATGTTACTTTATATTTTTTTCTGTAACATCTTTAAGGCTACCTTCCCACGGCATCCAGTTTTGCGGTAACGGTTTATTTACGGAATCCTGCAAAAACCACTACTGTGTTCACACACAGTAATTTGCATCCAGTTTTTTGCGGTAGGGCAACGAGCGGTGTAAAAAACAGTATGCAGGAAGCTGGTGGGAATATTGCCATTAAACTATACGTATAATTAAACTGGATCCTGCATTTTACTGGACATTGTCATTCTGTTTGTAGTGGCAAAACCGAATGTTAAATTCGGACGGATCGGTTTTTCGCTGGATACTGTGAACAGAATAATCGTGTGAATGCTAGTATTGCAGCACGTACACTACTAAACGGGATCCTGCAAAAAATGGTATGTTGCCGTGTGAAAGTAGCGTAACTTACATCATCCCACTGCAAAGGTCTCCCCCTCCTGCTCCACAGTTAATTTAGGAAAGAATATATAGAGGTACATCTGCCTACCCCTCCGGGTGAAGACATGAATTTACCCAAACCTCAGTAACTCAAGCAATAGACCAAGTTATTCTGTTATTATTTTACTTTATTGGCGTAAAATTTATTGCATTTCAACCGGCTGTTACCACACTGCCACGATTTTCAGTAACAGAAATATTTGGCCTATTATTTTTTCTACCGACCGCGTGCAGACGTCAACCCTTTCGGGAAAGAATTATATTTTACTTCCTTCCCCAATTACGCCATTAACCTTTTTTATAGTCACCCTCCAAATCTACTACTGAGCCACCGTATTCTTGATAGTTCGAAAACGGAATAATTGTTTTAATATACAGGGTATATCAAGACTGCTACCGAAAATGGAGAGGGTGGTAGTTTTAATGATTAAAAAACGCGTTTTTTTTTGTAATGTTTAAAATATAATCGTGTTTGGGTGGTAAATCGACACCGATGACGAATCCTTTAACCACTTCGCTACTTCTATTTAAACCGAACTCTCTTTGAAATAATGTTTTTAGAAAGTGTTTTCACAAACACTAAAAACATTCATCGTAACAAGTCACAAGCACTATAAGACTTATTTATTTATATTATTCTTTGCTGCACACAAAAAAATAACAAAAGGCATACAATATTTTACAAATAAAATGAAAGAGTACAGTAGTTAGTGGTCTTATCGCTCTATGCGATTTCTTACAGACAACCTTTGGATGGATATAAGAAAAGGAAAAGAATAGAGGGCAGTATAGAATTTAAAGAAAACAAGCTCTTATAATGGAATAGATAAACAAATTATTTATAGTGAATATATACACAATATATGATACATAATTAAATAATATACTTAATATATGTATACATATATAAATATTTCTATAGATAAACATACATTACATAAAAATACATTACATTTATTTATTACACTTTATTGCACAAAACTAAAAGAGAATAATACACAATAAAACTTAACCTATATTTACAATACAATTGGCGATGTTATCGCTGTCGGCGATATTTTCCAGACAACTTTTTGATGGACTGGAGTATTTTTTTTAATAGCCTATACTGTGGTCGATTCTTGGGCAAAGGCCTCTCCTTTGTTCCTCCTGTTGTTATTTAGTGGAGTGAATGGGTGAAAGCAAATCATTCGCGCAATAATAAAAAAATCGTTCGAGACACTCGTCAGAATACAAGTATTTACCACATACCTATTAAAAGATAATATACCTAAATAAATGGCGTCTAAACTCACAACTGGCCCGTTTCGACTGGTATCTCCATACAAACATACCACTCAACACGCAAAAACAGCCATGCTCGATGGCACTCAAGCGGCACCGATCGAGTGCTCATATCGCTCCCGACCTGCCCATGATTGCTGCTTTTTGCGCTTTTTACGCTCACGTTGGCGCTCACAATTAGCAATTGTTTTCGCAATTTATTTGTGCTCTTTTTAGGGTCCCGTACATGGATAAGAAAAATAATATTATTGTTATGCGTTATAGAGTGTTTTGTGCGTCCGTCTGTCTGTATGTTTCTGTTTATCAAGAAACCGAACAACTATGGTTATAATAAAATAAAATTTACAGTAATTCAACCTTGCAAATCTATACCATAACCCGATATTTTATGGTACGAAATCCTAAATTCCAGCATCAAACTCGCACTTGGCCATTTTTTATATTTTTAGACAGAAGGAATCATTAATCGCGCGCTTTTTGTTTTGGTGTGTGGTATCAGCGGAGCGAGCTCGTCGCTTTATCTGTTGTGAAATGAGTACCGTTCTTTGAGCATATATTTTTTAGGTTTTTTTCGCTCCAAAATGGAAAGCAAATACTGTTTTTGATTGTACCAGGTGGTTTAGAGAGCAATTTTAAAATATAAGACATACTTTTCTCTAATTTGCGTGGACTTTGGTTCTGTGAAACAGTTTTTAATTATCTTCTGGGCTTTTTATTGCCTACTTAAAACAACGAATTATCAATTAGAATAATTACAAATGTAACTTAACAAAAACTAAGCATGTTTTTATTTGTATAAAAATGTTTTGACTTCTCTGCATAAAGAATGTGATTGAAATTATTTGTTTTGTCTTGAAGCAAATAAAACCAAGATTCAATTATTTCTTTAAAAGGATACAAACTAAAACCTATATATAAAGCTAGCTATATTAACGGATGTCTTCACAACGTTTTCCGTGCAGGATTTCCTCTCGGGTTAGAAAACATAAAGACGCATTAAGTCCGGGATATCCTAACAAAATTGAAACCCTCGGAAGATGGCTTGTAAGATAATTAATTAAACAAAGGGACTTGAACTTACTGGGTCTTGAATAAAAGTAGTATGTGCCTTGTATATAACTATGACAGCTTCCGTGGCGCAGAGGCAGTGGGTTCGATCCCCGGTCCGAAAAAAATGTTAGTGTGAACCACAGGCATTTGTTTCGGCCTTGGATGTTTGTGAGGCTGAAACTGTCTTGTAGTTAATAATACTCACGACACAAAACTTGATTGATCTTAATGTGGAGTCAGGATTATGTACGTGAATGTTGGAAGCATTTATTTATTCACATGTTTGAAATATAACCAAACCTGTTTACAACATAGTGATTATAACAAAAGTTATTATATTAATAAGCCTTTAGTTTCTTACCCTCGATATAAGACTGTTAGATAGATCCTTCTTAGGCTAGCTATTAATTTAAACATTAGAATACCTCCATGCGTTACCATTGTATGATAATCATTTGTCACCGTGCCTCGAATACGCAGACAATAAAAAGCTCGCTTTAAATCTCGCACTCTAAATCACATAATACCTTTATCCGGTTAATACCAGCTAATTTCCCGATAACACCTGAGATTCGCTCCCCCTTAAACAAACTGGTGCGTCCACCCCTCCCCCCATACACTTCATTATCCCGGCGGGTAGATATTAGCGGTTTTGTCGCGAAACCCCCGGTATAATTCCCCACGTGCAAACTTTCATATTGCATTAGATGTTGGCCCTCTATCGCCGGCTTAAATTCGAGCTTGAATGAAATATCGAAGGGTTGCGTATGTTTTCATGGAAGTCGCATTGCTAAGGGACGGTGTGTTAGGTGCGAAATTTATGCGTGCGGCTGGAATAAAGGAAGTGAAGGGTCGATAGATTTACCTTGCTCTCGAGTGATGTAAAGACTTGAGACATCGAACAGTATTTTTACGCTCAAATCACCATTTTTTGTCATTTACTCGTAGAAATAATGTCATGGATTGTTCAAGATGTCGATATACCTATCGTGGAGGCTATAATTCTAAATAACGGCATACGGTATTATGCAGTGACATTCTTTTCTTTTAGTGGTATGGTATACAAAAATGACATTTTTGATTTGTATTACCTCCAATACATTCTGTAGAGATTTTTTATACTTGTTTACTGTATTTAGCTTGTGGTTTTGGAATTATGCATGCTGGTGTAAGCGGCCCACTTAACGTTAACTCATGTGAGTAATTTTTATAAGCAGTGTGCCATTATGTTTTACAAATTGAAAAAAATATATAAACCTACTTACTTTAAGTGTTACGTGTACCTACTTACTGTGCTAATGAGTCCTTGAAAAAAATATCTGCAGATTTTGTTGTAGCAAACGTATTTACAACTGCTTAATAACGAAGTGCTTATTTGATTGAGCTATTCTGCTGTGGTTAATTTCTTCAGGGCCATGTATAATTCTTTCGGATTCATTTGTGTATTGATAGTCAATCACCATGCACTAAAATGGTGAAGCAAAACATTGTGTAGAAACTTGCACACCATAGCAATTTATATGAATTTCTATGGTATATAAAAGTTCTCCTATTAGGCTAACTTGGTGGACTATATAGTTTTATAGTTGGCCCGTGTCCTGCAGTGGGACGTACATATATGATACAATACAATACAATGTATATCCTTTGTTACTAATCACATTATGAAAATGTCAATACTCAACCTCTTACGTACCATTCACATTCTGGAGTCAATAACCCGCCGTAAATAATAAACGTACCAATATGTTTCAGTTAATACGAAACCTCGATTAACCAGCTCCGAACCACATTACGCGCCATTTTTTATTCCACTCAAGCTATTTACGGGTAAGTCGGCCACGTTAGTATTGTGTAAATAATACGCATTATTCAAATGTTCGATCTAGATGCCGATAAAGGCAATACAGGGTTAGTTCTTGAAGGCTCTGCCTAAAAGGGAAATCACTTTATTGTGCCCGGGCTTTGGGGCGGTGAGAGAAATAAAAATGTTGTGAGTCGACGTTTTTGCTGTAAACCTCCCTTATCGACAGCGAGGGTGGCTATCTAAATGTAGGGTCTATTTTTTTCTATGTATTCATTCGATAACCTCCGTAGTGAACTATGTAGCAGCGTAGGTATTAAAGGTCAAAGGTTTTGTTTCTCTTTATCATATGTAAGATTTTTTTAGTTCTACTGTGTGTGCAGAAATTTCTTCACTGTAGATGATGACTAAGTTTAGTTTTTGGTCTTTTAAGCCATCATTTCAGTCCTCACATTGATACATATATTCATCAGTTCAGTTGCTATTATGTAAATTTAATAAAGCAAAGATCAATGGCATTTTTTTACAATGACACGATATAATGACTGCACTGCAACTGATGGTGAGTGCAAATGCCGTCCAGGCAGATTATCGAATTCGATACAATTTTGCCGGCCTGCGGAGATGCTTCTTCACACTACGGCGGAAGAACCCAAAATTATGGGAAGTAAGGTACACGTGTAACGACGAACAATTCCACAGTTTGAAGATGTGGCACAGAAAAGAATTTGAGTACCTTTTGGTTCCCGCCGAAATGGTTTGGACTATCAAGTCATAAATGTTGCATTAATAGTTTTATGCGCTCCTATAAACATGTTTAAATTGGTAAACCAGTCGCACTTATATTATACATTAGACATAGTATTTGCTAGTTACACTGCGGAAACATTGTATCGATTCCCGAAAGTTTGCTTTGAACAGTAAGTCTAGGAAGGTTTCATAAGCAGCTTTCATTTCCATTATACCGAGAACCGACTTTATTTTAAAATATACCAACCGATGCTATACCAGTTTATATTATAGGTTATTTGTGTGGGACTTAAGTGTATTCTATAGGTAGAGACTCCCTCGATGGCACAGTTGTTGTCCGGTACAATACAACGCTGAGGTCTCGGGTTCGAATCCCGGGCAGGGTAGTGATATTGGAATTTTCTATTCATTATCTGTACGGAATCAGGAATTTGTGCCTAATATGGCGATGGGCTACCCTATCAAATCGTGAGACTAAAAACAGAAGGCGAAACGTGGGTGTCTTGGTAGCACTTCTGCCTACCCTTTCTGGGAAAAAGGCGTAAGTTTATGTATGTATGAATAAATGTATAGGAACAGAAGAACGGACATCATTTATTAAATTGGAGCATAATTTAGTACCAGGCTCTATTAAACTTTTTGACGACTAGAGCTGGCCACTAGAACTTACATGCTTAGCTTATCGCCATCAGGACGTGAGCCTCCTCAAAGAAACGCCAACCAAACCTCATCCATCTTCTACGCAGACCAAGAAGCAAATGATTTAAAAAAAAAAACAAGTTATGTAATAATGTATGCAAAACAAGTATGCTTCAAGCTAAGGCGTCACAACGTACGGCGTAATAATTCCATCCACACGCCGCTCGTCACCGTCTCAGACGCATATCTCGTCCGAAGTGCGTTCAAAGCCGCATCTCATAAGCCGAGCTTCGATATGCCAAGTCTAAAAGCCACCATTGTTGCGTCATCTACGCCTTAAGTGGATGACGCTTTCACACAGATTCTCGGACTTGAGAAGATATAGTGACGCCTTTGAACGGAATTTTGATATTAACTTTGAGCTTGCATCAACACAAGAATATACTGAAAATTTCCTGAGTGCTCCCTGCGCTTAAGAATTGGAAAATTATGAAATTCTGTAAAAAGACTACCTAAAATTGGCTACCGTCTGCGGTATTTCCGTATCAATGCAGCTTAGGGACCCTTCGAAATGTTATTCTGTAAAACGACTACCTAGAAATAGCTTCCGTCTGCGGTTCTTTCGTGTCGAATGCAGCTTAGGAACTTTTTGAAAAAGAGTGTACTCTGTTTTTGAAAGTAAACAGCGTATAAATTTTACATCTGAATCGATCACACGATTCATTATACTCAATATTTCGAAAAAAAAAGCTTGATGCGTTACTTAACCACACTAATTGTAATTCACCTCGTATTAATTCCTTCACAATCCATCCCCGAGGTGTGATAGTTGCGAGTATCTCCTACAGACAATTATGATGCCTTTTCCAATTCTGTCTACGATAATAACATATTGACAAATAGTATTTAATTTAACCTACATTTTTCTCATCAAGTTGTTTGGAAGTGGTAGAGCCATGCTTTTGTTAATCATGAATCAGCTTGAATGGCTCATCCGGGGCGGTATCATTGTATCACATTACATCGCCATGAAGCGACAGATTTTCTGTCGCGTTCCCGTGACTGAGATTGCCGAATGCTCTGTACTCTTTTCCTCTTCCCATTCATTTTCGTTCCCGCTCGTCTCCCGACATAAAATCGCGATTTCTGACATCAATATTGAGAAATACCATATGCCAATATCATCCTTTATATTTAATCACAATTTTCCTATTAATCAATTGAACTGTTTCATCAGGCAATTCCACCATTAATATCACATTCGTGGAATCCTCGCGGACGGAAGGCGGTAATACCGGCTCTCATTGTGTCAACCCGACCGCGTATTCCCGGTATCGGTCTATTTAAAGCCGTCACTCGTATCGACCGTCATCGGCCTACGGACATTAGTTATTGGAACGCCTCTTTGCTGTCGCGATAGTAAAAAATTCGGACCCGTCGTCTAAAAAAACGGGGACGCTTTTTTAAGGCTTTTCTTTGGGTACGCGAATTATGCGGATGTTTTTAGACTTTGTACTTTGAAATTGATTTCGTATTGTAAGATACTTTGAGCGTGTCTCTTCTACGTGCTTTTACATATATTTTAACGGATTAAGCAGTGATTAATAACATTTCTGTATCGAAAATCCTACATGCTAAGTGCTTTTTTATACTACAAACATGCAAAAACTCACAAAATTGTGTTCCTTCATCAACTTTATTCTCATAATAAACTTTAACAACACATTCGTTAATTTTACGACTGCTAAACTAAAGCCCTAACACCGGCTTTAAGCCTGTTCTCATCCCGCCTAAGCCAATTATGAGCTAATGGCGTAACTTGGCGCTCTCTGTCCTACGGGTGGGTATAAAAATGTTCAAAAATAAGATTCCCGAAGGAAGTTGGCGGCAAGTCCTTTATTAAAGTGGCACTTTACGTAGCAAAGACCTCTTGCGCCCGAGCGTCTCTCAAACAGGTTTAAAGCATCAAATATTATGTTTAAAAGTTGGTTAAGACAATGAGTATCAGCAGGGCGTCCATGCTTTATGAGATATGATTTTCCAGGATACATATTAAATGTTTGAAATTGTTTGTGGATATTTAACTGTCACAGTTGCATTCGCTTACAGACTACTGTTGAACTTGTTATATATATTATTTATTATTTAATACTTTATTGTACACCATTACAAAGGCAATAAAATAAACAATAATAATACTGAAACAGGCTTAAATACAAATTATACCAGTAGTACAAGTCTTATCGCCAAAGGCAGGGATCTCTTCCAGACAACTTTTGGATTGAGTGGATAGAGCAATAGATAGAAATAGAGGGTATATCTGTGACAGAGAACCGGCGATAGGCAGTAGTCTGTAGCCGCCGACCACAATGTAGTTGCGCGGTTATAATGCGGTGTTGTGCACCGGCCCGCACTGCGCTTTCCTAGATAATAGGGATTTTCAATGAGCCACTTTGCGACCATTTAAAAAACTTAAGTAAACTGTTCCTAATATATACTTAGTTTCAGCCCAGCTAAATAAATATGGGCATATTTAAGAGAGGAATAGCAGAGGTGGCAATAATACCAACCACATTTCGCCAATCTAAGAAAGTTGATGAAAAGTACAAGAAATAGAAGTTATGCTTGAACTGACGGCAGAGACTTTTTATAGCTATGGATGGCGAGACTAGCTTGCCATTCGCCTGACAGTAAGCAATACGACCGCTCATGGGCAGCAATGCTAGGTATTCCACTGCACTCGCCATCCTGAGACATGAGATGTAAAGTCTCAATATGTCCAGTAGTTACTCTGGCTACAAACGCTTCGAAACCAGAACAAAGCAGTGCATTTACACCTATGTTTGGTGAGAAAAAATCTGCGGTGGTGTACTTACCCAGGCAATCTCTAACATATGAGAGGCCTACCAGTAAACATCTAACATTTCCCATACAACTTACCGTCCTACAAAAAACCGGAGATTTATGACGGATGCATCCATAGAACCGTCGACGTTAGATACCTATCTTTGCGTATTGTTATGCATCACCAGATACAAGCCTACAAAATATCTTAAAATCCCAATACTCTTCAACCAACATACCGTCGGTATATGACATCATAAACCGACGGAGATGTCGACACGCGAGCCCCGCGCGGGCCGTAAAACAGACTCTCGTAAAAACCCCAATCGGTACACGGTTTATGTTCACGACGGCACGGACGTGAGGTGGATGGAAGACAAAATGTACAGCATTCTGTTTATTGTCCTTTTGATGCGCATTTGAAAGGGTTGGGTAAGAGTCTAATAGTGTTATTTGAGCTGTGTTAGGATTAGCAGGTTAAGTGGCAAATGCTACGAGTAATTTTACTTTAAATTATATATTTTGTTTGATTATGTATTATTATTTATTTGTATTGGATTACAATTAAAAACATTGTTTTGTATGGTATCTGAATTAAAAGATACGTAGATATACATAAATTTTATGGCTAGTATAAGAAAAACAAAAATATAAAGAATCAATTCATGAATTGTAGACATCTAAATTGTGAAAACAACTTCACTATAAACACGAACCCGATTCAGAAAGGTGAAATAAAAACAATAGTTAAGTAGAGATTAAATCAAATGTTTAACAATGCCATATTTAAAAATGATACATTTAACACAAAACGTGTTCTAAACAACGAACGTGTAAATAGAAGTTGGTGTGAACCATTTAAAACGCCATCAGCGTCGGTTGATTGATGGTGCACTCGCTAATTGCGCCGTCCACACTATCTGTGGTGATTACGTAACGCACTGTGTATTTTTTTTTCTATGAAAACGATGTCCCACATGCGAACTGCTGGCTAGTTATAAATAAATACACCCAGCAGTCACATACATAGTCCTGTCTCCATGCTAAGATCGAGTCTTGAATCGTGGGTATCAGGCACTACGAGAGACCCCTCGGTCTCAATCTGTCTCAATTGGATGGATTAAACTAGAGTGGAACATGTATTTTTATGGATTTTTTTCTTATACTTCCAAGCTGACAAAACAGGCGCAATATTTGGAGTTTTCTGGTAGTATCTCTGCCTACCTCTTCTAAAAATAAAGCGTGAGTTTGTGTATGTATGAAACATATGTCCAATAAATTCTATACATAGAATTTATTGGACATATGTCACTGAAAAGTCGACTGATTCTCAATCAGGATTCGAATCCATTCAAGATAGTGCATCTGTATTTACACGCTTTTTATTAGCTTCACCTGTATGTTTGTATGTTTGTTTGTATGTTTGTTAGTATGTTTGTATGTTTGTTTGTAACCGACTTCTTTGGGCGCGATTTTGACCCACTTTAAACGGCCAGATTTCGTTCAAACTTTGTAGATTTATTGAGGACCGATGACAATACACTAATTTGATAAAATTATTCCATTTTTCAATTTGCAAAATATGATTTTTGTTAATTTATATAATTTTCATGATATTCTTTTGCACTATTCCTCGCTAGATGGCGTTAACATTGTATTCTTCAAGTGTCAAATGTTACTACTGACCAACAGATGGCGTTATTGATTGGAAATACAGCTGTAGATGGTTGTTTTTAGTCAAAACAATTAAATAATAGTTAAAAAAAACTAAAATACACGCTTTAATAAGATATACAACTAAAAAAGTGTTTACAACAATTACTTATGCACCCCACGCTTTGTAACAATAAAATATATGTATTTTACTCCATTTTCTTATCTTAAATTCAGTATCAATTATTTTTACTTTTTTAGTTGTATATCTTATTAAAGCGTGTATTTTAGTTTTTTTTAACTATTATTTAATTTGTATCTATAACACAGGTCGATAGAAGAGATGAGAAAAAATGAATTTGCGGAGCGCGCCGCGGCCTCGGATGGAATTAAGGAATGTTACAGGGCGGTTATTAGTCAAGTTACCGCCCGCCAGCCTAAACGGATTATACAGAATCATTTACCGGGATATTGACAGGCTGGCAGTTTTAATTTATTCTTTTGGAGGATGACTTGGATATCTGGCGAAGATTTTTGGTGTTGTTTAAATTTGTGGCGTTATTTAACATCCTTGTTTTGTATAATCTTTTATATTTTTATATTATGAAACTAATAAAGATGCATCTAATGATACATTGTTATCAATGCCCAACACAGCAACCAATTAATTGTTTACTTAAAAATAGTTGTTATATGTTATTGCCATAAACATATTGTAATAGCTTAAATCTTTTATAAATCATGTATAAAGTATTATACTAAAAAAAGCTCTTTATATCTTTCCAGGTAAGTCCACAACTCCCGGAAGGACTAATAGTGAGTACGTAAAACTTCTTTGTAGGAGTTGAAAGTTGGCTCCAACGCCCGTCCTTAATTATAGAGCGCCGCGATCGCGCCCAGGGTTACTGGATATTCTAGCAAGACGGGCCCGGTAATATCACGGCTCTTAATCAACTTTCCGGGCTCGTCTCTATTTAAATTGTTTATTTTTCTGAAATTAAAATTGATTTAGTGGAAGTTAGCTTCATAGTGAAAGGTGTTTATTTTTTATGTAACCTATCTTAGTTATAAAATGTTTCTATTCCATTCGAGCGTCTTTCGAATTAATTTTGAATGAAGAAGACAAAACATTCGTTAGCTAAAATAGGTTTTAAAACTGTCTAAACAGGGGGCTAACAACCCTACCCGACGGTATAGCCACTATCTACAACTGAATTTGCTAAGAGTGGTGCAATTAGAGCGAATAGTGCGGCACCTCGCGCTGTCTCACCTTCGCCACTAAGTGAATGCATTTCGAGTTGATACAATAAGTCTGCTGTAATTGTGACCGGAGATAACCGTATCATGTCGATGGTCTTTATAGATTTACTATTACGTGCACTGTAATCATGTACATATATAAAATAATGGTATCGGCCTTTTACAGCGGATCAAGTCCAAGTAAAAAAAGCAAGACAACGGTATTTAGATTCCAGTGTACTTTTGAGGTCTTTTAGAAAATATTTTATATGTCCCTTTTCTTGATGTTGTAAATACTAAATACCAAAGCGTCAATAGAAAATGACCGACAGGCTTCTCATTGGTCTATTAGCCTTTCACACCGACACACAACAATTTATCAACCGAGAACACACGCTATATCCTCCATACGCAAAAAATGGTTTACACGTTTATTAATTTTTAAAAATGGAGCCGTCCGCCCTTTCCGGAGAATTTTCAATCGAAAGTTAATTGAGAGTTTTTTTCTGAGCGGCCCGGATACCGACCAAAGTTAGGAAATTTTAAATGAAAATCTAGGCGCACGGTTGAACAACGTTTTCATGCATAATTTGCATACTAAATGTCTGTAGAGACCTCACTCAGTGGACACGTTTTGTGCCGACTTTTTTTTTGGTCGAGAGCGCTTTAGTATGCGTTTCTTTGGCTTATTAAGGCGAAATTAATTTTACATTTTAAATTTTGCTTTACTAAAATAAAACCTATTATGTCTAATATGATGTGCTGATCAATTGCATAATATTCAAGTTGTAAGTTTATACGCCGAATTGCTGATGACATTTTTCTATGCTAAATACAAATTCCTCGTGCTCTGCAAAGTGACATTGGTTTTCCAATCAGGTAACATTCAACCACTACATTCAAACCTCATTAATTAACCCATAAAACTTTAAATATCTCATTCATCCAAGCACGCCTACACATATACATACCTTAATTATAAAGTTGTGAGCCGCGAGACAAGATTCGCGAGCTAGTCTGAACATCTTCATCTTCTTCTTTATCAGCCCATATACGTCCCACTGCAGGGCATAGGTCTCCCCTACAATCAAGAGTACGATTAAGAGTGGTTAGGCCATATAGTCCACCGCGCTGGCCTAATGCTGTCTGAACATCGCTGTCTACTTATTGCTCAACCGAGCAAACTATAACATCCGCAATTTGTAATTATATTGGTCCTGTACTAAACATGACAATCAGCCACTGCCTACAAACGTCCAGACTCAACCAGTCACACCAAATAAATACGATAACTCATTCCTTACTTTAAGGCCGGCTACGCATTTACGTGTCGCAGATTTTATGGGCGGCGATGAACACTTACCATCAGGTAAACCTTATATCTAATATGAAATAATAATATCCCCTACTACTTCAAATCTTTAACTCGACATAATATTAGGTCTACACGTACATATGTAGCTCAATTATTCAGATTGTAATCGAGGTGGGGCGAGCCAGGGCTCACTAACTTGTTCGCACTAACACGCGCAGTTGGTAATTTCGGCCGTGCGCCGTTCAATTTGCGGTCACGTATTAATCGTGCCCGGTTCACACAATCTTGTAAAGCAACCGGATTATACTCGCGCCGGTGCGAGGTTCAAATGTTTAACCTGGGAAATAAGGCTCGTAATATTTGTATATTACTTTTTTTACGAACATTATTTACTAACAATTTTATTTTTAGTGATTGTTCTAAATCGACTAGTTTCTAAAGTTGCAGTAATTTAGGTATGGGCAGCTCATAATAATTTGCTATGGAAATCCTTGGATGACGTCTGCTTTTAGCACTGTATTTCCTAGGGCTGAAGTATTTCCATCTGTAAAGGCCGTAGTGCATCTCTATGCGCTGCATTGGTGTTTCGGATGTTCATGGGAAGCGATGATCAATTACCATCAGTTGAACCGTTTGCTCGTCTGCCCCCTATATTAAAAAAATATAAAGATAATGTAGGATGTATTTCTAACATACAAATATAAAATCTCTATATCACCTTCATTTAATATTCACTTGCAAATTTTATAGCTAAACGATATCAAAAAGGCAAAAACGATGCTTTTATAAACGTTATGAACCGAGCTGAAAAACAGCAACATACAGTATTAATGTATACAATATTACGTAATGATTAAATTCCCGTTCGATTTTATGGAATATTCCGATAATTATGCGAGCGTCGGATTTGAGTGCATAATTCGGGACGGGCGCTAACGATTTCCTACTTAATTAATTAAAATTGTGGCTTAGCGCATTCGGTTCACGAAGCGGTACCTATATGTTGGAGTAAATAGGAGTGGGGTGAGCAGAGATAATATTTTAAACCCTCTCAATTATTTTATATCTTGCTCGCTTTATTTGTGGAAATTGTATAAAGATGTAGTTTGACTAATTTTGAGCTATTTCAGACAGTAAACATGCTTTTAGTATTAAAGTTTTACCATACGCCCAGTACCCCAAGCAGGAATATTTTGAAGTATCGTATAGTAATAGTATCGTGACAACGATTACTATACTATTACTACTCCATATCGGTAGCATGAATCGTTTAACCATACTCTCGTGAACTCGATACTATTACGTTACGATAGTGACAGATAACCTAAGGTAATGAACCAATATTATTGAATGATTCGTGCGGAATTGTCTTTCACTACGTGGGTAAATTAATTAATTATTATTATAGAATAACAAAAAAATATTAAACATGCATTAATATCGCGTAGAAAGGTAATGGAAATAAATTATTAAGCAAATACATATTTATTGCTTTTATTCCGCAATATACAAAAATGACTCCAATTAATTTTGCATTTAGATTTCCGAACGTAGCATTTTTTTTTGGTTAGTTGTCACACATTATCGGTTTTCACTTTTAATTTAATGCAAATTAATAACTCTCATATTATATAGGTTATAGATAAAGATACGTATATATGTTTTATAAAATCCCTCTACATTTTTAAGGAGGAGAGCTTCATGAAAGTATTCTCTATATTTTTGCTCGTTAAGTTCCTCGGCAACTATTTTCACATATTAAATGCTCACACTTCTCTGGCCTAAGAGCTTGCTCGACTATATATTGAAATAAGCTTATGACATAAAATGATTAAGTAGGTACGCAAAACTAAAATCAAAGTTCCATGTAAATATTTTATTTATAAGTTTTTTACAGTTTTAGGTTAGGTATGTTTTTAACTACAATAAATTCCAGACTTTCTATATCCTCATACTTGTTCACAAGATTCCCAAGTTCGTTTCTCCGATTCCAAACAGTCCACAGTCTAAGAAATAATCTTCATATTTGAGTTAGGTATCACAATAATTGTAACTTCATATCGCAGCATTGAATTTCATACTATTAGCGAAATACGGAGTAGATAATTACACACAATAACACTATGGCATCGGGAGACACTAAGCATGACCGTAAATAACACATTTTTCCTTAATTCGATGTGTGGAAATGCAAAAATATACTCCCGATAATGTTCTCAGCGGTAAAAATTACGGTGACAAAACAATCGTATTTCTCGATAGTAAATCGGCGATACTATACGTCACAAATTATTCCTGCTACCACTTTTCATACATTCAACTATCGCTAGACTATACGATTACCATACTATAGTGTCGTAAACGTTTCCCGCTGCCATAATTTAGTTCCAAATACGCTCACAATGGCGCTGTTCAAATTCCCATACAAAATTTTACTATTACGATTACTATACTATAGAATCAAATGTTCCTGCTTGGGGCACTGTATGCCAGGAGGACCTATTTGATATCTTAACTCTAAACTGACCTTATTACTAAAAATTACTAAAAATCTATTCGTAGCTGAAAGAAAACATGGCAACTTATTTTTACCAATCGATAACTATATTCTACGAGTATAATGTAACTATATCTGTATCTATCAGCCCATACACGTCCCACTGCAAGGCACGGGCAACCTCGACGAATCGAGAGCACTATTGAGAAGGGGATGGGGGGGGGGGCTGGTAATTTCGCCAATTTTTATTAATCCTCATACCACAGTCCTTTGTCCTTCCTAATCAGTATCACAGTCTTAGTCACTGTAAGGGTACTCTTGACACCCACTCATAGTCTGAAGACCTTAATTAGTCAGTACCATTAAAAGCGCGTGGCAGAAGCACCCCTTACAAATGTAGATGGAATCAATAATTATAGTCATGTGCAATATACTATACATATCCGCCAATGACAAGGACTTGAGAACTTATTAATTTGATAATAAACAATGACATCGTAATTTGAAAGCAGGAATAAATTCATATTTGTAAAAAATATATTAATTCCAATTTATAGGAATAGCGAAATTCAAACAGCCTCAAATATTTCCGCAATGCGTCGATATGAACAACAAACAAGCTTCCAACAACATTACAGATATTATCGGGTAAATATTTATGTACACCGCGCCACGCCTACCGAACAAACTGCGCCGCATTAGCTCGTAAACAGCTGCACTGTAAAAGCTATTTCCTACGACGTCTATTGATAAAATAATACCGCAAAGCACTTAAGTGCATTGTGGACGCGTCGCGCCGGCGCTAAACATCCTGCACCCTGCATTTTACCACCCTGCATCCCCCTGCACGATGTCCCTGTGCAGTGCCCTGTCTACCCACACCCGCCGATAACTTACGTCATGTAATGCAACGCTTTAATGCTTGGTAATAGATATCCGCTTTGTTGAAAAGGAGTTTTTCTTTTGTAGCTATCAGTTTTTAAATATAATTATACTGTTTTGTAAAATAAGTTAACGAAACAAAAGGAACTACTCAAATAATGTGTCATTTCCTATCCTCAATTAAGTGTGACTGCACCAAATAATAAAACATATAAAAACCATCCTGAGATTTTTCTTCAAAGATACTTTCTGTTCGACTCGATTTTTGTCCGTCTTAAAAACTCCTAATAAAATGTGGATTATCCCCATTTTCGAGAGAGTATTTTAAGCTTAAAGAAAATCGTCTTACAATTTCTTTATAACTCTGCTCCTTTACACAATATCTTGTAAAACAAAGAGAAATTCCTTTTAATGAATGCCTTAGTTTTAAACAAAGTAGGCAAACAACATGATGAAATGTTTTACATGTGGTTAATTAATTTGAAATTCATTTAGTGTAAGTTGTCGCATGGATAATAGCTTGCCTCTTTAACGTCTTTCTTTAACTTTAACTCTTTACAAGCATAGAAAGTATTGTTTACTAAATTTCACAATACTTTTTAAAAATAATGGTGAAAATGAAGTCTTTATACAAATATTTTTTGTATTTTATGTATATTGTATGTATGTCTATATTTGTATTTATTTGTATATGTATATAATTATTTATTAAGTTACTAGTATTATTATTTTATATTCCTTAAACTGCTCTCTCATTTTTCCTGTTTCAATATCCATCCAAAGGTTGCTGGGAAGAAATTACCTAGAGTGATAAGACCGCCTCTTGTACAATTATTATTGTGTTGTATCTTCTCGTTTTTTTTTTAATTTTGTGCAATAAAGGATTAAATAAATAAATAAAATCCATCCATGTACATTCACAGACAATGAGACGAAAGGCTAAAATGACTTGAATGAAAATATATTTCGATTTAAATAATAACATCGCTCGTTACATTTCTAGGTACACCAACTGCTAAATTATCTCTATAACTCGCAACAAAGTAAACTGCAAACAGTCATATTTACCGCACAACAAAGCTTTTACCCACGAGTTCTGGGACGCCAGTCGCCGACTGAGGAGAGCCAAGTTCACAACTCGGCACAGCTGATGTTACATCTCAAGGGAACAGGGATGTCAACGGGATGAACGTCAGATGCTGACTTATCTGACTTTTAAAGTCATTGTGAACGACTTGCGTGGAGATTTGGAATTGTCACAGAAATTGGATGTTGTGACTAGTTTTCTCGTAGTGATACAGTGTCATCTGTTAAATGAAAATTGAAAACTAGAAAAATAAAACTAAGAAGCTTTTAAATTGTTAAGCGACTGCCTATATTTAAGTTAGATCAGATCATTTTCTTTCAATTGATAAATAGTTTTCATATTTTTTTGTTAAACTTGCGCCATAAATATTTTTTTGATATAATATGTGCATAATTTAGTTTAAATCATTTTCACCAATTGGCAAATGTGATAAAAATAACGAGATTTATTTTTATCACTAAGATTTCGGTTCTTGATGGTATTTCGTTCTAATCTGATGGAGCCATACATCAATCAAATTTTAAGCTCGCTATCTGAGAGAACTGTTCCGCTCGTTATCGCTAATGTTTTTACGCATTCGTACTGGCCAGAATGAATCGTCTTAAATACTGGAGATTGCAATTCTTGAATTATGAGAAAGAAAGAAAGCTTTTATTTATGACAAGCATAGTTGAATGAAGAATATAATAAAAACTGCAATATAATAAACTCATTTGCAAAAAAAACGGGCACCTAAGCAATGAACCATTTCAAATGTTATTATTGGTTTGTTTGATAATTATAGGTAGTTTTTTACTTTCACAATTTTGTAAATTAATAAGCAAATAATCGTTTTCGTCAGTATTACTCATAAAATTTTGATAAAATTTATGGGTTTTTATGCTAAAGTTCACTAGTGTATGCTCGCTAGTAGTGCATATGTGAAGTAAAAGTTAACAAAGATTTTTGTTTGTTTTTTCTTTAATAAAGTAATAGCAGATAAATGTTTAGTATCGAGTGTGACCCCCTCTAGCTGAATTCACAGCTTGAATTCGTCTGGGTATGCTAGCGAGGATATCCCGGATACTTACTTGCGGAATACGTTCCCACTCCGCGGTAATCACATTCTTCAGCTCTCTGATGGTCTGCGGAGCCGGTTGTACTGATCTCACGCGTCGTTTCAGAACGTCCCAGACATGCTCTATAGGATTGAGCCTGGTTCTGGAAGAAAACTATGTACCCAACCACGGGATGATCGTTTTCTTGTGAGTCGCGCATTGAGAAATCGCAAGTCTTCGTATGTGGACCTTAAGAACAACCTCGAAGAAGTAAGAAATGTGCATATTAGTCTATGGACGGTCAGGAGGAGGCTTCTCGCGACCAATATACGCAGTCATCGCCCGGCCCGCGGCCCTAAGTTACTCCGTGAGCACAGAGTTGCCAGGCTTAGAAACCTAAGCCTGGCAACACATCTTCATCGAGCAAACGCTCGAAATTGTGAGTCATGGACTCAAGAAGACTGGAATAGGGTATTGTTCTCCGATGAAGCCAGGATATCTCTGTTCGGTGAAGATCGACGTCGGCGAGTGCTACGAAGACGAGGAGAACGCTTTGCAGAGGCTTGTTTTGAAGAAATCACACCTTATGGTGGGGGCTCTGTTATGTTTTGGGCAGGAATAAATTCAATGGATCGTACAGAGTTAGTCTTCATTGAAAACGGCTCACTGACTGGACATCGAAACATAACGGAAGTTCTAATTCCTCATGCACAACCCGCATTGGCCGCTTTAGGCGAAGACTCAATTTTTATGGACGACAACGCTCGCGCCCACCGGTCTGGCGATGTGGAAGCGTATGTGCAAGCGGTCGGCATTCGTCGTTTGGATTGGCCAACTCGAAGTCCCGACCTCAATCCTATAGAGCATGTCTGGGACGTTCTGAAACGACGCGTGAGATCAGTACAACCGGCTCCGCAGACCATCAGAGAGCTGAAGAATGTGATTACCGCGGAGTGGGAACGTATTCCGCAAGCAAGTATCCGGGATATCCTCGCTAGCATACCCAGACGAATTCAAGCTGTGATTTCAGCTAGAGGGGGTCACACTCGATACTAAACATTTATCTGCTTTTACTTTATTAAAGAAAAAACAAACAAAAATCTTTGTTAACTTTTACTTCACGAGCATATGCACTACTAGCGAGCATACACTACTAGTGAACTTTAGCATTAAAACCCATAAATTTTTATCAACATTTTATGATAATACTGACGAAAACGATTATTTGCTTATTAATTTACAAAATTGTGAAAGTAAAACTACCTATAATTATCAAACAAACCAATAGTAACATTTGAAATGGTTCATTGCTTAGGTGCCCGTTTTTTTTTGCAAATTAGTTTATAATAGAATGGTCGTCACAAAAACTTCAACGTGTGCTGATATAATTTCAGCGCTGGTCTTCCGTATAGCCGTTAGGTGACGTCACGGTTGCCAATTATAAGAATTTATTTTTTTCTACAAATAATTAAATAGTATTAATATAGCTACGAGATATGATTTTAAAGCTTAATGGCCCTGAGAGATAAGTTATTAATTCGCAAAGAATGATTTGGCATGATTTGTTAATTTCTCTAATGCATTGTTGCTTGCCAAGCTTCAAGGATTGATTAATATCTTTAAAAATCTAAATATTATATCAAAATAGCACACGTATAAAAAATATTTTAAATTTAGTAATTAATTTGTTTACTTAGTTCAGACCATTTTGTTTAAGCTATCTTTGCAGAGACTTGTCCAGCTTAAACGGTGTAATTAAAGCCTTCTGTAGTCGATTTTGCTTTATAGGAATGACCATGGTATTTGCATGAGCAGTATAAGTGATTGTGGCCAATTAATAAATACAAAATAAATACATGTCGTTATCTCTATCTATTTATTTTAAAGCATTACGATTTACTTGCCCCTTACTTTCCTTACTTTGCCTTTTCACCCTGAACAAAATTCAACTTTGAAAAATTGAGAATATCAATCGATTCGTAAATTGTAACAGAGTCGCGTAGTTGTCTAGACTCTAGATGGTAAAATCAAATGGCGATGCGGAATGTGGATCGAAGTCGGTCCAATTCCGCGCAGTGCCGCGCCACACACTTTAAACTCATAAAATGATTGCGTGTCTTTGAGTCTATAGTGTACTGCCAGGTTTTGACACTTGATTGGGACTAGCTTTGCGGGATAGAGGAGCAGGGGTTAATAATCTAATGATTCTGACCACAGCATAATAGAGAACATGCACCAGACTTCAAAATAAGTCAAAATATTTTTTTTGTAATCTTTATTAATATAGAAATATACCTTAAAGGTATTTTTTTTAATTTAATTTATCAACTCTAAATCGGTAAAATAAATACTTAAAAAATGAAATATCAAATTAGCCGCGCATTTTTTCCGCAACGCGATCTATTGCATGAAAAGGAATGTGACGACAATGGTCACGTTCTTATGAATTTTTAGCTTGTTGTTTTACGTTTGTTTATGGGTTATTTTGTGCTTTCTTTATACTATTAAATAAAATGGATTATTTTGTCACGAAATACAGTTCTGTAGCAATTCATCAAAGAAACTTATTTCAAATACTACGTTGTTCATATTATGACCTCTGACGTCACAGCGAGTTCGCGCCAACATGGCGTTTAAATGCTTCGAAACTGATAGCAGTTTTGATTATTTTTTTGTACTTTTTTGATTAATATTTTCAAAGACTTATATTTTTTTTGATAATGTAATAATATACAGAATTGATTAAAAATATAAAAAAAATACATGCATATTCCCTATTGGCTCAAGTAATCAGTTGGTATGTTCATGGCTCACGCTGTGAATAGTTAGTATTCTGTTTTATGTGTTCATAATATTTGAAAATTACGTGGGACTTTACAATCTTATTGTGATATAATAAAAAAGTAACAAGTGGACAATTTTGTATAAAAGATGAACTTTATTAAACTAATGTTTTTCACCAATCCAATAGGACGGTACAAATAAGACAGGCAATACGATTTGAAGTTCAGCTTCACCCACTAACTAATTGTAGACATTACGAGACGTACAAAATTGTAAAAAAAAAATACAACAATAAAACTGCTTTTTCTTTTCCACTATAATTTAAAACCCACACAAGGAAATTATTAGCAAAATAGGCAAAACGCCCGTAAATTGGAAGGTCTTGTTTTAAAAAAAACAACACGATACGAAAAATACGACTTCGCGGCAGAGAAACGTACCCTCGCCATAAAAGGCAAAACAAAATATGATATGTAATGTAAGCTATATTAATATACTCCTATCATAACCATTACACTCCAAAGCAAACCAAACTAACGAACTCACAGTGTTAAAGTAAATACGAGTCGCCATATATTCAGTCATTTGTATCAATAGAGTATCGAATGGACGCCCGGAAGCGACAGCGGTGCGTCGGGCAAACATCATGAATCAAAGGCATCGGACGTCCATGGACGACGCAAAATCCCCCGGCAATGTGCACCTACCCTAATAACCGATTACACTGGCCCGTATTTGCCCTTACCTCTTTGGTATATTGGAAACCCGTATCTGGTGCAAATTGAAGTCTGATTCCTTAGATAGGAAGAGGTTTGATGCATATATTTGTTTACCACCTGTTAAAGCTGAGTATTTGGAAGGAAGTAAAATGGATGTGTTATATATAATTGTTAAACGTAACCACCGCTGGCTTTGTTCAGGAATAGATTTATTTTTTCTTTTTATATTAATTTATTGAAAAGGCATTGTCGAGCAATTCATTTCTTGTATTTGAAGTTTACGATAATCGAAATCAAGCATTTTTTTGAAAGAGTTATTTAAAATTTACTCTCTTTTATACCTAGTATACAAATGTAGCTTTAATTTAATATTAATTAATATTAAAACGGATTATTACTCGCATACTAATCCATGATAAATAACATTGCGGTTTCATCACTTATATAAAGTGTGAACACGTTCAGTTTGCAATTGTTAATTAAATTACTCAACTAGTGATATTTACTGTACATGCAAATATCAGATAATGGTTGCATTAGTTAATTAAAAAAAATATAATACGCTATTGTATTTTAATGACAATTTTCCCGGATTATAATAAAATAAATACACCTAACAGTCGCATATACACTAAGCTTGAGGCTTGTATTTATTTATTTATTTACACTTTATTGCACAAAAGGGAAACAAATACAAACAGAAATCACAAACATAAAAAGTACAATTGGCGGTCTTATCGCCGAAAGGCAATGTCTTACAGACAACCATGGGATGGATTTAAGAATAGGATAAACAGAGGGCAGTCTAAAGCGTAAAGGATAGAACCTACTTAGAAAGAAGAAGTATTGCTAATAAGTAGAAATAATTTAATAAAATTACAAGTAATACAAATAATAAATACACATATTATGTTATATAAACATATACAACGTTGATGCGACCGATGGGCGTTTCTTTAAACTGCATATACTAGGTACCATTTTGAAGCTCTGTACTAAAAATCAATTAAATAGGAGCAGTGGTTTATAGTAGTCATAAATGATTTTTTAAGTTTTTGCCCCATTTGAACACGATGTACCTTTTCTAACAGCTGATTACGCCTAACGCATGGTTGCACCTTAAAACGATAGATCGTACTAAAATCTGCGCGTTGTTGCGCGCGGCGCGACAATAACACGCGCCGCGCGCGATGTTGCCAATCTGTTATCTATTCGTATCTACAGGTCAATGAAATTTATTTACAGAGGATGGTTGCGTTTTACTCTTTTTTGGAAGCTATTTAGTTTGTTTGAAACAAACAAAATCTCATTTTTGGTATTATTAATTTTTGTGCCGTGCCGAATGAATACCAAGGACGTATAGCATACATAGTGTAATTTAATGCCCATCGGTCGCATCAACGCTGTATATACAAATATGCATACATAAATAATATGACAACAATACATACATTAGAAGATATCGTGTATCTTGTATCGTGGGTATGAATAAATACTAGAGACTCACCAACACGCAGACCGGGTACGAACCTCTTCGAAACCGGCACGGCGTCGAACCAACTGCGCAACGGAGATTGTCAAATAAGGGTATCCATTGTGTAAGTAATAACTTTGTTGGTAAAGTTATATACTATTTTAAGTTTTTTGTGACCGTACATGCTTTATCCACCAAATTATATCTCATGGATCTCTATCCGGGCTGCGTTGCATTTAAAATCGGCTACATTGTATTCAATTTGTCATAAAAAATGTCTATAAAATTCGAAGTTATACCCGGAATGCGAAGCTTAGCGCTTTCGTTTCATTTTGCTACATACGTCATGGAATTTTTCCGATATGAATCGTCGATGCTTTGATGGTTCATTTTAATTTTTATCTCACGTATGAGAGTGGAAGCGTGCGAACACGTATGTAACACAGTTATTTCATATGTATGTATCAGCCCATATACTGCAGGGCACGGACCTCCTCTACAACCAAAAGTACAATTGAGAGTGGTTAGGCCATATAGTCTACCACGCTGGCCTAATGCGGGTTGGTTATTTCATATATATCTCAGTTTTAAGGATGAAATATGCATACATTACAATATTTTTGAAATAAAGATGTGTTTTGTTAAGAGTAATGAATGTCTTCAAACCACAATACAATTATTGCCTGGCAATCAGGTAAATTAATCTAGTATTTCTCCTTCTTCAGTTACAGTAAATTACCTGAATGTTTGCCATGATATTAGTCATAAGGACATTGACCAGTTTTTTTACTGGTTGGGTTGGATGTTAAAACAGTGTGCAAAAATATAAATTAATAAAAGATTTTTTCATCTATCTGTAAATAAAATATGCATCATTCATCATCATTTCAAGGAGGGCCTCAAGATTCCACGGACCACCCATGAAGAATCACTGCTCTAGTACATATTTCCACTGAGAAAATGCTTACTTACCATATTTGATAATACATACATAACATACTACAATCTATCTAATTATGTTCATTTCCTCATTTATAATTGCTAATTAACCATCACCTGTCGTTCATTATAAAGTCGTCTGATCCAATTTGGTTCAGCTTATCCGTCAGCACACTTTAATGAGCTGCGTTATGAAGGAACGCAATCATTCCATTGAAACCCGTTCCGCCGTAAGATTTACAGTTAATTTTGAACTTGTCCAAAAACTTGGCCGAGTTTGGAATGGTATTAAATTGCTTTTTGATTATTCTCGTTCGTCGTGGAACGAGTGCGATGGTTGCAAGTGTTCATCAGATTTTATCGCCACATTGTGCCACTTCACTGTTCGAACGTTTGTACACAATTTCATGAAGTTTGAAAGGTTTTCGTAATTTGAATATAATGCCGTTTCAAATGTGAGTTTTGCTTTTGTGAAATCGTTTGATTTTACGAAACAATTTATAAATTAGGTTTTATATAATATTTTGTTCCTGAATTGTTGCAGTTTTATTATTAACAAATTACAGGCGAGTGAGCTTTTGTAAAGTATTTAACCTTACCATTATTTTTATTCTACCAACTATCTAAACCCTTAACTAACTTCTATCAGGCAACATTCGTAATAATAAGGTGTTTGTATCAACAATCGCTCAAAATTTCATCGGTATACATGACATTTGAGAGGTCATATAAATATCATTAATCATATAACATCCAACTGTCCAAATGTTAAGCAAAGTTCGCGACCCGGCATTACCTTTACGACGTCTCATTACATATAATTTGATTATTAAATTAACATTCACATCAGGAGGAACGGTCCGTTTCACAAATGTGTAATCTTCCGTGGCCCACATTAATGTCGTAATTAAACTTTATTGTTTTTTGTTTACACCGGCGGATGCGAAATACCCTTTTAATAATTAATAACGTGGAATAAAGAATGCCTTAGTAATTACGCGTTCGGGATTTTGTGTAACGCGGTCAAAACCGACCCGCCTGTAATATTTCGCATTTAGATTGAATTTATAATTGCATAGTTGGAATGTAGTAAGTTTTCTTAGCATATGTATGGAGTATGGTGTACAGAGAAATGGTTTTAATTTTGAAATTCACGAGCAGATTCAAAAATGTGAAAATTAAATAACGTTCAATTTATACGACCTTTTAAAAAATGCACCTATGAGCAAGTAGGGCTAATTCTTGACAGTGATCTAATTGTAAACTTTTAAAATATTAGCCAATTTTAAAGCGTATCATGTAGATATTTACTATTGAATATTCACACAAAGCGACTCGCTCCATATAGAAATCTACATCACATCGAAGATCCTACATTAATACAAAACTAATTCCTATTTTAAATTGGACTTCAAGCTGTTTCCTTGCAAGACGAAATAGCACTTAAGCTAACCCAGCTAAATGCTAAATGCTATGCTAAATATGCAGCTAAACGCTTTAATAGAAGAAGACAGCAATACCACCGTTGAGCCGTTCGAATCCGCTTCATTAAGTAGCGTACTTGCAGGCCGGCATTATTATGCAAATGTGACGTCAGCGCACCGACGCCGCGGCGCCCCGGTGCCGGCACAGCGCCTTGACTTGCAGCCGTGTAAGTTATTTCAGTCCGCTGTAAATAGAATATATTGATTAAAAGCCAGACTTGGGTGGACGCGGGTGAAATTTTACCCACCTAGACTAGCACCAGGGTGTAAGGGATCTGAGGAGATAAATATAGTTGCATACAAACTTTGGCATCCTACTTTCTCATTTAAATTAGCCTTTCTTATTTTCCTTTAAGTCAGTGTTTAGTGATTGTCTAGTAGTTAAGCCTTGATAAGAAGCTTTGTTACTTTTTCTATAGATGTACATAATCAATCAATTACTATATAATCATTTTACTTTCCGTGATACGTAACTTATAAACACACATTGTCGCTTCATGGGACGGAACAAATGAGGCGAAACGTGAGTGTACTGGTTCTTACCTGCGCCTCTGCCTACCCTTTCTGGAAAAAGGCGTCACCAATGAATGGCGAGACGTGCATGCCGTTTGCCTGATACGCGATAAGCGATAAGATGAGCGATACGACCGCTCATTTACAGTAGCAAAACCAAAATCCACATTGAAATACAAAGCAATGCTTGGCATTCCACAGCGCTGGCCATCCTGAGACAAAGATGTAAAGTGTCAATATGTCCAGTATAGCCAGAGTAACGGCTACGGTATCCTCCAATCCGAAACACAACAGTTCATTTAAACTGCTATTTGGCAGGAGAAATAGACATTGCGGTGGTACCCACCCAGATGGACTCTGACATATGAGAGACCTACAATCAGTAAACAAACAAAAAATATAAAAAATTCGGCATAAGTGTAAAATTCATAAAATAATTCAACGCAAAGCACCGTAATAACATTGAAGATGCTAGTAAGAACAGCATGAAATCGGTGTAAGTCGCTTCCAGCCGACACCGAGACCGCGTTATTATATCCAGACCCCGCTTTATGAAAATCCTCAGCGAGCGCGCTCCAGTGAATTCCCTCTAGATTTTCACTGTTTGTTTTTGTGTCACATTTCACGCTATTATTTTACAAATTTTATTTTGTGAGTTATTGCGCTTATGGCTTGAGAATGCGAATGAAATTTGTTGGCGGAATCTCTTTGTGTAAACGGATGGGACTGGTTATTAAAACGGTATTTAATGTTTGATTGAAATAATGACCAGTGAAATAATTTGCTGTTATTGAATGTAATGTACATGTACTTAACATGTGTATGTTTGGTAGCCTCCGTGGCGCAACTTGTTAGACATCGACTGTGAAACGAGACCCTGCGGGTTCGATGCCCGAACCGAGAATGTTTGTGAGGCCCACAAATATTTGTCTCTAGTCTGGGTATTTGTGAGATCGAAAAGTTTCTCATAGTTCCTGATACTCACGACACAAAACTAAATTGATCTTAATGTGGCGTCAGGACTATGTGTGTGACTGTAGGGTGTATTCATTTATTTAATTCGTGAAAACTACTCAATAAAGTCATTGCTGAGAACGTAAATTTATGCAAAAAAATAGAACGTCAATATTAAATTGTGATGTGAATAAAAACATCCAGGAGTAAGGAAATAATCGTATTTAGATAGTGCCCATATTTCAAACGTCTCTTAAATTTATTAAACCAAAATAAAGCAGAAGAAACATTTCTCACTTATTTTTGATAAATCCAATGAAACGATCGTAATTACATTCCGCGCGGGAAAGACGAAGACCTGGAAATGCACTCGAGCTATTTTGTATTATTAAATTGAACTCCTTAATAGAGAAGGGTGGACGAAGTAAATAAGTTAATATTATTTGTACTGGTGGTAGGTCTCTCATACGCTGGAGGCCGGCTGGGTAGGTACCACCGCAATCTCTATTTCTCAACCCAAAAAGCAGTTTAAATGAACTGTTGTGTTTCGGTTTGAAGGATATTGTAGCCAGAGTAGTACTGGACATATTGACACTTGACATGTTATGGCGAGCGCAGTTTGAATTACAAACCATCTTTACATCTTATGTCTCAGGTAGGCGAGCGCAGTGGAATGCCAAGCATTGGTTTGTAATTCAAAGTGTTGTTTGATTTGCATTGTTCAGGAGCGGTCTTATCGCTTACCATCAAGCGAACAGCATGCTCGTATTGACATTCATTACAATAAAAATAAAAATTAATGGAAGGGAATACAAATGTCTCCTTACAAAGCAGAGTTAGATCCCCAAAAACACAGTATAACAAATCTACTTAAACACAAAGCTAAAGTATCAATATAACAAATGGAGACGAGTCCACCAAACCGCAAACCGACCGGCACTCAGTGCACATCTGTAGAAGCGGCGCTACCACCCGCACGGGCCAAATCTAATTGTCGCTCCATCGGACGCGGCCGACCCCAATGGAATTGGGACACTCGCGCTCAGTCACGCCAACCGAAGAAAATTCAACCAAAACAGAAAAGCCACTTTGCAAGTGAGTCGCGGAACTTATTTTCAACCGGCCCGGAACGTATAGGGTTGTCACGAGTTTATATTTGTTGTTTTTGGGTAGTGTGTTGTGTTACATTGTTTTCGAATTTGAGGTGTGCCTGTTTGGTGAATTTGAATACATGTTTTGGTATGCGATAGTTATACCTATTATAATGTGTTTTGGTATCTCATACACTTCATATTTGCCTGAACGATTGGATAATTAATATACTGTTTCATTGGAATTGCAACTGTTCTGACAAAATAATGTTAATGATTTTCGTATTGTTCAAGTGAGTGAATATATTTAATACAATTGATTAGATGATTACTTCACCCAAAAAATTGTAAATAAACATGTTTTTACGTTTTACTATTCTTATCAAATCAATAACTTATACATACTCTTTACAAATAAAACCTACACTGCGCGACAACCCTACCTCCGCGCAAGTATATTTAATTCCGGTGCGTTTTGATTCAGTTTCCGCGACCCTGATTACAGACATTAGCTTGCGCGCTGTACACTGCTGTAGCGAGTTAGTCACACCGCACCGCTGCTTACAGCACTTGCTACATTATAAGTAAGTAAGAAAAATGCTTATTTTACTGTGAAACTTGGAATCGGTGCGAAGATTTTTGTGCCTCGATGAAATCTACTTTATTGTGTACGGAAAATATATTTTTTCAAGAAATATAAACCTAATTGCGACCCAGGCCCGGAGTTCTCGGAGAAATTAACTTGAAGTCCAATATTTTTTTTTGTCTTTGGCTCTATGAACAAAATATAAAATTTTATGATAATTACTTTATATTATAACAATCCGTCGCCCGGCATAAAACAGAAAAACGTTTAAGGACAAACAATAAAAAATACTATAATTAATTTTAAGCCGTATCTATTAGATACTATGAATAGACATTCTCCTTTTACTACTTTCGAATGTTGCGGAGATTTTGTTCTGGCTTATTTTATTTTGCACGTAGAGAAATGACCTGGATTAAGCTGCAGAAGGTCACTACGTGCAATCCTCCTCTTACAAGTCGTTTTTTGAGTTGTCGGGAGGCCTTTGGCCAACAGTGGACTATCTATAGCTCAAAGAGAAAGACGGATAGGTAGCAATGTAAAATCTTATACAGGTTTGTATATAATTATTCTGAGCTCCGAATTGTTTTAAGACGTTCACAGTCCGCGACTTTACATTAAAAGTTACGGAGCTTAGCACAAAGTTACTCAGTGTAAAGCAGTGGTTTGTAGTGTTTGTCAGATGCAAAGTTGGAAACTCGTACATAAACGTATAAACTAATATACTTCAAAATGCATCAATAAAGTATTTCAAGGAATCTTTTGTGACTTATTTTTATAGACTACACTATACTTCAACACTATATAGAATTTTTTTGTATCATAAAACATCAATAAAAATGAAGTTAGAAAATATATGTATTCCATTAATATCCTTTATCCTTAGTAAGGATTGTATAAAATCTTCAATACTAGCCATTAAACGACATAAAAATTACAGAATTTATTTCAGTAAAATAACATTTTGCAAAAGCCACCAGCAGAAGCCAATATGTCAATAAGAATAATAGATATTATTCAGGTTCCGTCTTTTCAAATCCAGGCCCTTTTGTGAGCTAATTGGATAGCCATTCCGTCGGCACCGCTGACATTAAATTTAATCTGGCTAAAAGGACCAGTAGCCACACAGTAACGTGTTTGCCGTGTTCGGCTTTTTTAGAAACGAATTCATGAAGTGAGTGCCCCGGTCTCACTCATTTATTCAATTTGAGTTCTTTTAAAGTTTGGCGAAGTTGGCTATTCCGCGCTGCAAGTTTTGAAGTTGCAACGTCTACGGAGACCCCGGAATTCAATTTTGAATTCGTTTTTGAGTTCGCATTCAGTGTGTGCGGCTAACGTTGTTATGGAATGGGTGCTTTTTTATTGAGTATTGTTTGATTGATTTGATTGAATTGTTTGGTGATTTCTAAGTTTGGTTTCTCCTGCTACAGTGTACCAAAAAAAATATAGAATTCAAGTCACCTGCATATTAAAAAAGAAATTGTAATGTTTTTGTACAACTAATTCCATTGGGGCCGAAGGGTTCTAGAGTGGAAGCCACGTACAGAAAAGCGAAGTGTCGGGCCGCCCCCCTACAAAGTGGACGGATGACTGATGGTTGAGTCGCTGGATACAGGCTGCTTCCAACAAGTAGATGTGGAGATCCTTGGGCCTATGAGGCCTATTTTCAGCATGCACTTCCTGTGGCTGATGATGATTTCACTTCCACCTACTTTGTTTAAATAAAATTTACAACCTATACCAAATCTCCTGGTAAACATATTATCAAGTAGTCCATAATGACATAAGTAGTATCCGTTGCTAGAATTTTCAATAAAGAAATGATGCAGTTTAAAAACCGTTTAGCCGACACGCCACACAGTCCCGACGAACACTCGCCGCAAACTTGCCCGCTCAAAGTTTTTAAATATCATCGAGCCAGCCGTACTGCAAAGGAGTATTTACACCGTGTGAGTTACTTGCCTATTTCATTTGGTGTAGTTGAAGGAATTATTTTTATGCACATTGGCAAACGATAAACAATGCCCTACGGAAGGAATATGAATCAAAGACTGATTAATAAATAAACAGTTGTAAATATTTACAATTCAAACAACTGTTGTAAATCTTTACAATACAAAATATAAACAAGCAATTCTTAAAGTAACTCATTATAAAATGGATCCAGTATATGTTTAGAAAAGTCAGTAGTTTAAAACTTTAAATTTATAAATTACCATTCTTTAAAAATATATCTACAATATCGGCATTAGTTATTAACTGTATGTAAACATTAGCTTGATAAAAATACCTAATTAGCTTAAAATACATGTCAGTGATGCACTCCACCAAGCTACAAAACGGAACCGATGGAGACAACTGGTTGAATCAAACGGAGTCACGATCCTCAGTAGTGAGGGAACGAGTAAAGAGAGTGAGAGAAACATTAGCTTTCAATCTATCTATAATATAAAAATGAATCGCAAAATGTGTTGGTAACCGCATAATTCAACAACGCCTGGACCAATTTGGCTGATTTTGGTCTTGAAATATTCGTGGAAGTCCTGGGAAGGTTTTAGGGGTGAGAAAAATAGGAAAATTTCTTAGGAAGATACTAAAAACCTTTTTTTTTTGGGTATCGTTCAAACGTGATGCGTCCAGCCAATATAGGATGATCTTTGTTTATTTGACGGGAGACGTAAAAGACGGTCCAGCTTCAACTACCATCCAACGTAAAATGATCTATCTTTCCATTGTCTTTCATTGACGGCTGACGAAATAGAACAAAATTCAAAAAATGTGTACATCGTGTATATAATATTATCTAGATACGGCGTCTTGCGCATAATTTTGTGAAATGTAAATTGAAATCATGTCCATATCTACCAAAATCGCCCATTGTTTTTTGAGATTATTGCAACAGTTTTAAACAAGGTATACTCTATCGAAGCGTTTTGCCGGAGTACACCAAAATATATCTAATTATAATTTTTCGATTTCATAAACGACATTGTTTTTTGAATTGATACTTTTAGATGCGCTGGGGGACATATTTAAATTTCGCATTAGTATTGTTTACACACTCAGGAATAAAAAAAATATTGGTACGTTGATGCCGTATCTAGACATTATAATGAAACGATATGCAGTTTTATATTTTTAAATATTTGTTCTATTACTTACGTCACCTGGTGAGGCAGTATGAAGGTTTTATTAATTTGTATATGGTAACGTACTAGACGCGACTGCCAACAAGTTAACGATGGTCACGGGTTCAAATCCCAGGGCACACCTCTGACTTTTCGGATTAATTTCTACGTGAAATAAAATCCGCCAACCCGCACTAAGCCAGCAGGGTGGACTATAAGATCTTCTTCTATAATATAAAAATGAATCGCAAAATGTGTTGGTAAGCGCATAACTCAACAACGCCTGGACCAATTTGGCCAATTCTTTTTTTAAATGGTTATTATTACTTTATTACTAACAAAAAGTAATGGCGTGCAATATTAGGAAAAACAGCATTTTGGTGCTGAAATAAGGGACGGAATATTGGATGGACAATAAATAAAATAATTTAATTAAAAATTAAAAGACCGACTTCAATGTGCACTACAAAGTAATAAATAATATATATTTCATTGTGCTAGCACACATTGATTAATTTTCATATTGACTAGACTAGCCAACAAATCTTAAATACGTAATATTTTGAAGGCGGGTCGCCAAGTGCCAATCGAGAACAAATTTAAGTAATGTAACACAGTTGAATATTACCTACTTGTAGATGTATCGTTGGCGCTCAGTTAGGTCCATATGTATACTAGAAACAAATTAATTTAACATATTGATCCTACGTATACATTTGTTGAAATTTTAATAGAATTAATATGTGTCATATGTGTGGTCTAATTTTAATTTATTGCATATGATCAAAGATATAGTGGTCAAGGGTTTCAACTCCAGGGTACACCATTGACTTATTGGAGTCACTTGCATATTTATATGTGTATACAATTACTTTAACAGTGATAGGAATCATAGTGAGGAATGTATAAGAAAGGGAAGGGTTGTTAAGTTTGTATGTTTCGCTCGATTGTAGATAAGTCCGATGCTCAACAATGTTAATTAAGAGCTGATATATTAGGACGGGCGATTTTTCTATTATGTAGTTATCAGGACAGGGACTGGAATTTGCACCAGATATGACTATAGACTCTCGCCCCCAATCACACCGAGGGACAAAACAGGCAAGGCGTAACGTGGGTGTCCTGGTTGATACCAGGAGAATCTCTGCATACCCCTTCTGGGAAAATGGCGTGAGTTTATATAGATTAAGGTAAATTAATATTGCGTGTAAAATTGCGTATTTTTCGCTAGGATGTTTTACACAAATTAAATTTAAGTGTAGGACGTCGTGTTCGTCATTTGGCGACCCGCCTTCAAAATATTACGTATTTAAGATTTGTTGGCTAGTCTAGTCAATATGAAAATTAATCAATGTGTGCTAGCACAATGAAATATATATTATTTATTACTTTGTCGTGCACATTGAAGTCGGTCTTTTAATTTTTAATTAAATTATTTTATTTATTACTTTTTAGTTTTCATAAGCATTGCAATAATGCCAAAGGTAATCATATAATGAAAAACTGGAATCAATGTATACAAAAAATGAACCACTGTGATCCTTTATGATTTCAAAAACGAAAATTAATATTTTATGATTTTTAAGGAAGCTACACTGTCATTTCGTTTTTATGATAAAGAAAATACTAAAATCGGCTCAACCTGCTAGAGATATTGAGTACACTTATGCGTGGTAATCATTCGTTACCCGTTATAAAACACATATACTTAACCTAATGGACGAAAAATCATTGCGTTTCTGCAAAGTTTTGTGGAGGTCTGCTCTCCAGATATGTACCTATTCATCAGATCATCACCATATTTTATGTGACCAACATTATGTTAATTATATAATTCGTTTCGATTGTATAATTCGTTCCGAAGAAAAGTTATTTAAAATCATTTATTTATTGTCGCAGATATTTAGTATTTATCTTTGTATATATTCGCCCCCCCCCCTTCCCACGCCCCTTTCCATCCCCTCCCCCCTTGTAGTAGTAATAAACGTATACTGAACCTAATGTAAAAAGAATTATTGCTGTACTGTTCAATTTTGAGGAGTTCTGCCCTTCAGGTCCAAAGATATTCATCAGGTCTTCACAATATTTTTTTTGGTCTAACCTATCATATAATACTCTTTGACAAAAAAGTTATTTTTAAGTCGGTTAAGAACTGCCGGAGATATTGAGTATTAACAATTGTACCTATTTTCTACCCCCCTCACCCCCCACCCCCACCCTTTTCCCATTTTTACCCACCCTTTGTAATAATATACTTATACTTAATCTAACGCAAAAAGAATTAATGCTGGACCGTTTAATTTTGAGGAGTTCTGGTCGGCAGATCTTAAGATATTCATCAGGTCTTCACCAATTTTATATGGGACCAACCCTGTATATCATGCTTTCCAACAAAAAAGAAATTTTCAAAATCGGTTCACAATTGCGGGCGTAATCGCGTAACAAACATACAAAAAAAAAAAAACAGTCGAATTGATTACCTCCTCTTTTGAAGTCGGTCAAAAACGCTAAAGTTTTTAATGTCAAAATTTCATAAGGCTATCTTTATATGTACATATATATGGAGAGACGGGATATAATAGAGTGGAAGGTACGGGAGAGGGCTGGGATAGCTACCAGATTTGATAGGACGAAATGTAAATGCACGTTATAAGACGGGATGGATAATAAAAGAGAAAGGACGGGACGGATCGGGAAGAGACTGAACAGACGGATGAGACGGGATTGAGCCAGACAGTAGGATAGCTATGTCAAGTTTAGGTATACAAGAGATTAATACGAAAAATAACATGTATTTGGTGTGGAGTGGAATCAAAAAATATATGCACCCAGGCGAAGCTGGGTCGGGCCGCTAGTATAAAATAACTATATAAGCAATTAGCTTATTATTACTGTCATGTTCATGCAAACAACTAGCACAATCTAAACGGTACCTAAGTCTTCTTACAAGAAGCGGTGAGACTCGACGCGCCGCGAGTACACGGAACTCCGCTTAAGCGAAAAGCATTTTCATTTACCGAGTTATTAGGGTTGCGTTACGTTTATTAACATTGTTATGTCTCCCAAGCAGGAGTTGGTTCGCTTTTGTTTATGTTTAGATGTGGGCAGCTAAGTATTTTTTTTTTTTATTGGTAGGATAGAGAAGCTATAATGCATCCAACTGTAGTGCTGTGCTATTTAAGTTATGTATTCATTGGCAATACATGTTACAGACATAAGAAACTACGGGTGAGGCATGTGACCGCGAGAACTTCAGTTCATTTCTGAAATTAAATACATAAATACACCCAACAGTCACATACATAGGTCCTGACCCCACACTCAGGCTGCGGGCACGAAACTAGCGATGGCGGAGCGGTGGCGGGGCGATGCGGCGGCGGAGCGGCGGCGATGCATTCAAAAACATGGACAGTATAGGTGACGCGCACGAAACGCGCGACAGCGGGGCGGGGCGATCGAGCGTTGCACAGGCGGCAGGAGGGCGACAGCGGCGCGGGTGCGACGAATAAGATTAATGTTACGGCCAAATAGGTAAAAATCGAAGTGTTCGTTTATTTACATACATTGGGAATTGTAAATATATGTTTAAATTTACCATATTTTTTAAACAAAAGTATAATCTAATAGCGTGGTGGAATATACTTATAGCCTAACCACTCTCAATCGTACTGTCCAACAGCCCGTACCCTGCAGTGGGACGTATATGGACTGATGCAGATATTCTAGTAGAATACATCAATTATAGGTACTGTTGTTTTTAAAATCTATATCATATTGTAGCCTTAGAAGTAATTAAAAAGTAGCTAAACATACATTATCATATTGTGTTTTTATATTTTATTTTATATTATTTTGAAACAGTAGGTAGAAATGTAACAAATATATGATGTGTAGTATCTGCAGCAATGCCGACTTGATCTATATTTCCCTGTCATAACTAATAGTACGAGAGATGATAACCAAAATTTTTGTCTCATAGCAATACGGTCACAACCGCATCAGATTGATAGATTTGATTATTTCGAACTCGAAAACACCAATTTCAGTCATTTTTCGCGTAGCGTTTGAACGAACTGAATTTTCAAAAATGTCAACAAATTTTACCGGACTGTATCATAGCAATCTGTCTGATTTTCTGACTGTAGTTATATAATAGCTATAAGATACCGAAAACATATTTTTCAGAAGTTAATAGTGTAGCGCGAACCCAAAAAATAATTTAGAACAATTAAAAATGAGACAAAAAAAATATGATGATAGCAATCCGTCTGAAAATGTTCTTTCCGGGTAAATTAGGATTAATTAATACGAAAAAAAATATTTTCAGAAGAAAATTTGGATGCAACAAATTTTGAGACCATTCTAAATATGTTAAGAAATTTTACCTATCGGTATCATAGCAATCTGTCTGAAACTTGTTGAAATTGATGAAATGAATTAACCAGATGTAAAAAAAAATTATATCAGAAGAATTCAGTGTAGCACCTCCTTTATCAGACAACTTTTCGATATCGACCGTGTTGAAGCGTAACTGATTGCAAGTTGAGCAATCACCTTGCTTTTGTCTTGCCAAAATAGAGCGCGGACAACGTATCTATGCTATAAAAACGTCTATTATAATTGATAATTTTGAATTCTTAAAACCTACTCTTCCATCCCCGAAAACTTCGTCAATGGCAGATGAACAAACCATGCCTTATCATTGGGAATAGAAGAAAAAAAACGTCCGCGAGCCCTCGGACAACCAGCGACACACCCACGTCCGGCTTAGCAACTTATAGTTTGTTGTCACTTTAAGTGAGCGTCATTTCAACGGTTAGGACAGCTGGTGAGTGACTATGTATAGTAAGAGAGTGGCAGGAGCATAATATGCAAAAAACCATTCCCGCCGCAGCAGAAACGTAAGAAGCGCTCAGGCGTCGACCAAGCGACTCCAAAACGTTCTTTTCTCTTTTGGGAGTACATGCGACATCTAAAATGTCTGAAAACTTTTTTTTTTGCAATCCTGCCTTAATTACGAACGGTAGAAAAAAAAACATTAGGATTGCTATGATACAGGTCGGCTAAATTTGTTGACATTTTCAAAAATTCGATTCATCTATATACTACGCGCAAAATGTCTGAAAACCAACTTATTCGTCATAAAATTATAAAATCTATGTACATTTCCAATATCAGACGTATTGCTATGATACCGACTGCCTTTTTTTTTGGACACAGCAGAAATAGCCTCACATGCAATTGCTACACTTTTGACCATTACTACCTACCTAGTCGGGTTTAGAATTACATAATCTAACGATTTTATACAGTTTCGACCGTATTGCTATGATACATGGTTTTGGTCGTCATCTCTGGGACTATAAGCGACTGATCGACCGTCATGTTTCATGCCCACGTGAAATACTACTCTTCATCGCCCCGCTCCGCCGCCGCATCGCCTCGCCACCGCTCCGCCATCGCTAGTTTCGTGCCCGCAGCCTAAGATCGAGTCTTGCGTCGTGTGTATCAGAATCTCCGAGAGATTTTTCGGTCAAATCAACACCCAGACCCGAAATAAATAACTGTGGATCAAACAAATATTTGTCTCGGTGCGGGGATCGAACCCGTGGCCTAACGTTTCACAGCCGGTGTCTAACCAACTTCGCCACGTAGGCAATTAAATATAAATAAATGGGCTAACCTCCTATTAATTTGTTATCTTAAATTCTTTGAATCAAATGTTAAAAACTTTTAAATTTTAGTAGCAAACACTCTATCAGCCAATTTACTAAACACTACCCAATTATCAACCTACTATCAATTAAATCTAGTTTAAATATATTCATTAAGGAAACAAAAAACTCCACTCGAACCTAATCTCTACAAAATTTCCGATACCAGTCACATTAACAACATTCCGATAAATTGTCTTTTAATTTAAACAGGACGTATTTAACGTAAAGATTGGCAATCTACAGGCTGTTTGATTAGCATATCTAAATTGAATTAAATAGACCGCCCGGAATGACCTTCTGTTGTAATAAATATCTTTGACGGCCAATCTGATGGGGCGGTCGAATTGGACACAATTAGAAAGAAGACATTAGCTCCTAATCTGTCTTGTGGCCATTCAAGTTTTATTCTTTGGATTACTAATTTATGAGTACTTTAATGTATACAGCAACTCCAGCATGCTGCTAAAAATATTTTCTGAGGGTATCAAACATAGTGCAGTAAAATGCAGTGCCCTATGATGCACATTTTGAGTATAGTTATTAGTACTAACTACTGTTAATTAGCAAGTGTAACCTTTACCTTCATCATAGCGCCCGCCTTTTTTTTATTTCATTTAATGGTAAGAAGAGCATGCCGTTTGCCTGAAAGTAAGCGATACTACCACTCATGCATAGAAGCAAAATGAAAAAACACAGTGAATTACAAAGCAGTGCTTGGCATTCCACTGCGATCGCCATTCTGAGACATAAGATGTTAAATTTCAATACTATATATATATCTAGTAATAATATATAGTAGTTACACTGACTACAATATCCTTCAAACCGGAACACAACAGTTCATTTACACTACTGTATGGCGAGAGAAATAGACAGCGTAGTAGTACCTAGCCAGATGTCTTCTCAATATACCAGTCCTACCACCAGTATTGAAAGTAAGGCTAAATGAAATTTTATTATATTAAGAGATACTATAGTATATAGTAGAGATAGTAACCAGATAAAGTAAATGTCATATTCAGAAGTGCAACGTTTGACTTTTAATCTTAGTTTTCTTTGTTATACTGGTTTTGTGTTGCGAGTGTATTGCTGTGGCGAATAAACTATGTTTCTTTCCCTTTGGCCAGCGGGCTTACGTCAAAACTTAGTTTAACGATGCGACACAAATAAAGCGGTGATTTATGTTGTTTGTCCGGTGCAAACTTAAATATGACCTAAGGAGATTTTATTTTAATACAAGCATAAATGACATATTTTATTCTTCAAACAGTACCGAAGCTGTGAACAACGTATTACGTATTCATGCATTCCAAATCGCGTTATGTGAGTTAAGTATTGGTCGTAAAATTTAACCTTATTCAGATTTAGGGATTTTAAATCTAGGGCCAGTGCTAAGTGGCTTACACTGTCACAATTTGTAACACCTACAATAAACTTATGTTGTAATGAACCCCGATAAGTGCGTAAAATAATTTAATGACTCGACCCAAACATATGTATTTGTGTTCTGTATCACTCCATATGCGTATATACAGGGTATATCAAGACTGCTACCGAAAACGAAGCCGGGTGGTAGTTTAAGCGACTTCAGACACAATGCAACAGAAAAAGTTGCAAAAAAAACCGACATTTTTTTTTGTTATTTTTTTCCTATGGCCATATTTGGGTGGTAAATACATTTTTTCCTAAAATAATAGTATATACCCTTTTATTTATAAATAGTCTAAGGTATAAAAGAGTTTAAATTATTATTTTAGCAAAAACTATGGATTTACCACCCAAAAATGACGATATTTAAAAAATCATAAAAAAAAATTGTCGCGTTTCTAGGCGAAATTTTTAATTGCATTGTGTTTGTTGCCTCTAAAACTACCACCCGGCTTCGTTTTCGGTAGCAGTCTTGAGATACCCGGTATGTACGTCTACATTAGATAATGATTTTTAAAATTTACTTACCGTAGAAACTCTTTAAAAATAATAAATAATAATAATAATAAATACACCCAACAGTCGCTAAATTGCTAATTTATACAGTTTTACTCACGATGTTTTCCGTCATAATTATAGTTTGTGGTGATTTGCCCTGGGATTTGAACCTGCGACCACCATGAACATCTGGATACATCTATTTTTAATATAAACTGATTCTAAAGTATTATTAAAGTTACAGGTGGATGGTTAAAAGACCATAAACATGAATACCTACGAGTTGGTAATTGTCTGTTTCAGTTTGATTGCTAAGGTATAATTAAGTTAACTCGTTAATGTTACTTACTGAATAGTTTTCATTTGTGTGTTCTATAGTTTCTAATAGTTTGTGAAGTAATTTTATACAACTTTTAATTAATTATTAAGCTCGAACTCTTCTGAAGTTTCTTTGTTACGCAACGGCTTTATTTTATAATTAACTAGCAGCCCGGCCTGGCACCGCCCAAGTACATATACTTTTTGATTGGGGAACAATTATTGCAACATTTTTCATAAATACTCCACTCGTTTTCTGTATACAGGGTATATTAAGACTGCTACCGAAAACGAAACCGGGTGGTAGTTTAAGCGACTTCAGACACAATGCAACAGAAAATGTTGGAAAAAAAAGAGACAATTTTTTTTTTTTAATATTGTTGTATTTGTTTGGTGAATACATTTTTTCGTAAAATAATAGTGTATACCGTTTTATTTGTAAATACTCTAAGGTATAAATTAGTTTAAATTATTATTTTAGCAAAAACTATGGATTTACCACCCAAAAATGACGATATTTAAAAAATCATAAAAAATAATTGTCACGTTTCTATGCGAAAATTTTAGTTGCATTGTGTTTGTAGCCACTAAAACTACCACCCGGCTTCGTTTTCGGTAGCAGTCTTGATATACCCGGTATGTATCAGCCCATATACGTCCCATTATAGGGCACAGGCCTCCTCTACAATCGAGAGTACGATTGAGAGTGGCTAGGCCATATAGTCCCCCACGCAAACCTAATGCGGGTTGGCGGACTTTACATACAATAAAGTAAAAAAGTTGTTTTTTCATAGATTTTTTTTGTAAATCGCTATGGTATGCAGGTTTGCTCACGAAGTTTTTCTTCACTGTTTTAGTACCACTCGTATTAGTCACAGTTGAATAGTATACATCAAGTAGTCATCCTCCATAAATTGGCTATCCAACACAAAAATAATTTTCCAACTAAAACTAGTAGTTTCTTTGCTTTAATTAGCGCATTGACAAAGACTTACGGCCTTTACAATAGACAGTTTTAAAATCTTCTTTAGCCATCGAATATTTTGTACCTTTCTAACAACTATTGAATTCAGATTGAGCGAAGAAAGGAACATATTCCATACCTAAATAGTGTTTAAAACTGTCTATGAATAAGGCCGATACTTTTCCTAAAACATATCTTTTACTGGTGGTAGGTCTCTCATATGTGAGAGGCTGCCTGGGTGGGTACCACCGCAATGTCTATTTCTCCCGTCAAACAGCAGTTTAAATGCACTGTTGTGTTTCGGATTGAAGGACATTGTAGCCAGAATAACTACTGGACATATTGAGACTTAACATCTTGTGTCTCAGGATGGCGAGCGCAGTGGAATGCCAAGCATTGCTTTGTAAATCAAGGTTTTATTTGGTTTTGCTACTGTTCATGAGCGGAGCATCGCTTACCATCAGGCGAACGGCATGCTCGTCTCGCCATTCAATGCAATAAAAAAAACATCTATACATATAAATAAAATTGAAGTGTCTGTTTTAAGAGTGACAATAAAAAAAAAATGTCCTACTACATATCGTTATATACACGACACCTGTGCCGAAAATGATATTTAAAATTTTTTTGTCTGTCTGTCTGTTTGTTCCGGCTAATCTCTGAAATGGCTGGACCGATTTTGACGGGACTTTTTTGTCAGGTAGCTGATATAACAAGGAGTAACTTAGGGTACATTTATTTTAGAAAAGTTATTTTCTGTCTTTTTGTTCCGGCTAATCTCTGAAATGGCTGGACCGATTTTGACGGGACTTTTTTTGTCAGGTAGCTGATATAACAAGGAGTAACTTAGGCTACATTTATTTTAGAATTTTCTTTTATTTTAGAAAAATAAAGTAATGTTGCAATGCCCGCGCGCATCTCACGCGCATGCCACCACTGGGCTGTCACGGCGGGCGCCTCCCACCACTTCTCCCACCAACGAATCAATATCACAATTACAAAATATTTTCAATAAAGCTAATACTGGGACTGAATGAGACGGGACATAAACTGGATATAACGGGACGGGAAATATAGTCGACGGCGCGCGGGAAATATAGTTAGTACGCGAAATAATATGTTGTTGCCAAATCAATACTGGACTCAAAAGCTATCTGCACCCGGGCGAAGCCGGGTCCGACCGCTAGTTTTAATATAAGTCACATACATAGTCCTGACCCCACCCTAAGATCGAGTCTTGTGTCGTGGGTATCAGTAACTACCAGAGACTTTTCGGTCTCACAAACACCCAGACCCGAAAGAAATAATTGCAGGCCGCAAAAACATTTCCCTCGTCGCGGGGATCGAACCAGGTCTCTCGTTCCACAAGCGACTTTTAACGTTGTTTTATTGCCGAGTATTCGTGTATGTTTTCCAATAACTTAATACTTTACAATTCGCACACACAACGCACCTTGCCAAACTTGCAATGTCTCCAAGTCGCCTCATAAGCCTTTGTCTCCGAAGCATATGTCATTAACCGGAACTACGCCCGGGTGATTAATCCCGGAGCTTCGTGCCCAAACTTGGATTACCTTTGCCCGGGTCTTGTGGCCAAGTTATCCCGGGCTTACCGCGAGAAGTTGCCGGGATAATGGCTCGCATGAATGCGGCTTGCTGGCTTGTGCTTCTAACAAAACCGCGTCGGTTTTTTTGTCTTATGATGTAGCTAAATGATAGTAATGGTATTGACTATGAATCTGTGGGTGGAAAATTTAAATAATAATATGATTTCGTTGAGCTTTGATTGATGCAGCTCGTTGAAACGCTGGTTGTGCAAAAATGCATATGACTGAGAAATGCTGGTATGGTTCAGATGTAATTTTTTTTAGTCTAGTTATTTTAAGGTCAAATAATTGTGTTAAATAACAACGGAGCGGAGTTTAAATACCTGTATGTTTTTGCATATATCTCTATAATATGCAGGTTTCTAGCGGAGTTTTTCTTCTCCGTTACATTGCGTGGTGATATTTTAAATTTGAACCCATGGCTCTGGAAAGTCAAGGCATCGTCACAATCACCGCCTTGCTATAACATACAATAATAAATGTTGCTAACCAATTTACATATAGAATACCCGTTTATACACCGGACATACGTACACAAAGGATGACCTTCGAGTATGACGCAAATCATATCCACGATATGCTTCAGCAATACAATACAGAAACGAGATTATCAGGTCAATGATTGAATGTTGAACTGCTATCTTGTCATATTGTGATATGATATGGAAATGCAATTGTTTCGAATATTGTTTTTCAGTTGTTTTATGTATGGTAGAACTGCCGAATTTCAGGCAAGGAAAATTCGATAGGGTTGCTCCAATCTAATCTAATCTCCAATCCTATCTATTACTCTCTTTTACAGTCCCGTTAACCGTTTGGGTATAGTACAAATCAGAGTTGGGCATTATTCGAATGAATCGTTATCTAGATAATTATTCGAATGATAATTTATTCGCACCAAAATTATTCACGAATGAATCATTCGCGAATAATTTATTCGTGAATAATTTCCTCACGAATTATTTATTTATGATTTATTCGTTATTCTGAATAATGTTTTTGTTGCCCATTTTTCATAGTGTCTTGGTCTAAGAACGAAAACATACAATGGGCTTCTTTGGGACTAATTTCAGAATAAGCGAAGGTTAGAACTATTAACAGAAAAATACATTAAAAATTATGCCATTGTCTTTTTAAGGGATGAAAAAATAAGAAATCCACAACATTTTAAACTTATCTTTTTAACAATTTGACAATGAAACATTTTTTTTATTGCTTTGTATTGCAAAACGAACATTGACCGAAACATTGATTGACGATGTTAAATCGCAATATGTCCAGTAGTTACTCCGCTAATGTATGGCTGCTTTATACTTATTTTAGTTTAGGATTTTACTGTTCCCATGTTCCTCCGCCACAGTGTGTAATCAGCAGAGTCCATTTATTAATTAACGTTACCAGAAAGAAATAAATTCAATCCAATAAAACAAATCATTCTCGAAGGTTACAAAAATATTCAATGAAACGTCAACTGTGTCATTTTGTTAGTCTATATGTATAAAAATATTGTAAACTTACCATTGATTAGTTGATATTATGAAAATATAATGTTATTGTTTGTCTGTTTTTATTTAAAAAGCCTTTTACGAATGATTAGTCAAAAACGATGTTATATTATTAACGAAATATACAGGTGAGTTTTTCAAGTGGGCGTGGATGGCCAAATCCGATACTATTTTGCTGAAAACTAAAACTGCATACTTAGATTTTTCATAAATCAATATGACTAGCTAGGAATCGAAACAAATGATTTGGAAAAAAAAGCACATGCTGTATTATTACATCATTCGATAATGTTGCTAATAGGGATCAAATTCTGGAAAGTAATGACACAAGTCAAATTAAAGGAAAGATGTAATTTTAGGCAAAATTCAAATTTTTCTTCAGTTTCTTAGTACCTGACCTCCCTGCGTTGGTAGAGGAATTTTAGAACTTGTCGAAGGTAATATTGGCACCGTAATGAATATTTGTTAATTTCATCTTTAATAATTAGGATGATGATTTGATTGAATCTTTTTCTGTTTGTTATTGTCCGCTTAGCCCACGATGGGCATTACCCTTTGTATAATTATACCACACACTGTCAATGGCAAATATAAATTAGTGACAGAAACATTTTAATATTTCACTATAAACAATTCCCCACCAAGAATAACAGAAAAAAATAGTGTATGCAGTGTGTGTATACATGTCCAGTTGCGATTATTAGTTTTTTAAAGTCGTTTTCAAATAATATATGTACCTATTTTAATACCAATTATTCACTCGATTATTTTATTCTTATTCGAATAACGAATAAAAAAAGTTATTCGTTATTCGAATAATTTTGGTTCGAATAACCTACGTTATTCTTTATTCGAATAACGAATAAGAAAATTTATTTATTCGTTATTCGTCATTCGAATAAATTTTGCCCAACTCTGGTACAAATCATTAATTTAAATATAAAGAATGAAGAAAAAAACTGTTTGTGACTAACGACCATAAAATAAATAAATAACACCCAACAGTCACAGACATAGTCCTGACCTCACACTAAGATCGAGTCTTGTGTACTGGGTATCAGTAACTACGAGAAACTTTTCGCTGTCACAAACGCCCAGACCCGAAAGAAATATTTGTGTGCCGCACAAACATTTCTCTCGGTGCGGACATCGAACCCGCGGCCTTTTCGTTCTTTTTTTACTCGTTGTAGCTGTGACTGATAGGTGATTTATCAGCAAAATGTTGCGCTGCAGTGCAGTGAACGTAGAAAATATTAAATGTTCCAACCCAGGACTTAAACTCACATCACATATAATTGTAACTACGGTTATTTGACGCCTCATGAGAGGAGACCATTTGGGTAGCACCTTACTCAAACATTTTGCTGACTTCTTAATCACGACGCAAATGATATATTTCGATTATTCTTACAAACCTAGACACTGCCTTTATCTAATGACCTTCAGATTCGATTTAATAAGCGTTATCACTATAACAAATTTACTATTTGGGTCAATATAATCAACGCAAAATTATTTTCATTACAAAGAATTCGTTAGAAATTAATCTACGCATTTAGCAATCCGTTTCTTCAGAGATTAAATCGGAAATGTATAAACTCACAAATCACATGTGTGGGCCTTAGGATCGTACCCGGTGCATCTATCTCCATACTCAGTTCCTTCGCCATCCTGAAACATAAGATGTTATGCAATATGTCCAATAGTTACTCTGGCTACGATGTCCTTCTAACTAAAACACAACAGTGCATTTACACTGCTGTTTGCTGTGAAAAATAGACATTGCGGTGGTACCTACCCAGGCCTCTCACATGAGTGAAAACCCCTTTAACTTCTGTCTTCTGCCAAATAGTTTTACAAAAAGTTTCCACCTTAACGTTTAAATTTCCACCGGTTAAACCCATTCAAATGTGTGACAGGATTGCGCCGTTCCAAACAGGCCAGTTCGCAAACTGCGCCACACCGCCGCGCTGCGCCGCGCCGCTTCCAATCTAGTTTGCATCCGACAGCGCACTAATCTCTGTGCATTTACGCAGCTGCGCCGAAATGTGTTGGTGCAATCATTTAACACACAATTACGCCGAATTGTACTCGGTGGAGCAAAGTATTTATCCGATCGACTATTGATTTAATTATTCGAAAAAGTTGCGCCGACAGTACACTACATTATATCACTTAAATTTAGTTGTATATACTATGTTACCATTTGAATGTATATGCCCATTACAGACGTACACAGCCATCGCCAAAATTAACAATGAATATTTTGTGATGTCCGTTTCAGGGACATACAAAAGGCGATCTTACAATGTAACGTTTCGTGTTCGAGTCCCATTGGCAAAATGATTTGCAATTTTTAACCATTATCAGCTCGGAGTCTGGAATTTGTATCCGAAATGGCGATAGACTCGCCCCCTATCACATCGTGGGATAGAAAATTCTTGGTAAAACGTTTGTGTCCTGATTGCATCTATGCTTACATCTTCTTAGAAAAAGTCGCAAGTTCATATATGTATCTATGTAGAATATTCATGAAGCATTCTTTACTGTTTCAATTAATAACAAATCAAATAAATCACCAATGATGCGTGTTCGGTAATCAGTTAAACAGCTCAATTAGCGAATAACAATGTCGTCCAAATTAAATGTCCAATCAATGAAACCACAACACTAATTAAACAACAATAATGTATGAACAACCTCCGTGGCGCAATCGGTTAAGACGATGACATCGAATGTAATTGACAAAAACGGTTATTAATTATTTTTTGTAGAGATATCCAGCACGGTGTTATAGTATTTGAATCAAAACTTTTAATATTTAAAAAAAACTGTTCGCAGTCTTCTTTAGTAGCATAATTTTGCTTCAAAATTCGATTTCTTGCATCATTCACTCCAGTGCAGTTATTCACGACATAGATTTTTGCAGTGAACTCTTGAACAACGTCCATTTTTTCATCATTGAAAATACCAGCTTCATTATTTAATGATGTAAAAATAGTTTGATACGTTTCATTCTCCAAAAATATTTTATATAGTCTAATTTTAATTTGCCTTTGTTTTAAAATGATGCCGTATAGTCACAATCTGTGTATGCATGGAAAGCTGTAAATTTAGATCTCAACTTCAATTCAGAGCAATCAATTTCAAAGCAATTTTTTCTATATCAATTTTCAAAGCAAAAAAAAAGGAAAACCTATTTTTTATTCTAATTGATAAAGTAAGACAGAGCTTTAGATCACGTCATACCTTAAAAACACTCGAAGAATTTAGTACATACAACGACAATAAATGAAATTCTTAAATACGTTTTTGTGCATATAATTCTTTTATATTAGAACTATTTTTAAATCATTCAAAAACTCTTATACAAAAATACCTAGGTATTTTACCTACAAGAAAAATATCCCAAGAACCCCGTTAGCGACCTAAAATATAACCCCATTAGCGCCCTCAGACACTAGGCCGCCAATCGTAGCGATATATTACACACATCAAGAAGTGACTCGCGCTAGGCTTGTATCGCAATATTGAGTGCGTTACAGATGATCTCATTTGCTGGAGACACTCACCCGCCGTGACTTGGGATGATAAACGTGCGACATTATGTCTATCGCTCGCTTTAAGTAACCTTATGTCAGAATGTTGTTTGTATATCTATTTTTTGGAAAGTATGTAGTAATAGTGATATTTTATTGAGACTAGTTTATTAAATACAGTTAAGCCTAGCGATACTTTTTTTAAAATTTATTGATTGACATGTAACTTAAAATTAGTCTTATCAGACCTGATACATAATTCGTCCGGTTCTTGATTACACACAGTCATGCAAAATTAACAACATCATCATTTTCCTTTATTATGACAATAATATTTTCGCAAGTTCCTAATGAAAGAAAAAAGCTAAAATTAGCTGAATCAATATTAAAACTACGACAACGAATAAAAAATTAACCAAATATGAAATAAACCAATACAAATAAAATTAAATACAAGCAGTGTCCGTCGGTTCTTTACTCGACGATGGAGCACGTCTCATCGCGACTTTCGGATGATAAATGTGGGAGCCGAACCCTGCCACCGCGTATAGCCGGACGAGACGCGATGCCTGAAAGAAAACATTGTTTTTGAACAAATATTCAGATATATAAATGTATTCTTTTACTGTCTCAAGCATAAGTTCACGCTTTTTCACGGTTTTTGAGAATTGGTGCAATTTGACGAGTTATTCCCGTACCAGAGTCTGATAATAGCAAATAAGTATGCCAAAAATATATTTTAAAATTCCTCTTTCATCATTACAATAATTGGTACTAATTTTAATATTACGGATTCAGTTTTAGGTATTAAAATAAATATATTCAGAAAAGAATCGTCGTTTATAACAGTTCTTGTACTTCAAATTTAATACCAGAGCAACTACTGGACATATTAAGACTTAACATCTTATGCCTCAGGATGGCGAGCGCAGTGGAATGTTGCTACTGTTTATGAGCTTATTACCATCAGGCGAACGGCATGATCGTCTCGCCATTCACTGCAATAAAAAAAATACACAATTCCATAAAAATTAACGCCATACTTAAAGAAAAAGCAAATAATAATACCGAAGAATTAAATATAAAACGTTCGCATGCAAAGCGCAAAACAGAGGAAGGCATATTTTTATTTTTATACGGGAATAAATATTGAAAGAACTGTTGGAAGAGCAAAGTTGAAGTAGTTTTGCCGCATATGCAAATAAAATAAGGGAACCACGCGAACTCTCGGATGTGTTCAGCGTTGTAATAACTTATAAACATGTAGGAAAGCGTTGCGGCCTCGATTTGCTTACGAGTATATTATATCCGAACTATTAATGTAAATACTGACTACAAAATCTTTCCAGACGGAATACATGAGCCTGATACATGATCTTGAACAACAAGTTAGGTTTGTTAAAATGTATAATTCACTGACACGAACGCAGTGTTGGTAGACTGGTAAAGTTATTATTAAATACTGTGTACCATACATAATGGTTCTGGTGGCCTAAGCCAACAGCACTTCTGCCTACCCGTTCTGGGAAATAAGGGGCAGTTTATTTTATATGTACCTAGAACTGCACGTTAAGCTATCGTATTCTATGAAGTTGATAAATCCATCTGAATACCGACACTGCGTCAGCGTAAGGAGTTAAAAATAAAGCTTTCTCAAATATAATGAAGAACAGACTCGTGCCTAGCAATAGGACATATTATTAAATTTATACGTGTATAGCTTACAGTGTAACCTGCTCTATCAATGAGTAGATTCTTTTCTACCACGTTGAAGATAGAATAAGTTACTGATCTTCTGCACTCGAATAAAAATATCCATCGATAAAATCAAAGAAGTTTCGTCTAACAATAATCCCACTCAGCGCATCGATCACCGCAAGTTTCAGCGATCGCTCATTACGCAGTTCTCCGAGAATAGATCATGTAGCTGCCACGATGTTTGACTTTTGTAAACTTTGATACAGAGCACCAAAGATTTATGTCCAGCATAGTTAGACTAGAAGATTATTGTGGCTAAATGGCGTAGATGCAACACTTTTGGTCTTCAAATGCAAACTTTAGTATAACTTAGCTGAAATAATAATAGCCATCAATCAATGACCATCAATGACCAGAAAATACTTGTAAAATTCAATAATCGAATTACACGTACACTTACTCGCATCCCACAAAAACACATTACCTGCGAACGCAACGTGAAATTAATAAGAAATAAAGTCGCAGTCGCAAATGTATTTCAACCATAACGATCAAAGCAATCCGGCACGCGAGCTTAGCGAGATACATTAATAAAATTTACAGTAATTGCGCGGTGACCCCATTTTTGTGGGTGATATTAAACTTGGGCCCGTGATTAATCGTCAGGGAGCAACTGTTCGGGCCGAGCAAGAAACGCCCGTGGAAACGTTTGCCAGGGTGTTACCGCGACCTTTGGTTGGAACCCTTTATGCGTTGTGTTTGATGAAATGGGCAGTTGACTTGTTCTTGCTTCGGTACTTTTTATTGCAATGAATAGGGAGACGAACGTGTCATTTGCCTAATGGCAAGCGATATGACCGCTCATGGGCAGTAGCAAAACCAAACAATAGTATGAATTACAAAGCAATGTTTGGCATTCCACTACGCTCGCCAAGATGTTGAGTCTTATTAAGTCCAATGGTTACACTGTCCTTCGAATTGGAACACAAGAGAGCATTTACACTGTTTTATGGTGGGAGAAATTAACTTTGCGGTAGTACCTACCCAGGCAGCCTCTCACATACTATATGTTACGGTATACCACCAGTTACCTTATTGTATTTAACCTGTTTCCGGGTATATTCATAATATTCCTAAATTGTAATAAATAGTTTATCTAGAATGCGTATTACTCGTAAATATGTAGTGAAACAAATGAAACGTTCAGTTTAAAGCGAAGGCTATGAAAACGCTCATCAAATTTGTTACCAAATATTAAATATTGTGTTTTTTTGTTGCAGGTAAGTTGGTTAATGAGGCCGTTTCCGTCATTCAAGGAAGGAAAGTCAGTGGGTTTGTCACTGTAGTGTTAAAATTACCTACTTTATCTTAATAATAAAACTTCTCACATCTGTATAACTATATACTATATAACATAACCGCCGGTGAAGTATCATCCATCAGCGTGGGGCCCACTCATCACACGTCGTCTCGTCTCGCTGCTTTATTCAATCATTAACTTGATGCCGGTATAAGCTCTATATAATAATAGGTATAAGCCGGTATAAGGTAAAGGGCTCTATCAGTAAGATGCCAATTTTAGTTTCGAGAAGCTATCATCCCACTATTTTTAAGGTTCAGTGAGGTGCCATGATTCTTCAGGAAATCATGGTGGTTAGAAGGAAGAGTCTCTTGTCGTCAATAAGAGCTGTTATCTTATATTTAATCTCAACCATATGCTTAGGAACAAATTGATTAAATTGATTGTCAGCACCAATCCCAACCCACCAATCGTAATCTTCCTACTATACATTCCCAAAATACGGACACATCCCTTAAATCCCATCTCAAGATAAAAACCCTCATCAGTCCACATCACCCAACCAGCTTGTTACTTACTGGACCATGAACCCTGTGAGGGATTAAGAGATCTCGTAATCCTAATCGATCGTCTTGATGACTCCACGGCCACACCCGTCACGATCCGATACACATCTCAGATGCCTCCGCTTTCACGCGATACATTAGCTCAGGGATAAGTTTTTTTGTCGCTTGATTAGAAGCTATTAGTCTTTTAAGCCGTGATTTCGCGTTTAACAAACCCTCAGCCTTAGACGTGACAAGAAGAAAAAAATTGGGCATGTTAGAATTAGACTCCGAAAATACTTGAAGGAGGCATAGAAATAAATGCCCCTAAGGCGTATATATGTTACGGGTCAAGTGATTAATGCGGCAGTATTCATAATGCTCGAGCAGTATGAATAATGCTCAGCCATATCGGGCCAAGTGATTAATTACAATCTAAACTCACCTATTTATCACATTGCCCGGGCATTATGAATATGGCTACATAATGATCGGGCAATGTGATTAATAGGTAAATTTTTACGTGCTGCGCTGCCGCATTGTCGCATCGATGCAATATAGACCCATAAATTAGAAAGGTTGAATTGATCTGCTTAAGTTTAGTTGTTTTTTTAACGTCCGAAACATTATCTTCAGAAGGAAATTAGTGTACCCACTTTATGGATCAGTTAGGTCGACTGTGCCCCAAAACCGACTCGGGACACCCCGACTTCACGTAGTCTTTGGCTACCGACCCTAGAGTGTATATAAAAAGCCGGAGGCGCGGAGGGAGAGCAGCCCCCGTCCGCTGTAATGAAGGATAGGCAACCGTGCGAGCCGTAGCGGCTGAGGCCGAAGCTGCGGAGATGAGCATGGGTGCCTATCTTTTGTTATGCAAAGGCGAAGGGGCTGAACTTCCCGTAGCGCCGGAGATGTTGCAGAAGCAAATTTGTATTGACAACAAGTGTTTTGAGGTTTGGTTACTATAATTGATATTTGTCAGGAATGGTGTGTTACCTTTTCAAGGGAGTGGTACCAGCGGAGGTGCGTGACCTTGCAATAGCCGCACGATGCTAATTCGGCTTATTGTTTTGATTTCGATTCGCTTTACATCACTCTGCCCAATAGGCACTTGGCATTATTCATAATGCCCGGGCAATGTGATAAATTTATTGGTTATAATCACATTGCCCGCTCTTATTGGGCATTATGAATCATGCCCGATTAATCACTTGGCCCATAACATAATATATACTCGTAGTAGACTTTGTAATCCACAATAAGCGCACTGCCGGAGAGAGAGAAAGAACGAGGGAGTAATAGACACAGAGTGATGCTGTAAAAGCACCTGATTGGTAGATATATGTACATATATGCTCTTAGACCTATACATTCTCTAACAGTCACTTGTTATTCGTGACTGTTCCAGGAAATCTCGGTTTTGATTTGGGCAATCAAATTGGAATGAGTTCGAAGAACATACCATTTCCTGGGATTGGATTTGCGCTCGCTAGCTATGTTATTTCTTGGAATAGGCGTATTGACGAAATATTGAGCTCGGTTTTATGTTTCGGGTACAATTATATTTGTACATGTTGATAGAAATCTAGTTCTGAACTAGAGGAATACTTACACAGCTTCGAAATGTGAGTGTCGATCCTCGAGACAAACGTTTATATGCGTCAAATATTTGTACCAAATCCAGATGTTGTGTTATGTGAGTGGCACCCCGTATTATTTGATACCCACGACACAAGAAGTATCCGGGTGTGTGGCTGTTGGGTTTATTTATTTATTTTCATCCCTTCATTTGCCACATGGTGGATGGATGGATATGGATATGGATGGATGGATGGATATGTAACTAAACATTAGATCCAATAAACTACCGAAAGTTAGACGGGTCGCACAAACATGAATAATAGTGAAACTAATAAAGCTGAACAAACATTGGATGTTTTGAACGAGTGTAGTGTTTTCATTATTGGCGCGGCAGTTACTGGTCGAGTCCCCGGCCGCCATAATATCGATCTAAGAGCCGACACGAATTATGCTAACGCGAGCAATATTCGCCTCATATTTCATACATTCCGTATGGGATCGCGTTTTCATACATTTAGATGGTATTTTAAAGTGACTAATTGAAGGTACTCTAATACTCATCGAAGTTTAGTATGTGCTGTTGTTTGATATTCGGCCAATACTAGCATGGCTGTGATCCGTAAGTTCATACATTCGATATTTAAGCCGGGCAATTGAATGCGTATTTTGCAGGTTGGGAAAATAGGAGTTGCCCAGGGCTGGAATTTGTGTTCGTCGTGGCTATAAGTTCACCGAACGTTTTCTCTCACTCATTATTTGAACACAAACAAGCTCAACAAATTGACTAGCTCTACAGGGACCTCTGTCTACCCCTTCTGACGTAACGGAGTGAACTTACGTATTCAATTTGGATATCCAGAGTTTAGTCAAATGTAATTTTGTTAGTTGCACGTTGACTGCCTATGTGGCCTAGTTGCACTACGGTACGGTTACAAAACTAAGGTCCGGGTTTGAATCCCGAGTGGGAGAAGATGATGTTGAATTTTTCTATTCTTTATCAGTCCGGAGTCAGGAATTCTTACCCGATATGGCGATAGGCTCGACCTCTATCATATCGTGAGACGGAACATAAAAGGCGAAATGTGCATGTCCTGGTAGCATCTCTTCCTTTGAAAAGTAAGTAACAGTGCCAACCCATCTGTATTAACACGTTTGCTATAGTTTTATTTTAACGAAACCAATTGTATTTTCTTGAAACCGATTTTATTTCACGAAATAAAAACAAATAAAATAAAACTCGTTTTATTTTGTGTAAAAGTGCTCAAATTCCAATTCGTGTTTGTAGCCATCCGATATTTTGTTGACCGATTGATTTTAAAGCTTTGTTTTTTGCAGTAACAGTGTAGGTTAAAAACTGTATGGCAGATTTAACACCAATGTGTATCTGGTTTTATGGTACAAATGTCTTCCATTAGTTTTCATCACAAAATTATTATATCATTTATAGTAATGTTGTGAAGAGGAAAGATTATTTGATTGTAGGCGGGCCGGGTCGCTAGTATCACTACATAGTATAAAACAAAGTCGCTTTCTCTGTCCCTATGTCCCTTTGTATGCTTAAATCTTTAAAACTACGCAACGAATTTTGATGCGGTTTTTTTAATAGATAGAGTGATTCAAGAGGAAGGTTTATATGTATAATACGTACATATTATTGTACAGAAATCTATTTGTACCCTGGCGAAGCTGGGCCAGGCCGCTAGTTTTATATAAGTAAGATAGAAAGGGAAAATTCGTCTAGTTCAAGATGATAAAACTAATATACAATTTCATAGAGTTTGATTGTATGAGAGAGTAAAAATGAAAATACTTTCCTAGATTCAACAAGCTTTGTTTAGCATGCAGCTCAAGATATTACTTCGCATATTGTTCAGTAAAATGTACTCATACATTTCGTTTATCCATAATATTATACTTTGAACTCCTAAACGATGCGATCTTCGGAATATTGGTAGTCACAGTTAAATAAGGAGCGCTGCATCTAGCGAATCGAGCATTCTATACGAAATTAGTTAATAATATGATAATGGTAATAAGATAATGGTGCATTTCATCTATGTTTGACCCGTCAGAACTGCAGGAATGACTTCAAAGGTCTGTCATGTGTGAGAGGTCAATATCTATTTCTCCCGCCAAACAGCTGTGTAAATGCACTGTTATGTTCCGGTTTGAAGGAAATGGTAGCCAGAGTAACTACCGGATATATTGAGACTTAACATATTATATATCAGGATGGCGAGCGCTGTGGAATGCCAAGTAATGCTTTGTAATTCATGTTTTCTTTTTGTTTTTCTACTATCCATGAGCTGTCGTCTCACTTGCCTTCAAACGATTGGCATGCTCGTCTCAACATTAAAAAACACACATAAAAAGCAATGGAAAAAATCTTTCTCGCTACTATGCTATGCTTCTTTGTAATACCAGAGATACTCAAATCCATGTACCAAAGTCGTGCAAATTTGGTGGACGAAAGCTGCATTTGCATAAAAGTTATTTTTATTAATAAATTACCCTTTCCATCATAATAAGCCTATTATACCTAGCAATAATACTGTTTAATCACAAGCTCAATATGAATAAACATTAATTAGACGCGTAATTGGTGCGGTATTGTCAACTAACTCTATTGTAAACCCGCGTAGCGTAACAAGGATCTAATGCGCGATGTATTGTGTTAAGTGCTTAGAATTCCAAATTAGATTCGCGAACGGAGCACATCCCGAGAGGAACTTTATTAACAATACATAGACGAGGGATGTTCTGCGATAACACTCATTAATAATAATTACACTATTGGCAGGAGTGGAACTTTGACTTCAAATGAGCTGCAGGATTTAAATGCGGATAGTTCGGATTCGCGAATGTTAGTGGCGTAAACTGTACTTATCTATACATATAAATAAAATTGAAGTGTCTCTTTTAAAAGTGAAAATAAAAAAAAATGTCTAACTGCATATCGTTATATACACGATACCTGTGCCGAAAATGATATTTAAATTTTTTTGTCTGTCTGTCTGTCTGTCTGTTTGTTCCGGCTAATCTCTGAAATGGCTGGACCGATTTTGACGGGACTTTTTTCTTTTGTCAGGTAGCTGATATAACAAGGAGTAACTTAGGCTACATTTATTTTAGAAAAAAACTTTTATTTTAGAAAAATAAAGTAATGTTGCAATGCCCGCGCGCAGCTCACGCGCATGCCACCACTGGGCCGTCACGTCGGGCGCCTCCCACCACTTCTCCCACCAACGAATCAATATCACATTTACAAAATATTGTATATAAAGAAATTTTTCAATAAAGTTAATACAAAAAACTGAAAATAAATGTGTAACGTGAGCTTACCGCCGTTCGCTAAGAGATGGCGCCACCGTAGAATTAGATCGCGGTATGGTTTCGTTACAAAGATTGATAATTAAAATAAAAATGCAAAAACCAAAAAAAAAACTATATAAACTAATTAACTTTTTGTTAAATTCCACGCAGATGAAGTCGCGGGAACAGCTAGTTGGTTATATGTGTGAATAGCAGCCCAAGTACGTATGTATGTCCTATAGCAATGTCCAGGACTTCCTTCAAATTATATGATTTATGATCATATTAAGACACTGAATCGTTGCTGGTGGTAGGTCTCTCATATGAAAAAGGTCCCCTGGGTAGGTACCACTGCAATGTCTATTTTCCCCGCCAAGCAGAAAATGCACTGCAGTGTTTCGTTTAGAAGGACAATGTGGTAACTACTGGACTTAATAAGACATAACATGTTGGCGAGCGCAGTGGATTGCCAAGCTTTGCTTTCTAATTCAAGGTGTTGTTTGGTTTTCGTTATGTCCATGAGCTATCGTATCGCTCACTATCAGGCTAATGGCATGATCGTCTTGCCATTCATTGCAATAAAAATATATAAAGGCAACAACACAAATCGAATCCATTTACCAAACAAAAAAACAATCCGTACCAGAATTTTACGACAGACACGCCTTGCAATATTTAGCGCGGAGGAGACCTAAATAAGCACATTCCGTTTTCCATTTACATTACCTCAAAACGTTACGACGCCCATCAAACAATAAAACATTTTAATATAACAAGGAGCCGAGCAACGCCTGTAAAAGTGTTACAGCCCACACTGGGCATCTGTAATGCTGCGGGTTTAAGTCTCCAGTATAATATTGAAAAAATATTTGTGTGAACCATAAGGTCTGGGTGTTTGTGAGACCGAAAAGTCTCTCGTAGTTCCTGGTTCCCACGACACAAGAATCGATCTTAGTGTGGGGTCAGGACTATGTATGTGACTGTTGGGTTTATTAATTTATTTTTATATCATTACTTAACCTATATTATTTTGTTGCCCGTTCTTCGCTGGTGAAGACAGCCCCGTGAACCATTTGGTAAAGAAAAACATGTGTGAATCTAAATAATGTATAACATTTTAAAGATTCATAAAAGTATTTTCAATAAGCCGATTCATTGTGGACTGGTAAAAGGATTGAATTAATTTGAGTGGTGAGCAGAGTCAGAGTATTGAGGCGGTTTTACATTTCCTGCGACTAATAACTAGCAACAATCATGATTGAAAGCTCAACGTAGTATCCAATTCATGGATAGATTTAAAGATTATTTATTCCCTACAAAGGTTCGTGGGTTCATTGTTACCACGATACTATTCCACGAAGTAAGATTATACTACACCACAAAGTCTTTTTCTCGCTGTGATAAATACAATCTTCTGCCACAAATGGATTAAAGTATCGGTATATACTGCTGTATAGTATTTTTAAATAATTTTAAATAACAATTAATAAAATAACCACCCCTGCTCATACAATCCATCAAGGTTGCCAGGAAGAAATCGCTCAATGCTCAATGTTCAGCTAGTGTACATTTTTTATATTTAATCACTATGTAACTTGAGATGTACCTACACAATAAAGAGTGTACATAAATAAATTAAATAATGATTATAGGTTGTAGGAACTTCATGATTAAATGATATATTAAACACTTCAGCGCAAGTACTGCATACGAGTGTCTGTTAATTGGATCCAATATTGGATGGTTCTTCAGTAACTGATTGAATTATTGGTCTCGAATGCATCACACCTTTGAATGTACGTACTCGTACTAATTGCGTTCCATTCGAATTGTGTCACAAGTTTTCTTGATGTGCATCTTTGAAAATGAAATATATTTTTACATTAATGCTAATAAATTAGACTACTTTCCGAAAATGTCTGCATCAAGAAATATATATTTTTTAAAAATTGCAATCACCAAAAAGTGGCTTTTTAAAATCATCCTCGACGAAAGTTCACCGAGGCGAATATATCTTCTTTGTTTCTTAAGAACTGAAGACAACCCTACCGGCGTTTGGGTGATTTATACAACAGTAGTATTATAATTTTAATTTGCGCGGTCCCGTGGGGCATTATGTAAATGCGCGTCGGCTGTTACACGAGGTTTTCATTAGGCGGTGTTGTCTCGGCGGATTTATGAAGACGGCAATCTTGAAGCCCGGGCGGCGATAGTTCAAAACACCCTTGTAATCCATCCTATCTTTTATACTTCCGTTCATAAAGAATTTTAACAATGGACTTTCGGTATGTTAGCGTTAATGAAGTAAACCTTTTTTTTCTCGCAATGGAATTAACCAATTTGGAAGTCGCTTAATGCGCTTCTTTCAGGATAAAATAGGACTCGCTCGCTAAAAGGCACGTTTTAAGGTAAAAAGCCTCGGGGACTCTCACAGCCGGAGGAACGTGAAATATTGTGCATAATTGTTTTTAAGCGGGAAACTGTCTACGGATTTAATGTTCATGTTTTGTATTCAGCTACAGTTTTAAATTAGAAAATGTAAGTAATTAATTTTAAAGCGATAATTATTAATAATATTAGTGAATCGAACTGAAACGATTCCAAAAAAATATCTTCAAAATACTGATTCTCTTGAGTCCATGTAGTATCACATCACGCATTTCTCCAGAAGGTGTTACCAGGCGATACATCCACGTTTCGCCTTGTATGTTCCGTCCCATGATGTGATAGGTCCATATATTCCCGTAAAAAAATATATAATTATTAACGTAAGCTTAATTACATGCACCCCATTTAGTCTAAAATACTTTGAAGCTAACAATAGCACTAACACACTAACTAGACCCCCGTCACAAACTGTTACGTTTTATTTTTATTATATTTACACCTCGCGTGAAATCCGCCGTGAAGCTAAAAGCGTTATGGCCACCGGGCTCCCGCGTGCTATGACGGATTACACGCTCGATTAAACGTCTCACCTTAGCTGAATTCAATGGAGAGGTGAACATGGGCCAGATTGCACTAACCCCGCTCTCCCCTACCCCCGCCCAAGTCGTCCCGGTCTGTCTCGAGTCTCCCCCGGCCAGGACACAGCGGTAATCCCGGGATATTGTATATATTGTAAGGAGCGTCCCTTAGTGCGATTATGATGGGGTTGTTGGTTTTGATGCTGTAAATAAAGTTGTTTATTTAGGCTTCATTGGGTTTTGTATATAATATTTTTCAATATTTTCTGGAATAGGATCTATTGTGCATCGTTTGCGATGGCGGTGTACATAAACTTTCAACCATGAAGTCCTAGATTTGACTACAAGAACGAAAAAACATATTTTTTGTTAGAGAAATATATTCTTCTTTGTTTGGGCATTTTTACTGGTGGTAGATATCTCATATGTGAGCGGCCGCCTGGGTATCACCGCAATGTCATTGTCTCCAGCCAAACAGCAGTGTTAACGCATGTGTTGTGTTTCGGTTTAAAGGACATTGCAGACAGAATAACTACTGGACATATAAATAATTAACATCTTATGTCTCCAGATGGTGAGCGCAATGAAATGCCCAAGCATTGCTACTGTCCATAAGCGGTCCTATTACTTACCATTAGGGGAACGGCATGCTCGTCTCGCCATTCATAGCAATAAAAAAAACTGTAAATACCAAACAGCAAAAAGAGAAAGTCGGTTTGAGACTCCATGGCTAACAATTTAACTTTTCTCATCAACCCAATGCTTTGTTTGGTATGACTTCAGTGTTCCGTTTACATTTCTACTTCTAAAATAACACCATGCATTTATACATGTTTGCTGACACACCGTTGGTCGTAACCCGAAGGTCTTCGTACGTGACCACTCGCTTTTACGAGTCACCATCATGCAGATGAGATGCGTAAAACAACATAAAATGTTAAGAGGCATCTTGAAAAGCTTTCTGCTCAGGATAATAGCGGATAATTTTGTAAATGTAACTTATAAAACTTTCTGTTTATCTCACATTGGCACAACATGACATTTAGGATCTATTAATTTTATACGATGATCAGATAGGTTCAAGATTGCTAAGGTTTATAGATCATTTTTTTCTATGAGATTAGATTAAAAAGTTAGTACTTTGCTCCCACAAATTACTCTTTCGCTACATGCTGTATCATTGTGCTGATTATAAATTCAGTTCTAGGTAACTCATTATAATTTTAAAACAAGACCGTTTAACACAATGTTTCAAAACATTATGATATTGATCAAGGAATGGAAACCCAGAATCTTACGATTAATACATAAATCCAGCCAATGAATCAACAAATGATAATTTAATTGTACACTTTAACATAAAATTTTCAAAGACGCCATTCTCTAGTATTTTTCCCGAGCATCCCTGCACTAAATGCTTGTTAAACTTAAACTAGCTGGCCTATCGGCTAGACCAAAGGCACCCCCCCCCCCGTTCCGTACCCCTCCCCCCGCAACCTTGAGAGATACGGTGGCGAATCTAGGGCACAGATATACGGTCCCCGTATCTAGATATTGTTTGCGCTAAATAATTTCACACTCTAACAGTCGCGCGCACACGCTGTGTTAAATCGTGAACTGTTGAGATAAATCATTGTGCATTAGAAAAGTGAGTTATGGCGGTAGTTTCGTGGTAATTGTCGTATTTTAGTGACTAAAATGTGATGCGTGGATATAGTTGGGAGTGATATTAATACAAAAAAGTCGTTTAATAATGTGAATTGCGTTGTCCTTGAAGGAATTTAAAATTGAATAGAAATTTGATGAATTTAATCTCTAACAATTATAACGCAGTCATATTTTTATCAGTATATTATTAATCAGTTCACGAAATGTGATAATTGGTCGTTTAATAAGTTGATATTTGTTTTTAAACTTGTTTGCTTATTTCATGGAATGTTGTTTACGTTAATACTCGTTTAAACGAATAGTTAAGAAAATATCACGAAAAATTGTTTTAATCAAATTAAATATGCAAATTTAGTATTTTTTTATTGTTTTGTGTTGATATTAACTGTAGCGAAAAATGATGGAATTGATGATTTCCACTTGGCCCGAACGGGTTTGCTTGAATCGCCCACCGGTGGGCCGCGTGGCGTTCAACGTGTTAATAATATTTAATTATTACTGCGATTTCAGTAACACGGTATAAAATTAAAGTAAGTACATAGTTTTGCCAATAAAGAAACAATTGAAATTATTCATACTTACTAACGTGCGTATTTCAGTGCAAAATTACGTGAATGATACGGAATACAGAGTTGAATAATTAATTAATATTTCAGCTATTGACGACAAGGGAATTTAACTTTTACAAAATTTTATTTATTTATACGCTGTTTACTTATTAATAGTGAACATTAAACACCAAACATTCGCTCTGCGCAGTGCCTTTGATGAATTTTTATATTGCAAATATTTATGAGCAGTGGTAAAATTTTAATACCAGACGTCCCGCTAGTTCGTCCGCCCACGTATAGACTATAAAAATATATGAATGACATAATCTAAATCACTTTTACATGGTATTTAAACTTTACAATGTACTCCCGACTATCGCGCAATATTGGATGAGCAAAAGCATTCTTCGGGAAAATAAATTGAGCAGAAAAACGGTTCTATTACCAACCTTCAGTCGGTAAAATCTAGTGAATATTGGAGGGTTGGGCCAGGAGTTATAGCTAAACATAATAAACCAATAGATGAGTTCATTACTTATATACGTGTGTGATTCACGGGAAAATATGGACTAAAATAAATCCTTGTTTCTTGGGACTTCACAATTAAGGAGTAGTATTAGATATATTTTATAGAATTGGTGACTAGTGAAGTCTCGTGGTAAGTGTAAGCTAATGCTCATGAATATAGTTGGGTACTGGGTGGATATTTTAGGGCTCGAAAATAAGACCATAGGCGCGCTAATAATTTTAATTTAGTAATCTTTGGGGAAATATAACCTATACTACAATAACAAACGAGCGATATCTTTGTTGTTTTGAGAAAACAATCATAATATTCTGTATCAGCCCATATACATCCCACTGGAGGGCACGGGCCTCCTCTACAATCGACAATGCTATTGAGAGTGGTTAGGCCATATAGTCCACCACGCTAACCTAGTGTTTGCCTAATGCTAGTGGTAGGTGGACTTACATACCATAGATTTTTTTATAAATCACTATGGTATGCAGGTTTCCTCACGATGTTTTCCTTCACCGTTTTAGTGCGTGGTGATTGACTATCAATACACACATAACTCCGAAAAGCCAGAGGTGTGAACTAGGATTCGAACCCGCGACCACCGTGAACATGTTGGAAGTCGCACCTAGTCCGTTTACCAACAGGCCACCACGCACTTTATAATAAATGTTACGCAAGTTATAACATGAATCAACATCTCTACGAGTATTAGTGTGGATTAATAAGCCTCTCCACATAATACAGGGGGTTTGCCCCTGGTTGGTAAATCCATAGATATTGCTAAAATAATAATTTAAAGCCTTGCGTACCATAGCGTGTTTAAAAATAAAAGGGTGTACACTATTATTTCAGAAAAAACAATGTATTTACCACCCTAATACGATGATAGAAAAAAATACCAAAAAAAATCGTAGCAATTTTTTGCACGAAATTTTGTTGCATTGCGTCTGAAGTTACTAAAACTACCACCCGGCTTTGTTTTCGGTAGCAGTCTTGATATACCCTGTATACACTTCTCACAAAACAATTTACACAACAATAAAATAGTCACAAGAGCAGTCCATCTGGGCACGATAGTGACAGTGTGAATGTGCACGTGTTGTGCACTATCTTCGTGGGTCTGAGTGGACGATTGCCGTGTTTGGCGACGGCACAGATCTGATATGCAAGCCGTACTGCCGAGATGCAAGCGGAATATATTACTGAAGTGTTGCAAGGAAATGTCGTATTGCAAGGATGATTTATTTTAATAGGTACAGTCACGAGCAATAACATAGAAACGCCCTTAAAATTCAAATATATGTAGCAACATTAAATCGCATAAATAAGTATACTAGCTGTCCAATAATAATATGCAAACGTAAAATTGTATCAAAATTAACTACACATTATTATCAAATTTTAGTTGACAACAGATTACCAAAATAATTAAAGCTTTTAGTTACATGATTATGTACCCAAGGGAATTTCAAAAACATGTATACAGTACCTACAGTTTCAAAATAATTTAAACAACTAGACGCAGATCTGGTTCAATCGCAACCGAAATTTAGTGAATGTGTTGCCGTGGCCACTTAAAAGCCCCGACCAGGCCCGGATCTAAGGGGGAGCAAGACGGGGTCTGTGCCCCAAGTTCAGGGGGCAGCAAGTTCAGGGGGCGGCATATTGAATCTTGGGAGACAACTACAGAACTGACCAACCTTCCTACCCTATCCCATCTTCTATTCAGCTATGAAATTATCCTTTATTTCAACCCCTTATAGCTAATATTCAAAAACAAAGCCGACGCACCCGGTTCAGGACTCCAAGCTTGCATACTGTGGCAGATATTACGCCTTCGACGTGATTCTTTGAATTGAGATGGTTATACATAGCGTATATCCACACCAAAGATATTCAGGTCATTCTGCATTGCGAGGGGAGCACCCTGAAAATTGGAAAGGGGTATTTTTTGCAAGTGAACACACACACCTGGGTTTTGTTGGCATTGTACTTAACCATATTCCTGGAAACCCATGTGAGCTCAATGACAAGATCTTCGCGTACGCGAAGATCTTACGCCTTCGACGTGATTCTTTGAATTGAGATGGTTATACATAGCGTATATCCACACCAAAGATATTCAGGTCATTCTGCATTGCGAGGGGAGCACCCTGAAAATTGGAAAGGGGTATTTTTTGCAAGTGAACACACACACCTGGGTTTTGTTGGCATTGTACTTAACCATATTCCTGGAAACCCATGTGAGCTCAATGACACGATCTTCGCACTTCACAGTGTCAACCCAGCCCCGGAGGCCCATAGTGGTATCGCCCAAGAACGGGGCTGCCGTCTGCATAGCGATGAATGTTGCCTAGCGACAACATATTATTGATGTCGGAAATAAACAACGTGGGCGGCAGCAACGAGCCCTAAGGAACTCTGGCATTTACCGACATGAGCGCCGAAACGTGTCCGTCGACGACGACACGTATTCTACGCTCATACAGAAAGCCAGAAATTCACGAACACAGGTTGTCGGGCAGACCGTATGTCGGAACTTTGGAAAGAAGACCACGGTGCCAGACCCTATCAAAAGCCTTGACTATGGCAAGGCTCATAGTAAGAGCCTCGCCACGCCAGTCAATCGCCTCATCCCAGCGTTACAGGACAAACTCAAGAAGATTCACCTGTTGGTCGATTTTGACGGAATCCCCGATGTTTGTCACTGATCAACGAGTGAGCAATAAGCACGACTGCTAGTTGGGTGAATGGCCAACGCACACCCAATCTTGCTGCACGCACTGGGCATCCGCTCTAACGTAGGCCTTCTTGCAGGCTTTGATGGCTCGGTTGTAGGCTTCTTTCAGGGAACTAACAACTCCAAGGGATGGATGAGAAATAAACTTACATACCATTCCAATCCGACGAAAAATGCCAGACCCTCCGCTCAACCTGCACGGCACATGGAGGTGAAGCGAACGGTACTGACGACCCAAACAGGTATTGATCGATAGTGCCCAGAGGCCAGAGGAACCAACATGATCAGTCTTGGAGGAGCCCAGCCATAGTTCGTGATGTGCATTGAAAGACTACCAAGACCCCCAAGAAAACCCATATTTCGGCCTAAGGGAACTGCGCCCGCGCGTCTTCAGCCGCCTGGCTTAAATACCTGAACAGCCGAGTCGTCTCATTTTCCCCGTTTTGAGACCTATAAAGGCACTCGTAGATGCGGCTCAGGGAACCTAGATCCACGTGCACCCACAGAGCAGGGAAGAAAGGGTCCTCCATGCAGCGCAAACGGCGACAGCAGATGTCCAACCGTTCTTACAAGCATACCCCGGCTTTCGGCTTGAAGTTTTCTTAAAGCGAATAACCGGGGTACAGCAGATAGGAATTTTTGGCCAGACGAAAAACAAACAAATCTGCGTCTCCGTCAAGAAGAGCAAAGCAGGCCGGGCCGTCTCTAGATCATGGTGGACGGCATTGAGGTTCGTATGGAGTCCGCTAAAGTTGGTGAATTCCAAAGTGAACGCGGTGGTGGGGTTATGCACCGCTGAAGGACCTGCTCTGTTTAATTACACTGTCATGAAGATGAGGGGATAGGTTTGATGAAGAGGCATCGAGGAGCTTAAGTCCGGATGTTAAGAAGGCCGAATGGGCACCGGCACGAAAGGGAATGAAGGGAAAGGGGTTGAATTGATCCGCCCGATGGAAGGGCCCCCGTACCCTCCCGGGATGAGCCTCCGGGACCCCACATTCAGTCACCAATCGGCACGACGACGACGGAGTCACGCAAGATTATGCGCTAAATGGTGAGGCAGCGTGTCGTGGTGATTAGCCACGATTGGGTACCGCGCGCAGGTTACGCGCCTCCCACCACTTCTCCCACCAACGAATCAATATCACAAAGGCTGCCTTCAGGTGTGGAGTGGAGTGAAAGAATATCTCGACCAAGGCGAAGCTGGGCCGGGCCGCTAGTTTATTTATAAAACTGTTATTTATTCATAGCATTGTATTTGTCGCTCAGTGAGCTATGTTGGAAATTTCTCTTAGGAATAACATCTCTAATAACAGTTAATAATAATAGTTAGTTCTAGCTTTGCTAGACTTTAGCAATGCTTTCAACACCGTTGACTTTGATGTCTTGCTAACTACACTATGCTCTATTAACATATCTCCAACAGTAATTGATTGGTTTCGTAGTTACCTGACGGGTCGTCGCCAGCGCATACGTGTTGAAGACTCAGTGTCTTCTTGGTGTGACACACTTACTGGCGTCCCTCAGGGCGGCGTTTTATCTCCCTTACTCTTCGCTGTTTTTATTAATTCTATATCAAAAAATCTAATTTCTTCCTACCACTTGTATGCAGATGATTTACAAATATATTACCATGCTCCTGTGGACAGAGTGATGGAGGCTATTAACACCATCAACAAGGATCTTGTGGGTATCAGCAGTTGGAGTAAGTCTCACGGGCTATTAGTCAACCCTACTAAGACTCAAGTCATTGTTGTTGGCAGCCCCAGGATGATATCAAAATTAGATATGGATCAATTACCTCAGATTCTCTTTGATGGTTGCACTATTCCATATAGTGACACTGTCAAGAATTTGGGAATTCTGATTGACAAAAACTTATCCTGGGGTCCCCAATTGCAACAAGTTAGTTGCAAATTGTTTGCTGCAGCGGGGTCCTTGCGGAGATTGCGGAATTTTCTTCCGATTTCCACGAGGATTGCACTGGTTCAATCTCTTCTTTTCCTCTCCTTGATTATGCTGATGCTAGCTATCTTGACCTCACCGAAGCCCAGATTGAAAAGCTTGAGAGACTTCAGAATTTCTGCATTAGGTTCATATTTGGTCTTCGCAAATATGACCATGTCTCCGAATTTCGAGTCAAACTCAAGTGGCTATCAATACGTTTTCGCCGAAATACTCGAATTCTCTCACTCTTATATGGTATCTTGTTCCATCCCTACACCCCCTATTACCTTAAGAACCGCTTTAATTTCCTTAGTCACACTCATGCGCGATCTCTTAGATCAGCAGAGAATTTAACGCTAGAGATTCCCAAGCACAGCACATCATTTCTTGACAAGTCCTTTACCATCCATGCTGCTCGCTTGTGGAATGTATTACCACTGTCAATTAGACAAGCCAAGACGCTGCCAAGTTTTAAAAGACTTGTTAAGGAACATTACTTATCACTACAGTAATCTTTATTCCTGTCATAATTGTATATATGTATGTATGTGTTTATATATATATGTATGTGTATATATATATATATGTATGTGTATTTTCATCTTCACTGTTTACTTAATATATAGTATATTAATATATATATGTATGTATTTATAATTTAGGTATATAAGTATGTTATATTTAAAACATAATATGTAACCTGTACATCTAGTATAATTTTCTTTCACCTCATCCTCTGTACTGCCCCATTAGATCTTTATTATATTAATCCAGTCCATCCAAAGGTTGCCTGGAAGAGATCGCAGCTAGCGATAAGGCCGCCAATTGTTACCATATCTTTAGTTTTAAGTATTTAATATGTTATTTTTCCTATTTTATGGTGTACAATAAAGTATATAAATAAATAAATAAATAATACAGCAAAGAACAAGAATATCCGACATAGCTTGGACTATGAGCAGTGGACTGCTACAGGCTGATGATGATTGTATTAATCACTACAGCTGAATTCGTCCAATTCAGAAACTATTGTATCATACAATGGTATATGAATAAATTTAACAAAAACAGGAAAAAGTAGGTATACACTTTCTATGTCATTTTAATGTATCCGTTTTGTATACATGTTATAGAAATAGTCATGTATACTTAAAAATAAAATTGGAAGTGTATACTTTTTACTGATATGTTTTGTGTATATTATTCTGAAACCAATGTATACCCAGTTTTGACACAGTTTGATGGTTAGATAATTTTGAAAAAAATGTTGTGAAGATATTTTTTGAATGATAGCAGTGTAGATATTTTGGAAAATGTGACAATGTATACATATTATTGCCCGTAACTGCACTCATGATACCAAAAATTGTATTGTCCAATTTTATTGGAATACATAATTTAAAAATAAAGGTATTTTTTATGTTATTAATCTTTGGGAAACAAACAGAAAAATAGAAACTATAAACACGATTAAAATATTAATACTCAATCCAGCGAAGTTACCACTAATTACAATTATAAGGGATTTTACCTAGGGAACAACATAGAAGTTAGAAACTGGATTTTAAAAAAGGGAAAATTTAGGTTTTACTGTGGGTTTATACAACGTATTGAGTACACAAATGATTCATTTAATATTAAATTTAACAATTGTGTAATTTTTAACTTCATATTTCTAATTAGAATACTTAAAGCAAAATCCGTGTCCAGTTCAGGTTTGCGTTTATTACTAAAACCATAAGATTTTGTATTGAAATAGGTCCAGATAAAAAATTGTTATCCTAACAGCAATTTTACACAATAACTAATAATATAAAAAGTTAGTTAATAATCGCGTACAACGATTGAAGTAAAGTTAAACTTTTTTCATGCTCTGATGAAATTTAATTAAAGCCCTGCGTATTCCTGGTTTATTAAATGTTCAAAATATTTTTTACGTCACAGTACAAAACTGGATATTGTCTTTTTCATGCCCTTATTTGACATTAAGCCGTGAACAGTATTGTTTTTTTGTTTTATGTCTAATGCCAAAATACACTTTGTTTTTGGAAATATTTACCGCTACGCAACTCTTGACATCAAATACATTAAAAAAGAAATGAATATTGCTAAAACTTGCTCGATACATGCCGCTACTAGCAAATCGTTGTAGAAATGAAAATGTATTGTAAAGGAACCTACCTATGTATTACAAAAATAAATAGTGCTATTGATATATACAGAACACAACTATACATAATGTATTGTATATCCTTATGTAGTGTAGGTTCGTGCACGGAATTCCCGTCGCGTCCCGTATTCCTTAATTAATACCTCCCCTAGATAATGCGGCCTGCGTGCCGAACATTCGTGCTCGTTATTTTTTTACTTACGTGTGTTAGTTTGTTAAGAATATGACGGCCGACATACTAATCTTGAGGATCCTAATGGGATAATCACATTTGTAAGAATTGTATGAATCACAGCCATAAACAAGATTGATATTGTTTCAATGATGAGATAAATTATTTCTTAAATATTCTGATAGTGGTCTTATTTCAATGGCTAAAATCTCCCATTAAACAGTTTTAATTCCTGTAAAATGCATTGTATCCGCAAACGAAGCCTAATAAATCTGTTTTATCGTACAATGCAGATTTCTTCTTGTTCTGTCTGTATCAGCCCATATATGTCCCACTGCAGGGCACGGGCCTCCTCTAGAATCGAGAGGACGATTAAGACTGGTTCTTGATTGAGTTTCTTGCTCTAATAAATTATTAATTTTTTGCAAATCATATTGTTGATAAAGTCATCGGTTGGCAACGGTCAATAGCCATTACCATTCATTAGATAAAAACATTTAATGTATGCCAAGGATGAAATATATCCAAAAACTAGTTTTACTCGAACCACATGTTTTTGCGAAATTACAACCTTTTTTTTCGGTAAGAGTAACATTCATAAGTATAAGGGCACCTTTAAATTTATACAGATTTACAAAGCAGCGCGGCTGCAGCGCTGTAGCGCGCTGTCTACGCGCGGCGCTTTCCGGCAATTTGAAGTCGCCCCTAGTGACAAACACACAATTCAAAAAATTACCTACCTTCAGCCGTTGGATATGAAATGCTCCTTAGTTACTCGTACCACAACTCTTAATATGTCTGGAAATAAAATTTATAATATTCCAAAGGTCCATTTTACTGTCCACTTAATAATATAAATGAAGTTACATATAAATGAGTGATATATTTTGAATGAACAAATAATTATAAAATATAGAAGACGATGCACTGTTTTAAAGTTTTTTAAAAGTGATACAATGGTGCAAAATAGAGACAGTGATTGTTTGTTAGAACTGTTCGCGTTGTTGTGTGACCAGAAACCAACGAAGAAACGACATGTTAAAAGAGGTAAGAGTATAAATTAACAAATTAATTCACCCAACAGTCACATACATAAGTATTGACTCACTAGGATCATGTCTTGTATCGTGGGTATCAGACACTGCGAGAGACTTTTCGGTCTCACGAACGCCCAGACTTGAAAAAACACATATGGATCACACAAACATTTGTTTCGATGCGGGGTTCGAACCCGCGACTTTTAGTTTCACAGTTGGCGTCTAACCTACTGCGCCACAGAGACTATAAAAAGATTTTTTTAAATGACTGCCAGGTTTTATAAATCCTGAGAATTTATCTCTTTAGTTATTATGTTACATTAGTTTCCTAATTTGTAGCTTCGTAATGGTGTTGTCCTATATTATAAGAGATACAAAACTAATTGCTGATAATGGTTGTTGCCAATTCAATGTTGTAGTCGCGGGCGCAGTTGGTTAAGGTGACACCTGTGAAATGAGAGATCACAAGTTCGAAGAGTAGTATTTTAGGTACCCAAAACACGAGATTGATATAAAGTAAAAAAATATATTCTTAGAACTTTGTAAACAACTCATCCACAATCTTTGAATCCGTCATTCATTTATTGAAACTATTTCCTTACACTTGTAAAGAGTGCACTCAACAAATCCATCAAATATACAAGTAAATTAACAAATCATATGAATAACACTTATGACACATATTTCCTAAAATCCCGATATCCACCGGAATCGAATCCCAGTCACATAATTTCCAACAGGTTTATTATCATTGTTTCACCTAATTGTTGTGAGCGTTATCAAGCGATACGGCGCGAGACTACGCTGATACGCGCCGATAACGCAGTACCCGGCCATCCACGCCGCGAGTGCAAACCCGCTACACTGTGTATATTCGGGAAATAAAAATAAATATGACCTATTTAGTGCTCCACCTTAAATAACAATTAAAAAGTTGCCATGGATTAGTGATGTGCCAGTGTCGATAGTTCTGTCGATGTTTCAAAATGAGTGCATTCTGGACAGAGTTTTTGAACGCCGCCGCGAGTCATCCGTTCCCGTCGGTGCCTGGGGATTTGTTATCGCCTTTTGATGTCTCCGGGATCCATGGAAGCGATTATAACAGTTAGTAGTGTTTTGTTGCTATATCATCTGTTTGTTTTGAGACGCTGTCGATAGATGGCGGTGATGTTTTATATACGTATTTGTTGTTATTATACTTTATGAAAAAATGTAGAATATCTAAGTGTTATTTGCTATTTAGATCTTATTTGTAGTATTAGTCGATCGGTACAATGAAATAGTGCAATTAAAGTTAACTTTAATTATCCAATGCCATCTATAATACACAAACAAAAACAAGCTCCGAAAACCGAATTTCCCAGCTCTGAATTCAATTAATCTAATTATCAGGATAGATGAAAACCCACCGGCTGAGCTAATCAAATTAGGATAATGCTATCTATTTAACTCTGTTGCTCATAAACCGGCACATTGATACGCACTCCACTAACATACACTAATTAGCGCAATCGAACCGAATCGATGTTGTGTGTTCGCTTTGGCCGCTCTCAAATCCTCTTGGGTGGGTGTAGGTGGGTGTTCGCGGGTGTATGTGGATGTTTTCAGTTGTAAACATGCGCCCAGTTTGTGTTCGTTTGATCCGATTAGAACGTTGCCTCGTCGTTGACCCGCGGCTTTGTCTTTTTGTGGATGCTGCAGCCCGTGCATAAGTTAACGGGATTCGGCTTGGTTACATTCGGGCTATTTGTGATGTTATTTACATGGTTTTCTAGTTGACACTCAAATTGGTTACTGGGATAACTGTCAAGGCGTGCTAGTATTTGCTTAAAATAAGATCGTATCTTCACAAGAACCTCCAGCAGTGGTATAAACCGGTGGTCGACGAAGCATCCCAAGTAATCATCGTAAGACCATTCGTAAAATATTGGAATACATGTTTTATTAGAGGGAACAGAAAAACCCTTTATTGATTTACATTTCGATACTACATTAACATAAAACCAAACCATTCACTCAACTGGCCAACTCATTTTGCCAAATGCTGACTCAAGGTTCAAAAACCACTGCTCTATAGTATGTGAAGTCCGCCAAACTACAATACCTAACGTGTTCTGTATATAGATAAGGCACGTGCCCTGCAGTGGGATGTACATGTTATTTAACAATATTGTTATTGTTGAAGACACTAACTCGGATTAGTAAACGTATAACAGGTGCCTAAACCTATCGTGCAAAACATACTTCGATAGCCTTATCAGTATCACAGTACCCGGTGTGGTGATTAACAACAAATGTACATGTCCTCACTGCTACCATACAGATAAACATGTGTTACTCTACTCCCAATAATGTATGAGCAAATATGTTTTCTTGATACAACTGATAGTGAATCGCAACAGTGCTTTTATGTCAGTAATTTATAAATTGGGTACTGTTTTTGCTTTGACTTAATTGAAGATTGAAGGGATAAGCTTAGATAATGGATTTTGGTACCGACTATCTAGGTTTAACAAGTGCTACTTGTTGTTAAAAATTGTGATTGAACTCGTATTGTATTGATAGAGCAATGTAATTTTGAATGTGATACATTACATACTGAGCAACTGCACACACCAACGCTTTGATGACTTAATGTTATAAATGAGAATTGAGATTATCGCCATTTCTTATTAATTCCCCCAGATTCGCATAAGTGTCTCAGTAACGTGTAAACTGTTTTAAGAGTAAAGACTGGAGCAACTTAAAGCTACTTTATATTTGTAATATAATCACTGAAGAAATAGTTAAAGTAATTTCCACACTAATTGGCCAAGTGAAAGTTGTGTGGGATCACAACGGACAGGAGTTGACAAGAATGCCGGCATGTATGTGTTTTGACCAGCGCGGCTCCGACAACAAACAAGTCCTAAACAAACTGTTTGGATCCACTCTCTACAACTCCAGATTTAATAACGTTGCGACAGACGAGACAATATAGAATATAGGCAAATATATCGAATCCTTATACTCCCAAAGTTTTGATTTTATTTTACTGTTTACAACAATAAGTAATAGGAAATGTTAAAATATTTCAATATCTTTATCAGCCAGTATTCATTTTTCTATCTGATTAACATTGAGTTCATTATTATTCACACATTCACATGATTATTTCTTTCTATTACTTCTTTGAAGAGAAAAAAAAAGCAAAAGAAGCAAGTTGAAGTGGCAATGGGCAGGGCACATAGCGCGGAGATCTGATGACCGATGGGGTCGGAAAGTGCTCGAATGGAGGCCACGTAGCGGAAAGCGCAGCGTGGGACGTCTACCCACAAGCTGGTCAGACGACCTGGTAAAGGTCGGGGGACGTCGCTGGATGCAGGCTGCCTCCAACAGGTCTCTGTGGAAATCATTGGGGGAGGCCTATGTTTAGCAGTGGACTTCCTTTGGCTGATGGATGGATGGATGGATGGATGATGGATGATTACTTCTTTGCAACGATTGAGTTTTGTGGTATTTTAACTTTACATTGTTATTAATATATTCACTTTAAACACTGTAAGCCGCTTTAATTACACTATGAGCTATATCACAAAAATGTACTTTGTTTCATATCTGCGATAAAAACACATTGCAAGAACAAAAGCTTCTTCAATCGATACTTCACAAAACAATAGCTTTGATCGCCGAACTCCCCAATTTGTAATTAAATGAACTTGGTACAATGTCTGTACATTAAATCGGCATGCACGAACGGACCTTTTTTTCAAGCGATGTAACCTTGAACAGGGCGAACATTTCCTTTGTAAAATTCATATCGTGCGATAGTATCAGCGTTGCGCAAACTCTACATTCGCTATCGACATTATCGTATCACTGTTATCTTTAACTGTATGATAATAGAAGCCAACAATACGTACACCATCTCCGCAAGGCTTATACCGGTGTTACAAGGTCCGTGGAGTGGGTCCCGCTCTCATCTCGTTTATCTTGTCGATAAAAACATCGATACTTCGCGGGGTAAATCACGCGCATCATTGCCTCGGTACCATTGGACCCGCGACGGTTATCTAATCTGTGTATACGGTGCGAGGCGATGTCGGCGGACGTCGAATGTGTTGCGTTATTAAATATTAATTTTGTGTTGTGTAGAAATGAATGGTTCAGTGCTAGTTATCTTGACCTAGTTTGTTGAGTAGTGTTGTGGTTTATCGATATGAGGGTGACTGTGTCGTGGACGCAGACGGTGGAGTGCGTGCGCGAGTGCGCGTGGCAGACTTTCTACTGTGGACGCAATACGTGCGAGAAGATTGCTGTGGCACATCCCATTTTAGCTCAGCCGTTCCCCAACTTCGATGTAGTTATCGCCGCGCCTACATATGCCCGTCAATGTTAGTAAACATTTTTTGTACCACATGCTATTAATTTACTATGTGTCGTATTTTTGTAATAAACTTCAAAGTTAATATATAGCAACACGTAGAGACAAATATGGGTTGACAACGACAACGTTCTCCGACATGTAAATATTGACATATCCATCAGCGTGGCGAGGCCTTGTTACAGCGCCGTTTAATTGACGTTTTGTCGATACAACAATATTTCAGTTCACCCCTTCACTATTAAATTAACGCGACAATAACACTAACTTCGGATGGACGTTTATGATTATTTAAGGGCAAACTAATTGAATTATTTCACGTTAATGTGTTTTGACATTTCGATAATTAATTTTGTTTCTGACTTTGAATGTTTATTCATTAGAGATCCTTATAAATATTAACATCTGATATATCATAATTGTCTTAGTAATGATTTGAATTGGAAAGTACAAAGAAAATATGCAATTTTATATGATGTATTTATCTTAGTCGTCATAAAACTCGAACCATTCAAGTACTAGTAAGATGTTACTAGTATTATTTTATCTGTAAAGTTTTCAAGAAAACAATGAATCAATAAACCTATGTTTATAAAACTTAAATATTACTCATATTCAAACATTTTATTATTCCGATCTGTATCATTGGTTGTAGGCATATTCACATAAAATTTATATCTACTGCAAGAACGATCCGATATTAATTAAACCGATTAAAATTTATGAGAAAATAGATGATAGTGGATGATATAAAAGAGTAATATTATGAGGTCCCATGTAGGAATATACTTTATATGAGTTTTCATAGGAATTTATTAGGACATCTTAGAAAATTATGTACTAACGAACTATTTAGACTAGCGCTTAAAATGTAAACTCATTTGCAAAAAAAACGGGCACCTAAGCAATGAACCATTTCAAATTTTACTATTGGTTTGTTTGATAATTATAGGTAGTTTTACTTTCACAATTTTGTAAATTAATAAGCAAATAATCGTTTTCGTCAGTATTATCATAAAATTTTGATAAAATTTATGGGTTTTAATGCTAAAGTTCACTAGTAGTGTATGCTCGCTAGTAGTGCATATGCTCGTGAAGTAAAAGTTAACAAAGATTTTTGTTTGTTTTTTCTTTAATAAAGTAAAAGCAGATAAATGTTTAGTATCGAGTGTGACCCCCTCTAGCTGAAATCACAGCTTGAATTCGTCTGGGTATGCTAGCGAGGATATCCCGGATACTTGCTTGCGGAATACGTTCCCACTCCGCGGTAATCACTTTCTTCAGCTCTCTGATGGTCTGCGGAGCCGGTTGTACTGATCTCACGCGTCGTTTCAGAACGTCCCAGACATGCTCTATAGGATTGAGGTCGGGACTTCGAGCTGGCCAATCCAAACGACGAATGCCGACCTCTTGCACATACGCTTCCACATCGCCAGACCGGTGGGCGCGAGCGTTGTCGTCCATAAAAATTGAGTCTTCGCCTAAAGCGGCCAATGCGGGTTGTGCATGAGGAATTAGAACTTCCGTTATGTATCGATGTCCAGTCAGTGAGCCGTTTTCAATGAAGACTAACTCTGTACGATCCACTGAATTTATTCCTGCCCAAAACATAACAGAGCCCCCACCATAAGGTGTGATTTCTTCAAAACAAGCCTCTGCAAAGCGTTCTCCTCGTCTTCATAGCACTCGCCGACGTCGATCTACACCGAACAGAGATATCCTGGCTTCATCGGAGAACAATACCCTATTCCAGTCTTCTTGAGTCCATGACTCACAATTTCGAGCAAACCTAAGCCTGGCAACTCTGTGCTCACGGAGTAACTTAGGGCCGCGGGCCGGGCGATGACTGCGTATATTGGCCGCGAGAAGCCTCCTCCTGACCATCCATAGCCTAAATAAATAAAATGCACATTTCTTACTTCTTCGAGGTTGTTCTTAAGGTCCACATACGAAAACTAGTCTTGGTTGCGCTTCGGTAACCTCTTTGGGGAAACCGAGGGTTTTGTCTTTGCAATTATGGACGAAGTTATTAAGACGAACAACTATAGGAAATACATCCTGAAGGACGGTACGGTCGACATCTGTCGGGCATGCCACCGTCCTGGCGAGTCCATCAGGCATGTTATCTCCGGTTGTTCGTATCTTGCTAACGGCGAGTATTTGCATAGACATAACCTAGTAGCCAAGATCATTCATCAACAAATTGCTCTTCGATATGGACTTGTGACTTCTGAAATGCCATATTACCAGTATGTTCCTCAACCAGTTCTTGAAAATGGTCATGCAACGTTGTATTGGGATCGATCTGTTATCACAGACAGGACTATTGTCGCCAATAAGCCTAATATTGTGATAATAGATCGATTGGCGCGCCGGGCTATACTTGTTGACGTCGCCATTCCGCATGACGATAACCTCGTCAAAGCTGAAAAAGATAAAATGTCTAAATATTTAGATTTAGCACACGAGGTTACCGACATGTGGGATGTCGATTCAACAATTATTGTCCCGATTGTCGTATCTGCTCATGGGTTGATACCAAAGAGCCTCGACCAACACCTACAGAGGCTCTCAATTGACTGTTGGGTCAAAGGTCAAATACAGAAGGCAGTATTACTGGACACGGCACGCATTGTGAGGCGGTTCCTCACTTTGTCTCCCTAACCGCCGGTGGCTTGTGTCTTGAGCCTCACCACCGGAGGGTAAATAAAATATTTTTTATATTTTTATTTGTATATTTTTTTATAATTTATATATGTAAAAATAGAAAAAATATGTTAAACAAAATAAAGAGATGAACACTAGACTAACTGTAAATCCATTAAAACACAGTTTAGTGGATCAATTTATATAAAAATAAAAGTTTACAAATATATATCTGATAATACCTAGATACAATGACCTCTGATAGATCTTAAGCTTTATATAATAATCATATTTATGGACATCGAATTTCTGTTATCACTGGTTGGTTATTGCTTCAATCTTTGTTAAAGTAGATAGTAGATATAAATTGCATTGTTTTACAAATTATTATGAAATTAATTAAATAAATTTATAGTTTTAATATTCATAAATGAAATCAAATCAAATATTTTTATTGTGGACATAGGTTTACATAAGCTGTTACAAATTGTTTATACGTACAACTATGGCCCGCCAAAAAATATATATACTTATAACCTATGTTTAGTTAGTACAAATCTATCATAATCATCTAATCATATAAATAGTGATTTCACTAGTTCCATAAAATATTGACTAAAAATTTCAGAAATGCGATACAAAAATACCGCAACTATATATCCAGTTTTTTTTGCAAAATACCTAATAACAGGAATCACTCGTGTCATGTATTTTAAATACAAATCCACAATGAGTGCAAGGCGACAGATTCCGACATCCAATTATAACTTTTGAACAAAAATATATTATACTTTTGTTTGATTTATATTTTTTATTTGGTTTTTCTTTTTTCTCCGTAACGAATGCGCTTTTGTTTATTTTATGAAACGTTGAGTGCCGTGTGAAAATAATTGGTAAAGTTTATATTGTATCGAGTTTGTGTTAATTGCTGTCAGCGCCTGGTACTTTTCGGGAACACAGGTTTTTATCTGTGTTTAAAATAATTTCTTGTACCTTTTTATCGCAGAACAATCTGATGGTATTATAAAATTAATTTATTCGTGGATATTTAAAGTTGTCCCTAGAACTGAAAGCTATTTTCTTGTATATTCCTATTAATATATCTTCCCGATATTTTCAATAGATATTTTTACTCGTGTGAATATTTACAAAAATATTTTCGTAGGATTCCCATTTATGCTGATTTATATATTTTGGTAAATTGGTATCGCCAACAAAATTATCCCTCATTTAATTTTAAAGTATTCAATTGCATATTCCGAATTCCATTTAATTTAAATGTAACGTCATTGCGTTGAAATTTAATATAAGTTTGAGTTTTCAAGTACGCTATCATATTTTTAAATATACCGTCGTAACTATTTTAATTAAAAAAATTCTTTTTGATAAATCATAAAAATAAAATATTGTATGTTAATTATGCGGAATATTGTTTATATAATGTTTTAATGTCCTGAAAATGTTTTTGTAGACATTAAAAATTGTATTATCAATGTTTAAAAATCTGTAATTAACTGTTCGCGTGCTGGTATACCTTCCTCTTTTATGTTTAAATTTACTGCTCAAGTTGGAAATAGTTGTGGCAAATATAATTATAGGTTCCCTAGAAAATAGAATAACTCGAGGAGTCGTGACATGCAAGAACTCGACCAAGATATTAGATCTAAAATAGAAACAAGTTTTAAATTAATTAGGGTTGTAAATTTTAATAAACTTCTTCTGGAAGCCGTAGCTACCACCCTGAGCTATTTAATATTCCTTATAAGTACAACGACTCCTTAATAATTAAAAATATACTAAGCCAAAATAATATTAAAAGATTTAATGTGACGGCACAAGGCAACCAGGGGCTATTTTGCAATTACTTTTTAACCAACAATACGAATATAAGTTTGACATCTTTAAATCACTAACTTAAACCAAAATTATGAAACCAGATTCTCATTTAAATTCAGCTTCTTAATTACTCATTTTATGAAATGTTACTTAAATAAACTTACGCCTTTTTCCCAGAAGGGGTAGGCAGAGGTGTCAGGACACGCAAATGTTCCGTCCAACATGTGACAGGGGGATGACAAATTCCTGACTCCGGGCTGATAATTAATAGAAAACTCCAATATCAGTTCTATGAAAATTCATTTTTACTATTTGGTAGCCGTAGCCAAGTGGTACAAGTAGCCTTTTATAAAAACCCAAGTAAATTATACCTTAACGTTTAAAAAAGATGAGGCCATAAAACTGTTAAATAGTAGAGTCCACTAAAACCAAGCGGTCGATTAAGACAGCGTAACCCATAGACAATTCACATACAATAGATTTATTTTATTCTATTATACTCTGTTTTCTTCTGGATGTTTCCTCCATCGTCAAAACATGGAGTAAGACAATTTTATCTACATCAACGTATACGTTTGGCGAAGATTTCGCTTGCGGGTTCAAGTCAGGTACGGCTGGTAAACAAAGTAATTGAGCCCTTGCGAGCCGCGATAACGATACCGGGCTATGGTCACCATAGATTTGTGAAATGGTGGATTTTACTCGGAAAAATCGTTCAAAAACGTGTCTTTGTTGAAAACGATTTAATTTCGATTCTGAGTAATAACTACATAAAAAAGATTTTTTTAAAATATTATTTATCAAAAAACAATTGACAAGAAAGAACGTGAATAACATGTTAGATAATGCAAAATAATCTTTTGCCTAATACATTTATATTAGCGGGTTCCAATGAAATCGTCTTATTATCAATTATCTTACATATTATATAAATGCCGATGTGGCTGTTACACGCATAGATAAATGGACACATGGCGTACATTAATTGTCATGTGCAAATTAAATGTTACTTGCCTTGCCTATAAATAGAATCAACACCACTCAAAATTTATAATTACTAAGCACTACTTGGCACTGAACTGTTCTTCTTATCCCGAGATGTTAGACGTTAGTTTCTTCTTGTTTTCTTTTTGTATTAATGTACACAATGTGTAATATACGCTTAAAGAAGAGCTCTGACATCTTCAATCCAATGCATATATTTGATAAAAGCCTGACAAACATTTATTTTCCAAGTTTGATAAAAACTTCATTCACAATAGCATATCTATTGATGAATTATTTTATACCTAAAAACAATATTGTCTCGCTGAACAAAAAAGCATGGTCACCGCCACAGAACAGGGGCTATAACTAAAACTAAACTCGAAAAGAAAACTTGTTAAAAGTAAATCTATTAGCCAACGGGATTGGCGTTTAGACAAATGTATCTGTTAGTGAAGGCATTCATGTTACTATATTAGTTCCACGTTTTATAGCGGAACTTCACCGCCCGTCATCGGTTTAATGTGTTTGTTTTCTGTATCTAAATCGTGTTTGGCGATAAACTTTTCCCCATCGTGTCACTTAATATATGGTCACAATATTGTTTTAAATTATGTTTCGGTTGTTGAAGGGAAATTGCCTGGAGCTTTCGGTGGGGTGTGATATGATTATGTGTTTTAGCGGAATGGTGGAAGTTTGTAAAATGGAACTAGTTTAAAGCCATGAATTAGGCCTATTGTAATGAAACGTCGTCAAAAATGTAAAGAAATTATATCGTAGAAAAAACTTCATTATCCATTCATAGCACGGTGCTCTAAATTATAATTACCAGAAATCTTTATACATGCTAAAATAAATATAATTGCCATATTGTTGCTTGAAAGGGCTTAATATATTGAATAAATACTGCTTCCAAACTATATGTACATAGGTACACTGTTTATTATAAATAATAATTTTTAGAAATACGTATCGAGATAAATAATGATTGATTATACGATTACCAGATTTTTCCGGTTTATACCTAAAGCCTCTTACTTACATAATACATTTAAAATTACCAAAATATAAAAGTTTAAAAGACGTCGTTAAATATACCAACATGAAAGTAATCTACTTAAAAGGGTTTGTGTAAGGAGTGGGTCTGTAGTGAAGTCAATATCTAATGATCCTATAACATGCATCGCAAGTAAAACACCAATGAATCATGTTTGCCGAATCAACATGAATTGGTATATTTGGTATCTCAATATTTGGTAAAAATGATTTTTTTTTTATATCAAATAGCATAACATTTTGTATCAGATAACGTTTAGTTGATAAACATTTTCTAAATAATATTAACGTGTCTGAAATTATAGCAAATTAGTATTTCATTCAATACTTTAAAGCACAGCAGTGTAAATGCAATGTTGTGTGCCGTTTTGAAGTACATTGTAGTAACTACTGGACGTAATGAGACTTAACAATGTCTTATGTCTCGGGATAGCGAGCGCAGTGGAATGCCAAGCATTGTATTGTATGGTTTTGCTACTATTCAAATATTGGTATGCTCGTCTCGCCATTCACCACAACAAAAATACAACACTAAATTTCTCGTGCCCAACCTAAATAGTGCAGAATAAAAGTGACACTTAATTGATTCCTTTACTTTTTCTTTCGGTCAGATTCCTATGCTATGATCCTCAGGTAAACAAAAATCATCTTAGTAACAAGTATCATAATAAGGCATATTTGGCAAGACGCGCGGCGAGGGTAGTAAACCGCTGAAGGACGCCGCTAATTGGCTCGTGATTGGGCGCGCGCCAAATGAGCGGACGAGCTCGTTTTCTGAGGTAATGCCTTATACCTACTGACGTGTAGACATTTTCTGTTTGTACGTATATAAAAGGAAAATATAGTTGTTATTGGGATAATATTGTTGACGATGTATTTATACATATTTAAAGAAAAACCGATGTTTGGCAAGTATTTTAATAGAGGAAGGTAATTTTGTCTTCTTTCTTCTTTAGCCAGAGGAAGCCATACTACTAAATACAGTTTAAATAAACATTTTAAATAATAAGAAAAATAAAAAATATAAAGCATCAATTATTTCTTGTTTATGCTTATCACGAACTGGCGTGAATTGGCGTGGAATTATTAATGCATTCCATTAGTAAAAAAAAAATACCTCAGTGCCTTAATCGAAAGTCATCGATAGTTGTGTGTTGCCAGTGATGACTTACGGCACCGAAACGTGGCCTCTCACTGTGGGCCTTATTAGGAAGCTCAAAGTCACTCAACGAGCTATGGAGAGGGCTATGCTCGGGGTTCCCTACGAGATCGAATCAGAAATGAGGAGATCCGTAGGAGAACTAAAATAACCGACATAGCCCACCGGATTAGCAAGTTGAAGTAGCAATGGGCAGGGCACATAGCGCGGAGATCTGATGACCGATGGGGTCGGAAAGTGCTCGAATGGAGGCCACGTAGCGGAAAGCGCAGCGTAGGACGTCCACCCACAAGATGGTCAGACGACCTGGTAAAGGTCGCAGGACGTCGCTGGATGCAGGCTGCCTCCAACAGGTCTCTGTGGAAATCATCGGGGGAGGCCTATGTTCAGCAGTGGACTTCCTTTGGCTGATGGATGGATGGATGGGATGATTCCATTAGTAGAATGTCTATTTCTCCAGACAAACAGTAACACACTGTTGTGTTCCGATTTCAAGGACATTGTAGCCAGATTAACTACTGGACATAATGAGACTTAACCTCTTATGTCTCTGGACGACGAACGCAGTGGATTGCCAAGCAAACATTAACAAAATATAAAAATAAAATTTCAATTATCCATAACGAAATTATTTCTAGACTCTCAAAGTGATAGATATGAAACACATTACTTATCAAATGTTACTAATAGAGGTTAAAAACTAAAATCACTATTTAGATAACAAAATAGCAGAACTACATAGTGGCAGTGTTGCATCGTATCTCGAATACAACAGTGTGCGTTACAAGGGAGTTTCAATGAGTTCGCTAACATTTTACCAGCTTGGGAAGTGATGCGTCGACGTCGTGAATTAATAACATCGGAATTCAAGTCGAGTGCATCTATTGAAGATAGCGACGGTACTATATATTACATATAAATATTTATGTATGTACATTAGTCATTAGATCATTTTTTGAATGACTACGGTTACGATGACCAACTAAAAGAAAAAATAAATGGAATGGTATTTATTTAATCCAAAGGTATCTAGAAAAGATCTGGATTATGGTTATAAAATTGTTTATTGTGAGCCCAACCACCTTCCAAAAGTATGAAGTATGAAAAGTAAAAGAATTAGAAGTATTTTTATACTACCTACTCCCTTGGACTGAGCAGGGTGTAACCAATTTTTTGGAAATTTTATCGTACTGTAGCAGCCCATATACGTTCCACTGCAGGGCATGGGTCTCCTCTACTATCGAGAGTACGATTGAGAGTGGTTATGCGCGTTGGCGGACCTTACATTCCATAGAAATTTTTAACAAAAACGTTGGCAGCCGCGTCTAGTCCGTTTACCAACAGGCTACCATGCTCTTATTTTAGGAAAAAAATATACGATCCTTTAAATATGCTGACCCGAAAAAAGTGATGCCAAAAAAACACTAAAACTAAGTGGCATATTATAATAAATCAGCAGAGAGCTATCCGTAACTGTCGCCCCGATGTCCACCGACTCTCTCAAAATATTTCCCTCTGAACAAACGCTTTTCGACCCATATTTTTTTTCCATAAAAATACAACCCCGCGAAGTGTGACCATTTCAATTATGACACGAGTTCTGTAACTTCGAAACGCGAAACGAATACGGTTTTAACGTTGGGAAGAGGATAAAAGTTGTGTTCTTTTTTTTTCGTAACTTTACGACGCTTTTAAATTTTTATCATTTTCAGTTTAGGGATTTGAGTGAACTCGAAAAATACCCGAATGTATTCGTGTGGAAGGTTTTCCAAACACTTTGTTAGTGTAACTTCCAGCTTGATTTTTTACAAATATGTTTTGATGCACAGTCTAAAAGCTGATATGCATTATTTGTTCAAACAAAATCATTATTACCATTTACATAAAGAAATGTATTCTTTAATATTTCATATTACCCTCTCCCCTCTACAGCGTCACCAGCAACATTGTACAACAAAAACTTTAGAACAATTGAAATAATCCAGACAAATTGCGCAAAGGGCCGACAGCAGCGACAGCTATATCTTAAAAAAAAAACAGGAATGTCAGTACCTCGCGACAATACCGAGGCGTCCCCGTCAAGTGGTCCGCCTTCCCTCAACGAACAGGATTGGTCCTGACGCCCGTCCGCCTGTGTCTCGTTTTTATTTTGTTTGCCGTTTCTTCCGCGTGCCATCCATTCAACTTTGTACCGGGTAATTATTTACTGAATTAAATTGCATTCAATTTACTCGGCATTGGGATGTTTACATCCTTAAAAATTTTTCATTACAATGAAAAATTTCATTTTTAAAAGATAAAATTAAGGGTTTGTATAAGGTGTGAGGTACATAAATGCTTCCCATTTTCTTAAAAATTAACCCCACCAAAACAAGACTTGTAAAAAAACTCAACTAAAAAAATAAACTATTTAATAACACTTAACGCAAACAAGTCTGCAAATAACAAGTAACAAGCCAAAACATGGACATATTTACTTATGAGCTTTAGATACAAACTCGGAAGTAAATTGATCGATGTGCATGTTATCTGCCCTTATCAATGTAGTTGAAGAAAGATATCTATAAACTGTATTCGAGGTTAAAATAAACAGTTGCTTTGCAAAAACAGCTACAAAAATTATCAAATACATTATATGTTTTGTTTCTCTGTTATCTACAATAGACAGCGGCATCGCTGCGTTCCGAGATTGAAAATGAAAATATTTATTGAATCCATAAAAATGTCATATGTACATTATTTAGATTCAGTCACTTTTTTCCACTACCAACCGGTTCACAAAGCTTTTTCCGCCAGAGAAGAATGGACAAGAAACTAGTTTATTAACCGACTTCAAAAAAAGGAGGAGGTTCTCAATTCGACTGTATGTTGCTTTTTTTGCTAATATCCTTCCTCTTTAGCCACATGTAACAAATTTAGAAGTCCTTTGGCTCCCGTGCGAGCTGCTAGCTGTAAGCCGATAGCTATTGCAATATCAATGGTAAGCGACAAAATCTACCCAAAAAAAAAAAACAAACTAGATAGCCGAGAAGTTCTAATTTAAAACTTTAGCTGCCGTGTGAGCTGTGAGTAGCTGTAAGTTTATCCACCTACCAAAAAAAATCCCAAACGAGGTTGCCGAGTATTCCTATCAATAAATTAGGAACTCTTTAGCTTTCGTATGAGCTACTAGCTGTGAGACAGGCTTCTATTACAATATCAATAGTACATACGGCACAAGTTTATCTACTTACCCAGTAAAAAAATAACTCAACTCAGATAGTGGAGAAGTTCTAATTTAAACCTTTAGCTGCCGTGTGAGCTATTAGCTGTGAGCCCAGAGCTATTGCAATAGCAATGATAAGGGACAAGTTTGTCTAACCACCCAAAAAATAACCCTAACCATATAGCCGATAAGTTCTAATTTAGAAGTCCTTTAGCTGCCGTGCGAGCTGCTAGCTGTAAGGCCGGTTTTACATGTGCAAGCGCTCGTTCACGCTCCACGAGGCACCGAGCGCGTCCGAGTGCGGCTAATAACTTGCCCCATTTGGCTCCGACCCATCGCTTATTGGGACTTACGCTTATAGCGATAGCATCACGCAGCTTCTAAACTGCAACGGCCTTATTTACAGTTTTAAAACCTGTTTTAGCTATCGGATGTTTTGTCCCTTTCGAGTTGCTTTGGAATTTGGTTTGAGCGAAGAAGACAAAATTAAAATATTGATATGTAAAATAGGTTTTAAAACTGTCTATGAATAAAGCCGTTACAATACAAAAAGGAGGTTATGTGACTTACCAAAGATTTACAGTCTAGAATACCCGAAGCCTTATGTATGATTATAAATAAGGACGCAAGAAATTCGCTGGTTTTTAGAATACTGGTGGAGCGATATAAACCGCTATGGGTGTTCCGTTTCGGGTTCAGCCCGTGTATAAAAGGTTTCCACAATTGGTGCAAGATTTTGGCCATTGTAGACTGTAGTTACTTTATTGTGCTAGTATGAACATCGTGAAGTTTTGAACTATACGTTTGAGCATATGATAAAAAAAATACGTTGGGCAAACAGCATACATTAACGTCCAAACCCTCTATCGTATTACTAAAAGTCTCAAAAGTTCAGTTGCGTTTCGTTCGGTGAGTGAGATGACCAATATCTCCTCTTACCAGCCTCTTTCCTTCCCGCTCCAAGCGTTATTGATGTTCATAGCCAAGTGAAAACTTACCATCAGGTGACCTGATCTTTTGCCGGACTTATGCAAAAAAATCAACATACTAACACCTTTATCCACCCTTCTATAATCCCCACCAACACACTAACTCACCATTCTAGGCCGCGACCTGCAATAATTGAGGTTGCAAGCGATAAATCGACGTGGCTAGTACCGTGAGCTGCACTGCGCCGCGCTCGCTATCGGCGCACGAACAAATCGCATTACATTACAAATGGCCTGCCCGGAGACACCTGTACGTAACGCGGACTTATGATTTTTTTATGGAATGGTGTTTGTAGAATAATGTTGGTTGAAGCAGTTAGCTGAAGAATGACGTTTAGATTGATTTCAAAATTGAAAAATTGCGTTTCTATAAAAAGTCTCCTTGAGTCTATTTCCTCATTCCTGAGGGTCGTGACCCCCAGTAAATAGAGTCTAGAGGATATTTCAAAGAAAAGAAAAACGAAATTATAATATATCTATTTTAGGCACAACAATCTTAGATTCTTAAGTTTTATAACATTAGAGACACAAAAAAAATATATCACTTTGAACATTAAGATATAAATAAAATATATGAACAAAATAAAACACTGAAGTAGCACCAACTAGATTGTGGAGTTTGTCGTATGTTATGACGTCACGCGACACGTCCCGTTAAGTTAATGCATTCGCCCCGACCGACACGGTTCTACGGTACGCCGCTACGGCGCTACGACACTACGACGCTACGAAGCCGCTACGTTAACTTTCCTCTTAGCTGATACCCGCCGCAGTTTTCTTGTCTTGTGTCTGATTTATATCCGGGATAAAAATAATTTCCTTTTTCTTCCCCGTTTGTTTCGATTTGTTTGTATGATGTTTTATCCAAATGGTATGTGGAGGTTGAAAGATAATGTAATAAAGTGTATAAGTCAATAAACTAGAAATTAAAGCGATCTATCAGATGTAAAAACTTAAAATTTATTTTATAATTCAAGTTTAATATTTTGAACGGTAAACTAACAAGCTGCTTGGGTGAAAAATATTTATGTCGCAAGTAATCAATTCTTCATGAAAAACAAAGATCCGTAATGTTATCTGCATTGCATAATCTAATAGACATAGTTTGATGCAACAGTGAAATCTATTCACAGCAATAATATTTTTCCGACTAAATGTTACCAACGCCTCAATAAAAATAGCCGAGCAATAAAACCGCTTCAAACAACACAATGCACACAGTCTACGAAAATAACTGCAAAAAGGAAACTCCAACATAAAACTAACCAATATCGAGCCGTCTAACTTAAAAAAAATACGCTCAGCTTTACCGATCCGACACGCTAAATTCGAAAACATTCTAATTTCAAACAGGCGGGTAAACACGTTCGGCACGAACATTGCCGAATGTTTGCGAAAGCTGTCGAACATTAATAGTTCGGCGAACGTGTACAGAAGTTCGATTGGACGTGTGTTTTTTTTCTCAGCACTAGTTGCGAACAATGCAAAGCGTTATAATTTGGAATATCGTTGTGAGGATTGTTTTCGTAGAGATGTATTTTTGCTTACATATTTTGTTTAATGCAATGCGACACTGGCGTGGACCGTGACACAGATGTACAAGGGAAATATCTTACAAACAAAGCATCTCGTTGTAGCAATTTTGAAAGTTATGTAGTTTGTCTGTGACGAAATTATTTTATGACACTGAGATGTAGAATTGTGGTTTTTAATGTTTCTCGAAGATTAACAATAACGTTGCTTCTTGGAATGCATCTAATAATGGAAAGGAATATTGAGAATTCCTATTAGCGTAGTGGAAATTAAGTCAATTGTGTTACAAAAGGTTGCGGGTTCATATTCCATATTGAGATAAGTTGCAATCAAAATTAAATAAATTGTAGATTTTTGAGTCACCTCTTCTATTTACCTATTGAAAATATTTTTATTCACATTTTCTCTAGAATTAAGAAAATAAATGTAGTAATTTTATTTGTTTTCTTTCCGTATCCATTTCCAATTACGTCAACTTGTGAAGCGTGCCGAGGTTATTGTAGCCGACGCCATCTCTTGCCTTCACTTCTCGACGTTTCCTTTTCTTGGGAAACATTGCAACAATTGTATGACCGTTACTATCACGACAAATATTTGTACAGGATTTTGAAATGAAACCACGTTTTCTTGAAAAAAAATCACGCACATATATTTGCTGCTTGGCAGTATTATTAACAATATATTTTGTTAATTTAAACTTTATATTATTGAACAAAAATCTTCCTATTGCGCTCAGGAATAGTTCCCTTCCAGTCTAACAATCGATTTCCAAAGTGGTAAAATCCTGAGTGATGTGGTGAGTCAATGTCCTATTCATAATGTACTGTGAAATTTTGATATTTTCTTTAGTTAATTTATCGAATGGTCGAATTTACCATATCTGTTTCGATGCTTGTATATCTATATTGATTTTGATAATGCTGTTATCATTAATGAAATAGTATTTGGTAAATGCTGAATATAGTGCCACTTAGCAAAACTTGTATACTGACCCATAAAAAGACGGGATTAGCTTTCTAGACTTTTGTGGTATTTTGGTAGTATTTTGGCGATACTTGAAACTTGGAAATAGCCGCCTGGATTAGAAATTCGAAATATAAACCGATTGATAAACGCATAACATCAGGGCATTATATCAGTTGATATTTGAAATGTGTTAGAGACTGATAAGTGTGAGTGTAAAATAATGATTCAGACAGTTCTAAATGAAAACGCTAGTCATTGCATAACCGGGATACGTTTAAATAAACAGGACAGTGTTATATTTTGAAATGTAATTCTGTTTAAACAAACCGTGTGGGCTGGTTGGCGCGGGTGGCGGTCGCGAGCCCAGACCGCAAACTCTGCCAAAGGAATTATTTAAAAGTTTATACAGTTGTTGTTATTATTCACTGGCACGGTAAAGTAGCAATCCAACTCATGGCACATGCATTGCAATTTACAAAGAAAATAGAAGAGCATTTAAATTAGCAGGGCCACGTTATGAGCAGTTTCGAAACATCGTTTCGTTTAATCGAGCTGACAAGAAGTGTCAACTGTACTATCGCATAAAACATGCCTTTTCTTCACTTCTACCCCTCCTTCTTCGTTTACTATAATGTTTTAGTAAGCATTCCCAACTTAAAAACAACAACACATTCCAAAGCGTACATTTAAATTATTCCTACATCATTCCAATTTGCTGCGCAATGAAAATGCTGATGACATTTGAAAATGCATTACGCTGGCGGATTCCTCTGGAGTGCGCCCCGCCCGTGAACGTGTCTTCATAATTTTGATGTGATTAATTCACGAAACGTTTGAAGCGGCGGCGCATTCGCGCGGACATGTATCGCCGCATTTCAACATATTTTTCTTTTCACCGAGAATGCAATTTCGTTTGCAAAATAAACGAACGGGCATGGCGTGGCAGATGGATGTTAACGCTGTTTTTGTTATTATTTGTTCTTTCTATTTGTATATTCAAGTGGGCTGTTACCGGATGCGTTTGTTTTACGGAGAGGCTTTTGAAGTTGCCTTCAAAATACCACGATGTTAACCAGTGTATCATATTAATAAGGATCCGTCAACTTAAGTATTTATTTATCATGTATTCTTATAATCTCTTATTGTGTTTAACTATGTTTAGCATTGAACTTTCCATCGCGGAAAATGATTGGTAAAAGTTTGAAGTAACTGTTTCCGCCAAATAACAACATACAGTTTAATTAATAAATATCGCCTATTCAACAGTCGCAATACCGCCCCACCAATTCCTGGTTACATATTTAAAACAACTATTATTTTCAGCTCAGAAAGACCATTGTCATATAATGCTAATGAATCATTAATTTTGTTTCACTCTCTACAACTCGCTGTGCCATGTTATGTATTCCCGAAGCTAACGTTACAATTGTTTTGTTCCAGTATTCCCGAATGTGCCCGCGGCGCCGGGCATGCCGTGCGCCGGCGAAGACAGTAAGTAAACCATCACAATTAACTTCTTATTCAACCGCCTTTACAACGGCGAGCGACGACAAATGCTTTTGTTTTATTAAATTATTTAATATCTTGTTATATTTCGGATAATTGAATGGTACTTATTGAAATAGTAACTTCAGTATATTTGATGTTAAGAGCAATTTTGATCCAACCAGTTCTTGATATTAGCCCTTTCAAAAAACAAATTCTGAAGTTTTATATAATAGTACATATTGTTCAAAATTCCGTTTTTTTTTTGTTTACTTATAGATATAGAGTAACTATCGACACGATTATTCTGGCCTCATTGTATCCGGATAGACATACATATACAGGGTGATATTGAAATGTGGTATTTGATTTAACCCCATCTGCCTAACCTCCCTCGGTATTATTGTACCAACTTTGAACGAAAATTGTTGCGGAGTTTTGTCAAAAACCGCTATTTTAGTTGTCAAGGCTTTTGATCACCCTTATACCTAAATCGTAAATAATAAAACCACGATTTATGATAATAAAATCAAAATTTACGTTTGTTTTTGCATTAGTTTACGTTTTTTCTTTTCAAAAATTTGTTCAGTGTGACCTGGGGTAGTGAGAACGATGTAGTTCAAATTAAATACCATACGTCAATATCAATATAAAAACCCGAAACACGACAAACTTACATGAACCATTATGACCGACGACAGGTCCTTATATACTGTTTACGATAGCCCCTGTCTGGTTCTTTATCAATGAAAATTATTATAACAATTGAATGTGCTGGATATTCATTACTTCGCAAATATTTTACCCAAATAATTACAATCTCCGTTGTAAGCATTATTTGCGAACCAGTTCCCCTTAATTGTTAAGTTTATAAGATTTGAAATTTATGGCGTATTTGCAAAATCAATTAGTTTAGGAGCAAGCGGCACTGTTTTATGTAAAGATGATTTATTAACAAAATACTGATTTGTGGCGTCAAATAAAACAAAATTAATTGAAAGTATGTTAATAAGTCCAATTCTATGTACGTATGACTACGAACACTGCACCTAAAATACGCTTCCTGTTATTTTGGTCATGCCCAAACCTGCAAACCAAAACGGACTGAACTGACGGAACTGATACAGCTCTAAAATTCCATATTGCCAAAATAGCAGACGATAAAACTAGCTGTGTTTACACGCTAGAAACGCGAGCGAATGGCATATAAGTACGGCACAGTTGGCGATATGAAGTGACGCGCGGCACCACAGTGGGCGCCAATATTTGCGTGAATCGTCGCCCCGCGCACCGCCCGCGCCCCGCTGTCGCCGTCGCGGCTCGCATTAGCATTTGAATGTCCGACCGAACAGTGCCAGGGCTGTTGCTCTTCTATTGCTGCTTTGCATACGTATGGTCGTGATTACACGTCATGAATGTTTTAAATTTAGTTTATGTTTGCGATGTTATTAATACTTTTAAACAGTATTTTTAAGAACGTGTGAACTTTGTTATAAAGAAGTCATTGTCTGCGAAAATTCTCCTTCATTCCCTCCATTTTTCTGCGTCCTTACTTAGTAGACTACCGAATCTCTTGTTTTTCTTGATATCTAGTCAGCATTTTATCTATGAATCTCGAGTGCAGGATCCAACTATATTGAGTCTCAGGCATATATTATTGCAGACCTACTTTTGTGGTTTTGTCAAGACAAGCGATTATTATGAAGTGTTTTCAAATATTAATTATTTGAAGTAAAATACCAACTACCAGTGGCAACCCTAATACCAGCATATCACTGGTGTAGTGGCGCTCAATTTGAGTTTGTGCGCGTTTGCCGCTCCCATTGTATGCAGTGAATGAGCCTGCGCTCCGCACTAATAATATCTCCTCACACTATTGTCGACTCACAACGATAACGCTACACTCGATAAACGATAGTTTTTAATTTTTAAGAATTGTTGGGTTGATACGTGATGGCCGGTAAAGTTGTCAAATAGATACAATATTGATAACCAATCATTAGGTAAAGCATAATTTGTATCCAGTAGAAAGTAATAAGTGGGCAATTTTACTACTAAGCTGCTGATGCATTAAACTTTCAAAACGTTTTATGGTCTATCCAACAATAGGAGTTATTAAACCTCACTGACCGAACGAATACAATCATACACTGTTAAGTACTTCACTTTCATCGCGAAAAAATAGTACGGCCTAAATATAAATAGACCCTTGCATTGTTTCTGAGCAATTAATCCAATCGATAACAGCCCGCACTAACAGCTGCATCTAAAACCGATATCTACAAAACAAATAAACGCTGCAATCGTATTCACAAACGCACGGACTACAAATTTCACTTTAAATCGATAAGATTAGCTTGATAAGTGAATATCGTCGGCGCGCCCCGCACTACTCCGCTCGCCGTGCCCACAATGACCCGTACACCTCATGTCTTGTGTGAATATTGCCCAGTTACTGTCAGGTTACGTATTGTGTAATAGTGTGTGTGCGTGTGTCAATGTGTGTGTTAACGTGTGTGTGCGTGAATGGCGCTCGGGATGATCGTGTTAGACTGTGAACTGCAAGACCATACGAGACTTTTCGGAGTATACATGGGTTTGTTCAGATGAATTTGTAGAATGTCTGTATACATCCAACCGCTTCTGCATACTTCTGCATTCTAAGAACTCTAACGGTCTTATTCATAGATAATTTAAAAATGGATGTTAGTTATTGTATGTTTTGTCTTCTTCACTCAAACTGAATTCAAAATTAGTTGGAAAAGGACAAAAAAATCGATACCAAAATAGGTTTTAAAACTGTCTATGGATAAGGCCGTAAGTCTTTTGGCTATACTATACTTGCATACACATTTGTTCGAAATAGCGTGCCGTGCTATAAATATTATCTATCAGAAAGCATTCAGCTTCAAACAAAATCCATTTTGAATCATCAATATTATACAGGGTATATCAAGACTGCTACAGAAAACGAAGCTGGGTGGTAGTTTAAGCGACTTCAGACACAATGCAACAGAAAAAATTGCAATAAAAAGCAACAATTTTTTTTTGTTAATTTTTTCCTTTGTCCATATTTGGGTGGTAAATACATTTTTTCCTAAAATAATAGTGTATGCCCTTTTATTTATAAATACTCTAAGGTATAAAAGAGTTTAAATTATTATTTTAGCAAAAACTATGGATTTACCACTCAAAAATGACAATATTTAAAAAATCATAAACAATAATTGTCGCGCTTCTATGCGAATTTTTTTATTGCATTGTGTTTGTAGCCACTAAAACTACCACCCGGCTTCAGTTTCGGTAGCAGTCTTGAGATACCCAGTATCTTGACAGCGCTTTCCATCAATTGCAGAACCACGTGATATATAGAAAGAAAATAAACATTTCAACTACTTTAAACACGTAGTATTTTAAATCTCAAGTCAAATATGATCAAATTAGTTTAACACAGTTAGTTTAACAGTCTACATTCCGTTATTTCTATGGCTCAAAAAATGCTATTCTGGTTTTCTCTACTGTTCAAAAAGCCCCGATACTTCGATGGAACTTCTAATAGTGTTAATTAATACTGTTTACCTTGTGTACTGTATGGGATTAATTCTGTGGTTGCATTCCTATTGCTATATCGATACTGGACGCTGCCCACTGAAAGAAAGAAAGAAAGAAAGAAAAATATTTTTATTTGCCACGAGCATTAAAACGACGTACAAAAACAGATATACAGAGGTCTATATATAAAAAAATAAAACAATAAGAAATAAAGAAGTTCGCACGTCGTGGCTGTGACAAGTAGGTGATCACTCAGCAATTATGTTGCGCTGCGGTGCAGGCCGTAGCACAACGCTGATTTTCGGTGATCACCTTGGATGACGTGCACACGCAAGCTAACGCAAACTTAAGCCTATTATAAAAAAAACTAATAATCAAAACATTAAATGTAATAAAAACAAAAACAACCGGAGCAGTCGTCAACAAGGCCATGCAACAGCATGCACTGCATAACTTATCTTAATGTTTATTGGGCATATGAAAGAAAAAAGTAGGTTAAAGTTAAATAAACAATATTTATTTATTTATTTATTTATTTATGCTTTATATACATAGTTGTATACAGGCGGACTTAATGCCCGAGGCATTCTCTACCAGTCGACCTTTGGATGGTGCAGAGAGTGAAATAGTAGGCGCATAAATTCAAGTATTTAGCATTATGAAAATGAACGATAGAATAATATATATATAATAAATAAATATATAGATATAAATATACATGCAAAATACATAGATATACAAATACATATATACATATATAATACATATATAAAGTCTAAACAGGAAAAGTATGTTTAAAGTGACTCTGCCAATTTATTGAGTAAGTGTTGGCGAACCTTCATCTTGAATGCCAAACGGGTACCGGACGCCCTAATATCGAGGGGGAGTGCGTTCCAAAGAAGAATAGATTGTATAGAGAAGGAAGAGTGGATAAAGTCTGTGCTATGAATAGGACAATGGAGTAGGAGATTGTTGTTTGAACGAAGATTCTTATTATGGTTACTGCCTAAGTATTGAAATTGAGACGTTAAATAAGAGGGAGAAGTAGGGGATGTAAGAATAGAAAAAAGTTTTGTGAGTACATGCATAGAACGACGCTGGCGAATTGGTAACCATTTTAGTTGGGAACGGAAAGAAGAAACGTGGTCATATTTACGAAGATTGAAAATGAATCGAATGCAGTTATTGAGAAGTCGGTCGAGTTTGTTGAGGTGTTCTGCATCCAGGTCAAAATAGCACACGTCACCATAGTCAATTATAGGAAGTATTAAGGTCTGAACAAGCATTGTTTTAGTCTTAATGGGGAGGAAATTCTTCAGGCGATAGAGGGTTCGAAGTATACCTGTCACCTTTTGACAAACTGAGGCAACCTGAGTACGCCAGTTCAAGGAGGAATCAATATAAATGCCAAGATCTTTGACCACCGGGCTCCAAGCGATGACAGTCCCGTTATAAGTAACATGCGGTATATGTGCAGTATCTAATCTACAGATCATTCTTGGGCTGCCGATACTAATGGCCTGACATTTAGTGGGGTTGACAGTCAGACCAAAACGATCTGATCTATTCAGAAATGTTCGAAGATACTTTTTTATAATATTTTCTCTTTCACTATATTGTTGATCCGTTGAATTTTATTTGGTTCCTAATGATTTTGTAAATAACAAAATTTTGTATTATAAACATGTCTAGTTTTTTTTAAGTATTTTGTATTTCTTCTTGGTGTACAATAAAGCATATATAAATAAATAAATAAATGAAATTTCAGTGTTCCATATTAATTGCCATAAAGAAAAGATCAATATTAATTTGTTTTAAAAATGAATGAAACATATACAACAATCTGTTAGTTCGTTATTCGATTTACCTCGGTACGATAAAACATATCTGATTTGTATTTTTAATCGTGAATCAATTCAACCATTTTTTCTTAATACATTTTGGTTGGCATTTGGGGAGGCCTGAGGAGGTAAACATCGATTTTGACAGACAGAATCATTGAATGGCGCATTTGATAGACACCGGTTGTGAAACCAGAGGCTACGGGTTCAATCCCCGCACGGAGACGAATGTTTGCGAGGTCCACAAATATTGGTCTCGGGTGTAATGTGGGTGTTTATGAGACCGAAAAATTTCTCGTGGTTTCTAATACCCACGATACAAGACTTAATTCTTAATCTGGGGCCAGAACTATATGTGTGAAGGTTTGGTGTATTTATTATTGAGTAATTAATATTAAGAATAAAAAAAATATTACGTTATTTACTACTTAAAAGAAAATATATTAAAGCTGGACTATCAAAATTTTTCGTTTTTCAATATACTTAAAATACGTTTGCGTTTAATATAATAATGCTTATATGCAATATTGCATCGAAGTATAAACCATGTGTATTGCATAATGAATACTGAGTCGCGTTTTCGGGTTCGTTCTTTCTTTATCCAGGTCCGCATAATAGTGTCGGAAGGCAATACCAATCCATTCTTTTCATTACATACTATATTTGGACAATGCTCTTACCATAACTCACATTACCTTCATGTTTTTTTTATTGCATAGGACCGGCTAACGAGCAGACAGGTCACCTGATGTTTAGTGATCACTACCGCAAATGAACATCCACAACGCTCGGATCATAGATGTGTTGCCGGCCCAACAAATCGGGATGAGAGCGGGAAGGAAAAAAATCTGAAGGGGAGAGTATTGGGCATCCGGCCATGTGTTAGTAGACAAACTATTGTGCATATTGAAACAATATATGAAATCATTATCGAGGATCGTGCCCTGACTTCTTCGTCACTTTCTCGCAAACAAGCTATCTCCATCTGATGAAAATGTGAACAAATATGTGTTTTCAATGCATAAAATAATATCAATACAAATATTAATGTAAACATATGAATGTTCCAGGAAGCATATACAGACGCGGCGCGCGGCGGTGGCGGAAGCTGTACCGAGTCAACGGACACATCTTCCAAGCAAAGAGATTCAATAGAGTGAGTGCACATGTCTGTCGACACCTATACAATGCTACAATGTCTTGCGATGTCTTACGATATCTGTTTGTTGAAATGTCCTTTTATTTCGTGAATATGTTTTGTTTTGAATCATCGCATATTGAAAGGCAGCACATATGGTCCGCGAAATGTTTGTGTCCTGGTATCAATTACCAGGTTGAGCAATCCGATTATGGTTAAAAATTTACGATTCTAAAATATATAATAAGCTGAGTTGTTTCCCAAAACATTGTTGGTCATTACAGAGTTAAATACATCTTTGATGTTTTTCCTTTCGTTTTTTTCATGGGAAATAATAAAAACAATCACGAATTTGCGACAATTTCTTTTTCCTCTCAATATTTTTGGATTCCTTGGGAAGCCTATGTTCAGTGCTAGATTTTCTGCGGCTAAAGATGATCATGGTTATAAATTATTTTAAATGATACTTTGTGTACCAAATAAACATAAAAAATCTAAATTATATGTTGCATATCACAATAATAATAATAAGAAAATAAAACAATACTTAACACAAACCATTTTTCTTTCCAGCGTGCATTCTGCGCTTTCTGTCAAGACCGCATATGGGGTCTGGGGAGGCAGGGGTTCAAGTGCATCCAGTGCAAGTTGCTGGTGCACAAAAAGTGTCACAAGCTGGTGCAGAAGCCATGCTCCAACGAGCACGTGGACCCCATCGAGGTCAAGGACGACGCCAATGGAGAGGCCACGCTGGGCCGGGCCTCCTCCGTCAGGTCCGTCTTGTATGTCATACCTTTATTTTCCTTATATATCTTTATACCGGGTATCTCAAGACTGCTACCGAAAACGAAGCCGGGTGGTAGTTTTAGTGGCTACAAACACAATGCAATTAAAAATTTCACCTAGAAACGCGACAATTTTTTTTTATGATTTTTTAAATATCGTCATTTTTGGGTGGTAAATCCATAGTTTTTGCTAAAATAATAATTTAAACTCTTTTATACCTTAGAGTATTTATAAATAAAAGGGTATATACTATTATTTTAGGAAAAAAATGTATTTACCACCCAAATATGGCCATAGGAAAAAAATAACAAAAAAAAAATTGTCGCTTTTTTTTGCAACTTTTTCTGTTGCATTGTGTCTGAAGTCGCTTAAACTACCACCCGGCTTCGTTTTCGGTAGCAGTCTTGATATACCCTGTATTTAACAATTTATATACCAAAATTGAGCTAAGGCGACTTCAAAATACACAAGTACATACAAGTATATTTTATATACATAGGTAATTCATGCATCAAGCTCACAGCTTACTTTTTTAATTGCTATTAATGGCGGGACGACCATGTCTTTTGCGGCGAATGATTCTGCTGATGGTAAATGATAGGACCGCTCATGGACAGAAATAATGCTTGGCAAAACCACTGCGCTCGCCATCCTAAGAAATAAGATATTAAGTCTTAATATGTACAGTAGTTACTCTAGCTACAATGTCGTTGAAACCTTAACACAACAGTTCGTTTACACTTCTGTTTGGCCAAAGAAATAGACATTGCGGTGGTACCTACCCAGCCCGCCTATCACATATGAGAGACCTACCACCAGTAAAATATTGTAGTTTCTATTTCTAAACAAAGTGATAGTGAAATAATCGATTTGTGTAATTATTTTCCTGCTAAAACTGGAATGGTATTTCCTATAATATTACAGTTGTGTATTTATAATAACACAACTGTAATTCCATTTATAATAACGCACTAAAACGGTGAAGGAAAACATCGTGAGGAAACCTGCATACCATAGCGATTTATAAGAATTTCTATGGTATGTAAGTCCGCCAACCCGCACTAGGCCAGCGTGGTGGACTATATGGCCTAACCACTCTCAATCGTACTTACGATTGTAGAGTAGGCCCGTGCCCTGCAGTGGTACGTATATGGGCTGATACAGATTTATAATAAACGTATCAGCGTGCAGTTACAATAGGGTTCGAGAATGGAGTATCATGGATAAGATGTATATATTTGATCCCTCCTCCTCCTTGAGTCGATTTCCTCATTGCTGAGGGTCGTGACCCCCACCATGGGCATTTTTTACTTTGATAATAATATTGCGCCATCTGGATCTGTTTTTGCGGTGTGTAAGGCTTCGTGTATGCTGGTGTCCAGGGCGGCACGGATTTGATCGGACCATCGTAACGGGTTCCGGCCTCGTGGTCTCTTCCCTTCAATCTTACCTTGTTATATATTGTACCTTGTTATATACTTATCTTGTTATATATTTGATATAAGCCCTAAAATTATGTAAAACTATATTTTTATTATATACATGCAGGCAACTTGGTAATAGATTACATAAAATAATCGATAGTAGGAACATATAAATGATACATATACATGACACGGGGACAGTTTTTTTTTTCTACAATTGTCATACAACAAGTTTCTGAGTATATTAAACTACATCCACGTCTACAGAGTAAGTCACATTAGTACTAAAGTGCAATAACAATCACACGATAAGCTATCATTATTTGGCAACAGATTTAGATTTGCTGCGACCTCCCGCTTTTTTCGACACACTCGCGCATAGCGACAAAACATATCAAACAGTATACTAAATTTACCACAGTGAAAATACTTCCTGCAACTACACACGTCGACAACATTTTGTTGGCGGGTTAGCCGGCGGCATCACACTTTGCAAGTAGAAAAACTTTTTTGGCAACATGTCGGCGGCTTGACATGACATGAACATATTTATGACGTTGTTGAGTGTTGCCTGACTACTGACCAGCCACATGCTGCCAACATGTCGGCGGGCAACACGTGCGGATCCTTGTCGCCGACATGATTCTTTTCTTATAGGCCGCCGAGTTGTGACGACGGCCTGTGTCACTGGGCCGGCGGCTTTCGTGTGTAGTGCGATTTACTAGTAATATTGTACCCATTTATTTATATTCATCATTGAAGTATTATATTAGAGAGCGAACATCGGGACCAAAATCTGTGCGTATGGTGCGTGCACACGTGTACATAGTGAAGCGAGAAGGAAGATAATGTTACTGCTTAGGCGTGACAGAGACAGAAATAGAATGTACCGTTCATTTTGTTACAAACTTTTTGTTTGCAGTGTCCCCTCTAGTATACTCGTATTATCTGAATGATTTCAATGTATATTATCTGTGCAGACGGGTGAGCGCCGAGGAGTTGGCGCCGGCCGCGGAGGCCCCGCCCGCGCCGGCGCCGCCCGTGCCCGCGCACGAGCTGGAGCCCGGCTCGCAGCGCCAGTACTCGCTCGACGACTTCGAACTCATCAGGGTCATCGGACGCGGGTCATATGCCAAGGTAACTTGTCACTATGTGTTCATGACTCAATCAAAGTTAAAATAATTGGCGAATTTGGCTGGGATTAACAAAAGTCACCCTGACATGTAAATAAAATATACTTTTACCTAAGATATATCTGTTATTGTTACTGTGTAAATCCCAAAACTGAGCGTAAAATATTTGTATTCGTCTGGATAGCGACCACTAAAGTCGATAGAAAAACTCTCATAGTGATTTAACCAAGTATGTCACGTTTCAAGCTAAATCTGCGTTGTACTTACTTCCTTCCTTACACATAAATATAACTGTAACGTGTCGTCTCCGTTGGAAGTTTTAATAAATAAATAAAATAAAATACCTTTAAAAAATATATATATTTGATTACCAGGTGCTGATGGTGGAACTGAAGAGGACGAAGCGCATATACGCTATGAAGGTGATAAAGAAGGCGCTGGTGACGGACGACGAGGACATAGACTGGGTGCAGACAGAGAAGCACGTGTTCGAGACGGCTTCCAACCACCCGTTCCTCGTGGGCCTGCACTCTTGCTTCCAGACGCCCAGCCGTTTGTTCTTCGTCATCGAGTTTGTACGCGGCGGTGACCTCATGTACGTATGAGTTTAGAGACTGGGAGGTTAAATCAGGTTTCAAATATTTGGGAGGCTTCACAAGACAATGTAATTTATCAAATTGTAAAATGATCACGCGGCGGGCGGGGACCACAAAAGAAATCTAAACGTCGGAAAGTTAAAATATGTCAAAATTAAATGCTTATTTATGTCTTGACGGGATAAATTGTAGTATAACTTATAGCTGATGTATGTGCACTCACAATTTGCTTTTTAGTATTATTATAAGTACTGTTTTATTTTTTGTTTGTATTTTTATATTATGGGATGTCTTCTGTTTTTTTTTTCTTTTTCTCTTTTCTTTTTGTTGCATTATAGTCTTCGACCCCACGTATAGTAAAATTGTTGAGTTCATTCTACACGCATATTAAAGCAAATATTAATATGAGCCTGTTAACTCTTACCTTATACTTATATTGTTATTTAGTTGTATTGTGTGTGTGGAAAAAATAAATGTTTTAAATTATTTAAATTCACCACTTTTACATTAATCAAGTTCTACTCTAATGTGTACGGTACCTAACAGTCTAGTATGGCTAAACGTGGCGATCGACGGGGAACCACTGATGGCTGTCGGGCACGCTCCCGCGCACCTATAAATTCATCTTAATAAATTAATTAAATAAATTGATCGTTTAAATGGTTTTACCGTGCCTTGTCTGTCAGGTTCCACATGCAACGGCAGCGTCGGTTGCCAGAAGAGCACGCGCGTTTCTACGCGGCGGAGATATCGCTCGCGCTGCACTTCCTGCACGAGCGAGGCGTCATCTACCGCGACCTCAAGCTCGACAACGTGCTGCTGGACCACGAGGGACACATCAAACTCACTGACTATGGCATGTGCAAGGTATGCGTGTGTACTAACTGTTTGTTATGTCTTAGTTACTCTTTTTGGCGAGCTTACCGTATGATGCCTTCCAGCTATGTGGGGCAACGATAAAGAACGTTTACTCATAAAGTAGAAAGCCTGTCTAATTCTTCTCGAAACTTGGTGGTAGGCCATTGCTTTCAATTTCTACTGATGGTAATTATTGTCATTCTCGACTGGTTACCAAACGATAGCAGCTTGATCTTATTATGGTTCGCGAGAGTATAATATTGTAGAGTGTGGTAAAAATCACAATAATATCTGAAGTGGTAGAGCTACTCTTTTGTCAGTCATGATTCAGCATGAATGGGCAGGCTCGACTGGAGCGGTATCACTGTCTCACAGGAAATCGTAGTGAAACGACAGCTTTGTGGTAGCATTTCGTTCGGTGAGTGAGATTGCCTGTTGCCCAATACCCCTTTTCTCCTCCAATTCTTTTTCCTTTCCGCTCTTCTCCCAATTTAATAGGCCGGTAACACATCCATGATCCAAGCGTTGTAGATATTCATGGGCAACAATGATTACTTACCATCAGCTTACTCATGTGTTCGTTTGTCGGATCTATGAAATATTCTTCTTCTACATACCGGTCATTCACAATATCTTCCTTGACATTGATTCTCATGAGACATGAAGCGATTGACTCATCATATCTTCCATGACAACATCTAGCCAGCGCTTCTTTGGTTTACTCCTCAGTCGAGGTCCGGGGATATTGAGGAATATTGAATAAAAAAAAACACGCCAAGAGAAGAAGAATCCTACACCCAACTCTATAACATTATCAATTATATAAATAATAAATAAATAAATAACACCCAACAGTCACATACATAGTCCTGACCCCACATTAAGATCGAGTCTTGTGTCGTGGGTATCAGGAACTACGAGAGACTTTTCGGTCTCACAAACACCCAGACCCGGAAGAAATATTTGTGGGCCGCACAAACATTTCTCTCGGTGCGGGGATCGAACCCGCGGCCTCTCGTTTCACAGGCAGCGTCTAACCGCCTGCGCCACGGTGGCTGTCTAACTAACTGTCTAACTGTCTAATAAACTATATTTACGTAACATTCCAGGAGGGCGTGAGGCCCGGCGACACGACGTCGACATTCTGCGGCACTCCGAACTACATCGCGCCGGAGATCCTGCGCGGCGAGGAGTACGGCTTCTCGGTGGACTGGTGGGCGCTAGGAGTACTCACGTATGAGATGCTGGCGGGACGATCGCCCTTCGACATCGCACAGGCCGCGGACAACCCTGATCAGAACACCGAGGACTATCTCTTCCAGGTATGCTGGTAAAAAAAAACAAAGAAAATACATCTATTGGTCACTTATGACAATGCACACACTTGTTTACATACAACAAAGAGAAAAAAAAGAATTGTAGTGTTGGTGGTGCCTTAACAGGCTATTTGATATTGACATTGTGACATTTCAGCTCATATAAATTATTTCATATGTAACTCACCAGAAATGCAAGCCACTTGTCACCCGAAGAATGTTTGAGAGCGTAATCACGCAGCCACGCAACCCTTAAATTAAGTAGGCTCCAAATTATCGGCTAATATCAGCATTTAAACTAAATAACTACTGAAATATTATAAATTGGACCTGTCAAATTCACTGCGACTCAGAAGTAACTAAAATTAAAGCGGATGATATAGCTCTAAATCAACAAATTTGACAAAACAAACACATAAAAATTACAGTTTTTGAAAGTAGTTAAGTATTAAATAATTTGAATTAGTAAGTTTTTACACCTATACTTTTGATGCTCATTCATCATCATCATCATCATCAGCCTATTCGCGTCCACTGCTGGACATAAGCCTCTCCTATGGCACGCCACTGGGCTCGATCTTCAGCCCATACTCATTACGGACACAAGAATATCGCAGGTTTTGTTCGTTATCTCAGAGCCCAGTCACTGGTGGTAGGTCTCTCACATGTGAGAGGCTGCCTGGGTGGGTACCACCGCAATGTCTATTTCTCCCGTCAAACAGCAGTTTAAATGCACTGTTGTGTTTCGGATTGAAGGACATTGTAGCCAGAGTAACTACTGGACATATTGAGACTTAACATCTTATGTCTCAGGATGGCGAGCGCAGTGGAATGCCAAGCATTGCTTTGTAGTTCAAGATGTTGTTTGGTTTTGCTACTGTTCATGAGCGGTCGCATCGCTTACCATCAGGCGAACGGCATGCTCGTCTCGCCATTCACTGCAATAAAAAAAATAAAAAAAAGTCAGCTTTGGGAACCACTGATATAATGTTAAGTGCAAGCATGCCAACTTTTACATAATACGTCAATATATTAATTGAGCTATTTTGAGCATCAACTGTAAAAACTGTATGATCCTATAGCAAATTGCTGTCACCAAAGGTACTACATGCACTCTAAGAAATGCGCAGGCAATTTATTAATAAATTATTTATTCAGTAACCATAAAGTTTACAATTTTCGAAAAGGGGGATTGGGGGCCCCTTTTGAGCTTGAAATGCTTGTGACAAAAGACCCGATGCCATTCCTAACTCAAAATACTCCAAGTAAAATTTCATAGTTATACATACACAACATCAAATAACAAAATTACAGTTAAATGATTATAAAATTCCTTCTTTTTTTATGGAATGTTAAAATAGTGTGTAAAGGTGTGTGTGGTAAAGAAGTGCGTGGTGGCCTGTTGGTAAACGGACTAGACGCAACTGCCAACATGTTCACGGTGGTCGCGGGTTCGAATCCCAGGGCACACCTCTGACTTTTCGGAGTCATGTGTGTATTGATAGTCAATCACCACGCACTAAAACGGTGAAGGAAAACATCGTGAGGAAACCTGCATACCATAGCGATTTATAAGAATTTCAATGGTATGTAAGTCCGCCAACCCGCACTAGGCCAGCGTGGTGGACTATATGGTCTAACCACTCTCAATCGTACTCTCGATTGTAGAGTAGGCCCGTGCCCTGCAGTGGGACGTATATGGGCTGATATAGATACAGATAAAATAGGCTTTTACATTTATTTTAACATGCCCCTATAACAAAACGACTGTTGATTGCAGGTGATCCTGGAGAAGACGATCCGTATCCCCCGTTCGTTGTCTGTGAAGGCGGCGTCGGTGCTGAAGGGCTTCCTCAACAAGAACCCGGTGGAGCGGCTCGGCTGCGGCGAGAACGGATTCCTGGACATCGTCAACCATCCATTCTTCAAGAGCATTGAGTGGGAAATGGTAATGTTTATTATTATATTAATCATTTTTCATCCCATTCGCGTGATAAGTAAAAATGTATCCTTTTTCTTCAAGATGACGCAAATAAGTTGTACCTTTATTTTTGAAAAATATCAGGCCCTATAACCTATAACTACTAAACACTTGACTCCACTAAATCCGAGAAGTCAATTACATCGATCGAGACAGTTTATTTTTTTAATGCTATGAATAGCGTAACTAACATTCCATTCGTCTGCTGGTATAGCGATACGACCGCTCAGATGTACAGAAGGAAAACCAAACAACGCAATAAAATATAAAGCAATGCTTGCCATTCCACTGCGCTCGCCATCCTGAGATATAAGACGCTAAATCTCAATATGTCGAATGGTTACCTTTGTACATATTATGTCACATATTGCTTACAGGACTAAATGAATGGAACTCCTAAATCATACCGATAGTCTAGAATATTTTTTGATGTATGTTCTCAAGATCCAGATTTATTATCAGGGATATCAAACAATTACTTGTGAGACACAAACAGCGATACATATTTCTTTAAATACCTGTTCATCTTTATTCTAAGGAAATAAAATAAATAGCAGCAGTCGTCAATTGAGACTTTATTGGAACTGAGATTATATTATAATGTCAGTGACAGTTATTATACCGGGTATCTCAAGACTGCTACCGAAAACGAAGCCGGGTGGTAGTTTTAGTGGCTACAAACACAATGCAACTAAAATTTTCGCATAGAAACGTGACAATTATTTTTTATGATTTTTTAAATATCATCATTTTTGGGTGGTAAATCCATAGTTTTTGCTAAAATAATAATTTAAACTCTCTTATATCTTAGAGTATTTATAAATTAAAGGGTATACACTATTATTTTAGGAAAAAAATTATTTACCACCAAAATATGGCAATAGGAAAAAAATTTCAAAAAAAAAAATTGTCGCTTATTTTTGCAACTTTTTCTGTTGCATTGTGTCTGAAGTCGCTTAAGAGCGTTTATACCCTGCACGCGCGTTTTGGCTTAAAAACAGGACTTTTCAATTGAGTTAATAGCCACCAATTAACAATTTAAAGGAAAAATAATTATTATTAATTTTAGAAAAGCTTGTCATCTAGGGATTTTGGTGGAAAACATTATAGATTGATGGATAATTTGTGAGTACTATACGGATTACTGAACACAAGTTTCGTTATTTAGGCTTTAAATGGCAATTTAGAAGCTTAAGATATCCGAAACCACTAAATATAAGATGAAAATAAAGATATTATCAGACTAATAAGACCCTTATGGAGGGATTTTGCTGAGAAAAATAATCTTTTTGTGTTTAAAATAAAAATTGAAAAATAAAAATTTAAACAATGCAAAATTATTCAGAAACTATCGTCAAGAACATATTTTTTTTCACCAACTTATCGTACATAATTTTTTATAGCAATTGCATATTACAATAGAAGAACATCTTATCAATAAATTACCATTTTTATATTTCAACAAAATTAGTTTTCATGTTTTCTACAAATATTTTAAAAACCACTATAAAACACGCTTTCCGACGTGGATCAAATCAGACCGCCGCAAGGCCTTCTAGAGGGAGGACGTATCGCTCGTCGCTCCGGCCTGGCTGCAGTCGATTATGCCGCGCGTAGTAAAAATAGCCACGCGCGGAATGCGATTACCACATCTTAGTACTTTGGTAGTAAAATATTTAATTATTTTTATTACCTACAATGATTTTGTATTGAGTATAAATTATGTTTCAGGTAATATAATGGGATGTAATTCTGAAGCTAAATTATGTTATGTATTGTAATATAAAATTAAATATATTTCGTAATTGTAAGGGGTTGTAAGGCCCCTAACACTATTTATGTGTTCGAACACGAAATTATTAATAAAACGTCCGTAGTGTCTACTGATTGAACACTGATTTGAATGCAACTTAACAATGTAATAATAACGAAAGTATGATTACTATCTAAATTTGTATTATTTTTTCCTTGCACAGTAATATTTGTCTACTTATAATGCAAATAAAATATTTTTATGATATTATATTACAGTTACATTTCAATTGAATATTTGAAGCGCACGGATCAAAGTTGTTTGAGCCGATTGTATAGCGAGCCGACGCGGCAGCTCTACGCACACAGCTTTGGTCGCTTATGTGTGCGTGAAATTAACGAAGAAATACCTATAGTTGACTTTGCGCGCAAGGTGTATACGCTCTTAAGAGCCTACCTCGAAAAATATTCGCAGCATTCTGGGGCGTGGTTAACGAAAGTTGCCGCATCACGCCGCGGCACTGCGCTACTGGCGCACATTCCCCGATTAAATATTATCTACTGGTATTATTAACATTAGTAATAACAAATTAATGTAGACCTATGTATATTTATAATCCGTATGATTCTGACAATGTGCCTATATATTGTTTATCATACTTTTGTATTGATAAAAAAATCTATTATAATCTAAGTGTTAAAACACGAACTTTAAACTATTACTTTACGAAAACCTCAAAAACATTTACAATAATATCTGTATAAATACAAGATAGGTACCAATTGTTTTGCCGGTCACTCACTCTACTAGTGTGAAGCGCTAATCGCCTAGGCGCCCTTTGATAAATGCCGCCAAAGGCATTGCGCCTAGCGATGATTTATTTGTTTCTACTTCATTTGACCTGTGATTTGACCACTGACTTTCGCCTATAAAAGAATGTCATTCTTAGTTCTGCTGTTTTGTGATTTTTGACTTACGATACAACTGTAAATTTAACAAAAATGTGTGAAATAAATTTGAATTTTGTAATAACAACCAAACTAAACTGACTAGGTATTCCTGAAGTATGTACACAGAGCGGAAACGATAAGTAATTACATTAGATTATTGTTTAAATTCCACATAAAATAATTATTATTGATTTTCGAACTGTGCGGTCACACCGGCGCTCACGCTCTTATTATTACTGCTATGCGCTTGGCGCGAGAATGACGGCGATCACACCCGCCCGTTCCAGTTTGAACCTTCTTTACAAGCAAATAGGGATAATTTTTGTTTAACAATGTTTCTTTTATTTACGCTAGACAAATTTTTCGGCGAAATTATTTGATATCAATTACAATTATTTTGCTTTTGTTATATGAAAAGCATTGTAAATATTAATTTTATAGTAATACTAGCGATCGGGCCCGGGTCCGCCCGGGTGCATACACGTTTAAAAATGGCGGTCAAAATGTTTAATTCTGACTATCAGTTTAGAATATCGACCAATCGGACCAAGAAAAACGAACAAAATATCCTCGTATTTGCTAGAAATATCACTACTGCTTTCCTCCTATAGGTCATAGCGTGATGATATATAGCCTATAGCCTTCCTCGGTAAAAGAACTACCCAAAACTGAAAGAATCATTCAAATCGGACCAGTAGTTCCTGAGAGTAGCGCGTTCAAAACAAACAAACAAACAAACAAACTCTGCAGCTTTATAATATTAGTATAGATATAGACTTTCAGTGACATATAAAATAGATTCGTATAAAAAATATTCTAAATCTGGGGGCACGGCAATGCCCCCACCAAGTCGAGCTAAAAAGTGGCACAGTCGTACCATCCTTTTCTAGAAGCAATTCAGATAATTTTAAACCCCCCATAACTTCGTTGTGGTTAAACGAAGCAAGAAACCTGAATTTTCAGTTACTAAGCAGGCATTGTGTAAACACGGTATGTTTAAAATTTCATTCAATTTGAACCACTAGTTTAAGAATTGTAACTAGTCAAACTTTCTTAATTTTGTCACTCACTAACTGACTGACCGATCATCAAAAGTCTAAGGCACTTCTAGCAGACATAGAACCTTTAAATTTAGAATATAACTAGCTGTGCCCGCGACTTCGTCCGCGTGGAATTTAACAAAAACTTTATTTTTCTAAAATAAAAGAACTTTTTTATAATAAATGTAGCCTAAGTTACTCCTTATTATATCAGCTACCTGACAAAAAAAGTCCCGTCAAAATCGGTCCAGCCATTTCAGAGATTAGCCGGAACAAACAGACAGACAGACAAAAAAATTTTAAATATCATTTTCGGCACAGGTATCGTGTATATAACGATATGTAGTAGGACATTTTTTTTTATTTTCACTCTTAAAACAGACACTTCAATTTTATTTATACCGGGTATCTCAAGACTGCTACCGAAAACGAAGCCGGGTGGTAGTTTTAGTGGCTACAAACACAATGCAATTAAAAATTTCGCCTAGAAACGCGACAATTTTTTTTTATGATTTTTTAAATATCGTCATTTTTGGGTGGTAAATCCATAGTTTTTGCTAAAATAATAATTTAAACTCTTTTATACCTTAGAGTACTTATAAATAAAAGGGTATATACTATTATTTTAGGAAAAAAATTATTTACCACCCAAATATGGCCATAGGAAAAAAATATAAAAAAAAATTGTCGCTTTTTTTGCAACTTTTTCTGTTGCATTGTGTCTGAAGTCGCTTAAACTACCACCCGGCTTCGTTTTCGGTAGCAGTCTTTATATACCCTGTATGTATAGATTAGTGTTTAGTGTCTTAAGTAGGGAAAAATTTAAACATTTCGTAATTTCTGCCTAGTGTTCTAGATACACCAACTGCGTGAATAACTTTGTAATCCCATATAAATGTATAGGATTACAAAGTTACATTTGCAGTTAATGAATAATTGTACCCGTATATAATGGAATAATAGTTCTAGATAGGTATCACTACATAGTATAAAACAAAGTCGCTTTCTCTGTCTCCTTGTGTGCTTAAATCTTTAAAACAACGCAACGGATTTTGATGCGGTTTTTTTAGTAGATAGAGTGATTCAATAGAAAGGTTACCTGTATAATAACATCCATTAAATAGTGGAGAAATACTGTTATATTTGAGGTTTCTAATGTGATGTCGTTAATTATCAATTTTTTCCGCTTACATTGCAAACGCAGGCTAAACCCTACGAGATTTATCAAAATAATGTAATAATTATTTGTACACATTGAAAAGGTCTACAGAAAACTCCGCGATGGTATATGTCCATCTCTTATGGATATCCCACAATAACAGTTTTTTGTCATTTACTTTTTACGAAAAATACAGCATTAATCCTTCTCCAATTAAAAAGCTTAAATACATTGTTGGTTTAATATAGATCTATATGGTCCTTTACAGCACGAGATTTAAATGAATATTTTCGAAGATATTACAGATTTAAAATTGCGGGACGTAGCGCTTGCGGCGGTACTGGCCGGCCAGGGCGGCAGTAGCGTGCCTGAGTAGAAAGGTTTATATGTATAATAATAATACGTACATATTTTTGTACAGAAATCTATTTGTACCCGGGCGAAGCTGGGCCGGGTCGCTAGTCTATAAAGGGTATATCAAGACTGCTACCGAAAACTAAGCCGGGTGGTAGTTTAAGCGATTTCAGACACAATGCAACAAAAAAAGTTGCAAAAAAAAGCGTCAATTTTTTTTTTAATTTTTTTCCTATGACTGTATTTGTGGTATATATACTTATATAAATGTATATAAGTATGTATATGTAAAAAACTTATGTATGTGTATACAGGGTATATCAAGACTGCTACCGAAAACGAAGCCGGGTGGTAGTTTAAGCGACTTCAGACACAATGCAACAAAAAAAGTTGCAAAAAAAGCGACAATTTTTTTGTTTTTTTTTTCCTATGACCATATTTGGGTGGTAAATACATTTTTTCCTAAAATAATAGTGTATACCGTTTTAATTATAAATAATCTAAGGTACAAAAGTGTTTAAATCATTATTTTAGCAAAAACTATGGATTTACCACCCAAAATGACGATATTTAAAAAATTATAAAAAATATTTGTCGCGTTTCTTTGCGAAATTTTTAGTTGCAATGTGTTTGTATTCACTAAAACTACCACCCGGCTTCGTTTTCGGTAGCAGTCTTGAGATACCCGGTATAATATGTATGTATATGTGGTATGTATATATATAATGTATTTATATGTTTTTTATGATTTTATTTGTCTCCATGCTTTCGTTATCTTTATTTTACACCCTATCTTTTTTCCTGCTCATATATCCATCCCATGGTTGTCTGGTAGAAATTGCCTTAGAGCGATAAGACCGCCATTTGTACTTTGTTGTTTTGTATTATCTCTAAACTGTTATTCCTTTTTATTGTGTACAATAAAGAATTAAATAAATAAATAAATAAATATTTGGGTGGTAAATGCATTTTTTCCTAAAATAATAGTGTATACCCTTTTATTTATAAGTAATCTAAGGTATAAAAGCGTTTAAATTATTATTTTAGCAAAAGCTATGGATTTACCACCCAGAAATGACGATATTTAAAAAATCATAAAACATAATTGTCGCATTTCTTTGCGAAATTTTTAGTTGCATTGTGTTTGTACTCACTAAAACTACCACCCGACTTTGTTTTCGGTAGCAGTCTTGAGATACCTAGTATATAAAAGGCATAACAGGAGAGGGTATTGAGAGGGAAAGGGTGTATTCAGCCCATGAAACTGTACAAAATTCCTCTAGAAAGACATAACGAAGAAAAACTTGCAAATAAATAGACTAAATAGCTCCAAAATATCAATTACCATAAAAGAAAGAATACTAATAATCAAATCCGTGATATTTGTGATAAATTGACACCTACAAAAATAAGAAAAAACCATAAGACTATATGAAAAATTGTTGGTGATATTCTAGAAGTAAAAAGTACCGAAAAGAAAAAAAAGTAGGACTCTAAAAAAAGACGTGAGATCCCATCAAAAACATCCTGTAAAAAAATTCAGCCATCCAGCAGCATTATGTATGAATTGTACGATACATTATGGTTTCATGCGATGGCCAAGGCGATCCATTTATTTATAACGTAAAGAATTTTTAATATGTATATGATAATAGCTTACGTAATAACTTTATACAGAAGGTCCCTTACGCAAGGACTAAATAAATTAATCGACTTGGTATCGGTATATGCATGTAGCATCTCACAATTTTTTTAGGTAGAAACCCTGAGCTGCGAGACTTGGAATTTTTTACAGGATGTTTTGATGGGATTGTGTCTTCATCTGTCTATTGATAGAGGTGCTCCCGAAAGGTACTATTTTTCTAATGGTATTATACTGGATGGTTTTGAAAAATATCACAATATTATGATGGCCAGTTCATGACCAGACACAAAACAGTTCAAAATGGCGGCCTCAACTATCAATTCTGACTTACTCATTCAAATGAAGGAACCATTAGATATCGATTTAGATATCAATCGAATCAAAAGTAAAAAAGTTCATAATGGCGACCATAATTTTCAATTCTGACTTTGAATTTAGTGAAACGGAATAATATGGTAAAAAGGTTTTTCTATTTAATTCACTATTAATATATTATTGGGCAAAACCCGATTAAAAGTTATAAGTAAATTCAATTGATAATAAAAGTTGGTGCGACCTTGGTAGGAATATCGCGTAGCCTTCATATTATAGGAGCTAGCAACAAGAAATATTGTGATATCAGATGAAAATATTTTTGATGAAAAATAATGATAATATATACTGAAAGAACAATACAACGAGAAATGAATTTATTTTAACCGAATTAATTCGATGACAATGATCGCAATTTCCATATCATAGGGATTACGTTGGATCCCTTATTTTCATATTTCTCGTATGTCGTGGATCTACATACAACTCACGCCTTTTTCCCAGAAGGGGTAGGCAGAGGTGCCAAGACCCACATTTCGCCATGTATGTTCCGTCCCACGATGTGATAGGTGGCGAGCCTATCGCCATATCGGGCACAAATTCCTGACTCTGGGCTGATAATGAATAGAAAAATCCAATATCACTTTGCCCTACCCGGGATTCGAACCCGAGGCCTCACCTTTGTAACCGTACCTTAGTACAACTACGCCACTGAGGCAGTCTACAAGTCGTGGATCTACAAGCTCAGGTAATAGTTGAAAGTTGAAATTAATCGGCCAATTGTCAATTCAAGTGCGTGGTGGCCTAACTACTCTCAATTGTACTCTCGATTGTAGAGGAGGCCCGTGCCCTGCAGTGGGACATATATGGGCTGACACAGAATTACCAATTCTGACCTTGAATTTAGTTTATGAAAATGAAGAGTCTCTCAGATATCGAATTAGAAACCAATCAGAACAATAACAAAAAATCAATAAAAATGCTGACCACATATTTTTCTGAGAATATTTTCATGTTTTCATGAACGAAGGTTCTTTCAAATATCGATTTGGAATCATTCGGATAAATAACAAAAAAACAAAAATTAAAATGACCCGGACTCGAACCCGAGACTTCAGCGTCGTAATCATATTATGAGGCAAAAATGTATAAAATTTCACGGGAATAATAACAAAAAAATCAATGAAAATGCGGATCACATTCTTTTTTCTGAGAATATTTACATTTTTTCGGAACGATGGTTCTTTCAAATATCGATTAGGAACATTTCGGATAAATAACAAAAAACAAAAATTAAAATGACCGGGACTCGAACCCGAGACTTCAGCGTCGTAATCATATTATGAGGCAAAATGAAAAAAATTTCACGCGAACAATAACAAAAAAATCAATCAAAATGCGGACCACATGTTTTTTTTCTGAGAATATTTTAATTTTTTCGGAACGATGGTTCTTTCAAATATCGATTTAGAACCATTCGGATAAATAAAAAAAAAACAAAAAGTAAAATGACCCGGTTTCGAACCCGAGACTTCAGCGTCGTAATTATATTACGAGGCAAAAATGTATAAAATGTTACGCTCCCTTCGACTAATTTCGTTGAGCGCTTATACGTAAGTCAATGACCTTTCTCTTTTATTTTGGTAACTTAGCTAGTTAAAAATGAACTTAAAAATTAATATATACTGCTATTTATTTTTTAAATATATGTAAAAAAATTAAAATGTACAAACAAAAAAGAGTACCACCTAAAATAATAAGAATTACGTAAATTTGAAATTACGTAAAAAAATAATCGGCGGGCTAGAATTTCGAAACGTCGAGCGCAGATCGGTCGTCCACCAAGGCCCGCGGCCGTCTGACGGGAACGCCCCCAATGAGATAGCTTATATGGCTGTAACGTACAAGAATGGGATAGGATGGCCCATGCGCTTCTCAAAATAAAACAACATAAGCGCCAAACCATATTTTATTTTATTGTCATCGTACTATTTACTTTTTTCTTGATTTTTTCTCGCGAAAAAATAATATTTAAAAATATGTTTATGTCAAATTAATCTTGAGTTTCTACACGGGGTAAGTTAGGAGTTCTGAGTTCTTAAAAAACTTAACAGCTGCTACTTTGGACTGTATTTTTGTTAAGGCAAAGTGGCGTAATCGTGTATTTTGATTCATAAAATTGTTAATTATATCATCAATTAAAACATATCTGAAAATGGACTACCAAATCTTAGTAATTTATGATATGTAGGCTTTTAAAAAAGCCAAATTTTTCGAGGTATCCCCTTAAACTACCACCCGGCTTCGTTTTCGGTAGCAGTCTTGATATACCCTGTATAAACCATAAACTAATTAGCCTTAATCAATAATTAGATGAGTATAATCGTAAAACTGTCTCCCGTTAATCCTCTATTTAGAGCGTTGAATTCTGCCATATTTATATTTAAAGCCTTGAAAGCTTGCATGTACAGTCAGCAACATAAGTCGCTACACATTCACTAGATTTGGAATAGGCCAATTGACTAATTTCTGGAAACCATACCACATTATGAAGTGGGGTCTATAGACCTTACAAATAAAGGTTATTTTTAATTATGATATCTATACACAGTCAGGTCATAAGTATTGTCACACAGTAAAAACTTTTCTTTTAGAATGCTGGCCACAAAAAAGTTTATTGAATTCGAATTTCGAATTGTTTATGCAGTGATAAAAGCTGTGAAGGCGCGAATTCAAAGAAATCCCAAACGTAAGCAGAAACTGTTGGCCCTTCAGATGGGGTTAAACAGAACCACGGTGAAAGGGTGTTAAATGAAGACTTGGGGCTTCGGGCATATCGAAGAAAAACAGGACATCGTTTGAATGCTCGTCTAATAGACCTGAGACTGAAGAGATGCCGCGCTTTGTTGAAGCGGTACGCGGGAAAAAAATATCGGGAAATTCTTTGTTCACATGAAAATTTGTTTACCGTAGAAGAGAGCTACAACAAACAAAATGATAAGGTGTACGCACACAGTAGTGAAGAAGCGAGCAACCGTATTCCGCGTGTACAACGAGGTCATTTTCCATCCTCGCTCATGGTATGGTTGGGAGTTTCTTATTGGGGCTTAACAGAGGTACATTTTTGTGAGAAAGGTGTAAAAACGAATGCAGTTGTGTATCAAAATACAGTCCTGACGAACCTTGTGGAACCTGTTTCTCATACCATGTTCAATAACAGGCACTGGGTATTCCAACAAGATTCGGCGCCAGCTCATAGAGCGAAGAGCACACAAGACTGGCTGGCGGTGCGTGAAATCGACTTCATCCGGCACGAAAACTGGCCCTCCTCCAGTCCAGATTTGAATCCGTTAGATTACAAGATATGGCAACACTTGGAGGAAAAGGCGTGCTCAAAGCCTCATCCCAATTTGAAGTCACTCAAGACATCCTTGATTAGGCAGCCGCCGATATTGACATGGACCTCGTTCGTGCTGCGATAGACAACTGGCCGCGCAGATTGAAGGCCTGTATTCAAAATCACGGAGGTCATTTTGAATAAACTTTAGTTTCATAAGAATCTATGTTTTGTTAAGTTCATTTATATATATAATATGTTAATAATAATGGTTAATAATGGTTAATAATGGTTAATAATGGTTAATAATGGTTAATAATGGTTAATAATGGTATAATAATGGTTACATAATGAAGAAACTTGGTTCAATTATTTTATATTAAACATGTGACAAAATTTATGACCTGACTAGGTATAATTTAAAAATAAATTTACAATATACACTGAATAATTACACTGTCAAAACGCTTTGTCGGACAATATGGCGTCCAGTTCGTAAACATCCGTTCCACAGATTCGTTCGCATATGTCTCTCATTCTCAAATCAACCATAGATCAATTAATCAATCAATCGTCCGAATGAGTTTTTGTAAAAAAAAATATAATTATTTTTCTTTTTTCACATTTTATTACATTGGACATGTTAATATTATTAATTCACGGGTATAAATGTCAAATAACGCGTTTTAAAGGTATGTTTATTATTTAATTTGTATCTGTGCCGTTATCAATCTCATTCATTTCCTGTACGTGAGTAGTTCATACTAATGCATGACGTCATAGCCTATCAAAATCGTTTACGATCACGTGGCGCGAACTCAAAATCAATTAAATTGTAATTCTAGTTTTTAGCCAAACGATTATAATTATGAATGTGTGAGCTTGGAAACAATTAAATTATGTAAGATCATAATTAAATTATCTAAATTAAATGATCTAATTTTACATAATGCAATCTGTCCCAAACAGTCAGGCATCCAAAACATTTTCATAAAAGTTACAAGAAATATTATGCTACAAAATCTAGAAGTACGACTTTACCGTAATGCGACCATTTAAATGAAAGATAATGCGTTAGGTCGGATAACTAAGCTATGATGATGCTTAGTTATCCATGGCAGCCAATTATTATTCATTGCGTTAATTTACTTACTGTTTTCGTGATGTGGTGAAGTGTTTGGAAGTGTTCATCGTTGTTCTTTACTCTGTTTTAGTTATTATTTGTTATAAGCTGCTGTTAATTTTTGTTAATACTTGTTACTTGGTTGACTAAGAAATATTCGTAAATTAGACATTATAATAAAATGTTGAACAACCATGCGTCACGTGTTCTGGTTTGTTTACATTTAGTTAAGTACCTAAACCGATGGAGTATACACGGATGGAAACAAATAAGTCAATATTTTTTATACAGTCAAATAGCCTATTGTCTTATCATCCAAAATAATAATTATTTTCAATATCCTATGGCACTTCTCGGCATAGATGACTTTACTTGGTTATATTTTACGACTACAGAGTAGTACGTACAAATTTTAATTCATAAAAAGATTTTCAAAAAATGTGAAGTGTTCAGCGACTTATGTTGCTGACTGTACATTCTATATGTAATGTAATGTAATAAATGATGTTTTCGTACGTTTCCAGTTGGAGCAGAAGCAGGTGGTGCCTCCGTTCAAGCCGCGGCTGGAGGGCGAGCGCGACCTCGCCAACTTCCCGCCGGAGTTCACCGACGAACCCGTGCACCTCACGCCAGACAACGAGTCAGTATATATTTGCTACCGTATCTAATACAATTTCACATACGTAATACACGTTATAAGCTTCCAAGTTCATGGACAGCAATCACTATTATATGCCGCTCATGAATAGTTACAAAACCAAACAGCACCTTGAATAACAAAGCTTTGTTTGGCATTCAACTACGCTCGCCATCCTGAGACATGATGTTAAATCTTAATATGTCCAGTAATTACTCTGGCTACAATACCCTTCAAACCGAAACACAACAGTGCATTTAAACTGCTGTTTGACGGGAAAAATAAACATTACGGTGCTACCTACCCATGCGGTCTCTCACATATGAGAGACCTACCACCAGTAATTTTCATTATCACTTTTCAAATGTGCCTATAATAAATGATTATTCGTACGTGTTGCAGTACCGTGATCGCGGACATAGACCAGTCCGAGTTCGAGGGTTTCGAATACGTGAACCCCTTGCTGATGTCTCTGGAGGACTGCGTGTGACACCACGCCTGTCTGCTGCACCCCTACCACGACCCGGCGCAGGTGACCACACACACACACGCACGCACACGCACACACACGCACGCACACACACACACGCACGCACACTCTGTCACCAATGAGGAGTACTTTCTGCTGTAATTGATATAAATATATAGAAATATCGGTGAATAAACTATGGGAAAAATACGAAGGTAAACTATTAGTTAAATTCTTTAAATTAATGTGACTATGTTTTTCTGATTCGATAATTTTACAGTTCGATTGTAAAATATTATATCCGTCTCGTTCTTTCTTCGAAAAACATTCTCCATTTCATCCGATTTATCTTACTTTTACTAAAACCACGATCCAAAATTAATTTAAAGTGTAAGGATTTCAGTGTTAAAAAATAATACACAGCTCTGATGTTCTGGTAATTTTCCCATCTCAGCTTTTTTTTCTAAATGTCTGAAACAGTACACAGATTTTCTGTCTCACTTCAGTATCTTCCATTTTAATGTGACACCAAACACCTTATTTTATTAATAACACTACCTACTACTATACTTTCTTCAATGTTAAACCGCTTTTCTTATTACCATTGTTTTGTAAAAGCAACCCACGAATTAGAATGGAATTGAAGATTACGACTTCAAAATAAATCAGGGTCTCACTAAATTATACTATTTGATCTGTTACAAATTGGCAAGTTTTAAGTTTCATTTTCTTACTCCCTTTCATTAAATATTTAGAGTACAAACCAAAATATATTAAAATCACAATTGCGTCCTTTTTTCTAACTGATATAACACGTGAGAATAAGATGGGCTTGCCTTTGTGTTACCTCAATTGTACAAATCACGACTTCACTTTTGACTTCGACTTCGTAAACGTAGCGGAAAAAAATAAACTTCCAGTGATGAATGTAACGCTATTTACAATTCCATTCTATAACTTTTCGAGGCGTCAATATGCATATGTCAAATTTTAAAAATCCTATTTTTATTCGAAAATATAAATAATTGTATCATGAAAAAAATAGCTGTATTATGTACATACATATTGACGCTGTTACGGGTTGCACGTCCCCGTACCTTCATGTTGCGGCGTTGCGTTGCACGTTGCTGAGCGTTGCGTTGTTGCGGCAGGCGTACGCGTACGGCGCGGAGTCATCATCATCCGACTACGACTCGGTGTGTTCCGAGGTGCCGCCGCGGAAGCCCACGTTGCTGCAACACATGTTCTGCTTGCCGCTCAACTGACACGCTCGCGAACACGCTCGCGAACATTCCCGCGAACATCCCCGCGAACACGCTCGCGAACAAACCCGCGCTCCTATACAGATCACCGCGCAATCGGTCCTGATCACCATTCAACCACACATTCCAACTCCCACACACTCGCCCCAAACCACACTCAATTGCATTGCGCGTACACGACTAGTGCGGGGTATTGTGTTTTCTAACCTTAATAATTCCAGGTTGTTTTAATGTGTAAGGACAACGAAATTGAGGATAAATTGATAGATGAGAAATTTAAAAATTAGTTGATTATTTGGCCACTCATTACATTTCTGATTATTATTACAACAAATCGTAGATCATTTTGTGGCTATCAAGATTTTCTGTAAATAGCATGCTATATATGTATGAACAAATACATTTAAATATCATTGAAAATCTGTCTTATTGTATTATAAATAAACGAAATAATATTTATAGATATGATGCCTAGATAGGCAATTCAATATATATCCATAAAAAACTGCAAACACTAATATCAAATGTATCTAAGTAATGTGTGTAGCAATGTAACTGAGTGTGTCGTCACATCGTATTCATGTATTTTTGCACAACGCTAAATATTGTATACACTTTTCAATAATCGCTTTATGTGAACCGTGATCAACACATTTTGTTTCTTTTCCAACGCATTTCACCCAATTTCTCACACCATAATCACCTTACCAGAATTGTATATTAAAATAGAAAAAAATATCGAAAACTATAACAGCGATAAGTCATATGGTCACCGTGATTAATACTTAAAAATATATTTTACTAACACTAACATTTTTCTAGTTTTTGTATATAATTAACAGAATAACAAATAGTCTGTACGTTTCTTTTATCGATTAAATTAATGAAAATGATTCCTGTTGTTTAACAAAACAATACAGGGATGCGAATCTGTTCACAAATATGTTTAAACGTATGGGAATTGATTACCACCGTCTATTTATCTCAAGTAGTTCTCAATTTTTAGTTAAATCGAGAGTGTAGCCAACATTGGTGCTCTTAATCTGTAGCGCGTGGCGGACAAAGCAATATCACTTAGGTAGGGTACAGCGAACACATTCTCTATACTAACCAATTATTCTCAAAGAGATTTTGAGGTATAAAGCTTCTTGTACATAATTAATCATCTATGTATTATATTACGTAAGATTTAAATATTTTGAAAAATATAGTGTCTGTTTAATGATAATATATGATATGATACTTTGAAATGGCTATGTACTTCCTAACGACTATGTCTCGATGAGCGCTATCTATATTTGTAACTTGTTTGTATAACTTCGGGTTTAAATTAAAAATATACTGTTTAAAATAACTTCGATTAGAATACAACATCAAAAATTCTCGAATTTCTACAAATAAATTAAGCTTTTTCAATGTCGATAGTTTTCATTCAGTTACCTGTATTATTAGGAATATGTAAAATCCCAAATATTTGTATTATACTGTAAGATATTGTCTTGTCGCACATCGATGTTATTACCTTACCCACTGTCTAGTTATCGCTAAAATATGTCGATAAATATCGAAATAAGTTGATGTAATATATCGATATTGAAATATTTACTATCGACATTTAAGAAGTACTAGTGATTAGCGTGTGTATGTCAAAATTATCAAATAATTATGTTTTTCGAGCAATAAAATTGTAAGTGTAGTTGAAATTATATATGTTTATATGAGTCAGTGAATCTGCTCAAACAAAACGCACGTGAGGAATTAAAAGTAGTGAAATTACGACCGAGAGTCGAGAAAAGTGTTGTAAATCCTTATCAGATGATTAGCGTATTCCTTAGAAGCTTAGATGTAAGCTAGATTCGTGTACGTCTATGTGTAGTGCGCGGCGTGTCGGGTGCAATAGCATAGGACAAACTTCATGCATCGACCTAGCCTTGCAAAGGTTCGGTCTGTTAGATATTAAATAAACATATGATAATATTCATTAATAGATTCTAATCTCCTCGAGCAAATAAAACACATCTATTTATTTTTATGTGTATATTAAAATAAATGTATTACCATATTATAGCAGAATGTTTGGTACACGGCACGCTGTCGTACATCGATATTATAATATGCACTCAGTGCCATGAACAGTTGGCTAAAATATTTTGCTTTCGTTTTCCTTAATAACTAAGTACTGGACTATTCACAGCACTGAGTGCGAGATATATTTCCTACGGTAGATTCTGTTGTCCTTCATAGCTAAACATCACTCGTTTAGGTAGCCAACGAATTTTATAAAAAAAAAAGTATATAATATTGAGCACTGATGCAATTTAAGATCGTGTAAATTAAAATACAAATTGAAAACATCGGTTATTGAAAGTATAGCAAATTATTGTTAATGTAGAAGAAAAGACTTATTATATAAAATATTGTATTGGAAGCGAGGTGGCCGGCTCGGTCCACTGACTATTCTAAATAGTGCGTAGAACTATCTATTAGACATTTTGCACCTATATTATAGTGATACACACGCGCGTCGATTTTTCTGCTCGATATCTTCCCGCGATGTGTTTTCTTTCGCTGGATTTATTGGATTCTGCCAAAACGTATATATAAATAAACTTAATCGATAAAATTAAATTTCTGAACGCACTAAAATAGTCATAAAATTTATCATCACAAAGTTTTGGCAAGTTTCGATAAGTCCAGGCGTAACAACTGCTTAACTAATTTATATTCGTGTTGTCGTTGCCCTACGGAAAATGTATTTTATCACTGTGTTGCTGATGTTAACGTGTTAAAGAATATTTTTGTGCTATTATGTTACTCGCTCCGAGCTTGTTTATCGACTTCGCTTTGGCTAGAGAGGAGTCGATAGATTAGTTGCGAGCGAGCGCGCGGCGGCGGTCACGCGACGGATGCGTGCGCCTCTTGTATCCATTTGTATTTATATAAAGTATTTAATTGTTTGTAAACTACAGTATTTTGGTACTATTATGCTTTAGATGTAATTAGTTTACATTCCAACGTATTCCGCGAGAGATGTCACAGCTGAATAGTGTTGCGTTGATTTTCATCGTTTCCATTTTATAGACGTTCGAATGTTTCCGATTTCGACGTAATGTTTTATTACCAAAAACTTTAAATTAATACTAACTGCCTGACAAATGACATTTGACAATTAGTCGTTAAGAGGAATTGTTGAACGGACACATTCGCCAATTAGAACAAATATTGTGTATGGTTAGTTTTAAGTATTTTTAGTTATATTCGCATGTATTATCCTGATTATAAAATGTGGTATACATTGTTAACTTAATGTATGTTGGTTTATGATATTTAATTTGTCAGCTGTATACATGTAAACACCAATGTTATGTAAGGTTTTATCGTGGACGGCTTGGTGCGCTATGATTACTGTCAAATTAGACTGGAGAACTTGGGATACTGTACTATTCTATGCTTAAATGAAAATAAAGAAGATTAATCCGATTCGTGTATTTTTCTAAATTCCAATACCCTTATATCCTTCGTTTTATTCCAATAAAAGAAAAAAAGACATTACTAATTTCAATATTTTAGAATTGGTCAACATTTACGCTAATTCACGAATCTTCTTTCAATTTTGTATAAATTAACGAAAATTATACAGGGTATATCAAGACTGCTACCGAAAACGAAGCCGGGTGGTAGTTTAAGCGACTTCAGACACAATGCAACAGAAAAAAATGGCATTAAAAAGCGACAATTTTTTTTTTGTTATTTTTTTCTATGGCCATATTTGGGTGTTAAATACGTTTTTTCCTAAAATAATAGTGTATACCCTTTTATTTATAAATACTCTAAGGTATAAATGAGTTTAAATTATTATTTTAGCAAAAACTAAGGATTTACCACCCAAAAATGACGATATTTAAAAAATCATAAAAAGTAATTGTCGCGTTTCTATGCGAAATTTTTAATTGCATTGTGTTTGTAGCCACTAAAACTACCACCCGGCTTCGTTTTCGGTAGCAGTCTTGAGATACCCGGTATATTTTCAATAAATATTTTAGGTAACTAAATAATAACGTTAGTAGTTTTAACAATATAATCACTACATAGTATAAAACAAAGTCGCTTTCCTCTGTCCCTATGTCCCTTTGTATGCTTAAATCTTTAAAACTACGCAACGGATTTTGATGCGGTTTTTTTAATAGATAGAGTAATTCAATAGAAAGGTTTACATGTATAATAACATCCATTAAATAGTGGAGAAATAGTGTTATTTTGAGGTTTCTAATGTGATGTCGTTAATTATCAATTTTTTCCGCTTACATTGCAAACGCAGTCTGAACCCTACGAGATTTATCAAAATAATGTACTTATTATACCGCGATGGTATATGTCTTATGGATATCCCCCAATAATTTTTTTTGTCATTTACTTTTTACGACAAATAATGGCTAATTTTCGAAGCGATTTTAATCAATACAGCATTAATCCTTATCCAATTAAATATGTAGCTTCAATACATTGTTGAATTAATATAGATCTATATGGTCCTTTACAGCACAAGATTTAAATGAATATTTTAGAAGATATTAAATTTAAAATTGCGGGACGTAGCGCTTGCGGCAGTACTGGCCGGCCGGGGCGGCGCGGCGGCAGCGTGCCTATGTAGGAAGCTTTTTATGTATAATAATAATACGTACATATTATTGTACAGAAATCTATTTGTACCCGGGCGAACCTGGCCCGGGCCGCTAGTACAATAAATAAAGTAGTTCACTTGAAACGGAAGTTTAAAATATTAAGAATACGTGGGTAGTTTCACAAAACATCATGGTGGAAACTATTATAAGTTAAAATTAAATAAAATTTAACAGAAGGAGAATAAACTTGGTATAAAATAACATTATTTTTAAATATAATATTCATAAATTAAAATAGCAGTTATCTAAAAAATAACAACATTAAGATACGTACTTCCGGTTACAATAATGTTAATTTTAACGAGTGCGGGTAACCTCCTTCGTTCTATGCTCTCCTAGTACTTTTCATTTAGGTTCGAGTTAGAATATTGGGTTTGCACATTCTGTATCCCGACTTAATTGTCAACACACATCTCCTTCATTCTGTGTTGCCCTAGTACATTAGTTCATTTTTTTTTTTTTATTGCATTGAATAGCGAGACGAGCAAGCCGTTCGCCTGATGGTAAGCGATACGACCGCTCATGAACAGTAGCAATATTCCACTGCGCTCGCCATCCTGAGACATAAGATGTTAAGTCTCAATATGTCCAGTAGTTGCTCTGGCTACAATGTCCTTCAATCCGAAACACAACAGTGCATTTAAGCAGTGTTGTTTCACGAGAGAAATAGACATTGCGGTGGTACCTACCCAGATGGCCTCTCACATATGAGAGACCTACCACCAGTGAATTTATATTTGGTTTATTAATTTATATTTTATATTTGGTTTATTTATCATTTTACTAATCCGTCATTTCTAACCACAATGTAAATTCATACGACTCATCGAAACGGCCTAATGCATTAGAAAAACAGGTAATTTCAGGTTATTTTGTAAAAAAAAATGTTTGTGCTTAGAGTGAGAATGGCACTTTTGTCACACATTTTTACTATGGCCTATTATCGTTCGCAATCATCGCATTTATTGAAATATCTGGCCATCAAGGTAGTGACGTAAAATGACACAAACTGATTGGTCCCTTCCAGTCGGTAGGCGTGGCTTAAATTAGTAGGTGTCAGATGTAACAAATAGGCAGTTAGCTTCTTATAATGGTTAAAATATCTCCACCAGCTTCATGTGTTCCTGGTACATGAAACGTGAAAATCTGTATGAAAAACTATGAAGTTGCATGCATCGCCAATAGAAAATTACCAGGTTAAGACAACAATATATCCGATAATTTCATGCCGGTTATCAATGCGTTCCTGGTACTCACAGATCACTTCCAATAGATACCGCATTACGATAGTTTTGTTTTGAACCGAAAACGCCAACGAAGGGAACTGCGCGGGGGGTGGGCGGGTTGCAGCGCGGTCACGTGGACTTCACTGGAGAGATGAGGCATAAGTCGATAAATGAAAAAATGTATCGATAGTTCGATTTGCCAGTAAGTTCATGTGTTATGATCGCTTCTATAACTTAATTACCAACTTGTTAAATGTTTGATAATATTTTTTCACCGGCCTGATCTGATAAATTATACCAACCGGCAACCGCTAACTACGAATGAAATAGGATTAAGATTTATACTTTAGTATGTAATGGTTTTATTTCTATTATTCACCGTGTATTTTTGTATGCCATAATGGCGAAATACCCAAATTAAGTGTTGATAAAAGATCAGATAAAAATATGAATGGTAAATTACCTACTAAACCTCACGCCCGAAAGGGCTACAATAACTTATTCCGTTTCTTGAATTCTGACGGCGCGGCGGCTGTAGTAAATGTAATATCGACAAGTGACGATGAAACCCACTTGACGAACTATGAATGTTTTTGAGACGATATATACAACGTATGTTAAAATTAGTGCAATAGTTTTTGTGCTACTGATTCTCTATAAACTTAGTATACTAAAACTTATGATAAATACCCTCCCATTATATTTGAAAAAGTATACAACTAGAGGGAAAAAAGGAAATTTAATTACGCCAAAGATAAAAATAAATAAAAAATATTGTAAAAGTACCTTGTTAACAAATTTAACCATTTCAAATTACATAAAATAACGTAATTATGGTAATTTGCAATTTTTATTTAAATCAATATATATTTTGTGACATTGTCATTTAATAAAATTAATTTACATTATTGTTTTACAATATCGATATTTCTGGGAATTATATTATAAACATGCGTCAAACACTAGAAGAACGCGTGATTTCGCCAAAAAAAGATGGCTTATTACGGTTATTGCTATGCGAAAAAGAGACGGCTGATTCTCCATCCGAACTCGACTGTCTGACATTGATACAATAACCAGTATAAATTGAGCTCGCTCGGGACCAAATTAATTTAAAGAATATTAGTTATCGATGAAAACTTATTGCGTTTTTTTTAGATACTTTATTTTTTTTGAGTTTTTTGCACACCATTTTATTGAACAAATCATTTTTAACTGTAATATTATGTTCCCAAAATGTAATTTTCGCTAACGTGCGACGACATGTGCGGGTCCACTACTTGGACGACACTGATGACGCGACATTTGGCATCGCTTTATATCTATCTGATAGCTTAAATGTGTTGGGCGCAACCGCTGCCCTGCATTAGGTATCTATTGGGAGTGATCTGTGCTGGTACTTAAAAAGACTTGCAACATGTTTAGCTGTCGGCGTGATATTGTTCGCAAGATTGTATCATATCTGTCTGTATGACAGCTACTAGTATAGTTCTCTTTTTTTTAAATTAAATTGCATTATACAGGGTATATCAAGACTGCTACCGAAAACGAAGCCGGGTGGTAGTCTAAGCGACTTCAGACACAATGCAACAGAAAAAGTTGCAAAAAAAGCGACAATTTTTTTTTTTTATTTTTTTCCTATGGCCATATTTGGTAAATACATTTTTTCCTAAAATAATAGTGTATACCCTTTTATTTATAAATACTCTAAGGTATAAAAGAGTTTAAATTATTATTTTAGCAAAAACTATGGATTTACCACCCAAAAATGACGATATTTAAAAAATCATAAAAAATAATTGTCGCGTTTCTATGCGAAATTTTTAATTGCATTGTGTTTGTAGCCACTAAAACTACCACCCGGCTTCGTTTTCGGTAGCAGTCTTGAGTTACCCGGTAATTGTTATCAAGAGCTCGGCAGTGTCATTATCAAGTTATCATTGATTCAAGTTCTTTCAAACTATAGGCCATGGCGAGATCTACCATATAAACTGCAGGCGGCATGAAAGCGTCGAGGTCAATATTTATTACGAGTTTTGTTTTGTGGTAGATAGTGTGTGATATATAAATGTTATAAGTTACAAGGATTCTATACAAGGACTCTATGTTGAAATCCATAATTTTATTTATATTTCCTATCCATGAATATAATAATTGGCAGAAACATCTAAGTCGAAACAAGTTCAATAAATTGTCAAATAAAAAAATTTGTCAAATAAAACGCCAATATCGATTAAAAATAAATATATTTGAATACAATGCACACGTAATACATCAAATTCAAATCAATACATTTTCTTATTGAAACAATGACAAAATTGACCCATTTAACACATTGTATAATAACTGAAATCGAATATTTATATTTGATATAAACATTGTAGTAAATAATATACCCACGTTATGATTGAATTCGTAATAGAAACTTCGATGAAATTAATACTAAAGAAAACCTGCGGCACGTTCGGCCTAACGCCAGTGAAAAGGACATCACAAAGATTAGCACGCTAAATAAATGCAACTCCTAACTCTATAAAACATAATACTGAGAAATTAACATGAATAATGAGATTAACTCCCACGTCGATTCTGAAATCCTCTTAGACTCTATTTATCCTATATCTGGTAGGTGGTTCAGCTCTTAATCTTCGGCTATAGTGTAACAAACATTTACAAACATGTGTGAGATCCTAATTCAGATATGGAATGTCTAAGTTTCATTGTGCTCACGAAACATGGATATAACCTTTAAAATACTATAATGGTCGATAGAACTATATTTTAGGACTTAAGCGTACATTGTAAATATACTCCAAATTTGTAAACACCACACCGTCTTGTCGGAAACTTTGGTGTTACCAAAAATAACTCATCAATTTTTAAAAACAATTTGATAATTTTCTTTTAGGTGAAATATAATTTAAACATTAACAATCAAAATAAACTTTTTGTTTTTTAATAAAATAAAATCTATGGTAATTTAATACTGATGGAATAGCCAAACATTTAGATAATACAACACAATGCTTTGCATAACAGTAAAAATAAACAACTACATGTATAAGGACAAAGAAGTCGAACACGACGGTAGCGGGTCGGTCCACAACCTTTCACACGATAGATTTTCTGTAAAATTTCCAAAAATCCCATTGTATAAGACTTTGGGACCTCACAACGATAAATATTTAAGATATTGTGGCTTCAGTTCCACGCGAAATTCGATCCTTTTCTTTCTGCACATCTAAGCACCTAGAATGTTAGTGTTAATTTTTTATACCAAGATTTAAATAAACTGTATTTTCCAATAAAACTTAAGAGAGCCAAAAGACCGATATCGGTGAGATGGGAATGTCGTGGAAGCCACATTGGGTGAACATCGATATAGCAATCACTATTTCTAACGAATACAACAAAATAAATATTAAGTTAAGCATCTTAACTCATATCAACCTTCAGATCACAAATGATGTGGTTATCACAGAACATAACCAAAATATAATATTCCCGTATAAGCCACTAACCAGAGTGGTTAAATATAACTAAATAGTTCTACAGGATGGATCGAGATGATATAATACTAGAATACAATGAGAAAATAATCGAACAAATTAAGTACGCCTTACAATATAGTTTCGATATAAATCAATGTAAATACTTTTAATTTGGCTATCGAAAAATAGTCGATAAAATTGTCAATATTTAGATTACTAAACAGCCATATGGAAATAGTTTTCAGATCGTTACATTTGTATAGAGGAATAGTTTTAGTGGGATTGTTTCGCTGGGGACGCGGTTTGTGCGAGGTTCACTGGTCGCCATTTTCGTGCAACTTTTGCTTCTTGTTGGGCGACGCGCCGAACATCGTGCCGTTGCGCAGCGACGACATCAAGAATGGTACCTGAAAGTAAACCATATTTTTGTTTTATAATTTATTAAATTGTGCTTTAGATCGTATCATTAACTCTCTAGGCCTTATGCATAGAGTTTTACAACCTATTTTAGTTACCAAATGTCTTGTCTTCTTCGCTCAAAGTGAATTCAAAAGTCACGTTTGACAAGGACAAAACCCTCGACAACTAAAATGGGTTTTAAAACTGTTTATGAACAAGGCAGTGTGGAAATAGTCATGTGGATGTTGTGTGTAACATTATTATCGGTTAATATTATGTTTTTGTTGTACCTTGTGTTCGAGCTGCATGTGGTGTGTGGGGCGGCAGCGCGAGGCAGGTTGGACAGTGCGTTGTGTATGTGTTGGTGCAGGCAGTATGTGCGTACCTTGTGTTCGAGCTGCATGTGGTGTGTGGGCGGCAGCGCGAGGCAGGTTGGACAGTGCGTTGTGTATGTGTTGGTGCAGGCAGTATGTGCGTACCTTGTGTTCGAGCTGCATGTGGTGTGTGGGCGGCAGCGCGAGGCAGGTTGGACAGTGCGTTGTGTATGTGTTGGTGCAGGCAGTATGTGCGTACCTTGTGTTCGAGCTGCATGTGGTGTGTGGGCGGCAGCGCGAGGCAGGTTGGACAGTGCGTTGTGTATGTGTTGGTGCAGGCAGTATGTGCGTACCTTGTGTTCGAGCTGCATGTGGTGTGTGGGCGGCAGCGCGAGGCAGGTTGGACAGTGCGTTGTGTATGTGTTGGTGCAGGCAGTATGTGCGTACCTTGTGTTCGAGCTGCATGTGGTGTGTGGGCGGCAGCGCGAGGCAGGTTGGACAGTGCGTTGTGTATGTGTTGGTGCAGGCAGTATGTGCGTACCTTGTGTTCGAGCTGCATGTGGTGTGTGGGCGGCAGCGCGAGGCAGGTTGGACAGTGCGTTGTGTATGTGTTGGTGCAGGCAGTATGTGCGTACCTTGTGTTCGAGCTGCATGTGGTGTGTGGGCGGCAGCGCGAGGCAGGTTGGACAGTGCGTTGTGTATGTGTTGGTGCAGGCAGTATGTGCGTACCTTGTGTTCGAGCTGCATGTGGTGTGTGGGCGGCAGCGCGAGGCAGGTTGGACAGTGCGTTGTGTATGTGTTGGTGCAGGCAGTATGTGCGTACCTTGTGTTCGAGCTGCATGTGGTGTGTGGGCGGCAGCGCGAGGCAGGCCCGCAGCAGGTTGTCGAGCGCGGCGCGTTGTTTGAACAGCGCGTTGACGACGGGCGCGCCGGCCGCCACCAGCGGCGCCTTCAGCAGGTACGCCAGCGGGGACAGCACCGCGTGCATGCTGCTCCACTCTACAACACACGGGGACATCACTACACACGTCCAGGCCACTTGTCATGACATCAGTCTTCATGACATGTGACGTCACTGCTTTGTACTAGCAATACAAAGTAGTGACGTCACATGTCATTTTGTATAGGTAAAAAGAATAGAATCCAACATGATAAATTCAAAATTTTAAAATTTAGGTCAACAGGTCGATATGGATATCCTTGAGGAAGGCCTATGTTCAGAAGTGGATTTCCGGTAGTTGAGATGATGATGATGATGATAATTCCGCCGATTTCTTGTTGCCTTGGCGCCAGCGTGCTTAGTACTGAACAGGTAAGTCTTTTGTGGCAAAAGTGGCATACTGGAATTCTTGGTTATGTATACACCCAACAGTCACGTAATCCTGACCCCACACTAAGATGTCTTGTATCATGGGTCTCAGGAACTAAGTGGTACTGTACGGTCTCACACACACCCAGACCCGAAACAATGACCTGTGGGTCATGTCACAAATATGTTTCTATGCGGAGATCGAACCTGCGATCTCTCGTTACACCGCCAACCCCTAACCAACTGCGCCACAGAGTATTATTTACGAGAGTATTATATAGAGGATGTCCAAAGAAATGGCGCACTTGCTGATATACATTTTAGTAAATCGTGATTGCGTTTAGATAAGAATGAATTTTCGTAATTTACTGTGATAATTACAAAGATAGCGAGAAATCAAGAATTAACATCACACATGCTTGCTCTAAATTAACAAATTACGATAAAGTTGTGAGAGTTCATAACATCGCCTATTTGTAAAAAGTGTTAAGGCAAAGTCCATGACAGTTGCTGTTAAAAATGGTTTTCATTGTATATTCCGATAACCATGTAATTAACGACGAAACGAAAAAATACATACATGTAAATTCCATTGATTTTATGCGATAAAGAGGTCATAACTCTAAAACAGATAGGTATTTTCCAAATATTATTTTTATACTATATTAATATTATGCCCTTGTATCCAACTCAGTAAGTGCCCAATTTTCCTGTACTCCCGGTATATGACAGGCCCTCTGATCCCACTGATCTGCTATGGGTATAGTACCTTGGTGTTGGTTTTCCCGGAAGTGCACCCTGGTGAAGAGTTCAGCCAGGATCACGAGGTCGAGGATGAGCGGCACGGCTAGCAGCGAGTCCTCGCACGTGTTGTGCACCACGATCGTGTTGGTACCGTGCAGGAGAATCTCCGACGTGTACTCGTCCATTGCGCGTTTGGAATCACCTGGTGGATATGTCGCTTATTAAATACTTCAATGTACATCGCCGTAGCTGCGATAATCGTAACGAGAACAATATAACCAAAAGTAGATTATGAAGTTCGCGCGTAAATACCGCGTGTAGTAAAGGGCTTAACTCGTCCATGAACACAAACAATGCCCCAGTGCGATTCGAATGTATTAAAGATGGGAAAAACCCACCACGTGTGAGATGGTAATACGTATTCAGCACTAAAATACACAACGTTTGAATCGCAGTCAACGTGTTCAATATACTCCCGCGTATAAATTTCTCAACGTCTTCTCGAATTTGTTTACTTATCTAAATGATAATGAATAAAATCAAAAGCAGAGATGATAACTCACCGACATAGGGCACGTACTTGATGACCACCACGTGGTCGGGCTTCTCTTTGGGCTTGTACAGGATCTGGTTGGACTCCACCATGTCGTCCACCACGTTGCTCTTTGTTATCTACACCAATAATACGGGCATAATACAGTCAGTAGTTCAAGCAATCATTACAAATTGCTGTGATGTATGTCGCATTAAACGTCAAATAGGAGCTTGCTTTTTGCTAAAAATAATTAAAACTATACAGATTTTACAAAATCTAACATTCAACAGATTTAAAAAAAAAATATCATTGGTGTAAAATAATTATGTCGTACCAGACACGACTTTCAAAACTACTAAGTGACTTTTTCTGCAATTATTTGAATACAAACTAAACGTACACGCTCCTAATTTTCATAATTATGTTCTTTTCAGAATGAACTACGAACACTTTTACTACAACATTCTATTGATTAAATTACAATAGGGAATATTCACGAGACTCCAAAATAAATCAAAATATTTGTTTTGTAATATTTATTGATATAGAAACATACCATAAAGATATTTTTTAAATTTATCTACTCTAAATCGGTAAAATAAATACCTAAAAATTCAATCATTTCAAATTTGCCGCGCAATTTTTACGAAACGCTTGAAAAGGAAAGTGACGACATTGGTCACGTTCTTATGAAATTTTAGCTTGTTGAGTGTATTGTTTTACGTTTGATTATGTGTTATTTTGTGCTTTCTTTATACTATTAAATAAAATGGATTATTTTGTAAATGGAAATACAGTTCTGTAGCTATTAATGAAAGAAACTTAATGCAAAAACTACGTAGTTGATATCGGTTACACTGACGTCACAGCGAGTTCGCGCCAAAATGGCGTTTAAATGCTTCGAAACTTATAGCAGTTTTGATTATTTTTTGTACTTTTTTTATTGATATTTTCAAAGACTTATATTGTTTTCCGAAAATGTAATAACATACAGAATTGATCAAAAATATAAAAAAATGACATGCATATTCCCTATTATTGACCAACCTCTTTGGACCGGAACTGTTTTGGTGCAGACAAGTTCTTGCCGTCATTGTTGCCGAGATGATTGTAACTCACGATCGACACTGGCTTCAGACCTGCGAGGGAATTAAACAAAACCTTACGTACATTATTTTTGCATGATATTGTTAACTTAATTCGGAAGTTACAAGTACCTTCAATATACAACATTTTCTTACTATAACAAGAGATGATTTTCATTCTCGATAACTTTTTAAGTTATTTTTATAGGTTATTAACTAGATCACTGAGGCTTGGTAAAAGAACCCCAAATCCTAATTATAATATTATTTTCATAAACACTATCAGATCTTACACGGCACAACGTATTTAATCGATGATCCCTATGTAAACTATCGAAATTGAAAAAAGTTTATTTTATTGAATTAAAAACGATACTTAATAATTACATTTTATTCGATCAACTGTTTATCAATAAAATTTTATTAAAAGCGCATATAATTAACACCATTTGAATTTTCCACTTTCAAAATGATTAGTCTAAAGTATCGAATTTACAGTTACGATAGTTTACGTATAGGCTGTCAAATATATAACAATATAATAGTCAATAGTGTGTTACTTACCAGCCGACACCAAGAAGTCAACTAGCACAGACTTCAGTTTGGTCTGTCCGGATTTGAAGTCGTCTCCCGCCACGAACACGCCGCACTTCTCAGCGCGCTCCACCACGCCAGGGACCAGAGTGTTCTGAGGAGATCCGTTGATGTACCCGCACTATGAATGCAAATACATTTTCATTACATATTTTAACCTGGCCTAACCACTCTCAATCGCTCTCTCAATTGTAGAGGAGACCCGTGCCCTGCAGTGGGACGTATATGGGCTGATACAGAACAGAACATAAATGTTAGAATCATCCTATGTTAGTAGTATTATTTGTTAGTTTTAATAATATAATTTAGGTAAAATTACTTTTAAAATTATTGATAGCCTTCTGCATTTTTTTTTCAATTTATAGAGGGTATATCAAGACTGCTACCGAAAACGAAGCCGGGTGGTAGTTTAAGCGACTTCAGACACAATGCAACAGAAAAAGTTGCAAAATAAAGCGACAATTTTTTTTGTGATATTTCTTTCTTATGGCCATATTTGGTTGGTAAATACATTTTTTCCTAAAATAATAGTGTATACCCTTTTATTTATAAATACTCTAAGGTATAAAAGAGTTTAAATTATTATTTTAGCAAAAACTATGGATTTACAACCCAAAAATGACGATATTTAAAAAATCATAAAAAATAATTGTCGCGTTTCTATGCGAAATTTTTAGTTGCATTGTGTTTGTAGCCACTAAAACTACCACCCGGCTTCGTTTTCGGTAGCAGTCTTGAGATACCCAGTATGAATTATATTAACCTACATATTTTTAAAAATAAGGTTTTGCATTAATTATTATTTTACAAATACCTGGAACGTGGTTAATGTTTAAGTTTGTTTATTTTTGTACCTCCGAGGGTTATACAGGGTATCTCAAGACTGCTACCGAAAACGAAGCCGGGTGGTAGTTTTAGTGGCTACAAACTCAATGCAATTAAAAATTTCGCATAGAAACGCGACAATTATTTTTTATGATTTTTTAAATATCGTCAATTTTGGGTGGTAAATCCATAGTTTTTGCTAAAATAATAATTTAAACTCTTTTATACCTTAGAGTTTTATAAATAAAAGGATATACATTATTATTTTAGGAAAAAATGTATTTACCACCCAAATATGGCCATAAGAAAAAAATTACAAAAAAAAAATTGTCGCTTGGTTTTGCAACTTTTTCTGTTGCATTGTGTCTGAAGTCGCTTTAACTATCACCCGGCTTCGTTTTCGGTAGCAGTCTTGATATACCCGGTATATAAAGGAGAATTTGATTTGTCTCGGCCGTATCGTACGGACTATAACCCCAGGATCGGTACCGTATTTACGGACCGCAAGGATAGGCCACAATCGATAAGGTTCACACCTAGGAATTGTAGCCACAACGTAGTACCTCCACAATCACGGAGGTCCCGCGTTCCTGGAGTCCCCAAGGAGGTCTCGGGCATTCAAGTATTAACATTCAAAGAGTGAACATCTCAAGAAATGCTAACTGCGTTAAAATAAGGGAAAATTGATTGGAAAGTGTGTAAAAAGGGAAGAAATATACGAAATCTACAGAAATAAGTGTTTTATACCATTTCTAATTTAAAAAGTTCCATTTGACATATCTCAAAATTGTGAAATAGAGATGATGTCAAATAAATCGGTTAGTACAATATCCGATTATTAACGAGATATCGATACCATTTGTTTGTATTTCTTATACGAATATTACAATTTTAAACAAGCTATATTTTCAAATTTATTTTAATAGCAGTCACCAAATAAAATAGATAAAAATATCCCCTTAATCAAAACAAAAACCGTTCGACATCGTTCCTAGAGCAAAAGAGCCTAGAATACTGGAAGCATTTCCTCTTTGGATGGCGATGGCTACCCTCTGCGTCAGAAACCACCCAGAGCGAGAGTCCCTACCTAGTTCTCTAAGACGGCGGCCAATGTCTCTAATAAGAACTTTGGCCTCAGATCCCCAACATCCAGTTACCTCAACTGCAAAAGGTACGAAAAAGTAATCCCGTAACAAAGAAGCATATGTTGCTCGCTTTGACTCAGCAGCTATTTCAGCAGCAGCCGCGGCCGCCCTCACTGTTCTGCCCAAGTGACTCACGGCCAAGGTACTAACGCAACACAATCCAATAAATTAACAAATACCAAGGAAAACTTGTATATGTACCCTGCCAGATTTATAATACGAAGGATACAATTGAAAGCCTTTTTCGCTTGCTGATTCTCTTAGGTTTATATATTGTAACTTCAACAAATTTAGGGAAACAAGTAGCGCCAAGGCTTTATGAGCAGTGTATGGAACGACGCTGGCCTAGTGCGGGTTGGCGGACTTACATACCATAGAAATTCTTATAAATCGCTATGGTATGCAGGTTTCCTCACGATGTTTTCCTTCACCGTTTTAGTGCGTGGTGATTGATTATCAATACACACATGACTCCGAAAAGTCAGAGGTCTGCCCTGGGATTCGAACCCGCGACCACCGTGAACATGTGGGCAGCCGCATCTCAGCAGTACGTTTACCAACAGGCCACCACATTCACAAAATTATTGTTAAATTATTAAATTGTTAAATTATTGCCTTTTATTAACATTATTATTACATAATTATTTATTGATGGTTGTTCGTTGATAGTATGCTTGTTATTCGCTTATAATTCAGTACTTTTTAAAATTAGAAAACAACTGGATTAAAACTGCTCGATTATTTCTATATTTTTACCGATTATGCGTATACAAATCCGTTTGCATAGTCTCAACTCTACACATGGAAGACCTAACGACGTGACTTTGTAATGACGAAAGTATGTTGTTTAAAATGGTTATTTTGCTTTATTTAAAGGATTAAATTTAGTTATCATGGATTGTAAATCCTGTGATAAAATAAGAATAGCTTCATAATTCCATGGTTTTACGGAAAGTTTTATTGAAATTGTGTGAGTTACGTCTGCACAAAGTTATTTATGATAAAAGTATTAAATGTCAAATGGAACTTTTCGAATTAGAAATGGTATAATTATTACATATCCCAACACATATACTTAAAATATTTTCGTTCATTTTTAAATTTTTGTTATCTTATTAGCTTACTTCCGGAGATAGAATCAACTATTGTCAAAACCATTTTACAGCCACGTATACGGCAATAATTGTGTTAGTGTAATATATAATTAAAATACTTTTTGTGTTCTCTTATATTAATATTATTGTATGTTTGTAACTAGTGGTGAGAAGTAAACTATTTTTGTTTTATTACTTTTTATATTATAAGTTCGGGATCATGCATTTTTAGAATAATTCATTTATCATCTGCGACATTGGTGAATTTATCAGATGCCCTTCGCCATAGGCCTCCCTTACGATTATCCATAATTTTCTGTCTACCCGAATTTAGTGCGGGTTGTAACAGACATATAATAAATACATTACTAGATAGATACTAATACATCTTCGGGGCGATTTTAATCGTAATTTAATTTTAATTCGCCTAATAATAATACAATGTTGATTGTTGACAATTCGGGTAAATTTATTTGAATTTGGGAATTTTGAAAATCATTTTTGTTTATGAATTTTTAATATATTTTTGGTCCAAAATGTTGTTAAAGTTTTCATTTGTGTAAATGTAGTATCTATTTAAAAAATAAAAGCCATTTAAAAAAATAGTAAAGATTCCATTAAAAAAAAATAACATCAAATCTACAGGACATCGACGTGAAGCGATAGCTTTGTTGCCGCATTTCGTTCAGTGAGTGAGATTGCCGGATGCCCAATACCCCATCTTCTATCCTTTTTCCTTCCCAGTAACAATCGATATTTATGGGTGGTTCTTTCAACCATTACACGAGTTTAATGTATGTTTTTAGTACATTAACGATGAGTCAAATACATAATAAAATATGTATACATATATGTTTCAAACAGGTCAAAACATCAATGCTGCTATCGAAAACGAAGCCGGTTGGTAGTTTTAGTGAATATAAATAAACATAATGAAGCTAAAAATATCGCAAAGATACGCGTCAATTTTTTTTGTGGTAAATCCACAGTTTATGCCAAAATAATAATTTAACCCTTTTATACCATAGCGTCTTCAAAAATAAAAAGGTGTACTATATTATTTTAGAAAAATCTATGTATTTACCACCCAAATACGACGATAGGTAAACGTCGCGTCGATTTATTTGCATATTCTTAGTTGCGTTGTGTCTGAAGTAACTCAAACTGCCACCTAGCTTCGTTTTAGCAGTCTTGATATACCTTGTATTTATATAGATACATTTATAGCCCACGAATCACGATTATTAATACGTAATTGCAATAACAATTATTATTTACATATTACTTTACAATTTAGTATTTTCTTATTTAGTAATATTTTGTAATTTTTTATTTAGATTTTATCTAAATATTATAAAGAGGATTGTTTGTTTACATTCAATATACATTATACCTGATGAAGATATTTAGTTTTAAATTTATTAATTTCGTCCGCTATTTTTTTTTACTTAGTTTATCTCACATTCGTCTCACATATGTCACGTCGCGGCGACAATCACTGTATCCAATTAAAATCGGGCAGCAAACTGGTAAGCCGAGACATCCAACAAACTACAATCTTTCTGTTTAGCGGGAATATATGTATCTTAACAATAAAACGTATTTCTGTGAAAACTCTTGATAGATTAATTTTACACGCTTTATATTAGCTTCACATGTATATTTGTATTTTTGTATCCGACTCCTTTGGGCGCGAATTTGACCCACTTTAAACGATCATATTTCATTCAAACTTTTTAGATTTGTCGAAGACTGATGTCAATATAACAATTTAAAAAGCATATGACATTAGCTTATCCAGAACCATCAGTTTGTTTTTAAATAATTTGCGTGGGTAATTAACGCGTATCTATTTTCATTGATTAGATAGCCGTATACATGTTTTTAGTCAAAAACTTAAATAATAGTTTAAATAACTAAAAATACACGCTTTTATAAAAGACCCAATTAAATTAAATTAAAGCGAGTAGTTTTTGTTTTTTAAAATATCATTTATTAATATTTTGAACCAGGAACAACCATAGAAAACATTCCATAGCACTAAGTTCATTTGGTGTACAGAAATAAACTTTCTCAAAGTTTATTCCTTATCACCAACCCCTTAAAATAAATTAACTACCAAATTAAGCACTTACCCCCTCATCGATGGCAGCCATTGCAAAGATGGTGGACGGTGAAATCTCTGGCTCATTGTCCCGCAAGGCCTTGTCTAGATTCTGACAAGTGTCGTGCACACCCGGCCTAACCTCGCAGAATCTATAGGACAATCATTAAAATAAATACCGAGTATATCAAGAGTGCTACCGAAAACGAAGCCGGCTGGTAGTTTTACGGCCGATGCCAATAATCGATCAAAAAAATTAGATTGAACTCAATCTAGATTGTTTTCTACTTTTCGATTGGTCTCTTGCATTGTTGCCATAGTTTTTTCACTACTGAGATTGATTATTGGTAATATAGTATCAGAAAAAAGATTGAGCTGTCAATCTCAAACGGCAAATTTTGGATTGGGATTGTTTATTGGGTAGCGGCTGTTTGTGACTACAAACACAATGAAACAAAAAAATTCGCAAAAATTTTTTTTTATTATTTTTTAAATATCGTCGAATTTAGGTGGTAAATCTAGTTGTTGCTAAAATAATAATTTAAAGGTACTTCTTTAAAAATCGAAGCGTGTACACTATTATTTAAAAAAAAACTATGTATTTACCACCCTAATAGGACAATACAAAAAAAAATCGTCACAATTTTGTGCACAACATTTAGTTGCATTGTGTCTGAAATCACTGAAACTACCACCCAGCTTCGTTTTTGGTAGCAGTCTTGATATACCCTGTATATGGACAGGGCGGAAAGAGCATAAAATACTCCGACGTAAGTGGTGCGCGCGCTCCAGTACATCTATAGTGGAGCGTCACTGGAATTACTCGTCGCTCGCAATGATTTTGTATTATGAGAGAAAAAATTAATAAAACGAATATAATCATCATTTAGAAGTAATCTATAAAATTAAGTTAATTTAATATTGATTTTAGCGCGATTTCCACGGTCATCTTTTTGAAGCTCCTTATTTGATATTAAAATCAATTTTTCCTATCCTTGAGTTTTAAATCAATGAGTACAATATTTAAAAAAAATCATAACTACCAGTGTTCATGTAATAAATATGTGCTTATTCATTACATTAGTTGTCATGCGACTATCACGCGGTAGGCTAGATCAATGACCGTTCACAAAAACTCAGCATATTTAATGTCTGTACACTTGCTGACGTCACTAGTTCAATATTCTCTCAACAACAAACATGCTATTTTTATATTTCGGAGGTAGCTAAACTGTGCCTAATGTCACAGAATACTAAACTAAAAGAAGTCAAGCTTCATACAAAGCGCGCTTAACCAACGCACATATAGACAACGTTCACCGACACGATATTCGAAACCAGTCGAGACCACTGCGAGAGCGAGTGTCACCCGCTTCGGGCACGCAAATAGTGAGATGTTTTTTGCAAAGATGGAGTAAATGAATAAAAATTAATACACTTGTATATAAAATACCAGATTATAATAATTGAATATAAATTTCATTTAAAAAAAAACATATACAAAAACAATAAAAAAAACTTAGAATAATGACATACACATTCTCAGCGAGTTCATAAATAAAATTAAAATTTATTTACTGTATTATTGTGCTTTATAATTTTTTTTTAAATTCAATCAATCTATACGAATGCTATTAACACGATACGTGTTTTCGCACTACTATACTAACAGAAGTCAAGCTTGTGTATGTACTTCACTTTTGTTGCCACACGCACACTACGCTCGGCGTTCGCGCTAGGGTTGTTAACTCTGGCTTATGCGAATAAACGTATCGTGTTAATAGCACTCGTTTCGTTTGATTGAATTTTTAAAATAAAATATGTAAAACACAATAATACAATAAATAAATTTTAATTTGATTTATGAACTCGCTGAGAATGTGTATGTCATTATTCTAAGGTTTTTTTAATTGTTTTTGTATAATATATGTTATTTTTTAATGAATTTTATATTTAATTATTATAATCTGGTGTTTTATATACAAGTGTAATAACTTTTATTCATTTGCTCCATCTTTACACAAAACTTCTCACTATTTGCGTGCCCGAAACGGGTGACACTCGCGCTCGCAGTGGTCTCGACTGGTTTGAAATATCGTGTCGGTGAACGCTGTCAATGTGTGCGTTAATTTAGCGCGCTTTGTATGGAGCTTGACTTCTGTTAGTTTAGTATTCTGTGGTGGCAACAAAAGTGAAATACATACACAAGCTTGACTTCTGTTAGTATTCTGTGCTAATGGTAAGAAATTATAATCAGTCGCCATTTGACAAAATTATGCCGGCCTTATATGGTTTTATACGACCCCCATATGCGATATATGTAAGTAAACAAAATAAAAACTTGTCCAAACACCTAACATAGCCTTAGGTATTGAAGCAAATACACGCACATTCTGATGAACTCTATAGAGCTAAATCGAGTAAATAACATGCAATAAAAATGTTCCGTGATAAAATTAACTGTCCCTACTATGAACTACGTGGAACAACACTTTCATCCCAGGTTTGCAATTTTGGCTGCTTATTTGACATCCTTTTAAAAAAATATCATCGTTCGAGCCCTGGTTGTATACTAGAATCATTAAAAACAGACTACAAATTACACTACAGAAAAAAAAACTTAAACTTTCTATTATGAATCCCCCACATTTTAATCCTAAGCGAGTAACTACTGGACATTTTAAGACTTAACATCTTATGTCTCAAGATGACGAGCCCAGTGGAATGCCAAACATTGCTACTAACCATGAATAGTCGTATCAGTTACTATCAGGCATATGGCAAGCTCTAATATGTGAGAGGCTGCCTGGGTAGGTACCATCTATTTCTCTCGCCAAACAGTAGTTTAAATGCACTGTTGTGTGCCGGTTAGAAGAACATTGTAGCCAGAGTACTGGACATATTGAGGCTTAACATCTTATGTCTCAGGATGGTGAGACGCAGTGGAATGCCAAGCATTGCTTTATAACTCATGGTGTTTGGTTTTGCTACTGTTCACGAGCGGCCGTATCACTTATCATCAGGCGAATGGCGTGCTCGTCTCGTTATTAAATGAAATAAAAAATACTAATATCAATTGCGAAATATTATCTAATTAGGCAATATGAGCCTCCGTGACGTGCTTGGTTTAAGACGCCGGCTGTGAAACGCGAGGCTACGGGTCCAATTACCGCGCCGAGTATTATGCTATAATATGAAGCATTTCTAGAATCTATCGGTGCCGAATAATGATTATGGTCTTGCACATTTAAGGTTACAAGAAGCCTCTGCCTCTGAATGCAGGCAATTAAAAGATCATTATTGAAATCTTTAGAAGACCTATATTCACCCGTGGTCTTTCTATGGCAGAAGAAAAAGAGGGAAGAACGAGGAAAGTAGAGAAATAACGTGAACCAATGAAAATCAGCGTTGTGTTGTGGTTTGCACCACATCACAACATTAAGCTGAGTGGCCACCTACCAGTCAAAGCTACGACCATACATTTTTCCATTACTATGTTGCATATTTTTTATTAATCTATGTTTATGTACGTTGCGCGTGTGACTAATAGTTTTTGTTTCTTTCTTTTCCAGAAGGATGCTAATAATGTTGTCTGTATCCTCACCTCTCCGTGTTGGCGGTCCACAGCACGATGATCTTGTCGAGCTTGTTCTTGTCGCGGCAGTCCTTGATGTCCGCGCGGATCTGAAGGTACTGCTCGTATTTGGTGCCTCGGATCAGGTTGGTGGCACGGTCAGCCTGGACAAATATAAAAAGATATTTACAATATCAACAAGTGTTCTATGGTGTGTGTGTGTGTGTGTGTGTGTTATTACAGGTACATCTTATCTTATCTTATCTTAGTGGGTTGAGGGAACGCCGAATTATCCTGAGCTGAGAATTGTGTCCGGCACGGGGTTGTCATAACTTAGAACACAAATAAAGGAATAAAAAGTTGCGTGATGCCGACCGTGACCATATGTCCCGCTTTCAGAAAGTCTGTCCCGGTGTCTCCCGCATGGCCGACATCGTCCTGCTCTTGCAAACAGACCAAATAATAATTTCAAATGTGTTTCGCGCTCGAAATGCTTTACCGAACTAATACTGAAAACCATGGAGTCGTATTATACCAACACTTTCGTAAAAACATCTTAACTTAATGAACTTTTTCAAAATTATTATTGAGTAAGTTATGTATCTGCCTGAAAGTAACTCACCTATCGAAAGAGTTTTTATCTCACATTATCAAAATATGGACAAGTGATAAAACACAGGTGAATGTCGCAGTAATTAAAGAACAATGATAATCCTCCATACATTTTTTTGTTGTAATTTTTTTGTGTGAAAAATATTTTAAAATATAGATTTAGAATTCCTTAACAGTTATTTCTGAAGATTTACTATTGTAGCAAGCCTAGGAAAAAAGATATTCCACTTTAAAGTTTTACAGATTTTCTATGTTGTCAAACTCTGTGGGTAATTAATGTTATTTTGTTCCATTTATTGGTATTTATTGGCGTGAGGCAAAGTTATGACCCACAAATAAAAGTTAAAAAAATATATTTTACACGCAATTTGAACATCGAGTACTTATTTGTTTTATTAATCTAATAGTAATATCATGTGCAATGGAACAAAAAGGAAAGAGGGGACAACTATATAAACTCATTTGCAAAAAAACGGGCACCTAAGCAATGAACCATTTCAAATGTTACTATTGGTTTGTTTGATAATTATAGGTAGTTTTACTTTCACAATTTTGTAAATTAATAAGCAAATAATCGTTTTCGTCAGTATTATCATAAAATTTTGATAAAATTTATGTGTTTTAATGCTAAAGTTCACTAGTAGTGTATGCTCGCTAGTAGTGCATATGCTCGTGAGATAAAAGTTAACAAAGATTTTTGTTTGTTTTTTCTTTAATAAAGTAAAAGCAGATAAATGTTTAGTATCGAGTGTGACCGCCTCTAGCTGAAATCACAGCTTGAATTCGTCTGGGTATGCTAACGAGGATATCCCGGATACTTGCTTGCGGAATACGTTCCCACTCCGCGGTAATCACATTCTTCAGCTCTCTGATGGTCTGCGGAGCCGGTTGTACTGATCTCACGCGTCGTTTCAGAACGTCCCAGACATGCTCTATAGGATTGAGGTCGGGACTTCGAGCTGGCCAATCCAAACGACGAATGCCGACCTCTTGCACATACGCTTCCACATCGCCAGACCGGTGGCGCGAGCGTTGTCGTCCATAAAAATTTAGTCTTCGCCTAAAGCGGCCAATGCGGGTTGTGCATGAGGAATTAGGACTTCCGTTATGTATCGATGTCCAGTCAGTGAGCCGTTTTCAATGAAGACTAACTCTGTACGATCCATTGAATTTATTCCTGCCCAAAACATAACAGAGCCCCCACCATAAGGTGTGATTTCTTCAAAACAAGCCTCTGCAAAGCGTTCTCCTCGTCTTCGTAGCACTCGCCGACGTCGATCTTCACCGAACAGAGATATCCTGGCTTCATCGGAGAACAATACCCTATTCCAGTCTTCTTGAGTCCATGACTCACAATTTCGAGCAAACCTAAGCCTGGCAACTCTGTGCTCACGGAGTAACTTAAGGCCGCGGGCCGGGCGATGACTATATGCGTATATTGGCCGCGAGAAGCCTCCTCCTGACCGTCCATAGACTAATATGCACATTTCTTACTTTTTCGGGGTTGTTCTTAAGGTCCACATACGAAGACTTGCGATTTCTCAATGCGCGACTCACAAGAAAACGATCATCCCGTGGTTGGGTACATGGTTTTCTTCCAGAACCAGGCTCAATCCTATAGAGCATGTCTGGGACGTTCTGAAACGACGCGTGAGATCAGTACAACCGGCTCCGCAGACCATCAGAGTGCTGAAGAATGTGATTACCGCGGAGTGGGAACGTATTCCGCAAGCAAGTATCCGGGATATCCTCGCTAGCATACCCAGACGAATTCAAGCTTTGATTTCAGCTAGAGGGGGTCACACTCGATACTAAACATTTATCTGCTTTTACTTTATTAAAGAAAAAACAAACAAAAATCTTTGTTAACTTTTACTTCACGAGCATATGCACTACTAGCGAGCATACACTACTAGTGAACTTTAGCATTGAAACCCATAAATTTTATCAAAATTTTATGATAATACTGACGAAAACGATTATTTGCTTATTAATTTACAAAATTGTGAAAGTAAAACTACCTATAATTATCAAACAAACCAATAGTAACATTTGAAATGGTCCATTGCTTAGGTGCCCGTTTTTTTTTCAAATGAGTTTATTATTATTTGCACAATAGCGCTTTCGGGCGACAGAAACAAATTGTTATTCCTTAATTAATTAAGCAGTGATTATTTTGCTGTTTTCACTTCTCTGCACTATTTTTTTACATTAATTATCTTATTATCATTTAAAATATGTAAATACATATTTTTAAAATGGCAACAATGAGACGACATAACGCCTCTCCAATAACATTACAGCAAATATCAATAAAGTATTACGAAAAATGTGAATTCGTAATTCAGGCTTAGGTTCGCTGTGAGCCAGGCACCAAAATTACTTAGAAAATTAATTATTAATATTTTTATACATGAAATTTATAGACGCTTAAGAATGGCATTAACAATGATTTTACCAATGTTCTTTATTTTGATTACGAATATAAATATAAATAAATCATGCACTGAGTTTCACACCTCTAAAACCTAAACTCGATGGTTTGAAACAATTTGTTCAGCCGACAAATACAAAAATACGATTTTGATTATTATTTTATGTTATTCAGTCTTCTATGATAAAAAATTGTAAAAAACTAAAAACTTTATTATTCATCCATCCATCCATCAGCCAAAGGAAGTCCACTGCTGAACATAGGCCTCCTCCAATGATTTCCACAGAGACTTGTTGGAGGCAGCCTGCATGCAGCGACGTCCCGCGACCTTTACCAGGTTGTCGGACCATCTTGTGGGTGGACGTCCTACGCTGCGCTTTCCGCTACGTGGCCTCCATTCGAGCACTTTCCGACCCCATCGGTCATCAGATCTCCGCGCTATGTGCCCTGCCCATTGCCACTTCAACTTGCTAATCCGGTGGGCTATGTCGGTTATTTTAGTTCTCCTACGGATCTCCTCATTTCTGATTCGATCACGTAGGGAAACCCCGAGCATAGCCCTCTCCATAGCTCGTTGAGTGACTTTGAGCTTCCTAATAAGGCCCACAGTGAGAGGCCACGTCTCGGTGCCGTAAGTCATCACTGGCAACACACAACTATCGAAGACTTTCGTTTTAAGGCACTGAGGTATTTTGGACGAGAAGACGTCGCGTAGTTTCCCGAACGCTGCCCAACCGAGTTGGATTCGACGATTGACCTCTCTCTCGAAGTTGGACCTGCCTAACCGGACCACTTGTCCTAAATAGACATATTCGTCAACAACTTCAAGAGTCTAGCCCCCAACACCGATGGGGGTGGGCACAACATGGACATTCGACATGATCTTCGTTTTGTCCATGTTCATTTTCAGCGGCTCAGGAGCGAGATGGGCCTGTAATTCTTCAGCAAAGTGTTATCACCTTTTTTGAAGAACAGTACCACCACGCTTCTGCTTCATGCCTCTGGCGTTGAGCCCTCGAGAACGGAATTGAAGAGCCTCTGAAGGACTTTCAGTATCGGCGTTCCGCCCGCTTTCAGAAGCTCTGAAGTTATTCCGTCCTCGCCCGGCGCCTTGTTGTTTTTAAGTTGCTTCAGGGCCATCTCAATCTCACACAGGCTGATGTCCGGGATATCATCGCTAAAGTGTCGGATCAACTCGGCTCTCGAGTCTTCGGCCGAGCTAACAGCAGGTTGGGCAACCGAGGTGTAAAGCTGTCCGTAGAACCTCTCGATCTCCCTTAATACCTCTGCCCTCGTCGATACCACGCGGCCGTCTTCCGTCTTCAGCCTAGACAACTGGCTTTGCCCAATAGACAAGTCTCTTGCAAACACTTTGGAGCCTCCGTTCCGCTCAATTGTCTCCTTAATGCTCACAGTATTGTGAGCACGGACATCGTGTCGCAAGATCTTTCAGATCTGTCTATTGACCGCCGATATGCTTCGGCGTCAACGGAAGACTGCAGCGCTAAAGATCGACGTTCGGCCATGAGGTCAAGAGTGTGGATCGAGAGTTTTTGTGGTCTATCTCTACGACGAGGTCTAAAATACTTAGATCCCACCGTATGGACAGCTTCTACCAAACCGCTGTTTAGCTCGTCCACTTCAAGGTTTTCTCCTAGACAATCAAAGCGATTTGTCAGCTCGAGTTGAAAGCTCTCGGGGTTTTGGATATGGGCGCGAGTAGGTCGGAGCGTAGATTTCATCAAGCGACGCCTTTCCGATTGGGCATTGATATTCAGTGTGCCCCTAACCATTCGGTGATCACTGCCGGTTTTCACCCTGTTGATCACAGTGACATCTCTGAATATCCGTCTATTCGTCGTCAAGATGAAATCTATCTCGTTTATCGTAGAACCGTCAGGACTCAGCCAGGTCCATTTCCTGTGAGGCGGCTTCTGGAAAAAAAGAGAACTTTGAGAAAAACTTTATTATTATTATTATTTAATTCCACTGATGTCCCGCTCTGGCACAAAAAATAAATGGTCACGTTAGTGATGCCGGGCACCTGAGCAAAGCCCATGCCGCCAACATGTCGACACGTACGGTCGCTTGTCGCCGACATAAGTATTTTTGATGGGGTGGGCCGGCGGCTTTGGTGTGTAGTGCGCTTTAGTAGCATTTCTACTACATTGAAAATACAATCGTCAACTTATTTATAGTTGTGTCGATCCATAAACAATCTGATATTCAAAATAGGTGAAAAAAAAAGCCAAATGCAACTAAATCTTTTTTTTTTTATTGCAGCGAGTCGAGCAAGCCGTTCGCCTGATGGTAAGCGATACGACCGCTCATAAACAGTAGCAATATTCCACTGCGCTCGCCATCCTGAGACATAAGATGTTAAGTCTCAATATGTCCAGTAGTTACTCTGGCTACAATGTCCTTCAATCCGAAACACAACAGTGCATTTACGCAGTGTTGTTTCACGGGAGAAATAGACATTGCGGTGGTACCTACCCAGACGGCCTCTCACATATAAGAGACCTACCACCAATACCTTACCTAAGTTTACCTTTCCATTCAAAAATGTTTATCTGTAAAACGAGATGTTGGTTAAATAAAACGACACTGGTGCTAAGCCCGTCACACAAAGGACGCGTATTTTATAAACATCACAATTGTGTCAACGGAAAATCAACGAGTTCCTGGTGCCATGGCGCTTAGACAATGCGTTTACAAAACACGCGTCATGCACCGAGCGTGTTTTGGAAAAATACTCACAAACAATGGAGTCGGGCTTCGATCAAATATACACTAGATACACAGTTCCCTGTAAAAGTTCTGTTAAAAAGTGGCAACGATGCATGACATGAAAAAAAGTTCACATATTCCAAATAAATTAGCACAAATTCCACCTTATTCTTGGAGCTTAAAGTAGCTTTTCACATGATATTGTCCAAAGTTCTGCGACGTTTTAGAAGCAACGGTCGGTGCGTGACTGAAGGCAAAAGAGTGCTTAAGCACTCTTTTTTGGTGCCATTTTCTAAGCGCTCATGTTGTATCTAGTGTATATTTGATCGAAGGAGTCGGGTGTCAAAACACTATTCTACTCACTATTGAGTTTTAGATGAAACCGAATGCGCCTATTCATCTGCTATGGTAAACGATCCACAATTGTACGTAGATAATTAACTGATACCCTGCTGACAGCACAATAGCATAATGGGATTTACATAGACACTAACTTGTCTTTAATCCTCAACAAAATTAATCAGACAGGAAACAAACTGGACGAATTCTGTATTATCATTCTTCTTTTTTTAATAATTTATGGCTCCATCGTTCGATGATTTTGCCAATGTCAGAGTAGCGCAAGAAAGAAGAATAAAAATGGCGTATTCGCAGGTATATATTTAGTTATGGTATTTACTACTATTTAACGTATCCATAATTTCGTGCTCAGATATTATACCTAAGCTAAAAATCCTTATTACTTTTAAAATGTCACAATGGTGTCACATGGAAAATCTACCAAGAACAAGAAAAACACACACTACGTAATACACATGCATAAGATTGGTCACAATTCTAAGAATACCTCGTATCACCATATTTGTCCTAAACACATTTATTATTTTCCACTTAAAAATTAAACACATTTCACAATGCATTATGCACAGCACAGCGCCCATATTAAAACGAGACGCAAACGCGAGAGATTCCTTGACCTAAATCTACGTCTATCCTCCGTTCAATGTCATCTAACTCTCGGGACTGGGATAAACAAGGTCATTCTAGCATTGCGTTTCGTTCCGCCTGTCCTTGTGTCGCGATTAAAACGATGGACCGATAAGTCGGATAATGATTTATTGACTGTAATGCTTGGCTTTACTGTTAATGTAATTGTATTTACATCATATAGTACAAACCTCATGATTGTATTGTAGTTTAAACGAAACTTTATCAAAACTAAACATTGTATACGATTACTTTTTGAAATTAAAATGAGTGTATATTTTTAATTTTTACATAATTATCCTAGTTGCTGTATATTGCATCGGTGGCGCATTTGTACTATGGCATGATTGGGAAGCTGAGGTCTTGCGTTTAAATCCCAGGTAAGAAGAAGAATTGAAGAAGAAAAATCTATCATGACAGGACTAATATCAAATACGCGAAGACATGAAATATGATAATGATTTTGATTATGATGACAGTGGAATATACGAGACACTCATCAACAATATGACCCAATGACATGCCATCTACATATATGAAACCGTTGTATGACAGAAGGTCGAAGTGTAGAGCAGTTACTATGCACTTATAGTTTGGCCTTCAGTACTTAATTGGCTACTTCCTACGACTAACAATGTTTATAGCGAGTGCATTTATACCATAGCCCTAGCATAGTATTATATTAAATTTCGAGTGAAATGAAATCAAAATGGGAAGACCTAGCCGAGGTTGCAGGAACTGGATGCATGCCGCTTCCAACAGGTCGATGTGGAGATCCTTGGGCGAGGCCTATGCTCAGCAGTGGACTTAATCTGACTAAGGAGATTTTGTTGAATAAAGAAAATAAAAATAAAAAAGGAGAGAGAGGAAATAAAAGGAGGGATATATTTAAATAAAATATGACAAAACACCGTTAGAACAACAAAACAATCCTTTAATTAACATAGACGGGAAATAAAAAATACGTCATCATAAAGAAATGCAGATTCATGATCTAGATATTACTTTTTGCTTAAAAACACTCATTTTAGGTATTACTAAAGTAAAAATCAGCACCACAATGAAGTATAATAACTGATAAAAATGCTGCAAGGGATTATAATACTGAGTTGGCATTTTTTTAAATTCTTTACTTAAAATAAGAACAATCGGCGGCCTATTGCACAAGACAATCTCTCCCAGGCTACCTTTGGACGGAGATAAGAGAAAGGATAGGGATAGATTTTTAATTGGTTAACTTTAATCCTTTTCACAGAAACAAAAGCACGTCTCAATTATAACTGAATGGTTAGAAAATTTTCCACGTCCGACGTTGTTTTGGTAGAACGAAAATAGCAATTTCCAATAACACTAATGGAAAGTTTGGAGCGATCACGTTCGGTGGATTTGATGTTAAGTACGCCGGTGCCTTGGGGAGCACGTAAATTATATTGGTAGTTGTTGAATAAGCAGAAGGGGTAAAGAGAAATAGTAACATAAATATTGACAACAATTGAATTCGGATATTTACCTTCAAATGAAAAAACCGAATATTTTAAATGGAATGATTTATCTTATGTGTAAAGTGAATTACAACGCTGTGATAGAAGTTAATGGCGTCCATCAGGAAATTAAATAACTAGTATGAAATATAAACTTGTAATATTGATTTTATGAACTAATAAGTATTTTTCTCTAGATGTTACCAGCATATTTACTGCCGCGTATTATCTTAAACGAAATATTGAACTGATAACTATAAACATCTCGAATCAATCTAATCTATGATTTCTTACTACTAAATATATGGTGCATAATTATTGAAACGTCCAATCAAGATGGCTTAAAATACATCAAAATCAACCGAATAAATACAAATCATAGCCCAGACGGTTTCCGATCGAAACGAGACTTCCACCAACAGATGTATGCAATTTATAATATGAGGGAGATGGCAACAATCATGTTGCAAGGCGGAAAATCAATACAAGCGGTGTTTAGCAATAGGTGCGTTGTTAAGAACTTTTAATTAGTATTTAGTTTGATGTATAGAATCGCATGCGCGGTGGGACATAAGGGATGTTAACTCGCGTAATAGTTAATAAGCGTGTCATTTGGATGTGCTTAATGTAGACGGACAATTGTTACGGGGAAAATTAGTTGCGAGATTTTGATTTTTTGATCAAGTCTAATTAGTTGATAAAGTTTCGTATGGGTGTGGTTGTATATTAGAACGAACTATGAGAAAAAAATAGCTAGCTTATATAGGTAGGTAGTAGCTAGGTTAGCTTAACCACAGACTGATTTTCACATCACATTATACATAATTTCAAAAATCGGCCTGGCCTCAACTAAGAAAATAATTAAAAAACGATCATATTCGTGTAAATCCAAAATTATTCTGATCCTACACCAATTTCTCATAACTATTCTGAATTCTTCGAATAGCAAAGACCTTTGTTTTTTTTTTGCCATTGCATCTTTGTCTATTTACGAAGAGCCTTAGATATGAAATACGATGATGTATATAAATTGTGGTGGTTAGGCCATATAGTCCACCACGCTGGCCTAGTGCGGGTTGGCATTATTCGTATTCTCAATAGGGTATTTGACAGTTTTTTAGAAAGTATCTCAAATTGTTCATTTTACCCTAATACACTAGCAATTTGATTATTTCTTTGTTAGATTTTTAGATTAGATCTCTGCTATATTTTCAATAAAAATCATGATTGAAGTTTGAATGATAAATAATAAGACCGCCAAAACGCTATAGACGCCATATGTGTGGGTCACGTGGTATTATTACGTCACTTTCTTGCTTAACAAACATTTTCATTCATTATCAAGAATAACTTTGATTAGGTTACAGCTAAAAATGCCTTAAATGGTGTTGTTGCGGCATCTCTTCCATTAATTTTATAGTTTCAGTTAATTTTTCATAATAATTACACTCTAGTAAGTATATTATTAATATCAATTAAATAAATAAGCATTCCTAAATTATGATAATACTTGCAGGCGCTTCGTTATAATATAAGTGTCATTTTTGAAAATTCATTACACTGAACCGTTGTCGTTGCTGTTTCATTTGTAAATACTTCAGAGCCGCTCCCTCAAAAGTTGCGAAAATTATTCCCATCCATACTATCCATATTAAGAGGGGGGTCTATGTGAAATGGCCTTTTTCACAACGTTTTTTCTTGGTGATCTTTATTACTAGGTCTTCAAAAAAAATATATGTTGATCTACACTATATGGAGCATGGGCCCTTCTTTTCAGAATTCTTAAAAGTGTATTAAAAGTACTTGAAATAAAATTGCAAAGTGACCTCTATTTTCGCATTTACAACGTTTTTTCTCTTAAACTACGAGCACTAGGATTATTTTATTATTATCAGGATATTAAGAAATGCAAGGCGGATGGGACCTTCTTATTATTTTTTCTAATTTCTGTCTCATTTATTTTTAACGAATTTTTTCACATTATCGATACTCTAAATCGCGAGCACGTCCCCAACAAATCAGTGCGGGACGAACCGCCGTGCTAAACGGACCTATGTCGCTTGTCTTCGCAATATCAACGTAAATTTAATATTGCTATTTCGCTCGACACATTCATTGAGAACGGTTACGGCCGGTCTAACCGTAGTAAATCACTATACTACGTCACTGCAACTGTGGCGCTGTTGCTTGGATGCCAAATAAAAACGTGTGGCCGCGGGTTCGATCCCGCATCGAAACAATTTTTTTTATTTATAAATTCATCTATCTACTATCTAACCCAATATTTTATATAGGAAACATTTTATTTCTTGCATTTTTGTAACATTTATATTTTACATTTTTGTATTTTAGATTTTTGAATATTACGATTTTTGTTTATTATGAATAAACCAAAAATTACTCAACCGATCTTAAAATTCTTTCACCATCCGATTCCAACATTATCCTGGAGTAACATAGGCTGTATATTTGCCTAAAGGGGTAGACATGAGTTAAAATGGAAAATAAAAATCATTGAAGATATTTTTTTGAAAAATATCTTCTACCATATTTTATAAAATTATTATTTATGCTCTTAGTAGAAAGTAACTGTACTATAATAGTAGATTTATTTTGTTAAAGTTAACGATCATAATATTGTACCTACATAGCAAAATATAAGTATCGTGCGATGTTTTAAAATTTCAATTGAATTTCATGCAACTTATGAGAGACCTACCCAACATATAAATAAATGAATTGTTATGTTCCGATCATATTTGAAATAGTAGGTAACATTTAAACACCAAAATAGGCACTAATATAATAGATAGTTACCGGTAATTTGGTCGCCGGGAAGTAAGCATTGTTGGCCCGAAGGATTGACCGATCGCTTGATGATTGATGTGGCCCAATGTGGCCGCAGGTTCGATCCCCGCATCGATACAATTGTTTTTGTTTATAAATTCATCTATATGTCTAACCTATAATATTTTATAAAAGAAACATTTCATTTTTTGCATTTTTGTAACATGTGTATTTTTACATTTTTGTATTATAGATTTTTGAATATTTCGATTTTTGTTTATTATGAATAAACCCAAAAATTACTTAACCGACCGACTTAATCTTAAAATTCTTTCACCATTCGAATCCAACATTATCCTGGAGTAACATTGGCTGTATGTTTGGCTAAAGGAGTTGAATTAAGGGTTGAAATGAAAAATAAAAACCATTCGAGATCATTTTTTTTAAATATTTTTATTTTCCATTTAAACCCTTATTTCAACCTCTTCAGGTAAATATATAGCTTCTGTTAATCCCGTATAATTACCATTAGAAAATCGAAATATTTTTTTAAATTGGTCCAGTAATTTTTGAGTTTCATTGTAAATAAAAATCCAAAAATATAAATGTATCTATCCTCTTTATAATATTACAAAAGAAAAACAAAAATAAAAATATTAAAATCTAAAATGTAATATTGGTTTAGATAGATGAAATAAGTAAACACAAAAATTGAACTACAAGTGCGGGGACCGAACCCGCGTCTTCTCTTTTAACAGTCAGCGTTCGAGCATTTCTGCCATGATAGCTGTGACGATTGTAAGTGAATTAATCATACACTACGGTCAACCGTTCCTAACTGTACTTGATGGGAACATCGAGTGAAATAACACTACGAATATATCGTTTTGTCCGCAGCGAAAAAATGAATGAATAGGTATAAAGCAGCGCGCTCGCTCGCACGTCGTGAGCCGGCGTGCGCCGGTGCATGAGATTTGGTGCCGCCCGTTCGAGCAAGGTCATCGGCGTCTACCCTCCTCTTAATACAGGTGTGTAGTCTCAAAATACACGAATATATCTACTAAAACACCGGATAAAATGTTCGTGAGCATTCCAAAGAACACCAAGATTCGGGTAAAGTGGTTAAAACTCGCTCGTATAATAATGGAATGATATAATAGTGGAATACAATAATTAGGTACTTGTATTTTTCATTCATTGTTAGCTTAGTTCCTTTTTTATTGCATTGAATGGCGAGACGAACGTGCTGTTTGCCTGATAGTAAGCGATACGACCGCTCATGAACAGCAACATCCAAACAACATCTTGAAATACAAAGCAATGCTTGGCATTCCACTGCGCTCGCCATCCTGACACATAAGATGTTAAGTCTCAATATGTCCAGTAGTTATTCTGGCTACAATATCCTTCATTCCGAAACACAACAGTGCATTTAAAATGCTATTTGGCGGGAGGAAGGAAAGCAAAGGAAAACGCTCATGAAATGTTCTAAAAATCGACTGACAACAAGAAAGTGACGTCAATCTAAATGAAACCAATGGCGTTATCCAAAATAGTTGCACAACGTAGGTTAGCCTTATCCTCCTTCAGGAGAAACCCCACTCCGAATAATCTTACAACATTAGAAAACATAACTAAAATATCAAAAAAAATGATACGTAAAGCAAAATCAGATTACTGGCATAAAACTTGTGATTCCTTTGACGAAAACGTTTCAGCCGTAAATATGTGGCAGCGTATAAAATGTGTAAAAGGTTATGGTCAACCAAAAAAATACCCTCCTATAAAATTAACAAAAGAACTTCTTCATTCTCTTACCCCAGACTATGTATCCAATATGGAACCGACCTTTAAGTCTAAAAACGAATTTCTAGAGCGTGAATTTTCTTTGCAGGAACTTAAAAATTGTTTAAAAATCAAAGACTCAGCTCCAGGCGAGGACGACATATCATATACAATGCTTTACTATTTACCTGATATATTTAAACAATTCCTGCTCACTTTATATAACCGTATATTTAATTATGGTATTATCCCCCGTCAATGGAGAAATATACGGATAATCCCCATACCGAAAAGCAACAAAAGTAATAATGCTGAAATAAAATTAAGACCCATCTCCCTAATGTCATGCATTTGCAAAACTTTTCATTTAATGATTTTTAAACGTTTAGAATGGTACACCGAAAAAAACTCTCTTCTATCTCCGTATACCGTCGGCTTCAGAAAATCTTTATCCTGTTTAGACTCCTTGACACGATTAATTACATATATTCAGATAGGATTTTCGAAAAATATTCCAACCTTAGCATGTTTTATAGATATCGAAAATGCATACAATAATATTTCTATAGATACTGCATTGAAAATACTTGATGATCTTAATTTTGGTTCTAAATACTGTAGTTATCTTTGGAGATTTTTGAATAAAAGATTCTTAAATATTACATTAAACGATAGTGATACATTAAGCAGATGTACTAGCAAAGGCCTTGCGCAGGGAGATCCCCTATCACCTCTACTTTTCAATTTATTTACACATAAAATCTGTCACCAAATACAAAATGTATTTATTTCTCAATACGCGGATGATTTTGTTATCTACATTAATAACAAGGATGTTAAAATATGTAAAACATATATACAAGAGGCCTTAAATGTAATATTCAGAACACTAGATGAACTAGGACTGACAATCTCCCCTAGTAAGACGACATATTGTTTATTCAGTAGAGGCTGTCGTAGAAATATACCTTCTCTAATAGTTGGCAAAACACCTATTATTTATGCTAACAGTATTAAATATTTGGGGATGTGGTTAGATAGGAGTCTAACATGGAGAATACATATTAATGAAATTGTTACAAAATGCTCTAATTTTTTGAATATTTTAAAATTACTGTCTGGCAGTTCTTGGGGAGTCCATATGATACATTTAAGACGACTATATACATCTCTAATAAGAAGTCGGATTGACTACGGGTGTTTTTTATATGATTGCAGTGCGAAAAGTCATGTTTCCAAGCTAGATAAGATTCAAAATCAGGCGCTCAGAGTTGTTGGCGGCTTCATTAAAAGTTCTCCAATACATGTAATGGAGAGCGAATTACATATAGCACCGCTATTCATTAGAAGACAATATCTAGCCTATAAATATTTTTTAAAATTACGATCATTTTCTAATAACCTCACTGTTGATTTTGTGTCTGAAATGAGCACCCTATGTCTTACGAGATATTGGCGGAAAAAAAAAGCACCTCTACTTACACAAACTTTTGAAGATGTAAAACACCTCATCATTTCTGCTTCAAATATTGTTACACCGTTTAGTCTTAATGTATGGTTATCAGCTATTAGTCTTGAAAATGTTATTCATGTCAACTTAGAATGCATTAATGTAGCTAAAAGAGATTACGATCCGAATGCGTTATTAAATGATGTAGTACGGGAATTAAATATTAATTATAATGGTTGGTACAAAATTTATACTGATGGTTCAAAGGGTGCTCATGGAGTAGGTGTCGGGTTCTACGATCAAAGCAATACATATAGAAGGGGCTATAGAATAAATATAGATGTTTCTATCATGACTCTGGAGCTGGTAGCAATTTTTCATGCTTTGTCTTATGCAAGGAGTAAAAACTTGAGCAGAGTAGTTATATTTTCTGATAGCAAAAGTGCTTTGCAACACGTGGCTCGATGCACCTCTGCTTTCAGAGGTATATCGATAGCTTACGAAATTATTAAAAATATAACTACTTTGAGGGACAGTGGCAAAGATGTGAAATTGCAATGGGTGCCGGCACATATTGGACTTAAGGGAAATGAGGAGGCCGACTGTATCGCGAAAATAGCCGCATGCCATGGAGATGAGTTTAATCTTTTGCCAGATTATACAGAATACACCACAAAATTCAAAATGAAATATTTCAACAACTGGAAAGAGTATTTTAACAATCGATCGAAAGAAAAGGGAATATGGTATAGAACGATTCAGTGTGAGCTTCCTCATTTTCCCTGGTTTAGTAGCAGTGGTTTAAAGAGAAACTATGTCAAATTAGCTTTTAGATTACGCTCTGGGCATTATCCATCAGCAAAGTTTGCATATTTGATGAAAAAATCGGAAACACCTAACTGCAGCACATGCAATAAAGTAGAAGATATACAACACTTGCTGATGGAATGTACCAAAAATAAAAAAGAAAGGGATAAGTTTGTTGATGAATACAATTTGAATGTTGTAGATGTTGGATTGATTCAAACGATTTTGGCAAATCCGCTGTCACCAGTTGCGAAAAGATTGTGTTCATTAGTTTCTTTTATAAGTTGAAAAATATGTATATGTTTGTGTATTTTATTAGGTATAAGGTATGATGGGACTCACATGTCCGCATGGATAAAAGTCCCAAAAAAATAAAGAGTAAAAAAAAAAAAAAAAGAAACCAATGGCGTGCGTTTTTAGTCACGTGGTCAAGCTCGAAAATTTATTTAATTTTAAAATGATTTCTTAAGACAATCCAACATTGTTTTAAACACTTTATTAGTTCATTTGGTTTAAAAAAATATTTACCGTTAGTCTAGTAACAATATGTTTCATATTTTCATCATAGTCAAATACCCTATTGTAGAATAGGCCCGTGCCCTGCATTGGGACGTATATGGGCTGATACAGATACAGATATAAATTGTACATAAAGCGCATGCGTCACACACTACGTGTGTCTACGTCACAGCGCGGGATTCGGTTGTAGGACTAGTGACTAGTGAGGCAGTTATTTGCGGCGGGAAACTGGCCAGCGGTACTGATGCCAGTCTTATCGGGACTAATTAAATATAACTATTTACTCTATGTTCTGTTGTAATTAGCGTGTATTAGCGATTATGATGCAATATAGCCCATGTTCATGTTATTTGACGTGCTTTATAATTGGATTTTCCATTGCCTTTACATAAAAGGGTAATCGCTCTTATCTCAATATGTTGTGTCCCGCTTTAGAAGTATTTGGAAGAATTATTTTTCGTAGTAATCAATCATGCAAGATGTAAATACTGCTGAAGAGACCTAAGAAATGTGTCACGCTTTGGGATTGGCTAAATTACACTCCCATTTAGAATTGCCGATAAAAATTAAATAGTCGACATAGTTATGTATTTTTTAAATATATTTTTAGAGTTTCAAAGAACTTGCTTGAAGTTTCAGAAGGGATTCGAACACATGGCAGCGCAGGAATGTTCACTACGTATTACCGGCTTACATTGTTGCTGAGTTGGAAATGTGCCTGTAATCGGAACTAATATAATACGTTACCAAGTGATAGCAATACAAGAACGAGCTATTTATGTTCTCATAACTAAAATTAATTCGTACCACAGACCACACAGTCTCATATAGTCCATACATCAAAATACTAAGTGTATTTTCCGACCAAAAGATTGTATGACACATTACATCTTGTTCGGTTTTAATTTATTTATTATTGTCCTTCAGAGGTTCATACCTCCGTACGGAATTGTGTGTTAATCCGTTGAGCTAATACATTTCGTTTCACACAAACTCCATCATTTTTCATTTCACTACCTGCACCGCGATGAAGCTTTTGTAAATATTTGTAATATTTTATCGTGAAGTGAATTTTTGCAATAAAAAATTAATTCTTTACGATGGCAGATACAATTTTAAACTAAATATAATAACAAAATGCATATTAACACAAAATACAAACAGTATACACAACACGCCACAGCAAATGTAATATAGCAGATTATTTAATCATTATCTCTCTAATTAGACACGTCTAATCCCAGAAAAGATTACTCGCATTGCAGTCCACAAAGCAAATGTTTTCATAGAATGTGATTTCAAAAGACTTTTCATCTTCAGTTCATAGTCACACACTTCATAGTCAGTGCAACAATGTTTTATATGTATAATAATTTGGATTTTATCATATTACAACTACGTATCTTATTTTCATAGATTCACACGAATATAACAAAGGGAAATTAAAAAAAAATAGGTTTTTTGACCACGCAAGCTGTAAAGTAGTCGAATCATCGGAACATTGAAAAATGAAAAATTAAACAAAATCCGCGATAAAATCCGTAAAAAATCATTTTATTTCAACTATGTATCTGCCTAACGTCAACCTTACAAGTGGAATTATGCAGTAATAAGACGTTTTCGGTCGAAAAATGAATGGTATGATTATACTGAAAAGGAATCAAGGGCGGATCCAGCTTTTACGCCAGGGGGGGTCACATTATAGTTCATGTCAGATTTTACGCACAGTTTTTATTTTATTTATCGAATTAAATGTGCTTATAAATTTTACCAACAAGATAATTAACAATTTTGTCAATCTGGGGCCAGCCCAGGGGGGGGGTCATGACCCCCATGACCTCCCCCCTGGATCCGCCCTTGAAAGGAATTCTAAAAATCCAAATATATAATACTCGTACCTAACTCACCAGCGTGAATGAAAACGTGAGTTTTATAAAACTTAATCAAGCTATAGAGGTACATTTTCATTTCTATTCTACCATTAAGCGCTGCGTCCATTTCCTATCTCAACGAGATACAACCGTAGCTGTGTGGAAAACTCGTTCAAAGCCAATTCCTCACCTACGAAATCGAACCCAAACCTAGCGTAACCAAACAACACCCACTACCGCTACACCTAAAGGCGACTTACATAAAGACATTTATAAAATGCAATGCTGGTGTGCATAAAAATGTCGCAACGTGACCGCCCATAGTGCTGACGATAAAATTCTAACGACTGAATTGTTGCTCCCACATAAATTTACATTGTAAATATTGTATTTATTATACCGGGTATCTCAAGACTGCTACCGAAAACGAAGCCGGGTGGTAGTTTTAGTGGCTACAAACACAATGCAATTAAAAATTTCGCCTGGAAACGCGACAATTTTTTTTTTATGATTTTTTAAATATCGTCATTTTTGGGTGGTAAATCCATAGTTTTTGCTAAAATAATAATTTAAACTCTTTTATACCTTAGAGTATTTATAAATAAAAGGGTATATACTATTATATTAGGAAAAAAAATATTTACCACCCAAATATGGCCATAGGAAAAAAATAACAAAAAAAAAATTGTCGCTTTTTTTTGCAACTTTTTCTGTTGCATTGTGTCTGAAGTCGCTTCAACTACCACCCGGCTTCGTTTTCGGTAGCAGTCTTGATATACCCTGTATTATCGTTGCAAATAAACAGTATTGTATGGGTTTTAAAGAAATTGAATGAAAGTATCTTTCCTCTAAACTCTAGAGTCTAGACGGTGACACCAAATCTTCCTTAATCATTGTATAATAAGCCCCAAGGTTTCAAATAAATATACATAATATGAAGGTTGTGTTTCAAAAAAATCAAGATGATTCGACAGCTACCGTGGCGCAATTGGTTAGACGCCGTCTGAGAAACAAGAGGCCGCAACTTCGATCCCAGCATCGTGTGCATTGATAGTCAATCACCACGCACGAAAACGGTAAACGAAAACATCGTGAAGCAACCTATATACCATAGTGATTTGTGAATGTCTATGCTACGTAAAGTCCTCAAACCCGCACTAGGCGAGCGTAGTGGACTATATGGCCTAACCACTCTCAATCGTACTCTCGAATGTAGAGGAGGCCCGTGCCTTGCAGTGGGACGTATACGGGCTGATACATACGAGTCCATAGGTACACATGCAAGCAGTAATTTTACGAGAAAACCATTATGTCTTTCACAACTGGGGGGTAACTCTATAAAAACGACACGAACTTCACTAATGTTAGGTACATTAATACTCCACAAATTGTTGAATTCCCCTATCGATCGTCGCAAAAAATGAGTATATTAGAGAATAGTATTGATTAGAAGTGGAAATCTTATATCTTACTGCGGACGTCGAACATTCGAGGTTCGTATGGTTTTTATAGAGTAACCGACCTGATCAACACCTATTTAAATATAATTGTGGATGTATATGACATACCTGGTTCGCTGCTATGAAGTCAGGGTCGTAGATGGCCGGTCGCGGCTTCATGGTGGCCATCTCCTTCCTCAGTTTCTGCTGCAGATCGTAATCGATGACTTTCGCGCGGACCATCGACTCGGCCAGGTTCAGCGGGCTGATGTCCCAGCCGTCGATTACTGGTGGAAAATACATAGCTTTATGTTAATGAACAGTAACATTAATGTCTATTTCTACAGCTAAACAGCAGTGTAAATGCACTGTTGTATTTCAGTTTGAGTGATATTGTAGCCAGAGTAACTACAGGGGGGTTACTCTATAAAACGATACGAACATCGAATGTTCGGATGTTCGAAGTCCGGAGTAAATTGATAAGATTTCCACTTCCAAAAATCAATACTATTCTCTACTATACTTATCATTTTCTCCGAACTTAGTATACATTGGCGACGATTCGAAGTCCGAACATTCGAAGTTCGTATGGTTTTTATAGACAAATCCGCCTGGACATATTGAGCCTTAACATTTTATGTCCCAGGATGGCGAGCGCAGTAGAATTCCTAGCATAGCTTAGTAATTCAAGGTGTTGTTTGGTTTTGCTACTGTTCATGAGCAGTCGTAACACTTACCATCAAGCAAACGGCATGATCGTTTCGTCATACATTTCAATTGAAAATAACTTATGATTAACGTAATTTCGTGTTCTTTTTCTGCGTAAGCTCGGCAAACGCACAAACGATGATGATAAACGATCGCGAACGCCATTGGAAATTTACGGTACTTAAATAATAGGTGCGTTATCGGTCTCTTAAGATGTTCTTCTATTATAAAATGCAATTGTTATAAAAAATTATGTACGATAAGTTGGTGAAAAAAAATACGTTCTTGACGAGAGTTTCTGAATAATTTCGCAATGTTAAAATTTTTATTTTTCAGGAACTAAACACAAAAAGATTATTTTTCTCAGCAAAATCCCTCTATAAGGGTCTTATTAGTCTGATAATATTTTTATTTTCATCTTATATTTAGTGGTTAAGGATATCTTAAGCTTCTAAATTGCCATTTAAAGCCTAAATAACAAAACTTGTGTTCAGTAATCCGTATAGTACTCACAAATTATCCATCAATCTATAATGTTTTCCATCAAAATCCCTAGATGACAACCTTTTCTAAAATTAGTAATAATTATTTTTCCTTTAAATTGTTTATTGGTGGCTATTAACTCATTTGAATAGTCCTGTTTTTAAGCCAAAAAGCGCGTGCAAGGTATAAACGCTCTTAAATACTCAAAACAAACTAGAAATGTATATACGAATTAAATTTTTCTAAACTAGAATCATTGAGTATCGGCAACATTATCTCAACTAAAAATACAGTTGAACGTACAACAAATCGATCTTACAACATAAATTATGCATATTAATCTTTGATCAAATATACACTAGATTATAAGTAACGGCCTAAAAACGGCAAGAGAAATAGGAACACAAATAAGCTTGCGGTCTTATTTGATTTTAGTATGGTCCAAAAACATAATAAATCTAAATTTTAAGAAATAATTTTAAGGTTTATTGTTATCTGAAGTTGATTATAATTTAAGACTTTTTGCTACATCTCGTAGTTCGAAATACAAATGTATAAGTATAAGCAACCTTGGCCACTTTTGGCGTGTGATTTTGTTCCAGTCCCTGTATCTAGTATAATCATTCTGGACCCTGTATCTAGTATAGTATATTTGGTCGAAGATTTCGATGATGAAAATGAAAGTTTCTGCAGTCATCGTTTGCACCAATTCCTTCGATTGTTTTCGAAACCAAATCAAAGACCTAGGTAAGAAAAAGATCAATAGCATACAAGAGTGTTTACGCACCTAAATCATCTGGGTCTACCATGGGCAGCAGGCTAGACATCGGGACATACACATCGTTGCCTTTTTCGTCCATACCTAGTCGCACAGTCGATGCTTGAGTGATGGAACCGTACCTATTGTACAATTACACTGTTGAAAGACCAAGATACTACTGGACATATTCAGACTTAACATGGTATGTCTCAGGAGGGCGAGCACAGTGGAGTACCAAGCATTGCTGTGTAATTAAAGGTGTTGTTTGGTTTTGCTACTGTCCATGGGCTGTCGTATCGCTTACCATCAGGCGAACGGCATGCTCGTCTTACCATTAATTGCAATAATAAAAAAGAGATAACTTTTTGTGCAAATTCCATACTATTTTGGTACTGGCATTGTAAACACCCAACAGTCACACACTAAGATCGAATATTGTCTCGTGGGTATCAGAAACTACCAGACTTATCAGTCTCACAAACACCCAGACCCGAAAGAAATATTTGTAAGCCGCACAAACATTTTTCTCGGTGCAAGGATCCAACCGGCGGCCTCTTGTTTCACAGGCGGCGTTTAACCAACTACGCCACGGAGGCTGTCAATTGAGTGAAGTACATGCAGTATTTTGCCGTGGTAATCGCAATCGAATAGGTTTCATAATTCTACGTAAATTAGAAGTGCATTTTCTTATTCAATATACATATATTCTGTTTTTCGGTTATAGTCTTCACTAGAATAGCATATTTGATTGCTGGAGGCACTCTACAAATTGGTTAATTACCTTTATTTGAAACCTTTGAATTGCTTTTCATCCTGCATAATAGCCCAATTACACAGAGAGTTATTCGCGGCGAGATTCGCTTACTATAATCGCAAAATATAATTACCATAGATTATGGTGTTTCGACAAATGTTTACATGAATATTGAATACACAATGCAATGTTTTTTTTTTTATAATTGTCTATTATTTATATAATCCTATTTACGAGGCGAGAACCTGTCCCCGTGTAAATGGGGCTTTAGGATACAAATATCAGAAACAAAATCAATAGGTAACACAAACCAACTGACACAAACCAATAAGAAACCCTGTTTTACTACCCATAAGAATCGAATTATCCTGTCAATGTGATCTCACCAATTTGAGTCGAGTTTGCCATTTTTTGTGTTCCATGATAACTGGTGCCTGTTGGCGAGCACCGCGGCAGTAAAGGTGGAACCATTGTTGCCTCCCCAGCCTACAAGCATCACACCAACTCTGCCCACTTTCCTCTGTGTCCTGATGCTCATGGACTTGCGGCATGGTTTAGCCTGATAAAAAAAAACAACAATAAATATTTAAAAGACTTTTATGGACCATTTTTTTAGAGTCTTCCCTGAGGATATAGTATAGACAAGTTTATAATACGATTAATAATATGTTTCTGCTTAGATTGATTTTAAATGTCATTTGTACTGCACTGTACCAACCCATATACGTCCCACTGCAGGGCCTGAGCTGTCCTGTGCTGAGCAGTGATGTTTATGGGTTGATACAGTACTAATATTTTTTCCTATTATCTATGAAAGAGTGTAAAATAAGAACCCATTTAACAATTGCCAATGAGGAAAACACAGGCGATAATATATTGTGGTGAACCTTTCTGTTTTAAATGTAACAGCATGTGCAAATAATTTAAAGGTATGTTTTCAACTTATGCCGCCACACGGCAGCGAGTCATTCTAAATATTCTATTTCCGTTTTTTACTGTCAAAATAACATCGTGTTGTCATCGGCAGGCGGCAAAACATCTATCACCTAGGATACAAATCTAAAGTATCCTAGTCACTCGATCCCTTATTGTAATTGAGGTTAGAAGCCATCATTACAATACTTTTAATTCAAATGACCTTGCACTTCCCATTCCAAACACTGTCCAGACGAAATGAAAAACGTAGCCAATTGAACGCTTATCACATTGAAAGTGAAAATAAATACCACAACTATGAAAGAAAATAGTGTTTAATTCACGTGTAAACGGATTTGCTTTCACTGCAAAATGCCCCCAGGCCGCCAGAGCCATCCTGTTCCACGAAATTCTGGAATGTACACAGATCGATACGCGACGGCGGCGCACTCAATGCATAAAAGAATGGAAAAAAGCATCACTTACCACTATATCATCTCCGTTTTTGGTAACCAATGTCTCTTCATACTCATAATTAGACAAAATGTAATCGTCCGTGTATTTTAAATTGGGACTTGATATTACTAACTTCGATGTTTTTTCCATCTTATATAAAATCGATTTGATACGATGATTGATAGGGTTCAAATTTGTATACTTTAGTCTATATTTGAATACAATAATTCAGAAGGTAGTTGAAGAACTGCAATCGTGGCACCAGTGCACCTTTGTAATATTGCGAATAAAATGTTATATCTCAATACACCGCACCGCATGAAATACCGACGGAATTACACTATTACACTGAATTCTGAATTCTGAAATGCCTTTTGACATTCAAATGTCAGCGATCATCATGACAAATGACAGTTGACAATACTACACAAATCAATGATTAAAGATTATAAAGGATTACGCTATATATATCAAATTATAGTTATGTTAGGAATATCGACGCGGAATGTACGTTTATCTATCTGTCTCCTTTACAAAAAGCTGACTTTTCCTTAATGAAAGAGACAAATAATAATTCCTTTGTTTCGAATATGGCAATATTTTGTTCACTAACCACACTGAGACCGCCCCTAGACCAAAATGACGCCATTTTATTTAGCTCATCCGAAACCACAGACTAGTAAAACAAAAAATCTGCAAAATCAAAGAATTTCGAATTATTCATTGTTTAATCTCGTTTGTTAAGTTAGCTAATTAGTTTAATTGTTAAGTTTTTAAAGTGCCTCAGTGTTGTGTTAGAGGATTCAAGTCGAGTTCAAGCAAAAAGGACTCAACACAACTTTTCATAGGTTAGTAACTGTTTTTACGAAATAAAAACAAATATGTGTCTAAATTTACATTTTGGGTTTGTTTTTATCATTTATAATTGTATTTGGTTCTTGTTGATTAAGTTTTAGACTCTTCTAGGCGTTATATAAACAAGTAGTGTGAATAACAATCTTATTGTTTGTTTACACTCAGGTTTAGGGATGAGTGGATTCGATACGAAATTATCATATCGATATTATGATTTTTAAATAATAGTATTTATTTAAATATATGTTCAGACTGACAAACAAAGTGAAATTTAATATTTTTGAGATTACCTATAAACATACAAACCAGGACGAAATGGATGCAAAAAATCGGTAGATTTGTTAATTACATTTTGATAAATAAAACAGCTTCCCAACAATATTTCCGGTAAGTGAAATTGTAATAATTAGGATATTTTATCTAATAATCCTATTAATAATAGAGCTGTCAATCAATAATAAAGATGACATGCAACATAACTTGGACAATTAGTAGTCTATTGTCTAATGTTCTGGAGAACCTGTTTTACTGGTGGTAGGTCTCTCATATGTGAGAGGCCATCTGGGTGGGTACCACCGCAGCGTCTATTTCTCCCGTCAAACAGCAGTGTAAATGCACTGTTGTGTTTCGGATTTAAGGGCATTGTAGCCAGAGTAACTACTGGACATATTGAGACTTAACATCTTATGTCTCAGGATGGTGAGCGCAGTGGAATGCCAAGCATTGCTTTGTAATTCAAGGTATTGTTTGGTTTTGCTACTGTTTATGAGCGGTCGTATCACTTACCATCAGGTGAACGGCATGCTCGTCTCGCTATTCGTCGCAATAAAAAAAAAAAGAACCTTTTAATGAACAGAAATAGTTTTATATATTATTATTAATTATTATAACTGTTTATCTTAACCAACACTTTCATATTCATTGATTGAATTCTAAGTGAGACTTAATGATTTTCCTCAGTCAAATAATAGCAATAAAAATCTACCTATGTTATTTCATTTTATTTAGTATGTATTATATGTCCTGATAGGTACTTTTGATTTTAGCAAAGAATGGTGCAACGTAATAATGAACGAAATGTATTAGATGCAACTGGATGTTTGTCTCAACAGGTATAACCTTCTTGTAACGGTTGTAACATGTATATTAGTATTAGTTGGTCATCTATTTATATTATGGTAGAGGCTAAAATAGTAATGATAATTGTAAAGTATAAGTATATTTAAGGAATATAAAACAAATAAATACAACCAACCGTTACATACAAAGCCTGACCCCACACTAAGATCAAAATGTTTAATACATCACATCACTATTGTTTATAGTAGCAGTTGCATTTTTTATTAGTTCTGTTACAAATACATTTATCATATTAATATTTATTACATAAACTCACGCCTTTTTCCAAGAAGGGGTAGGCAGAGGTGCAACCAGGACACCCACATTTCGCCTTGTATGTTCCGTCCTACGATGTTGTAGGTGGCGAGCCTATCGCCATATCGGGCACAAATTCCTGACTGTGCTGATAATGAATAGAAAAAGCCGATATCACTTTGCGCGACCCGGGATTCGAACTCAAGACCTCAGCTTTGTAACCGTACCATAGTACAACTACGCCACCGAGGCAGTCAATATTTATACATAAATTAAAATCTATAGTACACATTATTCACCGCTTGTATGTTTATGTATGTATGTACCTTATGTATTTTTTGTTTGATTGATTGATTTGAAAAATATTTTTTTTCTAGTGCTGATTTCCTGCCTTTGTTCGAGATCTCCGCTACAATTCCTTTATTCAAAATCAAAATTAAAATATTCTTTATTCAAATAGTCTTTCAAAAGATCTATTGGATTATTCATTTCTGCTACCACCGCTTCGGAACGTGTTGTAGCTGTGAAGAAGAAACGGCGCAAGAAACTTCATCAGCAACACGAACTGTCTTTTTTCTTCTTTTATATCGCCATTTAAAATTACAATGGTTCATATCACAGAACACAATAATATCAGTTTATTTAGTTAATTATTTAAGTTCTATTTTTACATTTTAATTGTTAGTTTTGTGTAGATATTTCTATTTATATATTTAAGTTGTTAATTTAGTGTTCATAATTTCATTGTTGCTAAATGTCTGTTTTTTTTTAGATTTTAGTTATATTTTGGCAAAAAAATATTGATATGGTGAAAATTGGTGCTTAAGGAGAAAAGTGTGGCAATACTACTCGAAGTCGCAAGCAAATTCTAGATATTAATAAAGTTGTATTTTATCTTACGTGTGTATTATTTGAAAAATCCAATCCAATCATCAGGTAAAACTTACCCATGTAATAAATCATAGCATGAAAAAAATATCAAAACATTGACATTTTTATCGGATTTAATTTTTTATGACTACTGTCAAATCCTAAAATCCCCTGTTTATACTTAATTGACATATAAAGCGAAAATTAAAAATGTTATATTAATTTTATTCGTATGCCACTGTTGATGATCGATATCGATAGAAAATTCGGTACTAGCGTATCACTATTTCTAGGGGCGGAGCCGCCGCCATTTTAGTACATCAAAGTGGTACACGTCACGTGACCTTATGCTTAATCCTCTTTAATCTATAATCATTGACACAAATAGACTAGAAACCGGAACACATAAACAAAACCGGAAAAATGGAATCTTGTATTGACACTCTCGCAGTTATAAATTATATTACAGAGTATAGACTGACTGAACTGACAATGGCGTCAGTCAATATCGTTATAATTTTGCTTTTTATTAAAACATTCTCCCACTTCTACCCACTTCCTTGCCAGACAAGGATCGCTACATATTTTATTAAATAAAACAATTAAAATATTCTAAGTAAGTTTGGATTTAAAATAATAACACAAATATCACAATAGAACAATATCTGTTTGAAAACGAGCATTTAGTTGGATTAATTTCAATTTTTCTAAGGATATTAAATTGTACCATTCTCCTGCCATTATATTATCAAGTAAAAATATTGTATAACAATAAAATATTTTTTTTAGATTATGTATTAGATTTTGTACCATAATCCACTTAAAACATCGGAAATAGAAGCGTATTACAGCTGGGTCAAAGTATTCAAACAGATTTTAAAATTAAATAAATTCAATTGTTTATTTACAACGTCACGTTTATAATTAATAACCTAGGTCTCTAAAGTACTCTGTGGGGTTCACCTTGCATCATTCATCGCATCAATATTGCATATAAAAAAAAATATATGTTCCTAATTCTATTTGATTATATTTTAAAATATTAAGTATTTTTTTAATACTGCTTTGAAAGTCAGTTATTTTGCTAAAATATTTTTTTCAAATTTAAATTGCTTGATTTGCTTCAGATTCGAGTGCGAAATTACCCTACCGAGTTCAATAAGTTTGTAGTTTGTATGGAATGTTGTAGGAATGCATCTTCAGCGGTGGTTAGCAAACATGTTTTAAAACATCTCACATATTTCATTAGGTACGTTGCATTGGTACCGACATTATATTCATCTAAATTTTAAATAGGTACTTCCTTCGTCTGAGTTTTACCTATCATGTTGTGTCATAAAAAAAACATAGCTTTTATGTATCTACTCAAACATTCAAACTTCCAGAAACCCGCGCATTGCCGCGCATCTTTCTTTCCCGTTTCAACGAACCATGGCAGAATGATGAATGTATTTGTATTGCTCATACCAAAGTATAGATAAAAAGATGGAATCTAATAAAAACAAAAAAACATCAGCCTATTCTCTCGAGTCCTAACTGCGTCTGTATGCGTGAGCAGTAAAAAGAGTTTGAAATGAACAGTGAAGTACTTTTATTACACAACACACACACACACGATTCACTACAACAGCAAATATGTGTATAGGTAGGTACTAAACTAATTTATTTAAAGGAAGAGGCACCGCTTGGGTTGAAAACTTTAATAAAAAATATATTCACCGGCACAAACATGCAATAAACAATGCAAAAATACCTGGAAAGTCAAACGAGTCCTGTTTCTGAAAAAAAATAAAAAAAATAACATTATAGGTAGGAAGAGTGTAGGTGGTTATATATTTCCGCGGTACATTCATTTCACAGTTTAAATTTTCCTAGGCAGCTATTGATCATGGCATATTGAAAGTTGTTTTAAATTATTCATTGTGCTTAGGTGTATGTGCGCCGGTCTATTATACAATTTATAAAGTTGTATATTAATTACGGTATAATAAAGCATGCGGGGGGCGAGGGGGCGCGCCGCGCTCTCATATTCCGTATATTGATTGTGTGCGAGGGGGCCGGGGCAAGGAGGGGGCCACGGCGTGCCCCACTCTGTTTTTTACGACACGGCTTTCTGTGTAACATAATTATTGTATTAATTTTGTGAAATGTTTCGGTGTTATTTGTGAAAAATCTGGAAGTGGGTAAAGCGAATACGAGGTAAGAATTTTTGACCGGCGTGTGTTTCGTCAAAAATTTCGTTTTGCCGAATATAATATAAATAAAATTTTATAGTTCTAAATTCCGTCGGCGGCGCGTACCTACGGTATATTACACTGTCATACCGCGTACGTATAGTGTTTTTTACGGGCATCGTTCTAAAAATAAGTTGTAATAATTATAATTTTATGTAGCGGTCGCAGCAGAGTCGGTTTTCTGTGGATTATCTATGAGACGCGAAGTGGTGTGATTTGTGTTGTACAAGTGCGTGTGCTGGTGCAGATGCAGGGGCTGGTGAGCGACAAAACGTTCCACCTCAAGTGGAACAACCACCTGCAGAACCTGAGCCAGCTGTTCACCACCATCTACTCGTCGTCGGCGCTGGCGGACGTCACGCTCTCCTGCCGCGATGGAACTCTCAAGGCGCACAAGCTCGTGCTCTCCGCCTGCAGCCCTTACTTCGAGCAAATATTCAAGTACGTTAACGTGTTGCACATAACGCACAATACATTTCTGAACTACTCATCACTAACCACCATACTATGCACATCTCCATTTTAACTTTTAAATATTATATATTATTTACACTTGTTACAAGTGCTGCACCATTTAGTCATTATGACATCATTATTTTTTCTAGTGAAGTTATTTATAATGTCAGCAGTGTAATAGAGCCAATATTTTCACAATCCATTCTGGCTTGGAATAAACATTTTTTTATTTAAACATAACACAAAATTGTTTCTGAATTGTTACATAAAAGTCATACAAGACAAATATAATAATATTTTATCTTGTGATAACAGAAAAATTATGTCCGCTTTAATAAACAATGAGATAATTCATTATTAAAATTTCAACTATGTGATAAATTGTTAATTTCATGTATTTTTCCATCAGGGACAACCCATGTCAACACCCCATCGTGATTCTGAAGGGGATACCCTTCTCCGAAATCAACCTCCTTGTGGAGTTCATGTACAAGGGCTCCGTGGATGTCCAAGAGCTGGACTTGCAGTCCCTCATGCACACAGCCTCAGAGCTGGAAATACGGGGGTTGGCATATGAAGCGAGGGATAATGCTGCACAGTTATTAAATGTGAACTTGGAGTATCCATCATATCCCCAGACCTCGGTGCAGGCACAGCAGTCATCATTCACACAGGCGCGGACCACAGATGTAGAGAGATTGAAGCAGGTAAGACTACCATCACTTGTTTGTTGTACCTAGATACCCACATCATATCAAGTTATTGACACACATCAAAATTAATTATATGTTGTGAATGTAACATGATAAGACTATTTGCATTCCATTACAGAGGAAACAAATTAATTACACTTTCAATGGGATTTAATTTAAAATGACGTGAATAAAATTTAAATTACTTTTTATGTTGAAAAGTACATGTGTAATGGGGTTTGTAAAAAAAACTTTTATGAAGCATTATGTACATTTGTAATTCATTTGGACAATTTAAGATGTTTTAAGTGTAATGTTTGGACTGTGTGAGCTACTTATTAACTGTATTTATTCAATAATATAATATAAATGTTATTCTTGTCATTAAACAAGGATACATGAATATTATCAGTGCATATGTTCTAGGAAAAGATAATATGTGAAGGGCTTGTCAGTAAATCATGTAATAAAATATTATATTAAACCATAAATTGGTAGATAAATGTATAAATAGCATGTATATGCTTTAGAATGATTTTAATATTTTTAAGTTGGGTAATACAGACTTTCTTCCATTCCATCTTCTTGGACCAAGTACCTCCTCTAACTTGTATCATGATATTATTGTGCATATCATCATCATCTCAGCAACAGGAAGTCCACTGCAGAATATAGGCTTCCCCCAACTTGATTAATGACTTGATTTAACATACAAAAATTATAGTTTTATAATCAAGTTTATTCATATAATTCAAATCCATACTGATTGTTAATGTTGCATAAATTTATCTAATGGTGTTAATAGACTATCATTGCCATGAACTTGGATTGACAAAGCTCTTAAGAGATCTAAGCAGGCAGGCTGTACATCTAAGCTCTCTTTCAATACCAATACTTAGTTTGTTAACTATTCATATTTTCATGACATGTTACACTTCCCCCCAATACATAGTCATGTCCCCTTAGTATGTGACCATACACAGTCTCAAAATGTATGATGATAATATTATTTAATGATGGTAATATATTTAAAATCTTTCCATTTTGTTTAACAACTCAGTTGAATATACATTAAAGTAACTACTCTTATACATTTGAAATTAAAATTACACTTGAAGAAAATGTAACTGGAAGCATAAATACACTTATTAACAGTAATTCATATATTTATATTGTAATTCACATCAATTTAATGACATTTGCCTTGATATGTGTTAATTTAATTGTAGGTTCTCAACTTATTGCTGGGACTAAGCACAGATATTAGTGTACAAATTATATATTAATGTAAAATTTACCAACAAAATTATGTTTATAGCTCTATTCACATACAATACTTATGAGTATTATTCTGCATGTAGCATGGTATATATTTTTACAGTTTTTTCATACAATCCTAAACTAAATAGCAGATTAACACAAGACGTCTTAGATAAAAGGCTTAGCTCTAATCAACTTCTTAAACCAGTTTGATGACTTAAAGTAAATATAAAAATATTTTTCAATCTTTACAAGTTCAGTTTTGGGTTTGAATTCAAAATATTAATAATGCTACCTAACTAAATAGACTAGGATCTTGTTAATACAATTCTTCTCAAATTTTTAATGAATGGCAAATTTTGGATAAAATTTTGAAAATAATAAATAATGTTGGGGATCTAGCATGCCTAATAGATATTTTTTTATCCTATGGTGTAGAATGTAGATAAACAGAAGATTATCATGTTTTATACTATAATATTATGTGTGAATTATAAAGTAGCTGTTAGAATGACGATTAGCACTAATTTACAAGCCAAATGGCCCTGAACTTGAAATATTTTTTGCCACTATTCCATAAAGTCTCATTCATATTATCATATAGAAATAGATTCAAACATGCTATTTACATAAACATAATTATATTATATGCTTATGTTTAGTCACATACATAACTTGTTTTGCTTTTGGATTATGCAATGCTTCTGTGGTGTTTACATTACTATCAAGTTCATAATCAGTTTGGGGTCAGCTAATTTCAAAATGGCGGTACTTTTCATTCATAAGAAAAAAAAAATATATCTGCAAAGTTAATTTACATGCTTATTCCTGATACTTTATATGGTTTAGTATAATATTTTAGTCCGTTTCTTTATTTTAAATGCCATGACATTACATGCCTATTTGTAATGAGTAATGACATAGATTTACCAAGATTGTCAAGGTTAATTGCTTATTAGGCTCCTCCCACATTTTATTTTCCATTTCGGTATTTTCCATACCTTTTCTCCATTTATATTATAAATTCTTACCTGTTTACCTATTTTCAATTACAAATATTATAATATCTGCATGTTCTGAGGTCAAAACCGAGACTTAATTCTTGGCAGTGCCATTAGGGTTTAATTTATGAAATATTTGTTCAGCCGTGGTGTATAAGATAATTGGAGTTAAGCATCAATTTTGTCACAACTCTCGCCTCTTATAAGCAAGACGCATCATCAATTACACCGAGTTTTAAATACATTAGTCATTTTTATATTAGTACAATAGTCACTATGACTGAATAATTTATATTACTTTTAATTTTTATTTTATGGTGTGGCGAATAACTGGGAGGAATTCCTAGAAATAATGTTGTGGGATTGTTTATTGCTCAAATTAATACGTCAGTGTTACTTATCGGAATATTACCGTATCTTTATTTATAAATATTACGATATTTTAAAGGTACTTCATATTAATAGCAATTGTCCGCAAAATATTTTTGACGAAAAACAATCTTGAAAATTCTTGCGCATTATTTTGTAATACACACACAATGTTATGTCTTTATCTCATTATAGAAAATACTGTTATCTAATATATTTCATTCATCGCGTTTTGATAAGCGCGTCACATCGGAGAGGTCATTACAAATATTATGTCAATTTCACGCCGACGCTAATTTCACAGACAACAGTATCGCCGATCCTATTGTTACAGTTACATTAACAGAAATTAAAACGTTTAATCATTCAATTTATCATCAAGTAAACGATGACGTAATTCTCATTTTGCGTACTGACTCACTTGTGTTTGACATTAAAACGTCTTTTTTTGTTTGTATATTGTGATCGTAGGGAGTTTCCTTTTGCATATAATTAAATACGTCTAGGGTAAATGCACTTATTGGGTCATGTTTGTTTTTTCTTTTTTTTTACGGTCATCTCAGGCCTGTTTTTCCACTTTAACATATAGTCAGGTTCTTCACACCTGTCAGTCATATTCCACTCGTCACTCGGTGTTCACGTCCAATCATACATACTTAGAACACTGAATTTTTCTTTTAATATGTTATGCCAGCGTACAATATTCAGCCGATGAATCATTCCCTTTAGTAGCAAGAATTTAATGTCGACATCCTGTTTTTTTACAGTTACATTTCATTATGTTTATTTAATAAGGCACAAATAATTATTTTGTTGTGTTAAATTAATACGTATTATTAGGAAACGACATTTTTTGTTTCCGCGACGCGAGGTGTCGTGAACTTTGGTTGTATCAAATTACGTTGGAATATAATATGTTTTGTGCGCTAATAAAAATTGTATTACGATTTTTGGTCGTTCTTGCGTAAAAAAATATTGAATGTGTATTGGGTTGAAAAAATCTTGTATTTAGAGGTTTACTGATTAATTAACGTTTCTTAGTGGGAGTTTTGTTGTGAAGTATACCGATAAATATATACCTAAATATTATAAATCAATAGACTTATTTAATATTTATTAAATGATTAATGTGTATCGATTTTTTTAGTTCATTCAATATTAATAACGTTGTAATAACTTCGCATTATATTAGTAATACAGGTTGGAAATATAAAAAAATATAAAAGTATTAAAACTAATAAAAACTATTTTGCCTTCGTCGACAGCTGGTAGAAAACATAAATCTATTGTATTAATAAAAAAAATGAATGCAATCAAAAACCGTTCTGATTGGTCTTCGCGCGAACTCTTGCCCTACCTATACGTACCAAACTCGAATGTACAGACTGTGTATTTAATTTGTATTTAATACCGTTTTATATCTTTACTATTTTCGTCACGCTTTACATTTAAAACTGGCATTCCGTTTTATATGGTGTCTTACGAGGAAAAAAATTGGGGCGAGAGCTACATTAGTACTTAAATTACTTTGATTTTTTATTTGTGTGGTCGATGGAAATTTCGTCGGCAACTTTTAGAGGCCTGTACCTAAATTATGAAATCCCGATTATTTTTTATATTAGTCCTTAGATTAATATCATTTAAAAACCATTTGGTGCCTTCTTGAGACGTGTGAGGACCTCGTCGTATATGTTTTGTATTTGCTTATGAAAATTCATTAGTAATTTACTTAGATACGGCTACTAATCAGTCTTTATCAGATACAGTCTTAATACTAAGCTACTAAATGTTCAAAGACAGCCTTAAGTTTCAAGTCAGATTTCAATTTCTGAATCTTACCTTACAGGATTCTAGTCTTGAAGACTTATTCGATCAGTCTTTAATGAGCTGTGTATAGGTAATCTCAGTTATAAATTTACTATTTACTTTAAATATATTACGGGTGCGGTACAATACCGCGTTTGATCGCAGCCCTAATGGCGTCGCCGTGACCTCCCAAGACGGTCGGCCGACGACAAAAGGTTTTTTGTTATTTAAATATATATTTTTAATATTTCCTTATGTGACGTCATTCTGCCAGCTATAAATACATATAGAATAAGAATGAATGTAAGGTTGGGACAATAGGTTTAATAAATTAAAGAGCAATGTTTGGACAATAGGTGTTTGTAGGACAATAAGTAGACGTTAAAGGCAGAGCTGCTGTTCAGCACTCTATACTTTGAGAAATATGCTTTCTCACTCTTTAAATAAAACCTGGGCGAAATAGCGCAGATTGAGTAAGAATGTCGATCCCGGCACTGGGCGGTATATGATATTAACGTTTTATTTATGATAGTGGTGTAAATTCAGTCGTAGGGCGGCAGTTGTGAAAATAGCATGTCCTGATTGAATGTGTAATTTTAAAGAAACACCACGGCTCAACACTTTTACCTATCATTATTTATGAAAGTCGAAAATTATCACGAAATCATGCGACTTTTTTTATTGCAATGAATAAGCATGCCGTTCGCCTGATAATAAGCGATACGACTGCTCAGGAACAGTAGCTAAACCATACAACACCTTGAATTACAAACCAATGCTTGGCATTCCACTGCGCTCGCCATCCTGAGACATAAGATATAAAGTGTTAATTTATCCAGTAGTTACAGTTAGTTTTTTTTTCTAATGTTCAATACCACCTGTCAATCCCAACTACCTGTGGGTTGAGATCAGGCAAAGAAGGGTCCGTTCACACGTGGCGAAGTGGGCACGAGCCAAGACGTTAATTATCCGGCTGGCTGCACACGCCAGCAAATCCACACCGTCAACAGACCCCAACAAAGCACGTGTAAAAACATGGATCACACGCAATTTTATAAAATTAAATTAACATTTTAATGTAATAACGTGAAATGTTATTCGTGTATTATATTGTAGCGGTGCCATTGTTGCGGCCGCTTACAATTTGCATTCACAAGTGCTTAGTGCACTGGACTATACTATAATGTATGTAATTATATTACATACATTATATGTTTAGAAAGTTAAGGATTACTTTGTTGTGTACCGGCCGTCGTTTTACTATTTTTTGTCGTAATTTTTAATTGTAATAAGACTAGTTGCTAATAATCGATATCTACCGACTAATCGATATACAGGTGGTGGAAAAAAGGCAGTAAACAACAGTACTATTTAATTAAAATAGTTCTATTAATTTCATTTTATCACTGTCATCTGGAGTAGCAGAAAATCCACTGCTGAACATAGAAAACCCTCGAGGATTTTATGTTGGTAACATTATTTGAAAACGGTCTAAAACAAAATAATGTATTTATTTATTTTATTTTTAACTGCAAACAAAAAATTTATAAGGATTTAAGAAAAGGAAAAGATGACAGGGCTGTCTAGAATATCTTGGATCTTAAAGATATAAGACAAACGAATTAAAAATAAAAATAATATTACTTAACGGCACCTATATAGATTTCAGTAAAAAAAAATAGTGACTGTATTACTCCTAAATGTATCGTTGGTGGATGGCGGCTTCTTTCTTCTTTTCTTTCTTTTGATCTATGGCTTGAACTTGAGTCTTGCCTCTTGAATTGATGCCTCACCACCCATGAATCTTCATCTTGTGCCGAGGTTGCTAATCATTTTTCTACCACTTCTAATGCGGAATAAAGTTACTTATGACGCACCAATAAAATTACGTATACTTATTTAACTTTCCTTGTAAAATATTTACTCATTTAAAAACATGTAAAGTCGCGACGCACTTAGGTAACCATCTACTCAACTATTGTGTTAATATTATGCCGGCCTTTGTAATGTGTCAATATGGATCGTGATATGAAATTTACTTAAAGGGAAGCAATATCATTAGAAAGTTCGCTGTGAGAGCGAATATAAATTAGCCTACTAAAAAGGTTTCTATTTTTATTTGGATACGTAAAATATTTCACAGTTAAATTGTATTTTCTTTATTATTATTGTTTTGAAATGTAGAAAAATAATTATTCTTTTGCTACCTGGCGTTATAAGAAAAATAATTATTAACACGCTTTTATTAGCTTCGCCTGAATGTACGAGTATTTATGACGGAATCTTGGTAGTCGATTTTCGAGTATGTACAAAACGTGGGATTTATTTAAAATTTTGTATCATCATGATGTGATGATGATGGTGATACATTCATTTTATTGTTACAAAGCGTAGGGTACCTACAACAATTACTTATCCTCAAGTACCCTAGCTTTTTAACCACAAAATGAGAGTTTTTATTCCATTTTCTAATTTCAAACTCTTAAAGAAGTAAAAATATTCAATTATTTTTAATAAAGCACTTTACTAAAGCATCTTTTTAAATTTCTTATCCATTTTTTTTGTATAGTATGACGACGCGAAGTACGTAGTTTGAGTTAGTGCCCCTACCAGAGGGAGTAAAATTATGAAACATTCACTTGTTCAACATTGCCTACACAAAAGTTTTAATATTATTTAATCATCAATACGTCCGTCGTCCATAGCTGACGATATACCGATTCTAATAATTTCCATTGCCTATTGGAACCAGCGACTTAACGCGATCTTTATCAGTCATTTGTAAACTAAATACTCCTTTAAAATATAAGAAATAACGGAAACCCACGCCATTTGTGCAGCGCACTCGGTAATTATTTGAAATTTTAACCTACTTCTGTATTGGTTTTAACTTGTAAGTATTCGTTTGAGCGCTCCGTCGCGTCGTACGAGAATTTATTTTAGAATAAGTAGATTATGAGTGTACATTTCGATATAATGTGATGACTCGACGAAAACGTTCAGGTTTTCTTTTTCTATTATGTCTGCCGTTGGAACGATCGACAAATCTAATCAAGATACACGCTATTTGAGTTTGGAGATTCTAAGTATTTAAAGATTTAACTAATGGACATGTTTATCCGGTTTTTTTTACAATATTTCATGAAGTTTGTTGCGATTTCCAAGGATTTTTTAGTAAAAAATGGAGCACTATTTCAGGTGGATTCCTTAAAGACGTCTGCTCTCAAAAGAAAACATTTCTCTTTGTTAACAACAAAAGAAGGTACCTAATGTACGATGTTTTATATATGTGCTATATTTTTCGAAATTTTATATTCCGTTCGAAAAACAGCTTAATATCAGGGACCAATAGACAAAAGTATTTTTTAATTTGTATATTAGCTTGAACTATCTCTAACTCATTATTTTGTCAACTGCATCCTGTCAGGGTCACATCATTCTAAGAGTTACCGATTTCAAACTAACATTTCCGAATTAAAAATATGATTTCCTGATCTAAACAAAGTATCACACCAAATTGGAAGACAAATTCAATGGTATGAAACCAGTACATAAGTACATACAACATAGAAAAGGTGAAAACAGCGTCGTCAATAAAACTAACGGACAAATCATACACCGTCGCATGACTTAACAATTTTTAATGTATTTTAAATATGAAACATCGCACCGGCTTGCACTATCACGTAAATATTATTACTAAAATAAAAGATAAATATTGTTTTCGAGATAACTTTGGCACTAAATGTAAAAATATAATAATTACCTGATAAAAAAATATATTTTATATTCAACGATAATGTTTCGAATGATCTGGAAAAAATTGCTGGAAAACGTTGTATATACGCTATTGTTTTATTCTGGGTTTAGACTATGTATAATCTAAATAACCTGGTTATTTCCGGTTCTGAATATGCCGGCAAAATTGTATCGACTGCCGAGAAATTGTATTTATCTTCGTTGGATATTCTTTACTGAACTGCCATTTTGTGCATTGTAGTCGATATTTGACCGACTTAAAAAAAGGAGGAGGTTCTCAATTAATGTGTTTTTACACGCTTTATATTAGCTTCACTTGTATGTTTGTTTGTATCCGACTCCTTTGGACGCGATTTTAACCTACTTAAAACGGTCAGTTTTTATTCAAACTTTGTAGATTTATCAAGGGCTGATGACAATTTAAAAAGTATATAACGTTACCATATCAAGAACCATCAGTATTATTATTTTTTGAAAAAAAAAAAAAAATATCATTTTGTCATTAAGCACAGCTATATTCCTTTAATAAGACAGCCGTAGATAGATATTTTTAGTAAAACAATAGTAATTTTGTTAAATACCCAATTAAAAAAGTTACAATAATTGATAACGAGTTTAAGATTAGAAAATGAAGTGAAATTCATTCATTTTATTTTTACAAAGCGTGGGGTGCTTACAACAATTACTTATCCTCAAGCACCCTAGCTTTTATCAATAAAATGAATGAATTTCACTAGATTTTGTAATCTTAAACTCATTATCAATTATTTTTACTCTTTTAGTTGTGATTTTTATAATTTTATAAATACGAATGGAATATTTTTTTCTTCATAACGCCTTGTATAAATTGTATCGGTTCCACGGTGTTTTATTAAAGGTAGTACGTAAAGATTTATTGTTTTATATTGTTTAACGATTGCGTTTTATTAATTACTATTAATTAACAGACTGGACGGTTATTGTTCGTATCGGGTACTAACTATTTATTCATTTATTACGCTTTAATTAATTTATTTTATCGAGTTACTTTCAAAGCGTGTTTGGGTAGGGCGGTTCAATGTATGGAATAGATTATAAAAAATATGTGAATCATTGTTAAAAACACACTTTACTTTGATCCGGTAGTGTCTATGAGAAGACCAGCAATTTTTCCCAAACTATTACTTACTATTATTAATCAGTTGTGATCCGGCCAACAGATACTTTTTGTTTCTCAAAGAATTGATATTAAAATAATGTATAGTTTTAGGTAGGTTAAATCATAAAAAAATAAGTTTTGCACCTTTTAACAGCTAATATTTATATATCTTTAATTTTATGCTGGTAAAAATAAAACAAAAATTAAAAGTGTAGTTGATTTTAAAATGTGAACTAGTCTCATTTTTATCTATATAAACTATTTAATACTGGTTTTACCAAATAATATTCTTAATGTCATCCTAGGTGATATGATAAACCTAATATAATTCAATAATATGATTTAATTATAACAATGCTTACGTAAATATGTTTATTGTTTAGAGCGAATTTTATAAAAAAATATATCGCGGAAATCAAATAAAATCCACGGTTTTATTGTGTTTTTCTCTGATGAAAACAATGACTCGTATTACTATCCTTTTTGCCAACCTAGGTAATCTAATGCTATTAAACATCAGCTGATGTTAGCGAATATGACCGCACCTTGCCATGAAGTTTTATACTTTTTATGTTACGGTGCTAGCTAATTCGTGTGTCTGGCACTTTCTCTTTCCCCACATTCCGGGAGAGGATATAAAAGGGTCCTTAAAAATAAGCTAAACATATGTTACGGAATTGCGGAACAATTTTTTTTTATTCATTAAACGATTGTTCGACAATCTTACAGTTTGAAGCCCTAGAACAGATAAAATTATCCATTCATCTTCCTCACGAAAAGACACTTAAAGCTTTATTTTACTACGTCATTCAAATATTTCCATTACTCCTTTTAATTCTGAAAATCAATTTAAAACAATACTCTACATTTAAACAATATTCCGCTAGGTCTTTTTAGTATGTCTTAATAGTACCCAATCATTTCTACTATACATTTTTTTAACAGCTCATTAAAGTTAAACAGAATCAATAAAAAGAAAGAAATGAATACATGATCATACATCATACATCTATGAAGAAAAAATGGCTCAAGATACTTCAATACTTTCCTTCTTTTTTATTGCGAGACTTTCCCGCCCTCACACCCACCACTGCAACTCCTGTCAGCCAGGATCAACAGTGGCACACAAAGAATATACACCATGCTGCGGAACTCGGCTAGTCTCTCAGGGACACTAGCTCGTCTTTAACCCGCATCGAAATTAATCAGAAAGATTATATACTGGTGGTATGTCTCTCATATGTGAGAGGTCATCTGGATAGGTACCACCGCAATATCTATTCCTCCCGTGAACAACACTGCGTAAAGGACATTGTAGCCAAAGTAACTACTGGACATATTAAGACTTAAATGTTATGTCTCAGGATGGCGATCGCAATGAAATGTTGCTACTGTTTATGAGCGGTCGTATCACTTACCATCAGGTGAAGGGATTGCTCGTCTCGCCATTCAATGCAATAAAAAAAAAGAAAAGAGGGGTTGGATGTTTTTTATTATTACATTTGTCCACAGATCCATATGTACCAGCAGTCGATGATGCGAGCGGAGGAGATCCGACGGCGACGGCGCGAGGACCCGGCGAACACTCACACCGCGGTGAACAACATCCTAGCAGCGGCCGCCAGGGAGATGGAGGAGGCTAGGAACAACGCCTCGCGATCTGGCGACAAAGTCGTGGCTAGTATACAGACTGAACATGACCAGGGTGAGTTTAGAATTTAGATATTTTATGGCCATAGTCAGTCAATAAGTTATTTGCTGAACATTTAGTGTTAAAATAAATAATAATAGCAATCACAAATAGCAAGCGAAATGGATAATAAAATTTCACAAATTAAATAATTAGTAAAGTTTTGCGATTTGCGATTGTGATTCACAAAGTCGATCGGCTAATATTTTTATAAGATCTCGTATAATCTAGGAGGGCAAATTGTTTAGGGGGAATTAGTAATAGCAGAAATATAGAGTATGCTAAAGTTTCAGAAATAATAGGGTGGTGCTTACAGAAATAATAGCAAATCAAAATCTAAATATTATTTATTTAAATTGTCTTTCAAAAGATCTTTTGGATCGTTCATTTCTGCTACCACCGCTTCGGAACGTTTTGTAGCTGTGAAGAAGAAGCGGCGTAAGAAACTCCCTCAGCAACATGAACTGTCTTCTTTTTCCTTTTTTTTGTATCGCCGTTTACTAAAATTACTTAGTATTATCTGTCTACGATAATTACAATAATTTTTCATATCACAAGCCACTATAATGTCAGTTTAAAATGTCAATTATTACAATTTGAAACAAAAAAATGAGCAATTTAATCCCAAGCAGTTCCACATAATCTGAGATTCTATAATATGCCTTTTTACACAGCTTAACTTTTATTCCTTTTTTAAACTTATTACTTGGAAGTTCGCTTATACTGTTGGGAAGCTTGTTAAAGAAGCGTATACTTTGACCTATAAAATAATTATTTATCATGGAGACGAGTAACGTGTGAGGCAAGATTATGTTTGTTCCTAGTGTTCTTACTATGCATGTCGCAATTACGCTTAATTTTAGTTATATTTTTACGAACATACAATTAAATTTTCATAAATATATTGAGATGCAACAGTAAGAATATCTACTTTAAACTTTTCTCTTAGGGAAATTCATGGGCCAAGTTGATAAACGGCCCTAACAGCTTTTTTTTTGTAAAATAAAAATACTTTTAATATCCGCAGCATTTTCCCAGAGAAGAATTCCACGAGACATTATACTATAAAAATAGCTGAAATAGACATAGCAATACTCTATTACTACTGACCATACAGATAGCGCCCTAGAGCCTTTCCCGTCCAACTGTGCAACTTCTGCTAGCATCAATTGTGGCGCGCAAAGACATTAATATCAAGTATCAGAGCTTTACGAAGGAAATGTATATAGAATATTAATTTAAGTCCACATTTAATTATCTCACAGAAGGGCAAGAGCCCGCGTTCCCTCATCTCATATTCAAATTCTGGGAAATGTTATCGGCTTATACTTAATAGTCAGTTAGATATAGCCATTTACTATTTTGTACAACATTTTAATAGCTGTAGGCACAAACTGTGTAAAGTAAATATGTAGTATCATACATTAAATCCCCCTTGCCATAATTTAAGTCTCATACACTTGTTTCGTAAGGGTGAGCAGATGTGAGACCGACCGTCCTTGAAATAAAACCTTAATAATACACGAGGGATTCGATCAACTTATTTTTCATTCAGTATTTGAAGTGCAATCAACTACTTCTATTTTATGTATCTAAATAAGTTTACTTACGTTGATACAAATTTCTAACCCTAGTGAAAAGAAATAAAGAAAGAAATGTTTATTGTTAGTACATGTATGTGTAACAAACAAGTAAAAGAAAAACGTACAAAAAAAATCCAGTACTAGAAAATAGAAAATTTTAGGTTACTACAATAATAACTAATAAAAATATTCTCTCTTAATATTTGTGTAACAGGAATCCACAGGAAATAATACACATTTAAGTTATAATATCCGCAATGATTTGACTAAAATCTAAACATTGAACCCGTTGCAGCGGCAACGTTGGCTCGGAAATCAATAGTCTGTATACATTTATTATGTACGCGAGATTGGGGCAGTTTTGACGAGTATAGCCGCGGGTGAGAGGGGCAGTGATACGATACACACTCCTCTAAATATTCAGCTATATACATTACATTGATTTTGAGACTGAAGTTCATAGTTCTTTGTATATTTAGTCCATGTGGATTGGTTATCATTGACATTTTATGGACAGGGCGGAAAGCGCGTAAAGTGTTCGGACGTAAATGGTGCGCGCGCTCCAGTACATCTCTAGTGGAGCGTTACTGAAATGACTTGTCGCTCGCATCGATTTTGAAAATGCTTGCTTGTATCATGAAAGAAGGTTTAATAATAATGAAAAGAATATTTATGAACACCGTTTAGACGAAATCTATGCATTTTGGCACAATTTTCATGGTCATCTTTTTGAAACTCCTTATGTACTGAAGGGCCTATCTTTACTTTTTAAATCAATAGTTCATATATTATTTTTGTGTCTGATTTGGTTTCGAGTATAAATGAATCTTTTGAGAAATTTGGTTTTCGTCAAGTCCCAGTATCATTATCTTCAACGACTGTAAGAATTTCCATAGTGTTAGTGTTAGTTAGAAGTTACTTTCACATTTTTAAAAACATTTGTCTTGTTTAGTTAATTTTCTTGCAATTTTGTTTAAATTATGTTTACATATATTACGATGTATTCATCGCAAACTCGATAACGGAACTAGAAATCAATGAAAAATAATATGCAGGGAAACAAACAAGGATAAACTGTACCAGGAAAATAATAATATTTTATTATATTTTCATTCAGCAAAATATATAAAACAAAGGTTTCCTTAAAATAATAAAAACCCCACAATAACTAATTAACAATGTGACGACAGTAAATATTTTTATAGTCGGGCATAAAACTGTAGAAACGGAACTAACCTTTTATTTCATCTGGCACCACTATCACATCTTTCACATACCGGGTATATCAAGACTGCTACCGAAAACGAAGCCGGGTGGTAGTTTTAGTGACTACAAACACAATGCAACTAAAATTTTCGCAAAGAAAAGCGTCAATATTTTTTTGTAATTTTTTAAATTCCTGGGTGGTAAATCCCTAGATTTTGCTAAAATAATAATTTAAACTCTTTTATACCTTAGAGTCTTTATAAATAAAGGGGTATACACTATTATTTTAGGAAAAAATATATATATACCACACAAATATGACCAGATGAAAAAGAAAACAAAAAAAAATCGTCGCTTTTTTTGCAACATTTTCTGCTGCATTGTGTCTGAAGTCGCTTAAACTACCCGGCTTCATTTTCGGTAGCAGTCTTGATATACGAGGGTGGTCTGAAAAGTTTCCGACCTAACATAGATACAAGAATTTTTATCTTAGAATTTATATTTATTTTTCTACATAGTCTCCTTGTGACTCAATACACTTCTCCCAGGGATGCTCCCATCTCTTTAATCCGTCCAAATAGTACTCGGCGTTCTTCTCTGCAAAATAATCATTCACGAAGGTAATTACCTCCTCATTTGACAAAAAATCGTTGTCCTCCGAGCGCATTTTCAGTTGAGGGAACAGAAAGAAGTCGCTTGGGGCTAGATCGGGTGAATAAGGTGGATGGTCAAGCAGTTCAAACCGTAATTCGTGGATTTTCGCCATAGCAACTGTTGAGTTGTGAGACGGGGCGTTATCTTGGTGAAACAGGATTTTCTTTTTCTGCAAATGTGGTCGTTTATCAGCAATTTCTACCTTTAGCTTGTCAAGTAATGATGCGTAGTATGCTCCTGTAATGGTTTTCCCTTTTTGAAGATAATCGATTAGGATAACTCCATGACTATCCCAAAAAACAGTCGCCATCACTTTTCCAGCCGAAAAAACAGATTTTGCTTTTTTGGAGCCGGTTCCCCCTTTGCAGTCCACTGTTTTGACTGTATTTTTGTTTCAGGCGTGTAGTGGTGTATCCAAGTTTCATCTACAGTAATTAATCGGCGCCAAAATTCTGTTTTATTGCGCCTAAACTGCGCCAACAGAGCATTGGAAATGTTCATTCGAACATGTTTTTGGTCTAACGTTAGCAAACGCGGCACCCAACGCGCGGACAGCTTTTTCATGCCTAGATCTTGATTTAATATGTGACAAACACGTTCTTTGGACATTTTCCTTTTCTCTGCTATCTCTCTCACTTTTTTTTTTTATTGCATTGAATGGCGAGACGAGCAAGCCGTTCGCCTGATGGTAAGCGATACGACAGCTCATGAACAGTAGCAATATTCCACTGCGCTCGCCATCCTGAGACATAAGATGTTAAGTCTCAATATGTCCAGTAGTTGCTCTGGCTACAATGTCCTTCAATCCGAAACACAACAGTGCATTTAAGCAGTGTTGTTTCACGGGAGAAATAGACATTGCGGTGGTACCTCAAAGATGGCCTCTCACATATGAGAGACCTACCACCAGTAAAATTCTTTAATTCGGCGGTCGTCTAACACCATTTGGTGAACTTTAGCGATGTTATCGTCAGTAGTTACAGTTTTTGGACGTCCCGAACGTTCATCATCTCCCAAGCTCGTACGACCACGTTTAAATACAGCTCCCCAAAATTTAACAGTTGTAAATGATGGTGAAGAATCCCTGTACACAGAGTGTAACTCATTTTTGATTTGCGTGGGCGTATTCCCTTTTAAAAACAAATATTTTATGACAGCGCGGTACTCGATTTTTTCCATTTTCACGAAAATCCTCAGATCGACTCACTCAAACAACTGTTAAATAAAAACGGCGCGTCCAAAATAGCTGAAACTTTCATGTGTTGCTGTCAAAAGATGCTTAACTACATTCCCTGAATTTTATTGACGAGTGTTGCCGTCTTCACGTTGAGGTCGGAAACTTTTCAGACCGCCCTCGTATATGTGAATTTAGATTGTATGTCGCATTAAAGTTATCGTTTGTACAAAAGTATTTCCAGTAACAACGTTTATTATTAACTTATATAATTTAATTCTTTATTAATTTATATTAATTATTATCAAAATGATAATTCGAACTTTAAAGGGATGCCATAAATACGGCTCAGTGGCGCCTCCATTTATTTCTACATTTATTTGCCAAGCTGTATTTAAATACGTTGTGTAATAGGTGCGATTTATCATAGGTAAAGGAAGATGAAAAAGAAATCAACATGTAATAACAATATTGATTTTTCATGATTACAACAATAAATAGAGTTTAGATAACTTGTACGGTATTCCAAGTAAAAAATATGTATGAGGGTATAGGTACCAGAATATCATGGCATCAAATTGAAAACAAACATAATGTTTTTTATGTGGCAATACCATCGGTTAACAGCTGTTTCAAAGCTTGAGTTATGTCATTCGATGTGAATATTTTAAGATTTCTACCGGGTATATCAAGATTGCTACCGAAAACGAAGCCAGGTGGTAGTGATAGTGACTACAAACACAATACAAGTAAAAATTTCGCAAAGAAACACGACAATTTGTTTTTATAATTTTTTAAATATCATAATTTTTGGGTAGTAAATACATAGTTTTTGCTAAAATAATAATTTAAACTCATTTATACCTCAGAGTCTGTATAAATAAAAGGGTATACACTATTATTTTAGGGGAAAAAATGTATTACCACCCAAACACGACCATATGAAAAAAAATACAAAAAAAAATCGTCACTTTTTTTGCAAAATTTTCTGTTGCTTTGTTTCTAACGTCGCTTAAACTACCACCCAGCTGCGTTTTCGGTAGCAGTCTTGATATACCCTGTATACTTCCTTAGCGAAAATACAAATTAGTTCTACGATCACAAGTGCGATACATTGTTTACAGGGTTTATTACCAGATCCGTGAATAATTTGGACAAATTTAAACAAAATCGGCGATTTTAAAATCAACGTCGTTTTAACAAATAAGTCGGTGTGAATAGTTTTGATACTTAATTTTTTTTTTGATTAGTGTTAGATATGTTCATGTGTTTTATCGTATATACTTTGATATCATTTTTTGAAACTAAACAGTAATGCATTATTATTAAATGCCTATTTACAGAAGTTTCCAGAGATTTTTGGATAAGGATCCATCAAACAATGATATATTTTGCACTTCTTGTGAACAGTTGTAATCCTAGAAGAGTCTTTATTATAAATAATTATTATCCACATCTTCGTCTGATGATGTACTGCCAGGATCTTTAGAAATAAGCCCTGACTAATTCGTTCGTTAATATTAAAGAGACTTCAAATAAAATACTTAGATTTTTTGTTTCACTCTTACATATCATTCTAATAACATATAATTGCAATTAAGACATTTAACTAATAAAAATATTTTGCTAATATGAATTAATGCTAAGTTGTATAGAAAGTATCAAAATATTTCGATCCAATTACCCTGGTGTTGCTATGCACAATTTTCAATTACCCCAATTGCCATGAGATTCTGGTACACCTATAGTTACAAATTAGCTAAAATTTAAGAGAATTAAACATTGCATGTTAGCTGTTGGATTTTAATATCAAAGTGCGACAAATATAATGTCTATGATTTACGAGTTATGTATGTACCAATTATTTTTAATGTTCAAAATGACCTTAGTAATTGGACGTGGGCGTAAATAATACCGATATGGAACGGACTAGTTAGTGGACAAAAATGGATGTATGACAGTTTTGGCATATAATTTAACATAGTTTTTTTAAACACACCAAACGAGTAGAAAGCTTTTATACATTTTTTCAATTCATTCACAATGGAATTCGAGTGCCTCTGCTATTTACCAATCCATCAGCAATAGTTAAAGATTTGCAACGACCCTAATATGGGTGGAGGTCAAAATTAGAACAGTTATTGTACCATAAATCCACATAAGTTGGGTGTGATTATATCATCAGGTTTTAAGTAATGAATTAATTCGGTACTAGAAAACAAATGCCAATTTTCCGTATCTCTATATTCCTTTTCCTAGCTCGTCCATACTTAGATTTCGTACTATATCAAAGAAAATATGATTTCCCAATGCCTGGATCAATGATTGACGTTTAATGATATCTTGTCATGTTAATTCATAGTTTTATAGAAGTATTAATTTTAGTTCTTACACGCCAGTTAGGACGATCTTTCTTCCTTGATACCTGAAAGTCCTGTAATAAGTTGTTTTCCACCAGCCCTCGCCGCCGCCACATCGACGACAGCAGACGGCAAGCGTGAAGACGACGATCGTCCCAAGAAGCGGGTGTCCATCCTATCCCCAGAAGACGAGAAGATGCGCGTCAAGAAGAAACCGATGACTGTACGCTTCCAAGAAGACAATAAGACTGACGAGCGCACCAACAAGGTCACTTCGCCCGGTGAGTTTTCGAATGTATGAGCCAATTGGTAATTTCATGTAATTCTGTGTAGTGTTTAAAGGTTAAGAAGAATGATCGTCGCTATGGAAATCCTTGGGGGAGGCCTATATTCAATAGCAGACGTCTTTCGAGAAGAATTGATATCCTGTAATACAGCAGGTTACATACATGCATAAACTCATGCCTTTTATCCTAATATCACTTTGCCTGACCTATGGTTCGAAACCAAGAACTCAGCTTTGTAACCGTACCAACATTTACCATGCAGCAGGTTCTATTCAGATATTGGAGAAAATTGTACGAAAAATGTTTCAGCAAAGAGTATTGGGCATCATTGAGTCCTAGTTTTATTATTGGTTGATATATTTCCTCTTTTTCCCTCGGTGGTAATGAAAATTAGCTAGTTAGGGGCCAATGGGCATAATCTACCGTAGATGTAGAATATTCATGTTGGGTATTATTTATTTTGTTTTGTATTTATTTATGTAGAACCTTTTGTTGTGGAACATAAAAATTTATGTACGCCAGAGCGTAAAAAAAAAACAGTTATAAACTGACAACCTCTGGGTTAAAAGCTTCAATCGAAGCGAAAAATCCCCTCAGTATTCTAAAAAAATACTGAATCTAGTCGGAATACTTGTATTAACAGTTGCAGTATAAAAAATAACAACAGTTGGTATTTGTTTGTCTCCATATGTTGTTACTGTACCTTACAAATGCACAATATTAAATATAATTTACAATGCAACAATAGAATATTTGAATTGTTTAGTTTTGCAATTGCGTCTTGCATTGTGACGTCACGGCTTTGCATTCGCGTCTCATTGTGTTCCAGACGGTTACTCAAGACAAAATTATGTATAATCTACTTGAAAGTAAAAAAATCCTGTTATTACACGTTAGTTACTTTTGTATTGGCTAGTTCAAATATTTATAAAATATTTAATTTAAAAGTAGTTTGCGGTTTTTCAAGTATGATTAGTATTTACTGTGGTTTAGAATTTAGCGATTGCTACATCTTCTATGACGGTTTTTTTTTGCAGTAAAAGTTTATTATTTAATAGTTTTAAATACCACCAGGATATGAATTACAAATGTATTTTTACGTCTTACTGTCTTTTTAAAATTTTTGTCAATGGCGAGACGACTATGCCATTCGCCTGATGGTAAGCGATATGATCGCTCATGCACAGTAGCAAAACCAAACAACACCATGAATTACAAAGCAATGCTTGACATTCCACTGCGCTCGCCATCCTGAGACATAAGGTGTTAAGTCTCAATATATCCAGTAGTTACTCTGGCTACAATGTCCTTCTAGTCAAAACACAACAGTGTATTTAAACTGCTCAGTGTATTTAACTCATAATCGTTTTCTTGCTTAAATCCGCCTACATGGATTTTACGCGTGTTGAAGAAAGATGTTGCCTGTCTTATTGCAACTTATTTCTTAAAAGAAGACCGATAATGTACAATGACATAAAATGATCTCCATCACATAAAAAACTATCAGATAATCAGATAAGGTGCGTTGGGGTAACAGTATAATATTAGTGCATAAGGGTAAGAACATAAACTCATATAATGTATAAGAGCTCATGTTTTAACCATGTCCATCATTGTATTACGGTGTAACTCCAACGCAGCTTACGACGAATATGCAGTAGCAAAATCTTTTTAACCTATTTTATAAATTATACAAGGCAATCGTGGTGAAACAAATAATTTAATTAAAATATCGTTTTATTTTTTTAATGATATCTAATACATCGCTATTTGAATATTATAGGTTTAAAAATGATATTGCAGTGATTGTCAGGTTTTTCCGCTATGTTTCTCTTCGCGTCAAGAGCGTGTTATGTAAATACAAGTATATTTCAAGAAACATGTTAGTAAATACAGTCAGCCATATTTGTGTCCAGATGCATACGTTCCGAAGGAAATTAACGTACTATTGTATGCAAAATATTATACTTATAGAAAATCAGAGGTTGTATCGTGAATGCACGGTTATGCGCTTAATCACATGTATAGATTGAAAATTGCTATTTATAGCTTCTTTACAAATAAATAAAATGCCAGGACTGTACTTATAGCTATAACTAACGTATTTATTTTCATGTGCTATCTAGGACATATTTGTTGAAAACATAACTAATATATTTCTAAAATAAATTAGCTTGCAACTTCATGAAACATATTGTTATCTCTATATTATAAGCAACTGAATTGTCGATGAAACATATTGCAATAACAAAATAATTTAATAATAAATCTTATTTTAGAATAGTAATAATATGGTTAAAAACTTATAACCTACTGTACTGTTCTGTATCAACTATCAACCCATGTACGTCACTCCTCTATATTTGAGAGTAGGCCATATAGTCCACCATGCTGGACTAGTGCGGGTTTGCGGACTTTACATGCCAGAAAAATTCTTGCAAATCGCTATGGTATGCAGTTTTGCTTGCGATGTTTTCCTTCGCCTTTATAGTGCGTCGTGATTGACTATCAATACACAAATGACTCCGAAAAGTCAGGGGTGTGCTCTGATATTTGAACCCGCGACCACTGTGAATTTGTTGGCAGCCGCGTCTGGTCCGCTTATCACCTAATTTAGGTAATTAATTTCATAATAATCGGTACGAAATAGCACAATATTTTTCAAAATGCATTTACATTTCTGCCGCTGGATTTAATAGTCTCTATACATTATATTCATTCGCATAATTACCGCTTTATACAGGGTGTAGTATACATAACACAAGAGTGTCGAGTCCTAGGATCATTCTGTGTATATCTGGTTTCGAGCGTGCTTGGATAATTGCGTGGACCGGCGAAAGATAATAATCATCTTGAACCAGAAGATATTGTACCTGGACTGTGCACAGATTAAATTACATATTTAATTAATTTATACTGTAAATTAATGCTGTGAAATTCACCTAAAGTTAAATGTTGCTTATTTTTTTAATTCGGCTTATGGTAGAGATAACGTTCTTTAACAAATCTATATCAGATTATTTAACTTACAACACCGAGTACTGTATTCACCGATAGATTCGTGTAAAAGTATTCGTGATGGATACACCTTTTTACAGTCTGGCCTCATACCTTTAACAAAGGATTATGATACCAACTGTGAAAATTCGATTCCGGTTTATGACTTTACACATTATGTACATTGATATACATATAATATTAGGTATAAAACCCCAAATAACATGCCATAATAGTTTGATTGCAGAAAAAATATCTTATTCATATCTTTTTATATTTGCAGTAAGTTATTTGTTTTATTTTTAACTCTTTATCACTATAAATGAAATGATAAGTGACAATAACAGAAATCTCCGTCGGCTGCACTTTAATCCGAATATAAAAAAATCAGCACATAGTAACGTTCGAGTCTCGCTCTTCGATTTAACTTACAATAATTTTAAAAGTATGCATTCATAAGTATTTCTTGCAGTCCAGACGTCTGCGTTCGTTGCTTTTTTTGTAGATTTATTTTAAAAACGATCTCGCCGTCTGGTGTTTTTTTTTTACATAACTTTGCATTCGCATTTTGCAGCAAATAATGTATTTTTTGCAATAAAAACATTTTTAAATTAGTTTTGATGTTGTAAATAATAATTTTGTTTTTACTATACATGCATTATTTATGCTTAACGTCATGAGTTATCTACAAAGCCGTGTCGGGTTTTGGTGAAATAAAGTATGGATTTTATTTCCTTGTCATTTAGTTTTTTTAAAATTAAATTACTTGCGATATTGTTGATAATATGTAGATAAATCACACGTGATTTTGAAAGGACCAAATTATATTCGAATTGTTAAGAGCGTTTATACCTTCCGCGCGCTTTTTGGCTTAAAAACAGGACTTTTCAAATGAGTTAATAGCCACTAATAAACAATTTATAGGAAAAATAATTAGTACTAATTTTGGAAAAGGTTGTCATCTAGGGATTTTGGTGGAAAACACTATACCGGGTATATCAAGACTGCTACCGAAAACGAAGCCTGGTGGTAGTTTTAGTGACTACAAACACAATGCAACTAAAAATTTCGCAAAGAAACGAGACAATTTTTTTAAATCATTTTTTTAATATCATAATTTTTGGGTGGTTAAACATAGTTTTTGCGAAAATAATAATTTAAACTTTTTTATACCTTAGAGTCTTTATAAATAAAAGGGTATGCACTATTATTTTAGGAAAAAAATGTATTTACAACCCAAATACGACCACACGAAAAAAAAAACATCGCGTTTTTTAGCAACATTTTATGTTGCATTGTGTCTGAAGTCGCTTAAACTACCGCCCGGCTTCGTTTTCGGTAGCAGTCTTGATATACCCTGTAGAATGATGGATAATTTGTGAGTACTATAAGGATTACTGAACACAGGTTTCGTTATTTAGGCTTTAAAATGGCAAATTAGAAGCTTAAGATATCCGAAATCACTAAATATAAGATGAAAATAAAAATATTATCAGACTAATAAGACCCTTATGGAGGGATTTTGCTTTGAAAAATAATATTTTTTGAGTTTAGTTCCTGAAAAATAAAAATTTAAGCAATGCGAAATTATTCAGAAACTCTCGTCCAAGAACTTATTTTTATTCACCAACTTATTGTACATATTTTTTAAAGCAATTGCATATTATAATAGAAAAACATCTTATCAATAAATTACCATGTTTATATTTCAACAAAATTAGTTTTCATGTTTTCTACAAATATTTTAAAAACCACTATAAAACACGCTATCAAATCAGACCCTGCGCCGCAAGGCCTTCTAGAGGGAGGACGTATCGCTCGTCGCTCCGGCCTGGCTGCAGTCGGTTTTTGCCGTGCGTAGTAAAATAGCCACGCGTGCACTGCGATTGCCACATTTTAGTACTTTGGTAGTAATTTTTTTTGTTTTATTGCCTACAATGATTTTGTAGTGAGTATAAATTATGTTTCAGATAATATAATGGGATGTAATTCCGAGGCTAAATTATGTTATGTATTGTAATATAAAATTAAATATATTTCGTAATTGTAAAGGGTTGTAAGGCCCCTAACTCTATTCATGTGTTCGAACACGAAATTATTAATAAAACGTCCGTAGTGTCTACTCATTGAACACTGATTTGAATGCAACTTAACAATGTAATAATAACGAAATTATGATTAGTATCTAAATGTGTATTGTTCATTGCTTGCATAGTAATATTTGTCTACTTATAACGCAAATAAAATATTTTATTATATTATATTACCAATATACAGGGTATATCAAGACTGCTACCGAAAACGAAGCCGGGTGGTAGTCTAAGCGACTTCAGACACAATGCAACAGAAAAAGTTGCAATAAAAGCGACAATTTTTTTTTTGTTATTTTTTTCCTATGGCCATATTTGGGTGGTAAATACATTTTTTCCTAAAATAATAGTGTATACCCTTTTACTTATAAATACTCTAAGGTATAAAAGAGTTTAAATTATTATTTTAGCAAAAACTATGGATTTACCACCCAAAAATGACGATATTTAAAAAATCATTAAAAATAATTGTCGCGTTTCTAGGCGAAATTTTTAATTGCATTGTGTTTGTAGCCACTAAAACTACCACCCGGCTTCGTTTTCGGTAGCAGTCTTGAGATACCCGGTATAAATCATAAGTTACATTTCAATTGAATATTAGAATTTTGAAGCGCACGGATCAAAGTTGGTAGAGCTGACTGTAGAGCGAGCCGACGCGGCAGCTCTACGCACACAGCTTTGGTCGCTTATGTGTGCGTGAAATTAATGAAGAAATACCTATCGTTGACTTTGCGCGCAAGCTGTAAACGCTCTTCATTACATTTTCAAAAAATTTAATCTCACCGCTAGGCGAGACGATAAATTGTATGGTGGTTAGTTGTTGGTGCGCATTATAGTTATACATATCACTATTCTAGGTGCTCCATTATTTCAGACACTGGACTAATGCTTTAATAAAATAAAACCTTGTTAATCAATTAGTATTAGCTTATTGCAAGGGGCAACCTAAAACACCTCAAATACTATGCTGAGACAACAGCATTCAACATTGGGATGCATACGACGCGATGTGCCAATATGAAATGTAAAGTTACCGTATCGTGCCCTAAAAGTATCCATAAATAATAAAACCTTCAATGCAGCTCATTAATATACCAGTAAATATTCATGAATGTACCAAACTGCATTAAAAAAACACCCGAAATATTAATTATTTTTAATTTATTATATTCTTCTTTTTGTTGGATGCCATTTAATTAATTCTCGTAAAATTACTCAGTTGCATAAAATAATAATATAAATTTTAAACATTCGAGAACATTGAAGAATATTTTCGGAATTTTATCGTCTTAAATTTAATAAGGAAATAAAAGAAAAAGTTTGCATACCTTTTGTATAAAATATACACAAGTTATATAATTGTACATAAATAAAAATGTACCCCTCTGAATGTATTAAGCACAAAGAGTGTTTATTTCACACAATAATATTATCAGGAAATATTAAAGAACTTATTCCTAGACTGTTTTAAACCTATTTTAGTAATCCAATATTTTGTCTTTTTCATTCAAACTGAATTCAAAAGTTGAAAAAGACAAAGCATTCGACAACTTAAATAGATTTTAATACTCGTTATGAATAAGGCCGTAAACATACATTTTTAGCAATGAATTAGTATCTACTAGCGGCCCGGCCCAGCTTCGCCCGGGTACACATAGATTTCTGTACAATAATATGTACGTATTAGTATTATATACTCGTCAAAACAAAATAAGGGCCACCACTATTTTTCGACATTAATTCATTTTGATCAGGATTCAAGGTTAGAAATTGTCTATACAGGGTATATCAAGACTGCTACTGAAAACGAAGCCGGGTGGTAGTTTAAGCAACTTCAGACACAATGCAACAGAAAAAGTTGCAAAAAAAAAGCGACAATTTTTTTTTTGTTATTTTTTTCCTATGGCCATATTTGGGTGGTAAATACATTTTTTCATAAAATAATAGTATATACCCTTTTATTTATAAATACTCTAAGGTATAAAAAAGTTTAAATTATTATTTTAGCAAAAACTATGGATTTACCACCCAAAAATGACGATATTTAAAAAATCATAAAAAAAAATTGTCGCGTTTCTAGGCGAAATTTTTAATTGCATTGTGTTTGTAGCCACTAAAACTACCACCCGGCTTCGTTTTCGGTAGCAGTCTTGAGATACCCGGTATATAATAAAACAAACTATTATTTATGTCATAAAATTATTTTAAATTTTATTTAATTAAAAACTAATTGTATTTGTAACATTTTATATTTTATAGAACTTTTTTGAAATTTATGCCTAACATTAATATTAAAATTTTAACTAATAGGTATATAAAAAGCAGTTTTTTTTTTACATTCTCATATCGGGTAAGTCTCCCCCTTTTTGAAATGCATTCTTGGAGCCTTGAAAGCAATGTCTCCATAAGATTTTTGACTCTGTTATCAGATATTTCTTTCCAACAACTTTTTAATAAGTTTATTAGCTGCTGGTGACTATGCACATCTTCTTGAGCTGCCTTAACCCATCGTTTGAATTGATCCCAGAGTTCTTCAATCGGATTCAGGTCAGGACTGTTGGCAGGCCACGCCAAAACCTGGATATTCGCTTCGTCTAGGATCGCCAAAGTTGCTCATGCTGTGTGCGATCGAGCATTGTACTGCATCAGGATGAAACCTCCAGAGGCTGATTGTGAAAATGGAATAATATGAAATCTGACTACTCGATCGACGTAACTTTGTGTTGTCACAGTACCCTGGTTTAGAAAAACAAGGTCAGGTTTACCTTGTAAGCTAATACCGGCCCAGACCATAACATTGGGTCCACCAAATCTATCACATTCATGAATAAAAATATCTAAAAAACGATCTCCACTTCTCCATACTCGTCTCTGTCTATCATCCTTAAAAAACTTCACTTTACACTCATCCATGAAGAGCACGTTACGCCATTAGTTTTTACCAAATTTCAAATGTTGACGTGCAAATCTAAACGGCTTACACGGTGGGCTTAGGTCAGTTTAGCCCGGGCTGCTGGCCTTTTTCCAAATTGGTGGTCTTCGTGTAAACGATTTCTTATTGTTTGGTCGCTGACAATGGTACCCGTAGTCCGGTGTAAGCGATTTTGTAGAAGGCGAGCTGTAATATTCCGATTTCGACGTGCACAAAGTCGCACATAACGGTCTTCTTGGGCGTTGGGTGTTCGAACTCTTCCTGAGCCACGACGCTGTGATACACTGCCCTTCTTTTGATACCAATTTCAAAGGTTTTGGATAGCTCTACGTGGATATCCCAGCTTTAAAGCCACGGAACGCTGAGAATTACCAGCTGAGATCATCGTTACGGCTCTAGAAGCAGTATTAGAGTCCATATGGCAACAAAATCGTGGCATTTTACAGAAAAAAAAAGAACTATACGCAAACCTATCAAAAACAACCGCAGCAGTCAATAGACTGTGGCTAAACTGAACTAACGTCAATCTCCAAAGTTTTTTTTTGAAACTAACCACTTAAGAATATATTGTTAAAAAAGCGTTTTAATTGCACACTTGACAACAACATCGGCTATAACTGACCGTCGTCGTTAACTCAAGCACTTAAGACCATAAAAAATCTCATTCGAAAACACGGGGTACCAAAAATCTGTCTCAAAGTGCAAAAAATTAAGTGGCCCTTATTTTGTTTTGACGAGTATACATATAAACCTTCCTATATAGTTACGCCTTTGATTCGATCGAGACTTGGGCTGTGCTACAGTCTCTCCAGCGGTGCCATATAGACTATCGGTACATCGAAGTGTTGAAGAGTATATACAACAACGCCACCATGTCGGTCCGAGTACAAGATCAGAGTACGAAGGCTATTCCACTACAGAGAGGCGTGAGACAGGGAGATGTCATATCTCCGAAACTGTTCACTGCCGCGCTGGAAAACGCCTTCAAGCTCTTGCGATGGAAAGGATTCGGCATCAACATCAACGGCGAGTATATCACTCACCTTCGGTTTGCCGACGATATTGTAGTCTTGGCAGAATCGCTGGAAGACCTTAGCACTATGCTCGAAGACCTCAATCGAGTCTCCCAACAGGTGGGTCTTAAAATGAACATGGACAAAACGAAGATCATGTCGAATGTCCATGTTGTGCCCACCCCCATCGGTGTTGGGGGCTCGACTCTTGAAGTTGTTGACGAATATGTCTATTTAGGACAAGTGGTCCGGTTAGGCAGGTCCAACTTCAAGAGAGAGGTCAATCGTCGAATCCAACTCGGTTGGGCAGCGTTCGGGAAACTACGCGACGTCTTCTCGTCAAAAATACCTCAGTGCCTTAAATCGAAAGTCTTCGATAGTTGTGTGTTGCCAGTGATGACTTACGGCACCGAGACGTGGCCTCTCACTATGGGCCTTATTAGGAAGCTCAAAGTCACTCAACGAGCTATGGAGAGGGCTATGCTCGGGGTTTCCCTACGAGATCGAATCAGAAATGAGGAGATCCGTAGGAGAACTAAAATAACCGACATAGCCCACCGGATTAGCAAGTTGAAGTGGCAATGGGCAGGGCACATAGCGCGGAGATCTGATGACCGATGGGGTCGGAAAGTGCTCGAATGGAGGCCGCGTATCGGAAAGCGCAGCATAGGACGTCCACCCACACGATGGTCCGACGACCTGGTAAAGGTCGCGGGACGTCGCTGGATGCAGGCTGCCTCCAACAGGTCTCTGTGGAAATCATTGGGGGAGGCCTATGTTCAGCAGTGGACTTCCTTTGGCTGATGGATGGATGGATGGATATAGTTACGCTGCCGCCGCCCCGGCCGGCCAGTACCGCCGCAAGCGTTACGTCACGCAATTTTAAATCTGTAATATCTTCGAAAATATTCATTTAAATCTTGTGCTGTAAAGGACCATATAGATCTATATTAAATCAACAATGTATTGAAGCTACATATTTAATTGGATAAGGATTAATGCTGTATTGGTTAAAATCGCTTCGAAAATTAGCCATTATTTGTCGTAAAAAGTAAATGATAAAAAAAAAAAAATATTTTGGGATATCCATAAGAGATAGACATATACCATCGCGGACTTTTCTGTAGACCTTTTCAATGTGTTCAAATAATTAGTACATTATTTTGATAAATCTCGTAGGGCTCAACCTGCGTTTGCAATGTAAGCGGAAAAAAATTGATAATTAACGACATCACATTAGAAACCTCAAAAATAACAGTATTTCTCCACTATTTAATGGATGTTATTATACATATAAACCTTCCTATTGAATCACTCTATCTATTAAAAAAAACCGCATCAAAATCCGTTGCGTAGTTTTAAAGATTTAAGCATACAAAGGGACATAGGGACAGAGAAAGCGACTTTGTTACACGCTTTATATTAGCTTCACTTGTATGTTTGTAATCGACTCCTTAAGACGCGATTTTGACCCACTTTAAACGGACAGATTTCATTCAAATTTTGTACACCTGTCAAAGACCGATGACAATACAATAATTCGATTAAAATATATGATTATCCTGATTAGATTCGCCAGGATTCATTAATTTCGTTCCGGATCCTTTGCATGAGAGTAAGAGAGAGGGCTAGTGCGCGAACTACGCATGCGCGTAGGGACTCTTATGGTAATTGCGTCTTGTTTCGTATACATACATAGATGTCGACCTAAAACCTACCATCGACAGTTAATAAAACAGACATTTGAAAATAAGAAAAAACGCTCTTATAAATAAACCAAACTAAAAAGTAGAAAATAAATAATAGTTTAAAAAAACTAAAAAACACGCTTTATATAGAAAACCCAACTAAAAAATAGAAAATAAATTTTAAAAAATTTGAATTAAGAATATTGTATATAAGAAAAAAATATTTTTTATTGTAAAAAAAGCGTGGGGTGCTTTTTAAGATATTATCAAAATGATAATCATTCTACTTATATCTGTCGATAAAATAATTATTATATCTATTGAAAACATGCACCCCACGCTTTTTTACAATAAAAAATATTTTTTTCTTATATACAATATCCTTAATTCAAATTTTAAAAAAATTATTTTCCATTTTTTAGTTGGGTTTTCTATATAAAGCGTGTTTTTTAGTTTTTTTATACTATGTAGTGATGAAAATGTGCTCCTAGAGGCTCTTCTTTCACGGCACGTCCTGTTATCCAACCTTAATTTGCGACTTTTACCCCCTCTTGTTTGGTGGCACACACATTTAAATATTTGCAATATCTGCATTTATTGCTCGGTAATATTTTACATAAATCTGCTATTAAAATATATTCCATAAATAGTACTTATAATTGTATTACTCAGGTTTCGCGTTATTGTGTTTTTTGCATACGTAATAAATCTAGGTTTTGCATTATTATATTTTATTAGTAATCTAACATTTTAAAAATAGACTGCTGAATTGTAAATTATACTTGTAAAGAGTAAATATAAGCTGTATATTTCATAGGGATTTAAAAACCTTTGCTAGTTTCGTTACGCTCTAGTTTTTAATTTTGACTAACTGACATGGTCTGAGAAAATTTAAAAATATTTTAAAAACTTACAATATTTTACAAATTGATAATTCGTATAAAATGGGGTTGTGTGGCCGATATATTGGAATAAATCATTCTTCGATCCGAAGATTCGAATTTCGTGTTACAGAGTAGGTTTCGAAACGAAAAACGTCACGAAGTTTCGAACTTCGTTTCGGATTTATATAGTAGGGCCCTAGTACAGACAGGGACGGAATGACAAGGGATTTAATTTTTTACCAAAGGATATTCAAACTTATTTGAGTCCTAATATGACATAAATTCCAATGTTCTAAATTTATGCAGAGATATCAAGAGGCATCTCTCCATGCTCCGACATCATTTTACAACATTCGAATTTATGTCGTATTCTCAGTCAACAAGTTTGAATATCCTTTGTTAAAAAAATAAATCCCTTGTAATTCCTTCCCGGTCTGCGCTGTCCTTAAAGCACTTGTTATTTGTGAGATACAAATGTGTATCAGTTTCTAATACTTACGACGCAACATTGGACTGATATTAATAGGACTTCAGTACCAGGTGACTTGAGTTGTATTCATTTTCAAAACTCAACTTAAATCTTCAAATATTGTAAATGAACAGTGCTGCTTTTATTAGACGAGTCGCTTGGTTTTTTGTCGGATCTATCATAATTATTAAAAAACGCCAGACTCACAACGTCATAATACGTTTATGGTCTAATTAAACCAAAATTAAGAAACCAACAAATAATAATAGCTTTAGCGTATTAAGAATACTATGATGGCCGCAAGGCAACGACCGCTGTCGGCATAATTATTTTTTCAAAATATTGAGCTACTTGAGCTTTGTATTATTCATGATAGTCTGTCTGCTCGACGTTGGGTTTAGAGTATGGACATTGGTCCTTAATTCTAGTGGGTAAACCTCACGCTTTAAAATACTATGAAGGAATTTCAGGCTCCAAACTTTCACGTTGTATTCAGTGTGAATGTATAATAATGAAATATGAATGTATATCCAATTCCGAAAATAATTGTTTTTTGGATAAGCGTTTTGTAGAAATCTGCACGATTGTATCGATATGCATAAGATAACTAGTTCTCGCTAATCGCTAGTGGATCCTATTATAACTGAACTTATTATTAAACATCTGCGTAGAAGACAGTTTTATTTTTGTAGCTTAGGTACAGCAAACAGGTCACCTGATGGAAAGTAATCACTGCCGCCCATGAACATGCTTGGATCGCAGATGTGTTGCCGGATTATTAAATCGGGAGGAAAGCGAGAAGGAAAAAGGATAAGAAGAATAAAGGGGTGTTGGGCAACCGATCATCTTATTCTCCAAACCAAACCCAACAACAAAGCTGTCGCTTCACGTCGATCTTGTGTAAAAGGAGATACCAGTGATCCGAACGCGGCTACTGAGTCATTACTAATAGTCGCGTCTTTGATTGATAAAGCCAGTACGAAAAAATTGTCCGTTCGTTTCTCCAAATTATTTTATCAGTCAATATCTAAATGCAATAATAAATGAAACGAAAAATCACTCACCAATTCGGAAAGGTCAAGAAAGGTTAATACAAAAATGCAACGAAAAGCTGATACTGCAGCTGCGACATTTAGATCGGTGCCCGCGATTTTATTCATATGTGACAGGTGGCATGTGCCATTATTAAACTGGTGATTTATTAGCTTATTATTTTCGTATAATATTAGAATAATGAAGTAACTAGGCGGAAAAAACATATTATCGCAGGTCGTTTATAGATACCAGATATTTGATTATCTAAATGTCAAACTAAATTTAATTCCTTAATATAATACAATTCAGTTGTTGTTTGGTTCTGTTAAAGTCAATGAATACCACTTTAATACGTCTAAAGTTATGCTCTAGTTATGACGAGAAAACCATATTCGAGTAATTCCACCAAGTCCTGTGAATCAATGTGAAATGGCTGATTTGTTGAATTTCCCGAGGTCGCAACTACTCCTGCTCCTCTCAAGCGTCTCTAAGAAATTTCAAAGATTATGAAGTGTTACAACCTTGTACTTGGGCAATATGATGGTACACAATAACTTAAAACATCTTCAAGATAGGAGTAAAGTATCAAATTAAATAGCGAGCTTACACCTTTTTACAGTACACTTAGAGACTCAGCTCAACACATTATAGAGAAGTAGGAGAAAAAAACCCTCTCAAGCGTAGAGTACGCCAGTGATCAGCAGTTAAACATACATAGACTGGTATATTATTTTATATTCATTGTTCTGCAGGCTAAGTAATTAGCTGTTTACCGAGGTCTTGAGTTCGATACCCCCAAGTCAAGTAATATACTTGTACCAATTATTCTGATTATATTCCCCTGAGTATTCAATTAAACAAAATAATGTGATGGTAGGTTATGAAAAACTAAACAAAGACTTAATTATTATAAATAGAACAGTAATTTTAATAATTATAATTTATATTTTAAATGTTAATTAACATTCTTTTAATAATAATTTATCTTGAATATTTTTATAGCGTCTTGTAATAAAACAGTCTCGTAAAGTTTTATGTGCTAACCTTTAGGGGCCCGGAGTTTATTTTTTATTTTATTGCTTTATTTTATCGGTGGGGCAGGGGGGCGGTATACAAAAAATTGCGTTCGAGATTTTAGTACATCGTTTCGCTTCTTTTATGGGAATTTAAAAACAGACTTTATTTTAATTTCAGAAGAATTATTGCGAGTGACGTCACGTTTAGTTAAAATTTAATCTTACATAAACCAAGGCGCAAATACAAAGCTTAAATGATTTAGTTATCGCTACACTTTGAATGTCAAAGTTTTACTGTAAGCTTATGTTTAAAAATAAAACTATCGGCCACCTAAAAAGTCCAATAAAATTAATTCCACAAATAACTGTATCGAACTGTATCGCGTGATATAAACAAAATTTATATGAATATATTATATATACATTGTCATAAGTCATATATACATTGTCATAAATACATAAATATCGCATTTTTTATTCATTTCTAATGTCGCACATATGTCATAGATAAATTGCAGTGTTTGTATGCATGCATTACCCGTGGGCGGATTTGAAATAATGATGTAGTTTGACTAAAGTTAAAATTACTCGTCGGTGCACGGATCTCAGTCACGCAATAGTTGCGTTTTCAATGCTAATAAATGTAATTGAAGATGCTGACTGATTTTGGGATTTTACGTATCCTCTTACGTATAACCCCTAAAATATGGTCAGAATTTCTATGGTATGTAAAGTCAGCGAACGTGCATTAGGTCAGCGTGGTGGACTATGTAGCCTAACTACTCGCAATTGTAGTCTAGTTGAAGCCCGTGCCCTGCTCTGGGAACTCTATAGTCTGATACAAACAGATACAAACTTGACATGCTTTACTCTGTCAAATTAATTATAACGTAAATACAGGGTATATCAAGACTGCTACCGAAAACGAAGCCGGGTGGCAGTTTAAGCGACTTCAGACACAATGCAACAGAAAAAGTTGAAAAAAAAAGGGACAATTTTTTTTATTTTTTTTTTTCCTATGACCATATTTGGGTGGTTTATACATTTTTTCCTAAAATAATAGTGTGTACCCTTTTATTTAATAATACTCTAAGGTATAAAAGAGTTCAAATTATTATTTTAGCAAAAACTATGGATTTACCACCCAAAAATGACGATATTTAAAAAATCGTAAAAAATAATTGTCGCGTTTCTTTGCGAAATTTTTAATTGCATTGTGTTTGTAGTCACTAAAACTACCACCCGGCTTCGTTTTCGGTAGCAGTCTAGAGATACCCGGTATATTCGTATCAAAAATAAAAAGAGCAACAACAGAGTTTCTTCTCCGTTCTTCTCTAGTGAAAACCGCTTTCCGAACCGGGTGGTAGATAAAAAAATGACTTCCATCCATCCATCCATCCATCAGCCAAAGGAAGTCCACTGCTGAACATAATCCTCCCCCAATGATTTCCACAGAGACCTGTTGGAGGCAGCCTGCATCAGGGCTTGAAAACGATACCAATTCACATTAAAAATATCGGTAATTACCGGTAATTTCATAAAGATACCTGTGTATCGTTAAAATTTAGTAGCGGTAATTGAGTATCGTAACGAAACACAATCGTTACGATACCATAACGTTAACAATTATCAATATTTTTTTACGTCGATAACGTTAAAAATATCGGTAATTTCGTAGCGTTAATTTATGCGCCGTTGTCGATTTTCTCAAAGTTCTCTTGGGCGTCCCACGGAATATAGCACAAACGCATGCCGACTGCTGCCACGTTCTTCCTATGAATGTGGTTGGTTGGTAAACGTTGCGAGTTGCCGGGAGCGAAGGTAACGAAATAGTCTCATAACGTTAAAAGTATCGGTAAGTTTGAGCCAAGGTAACGAAATACACTCATAACGTTATAAGTATCGGTAAGTTTGGTAGTACCGGTATTTATATTTAACGTTAAAATAACGTTAAATTGGGTATCGTTACTTATGAATTTACCGATACCTGCTTCTAGCTCCATTAACGATACCAAACTTTTACCGGTATTTCAAGCCCTGGCCTGCATCCAGCGACGTCCCCCGCCACCTTTACCAGGTCGTCTGACCACGAGAGAGAGTCGTCTGAGTCAAAAAATGACTGAATCTTAATAATTTTCATTTTCATGTTATTCACACTTGTATTACATTGTATTAGGCAGGACTATAAGCCACCTAATCTCTTCATACAGACTCGTCGGTTTCGGAGAATCCTTTCATTGTAATTTAAACTTACGTCATTATAAGCTCAAGTCGCACTGGCAAATAATTTGTTCTTTTGGCGCCGTAGTCATTGTAAAGTGCTTTATAGTATTGGTTTTAGTTCGTCTGTCCAATTTATCGCATTCTAGCATACTTGTATTAATCGATGTGAATGCTCAGATATTTTGATTAATCTTCTGCTCTTTACATACTCTCTTTACTATGATTCTTGATGCTTCCGCGTAGCGTGGAGAAGCGATTTAAATGGACCGACGTAATTGTGTGACCTCTGACTTACCATCACGTGTAGTGCAGGCCCTTTGCCGACCTAGGGAAAACAGCTGCTCCAGGTTTCCTTGCGAAGTTATTTATACACTCGAAACATTGGGAATTCTCGAGCGTGTACAAAAGCCTTTATTACAGTTGAAACATTTTTCTGATTTTTTTTTCTTTATATTCAAAGGATTCTATACAAAAGATGTATTTAAAATCTGGATATAAAACCCGGTCCGGGAATTTAAGTCGGGTCTTTTAATTACAAATAATATAAAAATTTAAAATCCCTTAGAATATAAGTCGGACAGGTGCCCGGACAAAATGATTAGCCAAATGATGTTCCACCGACCCCACTTTAATGAAGAATAGGCTCAGGTAGAAAAATAAAAAACGTGAATAATATAAATACCTCACTGGGATTAAGTAATACTTTAAAATCGTAAATTTTATTATTGTTTTATCAAAGCCAGCGGATGTATACAAAATAATTATACATTTTTACTGAGGCTAATTATAATGCGATTAGCATTTTTTACATTACTGATAAGTAAATTAGGGAAGAGCCAATTAGGTGTCAAGACATGTGTATTTTACTTCTTGGTGTATTTTTACCATATTAAGTTTATTAACAGGTTAGTGGTGCATTTTTGTATCTAAAATATATAATATTTATTTGCCGAGTTGAATTCATCAACTATAAAATTTGAATATTAGAATACTATCGTTTGAGAAACGTTTACATAATATTATTTCCCTTCGTTATCATTAATATTTATGTAAATATGTCCAGTTTTTAATTATCGCATCTATTTGATTGATCTGGTTTCTCAGATGATAGATATTTTACCATTTTCACATAAAACCGGAAAATTAAAATCGTTTCAACTTATATTTTTATGATGTTTCAATATTTTATTATAAACTACCAAGACATTACGTCTAATAAATAAAAAAAATAGGCACAGATATTATTGGACATACTAATATGGAATGTGTGATTTATAGTTTGCGAATAAATATTGATATATTTTATATTACTAATAACGAAAGATTTTGATAGGGTCATATAATGTGACATTTTAGCCTCATCACTTACCCAGCCAGGATACGAAATTAAAAACAAACGTTATTTAAGTTCATAGTTGCCAAACTACAGAATAATATATAAAAAAAATCCAAATTTAAATTCTGTTTAAATAACATAAAAATTATCCTATTTAAAAAAAAAAACATTTAAAATAGTTAACATTAAAACAAAAATAGACATCGCGATTGTGTGGCAAAGTTCCGTAACTCCACACGTGTCGTATCAAACATATTGTTTGAAAATCAACATGGGAAAAAAACAGTTTTCGAGAATAAGCCAGTCGCGCCATAAAGTACTTGCATCCGAGTTCTGATCATTCATAAACTAATTGGAAAAAGGTAAATAACCTTTATTCGTTTTATTTCATAAAGCAATTTACATACAGTATTGTTTTTCCAGTCTGGTAACAGTATTCTTTACCTTTTTATTTAACAATGGAACTATAAGTATTAAGACTTTGTTGTGTTTCTTTTTTTTTTAGAATAATTGTAACGGTTACTTTTTTATCATAAGTATATTAACGTATTATCTTCCTTTATGATGCACATAAAAACTCATTAAAGAGCTTAGTGAAAGTTTCACACTTAAAAGTTGGGAAAATAAGGTTTTGTAAAACAAAAAAAATAATGTAATAGTTGCTAATTTACAGTACATTAAATTAGTAACAAGCAAGGCGGAACAAAATAAAAGCATTTGCCGAAATAAAAAAAAAATCTTATAAGTTACGACAATGTTACACGTTTAATTTGAATAAAGAATGAAATTACCATATAAAATAGTTAGTATCCGGTTTGTGAGTTTTTTTTAAACGACGCTACGTCACGAGAAGACAGAGTTTAATTTGTTGAAACTATTAAAAAAATTGTAAACACGATTTACATACTTATATATTAAAGATAAGAGTGGTCTCTATTCGTCAGTTAAAATGTGACACACGATTTATATATTTTTTTTATTTATGATAATTAAGTCCTTTTGGCTAAAATAGAAATATAGCTACGAGAGTCAATGGAAAGTACATTGACTTATCCTCCACGTGTATTTAGGACTAAAAGAATAGCGGTCCTTTTGTATCTGGCTTCATCAGTGTTTTTCTTTTTAATTCGGAAACATCATTAAATATTCGGGGCTGTCTGATTCTTTTTTTACTTACTTATTAGTTTCGTTACGGGTCAAGGCCAATTTAAACTTTAACCTATTCGTAAAATTAAAAGTAATAAATGTTTTTAGTGTGATTTCGGCGATTCTATAAAGTAGAACTGATATTTATTATACCGTTTCAATAAATAAATAAAACAGTACTATATTTTAAGAACCCGCACTAGGCCAGCGTGGTGGACTATATGGCCTAACCACTCTCAATCGTATTCTCGATTGTAGAGTAGGCCCGTGCCCTGCAGTGGGACGTATATGGGCTGATATAGATAGATATTTTAAGAAAATTCCAGTATTTGAAGGGCTTGATTATAATATAAAAATTGGGTAGTTTGTATTTATTGTCAGCTCCTTTCGGGAATTGTGTATGGATTCAGTTAACCATGTGGCTGGTCAAACGTTTTATATCTCGTTGAAACGTAATAAACACCATCGGATTTATATTTTATGCATAGATATGAATATTTTTTACATTGATTCATCGATTCGTCTAATCGTTGACGTCACGCGGCGGGGTTGGGGAGACGCGGCACAATTGAATCTCGATCGCGCTCGACCCACTTTCTATCGCGTTAATTCACACATATGAAACACAGATCCCTGAAACTATTGAGTGAATATACATTTCTACCTTTACAGTAGAAGGCTTACAGCCAAAACGCGATTATACTCACAATTTTAGTGAGAAATGTGGTGTATGATTTTGACATATATGCTTAGAGATTTGGTGAGGTAAACTTTATGACATATGCTTTTTTAATATTTTTTATTCTTCCATTTATGGAAAATAGATTTGAGATTTTATGAGTGGCAATGGAGATAGATAATCTTGGCCAAAAAGCACCCCCATCTCCTCTATTATGTTGCACAAGGTATTAAAATTGTTCTTCACAAGTACTTTTTCCTGCAATTTAGTAACAAAGTGTAGCTAATAGATCATAAAAATGAACCCGGCCCAACACATTGTAATAAAATGTAATATCATATAAAGCGATCAACAAAATTGCCGGCAAGAAACCCAACAATAGAGCCAGTACGTAAGACAATAATTTAATATAATTTCCTTTCACGGCAATTGTGCACAATCATTCGGTACATACTGTTTAGGTAAAGTCTGCGCCGTGGTTTTATATACATGCATGGCTCTATTGTTCGGGGTAATGTTATGAAAATATGTATGGTACACGTGTTTAATGAGGGACTAATGGGTTCATGATTGCTTGTTATTTTAATTATAGAAATATTTGAGTGGAATGCTGTCGTAGAGATAACCTTAACTCCTCAGGATGGTGTCAGTATTAAGTATGCACATTCCTTCCTATTTAATTTACTAAGTCATCCACTTGTCTTAATCGATTCAATGATTTTATCTTTTTTTTTCTCATTTTATTTTCTTCATCCCATGTTCATAAGAGATTTACAGGCAACCACCTGTAGAGTAAGTTAATTATTGTATGGCCTTTGTTAGCAGTTATGTTTAAATACATATGCCACCAAAAGCTTTCTTAGCATTAGTTTACAACGCAGATTAAAACACAGGAAATTGTGAAATAAACGAACTTATTCGCTTCTCGCATACACATGAGTGTATCGCATAAATGTAAAGAGAATATACGCAACGTAGTAGCGCCCGAGAGAAATCATATTAATATCCATTTAACGTATACAATAAAGGCAAAAGTTTGCTCGGGACCGCGGGGTGGGGGGAGAGAGGGGAGACGAGAGCGGGCGGCAGAACGCCGCCGCCTCGCCGCCTCACCGCGCATTAACAAAATTATGTATGTTTGTTTGTTTTAACTGGGCGCGTATACTTGTTCATATTTACTTGAGCACGTTTATTGTCGCTGCGCTTCACACGCGATTCTGTTCACGTCGCGAACTTATTTCGGTATGAATCACCAATCGATGCTAGTTATTGAGATATTTTCGTTTCATTTTTATGGTGTTGGCGCATTGCTGAATTAAAACATTTTACGTTATGTCTGACGTTAGAATACAAGATAAGTTGAAGCGAAATTTGTATGCTTTGTTAAATAATTTAAACATGCAACAAGCATAAAATCAAACAAACTGGCAAAAAGTATATAAACTGTTATTTAATATCTCGGCTAAGTTAATCGCGATGTAGCAACTTTTTGTCATGTACAAACACCTCCAACACGACTATTTTATATTTATATAAATTATGAATGTAAAAAAGTCCGTCTGCGCCCGTGCGAACGTTGGGCAAACAAAGCATATTTTTTGCCCTCATAGAAATTGAACAAAGTTCTGCATGATGAATTTCTGGTGGTAATTATTCGCACAGTCTATTTAACATGTTCTCGTTTGTGAGGATACAAAAACCTCTTGTGACGTCAGAGGCGTGCACTCTGGGTTTTTACGTTATTCGTTGCAGACAAACATGGGATGTGCGGATTTCTGTAAGCTAGTGGAAAGCGGAAGTGTAATAGTATGAACTCGGTCCCTTTAGAACCGCAGAATCACACTGAACATTTTTAAATGCTAAATAGATTTTATGAAAACAATATGTTGACCCAGGAAATAGTTGCATAAGTACAAATAATTCATTCATTAATATTTATTACATAAATAAATCCAGGAATCATACAAATACATACTTTTGTCTTCATAATATGATACCCGAAAGCGCAAGGAACTTTTCCGCCCAAAGCTCAATATAAATATTTTGTTAATCCGTTGTACAGATTACCCCAATCTACGCAGGCTGTAAAACTCATATTGCATTCATGGTATTTTTATACCGTGTTTTGTTAGGGGGTTAATATCTCGCCATATTGTTCATAAATTGAAGCGAGAGGGCAAAGGATAATGACCGCGACAGAAGTTCTGTTACGATAGTTTTTTCAATTGTTACGCCAGACCAAGATATAAAATAATACAAGAAATCTTGTATTTATATACACATAAATCTAATAAAATGAATAAAATATAGCCTACTACAAAAAATAAAGCCATAAATATTCACAGATTTTTAATCTGGTGTTAACATCTGACGTCTTTTACACCTTCGCCGTTCATACATGAGATTCAATTTAAAGATCAAATAAATATGTGCCATCGATACCTCAATAGCCTCATAAAACAACAGAAAGCAAGTATTCATCAAACTAGCGGGGTACCTCGGAATGTTATCTGTCTCAAATCGATGTTAATGAATGGAATAACGCTGTGCGTGGGAATATCTAACAATGACATTTTCTTTCCACTTACCAAGTGTTATTAAATAGTATTTAGCTGTTACGCCATTGCTACGTAGAAAATATGAACTGAAACTGTATAAATGTTCCTCTATTTCCATATTGATTTAAACATAGAGCCATTGTGTATGTTGAATGGAGCGGCTCGATCGGTCGGAACTACTGTCTCATGGACAGACAAACTAACAGCTTTTCTAGCGGAATTAGTTCCCTTTTTATTTTTTATTTCAAACACTTTGTACACAGATGTAGTACAGGCGGACTTAATGCCCAAGGGCATTCTCTACCAGCCAACCTTAAGGTAGTGCAGAGAGACGGAAGCAGGTGCTTATTGATCAAATTAACAATAAGCGAAAAGAGAAAATATATAAAATATAAAAAATAATATTTAAACGGATATATAAAATTTTAATTATATATATATATATATATATATATTTTTACTAATATAATTTTATATATAAATAAAATAGGTATATACATAAAAAACTAAATAAATAAATAAACAACTAAATAAATAAATACCTACATTAGTGGGGAGAATCTGCTACTTCTGCGAGGAGTAATTGCCGAACCTTTAGCTTGAAAGTCAGCCCTGTTGTGCACGACCTGATTTCAAGTGGGAGTGCGTTCCATAGAAGAATGGATTGGATAGCAAAGGAAGAATGAAGGAAGTCAGAAGTATGGGGAGGACATTTTAGAAGGAGATTGCTAGACGAGCGAAGATTTCTAGAATGAGTATCACTCAGGTAAATGAAGTCAGGAGACAGATAAGAAGGAGGGGAAGGAGACTTAAGAATGGAAAAAAGGGTAGTGAACTTTTTGTAACTTTTCTTTCGGATATCATAACCTGCTTTAGTCTTTCGGTCCTTATTGCGTTTGATGTGACTGGTGGTAGGTCTCTCATATGTGAGAAGCCGCCTGAGTAGGTACCACCGCAATGTCTATTTCTACCGCCAAACAGCAGTTTATATGCACTGTTGTGTTTCGGATTGAAGGACATTTTAGCCAGAGTGACTACTGGACATATTGAGACTTAACATCTAATGACAGCCTCCGTGGCGCAGTCGGTTAGACGCCGCCTGTGAAACGAGAGGCCGCGGGTTCGATCCCCGCACCGAGAGAAATGTTTGTGCAGCAAATATTTCTTCCGGGTCTGGGTGTTTGTGAGACCGAAAAGTCTCTCGTAGTTCTTGATACCCACGACACAAGACACGATCTTAGTGTGGGGTCAGGACTATGTATGTGACTGTTGGGTGTTATTTATTTATTTATATTAATGTCTCGGGATGGCGAACGCAGTGGAATGCCAAGCATTGCTTTGTAATTCAAGGTGTTTGGTTTTATCGTTTACCATCAGGTGAACGACAAGCTCTTCTGGCCATTCATTGCAATAAAAAAGAAAAGAGTTCTGAAATAAACACACCTCACAGTTAGACCTATTATAGTCTTGACTTGCACATAAAGATAAAAATCTTGCGTCGAGTCGTTGTACACTATGACGGAGTGCTGTCTCGCGACCACCTACTACCCACCTAGGCGCGAAATTGAACCGGCAGCCTCTTTGTTTTATAGCTAGCATCTGAACTAACTGAGCCACAGATGACTTGATAAACTTGATCTCCAGATATGTCTATATCAATGAAATTAAAGCAAAATTTTGTTTCGGATATCCGTGATACAATGCACGTATCTCACTTTAAAATTTTCGGCTATGTGAATCACGTTCGCTTATATTTAATTTTATCATATTATCTCTATTCCTTAAAACGAAAATAATATATACCTTTATATTTAGACAAGATTAATTTACTCTAATCTCGCAATAAGGTAAAACATTATTTCATAGCGCAGTGAGTCAGTGAGTGTTTCGACCTCACCTTGTGACGTGGATGAAAATTATAAACGTATTAGAAACTCCATTCTAATGACATGTATGGGCTTTCTCGTTAGGTTTTTATCAACACAGCTCACGGCGTTTTGGTAGAATTATTCAAGTAAAACTACTTTTAAAATTTTAAATTTCATCATGCTACTTTATTGCGCAAGTTTCCTGTCATAGATTACTAACAGGTGACTAATATTTCAGATTTGCGGATTACGCATAAATAGTCATTTTTCTGTGGAAATGGAAACTATTATAATACTATACAGTAGCTAATTACTATACAATATCGATCGACTCGACCGGAGCGGTAACATATTCGCACAGAATAGTGACTTGAAGTAATAGCTATGTTATCACGTATTCGTTCAATGAGATATTCAGGTCTATGTTTGGCGTTATCTTCCCTTCTTCCCGCCTCGATCCACATGTTCCGGAAAATTATTCGGGATTACCAGGTTGACATTCATGGGAATAGGCATAGGTACATAGTGCGATTGTCGTCAACCGCCTACTGTACGCATCCTCGGCTCAGATAAGTCGTCAATAGTCAGTAAAACTTATATATTATCACCGTGATAAAACTGAGGAGATTAGAAAAAAAATGGCCCACTAATTATTCGCCGACCCGCATTATTATGAGACGAGGTTATCACTTCCCATCAGATAAACAGTTCGCATGTCTATAGCTCATGATGTTACAAAGTGTTCCTATTCTTATCGAAATATGTACATATTGCCTAGAGGATTTTAAGATGTAACTTGCTATTCGCTATATTGTGCCTGACATTTCAATATAACGCCATCTACCGGGACATATCGCACCCCCGGTGCAATAATGTCACTTTTGCAAAAATGCAACTTTTCAGGAAAAACATTTGAAACTTTGACATCGTATAAAAATATGATATTTCAAGACATACACAAGTTGGACCGCTTCTATCACAATATCAACTTTTAATTTACCATTCAAAAAAATTATGACCCCGTAATATTCTAAAAAATATAAGATTATTTCTTTATACCTTCCAACCTTGCAATTTTTGCATAAGTGACATTGTTGCACCGGGGTGCGATATAAGAACTAAGTACCCATCAATCGAAGCCGTATGTTTAACTAAGTTATTTCTTTGTCTTCACAGGCGCCCCAAACGAGTCACTTAAACATGAGCACGACAACAAGCCGACCGGTGGCAGCATCAAAGTGGTGCAACTGGCCGTACTGCAGAAACCTTCCAATAATGAACATGATGATTCCGATGGTAAGTAGATAATAATGTATACTGCATGATATTGCATGGTATTTACTTTGAACCATATGTTCCTAATCACCCCAGGTGACAAAGTTTGAAGATATCGTAATATTTAATAATATATAATTTTGCCAGCGTTGTAATATAAAAACTGAATGTAATATATGTTATTAGGGCAACTATCAACGAAAGTTTCCTTGGTATTCAGATACTTTTGATAGTTCTTTCATCTCTCCAGACACATTAAAACTGTTAACTTTCAGAAACACCATGGTCGGAACTTCATAATAGCTGATCGTGTTATGCCTTAATGTTAGAAGTATGCGCAGACAAACTTTCAGCTATTATAAAATTACGAAAGTCTGGTGGCCCCGGGCTCTTGCTCTATTATGTAATTCTTAAAAAACTCAAACCTATATTCATTTCGATAATGTTTCTCCTTAATATCAAAATTATTCAAAAATACATAATATTCTATCGATATATTTTTCTTGATTAAATGTGAACGGCTTTTACATGATGTCGAAGCAACGTAATTTTAAGCACGTTTCAGAATAATTTGGCCTATGGTTTACGACCAAACCAAAATATTATAACATGTAATAAAAAAATTATTTCAAATAATAATTATTCCTAACAAATCTAATTGACGCAATAACACGCTACAAAAAGCAGCCTAACAGCTTCTGTGACGCAAAAGCCGTCTGTAAAAAGTTTTGAACCCCGTACCGAGAGCAATGCTTGTGGAGGCATCCACAGGTATTCGATTTGAGTCCGAGTTTATTTTTATGAATGAATGGATGGCGAGACTAATCGTAAGCGAGACGATCACTTATGGTCAATAGCAAAACAAAAAAAAAAACGCCATGAATTACAAAGTAATGCTATGCATTACTTTGTAGTAATGCTATGCATTCCACTGCGCTCGTCATCCTGAGATATAAGATGCCAAGTCTCAATAAATATGAAGTATCAAGACTGCTACCGAAAACAAAGCCGGGTGGTAGTTTTAGTGACTATAAACACAATTATGTACAGGGTGATATTGACACATGGTACTTAATTTTACTCACATGTTTCTCATTACCCCAGAAGACATTATACACACGGGAGAAAAAAATCGACTCAAACTTTAAACTGCCGTTGTAACATCTCTGACAAAAAAATAAAACCTAAATACCATTGTTTATCCTAAATTCTTTAAATTCTAGGTCTTAGCTTTTAAATGAGCCTAGGTTTAATAAAATTAATGGTTTGGTTCACTACTAAACATCAGCTTTAGTGTTAAGTAGCGGAAAAATACTAAAATGACAAGCGAAAAATAATAAAATAAAACAAGTAGATGTCAGTTTTTTTTAAATTAATTACAAATGAAACATTATCAATATTTAGTGTTACCCCCCCTTGCCCTAATTACAGCTTGCAATCGGCTTTTCATTGTTTTAATAAGCTTGACCACGTTATTCTGCGGTATAGCTTCCCACTCCTCCGAAAGTGCAGCTTTAAGCTCGTCTTTGGTTGCTGGGATAGGATTTCTTGCTCGAACTTTCCTTTTGAGTTGATCCCACAAATGTTCAATAGGATTTAAGTCCGGGCTACGCGCTGGCCAGTCCATAATTTTTATTTGCACTTCATGTAGGTATTGTCGTACGCAGGTTGCTGTGTGTGGACGCGCATTGTCGTGCATCAGAACAAAGTTTTCGCCTATAAATCCTGCGTAAAGAATAACGTGTTCTCCCAAAATTTCTTCAATATATCGTTCTGCAGTCAGACCTCTTTGCCGTCCCCCAGTTTCTACAAAAACCAACTCGGTTTTCCCTTCGATTGAAATGCCACCCCACACCATACAAGACCCTCCTCCAAAAGCAACATTTTAAGCTATGCAGCATTGTGCAAATCTCTCTCCTCGCCTTCTATACACTCGTCCTCTTCTATCGCTGCCATGCAGACAGACTCTGCTCTCATCAGAGAATAATACGGTGCGCCATTGATCGTATGTCCAATCAACGTGTTCTCTAGCGAAACGAAGACGAGCTGCACGGTGGGCTGTGGTTAGTTTGGGGCCTCTCACTGGTCGTTTTGGGGTAAGGTTGGCTGCCTTGAGTCGTCTTCTTACTGTCCACCTACTGACAGATAAACCCCGCGTTTCTCTGAGTTGTTGTTGAACTTGGACGCCTGATAGAGCCCGATTTCTCAGTGAAGTGCTGACAATGAATCGGTCATCTCTCTCTGATGTGGACTGCTGTCTGCCAGAACCTCTTCTCCGACTAAAGCTTCCAGTGTCCTGGTATCTTCTGTATACTCTTGAAACGGCAGACTGACTTATGTGCAGCACTCGAGCAACTTCGCGTTGTGTCTTTCCTTCTTCCAATAATGCAACCACTTGGTCCGCAATTTCACTTGTTGTGTCCATTTCCAGGTAATATTGTTTACTCGTAATTAAGCAGATGTGTACCGGGTGACGTTTAAAGGGCACCTGATAGAGATTAGGCTAACAGATGGGCTTTTATGGGACTCATAAACTCACAATGAATGCAGGGCTGACGAGTGTAATATCTTCTCTTGACCTATCACAGCGGCCTATTGAGTAGCAGAAAAGATGAGACTGCAAATTTTGGTATGACCTTATAGGTAAGACTCAGAACTGTAAGGTGTTGAACCCAAAAAAATATTTTATGTTAAAGTTTTCGTCCTAGAGACATTTTAGTGCAAAGATGCGCTCTGAGTCGATTTTTTTGCTCCCGTGTGTACATAATTTGAAAAAAATATGAAAAGATTTAATGTCAAAAATCGTGATTTTAGTTTTCACGACTTTTGGGCATCCCTTAGAGATTCAAGTATTTTTACCGCTTAGCTGAACTTCAGTTCAGTTCGGAAGCTAACCTGAGCCCAAATAGACTCAGTATCTATAAGGGTTGATCAGAAGCCTTGAAACCTAAAATCGCGATTATTGACAAAACTATCAGGCAATTTTTATTCAAACTTGGTATAATGTTACCTGGGGCGGTTAGGAAGATGTGGTTTAAATTAAATACAATGTGTCAATTGATATAAGAGCTATCACTGATCATGTATATTTCTATGACTGTTAGTTGTAATAATCCGTATGTACTTGCAGAGAAAACTGGCAGCAAGGGTGGTATGGACGACGACGAAGAGACTGACTCGAGCGGCTCCATGTCCGACTCGGCCACCAACGACGCGCAGGAGGGACGCCCGCACGTTTGTGACGTGTGCGATCTCAGGTAAACACCAACTTCAATTTTTTTTATTGCTATGAATGGCGAGACGAGCATGCCGTTCGCCTGATAAGTGATACGACCGCTCATGAAGAGTAGTAAAACCAAACAACGCCTTAAATTACAAAGCAATGCTTGGCATTTACTACGCTCGCCATCCTGAGACATAAGATGTAGTCTCAATATGTCCAGTAGTTACTCTGGCTCCAATGTCCTTCAATCCGAAACACAACAGCATTTGCAACACCAGCAATGTCTCTTAGCATTTTTAAGGTTTCTTTACCGGAAAGGCAATCGATTGCATTGGTTCCAAACAGTGACTTCTATATAAATGCAACCCATCTGCAAGTGTTGATACGATGGGCGTATACTTTAAACCCTTTGGTGTAGTTGCATGATTGCATTGGTTGCTATCTGGGTGTATGTTCAAAGTACAGCATTTCTAACAACATTAAAACCCATAACATGAATTTATTTCAGACCATTGAAAGAATACATATTGGGCCATGCGTCATATAGTCTAATAAAGGTGCTATTAAAAATGTCAAGTGCAGCGACTGGGTGCAATTGCCCACATTTACACACTCTCTCTGATCCGACCTATGTGCAATTCAATTGCCCACAGTTGCTCTCATATCTTTCTCTCTCTGATCCGTCCCATATGTTTGATGTTGTCTGGAGCGAATGATCTGCCTCCATTAGTTTCTGTGCAGCACGTCTCATGGTTGTGTAGAACAACTGCTGTAAAAGTTTATATATTTCTACGTCATGACAGGGGAACATCGATTCTGTAATATAAGGGCAGTTTATTATTTATAGCCTACCTTTACATTCGGCAAAATGCTGAAAGAATCCTCATGGAGGCCTCACATAATTTATATAATATACATAAATTTGTGAAAACGTCAACTTTCTAGTTAACACGGTTGGTGACAGACGGACAGAAAAGAAAGCGGAGGCTTAGTAATAGGGTTCTGTTGTTTACCTTTTAGCTACGGAATCTTAAAAAATAGTATGGTATTCAGATATAATAAAGTGCACAAACATGTGTCCGTCACATATTATATAAGTATATTTATTTATTTAACAAAAAGATATACACATAAGCATTCTAGTCCTGCAAAGCTGTACAAACAGTTTGACTGCAGAATTAGTGTTTACACATGTAAATACATATTCGTACATTAGGGTATACTGCCTCGGTGGCGTAGTTGTACTACGATACGGTTACAAACCTTAGGTTTCGGATTCGAATCCCAGGTTGGGCAAATTGATATTGGATTTTTCAATTCATTATCAGTCCAGAGTCAGGAATTTATGCCCGATATGGCGATAGGCTCGCCACCTATCACATAGTCGGACGAAACACACGAAGCGAAATCTGGGTGCCCTGACACCTCTGCCTAACCCTTCTGGGAAAAACGCGTGAGTTTATGTATGTATGTACGTAATGGCAAATTGTCTACACAATGCGTTTCAGATTCCAGCGTTCGTCTCACCTGTCGCGGCACAAGCTGACGCACACGGGCGAGCGGCCCTTCACGTGCGGCGGCTGCGGACGCTCCTTCGCGCGCTCCGACAAACTGCGCGTGCACACCAAGATATGCGAGCGGGTAAATCACACTTACATTATATTTCTATTGTTTTCTTTCTTCTATTATATTTACAGCAGCCTCAGTGGCGCAGCAAACGAGAGGCCGCGGGCTCGATCCCTGCACCGAGAGAAATGTTTGAGGCCCACAAATATTTATTTTGGGTCTGGGTGTATGTGTGACTGAAAAGTCTCTCATAGTAGGATACACACGACACAAGACTCACTTAGTATGGGGTCAAAACTTGTCTGGACTTATTTATTTATTGCAATGAATGGCGAGCATACGGTTGAGCAGAACAGTAGCAAAGCCAAACAACATGAATTACAAGCTAATGCATGGCATTCCACTGCGCTCGCCATTTTAAATTTGAATATGTCCGGTAGCTACTTTGGCTACAATGTCCTTCCACAGAATACTAACAGAAGCTTGTGTATGTACTTCAGTTTTATTGCCACACTCACACTACGCTCAGCGTTCGCGCAAAGTTTGAAACTCGCGCTCGCAGTGGTTTCGAATATCGTGTCGGTGAACGCTGTCAATGTGTGCGTTGATTTAGCGCGCTTTGTATGAAGCTTGACTTCTGTTAGTTTAGTATTCTGTGGTCCTTCACCGAAACACAACAGGGGATTTACACTGTTGTTTTACGGGAGAAACAGACATTTTGGTAATACCTACCCAGCCGGCCTCTCGCATATGAGAGACCACCAGTAAAATAATTTTACATGGTTTACCTCTGTAAAACATAGGCGTGGTAGCAAAACAGGGCAACTAGCTGAAACGCAACTATTTATGTTTCTAATAAATTAAGTTTCAGATGTAAAAAGTATTTTCTTTACGGTAAAGAAACTTAACATGTATTATAAATTCTCAGCAACGTAGAATTCGTAAATTTCGTCGGCAATCTTCTAAGCGGCTAATGATATTTCCGAGCACGTAGCGTCCATAATGGTTGTAATTTTTTGCTACATGTCAAAAATCCGCCACACGTCGTCTCCGCAATGGCACCAATTTCTTACCTTTTTATTTTGTCGTTTTGTCTGAAACTTTGGTGTGTAATGCAAGTTGATTAAATGCTCTCATTTTCGGGTGTAATTTGATTTTAAATAATGATGCTTTTTCCGCTTATTTATTTTAAAGAATGGTGCCTTTTTCTTAATATAAATTTAAGGTATGTAGAAATAGAACCATTGCTCTGATACATGAAAACAATGGAACTTATTTTCAAGTTATCACCTATATGAATACTCAAAGAACTCAATCACGATGTTAATTTCATAATTTTACGGTTCAAGAACGACGATGGTAATTTCTAAATTGTATAACGTCTGCTAGATTACAACGGCCTTATTCATAGACAGTTTTAAAATCTATTTTAGATATCCAATGTTTTTTTCCTTTCGAAAGATTTTTAAATCCAGTTTGAGCTAAAAAAACCAAACGTTCGGTATCTATAATAGTTTTTTAAATTCTCTGAATAAAGCCGTATGGTCTATACCGGGTATCTCAAGACTGCTACCGAAAACGAAGCCGGGTGGTAGTTTTAGTGACTACAAACACAATGCAATTAAAAATTTCGCCTAGAAACGCGACAATTTTTTTTTATGATTTTTTAAATATCGTCATTTTTGGGTGGTAAATCCATAGTTTTTGCTAAAATAATAATTTAAACTATTTTATACCTTAGAGTATTTATAAATAAAAGGGTATATACTATTATTTTAGGAAAAAATGTATTTACCACCCAAAAATGGCCATAGGAAAAAAATAACAAAAAAAATTGACGCTTTTTTTTGCAACTTTTTCTGTTGCATTGTGTCTGAAGTCGCTTAAACTACCACCCGGCTTCGTTTTCGGTAGCAGTCTTGATATACCCTGTATAGTTAAAAACTAAACTAAGTACGTTAAGGCCTAGTTGGAGGAAAGTATCATGCTGAAGCTCATGCTTATTATGTATTTTTTTATTGGTATGAATGGTGAGTTGAGCGTGCCATTCGTCTGATGGTAAGCGATGCGACCGCTCATGAACAGTAATAACGCTTGGCATTTCACTATGTTCGTCATTCTGAGACATACAATTTTCATTTACAATGTCCTTCAAACCAATGATCCAATGAATGATACAATCGTGACTGTAATATGTGTGTGTATGTGTGCAGGAGGACCCAACAGTGGACATGGCGACCGAGGCGGCCGCATGCAAGCGCGAGAGCACCTCCGAAGTGATGTCCGGCATGGTGCGCACCACTCACCGCGAGTCCGGACACCTGGTGTTCACGCCCAGCGGTGACGTCATGCTGCCGCCGAGACACCTGCACGTGACCTCCACCCCCGCCACCGCCACCCCGCCACCCCCGCACACGCCCTGGCCAACGAGCCCGCCCGCGACGGAGACCCGCTGGAGCCGCCGCGCCGCGGCCGGGGACGCCCGCGCAAGACTCCGCTGCCGCTCACACCCAAGATCAAGAAGAAGAGGGGGCGCCCGCCCAAGACTTCGCTCGGTATGTACTTTTTTTTTAAATTCTAATAAATGTCAAGAGGGTGGTAAGCATTATGACTGATAATGAACAGTAGCAAAATCAAAAAATACCTAGAATTACAAAGCAGTGCTTAGCGTTCCGCTGCGCTCACCATCCTGAGATAAGATGTTAGTCTCAATATGTCCAATAGTCTGGTAGGTTGCGATATTTTTCAAATAAGGTGCATTTACTACTACTTGGCAGAAGAAACAAACATTGCTGTGGTACTCACCCAGGCGGCCTCTCACATATCTCACATGTATAGAGCCATTTATTATCTGGCCCGGTGGCTAAAATTGGAAACAAAGACGTCATTTGAAATTGACAATTTACCTGCCACTCACTGACATAACCGCCATTGGTTGTTTACTCAATGTATTTTTGTTTCCTGCATTATTAAAAATTAGTGAAAAATGTCGAAAACTTTAAAAAGTGACGCTTGGAACGTTAGACTCCAGGTATTCAATTTTACAAAGGAAGATAAGCGTCTTCAGACACCAATAATACCCTTCGAAAAAAATTATCAACGCGTAGCTGCCACCACAGACAGCCTTGTGTTGTCAGCTTTTCAAAATAAATTCCACGTAAACAGAATTTTGTACGTACTAGTAAAATAGGTAGCGCATATCATAAACTAAAATGTATCTTTACGTGCGTAGTGGCCTGTTGGTAAATGGACCTAACGCGGCTGCCAACATGTTCACGGTGGTCGTGAGCTCGAATCTCACAACTCTGTCACAAATCTGACTTTTCGGAGTCATGTGTGTATTGATAGTCAATAAATACGAACTAAAACGGTGGAGGAATACATAGTGAGGAAACCTGCATACCATAGCGATTTATAAGATTATCTATGGTATGTAAGTCCACCAGCCCACATTAGGCCAGCATGGTGGACTATATGGCCTATGATATGGCCTAACCACCCTCAATAGCACTCTCGATTGTAGAATAGGGCAGTTCCCAACAGTGGGACATATAGTATATGGGCTGATACAGATACACTTGTTTAAGGGTATGGGAAGCGATTTGTTAGAAATCTTGGGAAGGAAAAATAACATGCAAATAAAACTGATCCACTCAATTTCCTGACACTATTGATCGAATTGAAAAATCTTACTTCACCCACTTTATTGCTATATGTATTTTTAATGGCAACACCAAATTCGACAACAGCGACTCTCTCACCGGGTCAGATAACTTTGTGGGACTATACGTCGATATATAATAAATTCGTAGTTGTTAAATTTGTTTGTTGTAGTTTTTCTTAACTATTATAGATTCTAACTATGATCAATAACTGTTATTTCTCATACAGTATCCATTTGAAAAATATCAATAATTTAACCTAAACTATATCATAATTAATTTAATTAAACATTCAGACATCTTTGCTATTGGGATTGCTATTGCAATTTATTCCAACACTAAGCATGTGTATGACCGAAGATTATGGATAGTGTTTGTAGAGTACTGAGTATGTATTACCGTATTATCGACAGACATGGAGGGTTGCGTGCTGACGAGCGGCACGGTGATGGGAGGCAGCCCGCAGATGTCGCACCTCACGCCCTCGGGACAGCAGCTGCTGCTCAAGAGGAAGCGCGGCCGCCCGCCCAAGAACTACTTCCTGCCCAAGCAAGGTGACCACCACCACACCACTACCCAAACTTATACATCACTCGCATATCATATAAACAAATCTATAGTTAATAGGGCCACTCTAAAAAAAAAATTAGTACAATGTGGATTTAGCTCAACGGAAGCGTATTTCTACATTCATTTCGACACAAAACTCTTCATTCATAATTGGTCACACTCTAACTTGTTCTAAAGTTAATGTGGTCATTTATAAGAATAATTTGCTGAGAGAATAAGTAAGATAGTCACTGCCATCTAGTAGAACAAATGTCCACCATATTTATATTTATTTAGTAATACACTTTGCACCAAAACATACATAACGAATCAAAATTACATTGCGGCTTATCGCTCAAGTGTCTTCATAACCATGGATGGATTTATAACGGATAATAGAGGGCAGTCTTAAAGTGTAAGATAGGAGTTAGAAGGAAAATAATTAAGAAATACAAATAATTACTATTATAAAAAAATATACATACATCAATACATTATATACACACATATCTAAAATATTATATATATAAGAGCATCAGTAAATATACAACCTGGAAGTTATCCACGTCATTGTAAATGTAAAGAAAGGTAGTGTCCTACCATAGTGAGTCTAGAAATTAGATAGCCCAATTTCTGGCATAATACTACCCGCAAGGGATATTGTCTCACTACTACTAGATTCTGGAATTCCTTACCGTTTATCCAAAGTAACTGTCTCCAACTGGATTGATCCCCTCTAAATTGTCTTTAGCCAACGATTTTTAACGTCGTTCTTTGACGATTTAATGGCAATGTGACTGTTATTCTCAGTATTGCCGATATATTTTGTGGTTTTAATCAATTTTATATAACACTTAAACAACAGTCGCCCGGTCCTTGGAAAGGTAATCGTTTCGTGTGCCTTGCCAATTTGACCTACACAAAAGTTAAATATTTTTACTTTATAATCATGGCCACCAATCAAGATCAACAATCCGATAACAAAGAACAGAAAGATTCCAGATGTTATATTAACATTTTCACACCATATTCAGTACCAAGTATCGTCTTCATAAAAGAAAAGAAAATATATTCCAAAAAAATGTAATTCACTACGTGCTCAGCGGTGTGAGACGTTTTGTATTTATTTAGCGACACGGCACGACCTCTGCGAGGTCAATTGCCTATATCCGCATCTACATCATAATAAAAATCTGGGAATATCCATATTTTCCGGCAGTACAGTTTTTAATTACCCGCTTGTATTGTTCGGCGGCGTTTTTACGATGTGTTCCACTTAAAGCAATTAATTCTCGTTTCGAGTTCAACCCATCGGAATAATTCACAATGAGTCATAGACGAAACTTTTTGTTGCAATAATAATAACGTTTATTTGGCGGGTTTTTTTTTTTGAAATGTCGTCATTAGACATCGTTTGGTTTGTAAATGTGTGTTTTTGTGTGTGCGTGTGTAGATACATGTGTATGGATGTGTATGTGTGTGTATGATAATTAGCGAGTACACGCACACCGTTTTGTATTACATTGATGATTTTGTTATGCGTAGACGCCTTATCTGAATGCATTTTATTTTTGCTTTTTGTGTTTTGTTGCGTTGGATCTATTTCTTATAAATTTTTTTATTTACTTACGTCATTTCCTAGCATAGTTTATTATTATACCAAAAAAAATCTCAACTTGTTAAAGTTAGTACTGTAAAAACTAGTGTGAAGCTCAATCGAATAAAATATTATCTTATAATGTACCCCATTCCATCTAGCGCCATATTTTTTTATATACCTCTCAAATATTGATGTAACTATAATATAAAAAATAATAACATGAATTAGGTCCAGCGCAACACATTTTTACTGCTGTACGCTAAATAACGTATCTCTCCTTAGGTATGGATCTCGATATACCGATCCAGTACGGGCTTGCCGCGGAATTGAGCAAAATTTGTTAGTACATACTATTATTTGAGCATGGTTTATAATCAAACATGGGAACATTTGTCGGTACTAATCGGTATTAAGGATTGAAGAATGAGCAACGTCATATAAATAATTTATGGCTTTTCTAGGCTTAGCACGTAATCAAATAATAACTGAAAAATATATTTTTTTCACTTATTATTTGATTGGAATTAGGAGTTAATAATAAATTTATGTCCGTCATTTTAACCATACGTGGTTTGATTTTGAAAGGTATCAGAAATCAGTAATATTTGTCAACTTTGCCATTCTTTGTAAAAAATTACATTTTTTTTATTTTTAATAAAGAATAATTTGCTCATTCTACATTGCATAATATGTATATAATGTGCACCTGTACTAGAAGGTACATGGTATTTTTTGTGGTGCGTTGCAATTCTAACATTTTTCCATGCATTTGTGTAATTTGTGTAATAACATTATTTTTACTAACACAGGGTGAAGGGTACTTGTATTATATTTATTTAAACATAGTAATTTTATCTTGTGTCATTTCTTATCAGCAAATTTCAGATGCCATAAACTGTAAGTAAAAACATTGAAGCAGTGTGGTATCTTTGTATTTATTTTTTTGAACATATTTATGATATTTTTGTGGTGTTTAAATGCTACAGTAAACATTTTGGAATTTGTAACATTAATGTGATTATTTATATCAATTGATTAAAATTTAAAGGACAATGGTTTGTATAAAACATATATCAATATATATTTATTTTTATATCTATGGTTTATCGGGGTGTTTGTTTGTGTACTAATCATTTTTAAGCGTGACATTTTATGAGCATCGCAAATATACTAGCTGTGGGTTTTTGATTATCATCGGAATCTTACATCTATGTGTACATATTTATATTGATTAATTATTTCAGACGGCCGACCAAACGAGAACTACAACGCATCGAACCTGCCGTTCGGCGACTTCTCATACCTGACGGAGATGATATACAACCCGCTGGCGTACAGCTACGGCGTGGCGAGCGCGGACCCCGAGCGCAACGTGGACGCGGACGCGGCCGCCGAGCCGCACGAGCGCACCATCGACGTGTCCGACTCCTCCTCCGACGACGACGACTCGCGCGTCGAGACCGACGAGCCCGCCATAGACGCGCACGCGCACGTCATGACCGTCGGCGACTGCCAGATCGTCAAGCTGCCCGCCAACAACGACGACAAGCCCGACCCGCCCGACCAGCCCGCCGACAGCGCCGCCGTCACCTCCTCCACGCCCTCGTCGGTCACCATCACCCCCATCACCACTGTCGGCGACTGCACCATACGACCGGTCGACACATAATCCGAACGCACTGAAGTCCTCTGCACGGTCAGTTGAATTACATTTGTTTTGAATTATTGTATTGATTTGAATTCCTGTATTTGAGGTTGCGTTTCCCTAAAATTGTTCAACGGTAGAGGACATCCTGACTGTGAGCGACGTTGCTGTGTGATTCCGCGGTTCGTTCGATTGTGAAATTGACGATTCGAACTTTAATGATGTCGAAAGTCGACAGGGAGAGGGTAGTCGTAAGAACATCTCGCGTGCCTAATTCCCGTAACATTCTTATATGAGATTGGTATGAAGTTAGACACATATTATTGTGGTAGCATTCACTGAATAAGGTGTTCACAGTCCGTATGCAATGGATATGATGATTATTTACAAAGCGAGAGTGTTCGTAACAGTAAACGGGTGCGGAATGTTTTTAGATATGTCACTATAAACATATTTTTTTATCGCGTTTTTTTCGTCCAAATGTCTTCCTGCGGTACGTGATGCTACTACAATGATGGAACATCTTCGAAGTTTCAATGACTGTCTAATTGCATTTAGAAATTTGTGAGGATATTTATTTTATCGGAAGGTACGATGTAACATAATGCCATAAGCTTTACATAATTTGATCGTGATACTCATTTAGATGACCTGTATACCAGAACAAATTTGTCACAATATTATTATGTCGGTGCTCTGCGTGAAAAGGAGCGACCGCGTCGAAGGTGCATTAAATAGTAATTTCAAACATCGTATCGTGTGCAAGCTTGAAATTACTGACGAAAGCTTTAATATCTTTTACAAATAATATAATTTTATACCGATTTATGGGTATACGTACTGATGCAAAACGCTTTAAATCGATTGATTTTCAGAGTATTTAGATCTATGGTGAAGTTCCATAGAGCGCCGCGCCGTGGCAGGACATTAGCTCTGCCATCAATGATTCGTTCCGCATTAATTAGGAAATGTAAATCGGCTCTTTTTCACGCAGAACAAAATTTTTAAACATAAAATAATAACGTATAGATGCGTAATATTTTGCGAATATCTACATTAGAGGCAGCATATTTACCACAATATTATAATAAAACAGTGAAAATTATTTAGATACGCAGTGTTTAATGGATATGTGCACTTTAAAGTTGCCTTCACTGTTTCTTCGTCTATTTAACCTGTGACTATTCGCCGCTCAGGAATATTTCGGTGTATCGCGCGAGTTGCACGTCTCGAATGATCTGATATATGTAGCGAGACTGACTTGTAGTAGGGAAATGTTTTTGAGTGGCGTCGGTAGGGCGTGCGTCCCTAACGTCGGCTCCTTATTCTATACTTCACATTTTAAGCAGCTCCTATCTATATTTAGGACATTTTAAAGTATCTTAGAATTAAGTAGCTCTTATCTGTTAGTTTTATAGTTTACAATTGTGTCACATTTGAATATATCATCGTGTTCTCTTCGAGTAATAGTTTGGGGTTTGGTACATTCGTTTGATGATTGCCACTCAGCCGGCGCTAGGGGCCCGCGCCTCGTATCAAACCGTACCATCTGATTGGCTGTCTATGATTATTTTCTACGTATAATTTTATATTTAGTGTAATGTCGTGTAGTTGCGCACACGCTATAATCGCCTTTTCCATGTTCTTATTATGTATCAATCTCTGTGAATACTAGAATGTAGTTTCGTAGTGTCTTAGGAATGTAATATTCTAAATATTAATAAAATATAAAACTCGGCAACACCACACGAACAAGTGATACGACTTAGCTACTTATTTTTAGCGAAACATAATGGTAAACAATATATTTCTTTAATCATTTTGCCTATAAAAGCAATGAGTAATGTATCGTAGGAGTATGGTAGATATATTTGGTTCAAAGACCATGCCACTATTGGACTATAACGCTTTTCGTATGAAACAATATGCGTATTGCGAAATTCGCATCGAGGCCCTGATACAGTTGTCCCTGTTTTCCGCTTTACGCAACAGGTTACTGACCAACGTGTCGGTCAAGTGGTTGCGAAATTTCGCACCGAGGCCACTGAGCGAAGTTCGCACGCATTATGATGTGCGTACACCGGGCATTAACTTTGAATCAAACGTACATAATATACAATATATAATAACCCCACTCGTTATGACAGCTGCTTGTAGCTAATAGTGGCTGTCAAACAGCCATTAGTTGGCGTTTTTAACGTGTTTCAAAACTTCAGTTCCTTTATTTTAACGTATATTACTTTTTAGAGTTCGTACACTTTCGAAGTTATTGCAATTTAAAAAAATAATAATATTTTGAAAGTATTAAAAATTTCATAATGGAAAAAAATCATAATCATTATTTTCTGTACAGTAGTTATAGTTCCTAACTTGTAATCGATACAAAATTATAACCCTTGATATATTAGATTAGGAAAGTAATTTAATTTTTTCGACACAATGATCATGTATACATTGGAAATATGCATCCGGAGTTTACACTAACTTCACGAGGTGTCACTTATGCATTTTCAAATGAAATAATTTGATCGAATAGGAAATACATATTGTAACTTTGACACTATTTTAATTTCATTTTAGATATGTGTTATACCTTATATTTTTCAGACTGTAATTAAACTCATTTTAAAATAACTATAGGTATCATTTTTGATTAAGAAAAAGTTCTTAGTGCACCATGCTGGTCTAAAGCAAATTGGTAATTTCATATATCTTTAAAATTCCATGGTATTCTTATGCTAAAGTCTAAATTATAATAATTAAAGCCAATGAAGGCATCGGTATTCTTATAATGTGTAGCAATAAATTATTAATTTAAAAAAATATACATCATTGTATATACTTGTAGAATTATTCTAGTAATCTTAAATTCGCATCTATTTGTTCAAAATATTTATGCTTTTGGCATTCAGTTGCCTTTGTCATTCTGAACATTATTGAAATATTTTTGAACATTCTTGGAAACCGTTTCTTGGAAATTTCGTCAAAATTTCGAAATCGTAATCAATCGATTAAAATCCTATTAAAAATACATGCTTTAAAATGTTACAGCTTCGGTTGCATATTTTCAAAATGGCGACATTGCGTTTGACTATTAGTGTTAAGTTTATTATTTTGTAATCGATCAATTTTTTAGTATTTTTTTTTGTATGATTTAAGTAGTCGATAATCACGTATCGTCTGATGAATTCGTTTATTGGAATTACTTTACGTATTTATGTGGAAGACTGCTCGATACCACGTCGTAACGTATTAACTCGCTTAATTGTCATGTTTTATTTAGGTAGCCCTTAAGAGGCATTTAATGATGAGTCTCAGAAGGCAAGCTAAGCTTATTGAGAATTATTTAACATAAGAATCTGTATTTTTATAATAAAACTAAGGCTAAGTTCACACAGACGTAATCGACGTATCACCGCGCGGCGTCGCGCTCTCACATTTGTTTGAAACGTTTACATGAAGTTGTGTTTCGGAGGCCCTATTGGCTCGTTATCGTTAAGTTTATGTTCGATTTTTGATTGATTGACAAATATTACTTTTTTTGCAAGAAAACTACTGGTAATCTAATCTGGATCTGGATCTGGATCAGCCCATATACGTCCCACTGCAGGGCACGGGCCTACTCTACAATCGAGAGTACGATTGAGAGTGGTTAGGCCATATAGTCCACCACGCTGGCCTAGTGCGGGTTGGCGGACTTACATACCATATAAATTCTTATGAATCGCTATGGTATGCAGGTTTCCTCACGATGTTTTCCTTCACCGTTTTAGTGGTAATCTAATATTAAATCATAACGGGTTTCATGGGGGGATTTTTTTGAACATACGAATATTCAGTTAATATTGAGATTGAGCCGAAATCTTCCCGATCGGGAATTAATAGCTTTGTCCTAAAATCAATAAATGTCAACTTAATTCATGACTATCGGGGAGACCATTATTTTACCGGGGTCGTGTGCGTGTCTTTGTTCGAAAAAAACTTCCACATTTAAAATTCTAAAACAAAATTTAATAAAAAAATACTATTATACAAAAGGAAATTAAATGATCATTTCAATATTAACAGTGTGCATTGGAAAATCAAGTTGATTTATTTACAATTCTAACTAATGTTCGACTACATAAAGAATTGAGCCGTAGAATACAGAATCATATATTTGCCAATCGATCAAAAATCGTGGAATGTTTTTGTGTCGTTACACGATCCAACATCTGCAAAATTGGAATTCAAAGTATAAGTGCAAAATATTCTGTATCAGCCCGTATACGTCCCACTGCAGGGCACAAGCCTCCTCTACAATCGGGAGTATAATGCGGGCGTAATGCGGGTTTGCGCAAAATATTAGATTTCCAATAAAAATTAAAATCAAGGCCCATGGATATTAATGGATTTTGCTGTAGAAAACGAATTCCTTCAATGGGAAAAATGAAATAACCTTCATTTTTTACTTCCAGTTGTAAGACTTAGAACCTACCTCGTTTACTCGTAGTTTTTATACAGACAACGTACGTAAACCTTGATTCAATATATTATTTCCTTATTATTTTTATTCGTATAATGCACTTTTTTACACTATTGCAAAAATATATCCGAGAAAATTGTTTTGTCCCCGTCTGTCCAACAATTTTTGTCTCGAACAATATTGGCGTATAATAAATGTCTCATTACATAATTCATTCCGAAATATCAGTAATGCGAAAAAAAAACATTTAATCTGTAATGTTACTCTTATAAAGTATTGAACGTTTACTCTAGGCCTTACTAATAAACAGTTTTAAAACCTTTTTTTGGTAATCGAATGCTGGGCCACTGTCGAACTACTTTTAAATTAAGTTTGAGCGAGAAGACAAAACATTCGATTACTAACATTTAATTTTGAAAAAGATTTAATTGTCTATTAATAAAAGTCCATTCAAATATATGTATTATGGTAATTTATCCATAGGAGTATAAAAAAAACAGTGCTATTCATCAGTCACTTTGCCACGATGTTGGTTCGTGTACGATATTGTAATCGGCAATACAACAGTTCCCTTATTTATGGTATGTTGAGTATTTGAATCGGTTGATTGCATTTATAAAATTGTTTTATTATGTATGATTATTGTTTGTAGACGTCACAATATGTTTTATTATAAGTTTATCGAGTATGAAGGAATATATGGAGCATGTAACATTCGATACGAATAATTTGAATATATCTAATGTGATTGTGTGTTTATCCATATTTTGAATCGTCAATATTGATTTATTTTCCATTTTATAGCACGAAGGAGACTTTTAAAGAACAATTTAATTTTATATTATTAAATCATGAGAATAATAGTTTATTTTAAGTTTTAACAGCTGATTATTATTTTTGCAAGCATTTATTTGCGATTTATTTTCTATATTCCTTTTATAGTGAGTTGATCATAATAATGTTATTATTTGAAATATGGATGAGAACGCAAGCGGCAATATAATGTACCCTTTAATATGTTTTAATAGTAGGTTGTCACACAATAACATTTACTCGTAATAAGTAAGCTTGTCTGTATGTATCTACAACCGTAGTGCGAGATATATGGAAGATAATATGTAACAGTTATTTGAAAAACATGAATATTCCAAATTATTTGGCCATAAACTATTTTTCAAGATCGTATTTATAAAATAATTTATTATTTTATTTAATACACCTATTTTTTTGGTATTAACGTTTTTAAAGTGTTTTGTTTTTCGATCAGCTAGGTTTTTACATTTCATATTGTTTTTGCAGCTAGAGAATGTTTGAGCCTTATAAATTCAAGCTAGTCTCGAGTAATAATAATGTTTGGATACAAGATTGGTTGTCTAGTGGCACATTGAGTGACATGTTCCAGTCTCGCACGCGGTGCGTTTTAGTTGGTAGTGTAAACGTTCTTATATTCCTGTATTGTGAAATGTATGTCATTTTACGTTGTGATCATGTGAGTGCAAAAACAAATTTATTATATTTTAACCAGTTTCGGTTGACGGTTCGTCAATTGACGGGCAGCAGAAATAACATGTGTTTTTGTTCTGCATAGTCCGAGAGCAGTATTTTTTAGATGTAATCTTTATTATTATGAACTTTTTTTTATTTTAACATTTACGAAATTCGAACGTTAGTTAATTTCTAACAATGAAATATTTAATAAAGAAATCACAAAAATGAGTTGTCTTTAATTTATTTATCCTACAAACTACGTCATTAGTGTTTAGTATGAAAGGTTTCAGTAACTACAAAAAGTACACATTTGAGATAGAGATTGCTCATATTGAATCCATTATAACAGAACCATCAAAAATATGTGTGCACTGTACGCACGTAAGAAATGATACTTCTCAGTCAATTCTCAGTTCTCACCAATACCACCACATTTAACAAAATATCAAACTGACATTGTTTCTAGAACATTAAGAGCGTTTATACCCTGCACGCGCTTTTTGGCTTAAAAACAGGACTTTTCAAATGAGTTAATAGCCACCAATAAACAATTTAAAGGAAAAATAATTATTACTAATTTTAGAAAAGGTTGTCATCTAGGGATTTTGGTGGAAAACATTATAGATTGATGGATAATTTGTGAGTACTATACGGATTACTGAACACAAGTTTCGTTATTTAGGCTTTAAATGGCAATTTAGAAGCTTAAGATATCCGAAACCACTAAATATAAGATGAAAATAAAAATATTATCAGACTAATAAGACCCTTATGGAGGGATTTTACTGAGAAAAATAATCTTTTTGTGTTTAGTTCCTGAAAAATAAAAATTTAAACAATGCGAAATTATTCAGAAACTCTCGTCAAGAACATATTTTTTTTCACCAACTTATCGTACATAATTTTTTATAGCAATTGCATATTACAATAGAAGAACATCTTATCAATAAATTACCATTTTTATATTTCAACAAAATTAGTTTTCATGTTTTCTACAAATATTTTAAAAACCACTATAAAACACGCTGTCCGACGTGGATCAAATCAGACCGCCGCAAGGCCTTCTAGAGGGAGGACGTATCGCTCGTCGCTCCGGCCTGGCTGCAGTCGATTATGCCGCGCGTAGTAAAAATAGCCACGCGCGGAATGCGATTACCACATCTTAGTACTTTGGTAGTAAAATATTTAATTATTTTTATTACCTACAATGATTTTGTAGTGAGTATAAATTATGTTTCAGGTAATATAATGGTCGCTTATGTGTGCGTGAAATTAACGAAGAAATACCTATAGTTGACTTTGCGCGCAAGGTGTATACGCTCTTACTTAGATTATATACTCGTCTAGATTGAGCAATGTCAACAAACGATGCGCTAAAAGTGTCCTCACTTTCGTTGATATGTGTGAGTACGGGTCGTGTAATTATTGTAATCCAACTGTCAAGGTGTGTGTGTTTAGTGTGGTGTTTAGGGATGCCTACTCCAGATTATTAACTTAACTTTTCCCCATTATTTGATATACAAAATAGGTTAAATAAAATATTTTTTCTTTATTTAAAGTAATCATACTATTAATTATATTTATAACGCATTTTATTAAAAATAATAAAGATCTAAACCCATCTCCTAGTGTTTGTTTCCGAATAGAATTAACTCTTTGGATTTATTGCCTGGGCTGTTATCTGATTTCTGTATTTATGTAAAATATAAATCATCATAAGTAAAATGTTCGGAACACACAACTGAAGTCATGTGAGGCTACGAATGGTCTTCTTTTCGTTTCAGCTGTGTAATGTCTCCAGCAATTTGCTAGTACGGAATCCGTAGGAAGTCTAAAAATATTATTAGGACCTTGAATAATTTCTCGCTGTTTCTTCAAAGATGACAATAGCAGTACCCCGTTTATGAAATTTTAAATGGTACATGCAAGGCAAAGAATTAATAAAATTACTATGAAGTGCATGTCGTCGTGGGTTTCATTAATATCGTGTAGGTAAGTTTTATTTACTCATTCAATAAATAATGCCATTCTTCTTGTTGTTATTCTGATCGAAATATTATGTAATGATATTTGTGTTTTATAGTTTCTCCCATAGTTTCAACAAATTTTCCTAGTAATAAATTGACAACAGTGGCCAATGAAACTCGTCTTCAAAATAATGAATTAAAAGTTCATGTTTTCTTCAAATAATAGTGGTTTAACAATAATGTTACCGATAGAAAGTGATATTGGTATTATTATACAGTTTTCCCACACAATTGCGATACAATTCGACAGCACAAACCGGCATAATTAATTATTTTTCGGGAGCACGTTATCCATATGTAGTTCAAATGACACTGACGTACGTGAGAAGCGAGTCTACCAAATTTGGTAGACTTTTTTTGAGCCGCGCGGTGAGGTGTGATGTGTCATCTAGACGAGTATATAATCTAAGACGCTCTTAATATCACATACATTCATGCCAGGATTAGTTCTACGCAGGCCAAAATGAAACGAAGATTGCGTTTTTTCTTCATTAACTTTGTTCCGTCATAGGTCTTTTTTATGCAGTTTCTCTTATTCCATCCTTCGGTACTTTAACATTCATTTTCTATCTCATTTCCTCTTTAGTACTTTTATCCATCTATTTCACATAACTACGTTCCATACCAGTCATTCATGTAACGCGTAGACAGAGCAAACAAGTCTTTACGTTTCATTCTACTCGTCATTCATTATTTTCTAATATTAGTTACGTAGGTTTTTTTGGCGTTTGACGGTTGTTGGAAGCACATGCGATTTCGGGGTTCTCAAATTGTCTGGTTATTTTTATTTAATAAAATATTGAGATTTCATTTGTAGTTATGTAAATATTCATCTCTGTAAAGTGTAGATATAGAAAATAAAAAAATTTAGTTGTTTTATTTATTTCCTTTAATTTCATAACATAGTTATATCATTTAGTATTTAGTTTAGGAGTATTTTTTAGTATATTTTTTATATTTTAGTAATATGAATGAGCCACCGGATCCTCCTGACCCGGTTCCTCCGGATTCTCAGTCTATCTGTTTTTCAGACTGTTTGTCTGATCTTAATTCTGGTTTTTCGCAACCAGGAGACAATCGTAAACGTCCGTGTCCTGGTGATTCATCTTCTATTCCATCCAAAACTGCTGTGGGCCCTTCTGCGTCCATACAAAATACTTTTACAAATCCAGAATTTTTAAATAAAAAAACAGTTTACAATGCTGAGGATTCTGGGCCCTTTTTGGTCCATGTTACCAAATATGAAGCAGATGCTTCCAATAGTTCAGTTATAAAGAGCTTAAAATTTGCTCAATTATTATTTAAAAACCGAGTAGAAGGTATTTGCAATGGTGGTGTCAAAGCCCTCGGACGAAATCGTATGGCGGTTACATTTACATCGGCCGATAAAGCAAATTCCTTTTTGGAGCATCCCCTTCTTACTATAAATAAATTAACGGCGCTAATCCCGACTTTTCATGTCACTAGGATGGGAACCATTCGCAACATCCCCATTGACTGGACAATGGAGGAGGTTGTGTCTGGTATAAGTGTTTCGAATGGTAATATAAAGGTTATAAAAGCAAGGCGGTTGAACCGAAAAACCATAACCGACGGCTCACCTGTGTGGTTTCCGACACAGTCAGTCGTGTTAACCTTTCAGGGACAGCATCTGCCTGAGAAGATTTATTGTTACTCTATGTCCATTCCAGTCGAAATTTACAACTTACCAACAATTCAATGTAATAGCTGCTGTAGATTTGGACATGTTAAAGCTCAGTGTCGATCCCAACCACGTTGTTATAAATGTGCGCAACCGCACTTAGGCGAGTCCTGTTCAATCCCTGAGGAAGAGTCAGTTTGTTTGTTTTGTTCGGCTTCGCATTTTGCGATAAATAAAAACTGTCCGGAACATTCTCGGCAGAAATCCATAAAAGTTGTCATGTCTCAGGATAACATTTCTTATACTGAAGCCTCACAAAGATTTCCTAAGGTTAAGCGATCCTATTTGTCCGTTGCTAAATCCTCGCCAGCTCAGTTCGCTCATGCCCCTCTCCCAAGAGGGTTTCAACAAAATTCGCAGATCCAAAGTTACAAAAAAACAATTTTATGTAATCGTCCTTCCCGTCCTACTCTTGGCAAGTCATATGACAAATTTGCTCACAACTCTATAATTCGTACTCCGGTATCTTCTTTGCCTAATGGCTCTGTTTTGTCAGATTCTAATATTATGTCTTCACAGGATAATCTACTTTCTTTGCTTATTTCTACCCTAGTTAACATTATTAATAACTTTGGTGATGCCATACCGAACAATGTCATTGAAATGATTAATCAGTCGCTCTAATCAATCAACAAAATTCCGTCCCCTAACCCTTCTCCAATGGAATTGTAAGTCTATTCGTCCGAAAAAACATGAACTTACTCATCTTATAAATAACTTTCAACCATTATTCTTGGCCATCTCGGAGACTTGGCTGAGGCCGGGCTCGATTTTTCGTGTGTCTGGTTTCTCTTGTCTTCGGGATGACCGAGACGATGGTAGGGAAGGAGCTGCCCTTCTTGTTCGGAGGGATATTCCTTTCTCTCAAATTCCTATTCCCCCGCACTCCCCTCTTTTCAATATTGTTGCTTTGAAAGCAATGAATACCATCATTGTTTCCATATATATTCCTCACCCTTCGATTCCTTTAATATCGGAGTTAAATCGGATTTTCTCTTCATTTTCTGGTTCAGTGATTATTTTGGGTGATTTCAATTGTCATCACTCTATGTGGGGCTCAAATTCATGTGATTCTTTTTCTCCTCATCTAGTTGAAATGTTTGATTCCTGCAATCTTTGTATTTTAAATGATGGTTCACCAACACGTAGAACATCCCCTCTTCAGAATATAAGTGCATTAGATTTATCTCTTTGCTCCCCAAATTTAGCATCTCTTCTAGTGTGGAAAGTTTTGCCTTATTCATATGGTAGTGATCATTTTCCAATTGTTATTACGAATTCTGAATCTTCCTTCCCCATGGAACAGCCTACTCCTTTATTAAAATATAAAATAAATAAGGCAGATTGGGACAAATTTGCTGATGAGTTAGATAAAAAGTTAGCTTCTCTTGTTATTCTATCTGACTCCTCTCTTCTTTCTTGTTATGATAATTTTGTGGAAGCTCTTATGGCAGCTGCTGATATGGCGATTCCTATTAAAAAACCTTCTAAGAATAATCTTCCCTCCCCCCATTGGTGGGATTCTGAATGTACTGAAAGTGTTAAAAGACGCAAGGAGGCAGAAAGGAGGTTTTCTATGGATCTTAGTCTTGAGGCCTATTTAGAGTTCAAAAAAATTACAGCAATTACCAAGCGTCTTTTTCAAAAAAAGAAAAGGCAAGGCTGGATGAATTTTTGTGAGAGTCTTTCTTCTCGTACTCCATCCTGTCAAGTATGGAGAAAGATAAGGGCTTTTAGAGGCTCTACCAATAATTATGATGCAATTCATGTTGATCCATCTGAGTGGTTGGATGGTTTCACTGACAAACTGACCCCACCTTTTGTTCCTTCAGAGTGTTCATTTCCATCTTCGGAACAATCTGTGTCTTCTAGTTTCATGGACGACAGTTTTTCTTTTTCGGAACTGGAATGTGCTCTCAATAATCTACGAGACTCTACTCCAGGGTTGGATGGGATTCCATATTCTTTTATATGCAAATCTTCAAAATTTTCCAAATTGTTTTTTCTTCGTCTTATCAATAAAATATTTGAAACTGGTAGTATTCCAAATTCATGGAAAACTCAATTAATAATTCCAATTTTAAAACCAGGGAAGGATCCACATGACCCATCTTCATATCGACCGATTGCTTTGTCCTCTTGTTTGGCTAAAATTACTGAACACCTAGTTAAAAATCGTCTGGAATGGATTGTTGAGCACAATAATATTCTACCTAAGTCCCAGGTTGGCTTCCGTAAGTCTATGGGAACTATGGATAGTCTAAGTATTCTTACTACTTATGTGCGGTTGGCTCTTACTAGAGGAGACCATGTTATTGGTGTTTTTCTTGACATAGAAGCTGCATATGATAATGTACAGCTATCATTACTAAAGCAAAAACTGCATCGGTTAAGTATCCCTGTTAGAATCATTAATTTCATATGTAATCTTTTTATGGACCGTTGTATATCTGTGCGATATAGAGGGAATCTTCAGCCGAGTCGTAAGATTTGGAAGGGACTACCTCAAGGATCAGTGCTAAGTCCATTATTGTACAATTTATATACTTATGATTTAGACAAGTCTGTTAACTGTTTCTGTTCTATTCTACAATATGCTGACGATGTAGTTTTATTTGCTTCTAGTGATTCATTTTCTAATGCTTCCAATCGCCTGAATTCTGCTTTTTTCTATATGTACGATTGGCTCTTGTCCCATGGGTTGTCATTATCAATATCTAAATGTAAGACCCTTGTGTTTTCTAGAAAGCGTTCTATTCCAAACATCCAAATTTCACTGAATAATAATTTTATTCCGGTTCAAAATTATGTTAAATTTTTGGGGGTTATTCTTGATTCAAAGTTATCTGGTATTCATCATTTAAATTATATTTCTGAAAAAAGCGAAAAAAATTTAAATATTCTTCGTTCCCTATCAGGTGTTTGGTGGGGATCGCATCCATATTGTCAAAAGTTACTTTACAATGCTATTATACGCAGTCACTTTGATTACGGGGCTTTCGTTCTGGAGCCCTGTAGTAAATTGGCTTTAGTTAAATTGGACAAAATTCAGTCTAAATGTTTGAGGGTGATTTCTGGGGCTATGCGGTCTTCCCCTCTTAATGCTCTTCAGGTGGAATGTTTAGAGGCTCCTCTATTCCTTCGTAGGCAGTTTCTTGCTGATAGGTTATTTTCTAAAGTTATACAATTGTCATCGCATAACCTCATTCCTTTACTTCAGAATTTATCCCGTGTTGTCCCTATCAGTCAATATTGGTTAAATAAAACAAAACCTTGTCTGTTGAAAAGCTATCTCAATTTCGTCAGTTCAGGTCAACAAATTTGTCAACTGCCTGTTAGCCCAATCTTTAGTGTTCCATTTGAGGCACTTATATTCCAACCTAAAGTGATTTTAAACTTCGGGATTGCAAAAAGCTCCCTTGGAGCTAATCAAACATTTATTAGTCTTGTAGAAGCCAATTGGACTGACTGGTTCCAGGTTTTCACAGATGCTTCCAAATTGGAGGGTACAAACAATTTAGGGGCAGCTGTATGGTTTCCAAAATTTCGCATAGCACTTAGATTTAAATGTCCATCAACATTGTCTGTGTTTTCTGGTGAAGCTGTTGCTTTGTTAGAGGCAATATGCTTCATTGAATCACACAGTATACCCAAAAGTATAATATTTTCAGATTCTTTAAGTTGTCTCCAGGACCTTCTAAAAAATCCTTTTCGGAGTAGAGATAATTTTTGCATTACCTTAAAAATACGGGAAATGTTAGCTAAATGTGAGTCTCATGGCTTAAAAGTTGTATTGGCGTGGATTCCGTCTCATTGTGGTATAACTGGTAACGAGATGGCAGACAGTCAGGCTAAGGAGGCTGTCAGTCTGGGTCTTGAAACCTATCGGGACAGTTTTGGTCGTGACCTTGCTAATGAGGCGAAACCACGGATGTTGAGGCAATGGTACGACATTTGGGCTGAATCTTCCGTTTTTAAAGGGAATTATTATTATAATATACAGCGTTCCATTCCTGTTAAGCCATGGTTTTTTAAGTTTCGGGCATTTTCCAAGAAAGTCACTTCAATTGTCAATCGGTTGCGTCTGGGCCATGTTTGCTCTCCGGTTTTTTTGAATAAAATAAGAGTTCGGGATCACTCGTTGTGTGAGTGTGGTCTAGAAGAAGGCACTGTGGATCATATTTTTTTTAACTGCAGAAATCTCCACTCTTCTTTATATAAGTTTTTAAATTCTGATATCCCTAGACCAGTCAATATGTCTTTCCTTCTTACTCTCACCAATACTTCATTCATTCATACTCTTGTTAAATTTATTGAAGTAAATAATATTAAACTGTAATATTTTGTTGTAATGGTATTTAGTCCAATGGTTAGTTATTTTTTCTCTTTATGTGAATAATTTCGCTATGTTTTTAATTAAATGTATAGTTTTTTTTGTGTTGTTGTTTTAGTTTCATCAATGTTTTATTGTTTTCTCAATATTAATTAAGTTTATAATTTTTTGTTCCGTTTTTTATTTTCCCAATTTATACGCTTTTTATTTAATCTGTGCTTTCCAACACTTGACATTGGCAAAATTGTCGAGTCTGCGACAGAGCCATTAAAAACAAAAACTGAACTGAACTGTTAGTTACGTAGACGGTGATTGGTTCTTTGTTGGTTGGTGGTTGTTGGGTGGACATGGCTTACACTGGTAGGAGCATCAGGTGTAGCCAATGGGAAGTTAGCTTCATATTACGAATGGAAATATCTCCACTACCTTTATGCGTTCCTGGTACTTCAAAGGGAAAAAACTGTTTAAAATGAATTTGCTAATATCGTCAATAGAAAGTTCTCCTTAGAACAACAATATCTCCACTAACTTTATGCATTCTTAATACTTATACAACATGTAACAGATTTAAATGTAAAAGCGGAAAGTAGTACGTTCAGAATCAGCTACTGAACCGATATCAACATTTTTTTCGGTAGGTATTTTTTTTCAAAATAATTAGTTAAGACCAAGTAAATTACAGACACTCCTTCGTTTAATACTCCGAACAAACGAAATTGAAACGTAACTCCAGCACATAAGATCATTTTTAAATGAATCACTAAACGAATACTCTAATAAACTAAATAATGAACAAAAATGAACTTTATTTCGATAGTCATAAAGTTTATTTAAGCAATCTATCATTAATCAAACGCACACAACGATAGGCCTCAATAAACGTAATAAGCTACCAAAATAAATAACTATCATATTCTCTTTTCCGCACATTTAACTACAACTAGATAGAGCAGGATGCAGCTATTGTTTAATGCAATTTGATCCATCCGACAAACGATGGCGCGCGCGGCGGTATAGGGATGCGCCGCGAAAAAAATTACTCCCGGTATTTGCAAGGCCGGGCGATCCAAATCCCGCGCAATACATGCACTTAAATGAAACAAATTAAATGTAACAAAATCAATATGAAAAGAAACAACAAATAGGTATTTCTATGAAAAATAATTTCGGGGAACGTTAAAATGGTGATTAAATTCGGTTTGTAATTTTGCTACAATGTATGCGGAATCCCGGTGTGTCAGATATCCCGTTATTGCAATCCCTAAATGGGCACCGAATATGTGAAAAAAATCTAGTCGTGCACCGCAGTTATCTGTGTCTACTTGTGTTTAAGTGTTAAGTAGATATTTCGATAACTTTCGCGCGCGATGTCTTCGGTATTCGAATATTCAAATACACTGAAATGGTGAGAACTTTGGCACTGTGTGGTGATAATGTATCATTGGCATGTCTGACGGTATCTCGATGCTGAGTTCGGAGAGCGCTGGATAGGTCGCGGCGAACCTGTGCAATGGCCTCCTAGGTCACCTGACCTGACTTGACGTCTCTTGACTTTTTTTGTGGGGACGTAATAAATCTCTGGTATACTTCAGTGAAAGTACTAATGTGGAGGATCCAGGATGAGGAGGGTAATGTGGAGCAAATTCCTAAAAGTGAAGAGTGACACTGAAGTTTTACATAAATTACGTGAACAATTACGCAAATGTGCATCAAAATGTATCAAGGTGGTGGACATGTCAAACATATTTCAAAAAGAAATCGCCTCATGAGTGCCATGTAACACGTAAGTTAATTTTGTTGTATTTTTTTGTGTTGTGATTAGGTTGTGATTCCCAATCTAGTATTCGTTGTTAGATATTGCGTTATCTTATTATCTTATTCAATAATAATGCAAAATAAATGACGCCCGTATCCTGCCCGCCTGTAGGAAATAAGTTTAGGGGAAGTGAAATTAATAATATTTTATAGCCGATTCATGCAAAATATTGTCTTATGTTGGGTTCGTACGCATTATATCTAGTAAGTAAAATATTTAGATTTTATAGTTAAAACACAAATGTTATGCTTACAGATTAAATAAATAATAATTTGTTTACCAAACCACCCAGTAATCAGTTACGTACGTAATTTGTAATTTGTATTTCGTTTATTGTCAGCTGTTTCTGCCGGCGCGGTGCGGCGCAGCGGTCGGCGACCGGCGTTAGGTACTCGTGTGAATGTGTCTTGTGTACATGTGTACGTGTCCGGCGAGCGTGTGTAGTAGTACACTCTTATTTGTAACTCGTAAGGTGACCATGTTAAGTGCCTACATTTGGTATAACTAATTTCATAAATTAAATATTTTGTAATTATGATAGTACGATTTCAAAGCATAAACTATGATTGCAATAATATTTTAAAGTTGGGGTGTCTGAGGTTGTGAATTAATCCTGTTACACGTTGTATAAGAGCTAGAAGATATGTCTACGATCTTCTGATAGCCTAAAGCGCTGTTGTGCAAAGTAATAAAATAGCTTTCTTCACTTTTATTACATTGGGCATATAATATATTTGTGTAGTACATCTAATAAGATTACAAGTTAAAATGCTCGTTTATTACAATATGTAAATTATGTCAAACAATGCGTTACTTATTTGTTACTTTTATTTCTTAATTTCGTTACACGTCATTCGATGATAGCGACATTGACTGTAGGAGTGCGCACGCGCATCGTAAAAATTTGATTATTTCGTAAATCCTGCACATTTCATATCAATTTTACGTCCCTAGATATACAATTCCAACGAAAAGAAAACAACCAAATGCAGAGGTATTATAATTATTTATTTAAATATAAATATAGGTTTATTTTTGGATAACCACACTTTAGTATCGTAACAAAATTACTAACGTAACTATTAACTATTTACGAGCTAAGCCTTACATTATGTTTAAGCGATTAAGTTCCCGGCGGCGGAGGGGGAGCGTTGTTGGCCCACTGCGGGTGCGGTCCGGCCGCCGTGCACAAGTTGGAGCCGAATATGGGCAGGTTGTGGCGGAAGGGGGGCACCACCCCCATCACCATGGGGTTGTGCATGCGAGGGTTGTTGCCGAACTGGAACATGTGCGCGAAGGGCGGGGGGGTGGTCGGGTTGAAAGGGGGGAACCTGGCCATGTTTGGAGGGAAGGGAGGAGCACTGAAGGGTGTGAAGCCTCCAGGGTCGTTGGGGTGTGGCGGCGGGGTCCGGAGGTCCATGTTGGCGCCCCAGGGTCGCGCGAACCTCGGGAACGTGTTGGGGTTGGTGCGCCGGGAGCCGGCGGAGAAGGGGTTGCGGCCGCGGCTGGGCCCGCTGCCGAACCTGCTGCTGGACTCGGAGGGTCTTTGGTTGCGTCTGTCTGGCTTCCTGTTCTTCGACGTTTCTCCGTCGTTTTCGCTGTTGTCTTCGCCTTGCTTCAATTTCTCCTTCCTGAGTTTGTTGGCCCGGCGCTCCTCCTCGTCGTCGGAGTAGTCCACCTGGTTGGGCGGCGGCTCCACGTCGTTCAACCACGACGCGTCCGAGCCTTTTAATCTGAAATATTACAAACGAGTCTGATGTTAGTGACTGAAGCGGCGAAGAACAATTTTGTCATTTAAATACTCATTTTCATTTATTACATAAATATTGTTTTATTTATTATTAATTAATAACACGCGGCCCTTATAAAGATGTCAGCATTATGGCCTTATTTATACACAGTTCAAACCTAGTTTACTCATCGGTTATTTTGTCTTCTTCACTCAACTGAATTCAAAACTCGATTGAAACAAGCAAAACATTCAATAACTAAACTGGGTTTTTAAATTTCTATAAAAAAGACAGCAAGTGTATGTATTTACATTATAAATGTCGACATTAATAGTTAAAATTGCAGCTCATGCCATCAGATTTGTAATCAATGTACTTATTTTACGACTAAAATGAGAATAATTCCTGATTTACTACTCTGTCTTACCTTGTATAATATGTTTTTTCACCAAATTGAACGGACATAACCATGAGTAAATACGTTTATAAATTCATGATTATTTAATTACAGCACGTTATTTATTCATTACTTTAATAATAGTTTAGCATATGTGACAGATAAAAACCAACTATTAATTCAAGAGTCATATTCTTTGGTATTTTTGTTGGATCCTTTTGTTTTCGTCTTGTGTCTTGGATATCAGAAAAAAGAGAGACTTTATGGTCTCACAAACACCCATATCCGATGATCCCACACAAATATTTGTCTCGGTGAGGGGATCGAACCCGCGGTCTCTCGTTTCACACCCAACATCTTACCAACTGCGCCACGGAGGCTCTCAAAATTGTCAAATTATTGAGTAAGTGAGTAATACATACTTCATAAGTTCAGCGAGGAACACGTAGTTAGTGTGTTGCGTCTTGGGCGCGATGTACACGTCCATGCCGGTCTCCACGCCGCGCTCCTTCACGTGCTCCTGCGAGTTGAAACGCACGCAGTAGTACGGCTCTGTCACCTGAAAACAAACATATAACATTCATTTTCTTTTCAGTATGTGGTGTGCAATAAAGATACTGAGTATTGAGGATTTATTTGCCTTGTACAAAACACTTAACAAATCAATTAATAATTAGGGACAATAAATAAAAAAATAAGGATAAGAAATATCGTGACAAAACTCATTGAGAATAATAGCTAGTAAGCTAGCTTGAGCACTCTCTCTCGTCAGCTACAGGAACTCCGCATCAACCACTTGGAAAATTATGAACTACAAGGGCTTAATGGGATCAATGGATGCCAGCCATCTCGTCATAGGTATCATGTGAGAATTCAGCCTTGAATTTTTGTACTGGATTTGGTTTTGTACTGGATTCATTGTAAACGGAAGAGTGTAAGTTATCCTAGTCATGCAAGATTATCATGTCAGCATGCTACAATGTTAAGTATTTTGATTTAAGACTTTAAACATAAGTCCAAAATACTATAAAAACATTTAGTTCTTATAAAACTGTGCGATACAAATTCGTGTAAACAGCACAATTGCCACATTTCCGGTACACATTCATTTCTAACTCTCAACATCGCAGTAATTGCTTAACAAGCGCTCAATGTATACCATATTTGAAATATACAAGTAATTTTGCACCATATATATGTATTTTTAAAAGTTGCTAACATATTTCTTTTTACAGCTGCATTTGCTCAGCTATATATTATAAAGTCGAATTGCTTTATACCATAAATGTTTTGTATAAGTTTATAAATGTACAATTTAATATGAAAGGTAATAAATTACGGCACAAAGGATCGTGGCGATACGCGTGCATGTCGTAAGCCCTTTGATGTGCCTTCAAGGGTGCGCCGTGCTTTATGACAAAGAGCATGCATGTTATTTCGATATTATCGTAAACATGTGGATGCATTGCTCTCGGATTATCGATACGAGCGCTTTGGAACGAAACATATGATCCGAGGACGCGGAGTTAAGCAATTAAGCAAAACATTTTTTTTGTATATAGTCCATTGAAATGTTACAATTTAAGGACCGAATATTGCATTTCTTAGAGGACGCAATTTTATTTATGGGACATGTTTGGGGGGTCAAAGGAAGTTTAACCTCAAGTTTGTGGGGTCGCCACCCTTGTCCCCCGGCCGCCATTGACCCCCACACATATCCCAAAAATAAAATTGCGTCCTCTAAAAAATGCAAAGCTCATGTAACATTTCAATGGACTAATAGAATAGGTCCGGCTAACGACCAAACAGGTAATTTGATGTTAAGTGACCACTGTCGCCCATGAACATCCCCATCGTTTGGATCATAGATAGGTTTCCGGGGCTATTCAAATCAGAAAGATAAAATATGGTAAGAAGAAAGGGGTATTAGGCATCCGGCAATCTCACTCACCCAACGAAACGCAAGCTAGAGCTGAGAATTTACATCTATTTCCTGTGAGACAGGAGAATCGCCGGGATGCCTGCCCATTAATACTGAGTTATGACTGACAACAGCGCGATAGTATTCGTATAAAAAGAAAGTTGGGAAAAGTTCATAATGTGGGACGGAACATACAAGGCGTAATGTGGGTGTCCTGGCTCCTCTGTCTACCCATTCGGGGAAAAAAGATGCGAGATTATATATGTAAAAATATAAAAAGCTTTCATCCATCCATCTTTTTCGAGTGTCATAAAATATTAATTGTAATTGCGTAAATGTAAATATAATCAGTAGAGCTACAGATGCGAACAAACATATTTCTTACAGATATATTATTTACATTACAAGGTTTTTAAAATTAAATGTACTTTACATATCAGTCATTAATAAAATCTTTACATATCAAATACCAATATAACTACTAAATTTAATGAGTGCCTAATTATTTTTATCTCCTCCAGTACATTATCTTGCACTCCAATAAAACTAACACGATTAATCTGAATACGGCAATAAAAATTCAAATATCTAGCCAAATACAGTTTTACATGCACATCTCCAATTCACGCTGAGAAATTATGGGCTCAACAACATTTGGATGGGAGCCAAATGGGCCTAAGAATTTTTCTAGTTATTTATCTTAGACACAGACTGTCTGCCTCAGACTTTTTGGCATCAGATTCGTTTTTAGGCTAATGCTTTATAAAATGGTTTATGTCAGCTGGAGATTGGGGAGCGAATGCCTCGGTGGCGTAGTTGTACGAAGCACACGGTTACAAAGCTGAAGCTTCGGGTTTGAATCCCGTGTTGGGCATAGTGATATTGGATTTTTTCTATTCATTATAATCTGCCCAGAGTCAGGAATTTGTGCCCGATAGACTCGCCACCTAACACGTCGTGGGACGGAACATACAAGGCGAAATGTAGGTGTCTTGGCACCTCTGCCTATCCCTTCTGGGAAAAAGGCGTGAGTTTATATTGTGAGTTTATGTAGTATGTTTGAGATTGGGGAGAAAAATTTCAAAGGCATACTTTGTTTACAGATTTATAATTTGTATTGTAACATGTTTCATATTTTTAAGCTCTTCTATTTTAAGAAAAGGATTGGGGCTTCAACCAAGCTGAAAGTCACGATTGCGATTTCTAAGTGTTAGTGCTTCATTGTGATTTGTCGAGACATCGCTATGATTATGAATGCGCGACTTGGCACTAACAGTAAATCGAAATGAAATAAGTTAGATTACGTGTTTTATTTTGTAAACGAGATTACCAGCGGTTTAACAATTCTTGTGAAATAAAGGAAGGTCAATTTAGTTTACACAATTTGTTAATTGAGTATTTTATTATTTTTCTTTATCAACATTTGAATTGGAATTTACTTAAATTAAACGTTGAAGGTATGGTTTCAATTTAACTATAACAGCAGGAATTTCTCTAAAATTTGAGTAAATGATATACTTTATCAAATATTTAATCAAATGTTCTTTTAAACTGAATAAAAATCTATGAATTCTGTGTAATCTATATGTTCAAAACTTGGATATAAAAGTACATAATGTATGTATACGGTAATTTCGGATTTAAAAATGTTCAAACCGAACTAAATATTATAACTATAGTATAAGTCATACATTTAAATTAATCAAATAATAGCATACTCACAGGTCCAAAAACATCGAAAACTTTTCCTAGTGCCTTGGCTCCGTTGTCCACGAACAATATCGTCTCGAGGTCCACTGGTGGGCTCGCTGGCAACGCTCGTATTACCACTGCGAAGAGAAATACCGCGGTAATACAATACACACATTGATGGACACACATTATTTTGGTTCCTAGATTGAGCAATTTTATAAAGATTAATCCAATCATTAACTTGATATATCAAGCGATTGAAATTCTTGAAAAAGTATAAGTTTATGCTGGCATTTGGTGACAAAATCCCATACATTTTTTGTAAAATGCATATGCAATATTTGCAGGCATCACTTAAGTATTTGTGAACCACAAGATTTAATATGTGAGCATAAGATTTTTTTCTATCTGTCGCTACATAATAACTGCATTGCGCATGATGGTAAGCGCAAATGCCATCCAGATCTAAGCATCGGAATGGCATCAAACGGCAGTCCCATGCCATTCATCCTTCTACACTAAGGTGAAAGGACCCCGGATAATAGGAAGAACATCATATTCCCTATACGTGGGACGGCATACAATTCCACAGCTTAACGTTGAGGCACAAAAAGGAATTTGGGAACCTTTTGATCCTCGCAAAACTGGGCTATTATATACCATATAAAAACCTACCTAATTAATTGAACCTAGACTAAGCCGATACAATGCAAATATCGTTTAATTAAGCCAAAAAACAGCTAATGATGTAACAACGGAAGCAACGGCTCATTCGTCGTATTGATTGCGAAAAAAATATGATAACGAAGGCGATGCAGAAAGCTTGTGCGCAATGAAGGGCGACCGCAGTGAACAATCTGCATAGCATCACACAATTGTGCATACTTTCTTTAATAACATGGAAGTCTTTGGAGAATGTTTAGAACATGGACGAAACTTTTAATAAGATGTTAATTTTTTTTATGATTTATTACTAGTCATCTACCCCTCGGGAGTCCCCAGTGCAGCGGCTATTCCTAAGAAACCAATGATATATTATACGCATACGACGTAGATATCGCACTACCACTTCAAAAGTGAGGCGTTCAAATTCGGGCAATTGGTGTAATTTCATCTAGTCGCATAGCAACGGCGACAGAGGGAAGACCTCAGTGCTGTCAACATAATTTATTTCGAAAATATTGTCTAAAATGTCGAATTGTGTGTTTTAAAAGTGTTAAAACAATGGTGCAAAAATATGAAACTAAATTGGACCTACACACCATACGTAAGTATATAAAAACCACACAAAATTTAATTTTTATTTTAAATTAGCAAACACCGCCTTCAATTGTGTAAGAAGGATCGCCTAATACAACGATTGTGAAGTGCGATAGGGACAAAAAGCGTACGTCATAGATTAACAAGTCAGAAGCGAAACCGATCATACAGAAAATTGACGATGAAAGTTGGAATGGATTTGGATAATTGTATATTTGTTTCTAATTCAATCATATTTAAAACGATTAAGTTATTTGTTATGAATTATTTTCATAATAAATAACTTAATCCAACCACGAACATTACAAAATACATTAGCTTCCCCATATATTTTGAAAGACAATATTTACATATATCATTGAATGTTTCCAGATTTCCACGTGATGAGCTTTTGAGACGTAAATGGATATGCACTAAGCACAGCTCGGACAAAAAGAGGGGATCGTGACTGGATGCCTTTAAAACTGATTAATATTGGTTTAGCACATTTAATTTTGATTAAAAATATACAACTACGAAAATATATATATCCACCTAACAAAACCTGCACCATCGGTTGTAGTATCGGTTGTTTACTAGTGGCAGGTCGCTCATACGTTACCACCATGTGTAGGTACCACCGCAATGTCTATTTCCCCCGCCACACGGCAGTTTAAATGCCATGTTATGTTCCGGTTCAAAGGACATTCTCGCCCGAGTAATCGCTGTACTTATACTTAAGATCTTATGTCTCGGGATGGCGAGCGCAGTGAAAGCCAAGCATTGCTTTGTAATTTAAGGTGTCTTGGTTTCGCTTATGTCCACGAGCGGTCATATCACTTGTCATCATTACAACAAATAATAATATTATTAAGAGATCGTTTTTTCAGTGCCTGCTTACCATGAACTAATATACTAAACGGCAATTTATTTTTTCAATTTTGTAAGCAAATAAAAATATATTTGTTTCAGGACGGCGTACCACATGTATACTCATGTAGCAACCTCAAAGTTAATATATTATATACTTATAAAACCAAATAGGTAGTTTTATTTATCGTCACCCTTCTGTTTTTACCGCTTCGATTCTATGTTTGGATAGCGCAATGCTATCTCTTTTCGTCTCGTACTTTCTGTATAATCTGTTTCATTCACTAAAATTGTCATAAAGTATTAACAAATGAGTATGTATATGCATAGCAGTACAGTTTTTAAACGTCACGCAATATGGATATGCGTCATCTTTATTAAAACATCATTGTAAGAAACTATTCTAAAATATTGCTTCGTGACATGAAGCATTTAACAGCCGCATTGATCCAATCGTAGTGAACTAAAACTGTATCATCTTGACAAGGATTTTGAATAGATAAATAGAAGTTTTAGCACTGTGACGCCATAGAGTGATATTGTTAGTGCACCCTATATCTAACAGCCAAAACCTATGAATATAAAGAAAAAATTCTACGACACGCATCTATTCCGTGCGTCCTTTATGCCGTTTCTATATCCAGAAAGAATGCTAAAAGAATATTCCAACCATTCTACATGTGAAGTACATAGCTCAACTGTATCCTTAGGGCAAGTAGGGGTAGATGAACAAGGAATACTCGCCTAATCTCTCAACAATGCTGTTGATAGTGCCGATTTTGGTGCATTCCTCCGACGGCAAACTAATGGCAAGATCTTCGATTGGCGGCAAGTCTTCGAGGCCCAATTCTCCTATCACTTTCGGTGATTCAACCTTTTTATTCTTCCCACCCGGCTCCAATTCATCCCTGTAACATTTAATTTTATGTACTGTTTGGCCGAATTCGTTTTATTGGGGATTTAAGGTGAGCTAAGAGAAAGACTTTTACTGGATAAGTAAATTGTTTCTGGTAAGGATTGAACAGTTTAACAACAGTTGAGTAAGAAACAGAATGTAATCGGAATATGGAACATCTGTAGATTTGATAGCATAGTTTGAACTTCAAAGACTTTTAAGTTCAAAGAATTTATTATTAAAATACGTATACCTTTTTATAAGAATCTTTTGTGAGCTTATATTTCGTTGATGTATCTATGAATACACATACATACATATAGATGTTGACAATAAGTACTTTATAATGTTATGTAATAAATGATTTTTGCAAAAGCAAATTAAATGAATTGAGGCAGGAAATTACAAGCAGCATGACAAACAAAAAAATGGTATTCTCCAAATTACATAATAAGGAATGTTTATAAAAAATGACATTAAAACAACCTTATTGATTATGTAACAATGTTGTTTTCATTTAGATTGTGTAGAAAACGTGTAATTTGCATCTTCGTTTCTTAGATGATAAATATAGAAAAAACTATTCTTTATGAGATGATGTAACATCATCATTTAATAGGCTTAGTATAAGAGTTAATGTTATTCAAAATAGTGCTCAAAGGTTGAATTAAGTATTTATTAAACCCACATAAAATTTCTATGGTACGTTAGTCCGCCAACCTGCACTAGGCCAGCATGGTGGACTATATGGCCTAACCACTCTCAATGGTACTGTCAATTGTAGAGTAGGCCATGCCCTGCAGTGGGACGAATATGGGCTGATACAGAAGAAACCTACATAATTGTTTTGATTGGCAAAATATAGTAGATTGTTGCCAATTGGAAATCTCTCCTATGGCATTGCAGTTATAGTAACTGTGCAATTACTATTCCACGCAAAAAAATAAAACATAATTTAAATATACTGTATTCTCAAATGTTATTGTCATAAAATAAATCAAACAACAGAATCACCTTGTAACATTTGCAGGGTCTTGGTAACTTTTAGGGAAGCAGGACCCTTCCCATAATATCCTGCACTATGAATTAAGAGTGTGAACAATGTTGGACCTACATATATAATAACATCAAAGGTATGTTAAGATCACTATTAAGATTTACATTTGATAATCTGAAAAGCATTGTTTATCCAAAGTATAATATTGATACAACATAATGCAAAGAACCAGGTCTGCACCAGGCCAGCCTGGTGGACTATATGGCCTAACCACTTTTAATTGGATTCTTGATTATAGAGGAGGCTCATAGCCTACAGTGGGATGTATATGGGCTGATAAGATATACAGTATGCAAAGAATCAGTGTTTTTCAGTCTTTGTTACAAATAAATTATTCATGAACAGATAGTAGATAGTATGATGCAACATAGGTAAAAGTGTGCATTCACATTTGGATCAACAAAATACCCATGAATCATTTAAACCAATGGTTCCTCAACTTTTAGTTATTACGGACCATTTGACAAAATTTTCCCACTCGGTTGATTGACTGGTTTGATCGTATTTCAATACAGTAGAGAAATATGAATTAAGAAAGGATTTTTCTGTTGATCCATAAATATAACATGCATACAATTATTTTAAAGATTGCCTTAGGATGGTTCCACGCAGTGGCGGTACTTCCATACAAGCCCAAAAGCCCGGCTTGCCTTACTCAATACGCATATACTCAATCCTAAAGGCAAATTAGTACCTTAAATAAAATACATTCGTTTAATGCAAAACGTCTATCATTTTTAAATTTACCGCGCCATAATGGAGCCCCGCGCCTGCGACGGAGCACCCGCGCCGCGCCCGGCAACTCGCCTAAGCGAGCGCCGCGGTCTAAAACTAATATAAAATTATTTCATTCAAAATCAACGCTGGTCCACGCGTGACGCAATATCTTAAAAAGATGGAACACACCAAAGTATTATCTATCTTTTTCTCTCTCGTGTGCTTTTACCTGGCTTCTGGCGTATATTGCCCTCTCAGTCACACCTATTGATGAAATGCTACTACCATGACACTACGTACCTCATAGATTTAGTATAAAACATAGATCGGCAATGTGAAAGAGATAGAATAATTTAACTCATATGTCAAAGCGAGATGCATGATGCTACCATACGTTTACACAGGAGTAGCCTGCAGTGACCCAGAGTCAAAATATGTCAAACTAAGCGAGCAACAAAATTCGCTTATTTTCATAATTTATTTAATTTTACAGTACTTGGTTATATTTATTAAACGTAGTTTATTATAGTGCATTGTGCAGTGCCAAGGTGTGGTTCATGCAGGCGTAAAAATCCGAAATAATTAAAGTTTTCACAGGTACCGGCCACTTTTGCACAATACTATTTTGTGACGATATTATAGAATGAAATGGAAATCCGTGTATACATATCGGTAGAAAAGAATATAGTATTTTATTATATAAATACGCTGAAAGCATCCATTGCGTATAAAAAATAATATCAAATACGTGAATTTACAATAATTTCAACCTAAAGTTGCTAGGGATTGACTGACAGGTTCGATCAATAAAGGTTGTCGATAAAATAGTCGATGACAACACATGTTTCCCTACATTTTTATGGAGCTATAGTATGTTGTGATAGTGTGTATTCTTCTTCTTCTTCTACCTGGCGTTATCCCGGCCATTATTATAGTATTCATTCTACAATATTACTTATTACTTTACTTTTACTCATTTATTTATATTTGTGGAATAATTTAACTTCATGTGTGTGAATTATGAATTAAGAACCTGTTTCAATCTCTGCCAAGAGGCTGTCAATTTATAATAGTAAAACAAGAACATATTAGATATTATTATAAAATATGCGATACTTCTATGCACAGTATCATCGTCCAAACCTTGAGGCAACATTATTCATCTATCATAACATTAGGTATAGGTTTAAAATTAATAATTCTCATAGGGATAACACTACTTTATGTGACGTGATCACATATAGTAAAAATCTGTTTCTTACACTTACGCGAATGTTACTCATTGAAAAAAACGAATAATCACGAATTTTGTTGCAGACTGAGTCCACCTTGTGACTACGAAAGCTGTAAAGTAATCGAAACTTCGCGACAGGAAATTAAAAATGAAAAAAATAAACCGAAAACGCTAAAACTTTGTAAATTATAGTTTTATTTTATAAAGTGTTTTTGTTCTCAGTTTAATTAGGTGTATGTACTATGTATACATCACAACGAAGAAATAATTTTGTTCAGGTGAACATAAAGACCCATACAAAACATTTCAAACAAAATGTTTTCAAATAATATGACAATTTATCTTTATTTATTTGTGTGTTTATTAATCTGTATTGAAATAAACACATCAATATGTTTCTGTTAATATATAATAAAATGTCGCATATATCCATAACATTTTATTTCACAACTACAGGCCGAGTTATATCGATATCGATATGATGGTATCGAAAGTGCATGGTACACCACTATATGTCAAGCACACATGTAAACTTCACGCACACAATCGTAAATCAGTTTTGGTCGCGCTCAAAATGACACATTGCCGATCTATGTTCTATACTCACAGATCACTCCCAATAGATACCTAATGCAAGGCAGCGGTTGCGCTCAACACATATAAGCTATCAGATAGATATAAACCGATGCCAAATGTCGCGTCATCAGTGTCGTCCAAATAGTGGACCCACACATGTCGTCGCACGTTAGCGAAAATTACATTTTGGGAACATAATATTACAGTTAATAATGATTTGTTCAATAAAATGGTGTGCAAAAAACTCAAAAAAATAAAGTATCTAAAAATCGCAATAAATTTTCATCGATAACTAATATTCTTTAAATTAATTTGTTCCCGAGCGAGCTCAATTTATACTGGTTAATGTATCAATGTCAAACAGTCGAGTTCGGATGGAGAATCAGCCGTCTCTTTTTCACATAGCAATAACCGTAATAAGCCATCTTTTTTTGGCGAAAGCACGCGTTCTTCTAGTGTTTGACGCATGTTTATAATATAATTCCCAGAAATATCGATATTGTAAAACAATAATGTAAATTAATTTTATTAAATGACAATGTCACAAAATATATATTGATTTAAATAAAAATTGCAAATTACCATAATTACGTTATTTTATGTAATTTGAAATAGTTAAATTTGTTAACAAGGTACTTTTACAATATTTTTTTTATTTATCTTTGGCGTAATTAAATTTCCTTTTTTTACTCTAGTTGTATACGTTTTCAAATATAATGGGTATATGGGAGGGTATTTATCATAAGTTTTAGGCTCAATTGCACAAACTAACTTTGCCAATACCTTTGCCCTTGAAACTGTCAATTCCATACATTCGCAAGGTCAAATACATCTTAAATGTATGGCGATGACATTTTCATAGGCAAAGGTATTGGCAAAGTTACTTGGTGCAACTGAGCCTTAGTATACTAAGTTTATTGAAAATCAGTAGCACAAGCTATTGCACTAATTTTAACATACGTTGTATATATCGTCTCAAAAACATTCATAGTTCGTCAAGTGGGTTTCATCGTCACTTTTCGATATTACATTTACTACAGCCGCCGTCAGAATTCAAGAAACGGAATAAGTTATTGTAGCCCTTTAGGGCGTGAGGTTTAGTTATTTACTATTTCATATTTTTTTATTTACCTGATCTTTTATATCAACACTTAATTTGGCTATTTCGCCATTATGGTATACAAAAATACACGGTGAATAATAGAAATAAAACCGTTACATACTAAAGTATAAATCTTAATCCTATTTTATTCGTAGTTAGCGGTTGCCGGTTAGTATAATTTATCAGATCAGGCCGGTGAAAAAATATTATCAAACATTTAACAAGTTATAGAAGCGATCATAACACATGAACTTACTGACAAATCGAACTATCGATATTTTTTGAAGTGAAAACTTCTTTAGCGGCGTTGAGCACTTTTTTTCATTTATCGACTTATACCCATCTCTCGAGTGAAGTCCACGTGACCGCGCTGCAACCCGCCCACCCCCCGCGCAGTTCCCTTCGTTGGCGTTTTCGGTTCAAAACAAAACTATCGTAATGCGGTATCTATTGGAAGTGATCTGTGTCTATACTACATCTATGACGTACCTATACATATAGCTATTTTTTAATGCAATTTGTACCAAGCAAAATGCCCGGCTTCGCGGAGTGAAGTTGTGCACTTGACATGTCATATTATGATCCAAATTTATCGAAAAATATTTATGTTTTGCTACAAGTTATATTGGAATATATATAAAATAAATGGATATTTTTTGAGACCGTATTATAATGTTTTAAATATTTTTATTAATATATAATTAGAATACTTAATTTGGAATTGTCCATAATATAGGACCTGTGGCTAGCTTCACACTTATTATTATGTCTTTCGAGCGGACAATTAACCAGTAACCACTGAATATCTACGTTTAGTTTTCGTTTAATTATAGTATTTTACGTTTATTACGTATAATAATTGGTGAAAATGTACCTTGTGATGATTTGAAGTGTGTGCAAGTGTTGATCGGCGAGGAAAAGGTAAATTCATTACATTTCGTAATTCGTAGACAAACAACTACTCGTATCTGGTCGAAAACCTACGCCTGATTTGTTGTGTATTTCTCGAAAGTAGTGAAAACTATAGAATACAATTTTAAAGACCAGTGCACATAACTACTATAGATTGCTGGATGTTCTAATACTAATAAGTTATACTGTCGGTGTTGTATATTTTTTTCGAACGATGTACTTAAATTGGAATTGTTCCGGCTATAGTGATATAAATAATTTAACTGGTAGGTACTTTTATAGTCATTGACAAAAACATGTGAATGCATGCATTAATATATTTTCATAATTCCGGTAAACAGCGTATAGAAACCTCTATAAGCGTCATATACATAACATAATATGTGATGAGATTTCTTAAAATTATGCTCGCGTAGACAGTAATCGTAGTGTTTTTCAGATATTCCTTAGCTTCCTTTCAGGGCTCATGATGAATCAAAAAATCACATGCATACACAAAAACATAATATGAATGTATTAACAATAATTTCTGGCCGCGAAGTTAAACACGGCGCCGTACTTGTGCTATTGTAGTGCTGTTTATTAATTTACAACATAATTACAATATAAAGTTACGTATGCATGCCCAAAAGTAATTTAACTTACACATTTGTTTTATTCATCTATTTAAAACTAATGATGGGGCCTAAAGTAATTTGACAATATTAAATAGATGGCCGAGAAAATCGCGCCATCTATTAGATGTTTTCGAACAACTTGTTGTAATACATTTTTTCATAACGGTGATAAAGATAATTATTATTTAATTAGTTTTTATCCTAATCTTATATAGATCGTGTGGTAGTTCTAGGACTGCCTCGATGGCGCAAAGTTGAGGTCTCGGATTCGAGTCTGGGGTCGTTTTCTATATATTTTTTTATTTAATAACATCGCATAGGCTCGCCCCCTATCGCATGATGAACACGTTCTTCTTTCTTAATACCATTTTGCTCCTGAACCAATACATATTCTTACTAAAAAAATATTGGGCTTGCCCTAGTCCACAACCCTAGGCACGCCACTGGTTCCACGCACCACTTTGGATGCTTCTAAGGACCACCTGTGAAGAACCAATTAAAAGTCCATAAAAGATAATACATCCCATGAGTACTAAGATTTTTATTCTAAATACTGCATCATTGATAATTACAGGACTATTTTAACACATTCTCATTTACTATAAATGAGAATAATGTCTATCGCTCTAGTCGTATTTATCCCCACAGCCCCAAGCTGATACTTGTAAATGGCTCACTTTTGTGGGTCAGTCATTTTACTTCACCCTTTCACTTGGGACATTATCTAACACTGTCAGATCTGTCAATATAATTATCCAGTGGCTTATTAGGAAAATGCAACAAGAGACTGTTTTGTCTTTAATTAGAATATAACAACAAAACAATTCACCATGAAACCCTCATTTTTTTAAGAATAATTATTTTGTATTGTTTTTTTTTAATTTAAGTAGCTTTTTTATATCTTACTGATCAAAATGGTGTATTTCCTATTCATTCTCAATTGCCATGTTTTTGTTTCTATACTCGGAAATGGAATCCGAGATCAAAAATGTAAACAAAAATGTTACTGCTACAATAAAATAATTTGTCATGGTAGTTTGTTCACAACCGTTAAAAAAACAGGCTGGAATTATTTTCATTCGTTAAATAAGCATAAAACAAAGCCAAATAAAAATTATTTGGTATAATATTTACATAAACTACAATTTCAACTTCTTTTTTAAGTATGTGAAAAAAATGGTATGAAAATATTTTATGCTACGGGTATTATGCAGAAATTCGTAACCTTAGGCCACTGAAATAAAACTTTTTAAATTTCGTCTCCTTAACTACCAATACGTCGCTTTGACGCCCGCTTCCTTTAGTTGCTTAACTTGATGAATGTGCATCATGTGATAAAGTTAAAACGCCGTGAAGCTGGTTTCACATTTTCTGTTAAGTTTTTGTTCTATTTTGTTCCTAAGATTTCTGGCGCTCTTGTTCCTAGCTGAACACACTATGGTCTTTGAAAATCACTGTGAGTTAAACCCATTCGAATTTGTTTGGGCCCAAGTCAAGGGTCACGTCGAAAGGCATAATAAAACATTCAAAATGTTCAAAATTCAAAAATAAATATAAATAAATAAAACATAGTACTCGCAACATTTGAATCTATTCACTAATCAAATTATACCCAATATGTTTTTGAGAAAATGTTTCATAACCCTGAAATGTCACTTTTACAATGACATTTGTTTGTTTACATTTTTGATCTCGAATTCGATTTCCGAGTATATATGGTATAGCACTCTTTGTACTTTTATACCTTAGAACAAAGAGCATAATGCATATTCTTCAAGTAAGGTAAATCTTCAAGTATTATTAAAGTGATAATAATAGGTAACAACTCACATGCAATTACAATAATTAAACCTGCTGTAAACAGATGCATTTACATTCCAATTTACGTAATTATTGCTCATAAACACAATGCAAACTTATGCTCTCAAGTCTGAACTCGGAACACTTTCAAAACTACAAAAATGCATTTTGATTATTTTTTAACCCATTCTTTTATGTTTTCAAAAGTTAATTTATTTTCTTGACAGTAATGACAATCCTAACATACTATTACAAAGCATCTTATAAGAAAGTGAATGTTGAAGTTATGAAGAATGATTTTTGGATATTATTTTCTGTATATTGCAATGCAGTAAGACATCATGTATTATGATTAATTAATATATATTAAGTTGCTCACCCGCTGGACGCCTCCTCCACATCCTTCACGGAGTCGACATCACTATCACTGGAATCGCTGGACGAGCTCGACTCAGACTCAGTGTCCAGGTCGCGGTATTCCGTCACCTCGTACTCCATGACGCCACTCTCCGCGCTGTCGATGATCATGTGCCGCGTCGTCTGCTCGCCCTCGCGAGCCTTCGGCCTTGACAGCGGCCCGTGAGCGCACGCATTTATTATATTGTTTTTCAACACCATCTCACTAAGTTCCGGCGCGTCCGAGTCCTCGTTTCCCGTGTACTCATTCGACCGAGTCTCTGTATCGTCCGAATCCGAATCTGAACCACCGTACTCCGCGATCAAACTTAGCGACACGTTTTTATTATTGCTTTGATTGGGATTTTCCATCGTTCTTGGCGACTAATCTACCGGAACAATTTAACTAATATAAACTGAGTATTCTAAGGAACTAGGAACTCCGTAAAACAGCCGCTGCAGATAACAGAGGTGGAAATAAAATTATTTTGAACTAAAAGTACAAAACGTGACGAAACAAAAATATTCGAAGCGAAATGACAGCTGACATTTTTGTTCACAGACAACGTAAACGTTGCGTAAACGTAAAATGCTGTTGTTGATAGAGATGTTCCAAAAACTACATTTGTTCGATTTTTACGAGGGTATGTGAATGTATTATTTTAAAATCACAACATTATATAGTTGTTAATTGGAGTAACTTTGTTATTCTTCTTTTTTTGCAATGAAAGGCAAGGCGAACGTGCCTATCGCCTGATAGTAAGCAATACGACATGGACGGTAGCAAAACAAAACAACACTTTGAATTATAAAGCAATGCTTGTTATACTCCACTGGGCTCGCCACCCTGAGATATAAGATGTAGTCTTAATATGTTCAGTAGTTACTCTGGCTACAATGTCCTTCAATCCGAAACACAACAGTGCATTTAAACTGCTTTTGGCGGGAGAAATAGACATTGCGGTGGTACCCACCCAGGCGGCCTAACCAAGAAGGGCCTATCACATGTGAGAAACCTACCACTTGTTATATATTCGTTGAATTCTTGGTATTTTGTTTGCCTAAAGCCATATATCGACATATTATGTAGTATTACAGCAGGAGAAACACAGCTCTTGTATACCACAGGATTATAAAAAGTAAACAACATTAAACGAGGGATTTTATTCATTAATTTCATTATTAACATCAGTGCTATAGTTTTTGGGTCGACTTCGCTTCTTCCTTGGCGGGTGCGGTAGCTTGTAATGAACAGTGCGCACATGCAAATTAACACTGGTGGAATATTTAAATTTTTTGCCGCACATTGGGCACTCATATGGTGTTACTGCTGTGTGGACCTGAAAAAGAATATTTTTATTCACTGTTAAAAAATATTAATTAGTTTGAACTTACATTTATCTAAAGAAAAATAACTAACAATACAATCTATTCTTATAAGTGCTTTTTCCGGCACATATTAGTCTTTCAGTTGTTCATAATTATTTTATGAATGTCAACAATGTCCTAAAATAGAGACTCTAATTTGTATTTCCTAGAGTTTGCGCTTCACTTACACACATGATCTTAGCCAGCCGTGGAATCAGGGTGGGGCAGCAGTCTTAAAATCATATGTAATTAACAAACTGTACCCACGGTCTGACCTCGGTATTTTTTTTTCCTATAAAAAGATTGCACCCTGTATATGTATTTATAATTCGAATACTTTACCTAGATAATTTCTTTTTTTAGAGTTGGTTAGGTACCTTACAGGTCAAAGTCAGGGTGGGGCAAGCGCCCCACTCTGCCCCACCGTGGCTACGCCCATGCTCACACACAATAATATTTTTTATGGAGCCAGCTGAAAATCAGTGCTATTGTAATCATTATTCATTAATTCCAATCTTACGCATATTACAGCAAATATCAGAATGGGCCTGTTAACTGTTACCTTATTATTATCTTATTTTTATTGTTATTTCGTTGTATTGTGCGTGTGGAAAAATAAATGGTTTATTCAGTCAAATAGCCTATGGGGCCGTCCATTAATCACGTGATCTTATATTTTAAAATTTTTCGAATATCATCTTTAATTATGGGTATAAAGTATAATTCCCTTTTTATTCTGAAATTAAGAACCGTGTTATAACAAAATAATCGTGTAATCATACGAAAAATATATTATGTGGTATTTTAATCAAAATTATGTTTCGAAAAAAATACACATACTACACCCCAACACTTGTGATTTTTACCCCGCTCCCCCCTCCATTCAAGCCTCACGTGATTAACAGACGGCCCCTATTATAATATCCAAAGCTATAATATCCTATTTTATCTACCCGTGCATGCCTGTGCAGACTGGCCCTTAGTCTAAAGGCTCGTCCGCAGATGCGACACGCGTGCGGTCGCGCGTGCGCGTGCGTGGTGGCGTGTCGCGCGAGCGCGTACTTGTCGTAGAACACGCGCGGGCAGCGGGCGCACGACACGCGAGGACGGCTGTGACGCAACTCGTGTAGATGAAGTTTGGTGCAGTTCTAGTATAAAAATACCAATATTATTAATTTATTTATTTACTAGCGGCCCAGCCCAGCTTCGCCCGGATACAAATAGATTTCTGTACAATAATATGTACGTATTATACAGGGTATATCAAGACTGCTACCGAAAACGAAGCCGGGTGGTAGTTTAAGCGACTTCAGACACAATGCAACAGAAAAAGTGGCAATAAAAAGCGACAATTTTTTTTTTTGGTTATTTTTTTTCTATGGCCATATTTGGGTGGTAAATACGTTTTTTCTTAAAATAATAGTGTATACCCTTTTATTTATAAATACTCTAAGGTATAAAAGAGTTTAAATTATTATTTTAGCAAAAACTAAGGATTTACCACCCAAAAATGACGATATTTAAAAAATCATAGAAAATAAATGTCGCGTTTCTATGCGAAATTTTTAATTGCATTGTGTTTGTAGCCACTAAAACTACCACCCGGCTTCGTTTTCGGTAGCAGTCTTGAGATACCCGGTATATAAACCTTCCTCTTGAATCACTATGATCTATCTACAGGGTATATCAAGACTGCTACCGAAAACGAAGCCGGGTGGTAGTTTAAGCGACTTCAGACACAATGCAACAGAAAAAGCTGCAAAAAAAAGCGACAATTTTTTTTTTGTTATTTTTTTTCTACGGCCATATTTGGGTGGTAAATACATTTTTTCCTAAAATAATAGTATATACCCTTTTATTTATAAATACTCTAAGGTATAAAAGAGTTTAAATTATTATTTAAGCAAAAACTATGGATTTACCTCCCAAAAATAACGATATTTAAAAAATCATAAAAAATAATTGTCGCGTTTCTTTTCGAAATTTTTGGCTGCATTGTGTTTGTAGTCACTATACCCGGTATACCGGGTATCTCAAGACTGCTACCGAAAACGAAGCCGGGTGGTAGTTTTAGTGACTACAAACACAATGCAACTAAAAATTTCGAAAAGAAACGCGACATTAATTTTTAATGATTTTTTAAATATCGTAATTTTTGGGTGGTAAATCCATAGTTTTTGCTAAAATAATAATTTAAACTGTTTTATACCTTAGATAGCTTATAAATAAAAGGGTATACACTGTTATTTTAGGAAAAAATGTATTTACCACCCAAATATGGCAATAGAAAAAAAAATACAAAAAAAAAATGTGTTGCTTTTTTTTGCAAAATTTTCTATTTCATGGTCTTGATATACCCTGTATATACAGGGTATATCAAAACTGCTACCGAAAACGAAGCCGGGTGGTAGTTTAAGCGACTTCAGACACAATGCAACAGAAAAAGTTGCAAAAATAAGCGACAATTTTTTTTTTTGAATTTTTTTTCCTATTGCCATATTTTGGTGGTAAATAATTTTTTTCCTAAAATAATAGTGTATACCCTTTAATTTATAAATACTCTAAGATATAAGAGAGTTTAAATAATTATTTTAGCAAAAACTATGGATTTACCACCCAAAAATGACGATATTTAAAAAATCATAAAAAATAATTGTCGCGTTTCTATGCGAAAATTTTAGTTGCATTGTGTTTGTAGCCACTAAAACTACCACCCGGCTTCGTTTTCGGTAGCAGTCTTGAGATACCCGGTATATATATATATATATATATTTATTAATGGCAAGGCCATGCTGCTCTTACTCATGACTCTTGAACTTTCGCGTTTTATTTGGTGAGTAAGGGGGAGTCTATAAGCTATATTATATTCACACTATGCGGATAAAATCGCAGGGCATGTTCGCCAACTAAAATAGGTTTTAAAAATGTCCTTGAATAGAAAAGAAAAAGAAAAGAAAAGAAAATTATTTATTTGTAACAAGTAGCAGTAACAAACCAAAATATTAAACAAAGATAGTGATACAAATAATGCTTGTTACAAAAACGGACCACACTCAGCATGTGCTGGTGTTACCAGCGCTGGTCTTCCGTGTGGCCGTGATGTGATGTCACGGGCGTCAAACAAACAATATGTGTTTATAACTAACTTAAGACAAATCATAATAAAAAAAAAAGAGAAAAATAATAATAATACATATTTTTTTTTAAATTTGCTTATCCAATATCCATGTAATCCATTGAGACAACACAAGCGCAGTACAATACTTGCACCAAAATACCTCAAACTCGCGTACACGTTGGCGTTGCAATGGGTGGGCATCCAGACCATAGAGAGTAAAAAATAAATAAATAAATAATAATAATAATAATAATTGTATAATAATTCAAAGTAAAAAATAAATAAATAACTAAATAAAATTAAGTAATTTTAAAAAATATGAAGTTAAGTGTTAATAAAAATAAATGAATATTTTTTTTTTTAATCAATTAGCACAGCAACCATATAACTAGCCTTTATGTGACTTAAGTAATATTTGAAATAGATATAGATATAGTAGGAGTATTATTTAAGAAATATACTATTTAAAAAATACTGGTGTCATGTTGTAGCTTTTCATCAGTTATTTGATGAGCAAGAATGAATTTTATTAATTGTCTCCTAAAACTATAAATATTTCGTAGGTTCCTTATTGGTGGAGGTATGTTGTTCCAACACTTAGTGGCAACATAACTAAAACTTCCTCGGAAAGCAGCAGAGCTATGACAACGCGTGGAGAGTTGCTTAGCACATCGCCGAGGCCCATAGGGTGTGTGGTTAGATGCCCAGGATAATTTGCTATGCAGATAGCCGGGTGCTTTGTGCTTCAACACTCCAAAGAGAAGACAAGCTAGGTGTAGTTTCCGTCTATGTTTCATTTTTAAAATATTATGACTATTTAGATAAGGAGTGACGTGGGATCTTAGTGGAATGTTAAAGCAAAATCGAGCACAGGCATTTTGCACTCGCTGAATTAATTTTTGAGTTCTAGCCAACAAACGGGGACCAATGACTGTATCCATATAATTTAGTTTCGATAGTACAAGTGTTTCCACAAGCTGCAAACGCAAGTTTTCTTTTATATATGGCTTAATTTTATATAACACCCTAAGTTTGTAGAAACAGTTTTTTACTGAATTTGCAACGTGCTTTTCGAAACGCAAGTCACAGTCCATATGCAACCCTAAATTGCGAGCTTCATAGACACGCTCAATAGGCTCGCCCATTATCATGACTCTCATCGATGAGTTTATGTTAGATAGCTGATGTATGCTGCCAAATATTAAGTATTTCGTTTTGGAAGGATTCAGCAATAAACAATTCCGTGTAGACCAGTTTGCAATGTTTGAAAGATCCTCATTCAGCTTAGTTATTGCACTATCAACTTCAGCTGGACTAAATGAAATATATAATTGAATATCGTCCGCATAAATATGATATTTGCAATGCCTAATGTGTGTGATAATATCAGAAGTGTATAAAATGAATAAAATGGGTCCCAAAATAGAGCCTTGAGGTACTCCCCTAGTAATGGCTACTTTATCCGATGTAAAGGACGATCCATCATTACAACTCATCTTAACACACTGAGAACGGTTACATAAATAACTATGGAACCATTTTAAGGTTTTATTATCGAAACCATAGTAAGATAACTTAGACAGCAAAAGATATATATTAATTGAATCGAAAGCTCTAGAGAAGTCCAATAACACAAGTAGGGTGCACATTCCTCTGTCTTGGGAGCTCAATATGTTATCCGTCACATCAAGCAAAGCTGTAACCGTGCTACGTCCCTTTCTAAAACCAGATTGTGTATCTGGCAGTATGTTATTATTTTCTAGGTATTCTACTAGCTGAGAACAGATTGCTTTCTCCAAGACTTTAGACAGACACGGCAAAATGCTAATGGGTCTCAAATCCTTCATTTCCAAGGGGTTGGTAATTTTGGGTAAAGGACGCACATACGCATGTTTCCAGGCATCAGGAAATGTAGATGATGTAATTGACAGATTGATTAAGTCCTTTATAGTATCAATGGTGTGAGGAAACGTCATAATGAGCATATCCAAAGTTATGCGGTCACAGCCTTCAGCATTAGATTTCAAACTATTAATGATTTTAATTATCGTATTAAGATCAACTTCCTTTAAACAAAATATGGCGTCACTAAACTTATTGAATTCAAAAAATGTTAATTGAGAGAAATTGACTGCCGAGGGTCCGGGTATATTTAAAAAATGATTATTTATTCTATTAGCGTCATCAAAAACAATAGGTAGTTCAGTATTTCTACTTGGAAGCAATGTTTTCTTTAGGTTTTTCCATAATAATTTGGGTTTATTTATGTTATGATTTATGTGGTACTTAAAATAGGCAACTTTTTCATAGAATAATGCCTTACTAACAACTGATTTTAATGCCTTATAATAATTTTTTTTAGTAACGCTCTTATTTTTGTGATAATCCGCCGAGGCTTCGTCACGCAACCGCATCATTAGTTTAATGGTATCCGTAATCCAAGGGTGGGAACGTTCTTTGATGACAATTAATCTTGACGGCGCATGGCGATCGAAAAGTGCAACTAAGTTAGAATTAAATGTATTTACAATGCCATTAATACTATCTTGTTCTGCAATTAGGTCCCATCGAATAGTTTGTAAATCTGCGTTGAAAGCATCCAAGTCAATTTTATTTTTAGGTCTATATGTGATCGTATATGGTATAGATTTACACCGTTTAATTTGAAATTCACAAATTACTAGGCAATGACCATAGAGAGACCCCACATGTTGAACAGATAGTTTTTTTATGGCCAAGTCAGAACAGACGACATCGATTAGTGTTTGACTGGTCTCGGTATAATGTGTTGCGTCTGTAACTAGTTGGGATAGACTAAGGCAGGATAAAAATGTCATAAATTTAGTTGTTTTAATGTCATTGGGGCAGAATAAATTAATATTAAAATCACCTAATAGAATTAAATTGTCATAGCTGGGAAATGAACTAATTGAATCTGATATGGCATCAAGAAAAATGTCAGTGTCTAGCCAAGGTGGACGGTATGCGGTCCCAATAACCAGCTTCTTTCCATTTACGGTCATAGAAAGCCACATTTGCTCAACAGATAGATGCTGTGGGGAAACTGGGTGCAAAAGTCGACGTACACTGATGTCTCGTTTCACGTAGAAACCAACGCCTCCTCCACGCAAGCGTACTTCCCGCGGTCTAGGAATATGCCTTAAACGATACTCAGGTATTGATGGAGCACGTCCCTCCTCTCCTGCTTTCAGCCAGGTTTCATTTATAGCTAGTATATCAATGTCATTACGGGTCACCGCTGCTGTGAAATTGTCATGATTTGTACCAAGGGAACCTGCATTAAACAAACCAAACTTTAAAAGCTTGCTAGGCATTGTTTTTTTCGGAGAATACGCATGATGTGCCATAAATAATAAAATGGTTGTAAATATTTAAGTTGTGTAAATTTTGATAGAAATTGTAAGTAGTTAAAAATAAACAATAAGATAAATGATCTAGTATATATACAATTAAAAAACTCTTGTGTATAGTAAAATGTGAAGAACACGTGCAAAATTGGATGTATGAAAGAGTAAATAAAAGGTATATAAATATACATAAAACTTATCTGCGCTAGGGTGTAAAAAATATTACCGATATGGTCCAGATGTCCACACAAGACCACGGCGCATAAATAGGACAGTACTTTATAATGCTTGATATAGAATACTATATCAGCAAAACAGCAAGTAAGTACACTATCGCTAATAACATGGTATGGTACTATTAACCACCCAAAAGAATGATCTATATGATAACTAGACACAATTTTCGAGTACAATGAATTTATATCAACCTTTTCAGCACATCGTAATTCATTAAATGAGGTGGAAAAGAATTGAATTAATATAAAATCCAATATTACGGTGGTATATACAAGAATAGTGATAAGCAAAGGTACAACATGAACGTATAAAATAACAGTGTAAGTACATAAATGTGTGAACAACATCGAAAAACAATAAGGGTAATAAAATACTAATAAGGTAATGCGACAATACAATACACAACACAATACAGTAACACTTAAAAATAATAATCTAATGACAACAAAATGGCTACATAGACTATATTCTAGATACTGATATGTTACAAGCCAACTGTATATTATCGAAAAATTCGACTAATATCATCTTCGCATGAAATACGCTCAATCCTTCGGCCATCCTCCTTACGAGCGAAAATTTTGCCTCCTTTTGTCCACACGTACTTCCAGTTATTATTACTGCCTGCTTGTCGGGCTTTATAAAATAAGAAGCGATTTGTCGACGTCAGGCGCTCGTTAATGTGGACGCGATTAACCTGTGCAGACGAACCGCCAAACCCAATCTCACCTGCATTAAGACCGCGGCGTACTCGCGCCTCCCGGAGTAGAGAGTCACGAGTGATACGGCGGGCAAAGCGAACAATTAAGTTTCTCGGACGCTGTGCAGATAGGTGGGCTGGGTCCTCGGAATGTTCCACCCGATTACGCCGCGTTGATCCGATACGCTCAGCATATACCAATAGGGCCGCAGTACTAAATAATTTCAACCGATAATATTATTACCATTAAACTACTCACCTGGAATCCTTTCCCACAGGTTTCACAGATGGCTGTGATGACGGGTCTGTACGTGTGCTTCTCTTTAGGATGTTGCTTCCTCACGTGCCACCAGTGCTCCTTGCGATTGTTTACAGTCTCACCGCACTGCAACCAAGTATATGTATATCGACAGCCTCCGTGGCGCTGACGGTTAGACACCGCCTGTGAAACGAGAGGCCGCGGGTTCGATCCCCGCACCGAGAAAAATGTTTGTGTGGCCCATAAATATTTCTTTCGGGTCTGGGTGTTTGTGAGACCGAAAAGTCGCTCGTAGTTCCTGATACCCACGACACAAGACTCGATCTTAGTGTGGAGTCAGGACTATGTATGTGACTGTTGGGTGTTATTTATTTATTATTTATTTATATGTGCATTATAATGCTTCGATCAAATATATACTAGATACAGGGTCTGGTACAAAATCACACGACAAAAGTGGCTGTGATTTTTTATATATTTATACATTAGAATTTCGAACTACGAGATGTAGCAAAAGATCATTAACTATAATCAAATTCAGTTAAAAATGAACCTTATTCCTTTAAATTAAGATTTATTATGGTTTGGACCATACTAAAATCAAATAAGATCACACATGCAGCTCCATGTTATTATCAAATCTATGATCGTTACTCCAAAACTTATCGAATAGTTGCTAGCTATAGGCATTTTGTTATGAATGAGGTGGGTTAAGACTATCCAGGGCATATTATAAAACATGTTACTACCATTTATTTTTGTCTAATACGCAAGGAAAAAAAATAAAGCAAAACTTTCATATAAATCTTTCTTCTGTAAATACATACTCGTAGATTTCAAACAAATCACTATGGCATGCCGGATTTCTCACGATGTTTTCCTTCACCGGTTTAGTGCGTGGTGATTGACTATCAATATACAAATGACTCCGAAAAGTCAGAGGTGTGCCCTGAGCAAGAGCGGATCCAGGGGGGAGGTGATGAGGGTCATGACCCCTCTGGACTAGCTCCAGATTGACAGAATTTATTATCTTGTTGATAAAATTTATACTTATAGTGAATAAAGATAAAAAAAGTGTGTGTGTGTGTTCACAAAGAGAGAGGGAGATAAGGAATTCGCCAAAATGCACTTAAAGCCCATTGGCTGGTGGACTATATCGCCTACACCCTCTCAATCGTACTCTCGATTGTAGAGGAGGCTGGTGCCCTACAGTGGGATTTAGATGGGTAGATACAGATGCATACATATAATGAGTTATAACTATCTTACATGTTCACACTGCGTAGGATACGAGTCTCCGGGCAGACTCCAGCTGGTTTTCTTCTGGGTAGGCCTTCTGTGTTCCGACCTCGTGTGCTCTATCAGTTCCTTCAATGAAGAGTATTCTACGCCGCACTTGCTGCAGGTCGTTTGCAGTGAAGGATCTACAGGAGATGTGTCACTGAAATAATATTTATATTATTAAAAACGGCTCAGCATCATTCAAGGAAGATTTTTTTTATTGTTAATATCATTTGACAATATCCTATGTGACTTGAGCTTGAGAGACTTTCCCGCCCTCACACCCGCCACTGTAACTCCTGTCAGCCAGGATCAACAGTGGCACACAAAGATATGACACCGAGCTCCGGAGCTCGGCGAGTCTCTCAGGGACACTAGCTTGTCTTTAACCCGCATCGAAATTAATCAGAAAGAAAAAACAAAAGGAGGAGTTGGAAACAAATAGCTGTCCACTTCCCTCCGCAGCAAAGCGGGTGACAAAAAAAAAAAAAAAAAAAATTATTGAGTCGAGAGGTATGTATCCTCTTATATAAAGATATACAACTGGAGAAGCCAGATGTATTAAGCACCACGGGATAAACAAATTACATGGGTCCTATAGTTTGAGCTGCTAAATTTGGGTCCAATAATAGGTATGGCAAAAGCGCCGGAAAGCACGGAAGTTCCTCCTAGATTCCACGAGGTCCGTATAGTATGCAACACCAGAAGTTATTTGCATATTGTTCAACATTATGCCGCGTTCATCGGACCAGCGATCACACTCCCAAAGTATATGATGTGCAGTTTGTTCGTACTCACAGTCAGGTGTAGAGCATTGACACGCAGGCGATTCAACCAGCTTAAAAGTGAATAGTTTGCTCTTAAAGTTGCCATGTCCAGTTAGGAACTGTGATACACAGTGATCAATTTCTAGCCACGATTTTCTTAAGCGATCGCGAACGGACGGAAAGTATTGATATAAGTGACGCCCCTTTGAGGATATATCCCACCGGTTCTGCCATTCGTCAATTAATTCAGTGTACGCAGCAGAATACGGTTTAAATAACCTGCTAATCTTTAAAAAGTCTCGGGATGCAATAAAGTTAGTGTCTATTGTCTCTATATTTGAATAATATAATGCGGCGCGTCTTTGCACCTCCAGATCGACCGGAAGCACACCCGCGAGAACCGGCAAAGCCTCTGTACTAACGGTTCTGTAAGCCTTACACAAGAATATCAAGGCCAGGCGTTGACTCTGGAGCAACTTCCTACGAACAGCGCCAACAGTAGATCTATCGGCCCAAACTGGAGAACCGTAACAGATACAACCCAAATAAGTTGCTCCATAGATAACTTTCAAAGTATTAAATGATAATCCCCACGTTGCCCTTGATATTCTCGTTAAAGCATAGAAGTTATTTTTCGATTTTTCTCCGACGGTTCTAATGTGTTCAATAAATGAGAAATTTCTCTCTAAAATTAATCCGAGGTAACAAACTGATTCCTTTCTTTTAACTGGTACATTGTTAAATTTAATACGCGGGGGTGTTTTTAAAATCCCTTTTAACAACATTTGAAAAGTTTTTTGAGGTGCGAATGTTAGTCGATTTTGTTCACCCCAGTTCAAAATTAAACGCAGACTCGTGTCAGCCGAACTCTCGAGCCCGGCTCTACTATTGGATTGTATAAGTAGGAGTCCGTCATCTGCGTATCCAGTTAAAGAACAACCCGGCGGAAAAGGAATTGAGAAAATATCATCGAACCCCAAATTCCATAGATATGGACCGATAACCGAGCCTTGAGGGCAGCCCATAGTCAGCGCCTTCGATACGGCATGGTGGCCAAGTTGTAATTTGGTTGACCCATGACAAAAATAGGAATATATCATAGAATATATATTCCTAGGGCAACCTCGGATCTTTAATTTCAATAGTAATATTGGCCACCAGGCATTATCAAACGCGCCGGAGATGTCCAAGAAAATTCCCAATACGTACTTGTGATCCGAGTTGACGACAATTCTTCTAACCGATAAAGCCGCGTCCACAGTAGATTTACCTTTGGTAAAACCGAACTGTAGGTCATGAAATTTTGGACCACCCGGTAACAGACGAGGGACAATAAGCCTTTCAAGTACTTTACCCAAAGATGGTAATAATGTAATTGGGCGATATGACTTAGGGTCTTCAGGGGGCTTATTTCCACTTTTAGGTATAACACGAATGAAACCGCAACGCCAAACCCGGGGAAAAATGCCCTCATCAATACACCGATTAAAAACTTTCAGTATAGTGTCACCCGACGACTTACACGCTTCCTTTATCATTTTATTCGATATTTTATCTTCTCCCGATGCTTTGTTTATTGGCAAAGAATTTACTATGTTAAGAAATTCGTTAAGAGATGGATGATCTGATTTTGGGGAAGAAGGTAGCTCCGAGGCCCAGAGTCTTATTTGTTTTTGGTATTCGGAGTCATTATCGACACAATCGTCAGGTATAAGAGAATTCAAAAGAGTTTCCGTGGTCTCCTCGATACCAGTAGTATAGGTGTTATTTACTTTAATGTTTTCTATATAGGCCAAATTAATTGACCTATTTGCTTTGAATTCGTGGTAAAGAGGAGACCAGGGACCCTCTCTCTCGAGGCGTTCTACTATTTTACGCAGCAAGTTACCTTTAGCTTTTGTTACCGCGGCCCTATAGTGAGACCTGGCCACTTTAAGTGTGATGAAAGCACTCGTGAGTATGTCTTCAGGAACGATTCGTTTTTTAAGCCTATTAAACCGCCTACGCGCTCGTCGAAATCTTTGTCGAAGGTGGAGTAATTTACTATTCCACCAGTCACATCTGCGGGTATTGGTTATAGAACTGCGACCAATGGTTAAATCCGCGCAGTATGTAAAGGTGTCAGACATTATTTCAGCACAGTTTTCAGCTGAGAGATCATTGCGAGTGAAATCTCCGGTATGACGCGCGAAAACAGATCTAAACAAATTCCCAATTAGCCCCTTTAGATTTATACCTAAAGTCAGAGATGTTGTTAAGCGGACCCCGTATAAATCCGGGTAAGAACTCGTACACTATCAGCCGATGATCACTACATGACGCGTCAGGAATAACGCGCCACCTAACAATCTGGACGTCCCCACAAGAAAGTGTGACGTCAATAGAAGATTCGCCAACGGGGCTGCAATAAGTTGGTGGTGCTTCAGGGGTGTTATGTACATTGAGGTTCCATTCGGCAATAAAGTCTTCGACAGCACAGCGACGTTCTGCATCGGTTTGACGATATTTGCCATACCAAAGGGTTGACGACGCATTAACGTCGGCGCCTATAATAATTTTATTGCCGGCAAGAGATCGCAAAACACTGCCAAGGTGATGTATATGTGGGCCGACAGGATCGGAGTATTGAAAGTAACAGCTCACAACGTAAACTTTACTTGATGGAGATGAAACCTCCGCGACCGCACAGTGCGATGTCATAAGATTACACAGAGGAACACACTTGCACAGAGGTTATGGTGTAGTTTGAACTCGACACATAAATGCCTGCTCGCGCCTTGTTATCGAGTTGTACCAGCCTACCACGTAAGCGCGCATGTTGGTATTGTTCTTGGACGAGGACTATGTCAAGATTATATTCGGTAATTAATATATTTAATTCTGACGTCGCCGCCCTATCATTATGAAGATTTAACTGTCCGATCGTAAGGCTATCCATATCCTATCTGGGGGCGCGGCCGAGCCCCCTCCAAGTCGAGCTATAGGCCGTAACATCCTTTTCTCGAAGCAATTCAGACCATTTTCAACCCTTTATAACTTCGTTGTGGCTAAAGCATGAAGCCTGAATTTTCAGTTACTAAGCAGGCATTGTGTAAACACGGTATATTTAAAATTTCATCCAATTTGAACCAGTAGTTTAAGAATTATAACTTGTCAAACTTTCGTAATTTTGTCACTCACTGACTGACTGACCGATCATCAAAAGTCTAAGGGACTTCTAGCAGACATAGAACCTTCAAATTTAGAATATAATTAGTGTTTAGTGTCTAAAGTAAGGGAAAATTCAAACATTTCATAATTTGTGTCTAGTTTTCTAGATAGATCAACTGCGTGAATAACTTTGTAATCCCATATAAATGTATAGGATTACAAAGTTATATTTGCAGTTAATGAATCATTGTACCCGTATATAATGGAATAATAGTTGTAGATAGATATCTATATACATGAGGCATAACAGGAGGGGATTTAGAGAGAGAGAAATGGTGTATTCAGCCTATGAAACTGTACAACATTCCTCTAGAAAACATGACGAAGAAAAACTTGCAAATAAATAGATTAAATAACTCGAAAATATCAATTACAATGAAAGAAAGAACATTAATAATCAAATCCGCTATATTTGTGATAAATTGATACCTACAAAAATAAGAAAAATCCATAAGACAGAGGCTTTAAGAAAAATCGTTAGTGATATTCTAGAAGTAAGAAGTACCGAAAAGGAAAAAAGTAGGACTACAAAAAGACGTGAGATCCCATCAAAAACATCCTATAAAAAAAAACCAAGTCTCGCAGCTCAGGTTTTCTACCGCAAAAAGTTGTGAGATGCATGTTATACCAAGTCGATTATTTATTTAGTCCTTAAGGGACCTTCTATATAAAGTTATTACGTTAGTTATTACCATATCAATATTAAAAATTCTTTACGTTTTAAATAAATAGATCGACTTGGCCAGCAGCATTATGTATAAATTGTACGATACATTATATTTTCATGCGATGGCCAAGTCGATCCATTTATTTAAAACGTAAAGAGTTTTTAATATTGATATGGTAATAACTAACGTAATAACTTTATATAGAAGGTCCCTTAAGGACTAAATAAATAATCGACTTGGTATAACATGCATCTCACAACTTTTTGCGGTAGAAAACCTGAGCTGCGAGACTTGGTTTTTTTTTACAGGATGTTTTTGATGGGATTTATATTGGGTCGACAGAAATAACGCCTGCAACTTCTGTTTATAAGTAGGGCAATCTTGGGAACCACAGCTGTGATCATGTGGTTTCTTTAAGCGTTTACATGACGCGCAAATCGGTTTAAAATCAGAACGGGATTTATTAGGACATGTTTTTGTTTCATGTTCCGCAGCACACAGCGCACAGGTTGGCGTTTTGATAGTGCAAAACTTGTGTACATGTCCGTACTGTTGACAATTCATACAGCGAACAATTTCTAGATCATCAATAAATCTACAAGTTGCCCAGTCGATGAATAATTTGTCCTTAGTGGTCGCGAGATGTTTACGTACGTCCGCGTCTAATTCGATGCCTATCCATTTGCGACCATTATCCAAAACACGCCTACGAACTATTTTCACCGATTTAAGGAAATCATCCTCCTTTACCGGCAATTCGTTCATAATATTCTGCCTATATAAAGCGCTAATAAAGGCGCGATCTTCCATTGAGGCGGGCACGTCTTTAACGAGGATACGCGGCCTGCGGCCTTTAGGTTTTTCTAGGCGTAAACCCGCTGATTTAATTGCCTCGACGGCCTCAAGTTTCTTGAGTTGTGTTTCATTGGCAACACGAAGCACAACGCGAGACTTGGTGGTTTTCTTAACGCCCACAATTTGAAAACCGTCTTCACTCGGATTAATAGCCTTCATTAAGGCGTCTTTTGTTGCGGACGATGACGCGTAATCAGCTGACCGCTCAGCTGTCGGACAGGCAACTACGCACGGAAGCGGCACGCGCGACTGCACGGCGGGTGTGACTTTAGGGAGACGCAAACTTAATTTATCCGCGAATGATTCTTTGCTCGGATTAATCTCGCGTGCATTATGATTTTTTTCCAACTCGAGTTGTATATTCGCCAATTTCGTTTCGTTACAAGATGATTTTAACGCAAGCATAGACACAATGGCAGTTAACTTTTGAGTCAGATCCATAATCGCCGATTTATTTGCGATGTTAATACGCGAGCCCTGATCATTAACAAGTTCGTTTATTTTATTTAAATGGCATGACGCATCGCTCACTAACGCACAATAATCAAAACGACCGAGTTCGCCGCTACTATTGTCAGACGCGGGTGAGAAGTTATCGCCAATACCGGGTCCGCATGGTTTTGACCTCTCAACGTTCGACAAAAGGTTTGACGGTGAGATTTCGTTAAATAAACGTTTAGGTCTCGGATTGTTAGGCGATCTAGGTGTCACATTACTTTTGCCGAAAGGGTCACCACCGCGATCCGGCGGATCATCATTATACAACGACATGATTTAACGATAAATGAAATGAAATACAAATTAAATCGTAAATAGACACTATGAAATGATAAACAAAGCAATTAGCATCAATTAACTAACGAGACGTCCGGCTGATTTGTGATTTGACCTACCCCCACTAAAAAATAAAAGTACTTACCGAGAGAAGATTCGTTAATTACAAAGAAATCCAATGTAAATCGCCAAAAAACTTACGGACAGGAACACACAAACCAACAATACACAACTCGAAACAATTTACGAGCCGGCAATCGAACTCCGAACACGATAGATACAATATTAAAGCGCAGCGCGTTTCACGTACACCGCACCAAGCGAATGCGCGGAAGGAAGTGGTAAAAACGGAAATAATACACTCATATATGACACGTTCGGAAGAACACAAAGTGTGTGTTTAATCAGAAAACCAGGGACCGAAAGCGGTAACGAAATTACCGGTATTTTTTGGTATCAACCGAAAAAAATAATACCGGTATTTTTAAAGGTAATATACGCCAATTTTATTAGATTCCTAGAATTTAACCGGTATCATACCGGTAACCGAAATAAGGGTTACCTCTGTTTCATGCGCCGTTTCTTATAAGTCAAAGCGGGGGCAGTGCCTGTGTGTGGTTATACCGCCGTTTGTCTTTACTGAACATTATGGCACTATACCATACATTTATCTTTACTCATTTCATGATTTTATCAACAGAATTAAACACCAAAAAATAAATGAACCGAATCCAGCAATATTGTGTAAACAACACGACAAGTATGATATTTATTTGTTATGCAACAACAACGCATTTTGTTTTGCATTCAAGGTCTTTTTAGGTTACCGATATTAAAACGGTTACCGTATATCCATCCATCCATCCATCAGCCAAAGGAAGTCCACTGCTGAACATAGGCCTCCCCCAATGATTTCCACAGAGACCTGTTGGAGGCAGCCTGCATCCAGCGACGTCCCGCGACCTTTACCAGGTCGTCGGACCATCTTGTCGGTGGACGGTTTCATTTTCATTTCATTTCCTACGCTGCGCTTTCCGCTACGTGGCCGTACCGTATATAAGGGTAACCTTTATAATGCGTCATAGCGGTTACCGAAATCTTAACCGAAATTCGTCGATACCGGTACCGGAATGTCGAATAGGTTTCGGTCCCTGCAGAAAACTTTTAAAACTTGTTGAAATAATAGAACAATTACCTTCATTAAAATTAATTTAGCAATATTACATATTTTACCAAAATATAAAATTTATATTACCACAAACTAGGTTTTTTCATGTGTTGATTCGAAGTTAGTATATGCACTCTCCTGGCGCCTTCTGATATGAAATTGATGTTGCATTGTTCGCAACGGAAAGCTGGATTTCCTTGAGTCTCCTGGTAAAACATATGATTATATTATACCTAGTCAGGTCATAAATTCTGTTACATGTTTAATATAAAATAATTGAAACAAGTTTATTCATTATTTAACCATTTATATACCAAAATGAACTTAACAAAACATAGATTCTTATGACATTAAAGTTTATTCAAAATGACCTCCGTGATTTTGAATACAGGCCTTCAATCTGCGCGGCCAGTTGTCTATCGCAGCACGAACGAGGTCCATGTCAATATCGGCGGCTGCCTTAAACAAGGATGTCTTGATTGACTCCAAATTGGGATGAGGCTTTGAGCACGCCTTTTCCTCCAAGTGTTGCCATATCTTGTAATCTAACGGATTCAAATCTGGACTGGAGGAGGGCCAGTCTTCGTGCCGGATAAAGTCGATTTCACGCGCCGCCAGCCAGTCTTGTGTGCTCTTCGCTCTATGAGCTGGCGCCGAATCTTGTTGGAATACCCAGTGTCTGTTATTGAACACGGTATGAGAAACAGGTTCCACAAGGTTCGTCAGGACTGTATTTTTATACACAACTGCATTCGTTTTTACACCTTTCTCACAAAAATGTACCTCTGTTAAGCCCCAATAAGAAATTCCCAACCATACCATGAGCGAAGATGGAAAATGACCTCGTTGGATACGCGGAATACGGTTGCTCGCTTCTTCACTACTGTGTGCGTACACCTTATCATTTTGTTTGTTGTAGCTCTCTTCTACGTTAAAAAAAAAACATCTGAAAAAAGAATTTCCGGATATTTTTTTCCCGCGTACCGCTTCAACAAAGCACGGCATCTCTTCAGTCTCAGGTCCATTAGACCAGCATTCAAACGATGTCCTATTTTTCTTCGATATGCCCGAAGCCCTAAGTCTTCATTTAACACCCTTTTCACCGTGGTTCTGCTTAACCCCATCTGGAGAGCCAACAGTTTCTGCTTACGTTTGGGATTTCTTTGAATTCGCGCCTTCACAGCTTTTATCACTGCTGGAGTCCTAACAGACCGAGGGCAACCACTTCTTGACCTGTCATCTACACTAGAGTCTTCATTGTATCGTTTGATGGTACGATAAACGAATCTTTTGGTTATATTCAAATTTTTCAGTATGTCAAAAATTTGAATTGGCACGTAACCGCAACGATGCAACGCAATAACTGCAACACGGTCTTCTTTAAGCGTCCACTCCATATTTAAAAATGAGTAAAATTCTAAAAAGTATACGTTTTTATTTTCATGAACAATTCGAAATTCGAATTTAATAAACTTTTTGTGGCCAGCATTCTAAAAGAAAAGTTTTTACTGTGTGACAATACTTATGACCTGACTGTGTATATATACAGGGTATATCAAGACTGCTACCGAAAACGAAGCCGGGTGGTAGTTTAAGCGACTTCAGACACAATGCAACAGAAAAAGTTGAAAAAAAAACGACAATTTTTTTTATTATTTTTTTCCTATGACCATATTTGGGCGGTAAATACATTTTTTTCCTAAAATAATAGTGTATACCCTTTTATTTATTAATACTCTAAGTTATAAAAGAATTTAAATTATTATTTTAGCAAAAACTATGGATTAACCACCCAAAAATGACGATATTTAAAAAATCATAAAAAATAATTGTCGCGTTTCTTTGCGAAATTTTTAATTGCATTGTGTTTGTAGTCACTAAAACTACTACCCGGCTTTTCGATAGCAGTCTTGAGATACCCGGTATATTGCCTGTTCAAGCTCAAAATAATAATTTTAACAGTCAATTTGCATATGTTTAATTTGTAACATTATTTTTTAATTCCTGGCAACACTCATCTGTGTCAGCCATTACTTTATCCATTTATTAAAAAGTTAATCATCGAAGCCGCAAGGATTTTTATTTAATTAAATAAAACCTGAGATATCAATTATAAATTGCCTTAAAATAAATTTCATAAAATGCTCGATAGGCTATGTATGCGACTGTTTGGTGTATTTATTATAGCGATCCGGCTCTGATCCACTCGGGCGCAGATATACTTTTTGGAAAATATTCTATTGCCTATGTTCATCAGGAATAATATAGGATGGATACAAACAACGAAATCTTTCATCTTTATTTATTTATTAATTAAAACTATTAATTGAGATTATACTATTATATGTTTTAATCTTTAGACTATTAATAAATAATAATAAAAACTTTTTTAATCGTTATACTATTAGTTGAGATTTAATGACCTGTAGGTTTGCATTACCGGCGCGCGTGTGTTGCGTGTGTCGCGCACGCGCATGCGCACGCAGCGACGACTCGTGCACGCTACTGAACGCGCAGTGTGCGCAGCGGTACTCGTGCCCACAGTGCCAGCGGTGGTGCTTCTTGGCTACGGCACTAGGAAAAATAGGACACTATGTACTTATATCCGTATCACTATTCATAGTTAAATAAAATATTTATTTTTTGTTTTCATTTAGAAACATAGTATGATGTTATACTGGCACCGGAAAGCACTTTAAAAAAATAATATTTTTTTAAACCCTATTTTTGGTAGAAATTAAAAAAATTCGACACTACGATGCCACCAATATTTTCAAATTAATATTAATCATATGTTTACTTACTAGTTACTACTCATTGCATAGTATTTGATTGCGAAAGATTCTCAAAATAATAAGTGAAGTTGACAAAAAAAGGCAAATAACAATTAGCCCAAGATAGAAAGTAGATGAACTTGACAGACCAGTATATACGAGCAGAAAATGATGATGAACAAATAAATCAACAATAAAATTAATATAAATTGACTTACACATTGTTAAAGACTTTAGGACAGGATTTGCAATAGAATTTCTTGCCATGCGTCCTGTTTCTATGTGAATTCACCAACACTTCGTTCTTGAACCGCAACTTGCAAATTGGACATTCCGCATTGCCACGTCTCTTAAAATATTTATCCCATTTTAAAACACATTTACACACATACATAAACTCACGCCTCCCTCCCAGAAGGGGTTGCCACATATGCCAGTACACCCACATTTCGCGTGCATGTTCCGTCCCACGATATGATAGGCGGCGAGCCTATCGCCATATGGGGCACAAATTCCTGACTGGGCTAAAATTGAATAGAAAAATCCAATATCACTGCCCAATCCGGGATTCGAACCCGCGACCTCAGCTTTCTAACCGTACTCTAGTACAACTACGCCATTTAGGCATACATATTCATATAAATCTTTTTTTAACACCTTTTATTATTGCCTAAATTATAAATTTGCAGAACAATGTGCAACTATTCAAACAATAGATTTGAATTGAATCCAGGGTTTGTTTATGTCCAAAATTATTTGTACCTATTTATATTCTTCACAAAACATTTCACAAACGATTACTAAAATAGTTGATATACAATATACATACAGAATCGTGACTAACGCTGTGCATTCTAAATGTATTGAGGTGAGCGAAGACTTTGGAGCATATCTCGCAAGTGTATGTTGTTTCACTGGTTAAGTGTCTTCGGTTCACCGACTTTCGCCACTCTTCTATTTGCTCCTGTAACTAAAATAAATCAAAATTATTGCATCGGTTTGGTTGAATTAAAATATACCTATAGGCATATTTTTTATTGCAATGAATGGCGAGACGAGCATGCCCTTTGTCTGATGGTAAGCATTAAGACTGCTCATGAACTGTTTGTTATAAAACAAAACAACGTCAAACAAGATGTTAAGAATCAGTATGTCCAGTAGTTACTCTGGCTACAATATCATATAAATCGTAATACAACAGTGCATTTACACTGCTGTTTGGCGGGAGAAATAAAAAGAAAGAAATTGCGGTGGTACCTACCCAGCCGGCCTCTCACATAAGAGAGGACTTCCACTAGTAAATGTGTCTAAACAATGAAAGAAAGAAAGAAGAAAGAAAACACATTTATTTGTCACTTATTACAACGCACACACTCATATAACACAAATTTACATACACCATACAGAAATTAAAAAAATAAAATAAAATAAAAAGTTTGTACGTCGCAAAAAAGTGACACGTAGGTGACCACTCAGCTTAATGTTGTACTGCGGCGCGAGCCACAGCACAACGCTGGTTTTATGCAATGCTTAATTTATCTACTTCAACAATTTAAAAAAGGACAAAACACACGTAAAATTGGTTTGAAATGCATTATTTCCTTACCGATAATTTAACAATGTCGAAATAATCTTGCATAACAACTTCATCAGGAGTCAATCCATTTACACTTTTTGGTTTTAGTGTCTTGGTCTCAGATTTTACTTGAGTGATACTTTTCTTTTTCTGAAAAAAGTTGTATTTTTGATTCTCTGTTACTATCAGTTAGTACATTTTAAAATTATTAACATTAGTACTTTTATACTTACTTTGCGTTTTTGCTTTACTCTTGCTACAGTTTCTTCATTGTCATTATTTTCAACATAATTAATTTTAAATTCTTCTATTCCATCGTCATCAAACTCTATCAACTCATATTTATGTTCAATGACTATTTTCGAGTCTTGTATAAATTTCTTATCATCTATATTTTCTTTCACATCTATACTAACATTTTGATGATAATCATCAGCTGTAATTTTGTCATAATTGATGTCAAGTGTGAATTCATGATTTTTGTTAATGAATTTAGATTTAACAAGCCTTGATGTATCATTTTCATAATCATAAGTGTATTGATAAATATTATTTTGTTCACAATAGTTTAGATTGGTAACCAGGTTTAACTTTTTCCTATCCTGACTTCTGATTAGGCTTTCAGTTACCTATAATTAAAAAATATATATTTTATAAATAAATCCAAAAAAATAAATTGTTAAAATGTTATTTACACAACACATTATGCCAAACATTACAAAGAGCAACTTTACTTACAAAATAACAGAATTGGCAAGAGGAAAACATGATGACAAAACAGAAAGATATTTTTATAGACAATTCAAAGTATTGAACCACCAAAGAATTTAAGAGAACTTTGATCTTCAGCAAAACAATTTTTTTTTACAACTGGAAAAAATAATTAAACCTTTATGATAAATTTTACCTGTCCATGTTGTGCAAATATATCAAGCATTGTTGCTTGGGCTATTACACTCTTCTCTATTAAATGATAAAATCTTATAAGATGTGCTGCACATTCATAGCACACTAACTGAGGCAGACCTTCTATGTTGTGGGTTTCCTATAAGACAATATTTAAGCAATAGAAAAAATAATTTGCTAGATATCAAATCAAAGATTAAAGATTTTATGTAATTTTTGCTATAGATTTTATTTTATTTTGTATGGAACTGTGTAAATTGCACCCATGAGATATGTTTAATATTGGGCCAAAGATGGGAATGTATTAATGAAAGATAAGTAATTATACTGTGTGGTTTGATTATTAAAATACAATTTAAAAAAATCTTACACTAAATCCCCCAATAGACTCCATACAAGACTTGAGCACACCCTCTTGCAAGTTGTACATCTTCAGATCAGTAGCCAAACATATCCTGCACACTTCTAAATGGGATGCTTCAAAGTTTGAGTTTAGCTTGAAATACAAAGAAGGGTTATTATTTTAATTGAACTGTATTTATTTCCATCAGAACATTGAACTATAATTTAAATAGTATCTAAAAATACATGAATTTTCAACCTGAACATTTCATACACATTTTGATATTAATAATTTTATTTAATTTCATAGATCCTTAGAATAGATAAATAAGACTCCTATATCTCCTACAAGGAAATATCCAATAACTGATCTAATAAATGCTCTGAGTTTTTAAAATTATAATGTTGATTATAGCAGAGTATACTGTATAATCCATGTTGACAGAAAACACACTCAAACTCACGGGCAATGCGTTAACAGGACATGCATCTTCCTTGATTCTAGTTCTGCAGCTTTCATGGCTAATCTGGTCATAGTTAAAGTGTGCACTGCATATGCGAGTGTGGCTCGGAGGCTCCCAGTTTGGTCTTCCTATTGCTCTCAGCCATTTTAACCGCAGTTCTGTATTTGTTGGAAATCTGTCGGTAAAATGATGTAGGTCGTAACAAAATTTACAGACAGAAGATTTAACAGACTTGGAAATGAATAATTAAATAATATACATTTAGTGAATCTAACAAACATGCTTTTTAGTAGTCTTTGTAAAGTCATCTTTATTCAATTCTAAAACATTAATATATTTTCAATATGATTTTAGATCCTCATAAGAACATAGTTTAAATTCATACTTTTGAAAAATTGCACCAGTATTGTTATAGGCAAATTGTAATATTTTTAAAAACAAAGTATTGTTTAATTATGAATACGAATAACTTACGCATGAAAAGTAACCATGTAGTTAGGATCTTTTTTCTTCATATTACTGTTATTTTTGCAGCCTTTCACACAACAATAGCAAACCATTATTTATTTTACCAGAATTATTTATTTTCATAAAAAATATGTAAATAATAAATCAAGTTCGACCAATGTTGACATTTCTTTGATTTTTTTTTTGTTCATATGATATTTCCAATGATATTTCTTTGACAATTGATGTTATGTTAGTCAGTTTCTTTTCACGCAGAAATTGTTTTTATTTTATTTTAATGAATACTGTAATCATAAAATAAATTCTGGATCATCATCATCATCATCATCATCAGCTCGTTGCAGTCCACTGCTGGACATGGGCCTCTCCCAAGGTACACCACAGAGCCCAGTCTGTAGCTTTATGCATCCAGTCCCTGCCGGCTCTCTTCTGCATCATTCATCCCGCCATCTGGCCAGAGGACGTCCCACGCCACGATTGCCAAGACGCGGTCTCCACTCCAGAACGCTTACTCCAGCGGTTATCCGTTCTGCGACATATGTGGCCAGCACATTGCCACTTCAACCTACTAACTTTCAGAGCTATGTCGGTTACCTTGGTTTTCTGACGGATCATTTCGTTTCGAATTTTTTCCTTCAGAGAGACTCCGAGCATAGCTTTTTCCATAGCACGTTGAGCGACCTTTAACTTGTGGATTAGCCCCACAGTCAGTGTCCACGTCTCGGCTCCGTACGTCATTATAGGGAGGACGCACTGGTTGAACACTTTAGTCTTTAGGCTCTGTGGTATAGGTATCTGACGAAAATTTGGGGGTTAACGTCACTCGCGTCCGTAGGCTTTGACTCTAGATTCCCTACACGTGACCCCTGGGTAGTGCCAAATGAGTGACATAGTTAGTGGTGGTAGGACTTATGTGTCCGCCCAGGTAGCGACCACCGTCCACGAGGCGTAAAGACCGCCATAGTGATCTCCGTAAGGGGATCGCGTTCCGGGATCAGCCAATGGTTTTCCAGTTTCTTCGAGGGTCTTGAGTCCGGGCATGAGGTTGTACCGTGTGGGTATTTTCGGCCCTCTGTCGAAGGGAGGAAAGTTGATCCGCCGGCCAGGGAGACCCGTAGAAACGGTTATAATTCTTTAACCAGTAGTTTAAGAATTATAATGTGTCAAACTTTCGTAATTTTGTCACTCACTGACTGACTGACCGATCATCAAAAGTCTAAGGCACTTCTAGCAGACATAGAACCTTCAAATTTAGAATATAATTAGTGTTTAGTGTCTAAAGTAAGGGAAAATTCAAACATTTCATAATTTGTGTCTAGTTTTCTAGATAGACCAACTGCGTGAATAACTTTGTAATCCCATATAAATGTATAGGATTACAAAGTTACATTTGCAGTTAATGAATCATTGTACCCGTATATAGTGGAATAATAGTTGTAGATATATATCTATATACATGAGGAATAATAGGAGGGGATATAGAGAGGGAAATGGTGTATTCAGCCCATGAAACTGTACAACATTTCTCTAGAAAAACATGACGAAGAAAAACTTGCAAATAAATAGATTAAATAACTCGAAAATATCAATTACAATGAAGGAAAGAACATTAATAATCAAATCCGCTATATTTGTGATAAATTGATACCTACAAAAATAAGAAAAATCCATAAGACAGAGGCTTTAAGAATAATCGTTAGTGATATTCTAGAAGTAAGAAGTACCGAAAAGGAAAAAAAGTAGGATTCTACAAAAAGACGTGAGATCCCATCAAAAACATCCTGTAAAAAAATTCCAAGTCTCGCAGCTCAGGTTTTCTACCGCAAAAAGTTGTGAGATGCATGTAATACCAAGTCGATTAATTTATTTAGTCCTTAAGGGACCTTCTATAGAAAGTTATTACGTTAGTTATTACCATATCAATATTAAAAATTCTTTACGTTTTAAATAAATAGATCGACTTGGCCAGTAGCATTATGTATAAATTGTACGATACATTATGTTTTCATGCGATGGCCAAGTCGATGCATTTATTTAAAACGTAAAGAATTTTTAATATTGATATGGTAATAACTAACGTAATAACTTTCTATAGAAGGTCCCTTAAGGACTAAATAAATTAATCGACTTGGTATTACATGCATCTCACAACTTTTTGCGGTAGAAAACCTGAGCTGCGAGACTTGGAATTTTTTTACAGGATGTTTTTGATAGGATGGAGTTTACTAACATCCGCGGACTCCATACGAACCTCTATGCCGTCCACCACCAACACGAAACGGCCCGGCCTGCTTTGCTCTTCCTAACGGAGACGCAGATTCGTTGTCCGACCGATAATTCTTACCTGTTGTATCCCGGTTATTCGCTTGAAGTAAACTTCAAGCCTAAAGCCGGGGTATGCTTGTATGTTCGGTCGGACATCTGCTGTCACCGTTTGCACTGCATGGAGGACCCCTCCTTCTCCGCTCTGTGGGTGCACGTGGATCTAGGTTCCTTGAGCCGCATCTACGTGTGCCTTTACAGGTCTCACAACGGGGACGATGAGACGACTCGGCTGTTCAGGTATCTTAGCCAGGCGGCTGATGACGCGCAGGCGCAGTTCCCGTCGGCTGGAATGGTGGTCTTAGGGGATTTCAATGCTCATCACGAACTGTGGCTGGGCTCCTCCAAGACTGATCATGCTGGCAGAGCTGCCCATGCATTCGCTCTGACTCATGACTTGACACAACTGGTGAACCAGCCCACCAGGATCCCGGATGTGGCGAGTCATGCGCCTTCTCTGCTGGACCTTCTGCTGGCGAGTCACCCAACCGGGTATCGTGTGACCGTTAGTGCGCCTCTGGGCACTTCCGATCACTGCCTGGTTGGGTCGTCAGTACCGATCGCATCACCTCCACGTCCCGTGCAGGTTAGGCGAAGGGTCTAGCATTACTCGTCGGCAGATTGGGATGGTATGCGGGAATATTTCGCATCCATCTCTTGGAGGCAGCGCTGCTTTGAGGGTAAAGATCCCTCAGCGAGTGCCAACGCTATTGCTGACGAGATCAGACTTGGAATGGAATATTACATTCCTTCCTCTGCGATCGCCAGTAAGGGCCGTGCACGCTTCTGGTTCAATCGTACATGCGCCGATGCTGTCGGTGACAAACAGGCGGCGTATCGCGCTTGGATCAGGGGTCGCGCCATGAAGGATCCCAATATCAGTTCCCTCAAAGCAGCTTACAACCGTGCCTCCAAGGCCTGCAAGAAGGCCTATGTTAGGGCGGATGCCCAGCGCGTTAGCAGGATTGGGCGTGCGTTGGCCGATCACCCAACTAGCAGTCGTGCTTATTGGAGGTTGGCCAGGGCCGTTCAATCTAACTTCTGCCGTCCAGCGTTGCCGCCGCTGAGGTACCCAGAAGGGTCGCTGGCCCACAACGCGCAAGAGAAGGCTGCCTTGCTGGCAAATCTCTTTGCGGCTAATTCCCGCCTCGAAGACCGTGGTTCCCAGTCGCTGCCTACACTGCCTGATTGCGGTTTCTCAATGGCAGATATTCGCATCAGGCAGTGTGATGTGCGGCGTGAGTTACGGTCTCTCGATGTGCGGAAAGCCAGTGGTCCGGATGGGATACCAGCGGTGGTTTTAAGGGCTTGTGCAGCCGAGTTGTCTCCAGCACTGACTCGCCTCTACCGAGCGTCCTACCGCACAGGTGTTGTGCCGGAATCTTAGAGGGAGGCCAATGTGCAACCGATCCCCAAAAAGGGTGATCGATCGGACCCTACCAATTACCGCCCTATCGCTATCACCTCAGTGATGTGTAAGGTCATGGAGCGGATCATAAACGCTCAATTGGTCCGCTACCTGGAGGATCACTCGTTGATCAGTGACCGACAATACGGATTCCGTCATAATCGATCGACGGGTGATCTTCTAGCGTTTGTCCTGCATCGCTGGGGTGAGGCGATTGACCGGCGTGGCGAGGCTCTTGCTGTGAGCCTCGACATTGCCAAGGCGTTTGATAGGGTCTGGCACCGTGGTCTTCTGTCCAAGCTTCCGGCATACGGTCTACCCGGCAACCTGTTTTCGTGGGTTTCCGGCTTTCTGCATGGGCGTAAAATACGTGTAGTCGTTGACGGACACGCTTCGGCGCTCATGTCGGTAAATGCCGGAGTTCCTCAGGGCTCGGTGCTGTCGCCCACCCTGTTTATTCTGCATATCAATGACATGTTGTCGCTTGGCAACATTCATTGCTATGCAGATGACAGCACGGTTCATGGGCGATACCACTGCGGGCCTCCAGGTAGCCGTGTCGAAACTGTGAAGGGACGCGAAGATCTTGTCATTGAGCTCAACCGGACCTTGGATCTCATTTCTACATGGGGTTCCAGGAATATGGTTGAGTTCAATGCCAAGAAAACCCAGGTGTGTGCGTTCACGTGCAAAAAATCCCCGTTCTCTCCCCTCCTCATTCTTCAGGGTTTTTTTTTTTTTTTTTTATTGCAGTGAATTGCGAGACGAGCAAGCCGTTCGCCTGATGGTAAGCGATACGACCGCTCATAAACAGTAGCAACATTCCACTGCGCTCGCCATCCTGAGACATAAGATGTTAAGTCTCAATATGTCCAGTAGTTACTCTGGCTACAATGTCCTTCAATCCGAAACACAACAGTGCATTTAAGCAGTGTTGTTTGACGGGAGAAATAGACATTGCGGTGGTACCTACCCAGATGGCCTCTCACATATGAGAGACCTACCACCAGTAAACTCCCCTCTCAGTGCGGAATGACCTGAGTATCCTTGGTGTGGATATCCGCTGTGATCTCAATCCAAGGAATCACATCGAGGGCGTAATATCTGCCACATCACGCAGGGTTGGAGTCCTGAACAGGGTGCGTCGGTTTTTCACGCCCGGTCAACTTTGTCGCATATATAAAGCGCAGGTCCGGCCGGGTATGGAGTACTGCTCGCACCTCTGGGATGGATCCGCCCAGTACCTGCTCGATGCCTTGGATGGATTGCAGCGGCGGGCCATCCGCATTGTGAATGATGCAGACGTTACGAGCAACTTGGAGTCGCTACAACTCCGGAGAGATGTCGCCTCTCTAAGCGTGTTCTACCGCCTGTATCACGGTGAGTGCTCTGAAGAATTGTTCAACTTGCTCCCCTCCTCTCCATTCCTAACCAGAACCACGCGTGCTGGCTTGCCAGCCATAGCTTGACGGTCCACACCATCCCGGCGCGAACCAAACGGTTCTCAAATTCGTTTTTGTGCCGCACCGTCAGGCTGTGGAATTGTTTGCCGGCGCACGTGTTCCCTCCTTCTACAATCCTGGGTCCTTCCGCCGTGGTGTGAAGAGGCACCTTAGCAGGCCGGCATAATTGTTTCCATTGGCATGGGACTGCCGTCCGATGCCAATGGATACTCTGCCTGGGCGGCATTGGCACTTTCCATCAGGTGCAATGCCGCCACTATGCCAGGCAATTGTAAAAAAAAAAATATGGTATCCTAAATGCTGCCCAGCCCAACTGAATCCTCCTATCGGCTTCCTTTTCAAAGTTGTTTGTACCCAACTGCATTAGTTGCCCGAGGTAGACATACTCCTTGACAACTTCGAGAGGTGTGCCATCTATGATAACTGGTCCCGGAGCGATGAGGTCATAAGACATGACTTTCGTCTTGTCAAGGTTCATCCGGAGACCAATTCGTTTAGAGGCTTCATTTAGGCTGTGCAGCATTTTTTGAGCTTCCTGCAGCGATTCTGGCAGAGTTCTGGGTATAATGTAAACTTAGAGTATTTATACAGGGTATATCAAGACTGCTACCGAAAACGAAGCCGGGTGGTAGTTCAAGTGACTTCAGACACAATGCAACAGAAAAAGTTGCAAAAAAAAGCGACAATTTTTTTTAAATATTTTTTTTCCTATCACCATATTTGGGTGGTAAATACATTTTTCCCTAAAATAGTAGTATATACCCTTTTATTTTTAAATAATCTAAGGTATAAAAGAGTTTAAATTATTATTTTAGCAAAAAATATGGATTTACCACCCAAAAATGGCGATATTTAATAAATCATAAAAAAATATTGTCGCGTTTCTTTGCGAAATTTTTTGTTGCATTGTGTTTGTAGTCACTAAAACTACCACCTGGCTTCGTTTTCGGTAGCAGTCTTGAGATACCCGGTATATAGAGGGAGCGCTGGTACTTCAAAAACGTAGATAAAAATGGTGGTGCCGGGCCACCTTTTTCTGCCCTCCTATTGGCTAATATTTGAACAGGTTGTGCAACATACATAAATTACTTGAAAAAAATAAAATAAAAATAAATAGTTTAGGTCTATTTAATTTCACTCAAACTCGTTAAATATAATTTCGGCTATCAAAGGAATTAATAGCAATTTATTGCTAAATAATTAGTTAAATTTTTACTAATATAGGAGCGCTATCAACATTACGAACAAGAAAATATCTACTTACGTTTTTCAAAACGCGAATGTATGACAGCGCTCCCTCTATATATAAATACTCTTAGAATGTAAATAAATTCATTTGAAAAACCCGCAGAGTAAAAGAAAAATAATTCTCAAACTGGTTTATTGATGAAAAATTAATTCCGAATAAATAAAAATCCAAATCCATATCCAGAACTCACAGGTACTAACAGAGGTTACAGTTGCACTCATACGTCCATGGTTGCACTCGAACTCAAATATACACATAATGCGTTAATGTATGTGTCATGCGTTAATATATGTATTTTTCAAACTCATTACATATTATTGATCACATTATAAGCATTATCTATTTAGTCGAAAACTATGGGGCTAATAACAAATTGAAGTGCTTTATTTCTTTTATATATTACCCAGCAGTCAAGCTATACAAGGATGATATTGACATATTGTGGTATTAAACCCAGATGTTTAGCATCATACCTTAGAGCAGGCCCGGATCTAGGGGGGGGGGGATACACGGGGTGTGTGCCCCGGGTGGCAAGTTTAGGGGGCGGCATATTGAATCTTGGGAGACAACTACACAACTGTCCAATAACGTAACACCACTTACACCGGCACTGCAGGACTATTTTTTTTTCGCGGGGCGCGAATATTGATGAATGTGCGATAAGGACGTGTGAAAAAGAGATGAAGCTATATTTAAAAACTCCTTCATCAATCTCAACGACTACGTTTGGTTTCAAATATTCAATTTGTGTTTACTAGTTAGTTTTGTTGATTAACCGAACGAAGAAACATATTTTATTTGGTACAGGAGGTTGTCCGCGACTTCGTCTACGTTTATATTATGATAATATATATGGTTGTAAAAGCAAACCAACGTTATACCGCTAGAACTACATTACATTGTAAACTCTACTAAAGCTTTTTGAAATGAAATGAAATGAAAACATGAACAACAACAACATAAAACATTCTCTTGGGTCCTTCCCATCTTCTATTCAGCTATGAAATTATCCTTTATTTCGCCCCTTATAGCTAATATTCAAAAATGCTTATGCTTTGCATAATATAATTTTTTTTGGAATTCAAGACAAATTGGATTTGTATCTGAACACATCAAGGTACTGGTTACAATATTAAATTTCTAGTACAGAGAAAAGAAAGAGAAACTGTAGCGACTCTAAGTTGCTCGTTACGTCTGCATCATTCATAATGTGGATGGCCCACCGTTGCAATCCATCCAAGGCATCGAGCAGGTACTGAGCAGATCCATCCTAGAGGTCTGAGCAATATTCCATACCCGGCCGGACCCACGCTTTAAACAAGCAATTAAGTTGACCGGGTGTGAAAAACCGACGCACCCGATTCAGGAATCCAAGCCTGCGTGCTATGGCAGATATTACGCCCTCGATGTGATTCCTTGGATTGAGATGGATACACAGCGCATATCCTCACTGAGGATATTCAGGTCATTCTGCATTGAGAGGGGAGTACCCGGAAAAAATAGGAAGGGAGAGAACGGGGAATTTTCGCACGTGAACGCACACACCTGGGTTTTCTTGGCATTGTACCTAACTATATTCCTGGAAACCCATGTGAGCTCGAAGACAAGATCTTCGCGTCCCCTCACAGTGTCGAACCGGTAACCCGGAGGCCCACAGTGGTATCACCCAAGAACGGGTCTGTCATCTGCATAGCAATGAATGTTGCCAAGCGACAACATGTCATTGATATGCAGAATAAACAGCGTGGGCGGCAGCACCGAGCCCTGAGGAACTCCGGCATTTACCGACATGAGCGCCGAAGCGTGTCCGGCGACGACGAAACGTATTCTACGCCCATGCAGAAAGCAGTGCTCCAAGGAATGGATGAGAAATAATCTTACACACCTTTCCAATCTGCCGATGAGTAATGCCAGACCCTCCGCTTAACCTGCACAGGACGTGGAGGTGGAGCGATAGGTACTGGCGACTCAAACAGACATTGATCGGAATTTCCCAGAGGCCAGAGGAACCAGCATGATCAGTCTTGGAGAAGCCCAGCCTTAGTTCGTGATGTGTATTGAAAGAATACCAAGAAGACCCCCATTTCGGCCGACGGGAGCTGTGACTGCGCGTCATCAGCCACGTGGCTAAGATACCTGCACAGCCGAGTCGTCTCATCTTCCCCGTTGTGAGACCTGTAAAGGCACACACAGATGCGGCTCAGGGAACCTAGATCCACGTGCACCCACAGAGCGGAGAAGAAAGGGTACTCTATGCTGCGCAAACGACCACAGCAAATTTCCGACTGAACATACAAGCACCCCGGCTTTCGGCTTGAAGTTTTCTTTAAGCGAATAACCGGGGTACAGCAGGTAGGAATTTTTGATCGGACGAAAAACAAACGAATCTGCGTCTCCGTCAAGAAGAGCAAAGCAGGCCGGGCCGTCTCGAGATCACGGTGGACGGCATTGAGGTTCGTATGGAGTCAAAGTGAACGCGGTGGAGGGGTTATGCATTGCTGAAGGACCTGCTCTGTTTAATTGCACTGTCCTCATGACATGGCCGACTCGAGATCATGGTGGACGGCTTTGAGGTTCGTATAGAGTCCGCGGATGTTGGTGAATTCCAAAGTGAACGCGGTGGTGGGGTTATGCACCGCTGAAGGACCTGCTCTGTTTAATTGCACCGTCATGAAGTTCAGGGGATGGGTTTGATGAAGAGGCATCGAGGAGCCTAAGTCCGGACATTAAGAAGGCCGAATGGGCACCGGCACGAAAGGGTCAGCAGGTGGTGGATTGATCCGCCGGATGAAAGGGCCCCGTACCTTCACAGGATGAGCCGCCGGGACCCCACATCCGGTCACCAATCGGCAAGACGCCGACGGACCCACCCAAGGTGAGGCAGCCTCTCGTGGTGATTAGCCACGATTGGGCCCCTGTACTGTACCGCGGGCAGCCAGCGGACAACCGTTTCTATGGGTCTCCCTGACCGGCGGGTCAACACTCTTCCCTTCGACAGCGACCGGAAATACAACACCACACAGTACAACTTCATGCCCAGAGTCAAACCCAAAAACCGGTCCCGTAGGGGGTCACTATGGCGGTTTTTACGCCCCGTGGACGGTGGTCGCTACCCAGGCGGACACTTAAGTCCTACCACCACGAACTGTATCACTTATTTGGCACCACCAAGACGTCACGTGTAGTGAAACTAGAGTTAAAGCCAACGGACGCGAGTGACGTTAATCCTCAAAAGTGAAGCTAATATAAAGTGTGTAAAAAATACGTCGTAATCTGGTGGTAAAATGGTGTTCTTTCCCGAAGGCCTGTGACTTGTGTCATATGTATGCTAAAAATGATGATGAATAAGATAAAAATATAAGGAGGGGGGGGGGGCATTTTTCAGTTCTTGCCCCGCCTCGAAAAATACCTAGATCCGGCGCTGCCTTAGAGTATATACATATAGAGGGAGCGCTGTCATACATTTGTGTGTTCAAAAACGTAGATATTTTCTTGGTCGTAATGTTGGTAGCATTGCTGCATTAGGGTTGCCGGTTAACATATTTCCCCCAACTGTATCAAAATTTAATTTTTGGTCCCAATAACAATATATTTTTAAAGAATGAAAAATTGTGGCGACTATTTTAATACGTTTATCTATAATTCCGAATACGTTTTCACTGCGAATATGAAGTAATTTTACTTATGCGTTATTGCATTCATCATCATCATCATCATATCAGCCACAGGAAGTCCACTGCTGAACATAGGCCTCCCCCAATGATCTCCACAATGACCTGTTGGAAGCGGCCTGCATCCAGCGACTTCCTGCGACCTTAGTCAGATCGTCCGTCCACCTTGTAGGCGGGCGTCCAACACTTCGCTTGCCTGTACGTGGCCTCCACTCGAGAACCTTTCGGCCCCAACGGCCATCGGTTCTACGAGCTATGTGCAATATTAATATTCTACGTTATTGCATTACAATATTGGAAATGCTTGGTGGTGAAATGGTAAATGTTTTAGTCCCTATGCTTCGATAGCCGAGCTTCGTTCGTATTCGGTATTGAAAATCGTGGCCGCCATTGTGGCCGCGATTTATCTCAGAATCAGTATCTGAGGGTATCTCGGCACCAATATGCCAAATTATATAATATAGTAAGGTTTAAAAAAACTGTGGCCGCCATTTTGAACTTTTTATTTATTGAACCAATTGCTTTCAAAATCAATAGCTGAATGTAACTCGGCAACAATAAGCTTAATTTATGGATATATTAAAAATCTGTGGCCGCCATTTTGAACTCTTTATTTATTGAACCAATTGCTCTCAAAATCAACATCTGACGTTATGTCAACACCAATAAGCCAAGTACATAGTCAGATTTAAAATAACTGGCCGCCATTTTCAACTTTTTAGTCACTGAATAGATTGCTCTCAAAATCAACATCTGAGGATATCTCGGCAGTCGGCACCAATAAACCAAAGGACAATGGCGAAATCGTATTTGCATGAACAACGCGTTTAGAAATGTCATACTTGCTAATAATAATATTATTATTTTTCGTGACTTTTCAGCAAACTAATTATAGTTGTGTAACGATGTTTAAGATTCACAATAAAATAAAAAGCTTTATTGACTATTTTGTATGGGAGTCAGTTTTTTTTCAGGCTCAAAGTCACTCAACGAGCCATGGAGCGGGCTATGCTCGGTGTTTCCCTACGAGATCGAATCAGAAATGAGGAGATCCGTAGGAGAACCAAGGTTACCGACATAGCCCATAGGATTGGCAAGTTGAAGTGGCAGTGGGCCGGGCACATAGCTCGTAGAACCGATGGCCGTTGGGGCCGAAAGGTTCTCGAGTGGAGGCCACGTACAGGCAAGCGAAGTGTTGGACGCCCGCCTACAAGGTGGACGGACGATCTGACTAAGGTCGCAGGAAGTCGCTGGATGCAGGCCGCTTCCAACAGGTCATTGTGGAGATCATTGGGGGAGGCCTATGTTCAGCAGTGGACTTCCTGTGGCTGATATGATGATGATGATGATGAATGGCGTAAGGTCTTTTAAGCCGACAAAAAATATTTTTCATTGAATCTCGCAAAATCTGTTATAAAAAATAGCTTTATTTGGTAAAACAAGTGCGGTAAATATTTATATCATAGCCCTAGTTCACCAAATAACATTTTTCAGAAAACAATAATATTTCAATTGAAAATGACAAATAGAACATAACCTCAAAATCTATAAATTAAAAACGTTTAGTAAGTAATGTAGACTTTTTCACCAGTATTTCTCAACACATTACTGTTTAGGAACGGCAGCGGAATTCATTTATATTTTTTTGACCAATAAACGCTCTAAATTTACATCAACTAAAATCATGTATGGAAATCTGCTATTGTCCTTTATAAGTAGGATAAAAAACTTGCTTGATTGCTCTCAAAATTAATATCTGAGGGTTTTTCGGTACCAATAAGCCACATTTACAGGTAAAGTATTGTGGCTTCCATTGCTCTCAGAATCAAAATCTAAGGTTTTCTCTCTCTTTTTTTTTATTGCTATGAATGACGAGACGAGCAAGCCGTTCGCCTGATGGTAAGCGAGACGACCGCTCATAAACAGTAGCAACATTCCACTGCGCTCGCCATCCTGAGACATAAGATGTTAAGTCTCAATACGTCCAGTAGTTACTCTGGCTACAATGTCCTTCAATCATAAACACAACAGTGCATTTACGCAGTGTTGTTTCACGGGAGAAATAGACATTGCGGTGGTCCCTACCCAGATGGCCTCTCACATATGTGAGACCTACCACCAGTAAAACTCTCTTTCTGTCTTCCTCTCTCTCTCTCTTCAGCCATAAAAAGCCATATGGATTCCACTGCTGAACATAGGCCTCCCCAAGGATCTCCACATTGACCTGTTGGAAGTGGCCTGCATCCAGCGACTTCCTGAAACCTTAACCAGGTCGAGCGTCTACATTGTTAGTTCACTACGATATAAAATTAAAAATGTATTCTCATAATATTAATTATAATAAAAATATTTTGTAGGTATCCAACAGTCTTCTAAACGACTCCTTCTTATAATATTAACGCTTTGGCGTCTTTTTTTTCGATCCAGGGGTATCCTAAAAAACATTATATAGATTTGGTTGTTTACATATCTCTAACAGATAGATATTGATTTTGAGAGCAATCGGGTTAAAAACAAAAAAGTTCAAAATGGTGGCCAAAATATGCAATTGTGACTATAAATTTATGTTATCCGTACCCAGCGACTGCCAGATATTAATTTTGAGAGCAATCGGGTTGATAACAAAAAGTTGAAAATGGCGGCCAAAATATTCAATTCCGTCTATGAATTTATGTTACCGGTACACGGGGACGGCCGTTAAATATTAAACATATACCTCCTACCAGAAGTCGCGTTAAAGCTCTAAAATTTAAATGGCGGCCAATATTCACAAACCGGATTAAAGTCAGACAGATTTAAAAATTATGTACAATTAAATAAGATCAGAGAATTACAAAATATCTATATTACAAGTCATATTTAGTAACAAACTTAGTAAATTTTAACTCATTGTCATATTAAATAAATGGTGGCAATAATTTTCTTTTGTCGGTTTAATATAACGTCAAATTGTTTTTTTCATATAAATTTATTTATATTAAAAAACAGTTTAAACAATTTACCAGGATATCAAGTTATTAATTTTTTTATAAATTTGCAACACTGAAAAATATTTCTATACTCTATAGCAGGGTTTCCTAACCTGGGGTCCGGGGACCCCTGGGGGTCCGCGGACCGTTCTCAGGGGGTCCGCAGACAACATAAAAATTACGACAACAAAAAAAAACTTTTAATAGAAAAATTGATTTATGAAGAAATCGCTCTTCTCAAGGTAATTTTGATCATTTTCCTACTATCTCGTCATTTTTGCTATCAACTGGCGGGGCTATGTTGCAAAAGGAGACTCAGGAAGTAATCTTTGAGCACCTGCGAGCTTTAAAGTCTTCATTTCGAGATTATTTTCCACATTCAGACCGCGGTGACAGTTGGTTTATGGACCCATTCCGTGTCAATGTTATAGACGTCATAGGCCTTACAAAGGTTCAGGAAAATCAATTAATTGAAATAAGTTACGATTCGACACTAAAGAGAACATTCAAAGAATATGCATTAACAAATGTTTGGCAAAATTTTAAATATGATTAAGCAGAAGCAGTTGTCGCCTTTCCCCACAGCAAATTTAAGCGAAAAGGGTTTTTTAAAATACAGAAATAGACTACAACTAGAAGCAAATTTAAGGCTCCAACTGAGCAACAATGACCCAAATATTACAACTTTGGCCGCAAAACGGCAACATCAACCATCGCATTTTTACAATAATTTACATACATACATAAACTCACGCCTTTTTCCTAGAAGGGGTAGGCAGATGTGCCAGGACACCCATATTTCACCTTGTATGTTCTGTCCCACGATGTGATAGGTGGCGACCCTATCACCATATCGGGCACAACACTCTAGGCTGATAATGAATAGAAAAATCCAATATCACTTTGCCCAACCCGGGATTTTAACCCGAGACCTCAGCTTTGTAACCGTACCCTAGTACAACTACGCCACCGAGGCACAGTCAAAGAAAATAAAAAAAAGTAAAATAATTTATGTAAGTAATATAAATTACATTACATACCCATGGAATTTTTTTGCAAATAAAAGATTTTTTCTTATTATTTATAGGGGTCCGCTAGTCATAATAAAGCGGCGCTAGGGGTCCGCACTAGAAAAAGGTTGGGAAACCCTGCTCTATAGAAAGCGCGCTAATTCTAATTTTTTTTTTAGTAAATTTCCGTCGATTATATCTCCCGATATATTAATAAATATGCAATGTTACCTATGGTAACTAATTATATACTTATTAATTATGCGTTTGGTAGAATTTGGGCACAATTTAATGACGCAAAATGGTATTTTAAGATTTTTCTTTATAGAAGTTTTTATACCCCACGCTGTCTGAATCCATACTGATTGGCGGGAAAAAAAAGGTGGCCCCCGGCACCACCATTTTTATTTTTTATCTACGTTTTTCAAGTACCAGCGCTCCCTCTATATGTATATACTCTAAGCATCATACTTAGGTAACATTGGACAAAGAATAAAATCCGAGGTGTTTTTTTCCTACCTCGATCGAATCAGGAATGAGGAGATCAGTAAGAGAACAAAGGTTACCGACATAGCCCATAGAATTAGCAAGTTGAAGTGGCAGTGGGCCGGATACATGGCGCGTAGAACTGATGGTCACGTAAAGGCAAGCGAAATTTCGGACGCCCGTCTACAAGGTGGACGGCGACCTGGTTAAAGTTGCAGGAAGTCGCTGGATGCGGGCCGCTTACAACAGGTCAATGTGAAGATTTGAGGAGGCCTATATTCTGCAGTGGACTTCCTGTGGCTGAAATAATGATGATGATGAATGTTTGCCCAACAGTAGGTATAGAGTATTATTTCTGCTTAGCTGAATCTCAGTTCGGTTCGGGAACACGGGGAAGACTCGTATCCATCTATACAGGTTGCTAAGCCTTGAAAACTAAAGTTGCAATAATTACAAAACTTCCGAGCTGTTTTTTTTACACTGTTAGCTGGAGTCATTGAGGTATGCTAGAGCGGACGTCCGGAACGAAATTTCTGCGCATTGTGCTGGTACAGGATTCCCGTGTGCGTGCATACGGGTACACAGAATGAGCGAAGATCATGTTACTACTTGGAAGGAGTGGACAGTAGTATGGTACCGTTTATTTTTGTTTCAAACATTTTGCTTGCAATGTCGCCTCTGGTTTAATGTCTCTATGCCTGGAACGGACTAAGAATCACCTGTATAAGAATAAAACAATTACCCTATGTAATATTTTACAGTATAGATCATTGGAGTGATCTGTGGTTTATAGCATTTACAGTCGTAGTAGAATAAAACACACACATCACAATATTTTTTTATTAGATAACAATATGTATTTCGTAGAGTAAATAAAAGAGTATGGCAATTGTAAATCATTCGGTTAACGGTACAGCGGGCAGCAACTTGCCTTCACATTTCCCAAACCCGATTTGAACTCCACTTTCGTTGACGCAATAACCTCGAAGCGTTACAGTGTCTCCGTCTTGTATGAATTTTCTCTCTTCACCACCATGTAGACGTACAGGCTTTGTGCCTTTCCAAGCCAGCTCTAGCATACTTCCGAAGGAGTCCGCAGTCTTTGGAAATAAAAAAAGAAAATATAACTTACGAGTACAATAAAATTGCTGCAAAACGTAGGATGTGGTTTATAGTAAAACTGAAATGTTTATCATTATCTCAGGTGAAAATTTATAAAATTTGATAAAAGACCGATATAATTTTTGTTAATAATCCTAATTTTATTTTTTACGAATTTGGCCACTCCGTTGAAAACTAAAATCGCGATTTTTGACTAAACTACAAGCAGTATTTTTTCAAGCTTGGTACAATGTAACATGGGGTATTTTGGAACATGTAGTTTACATAAAATACCATAATATGTAAGAATCATCACTATGTATTAATATCAATTTAAAAAAAGAGCACACATAGTCAAGAAATTCATCATAATCGGTTCAGTATTGCCACTGGAAAGTATACTCCAATTTTAAAATTCCCTTATAATCTAACATGTAAGCAAAGTACCAAAAAGTTTTTAGTGAATTCACCTCGCCACTAATAGTCCCTGACCCCAGCAGGTCTCCAGGTCGAAGGTTGCATCCGGTGACTGTTTGCTGCGCGAGTTGTTGCTTCACCGTCCAGTACATGTAGCGGTAGTTGGAACGACATACTGTAGTTGCTACTGGGGTTGAGGCGGCTAGATGGAAAGTACGAGCATTAGATAAAGAAATAACTTATTTTATACTCCATATACATACGTTCTACTGATAATGGTCCCATGGTCTCTTTTTTTGTAATGTATGGCGAGACGAGCCTGCCGTTCGCCTGATAATAAGCGATACGACCGCTCATAAATAGTAGCAAAACCAAACAACACCATGAATTACAAAGCAATGCTTGGCATTATATATGCGAGACCTACCACTAGCAAATGAATCTTTACGATGAAGAGTGGTCATTAGTAATACTACATAATATAGTATTTAGGACTTAGTCATAAGTCATCACGTTTCGAATTGTGGGCTGTGGTTAGTAGGTGTAAGAATTTCACCATACTATTTGCTGCCCTTGGTAAGAAGCGAGCTAAAGCCTAACAGCCTTATTCTTAAACAGTTTTAAAAATATTTTAGAATTGAAAGGTTTTTCTTCTGTATCAATCCATCTACGTCCCACTGCAGGGCACGGGCCTCATCTACAATCGAGAATACGATTGAGAGTGGTGAAAGTTTTTCTTCACTCAAACTGAATTCTAAAGTCAATCGAAAGGACAAAACATTCGATAACTAAAATAGATTTTAGGCCGATGAATAAAAATCGCGGGGTCACAGTAATATCTCAAACGTACGCCCAAAAAAATTGTAGAATGAGTTCTAAGGGCAAAAGTTAATTTATTACTTGAAATTTAGCAATTTTTTTTAGTTTAGTTCACGTTTCCATTCAAGTTTATTAACAAAATCATCATTTCTGGCCACATTAACCCCACTATTAAATAAAACCAATCCCAATAATTTCCTTGCTAATATTTCAATACTTACGAGTAATATCAACCTCTAGTTTGATATCGAAGTTGAATTTATCGTCGTGCTTGAGGTATGGGAAGGGCGCGGGGTCCTGAGGGTAATTGTCCACTACGAACGGTCTGAGAGCTTCGATGGTCACTATCCATGGAGATATGGTGGTGCCGAGGTTCTTAGCTGTGAACGGACCTAGGGGAATGTACTCCCACTTTTGGATGTCTCGGGCTGTGAACAAGAATTTGTTTGAATTATTTCGTGAGAGGTTTTTTTGAAAAGAAATTATGTTTTAATCACTTGATTATTATTCTGCCGAGAGGGCAGTATGTTAAAGGTGCGCATTTTGAAAATACTGTTTTGGAATGTACGTTTAACATGCTTTTTTCCTATCTAGGTTTCATAAAGTAAATTAGAAGTGCATTTTCTTGTTCGATATGTTCTGGTATTCGTTAGTACATTCTAATTCAATAATTTAAAAACATGCCCGCGTTTGACTTGCTGCGCTATCGATTACCATGGCAATATTGGTGTTGGCAACATTATTTATTACATAAAAAGTTGTTATATTTAGGAAACGCAGACTTACAGCGGATATTATACTTTTTTGTGTTTTTATTTTATAGTACTCGAAATTAAGTGTACTTATAATTTCATACCACTCCAGTCATTCATGAGAACGAATCCGAATATTCTATCCTCAGCTTCCTTGGCAGTGACCCTCTCCCCGAGCTTGGTGGGAGGTCCCCCCACAAACGCAGCCATTTCCAACTCGAAGTCCATCAACCGACAAGGACCGAAGTGTGGGGCCGCACCTGGATAAAACAAAATATTAATTTGGAGTTTTAATATTGCTTTGTCGATTAATAAAACCTGCATGGTTGTGTTTTGAACAGAATTGAAAATAGAACGGTAGTAAATTTTGGTTTTTAAATTAATTCAACTTAACAGACTAATTAAATAAGTGAATAATAACGTGAAACTTGACGTATTTTGAAAACATTTTTTTTTTTGAGAACATTTTGGGGCCAATATTTTTTAGTATTGCTTGTTTTTTACTTTTGATGTAACCAGTGTAACACTCACGATTAAGACGAATCTATTGACACTACTTATAAAAATACTATAAGCCGTTTCGGCTTTAGAGCGTGCTAAAGAAATATACATACATACATACACCCGAAAAACATAATCCTCCCTCTTTCGCAGTCGGGTAATAAATGACAAATAATGTGAATAATATTTGAGAAAAAATATATAATAAATTAAACTTTACCCTCAACCGGCAACGTCTGTCCCAGCGGCCTAGTAATGGGGGTGCCAGATATTACGATAGAACTCGAACGACCGTGGTATCCAACTGGCAAATATTTCCTAAACAAAAAAAATGTTTAACCTTTATATTTGAGGTGCAATATTATATAGATCATATCCACTAGAATGAACTTCTAAAGGTATCATTATATTTTTAGAAAAACTTATAACTAATAACAATATAAGCATCAAAATAGAATGCCAATTACAAGTCACATATTACAGTTTAAATTTATAAAAAAACTAGCCGGGTGGTAGTATAAGCGACTTCAGACACAATGCAACAGAAAAAGTTGCAAAAACAAGCGTCAATTTTTTTTTGTTATTTTTTTCCTATGAACTTATTTGAGTGGTAAATACATTTTTCCCTAAAATAATACTGTATACCCTTTTATTTATGAATAATCTTTGGTATAAAACCGCATAAATTATTATTTTTAGCAAAAACTATGGATTTACCACCCAAAAATGACGATATAAAAATCATAAAAAATAATTGTCGCGTTTCTTTGCGAATTTTTTTGTTGCATTGTGTTTGTAGTCACTAAAACTACCACCCGGCTTCGTTCTCGGTCTTGAGATACCCAGTATAAACCTTCCTCATTGAATCACTCTATCTATTAAAAAAAACCGCATCAAAATCCCTTGCGTAGTTTTTAGCATGCAAAGGGACATAGGGACAGAGAAAGCGACTTTGTTTTATACTATGTAGTGATATGTGTTTGTCTAATCACCTAACATCAGTTGTTTAGACAGACGTGAAAAACAATATATTTGTACAAAAGAAAAGAAAAAATACTTTGATTAACAAAAATACATATTTATGTAAATAAAAAAATATGGATAAAATGTTTTAAATAAGGTACACACCAGTTCTCCAAAAGAGCGTTATCTTTCCCTCTAAACATGATACCGACGTTTGTGGCGTGATGTATGGACGAGTAGAAGTCGGTGTAGTCGCCGATATCTGCGGGGACGTGCATTTGAGCCTCACTTTGCTTCACAAAAGCCCTGAAATAACACAAATAAGTAATCTGTATCAGTCCATATAAGTCCCTCTGCAGGACACAGGCCTTTAGAATCGAAAGTACGATTGAGGGTGATTAGGCCATATAGTCCACCACGCTGGCCTAGTGCGGGTTGGCGGACTTTACATATCATAGAAATTCTTACTTTGCTATAGTATTTAAGGTTTCCTGACGATGTTTTCCTACACCGATAAAGTGCGTGGTGATTGATTATTATCAATACACATGTCACATAATTAGTGATATTATAACTCTGAAAAGTTAGAGGTGTGCCCTGGGATTCGAACCCGCGACCATTGTAAGCAGGCAGCTGCGTCTGGTCCTTTACCAGCAGGTCACCACGCACGACATAAGTAATAGAATATTTTATTATAATAAACACCCAACAGTCTCATGCACAGTCCTGATCCCACACTAAGATCGAGTCTTGTGTCGTGGGTATCAGAAACTAGAAAAAACTTTTCGGTCTCCTAGACACCCAGACCCGAAACAAATACCTGAGGATCGCACAAATATTTGTTTCGGTGCGGGGTTCGAATCCGCAGCTTCTTATTTCACAGACGGCGTCTAACTAACTGCGCTACAGACGCTATCAATTATAAACCAATGTCACACTTTGTGTTTCTAGAACCTAGATAGTTTTCTGTTCCATTTTTTATTGTTTAAGCAGTTAGTGCCTCAAAACTTCGCACTGACCTAATGTTAGGTGGTTACAACCAATCAACCTTACCAAGGTTAAAATATGAATATACAACAATTTCATTATTGTCAAAAATATGTACAATGTAGATTGTTACTGTACCACACATTGATATTGCGAATGTGTGATAAGGCAAAACCGCATACCTTTGTCTGAGGTCACTGTCATTTTGTAGAGTAGGAGTGGATACGTCCAATAGCTGTTGTAGAGTCTCTCTGGCTTCTATCCAGTGGGGTTTTGTTAAGCCCATAAATGAGTTGAGTTTATCTTCCTAAAAATGAAAATCGGAAAGAATAAATAATATTTTATAGTTCACTATTACCTTGACTGAAATAAATCAATCTAATATAGGTGCTTTTAAAAATCGTAACACATGTGTGATTTAAGCTCGATCAGCAGATACCCAATGATACATTATTGGGTAGCCTATAAGCTAAATACCATCAAGTGCAGTTCCGAACATGAAATATCACAAAGCGGCCGAACAGACCTTTTAAATGTTGTAAGATGTAGATGGAACATGCTGCTTACAACAGATCATTATGGAAATCTTTGCAGGAAATTTTAGTTCTACAGTGGACATCCTGTCGCTGAAGATATGATAAAATAACTTAAATCTCCTATTTATTGACCAATTATCAAACAGAAACCAATCAATAAGATGCAAGGTATTATTAGCTCTAGTAAATAACAAACCTGTTGAATAATATTGTGCAACAAATGAAACCTTCATTAGCATAATTTATTCTGCGATATAAATAATTTATCAATGACGACTGAGTTTTCCAAGTTCATTTAGGTTGTATTCAATTCTGTTGCAAAGAAAAATTCAAAATTGCAAGTAACTTAAAAAAAAACAACCGAAAAACCACTATTTAAAGCCGATCTCTATAGCCTATCTATTTGTAACAAGCGGTTAAAACGGCTACCATTACTATGTAGAAATAAATATGTTACCTAGCTATCTTAAAAAATATGCATAATATACAGGGTATATCAAGACTGCTACCGGAAACGAAGCCGGATGGTAGTTTAAGCGACTTCACACACAATGCAACAGAAAAAGTTGCAAAAAAAGCGTCAATTTTATTTGTTATTTTTTTTCCTCTGGCCATATTTGGATGGTAAATACATTTTTTTCCTAAAATAATAGTGTATACCTTTTTATTTATAAATACTCTAAGGTATAAAAGAGTTTAAATTATTATTTTAGCAAAAACTATGGCTTTACCACCCAAAAATGATGATATTTAAAAAATCATTAAAAATAATTGTCGCGTTTCTCAGCAAAATTTTTGATTGCAGTGTGTTTGTAGCCACTAAAACTACCACCCGGCTTCGTTTTCGGTAGCAGTCTGGATATATCCGGTATATCTCTATGTTTATTAACCGAAACAAAAAATGCATCTATATATCTTGTGAAATCTCTTGTTAAGAGATTATAGAGACCGGCCGTTAGATAGAACTAAAACGACTGTATGGCTAAAACCACAAGATACTAGAAAGTTATCGCCGCGCCAGCGCGATTGTTATATTATCTCTTTCACACTTTTTTTTCCGTTAGACCTCTACAGAACATTTTTATAACATCAAAAATTAACTAAGAGGAAAGTGTTTAAAAGGTCGATTTACACTTGAGAGGTATAGAAAGAAAGTTCAAAAACTTCACTTACTTTAAAAACGTGTTGTTTGTCTTTCAACAATGGTCCATCGAACAAGTGTGAGATGATGTTCAAATCCAATATCAAATCTCCAATAGCAACTCCTATGTGTTTTTCAGTCTGAAAAAATAATTTGTTTCATACAAAGCGGTTTACCTACAGGAAAAATAGTAACGATCTTATCTGTTATCTAAGTATCTTGGGCTGTTTCTTTTTCACAGCTACAACACGTTCCGAAGCGGTGGTTGCAGAAATTAACAATTCAAATCTTGTGAAAGACTACTTGAATAAAGTATATTCTGATTTTGTTTTTGTTTGTGATCGCAACGTTATAATTATTGCGCCTTTAATCTTAGTTTCTAGGATAGGGATGCAACGTGTTTGAACGGTTATTGTATTTTACCATAAAATTTTTTATTATTTTGCAGTATGTCCCGCCCTCACACCCACCACTGTAACTCCTGTAAGCCAGGATCAACAGTGGCACGCACCGAGCATTGAAGCTCGGCGAGGCTCCGCGAATGTCTAACTTATCTTTCTTACGCAACGAAATCAACCAGAAAGTTAAATTAGGAAGAGTTGGAAATAAATTGTTGTCCACTATATATGATTAAAATAATTACTAATACATTTTTGTACATTTTTATTATTTCATGATATAAAACCGGTTTATTCAATCTTATCCCGGCGCGGCATGAACAGTATAGGCTTCATAGATTAGTATTACATAATATAAGTGCTCCAAATCCAACTTATTTAACTGTAACTCCGTAAACTATCTAAATAACGATATGTAGGTTCCCCAATCAATGGTGATAGTTTGGAACACAGATTTTGTAATGCAAAGATCAAAGCAGACAACTCCGTAATTAAGTATTGTGATTAATAAAAACAATACATAAATTAAATCACGGGACCACATCAGGTGATACAACTGGAATGATATTAAAAATTAACGGCCAAATCTTCAAATAAATTCCAAAACAAGCTTTATTCAATATAATTTAATTATATAAATATATCACTTTGTTGATCTCATATCTCCAAATTAAGGAGTCTAACGCCCGAATACTCGAACGCCATTCAACTAATAAGTTGCTCTTAACAGCGCACGGCCCACTTATCCAGTACATTTAAGCGGGATTTACGTAGTTAAGTGCACAGACTAATAAACGTTAAGTGTAACATAATATTTACGTTGCGTTTCAGTATTCAGGCGTAGGACACATAGTATGTCTCTACGTATCTTGCTAATGCAAATCTCGTAACATTATTTAAGAGCGTTTATACCCTGCACGCGCTTTTTGGCTTAAAAACAGGACTATTCAAATGAGTTAATAGCCACCAATAAACAATTTAAAGGAAAAAAAAATATTACTAATTTTAGAAAAGGTTATTATCTAGGGATTTTGGTGGAAAACATTATAGATTGATGGATAATTTGTGAGTACTATACGGATTACTGAACACAAGTTTCGTTATTTAGGCTTTAAATGGCAATTTAGAAGCTTAAGATATCCTTAACCACTAAGTATAAGATGAAAATAAAAATATTATCAGAGTAATAAGACCCTTATGGAGGGATTTTGCTGAGAAAAATAATCTTTTTGTGTTTAGTTCCTGAAAAATAAAAATTAAAACAATGCGAAATTATTCAGAAACTCTCGTCAAGAACATATTTTTTTTCACCAACTTATCGTACATAATTTTTTATAGCAATTACATATTATAATAGAAGAACATCTTATCAATAAATTGCCATTTTTATATTTCAACAAAATTAGTTTTCATCTTTTCTACAAATATTTTAAAAACCACTATAAAACACGCTGTCCGACGTGGATCAAATCAGACCGCCGCAAGGCCTTCTAGAGGGAGGACGTATCGCTCGTCGCTCCGGCCTGGCTGCAGTCGATTTTTGCAGTGCGTAGTGAAAATAGCCACGCGCGGACTGCGATTACCACATCTTAGTACTTTGGTAGTAAAATATTTAATTATTTTTATTAACTACAATGATTTTGTAGTGAGTATAAATTATGTTTCAGGTAATATAATGGGATTTAATTCCGAGGCTAAATTATGATATGTATTGTAATATAAAATTCAATATATTTCGTAATTGTAAGGGGTTGTAAGGCCACTAACACTATTTATGTGTTCGAACACGAAATCATTAATAAAACATCCGTAGTATCTGCTGATAACACTGATTTGAATGCAACTTAACAATGTAATAATAACGAAAATATGATTAGTATCTAAATTTGTATTATTCTTTGCTTGCACAGTAATATTTGTCTACTTATAATGCAAATAAAATATTTTTATGATATTATAATTACAGTTACATTTCAAATGAATATTTGAAGCGCATGGATCAAAGTTGTTTGAGCCGTTTGTATAGCGAGCCGACGCGGCAGCTCTACGCACACAGCTTTGGTAGCTTATGTGTGCGTGAAATTAACGAAGAAATACCTATAGTTGACTTTGCGCGCAAGGTGTATACGCTCTTAAACGAGTAATATTCGATACTTTTTTGTTTGTCAATTTAATGGTATCTAACAACTAACAAGTAAATTGGAAGTTGGGAGTAGGGCATAAAGTTGCATTTGATACGCTAAAGGCATAGATTTAGTATAAAACATAGATCGGCAATGTGAAAGAGATAGAATAATTTAACTCATATGTTAAAGCGAGATGCATGATGCGACCATACGTTTACACAGGAGTAAGCCTGCAGTGACCCAGAGTCAAAATATGTCAAACTAAGCGAGCAACAAAATTCGCTTATTTTCATAATTTATTTAATTTTACAGTACTTGGTTATATTTATTAAACGTAGTTTATTATAGTTAATTGTACAGTGCCAAGGTGTGGTTAATGCAGGCGTAAAAATCCGAAATAATCACAGTTTTTTCAGGTACCGGTCACTTTTGCACAATACTATTTTGTGACGATATTATAGAATTTAATGGAAATCCGTGTATACATATCGATAGAAAAGAATATAGTATTTCATTATATAAATGTGCTGAAAGCATCCATTGCGTATAAAAAATAATATCAAATACGTGAATTTACAATAATTTCAACCAAAAGTTGCTAGGGATTGACTGACAGGTTCGATCAATAAAAGGTTGTCGATAAAATAGTCGATGACAACACATGTTTCCTTACATTTTTATAGAACTATAGTATGTTGTGATCATAGATGTAGTATAGAACATAGATCGGCAATGCGTCATTTTGAGCGCGACCAAAACTGATTTACGATTGTGTGCGTGAAGTTTACATGTGTGCTTGACATATAGTGGTGTGCCATGCACTTTCGATACTATCATATCGATATCGATATAGCTGTCGGCCTGTAGTTGTGAAATAAAATGTTATGGATATATGCGACATTTTATTATATATTAACAGAAACATATTGATGTGTTTATTTCAATACAGATTGATAAACACACAAATAAATAAAGATAAATTGTCAAATTATTTGAAAACATTTTGTTTGAAATGTTTTGTATGGGTCTTTATGTTCACCTGAACAACATTATTTTTTCATTGTGATGCATACATAGTACATACACCTAATTAAACTGAGAACAAAAAACACTTTTATAAAATAAAACTATAATTTACAAAGTTTTAGCGTTTTTGGTTTATTTTTTTCATTTTTAATTTCCTGTCGCGATGTTTCGATTACTTTACAGCTTTCGTAGTCACAAGGTGGACTCAGTCTGCAACAAAATCCGTGATTATTCGTTTTTTTCAATGAGTAACATTCGCGTAAGTCTAAGAAACACATTTTTCTATATGTGTACTAGGGTTAAAAAAATATGCTTATTTAAGTCAATTAATTGACTTGTAACACATTGGGAAGTGTTGCACGCCTGCTAGGTCACGTCGGAGGTGTACGGTGGAGCTTGTAGGAAGTCGTTGGATGCAGGCAGCTTACAACAAACTGATGTAGACATTCTTGTGGAAGGCCTATGTTCATTAGTCGCATTCCTGTGGCTGAAGAAAGAGACAGTTTAATAAACTATGAAGCTTTTCTCGATCACGTCACCTAAAGTAATGTTATCCTTATGAGAATTATAAATTGTAAACCTATACCTAATGTTATGATGGATGAATAATGTTGCTTCAAGGTTTGGACGATGATACTGTGCATAGAAGTATCGCATATTTTATAACAATATCTAATATGTTCTTGTTTTACTATAATAAACTGACAGCCTCTTGGCAGAGATTGAAACAGGTTCTTAATTCATAATTCACACACATGAAGTTTTATAATAATTATTCCACAAATATAAATAAATGAGTAAAAGTAAAGTAATAAGTAATATTGTAGAATGAATACTATAATAATGGCCGGGATAACGCCAGGTAGAAGAAGAAGAAGAAGAATACACACTATCACAACATATTATAGCTCCATAAAAATGTAGGGGAAACATGTGTTGTCATCGACTATTTTATCGACAACCTTTTATTGATCGAATCTGTCAGTCAATCCCTAGCAACTTTAGGTTGAAATTATTGTAAATTCACGTATTTGATATTATTTTTTATACGCAATGGATGCTTTCAGCGTATTTATATAATAAAATACTATATTCTTCTCTACCGATATGTATACACGGATTTCCATTTAATTCTATAATATCGTCACAAAATAGTATTGTGCAAAAGTGGCCGGTACCTGTGAAAACTTTAATTATTTCGGATTTTTACGCCTGCATGAACCACAGCTTGGCACTGCACAATGCACTATAATAAACTACGTTTAATAAATATGACCAAGTACTGTAAATTAAATAAATTATGAAAATAAGCGAATTTTGTTGCTCGCTTAGTTTGACATATTTCGACTCTGGGTCACTGCAGGCTACTCCTGTGTAAACGTATGGTCGCATCATGCATCTCGCTTTAACATATGAGTTAAATTATTCTATCTCTTTCACATTGCCGATCTATGTTTTATACTAAATCTATGGTTGTGATAGTGTGCATTCTACTTCTACCTGGCGTTATCCCGGCCATATTTATTATAGTATTCATTCTACAATATTAGTTATTACTTTACTTTTTCTCATTTTTTATATTTGTAGAATAATTATTATGACACTTCATGTGTGTGATTTTTGAATTTACAGCCTGTTTCAATGTCTGCCAAGAGGCTGTCAATCTATAATAGTAAAACAAGAACATATTAGATATTATTATAAAATATGCGATACTTCTATGCACAATATAATTGTCCAAACCTTGAAGCAAAATTATTCATTGATCATAACATTAGGTATAGGTTTAAAATTTTAAATTCTCACAGGAAAAACATTAGTTTAGGTGACGTGATTGAGAAAAGCTTCATAGTTTATTGAACTTTCTCTTTCTTCAGTCTCGGTTCTCTGCATCCAACGACTTCCTACAAGCTTAACCAGGTCCTCCGTCCACCTTCAACGCGGCCTAGCAGGCGTCCAACACTTCCTAATGTGTTAAATTAAATTGACTTAAATAAGCATATTTTTTAACTCTAGTATACATACAGGGTATATCAAGACTGCTACCGAAAACGAAGCCGGGTGGTAGTTTAAGCGACTTCGGACACAATGCAACAGAAAAAGTTGCAAAAAAAAGCGACAATTTTTTTTGTGTTATTTTTTTCCTATGACCATATTTGGGTGGTAAATACATTTTTTCCTAAAATAATAGTGTATACCCTTTTATTTATAAATAATCTAAGGTATAAAAGTGTTTAAATTATTATTTTAGCAAAAACTATGGATTTACCACCCAAAAAAGACGATATTTAAAAAATCATAAAAATAATTGTCGCGTTTCTTTTCGAAATTTTTGGTTGCATTGTGTTTGTAGTCACTAAAACTACCACCCGGCTTCGTTTTCGGTAGCAGTCTTGAGATACCCGGTATAGTAAAAATGTGTTTCTTAGATTTACGCGAATGTTACTCATTGAAAAAAACTAATAATCACGGATTTTGTTGCAGACTGAGTCCACCCTGTGACTACGAAAGCTGTAAAGTAATCGAAACTTCACGACGGGAAGTTAAAAATGGAAAAAATAAACCGAAAAATAAAACTTTGTAAATAATAGTTTTATTTCATAAATGTGTTTTTTGTTCCCAGTTTAATTAGGTGTATGTACTATCTATACATCACAACGAAAAAATAATTTTGATCAGGGGAACGTAAAGACCCATACAAAACATCTCGAAACAAAATGTTTTATAATAATATGACAATTTATCTTTATTTATTTGTGTGTTTATGTATCTGTATCAGTGGCGTAGCTAGGGGGGGGCGGCAAGGGCGGTCCGCCCCGGGTGTCACCCCAACAGGGGTGACACCCGAGCCCAACTTTGACCATCAGTTATAGTTCTTTCTACTTCTACCTATAAAAATCAAAAATTTGTGGCAGAGACCATAACCGCTACTAATAAAATAATCTAGGTACCTAAGTACAGTATTGTACCACAAGCATAATAAATTGATACCTATATAAATACAAATAATGTACCCACCTTAGACTAAGGAATAACTAGACAGAGCAATAAAAACTTCATATAGTAGTACTCCTTACTCGTGAGCCATTTTGTCATTAAGGGATTTCGTGGGTTCAAAAAATCGTTTTTTTTTGGCTTTTTAATTTCTACAACATCTCAAAAATATTATCCTAAATTTTCAAGTCGATCCGAATAATAGTTTCATTCATCTGAGGTGCACGTTGCACTGTGCGTTGCACACTGTCAATCGATCAGGGATTCCCCTAAAATTTAATACTCCGTTCGCGTACAAGAAGCTTATACCCAAATGGAGATTGCATTCCGTATATAAAAGTGAAGCACAAAAATTTGACCTTAAATGACGTCGCTGTTATCTTCTATCCTTTTCTATCGAGTGACAATGAATGAACATAATGTCATTTTCATTCATTGTCACTCTAAAGAAAAGGATAGAAGATAACAGCGACGTCATTCAAGGTCAAATTTTTGTGCTTCAGTGTTTTATACGGAATGCAATCTCCATTTGGGTATAAGCTTCTTGTTCGCGTATAACCAACGCTACTTAGGGGATTCCCTCGATATAGAGCTCGTCACTTGTATTGTGGATTAGACAAATTCTTTTGTTTTCGACCGCATTCATTTCAATATTCTTTTGCGTGAACGTGTGAACGTCTAGTGCAAAGTGTTTTTTAATTATTAGATATTATAAACGACAATTTTCGTATCTTATATTTATAATAAATAAACCTAGTTAATAGTCGATTCTTGAAGAAAATAAACAAGGTAAGTGAAGTATTTTTTATTAAAGGTGATACTAACTTTTTTAATTCGTTTAGTGTCTAGTAGCAGTATCTTAGATTATTTTGATCTACAAGTTTTACGATCATACTTTAGAGACTTAAGGTAATAATGTTTATTAATTATTAATATACTTATTAATATACTTATTTATTATTATTTTCTGATCCAAACGGATTATATTAAGTTTAGATTAATGATAAAAAGTAGGTAATTATAATCATACATCTTCACGTACATTGATTCGGCTCCGAGATGAGTAGCTCGAGCACTACCACGAGTATTTATACGGATATCACCTAAGGATATCACAATTAACGGTGGAGTATTTAACTAGTATTTTCTAAAAATACCTACTTAAATACATATTTACACCCAGATGCAGGATTGTTAATTTATATAAATATATATTTCACAAAGCTAGTTACGTAACGTGTACCTAGGTGTTTATTTACCGTTACAATTTGTTTATAAAATCAACGTATCACTTACAAACAAAAAAATATTTTTTAGGATACCCAGAACGAAATATGCCTCGGGGAATTCATACTTCGAAAAGACAAAGCGGGTTTCAACAGAGAAAAGCCAAAAAGGCTAAAATGGATCAAATTCAGAGCATGTCTGGATCTCTTTTCAAATATGTCACAAAAGCAGATAGCGGCCAAGGTTCAATTAAAGTACCCGAGTCTCCTGTTGACGAAAGTAATGATTCACATCTTGAAGACTCACATTCAGATAGCAACAGCGACAATACAGAATCATTGAAGACAACCCATTTCCTCGACGGAACCAAATCAAATAATGACAATGACACCGTTAATGCTACTTTTGGAGACAGCATTAGCTTCGAAGAATCTGTGCAACACTTGAGGGATATTTCACATTGGAGTTTACCGGTTCCCAATAATGTTCGCATTGACATAATAAAAAAGGGCAGTGAACATTTCCAGAACAAAGAAGGACCGTTCCCTACTGTATCTCGTCATGGTTCAAAGATTAAAAAAGATTCTCGTCATCTTTCACAGGAATGGTTTTATAAAGAGATGCCTAGTGGTGAAAAAATATTTATGTATTTTCTCCTATATCAAATAATCTGTACTGTTTTTGCTGCCGTTTATTTGCTGTCAGTAACATACAAAGAACATTTACAACTGGATTTCAGAAATGGTGGAAACTAAATCCTAAAGTATTGGACCATGAAACTTCATGTGAACATTTAGAAAATTTCGAAAATTGGAAAACTTTGGAAATGAGATTAAAATCTCACACCACAATAGATGACGCAACCTTGCAATTAATGAATACGGAAAAACAGAAGTGGAAAAATCTGTTATCTAGATTATTTGATATAACTTTGTTTTTGGCGAAACAAAACCTAGCATTTCGTGGACATGATGAAACCCAAGGGTCATCCAATAAAGGTAATTTCTTAGAACTAGTTAAGCTGCTTTCAAAGTATGATGTTGTACTTAAAGAACATATATTATATTTGGAGCAGGAAAAATCACATAAAGTAACATATTTATCGCCCGAAATACAAAATGAGTTCATAAATGTTTTAGCTAATCACGTTAAATGTCAGCTTGTCAACGAAATTAAACTGGCCAAATATTTCGGAATTATGTTTGATAGCACACCTGACGTTTCACATGTCGATCAAATGTCTGAAGTAATTCGTTATGTAAAAATTAATAATAGAAAAGTAGAAGTCAAAGAAGTATTCTTAGGATTTTTTCCCTTGCATGGAAAAAAAGCAGCTGATTTAAGCGCTGAAATACTAAAGAAGCTTGAAAACGATGGCTTAGATATTATGATGTGTCGTTCTCAAGGTTATGATAATGCTGCAGTTATGAGTGGTATACACGGGGGAGTGCAAGCTATTATAAAAGAAAAAAACAATAAAGCAATTTTTATTGGTTGCATTGATCATTCAATTAATTTATGCGGCCAGCATTCGTTCGCACAAAATGTGACTTGTGTTACATTTTTCGGAGCAGTGGAGACAATATTTAACTTTTTTTCAACCTCCACAAGCCGCTGGGAGGTGCTCCTCAATCACAGCAAAGCATCTGTTAAAAGACTTTCAACAACGCGCTGGAGTGCTCATTATGGTGCAGTAAAAGTATTGACTGAAAATTTTGATGGAATAATATCTGCAATTGAGGAACTATGTGACCAAGACGTAAATTTAGAAACAAGAGGTGGTGCACAAAATCTTATCCCTGCTGTGTGCAATTTCTCATTTCTTTGTTTTCTTTTCTTCTGGAATGATGTGCTAAGGGAAGTGAACTATGCTCAGATTGCATTACAAAGCAAAGGATTATGTGTTGATGAAATAATCATAAAACTAGAAGCACTTCGTCTATTCATTGGAGAGAAACGGTTGCATCTAGCAGAAGAGGCAATAGATTTTGCTGTACGAAAATCGGAAGAATACAACATTTCGATGGAACGACGAATTCGTCGCAAGAAGCGCATGCCCGGTGAGTTAGCATCGTCCACAGATGCTGGACTAACACTTAGAGCGGAACTTCAAAAGGACATGTTAGAATGTCTTGACAGATTCAATATTGAACTCGAAACAAGAGTAAAGTCCATTAAAGACGTAGTTTCATTATTTGAGGTTGTACAGTCGAAGACTTTGCTTTCGGCAAACACTGAACAGTTAAAATTTGCAATATCAAAATTTACTAACCTTTACGATGAAGTATCAGAAACAGAACTACTTTTAGAAATACCAAGATTGAGAAGACATATAAAAGCGGCTAATATTACTGTCTCTAATTGGGTGACACTGGACTATTTAAAATTCATTGTGGAATGGGATTTTACAGAATCTCTTCCGAATCTAACGGTCGCACTAAAGTTATTTATAACAATATGTGCATCAGTTGCTTCATGTGAGAGAAGTTTCAGCAAATTGAAATTAATAAAAAATTACTTGCGGTCTACAATGACTGAAACCAGATTAAATAATCTTGGTATTTTAACAATAGAACATGAAGCAACACAAAATATAAATTTTGAAGACGTGATTTCGGAGTTCGCAAGTGTCAAAGCTAGAAGGAAGAAATTTTAATTTTGGCATACTGTTTTACATAATATACTACTATTTGTAATACTCTTATTTTAATAAAACGTAAACGATTATTACTTTTTATTTTATACATTGTGTTTGAGTTTTGGGGTGACACCTACAAAATCCGCCCCGGGTGCCACCTATGCTAGCTACGCCGCTGATCTGTATTGAAATAAACACACCAATAAGTTTCTGTTAATATATAATAAAATGTCGCATATAAAATATTATTTCACTACTACAGGCCAACAGCTATCGATATCGATACGACGCGACGGTATCGAAAGTGCATGGTACACCATTAAATGTCAAGCACACATGTAAACTTCACGCAACCATCGTAAATCAGTTTTGGTCGCGCTCAAAATGACACATTGCCGATCTATGTTCTATACTACATTTATGGCTAAAGGTTGGACTATCGTCTGAATGATCCCTTAGCCCTTACAATTTTCTCGGCAATATTTACTTCTTACTCAGTGCGGCAATACTTCGAAGATCGAGTCCATTGCATTGTGCATGCGACCTAATTTTCATTGCAGTTATCGTCTGACATCGAATTTACTTTACATGGCTGCAATAAAATATTTGCCAGATAAATAGTATCCAATCCACTTTCGCTTGCCATCACAATGTTTGCATTTACAGATACATTATCATCTTATTCTTTACCACTATCTACTGTAGGTATTTACTACAACACAACAAACCTAAATAATGCGATAAAAGTTGAGAGTCGTCGCAATCCAACCAAGCCGGTAGGTACGAAGACTTTTCAATTTAGTCATCTACAATGTTAAAAGGTAAACATACGAATGTTAAAGTCCGATCAGTTTTACTTTTAAATTAATAATCAAGTAATTGTTAACTTTCCGATTTTGATAATTCAATTTTGCTATAAAAATAATACAATTTGTAAATTGTAAATAGTTTAAAATACTTACATTTTTCGGAGATGTGAAGATACCGTACGGCAGATTTTCAATTGGAAAATCTGTTTCCGATGAATATTCCACAAACGATTTCATATTGACACGTCTATATGCTGTGAAAAATCACGTAAAATGTGTCGTTTGCGGCAACAGGCAGTATTAGACTAGTTGTACAGGTTATTTTAATTTTATAGAGATACGATATAAACCCGTTTGCCGGGCAGTGTTGCCGGCGCGTTGTAGACAAGTGTGACAACTGGATAGTGGATTCTTTATAGTCAAGGTCATTGGACGCGGCATGAAACGAAAATGAAAACTGACTCCTAGAAATAAGGTTTTTCATATTCTTTCAAGAAATATATGTCGTTTTGATGACACAAGGATCTATAGAAACTTCATAAAATTGTGCAATATGCAAAATAGATCAAGAAACTTGTAATCGACAGATCATGATCATAATATACCTAACTAGGTACTACATAGGCAGCCTAAGACACTAACAAAAAACATGATACTACTAGAATAAACAGTAAAACAAGGAAAACAAGACATAGCTACGTTATTATAAACAAAACCATAACACGTAAAAACAGGAAATAATTGAATATTCATAACATTTTATAAGTAAATAGAACTCCCTTCAGATCAATATTAATACACGTAAATGTAATAATTTAGAACTTCTGGCAAATTATAATATGTAAGTTTATTGATCAAAAATTTAAAGGAATATGTTTTATCTAATATTCTAGTAATGGTACAGAACTATGTCCATATATCAATCATACATTGCTGTGATATTGATAGATGATACTACCCACCCAAAAAATTTTTTGTTATGCTATTTTCAAATGGAAGCAAAATTTATGAGATTAACAGAATAAATCAGAAACAAAACAAAATCGCCCAATGGTTCTCCTTGAGTAACAGAAGAATCTGCCTCTGACACTATTCTGACGGTCATGGACTCCTTTTGGTAAATTATCTGGGGGCACGGCAGTGCCCCCTCCAAGTCGAGCTAAAAAGCGGCACAGCCGTACTATCCTTTTCTCGAAGCAATTCAGACCATTTTCAACCCCCCATAACTTCGTTGTAGTTAAAGCAAGAAGCCTGAATTTTCAGTTACTAATTAGGCATTGTGTAAACACGGTATATTTAAAATTTCATTCAATTTGAACCAGTAGTTTAAGAATTATAACTTGTCAAACTTTCGCAATTTTGTCACTCACTGACTGACTGACCGATCATCAAAAGTCTAAGGCACTTCTAGCACACATAGAACCTTCAAATTTAGAATATAATTAGTGTTTAGTGTCTAAAGTAAGGAAAAATTCAAACATTTCATAATTTCTGTCTAGTTTTCTAGATACACCAACTGCGTGAATAACTTTGTAATCTCATATAAATGTATAGGATTACAATGATACATTTGCAGTTAATGATTCGTTGTACCCGTATATAATGGAATAATAGTTGTAGATTGGTATCTATATATATATTATATATGAGGCATAACAGGAGGGGGGTATAAAGAGGGAAAGGGTGTATTCAGCCCATTAAACTGTACAACATTCCTCTAGAAAAACATGACATAGATAACCTTGCAAATAAATAGACTAAATAGCTCGAAAACAATCACCATGAAGGAAAAACACTAATAATCAAATACGCTATATTTGTGATAAATTGATACCTACAAAAATAAGAAAAAACCATAAGAGAGAGGGCTTTAAGAAAAATCATTATATATATTCTAGAAATAAAAAGTACCGAAAAGGAATAAAGTAGGACTCTACAAAAAGACGTGAGATCCCATCAAAAACATCCTGTAAAAAAAATCCAAGTCTCGCAGCTTGGTTTATCTACCGCAAAAAGTTGTGAGATCCATGTAATACCAAGTCGATTAATTTATTTAGTCCTTGATTAAGGGACGTTCTGTATAAAGTTATTACGTACGTTATTATCATATCAATATTAAAAATTCTTTACGTTTTAAAGAAATAGATCGACTTGGCCAGTAGCATTATGCATAAATTGTACGATACATTATGTTTTCATGCGATGGCCAAGTCGATCTATTTATTTACAACGTAAAGAATTTTTAATATTGATATGATAATAACGTACGTAATAACTTTATACAGAACGTCCCTTAATCAAGGACTAAATAAATTAATCGACTTGGTATTACATGGATCTCACAACTTTTTGCGGTAGATAAACCAAGCTGCGAGACTTGGATTTTTTTTACAGGATGTTTTTGATGGGATATTCCTTTATCAGCCTGTAACATTCACAATATCACGCTCTTACCAAATGAACTACAAATCAAACACTCCATAAATAGAAAAAATAATTATTTTTAATATGTACACAGTTCAAACAAAACATTATGCTCTTTATTTTCTAGAAAATATACACTTTACATGTCGAAATCCACCCGGCTAACGATTGTCCCTGCGCGAAGCACCCCGGGAGCAATTCCCTTGTCCTGAACAGGCGATGTGTGGGGTTCCACGACTGCCTGGAAATAAGGGCTGGTCTGCAGGATCAAGCTGGGAAAGGAATATCCTGGGATGATAGCTTGTTTTAGATCTATTTTTTGTAGTAGATTGGGGTATAAATGTGTATTGCCTACTCTAGAGTAGATTGTCATTAATAAGGGTACCCATTTGATTTTCCAATAGTTCTTAACTGACTAAACGCGATCTTAAAAAACACAGTAAGATTATAAATCTTCAAGAAAATTACTATGCCTGTTGAGTAGTAGTAATATACATAAATAAAAAGCCGATAGGTTTGTATTCTACCGTTGCGAAAATTCCATGGTAAAAGACTTGTCTTTCATCGAAATCATCTTTATGATTTACGTTAGACGTTTCCATTATTAAAAATACACTTACATAATTCCTGTAAAGAAATTTTGTGGTAAAGAACAAAGGATTGCGGTTATAGGATGAGCGGCTAATTTTAAACATTTTATGTTTCATATTGTTATTTTATTTTTCCATACATTTCACAACATCAACAATTGTACATTTCAAACACACAAATATTTATATGTGCATAGCATAACAATACACCAATTTTAAAATATTATAATAGGAATATCAATTCTGTAATAACGTGCCGTAGGTTACAAGGCATCGGGAATCTTAACCCTAAAACATATGGAGCAAATATTTGAAGATCACACAAACAATTGAACAGAAATCGAGTATACAATTTTTTGCTAGCTGCGCAGTGTACATCAAATAATTGATTTAATCGTTTTTATTATACAGGGTATATCAAGACTGCTACCGAAAACGAAGCCGGGTGGTAGTTTAAGCGACTTCAGACACAATGCAACAGAAAAAGTTGCAAAAAATAGCGACAATTTTTTTTTATTTTTTTTCTTATGACCATATTTGGGTGATAAATACATTTTTTCCTAAAATAATGGGTATACCCTTTTATTTATAAATAATCTAAGGTATAAAAGTGTTTAAATTATTATTTTAGGCAAAACTATGGATTTACCACCCAAAAATGAAGATATTTAAAAAATCATAAAAAATCATTGTCGCGTTTCTTTTCGAAATTTTTGGTTGCATTGTGTTTGTAGTCACTAAAACTACCACCCGGCTTCGTTTTCGGTAGCAGTCTTGAGATACCCGGTATAAGGGATTTTTTAATAATTATACAATATACACATTAATAAATACAAATAAGTGGGAACATTGAATACAGTACTTGAACATACGTATGATATAACATATACATACATCTTAATGAGTATCCGTTAATATATAGAATTGTATCAATTCCTTTTGCTTCCAAGTCTTCACCGAGATTTAGTTTATGAATATGAATTAAATTATGGGATAATTTAGCTTTTAATTATTCGATTACCTACTCGATTACAAGTTATCGATAATTACTTATCGATCATAATAATTACCGATAAGGAGTTATATCCGAAATCTGCAAATTTGTGAAATGAATTTATGTAGTAAAATGGTGTCGCTTCACTGGTTAATCTTCTTTTTTTTATTTGCTAGTTAAATTTTTTCAATGTGGGAGCTTGACAGAAATTAGAATCAAAAATTCCATAACACTCACGAATTACCGCTAAATGTGCGAACATTTGTTAATTTCAACAACAGTGCTTTAATAAGTAATGACTTTGTTTTAGCGAAATTTTAACATATTGGACGTCTCAAATTTCCTTCTTGATATATAGGATAACTTTTCACCACAATAACTTAACGCAAGGTGGTGCGTAGATGCATTTTTAAGACTTGTATTTTGTCTAATTTCCAATTCTAAGTCTACCATTAGGATTTCCGACAAAGCTTTCCACCTACCAACTTTCTAAACCTTTACAGTAACAGATTACTGTCCCATTTTTAATAGGTTCCAAATCATTTAATTTGGGTATTCAACTTGACTATTACGCTTTTAGGCACTACATTTTTTCATCTCGCCAAAACTGTCCAAGTCATCTAAAGACTAGAATCTAGAATCTGAATTACCTAAATACGTTGTACGAAAAAATTTGGACAATTCATGAATTGAGGCACTTACATTATTGATTTGTTTCAGCTTTTTGGTTCTTTGAAGTTAATATAATAATTTATGAATGAGTTATTTTTAAGGAAGTACAAGAAATGCCGTGGATGTGTATCAAATTGCTACGTTTATCAATTCAAATACGCTTTGGTGGATTACAGAGTTCCACCCTTAACTACGTCACACTCTCTTGCCAAATGTAAAATACTGCTTTTTGAGGGTTGTGAGTTCAGGAATTAAAACTACCAAGTTCATATTCAAATACTTAGATATATGTGTACTAATTTAAACCGCTGCTTTTTTATCGAGTAAAAACTTTAAGCTTGGTGTCCTTTCCATAAACAGAGTACTGTAAGTACCGGTTGATGTATTTTTCAATAGACGTTTTGCTTAATATTTCAAGCTTTAAATCCACCTCTTTGTATGACGTAATTAATTGAAAAATAAGGTAGTTACAGGTGATTGAAAGAGACTGGGTCAACATTCAAATTACAATGTGTGAAAGTACAAATACACTTTCGTACTGAAACGTTACACAATAAATAAATGCGAATAATAAACACTAAGGTTATTTGAATTAACTACATTTCTAAGGGGAATCAATGTATGCGAAAATGTTCCTTACATACTCAGACTAGACATATTTATTGTTCTACATTTTTCATAACGAATTTATTATTTTAAGGTCAATCATGGTGATACTTCACGAAAAAAAATATAATATTTTCTATGTATATTCGGAATTATAAATTTTAATAATTAGACATCTAATTAGCCCAGTCTCCCCTCAAACATACATAGAAATGACGTCACTACGGAAGTTTCACAAAATCAGTCAACTATTGGGAAAGTAAATTTACCGTTTACAAAACTACTTGTAACAAACTATTTGCAAAGTAAATACAAACATTTCAATCTGCCTCTACAATACGGCTTTCATTGGGCTGCACGAAGATTACACATAAAAAGGCATTATTTTCCTATAAACACAATTTCATAAGTATTTTGACATGCTAAATGCAAATACGTGGATTAAAATGAATTCTATCGAGTTTTTTATAGTGAGTTGCCCCTTGAGTTTCAGTTGCGTATTTCTTTGAACATTTTCATGATGATAATGATGATTAAAGTATAACAAATATTTTAAGTCCTGTTGAGCTAATAAATCAACAGTCGAATACATAGTCCTGACACGACACTAAGATCATTTGTCGTAGGTATAAACTACAAAATTTTTCGGTCTCACAAACATCGAGACCCGAAACAATATCCGTGGATCACACATCTCGGTGTCGGGATCGAACCCGCGGTGTCACGTTTCTCTTTTAAACTATAGGGGGGGGGGGAGGGGCAGCTGCCCCTAACTGCTCCCCCTTGGCGACGCCCTTGTATACAAGGCCTGAATATATTAGTTAAAGACTATCTAGAAAGGAAATTACGTTAAGAGCGTTTATACCCTGCACGCGCTTTTTGGCTTAAAAACAGGACTTTTCAAATGAGTTAATAGCCACCAATAAACAATTTCAAGGTAAAATAATTAGTACTAATTTTAGAAAAGGTTGTCATCTAGGGATTTTGGTGGAAAACATTATAGATTGATGGATAATTTGTGAGTACTATAAGGATTACTGAACACAAGTTTCGTTATTTAGGCTTTAAATGGCAATTTAGAAGCTTAAGATATCCGAAACCACTAAATATAAGATGAAAATAAAAATATTATCAGACTAATAAGACCCTTATGGAGGGATTTTGCTGAGAAAAATAATCTTTTTGTGTTTAGTTCCTGAAAAATAAAAATTTAAACAATGCGAAATTATTCAGAAACTCTCGTCATGAACATATTTTTTTTCACCAACTTATCGTACATAATTTTTTTTAGCAATTGCATATTACAATAGAAGAACATCTTATCAATAAATTACCATTTTTATATTTCAACAAAATTAGTTTTCATGTTTTCTACAAATATTTTAAAAACCACTATAATCAGACCGCCGCAAGGCCTTCTAGAGGGAGGACGTATCGCTCGTCGCTCCGGCCTGGCTGCAGTCGATTATGCCGCGCGTAGTAAAAATAGCCACGCGCGGAATGCGATTACCACATCTTAGTACTTTGGTAGTAAAATATTTAATTATTTTTATTACCTACAATGATTTTGTAGTGAGTATAAATTATGTTTCAGGTAATATAATGGGATGTAATTCCGAGGCTAAATTATGTTATGTATTGTAATATAAAATTAAATATGTTTCGTAATTGTAAGGGGTTGTAAGGCCCCTAACACTATATGTTTTCGAACACAAAATGATTAATAAAACGTCCGTAGTGTATACTGATTGAACACTGATTTGAATGCAACTTAACAATGTAATAATAACGAAAATATGATTAGTATCCAAAATTTGTATTATTCTTTGCTTGCACAGTAATATTTGTCTACTTATAATGCAAATAAAATATTTTTATGATATTATATAACAGTTACATTTCAATTGAATATTTGAAGCGCACGGTAGTGCGATTCACGTATTTTAATAAGTTCAGCTGCAGTGCAGTTGCGGTTATGTTTCGATCAAAACAGCCCTTTTCGTATTCTCGTAATTTTGACAACCGCTGTCAAATACGCTCGCGTGAAGTTCGCGTCACGCAAACGTTTTAGCGTATTCTACTGCTGCGCGTATATGTCAATCTCAAACAAATTTCATACATCTGACGTACAGTTGAAGCGCAGCTCACGCGCAGTTCACGCGCAGCTAAACACTTACAAGAATACCATTTTGTACCAAAGCGTAAACTTAATTGTAACCGCACCGCAACTTGATCGGCGCGTCAAAAAGTTACGTGAATCGCACTGTGGATCAAAGTTTTTTGAGCCGATTGTATAGCGAGCCGACGCGGCAGCTCTACGCACACAGCTTTGGTCGCTTATGTGTGCGTGAAATTAACGAAGAAATACCTATAGTTGACTTTGCGCGCAAGGTGTATACGCTCTTAAATAATACTCATACCCCTTCGTTGATATATTAAATTTTCAGTACAATTTAGTTCTTCTGCAGCCCAATAACTAACCTACAACACTACGTAGAGAATAAAACTCTTATCTACACAAGGTGGCATCAATCTGTTGCAGTGAGGGTAGGGTGAGTTTTAGCTTCCGTCTGTACGCAGGGTCTGAGGCTATAGGATTCCTCTCCAGGTATATGGTTGTTAGCTTCTTGTTCTGTTGTAGGTAGTCCACTGAGGACCAATCTGAGATTTGGTTGTCGTTTAGCTGTAAATAAGTTTGGTTATAAGTTATTTGTAGAGGCCAAAATTGATAGGGTAATGCAGAGAGCTGTAAGTCAAAGGCGCGTATTTTTAATATTAATAAACATTAGCGGTAAACAATATATCGAACAAGAAAAGGCACTTCTAATTTACATATGTAGATTTATGAAACCTAGATAGGAAAAAGCTCGTTTAACGTACATTGCGAAGCAATAATTAAAATAAACTGCGCGCCTTCGAGTTATTGCGATCTCAGTAATAATCGACGGCTGTATTAACTAGCCACATTAATTGCCATGTGTGTTTTATTACATAGACATCAACAATCTTGCCATACATTTTTTTCGAGTTGGAATGTTATACGGCTACATACATTTTAATTTAACACCAATAGAAAAATTGCGTGGATTAAGATCGTCAATTTCATATATTAGTCAATATGTTGTATGATCAAAAAGATAACAATAAAGAATAATTTACTAACTCTTATACAACACTGGTGCGGGTCGGTTCTTTTAGCATTTTATGATCGAATTAAAAAAAAATCAACTTATATTTGAATCTTATCAAAACACCTATCTAAATCCTAACACTCATGATGATTCGATATATTCATGATAACCATAAAAATCAGATAAACATTTTATAGTAAAATAAACAATATTATACATTAGATATCAAATAATAAACAAGTACAACTTACCCAGAGCTCCTCCAAATCGCTCATATGTCTGACATTTTCAATGACAGTTATTCTGTTAACGGCCAGATCTAAAGTCTGTAGTTTCACTTGATTGTCCAAGTTCTCAATAGCAGTTAGACCATTCTCGGATATGTACAGTTGTTCCAAGTTGGTCACATTTTCGAGATTCTCAATCTTTGTTAGACGGTTGCTTTGTAGCACTAAGATTTCTAGTTCTGTGAGATCGTCTAAGTTTTGTATTTTCGTTATTTTGTTTTTACCTAAATATAGCTGCTTGAGTGTTTTCAAGCCATCTAGGTTTTTGATTTCCTGAAAAATATTTTTGTTTTCTTTAGAAATTTCGCCTCAGTTGAGAATAACAATGAATGTAACATTGTATATTTAATTTGTTGATTTAAATAAGTTGAAAAATTGTCATCTCTAAATACTCCTGGGTATACATATGAACTTTTGCTAAATCAGACATTTTGCAATGGAAGTTTTGTTAATGCCAATAAGTCTAAATAACAAAATACAACATGCATGTATAAGATGTTTTTTAAAATGTGTAAGGTGTATTGGGGTATAGTTCCCGTCACGTAAAAAAAACGCTGGCGGTAAAGCTGCGCAGTAGGCGATTTATGGGTCTATTTGGTGGTGCGGGATGAGGCGCAGGCGGGCGGGTCACGCGCCGCACGCTTGCCGGTGCGCTATTGGTTCGTACACATTACGTTCGTTTTCAAGATACTATCGCGCATAAAAGTGTTAATTACAAAATGGTCTCACATAGAAAAGTGAGAAAAAATATTTGTAGAGAAGCTGATAATGATGCAGTTGATCATTAAAACATTGTATGAAACGAACCGCAGAGTCACCCAAGACGACTTAATGGAAGGAGTTTCAACATTACTTAATTTTTTTATAATTTGATTAAACATTCTACATTCAATCAAACATGTTTTTAATTCTATTACATGATATTATATCTATTTTTCAATGTACTTTCCAGTCAACAATATACGAAGCCAAGACTAGTTAAATAAAACAATAGGCCTAGTACTTTCGCGCGCGAGTGATCCTGTGCAAACACATCCCCTCCACAATTTTACAGCGTTCTTCTTACGTGTCGGAAACTATAACACCGTAATACAAGGATGGAAGGGGTAAATACGTAAGCTTTTACATTTTATATAAGTTTAGGTTCTTACCCCTTACACACTACTACATACATACATCAATTCACGCCTTTTTCCCAGAAGCGGTAGAGGTGCCAGAACGCCCACATTTCGCGATAAGGGATTCATTATGGTGATAGGGGGCGAGCCTATTGCTATCATTACACACAACTATTACTGTATTACCTTAACGCACATTACTTTATTTCTTACATTAATGAATCATGCATAGAATTCTATAGAATATATTAACAGCCAGTCAAAAAATACTTACCCTCAATCTGTTGTCACCCAACTCAAGTAATTCCAACTTAGGAAAATGATTGACATTGTTAATTTCCGAGATCTTATTCGAACTGAGAAACAGTTTTTTCAAGTTAGGCAGCTTGTCTAGACCTTGGATTTCTTTAATTCTATTGAAGGACAAGTCTAAGATCCTGAAACATACGTATTTTATTAGGTAGTGTGTAAAATTGTAACTTCTTACACCTCAGGATAATGATTATATTTTGTATGGTGATTATTATTTAGTTGTAAATGAATAAATTATTTTAAAATGCAAGATATCAAGAATGTGAATACATCTGTCAAATCCTGGTGGTAGGTCTGTTATATTAGAGAACTCCTGGGTAGGTACCACCACAATGACTATTTCTCTGGCTATGTGGCAGTATAAATACACTGTTCTGTTCCGGTTTGAAAGACATAGTAGCCAGAGTACATTTTGACACTTAACATCTTATGTCTCAGGATGACAAGTACAGTGGAATGTCAAGCATTGCTTTGTAATTCATGGTGTTGTTTGGTCTTGCTGATGTCCATGAGTGGTTGTATAGTTTACCATCAGGTGAATGAAATACTCATCTTGCCATTGCAATTTTTTTAACAAAATTATAAAAAACATGTTTCACTTACTCCAAATTGACAAGGTTATCCAAATTCTCAATAGTCACAATCTGATTATCATACAATTCTAGTTCCACTAGAGTACTCAATGTGTCCAAGCCCTCAATTTTCTTTATCAGATTCCATCTCAGGTACAATCTATTAAAACAAAATACATTGAATATAATAAATAGAATAATGCACTTATGTCAATGTTATCTGTGGTTATCTATGGCCCTAATCTCCCCTTTGTATGAACACAATCAATGAAACAAGTCCACCATTGAAGCAAGAATAGTCAATATTAATAGCCTTTCCACCAGGCAAATGTTTTATGATAACTTATGAGTTATGACTGATATAAATTCTCACAATAACTATTTCATTGTTGTAGAAGTAGTGGCCTGGTTATAGGGTTTGTTTACACTTAACAAAATTCATTTTTCAATTCAATTTTCCTAGACAGATAGAGCTGACACCATGAATTGATTTTATTAAAAATACTCATAAACAGTTTACTTTTAAAGTATGTTTCTGTTAATCCCTTGACAATTAAGGTGAAAATGACTGTAAAATCATAATTGGTTATCCTAGAACAAACTCACCTAAACTATATAAAATAACCTGCTAAAAATATAGATGGTCCTAAAGTTTGAATTCACCCAATACAATTGAGTAACAATTTTGAACATATTTGTTCACTTGAATAAAACTTTCTTTTTGTACATGGAATTTAAACCACCAATTAAATCTAGAAATTTCTAGCTATTACTAACACGCACTGATTACCTTAAGCAATATTTATTCTTTGACCTTGATATTAGTTGAATCAATACAAAACTATTGATCTTTATTATAACAACTGAATTGACTCGTTAAACAATGTTACTCCCATGGGTAATTAAAGACTATATTGATATACTAGATCATAAGTAGGTACTAAAGTTTGTTCTACATTTTCAATCACTTACTAAATGGCCACTCAATCATACTGTCGATTGTGGAGGAGGCCCATGCCCTGCAGTGGGACTTATATGGGCTGATATAGATAGATAGAATCACTTACAATAATTTATTCACTTAAAGATTGTGGGTCATATGGCACATAAAATTTTACTATAGTCAAGTTCATCACAACATTCATTTTCACTTACAATTATGTTAAATGAGAAATACCATATTATGTTATACAATATGAACAAAAATATGTAAAAAAACAGTCAACATTCAAGATTTGTACTTAAACTGTTTGCATAAACAATTAAATAGCTTTCAATTAATTATCACCTTTGTAAAGGAACAAACAACCTTGTGACAAACAAATCCACAAACTGATACTATCATGCATGCTCTTTTAGTCAGTGACATTACATGTGTTAGGAGCATAGATTACTTTGTATTATCATCTATTATGCAACTTATCTCAATGAGCAAGATGAAGATTCCAAAGCTTAGCTACTGAATCAGAGCAGCTAATACCAAAGCTGGTTTTAATTTTTCAAAATTACGCCATACACATGAGTCATATAGGAAAGCACTGACCTACCTTTCTAATCTTCTCAGAGGCTCTAGATTCTCTATTTTCCCGATTCGTCCATGGTTCAAGTCAAGTTCCGTAGTATTCTCATTCACTACGATGATCTCCTGCGTATCTTCATCGCCGGGGGGTGGGGTGGCGGGCGGCGGAGGGGAATCCTCACGGTTAGACTTACTTTCTTGCACGGATTCTGATTTCACGACCTCTTCAGCTTCGTTGTTAGCCATAGGAGCATCTTGCTGGTCTAATAAACACAATTAATAAGTACTAATAACTTACACTTTAATGAAATAATTGATATAGTTTAATTTACCTGCCATGATGTGTTAGGAAGAGTTGATAAGCCACGTATGTATTTTATTCAGCAAAGATTATGTTATTAAAATTGCTGATCAAAATGCAGAAATAACAGATACAAATACGGCACTATTGATGGAATTCTCGAAAATATTTTTAATGTCAAATGATGTCATGATGTCAAACAATAGTGATTTTTTTGTTCTTTTCTTTCCGTAAGGAACCGGCTAAGATCAAAGACCATGCTGCCAACAAACAATAGTGATAGCAACTGTCAACATTTTAGTTCTAAAATGCAGATTATATTTACAACTAGCTGTGCCCGCGACTTCGTCCGCGTGGAATTTAACAAAAACTTTATTTTTCCAAAATAAATGAACTTTTCTAAAATAAATGTAGCCTAAGTTACTCCTTATTATATCAGCTACCTGACACTAAAAGTCCCATCAAAATCAGTCTAGCCATTTCAGAGATTAGCCGGAACAAACAGACAGACAAACAGACAAAAAAAATCTAAGGTCATTTTCGTTATAAGTATCGTGTATATAACGATATGTAGTTGGATATTTTTTTTATTTTCACTTTACAAACAGTCACTTCAATTTTATTTATATGTACAGATAAAGCCCGCTGCCCACAACGCTTGTTTTGCTGCTGGATTGCTTGCTATAATTTGCTGCTGGGTTCAAAGTTGGCTGTGGCGCTGGGTGCAATGATGGCTCTCTCGATATGTTGGCTTCACACGGTGCTTGCTACTACACGCCGCGCCGTTAGGCGTGCATGCGAAGCGACGTCAACATTAAAGACACGAGTATTCATAACTTCTGCAGTACCATGAACGCTCGAGTACAAAAATGATTGCAGCTGAGATAATTCGACGTAGAAAAACTATTATTGTGGCAGCTGCAGTTATTGCTTTTAAACGGAAACGAGAGCTTGAACAACGAAAACGTCGATTGTGGAGTTGCGAGTAGCTGTTACGGCGTAATACAGGAGAGAATGTTCTAATAAACATGGTATTTAGTGAGTTGGGTATGTATCTATAACATTTCGACTTTATTTGTTACTGCAATTTATGGACTTTTAATTTCATACTTCAATTTTTAATATATATTTGTATCACATTTTTGTTTAAGCCCTGAAGATCCTTCCAGTCTCACTAATTATAAGAAAACATAAAAAAAATATTTAGAAAACCCCAAACACGCAAGCAATCTATCACGAAAAATAGCACTCGTTCGATCACCGAAATCCAGCACGCGACTACGCTTGAGAGACAGCAGTGACGTCACTTTCTCGCAGCGCTGCCAGCAGAGCAGCCATCGGCGAACCCCGCAAGCAATCCAGCAGCAAAACAAGCGTCGTAGGCGGCGGGCTTAATTTCATAAAGTACAAATATTTCTATGATTTTATTGTATTCTTTATAGTTTGTTCAGTGAGCCGGGGTAACTTTGATCCAATCGTTGATTTTTATTTTTGAATCTTCGCTAGATGTAGTTCTATTTGTTTAACTATCACCATAATGGATAATTTGATGTAGGTGGTTAATATTCTTCTTCGGACATTCAAAGGAATAGGTACATACATACGTACATACACTCACGCATTATTCCCAAAATGGGCGTGCGCAGAGGTGCCAGGATACCCACATTTCGGCTCGTATGTTCCGTCCCACAATGTGATAGGTGGCGAGCCTGTCGACATATGGGGCTCAAATTTCTCACTCTGGGCTTATAATTAATAGAAAAATCCAATATCACTTTGCCCAACCCGGGATTCGAACCCAAGACCTTAGCTTTGTAACCATACCCTAGTACAAATACGCCACCAAGGAAGCCGAGGAAGAAACAAGTATTTAATTGCAGAGATGTGACTTATCTAAGATACAAGTATCTGAAATACAGATACAAGATACAAGATACGTATTTCCATCTTGTATCTCAGATACTTTTTAAAAATGTATTTTGTATCTTGTATTTAAATATATTTTATTCTGTATCTTAGTATTTCATAAATACTATTCTTGATAAAATACTTTTAGAAATATGTAATCAAATTATCAATGTATTTATTTACAGAAGTCAGAAGAATAGGTTCTATTCTATGGTGGCATTTATAAAATAAATGCGTAAAACTAATCTTGATTAATCTTATTACCTACATGTTTTTACAAGATTCTGATTCCTCTATTGCACGTGCTGAAAATACGGGGTCCCCCCTGTATGCCCCTATCTATATGGAGGATCGCTGTGTGCCTTGAATAAGAGGGAAGGAGGTGTGCGACCTATAGCGGTGGGGAGCGTTTTCAGAAGACTTACTGCTAAAATCACATGTAATTCTGTAAGAGATAAAATGGCAGAATTTCTACAGCAACTGCAACTGCAACTGGGTTTTGGAACCTAGTTAGGGTGTGAGGCAGCTATACATGCTACACGCGCTTTTGCCTTAGAATCCACAAACATTAATAAATTAATTATAAATCTGGATATACAAACCGCTTTCAGCGCCTTAGAAAGAGACGTAATGTTGAGGGAGGTAAAGGAAAATATCCCGGCCATTTAACCCTTTCTGTATCAGGCCTACAGCGCTACAACCAACCTTTACTACGGCGATATTATTATCCCCTCTCTTGTAGGGGCTCAACAGGGGGATCCTCTTAGACCGCTTAACTTTAGCCTTAGTATTAAAAAGGTTATTTTCGATTTGAAGTCCCGCTTAAATATATGGTATTTGAATTATGGCACCATAGGAGGGACACCTGAGCAAGTGGAGGACGATTTGCTTAATTTGATTCCCCGTTTTAGTGAACTTGGTCTTAGGTTGAATTCCACCAAGTGCCAACTTTAATCTTGTGGGCCCGTAATGCATCACCTTATATCCCGATTTAATCCAATCCTCCCTGGTCTCACTGAACTCACCACCAAGACTTTCACCTTATTGGGATCGCCTTTGTTTACTGAGGGTGTTCCTGCAGCTATTGAGCAACGTAGAGAACTTCTTTTGGCTGCTCAAGCACGGTTACACAATCTTACTCCACATGTTGCTTTGGTTCTATTGAGAATGTGCTTCGCTGTACCAAAGACACGTATTTATTACGTACTGCGCCCACATGGCTGTGCCTTGACCTTGTGACCTTGTTAACCGTCTTCTTAAACGAGGCACAATGGGACCAGGCAACGTTGCCGATTCGGCATGGGGCTTGGGTATAAAACGACCCCGGGATATGGGTTTGCCTGCCTTTCTTGCGTCGGCCAATGGCGTGATAAGTCTGCGAAGCGAGCAAAATATGCCTTAAAAGAGGTTTAAGGAATTATTTTTTTTGTTCCTTTTGCCGTTGAGGTGACTGGTTCTTGGGGAACTGAAGCCAAAGTATTTATTAAGGACATTGGCCGTCGTCTTAGAGATCTGGGTGGGGACTATCGCTCTGGGTGGTTTCTTACGCAAAGGATAGCTATCGCCATCCAAAGAGGAAATGCCTGCAGTATTCTGGGCTCCTTTTCCCCAGGGACTATGACAGGTGGTCTATTTGATTAGATGTTTTTTGTTTGTAACATGTATAAAAATCTATATATTTGGTTTTCGTTTTATTGTTTAAGAATATAAATGAAATAAAATTTACTTAAAAATATTTTAAGAATTTAAGGTATGGATCAAGCCTGAAAATTGGTTTTATTAGTCAAGTGCTTTTTATCAACCATTTTTGTATAAACTATAATATTAAAATTAAATTATTACAAAAGTATTTTCATCTTCAGAAGTATTTAGAAGATACTTATTTTGTATCTAGTATTTCAGATACAATTTTCGAAAGTATTTTGTATCTGGTATCTGAAATACTTAATTTAAAAGTATCTTGCATTTTGTATTCCAGATACTTTGTAAAGGGTATTTTGTACATCTCTGTTTAATTGAAAATTATTTAAACTTAAAAGTGGTAAAGATAATATAGTGTAGACTTAACTTTCAATTCATGTAGCTATTGTTGTTTTATGAATACCAAGTAGATAAAATATTATTTGTTTTCTATAAATATATTTTGCATATTAAAGCTATGCTGATAGGCTGTATGGTATTATGGATTTCCTGGAAATATTTTTTTTAGACGCACAGAGTACTTTGTTAAATAGGAATTGATAGGAATTTAGACGTCTGTGATCAAAACGTCAAAATAATTTCGCGCCAATATTTTTATTTCCTCATCGGGATGAGTGTTTAATTTTAGATTTGTGTAAATTATTTTTATTAAATATTTTAAACCTAACCACTCTCAATTGTATTCTCGATTGTAGAGGAGGCCCGTGCCCTGCAGTGGGACGTAAATGGGCTGATACAGACAGATTTAAAAAATGGACGAGAACGATGAACTATCACAATTAGAAGAATTGTTATGTGCAGATTTAAACGAAGAACAAAAGAGCGGTGTTAAAGAAGTAGACATATTTCAAAAAGAGAGTAATGTAGCGAATACAAAACCTGAAAATACTTTTACCAAAATCCCCGAAGACTATTCCGCAGTTCACAACGGAGACACGGACTCCTCTGATGACGAAGAAAAAAGAAACTACACAGAAAGAAAATATAACGATTATGGATCACAAGTGAAAAAACAATTAGACAATGAAGAAAACGAAAGGCGGGACAAGAGGTTAGACTTTGAAACTAGGCTCAGACAAACAAATATTGATGTTAAAGTTTCTCTTAATAATTCATTTATCAAAAAACCAGAGCCAATACAAAATAATAAAAATGTATTTTGTGCACCTGAAGTGAAAAGTAAGGGTCCATCTGATGTATACACAGACCCTATATTCGGTATTAGAATTACTAAGCCCCTAATATCTAGTGCTGCCTTGCTTGATCGCATGCAAGGCAGAGAAGCAGTAACAATGCTGCGAGTCAAGCGGTATGTTGAAAACGAAGATTTAACAAAGGACTGGGTGATTGCTGGTGTCATAGTAAGAAAAAGTGCTGTTAAGAAGTCTCAAAAAGGCAATCAATTTGTAATATGGACTTTGAGTGACTTGAAAGATGACCTGAAAACGGTCTCAATGTTTTTATTCCGCAAAGCATATAATGATTTGTGGAAAACTACAGAGGGTACTGTTGTAGCGGTTTTAAATCCTAATGTATTGGACAGATCTCAAAATAGTATTGATCAAGCATGCCTTAGTGTTGATAATACTGATAGAGTCATGATATTAGGGCAATCTAAAGACATGGGTGTATGTAAAAGTAAGAAAAAGAATGGAGAACCCTGCACAGCCATTGTCAACTTAAGCCAATGTGAACATTGCATTTATCATGTCAAACAGGAATACCAAAAGTATGCTAGAAGACAAGAATTACAATCTTCTACAATGGGCAAAGGTCTTGTAAATAAAGTTTTAGGTAAGAGTACTGTAATTTATGGAGGAAAAGCATATTCTGCATTACCCAGTGGGAACAATAAAAAAGTGAAGGAAAGAGATCAAAACAGGTTGATGTCTCTAAGTGACTATTATAAATCTGAAGGAGATAAATTAATGACAAACAAAGCACCTTATGGAGCTGGAGCTATTAAGAATACTACAGTAGCATTGCACAGCCCTACAACACAAAGAACCAGTGATAATGAAAGACTAAATAAACTCAACAGTGTCAGTCTTCAAAGCAGTAAATCACAGTTAAGTTTGGCTGAGAAAGTCACTAGCTCCCCAAAATTGGGTAAAGGGTTTGCTCTAACAGGAAGTGGCCCAATTGATCTCAATGTTTCTTATGGCCAAAGAGCAGCTAACAAAGCTAAAGCTAATGCTCTTCGACTGATCCAAAAAATTGGAGGTATTCCTAAAATAGACCCTAATAACCTGAAAGGTACACAGGCTGGCAAAAAAAGGGCTCTAGATAGATTAAACAAATCGGACTCAGATGAGAATGATTCCAAAAAATCTAAACCAAATGAAGTAGAGTGTAAAAATGGCAAAATAGTGTCAGATCGTTTCAAAAAGATATTGGAAGCAACATCTGCTCATCAGAATTTAATTAAGCAACATGAAGATGATGAACAGGACAAATATTTCAATAAACTTGAAAAGAAAGAAGCAATGGAAGAAAAAATGTTGAACACTTTCAAATTGGCTTGTAAAGCAGTTAGATGTGCTAAGTGCAAGTACACTGCATTCTCTGCATCTCAGTTATGCAAAGATGAAAGGCATCCACTGAAAGTTCTTGACACATTCAAGAGATTCTTTAAATGCTTAGACTGTAAAAACAGAACTGTTTCTTTGGATATATTTCCGACACACACATGCAGCAATTGCAAAGGGTCTCGTTGGGAAAAAGCACCAATGCTTAGAGAAAAGAAGGTTACATCACTTTCCGATGGTCTGTCTATTAGAGGTGAAGAAGAAACTTTTATTGGTGGGGCAGTTTCTTCAGGCAAAAATATTAATTTGTTAGTGCCTGACAGCTAGTTTTAATTTATAACATGACTGATATATTGTATTGTTTAATTTATATAATTTTAATAGGGATATTGCATGTTTTTAAAATAAAAATCATTGTAAAAATAAAGCATAATATAATTTTTATTATGAAACTTCCAGTCAATAACACTGAACCATTCCATAAACACAATGTGTCTTCGATTTCATACAAGATTTATTTATAACAACCTTGTCGCGCAGAATAATCGTGGGCTCTTTAAATTTCTTTACACAGCCTTTGATAATAAATTACTACGTTACAAAACTGATCAGTGGAGCTATTGTTAACATGTGACACCAATGTATTTACAAAAACTTCATCAATGTCGGGCAGTGGTCTGATTATTGCCACTTTTTGACATAACAAAAATTGATCATCAACGCTCTGGTCAATAAAATTATAAAACAATTTCAATTTAACAGAAAAATTAATTACAATAAAAAAAATACAGATAAAAGCGAGCCGAACGACCCGTCACAGTTTCGTGTTTTAGAGTAGTTACGTGCGATCTCGGAAACTGACATTTTGTGCAGAGATTACACAGAATATTGATTAAAGAAACATCGACAAACGAGATCCTTCTACTCATTTAGGCACTTACAAGTAACAGTCAATAATTAAAAATATAACAAAACGTCACATGTAATGTCCATAATTCGGAGCGCTGCATTATCTTGGCGTCATTCGAACTCGATGACGACAACAAAACTATATTGAACTTCCCTATACTAGAGGCTGGCACGGTCTGTAGGAACCAATCCGTATTGTATTCTCTGCCGCATGCGAGACTCCAGTAGATCAAGTATACTGCGACCACTGCCCTCTGCGTGCGTTGTTCAGTAAAAAAATGTATAAAAGTGTAGTGGTGGCGCCGATCATTCCCATTCGGTGGTCGCAGGCGGCTTCGGTGTCAAGTCGTAGAGCACGCGCGATATGCCGGGCACGCTCATCAGTTCCTTTCGCATTCTGTCTACCACCTGGACAAACGAAAATATATGTTTAATCGTAATAACACTTAAATGATATTGGAATTACTATGCATAACATAATTGATAACACAATAACAATTCGTCCATCAGCCAGATTGATTTACATCGACAGCCTCCGTAGCGCGGCTGATTAGTCACCGGCTGTAAAACATGAGGGTTCGATCTTCCAAGTCCAATAAAAATATATTTTTTGCCTTAGGCTCTATGAACAATATGTGATGACAATGACGTTATTTAATAAAAATCTGTCACCCGTGATACAACAGGAAAACGGTTAAGACCAAACCATATCCTATAATAAATTTTAGCAGTATCTATACCGGGATCTATTATATTTTTTACCGATACTAAGAATGGGCATTTTCCCTTGTAAACATTAACGGCCGATGCCAATAATCAATCGAAAAAATTATATTGAAGTCAATTTGGATTGTTTTCTACTTTTCGATTTGTCATTTACCATGTTACCATAGTTTTTTTCACTACTGAGATTGATTATTGACAATATAGTATCAGAAAAAAGATTGAGCTGTCAATCTTAAACGGCAAAGAACAATGATAATCCTCCATACATTTTTTTGATGTAATTTTTTGTGTGTATTTAAATGAAAAATATTTTAAATAATATATAATAATATAAATATTTTAAATATGAATAATTTAAAATATAGATTTTGAATTCCTTAACAATTATTTCTTAAAGTTTACTATTGTAGCAAGCCTGGTAAAAAAAGATATTCCATTTTAAAAGTTCTACAGATTTTCTATAATATCTTGTCAAACTCTGTAGCAGCGGCTTAACAGTCCATACCTACATTGTTTTTTCTTTGGACTGGTATAGTTCCTCCATTTGCAGTAGATGTCGCTTTTCTCAACATCGCGTTATTATTGTTATTAAGAAAAAATATGAAGAGAGAGAAACAAAAGTATCTGCATATAATTAATATTATAAGAAGAAACATACTAAAAAACATTACAACCGCTAAACTCTTATTTTATTAACTTAGGAACTTTTGCTTAGCTCTACTTCTGTTTTCCCTAAAATAATTTCTAAAAGCCTACTCAGTGAAAGTTCCGGGCTTTGGAAATTACTGGTGGAAATTATAATAATATAAATTAATTTAATATTGATACAACCTGTATCTTATTCGAATGTCGTATACCGACAGAGGGCGCTAATGCCAATAATGTACTCTGTGCTCTATATAGTTAATGTTATTTTGTTCCATTTATGTTGACGCGAGGAAAAGTTATAACCCACAAATAAAAGTAAAATAATATATTTGTAACGCAATTATACCATCGAGTACTTATTTATTTTCATAATGTAATAGTAATATATATCATGTCCAATGAAATAAAAAGTCAAGAGAGGGCAACTATATATTGTTATTTGCACAATAGCCCTTTCGGGCGACAGAAGTAAGATGTTATTCCTTAATTAATCAATCAGTGATTATTTTGCTGTTCTCAGTTCTCTGCACTTTTTTTTTACATTAATTAACTGAGAAAGATAATGCAATACAGATTGTCAAGTTTATATTTAAAAAATGGCAACATTGAAACGACATAACGCCTCCAATAAAAATAAAGCAAATATCAATAGAGTTTTACGAAAAATGTGTTTTTGTAATTCAGGCTTAGGTTTGCTGTAAGCTAGGCACCAAAATTACTTAGAAAATTAATTATTAATATTTTTATACTTGAAATTTATAGACGCTTAAGAATTACATTAACAATGATTTTACCAATGTTCTTTTGGATTGAGATTGTTTATTGGCAGCGGCTGTAAAACACATAAAGCTATATCAAGGGTGCGTCACCTCCTGCGGCATGGCCTCGGTGCCGGGCAGCGCTGCGATGCCGGTCATGAAGTCCGACGTGAGGAAGGGGCGCAGCACCACCGAGCGCTGGCACGGCGCCGCGCGCACGGCCGCGTCGCGGTCGAACTGGATCGGGATCAGAACCACCGGCATCTGAGCCACGTGACGCGAGCAACCGCTCGACACCAGCACCTGCGGAGGACCAAATACTATTAAATATATTCAAGAACACTTGGTGTCTTTGAGAAAAAAGAAACTGTCATTTTGCTATGGCTTTCTATATATTCTATATATCTGGTGAACGCCGAAAATAGCAAGCCGCGCTGTTTAAATAATAATAATAAAATGAATTTATTTACCACATATTAAAATACACTATATAACCTTATGAGATATGTACATACTACATAGATAGGACATTTAGATTATAGAAGAACAATTATAAACAACAAATACTTGTCATTAACTGCTGTATTTGAAATTATTTTCCTTATCGAATGTTTTGGACATTCGATTTTTATTAATGTTAAATTATGGCTGGCGCCGTAACAATGACCTAATCCTCAAAAATGGTCGAGATTTTCAAAGAATTAAAACAGATTTGCACTGTTATCCTCATATGAACTTTATAAACTCAATGTTCATTACAACTAAATACAGTGTAATACTTCTAAACAGTGGCGTAGCTAGGGGGGGGGGCGGCAAGGGCGGTCCGCCCCGGGTGTCACCCCAACAGGGGTGACACCCGAGCCCAACTTTGACCATCAGTTATAGTTCTTTCTACTTCTACCTATAAAAATCAAAAATTTGTGGCAGAGACCATAACCGCTACTAATAAAATAATCTAGGTACCTAAGTACAGTATTGTACCACAAGCATAATAAATTGATACCTATATAAATACAAATAATGTACCCACCTTAGACTAAGGAATAACTAGACAGAGCAATAAAAACTTCATATAGTAGTACTCCTTACTCGTGAGCCATTTTGTCATTAAGGGATTTCGTGGGTTCAAAAAATCGTTTTTTTTTTGGCTTTTTAATTTCTACAACATCTCAAAAATATTATCCTAAATTTTCAAGTCGATACGAATAATAGTTTCATTCATCTGAGGTGCACGTTGCACTGTGCGTTGCACACTGTCAATCGATCAGGGATTCCCCTAAAATTTAATACTCCGTTCGCGTACAAGAAGCTTATACCCAAATGGAGATTGCATTCCGTATATAAAAGTGAAGCACAAAAATTTGACCTTAAATGACGTCGCTGTTATCTTCTATCCTTTTCTATCGAGTGACAATGAATGAACATAATGTCATTTTCATTCATTGTCACTCTAAAGAAAAGGATAGAAGATAACAGCGACGTCATTCAAGGTCAAATTTTTGTGCTTCAGTGTTTTATACGGAATGCAATCTCCATTTGGGTATAAGCTTATTGTTCGCGTATAACCAACGCTACTTAGGGGATTCCCTCGATATAGAGCTCGTCACTTGTATTGTGGATTAGACAAATTCTTTTGTTTTCGACCGCATGGCGCATTCATTTCAATATTCTTTTGCGTGAACGTGTGAACGTCTAGTGCAAAGTGTTTTTTAATTATTAGATATTATAAACGACAATTTTCGTATCTTATATTTATAATAAATAAACCTAGTTAATAGTCGATTCTTGAAGAAAATAAACAAGGTAAGTGAAGTATTTTTTATTAAAGGTGATACTAACTTTTTTAATTCGTTTAGTATCTAGTAGCAGTATCTTAGATTATTTTGATCTACAAGTTTTACGATCATACTTTAGAGACTTAAGGTAATAATGTTTATTAATTATTAATATACTTATTAATATACTTATTTATTATTATTTTCTGATCCAAACGGATTATATTAAGTTTAGATTAATGATAAAAAGTAGGTAATTATAATCATACATCTTCACGTACATTGATTCGGCTCCGAGATGAGTTGCTCGAGCACTACCACGAGTATTTATACGGGTATCACCTAAGGATATCACAATTAACGGTGGAGTATTTAACTAGTATTTTCTAAAAATACCTACTTAAATACATATTTACACCCAGATGCAGGATTGTTAATTTATATAAATATATATTTCACAAAGCTAGTTACGTAACTAGGTGTTTATTTACCGTTACAATTTGTTTATAAAATCAACGTATCACTTACAAACAAAAAATATTTTTTAGGATACCCAGAACGAAATATGCCTCGGGGAATTCATACTTCGAAAAGACAAAGCGGGTTTCAATAGAGAAAAGCCAAAAAGGCTAAAATGGATCAAATTCAGAGCATGTCTGGATCTCTTTTCAAATATGTCACAAAAGCAGATAGCGGCCAAGGTTCAATTAAAGTACCCGAGTCTCCTGTTGACGAAAGTAAGGATTCACATCTTGAAGACTCACATTCAGATAGCAACAGCGACAATACAGAATCATTGAAGACAACCCATTTCCTCGACGGAACCAAATCAAATAATGACAATGACACCGTTAATGCTACTTTTGGAGACAGCATTAGCTTCGAAGAATCTGTGCAACACTTGAGGGATATTTCACATTGGAGTTTACCGGTTCCCAATAATGTTCGCATTGACATAATAAAAAAGGGCAGTGAACATTTCCAGAACAAAGAAGGACCGTTCCCTACTGTATCTCGTCATGGTTCAAAGATTAAAGGAGATTCTCGTCATCTTTCACAGGAATGGTTTTATAAAGAGATGCCTAGTGGTGAAAAAATTCTACGATCATGGATGGTATTTTCTCCTATATCAAATAATCTGTACTGTTTTTGCTGCCGTTTATTTGCTGTCAGTAACATACAAAGAACATTTACAACTGGATTTCAGAAATGGTGGAAACTAAATCCTAAAGTATTGGACCATGAAACTTCATGTGAACATTTAGAAAATTTCGAAAATTGGAAAACTTTGGAAATGAGATTAAAATCTCACACCACAATAGATGACGCAACCTTGCAATTAATGAATACGGAAAAACAGAAGTGGAAAAATCTGTTATCTAGATTATTTGATATAACTTTGTTTTTGGCGAAACAAAACCTAGCATTTCGTGGACATGATGAAACCCAAGGGTCATCCAATAAAGGTAATTTCTTAGAACTAGTTAAGCTGCTTTCAAAGTATGATGTTGTACTTAAAGAACATATATTATATTTGGAGCAGGAAAAATCACATAAAGTAACATATTTATCGCCCGAAATACAAAATGAGTTCATAAATGTTTTAGCTAATCACGTTAAATGTCAGCTTGTCAACGAAATTAAACTGGCCAAATATTTCGGAATTATGTTTGATAGCACACCTGACGTTTCACATGTCGATCAAATGTCTGAAGTAATTCGTTATGTAAAAATTAATAATAGAAAAGTAGAAGTCAAAGAAGTATTCTTAGGATTTTTTCCCTTGCATGGAAAAAAAGCAGCTGATTTAAGCGCTGAAATACTAAAGAAGCTTGAAAACGATGGCTTAGATATTATGATGTGTCGATGTCGTTCTCAAGGTTATGATAATGCTGCAGTTATGAGGTATACACGGGGGAGTGCAAGCTATTATAAAAGAAAAAAACAATAAAGCAATTTTTATTGGTTGCATTGATCATTCAATTAATTTATGCGGCCAGCATTCGTTCGCACAAAATGTGACTTGTGTTACATTTTTCGGAGCAGTGGAGACAATATTTAACTTTTTTTCAACCTCCACAAGCCGCTGGGAGGTGCTCCTCAATCACAGCAAAGCATCTGTTAAAAGACTTTCAACAACGCGCTGGAGTGCTCATTATGGTGCAGTAAAAGTATTGACTGAAAATTTTGATGGAATAATATCTGCAATTGAGGAACTATGTGACCAAGACGTAAATTTAGAAACAAGAGTTGGTGCACAAAATCTTATCCCTGCTGTGTGCAATTTCTCATTTCTTTGTTTTCTTTTCTTCTGGAATGATGTGCTAAGGGAAGTGAACTATGCTCAGATTGCATTACAAAGCAAAGGATTATGTGTTGATGAAATAATCATAAAACTAGAAGCACTTCGTCTATTCATTGGAGAGAAACGGTTGCATCTAGCAGAAGAGGCAATAGATTTTGCTGTACGAAAATCGGAAGAATACAACATTTCGATGGAACGACGAATTCGTCGCAAGAAGCGCATGCCCGGTGAGTTAGCATCGTCCACAGATGCTGGACTAACACTTAGAGCGGAACTTCAAAAGGACATGTTAGAATGTCTTGACAGATTCAATATTGAACTCGAAACAAGAGTAAAGTCCATTAAAGACGTAGTTTCATTATTTGAGGTTGTACAGTCGAAGACTTTGCTTTCGGCAAACACTGAACAGTTAAAATTTGCAATATCAAAATTTACTAACCTTTACGATGAAGTATCAGAAACAGAACTACTTTTAGAAATACCAAGATTGAGAAGACATATAAAAGCGGCTAATATTACTGTCTCTAATTGGGTGACACTGGACTATTTAAAATTCATTGTGGAATGGGATTTTACAGAATCTCTTCCGAATCTAACGGTCGCACTAAAGTTATTTATAACAATATGTGCATCAGTTGCTTCATGTGAGAGAAGTTTCAGCAAATTGAAATTAATAAAAAATTACTTGCGGTCTACAATGACTGAAACCAGATTAAATAATCTTGGTATTTTAACAATAGAACATGAAGCAACACAAAATATAAATTTTGAAGACGTGATTTCGGAGTTCGCAAGTGTCAAAGCTAGAAGGAAGAAATTTTAATTTTGGCATACTGTTTTACATAATATACTACTATTTGTAATACTCTTATTTTAATAAAACGTAAACGATTATTACTTTTTATTTTATACATTGTGTTTGAGTTTTGGGGTGACACCTACAAAATCCGCCCCGGGTGCCACCTATGCTAGCTACGCCGCTGCTTCTAAAGTAATAAAAAAGGGAGTAATGTAATGAATGTTGCATAATGTTAAGATAAGTGGTGAGCTCAACGTACCTGTGTGGCGATGTCGTCCGCCTGGCGTATGGTGGACACGACGTGTTGTGTGAGGAACGTCGGCGTAATGTCTGTCACTTGCTCCTTGATGAGACCGCCGAAAGCGTAGCATACCCTGAGTTCAATATATAGATTTATGTTCTCAAGAATAATAAATAAGATATCAACATATGAAACAAACTACAAGTCAAAAAACTAATTAAAAGTATGGTTCAGATGGATGATTTAAAGAATTAACATGCGCGGTTTGTTAAAGCTGCACACACTTACATATATATTCTATTGAAGCAGAAATGTATAGGTATCAACTATTAAAATTGATCAGGCATATCTCAAGTCTAACTCACTATACAAGTGTTAATTTTGATATGATCATTGCTAGTCTACATATGATGTATGTATGAGAGGAAGTACCGACCTGTTAACATTGTGGCAGACTCGCGGTATGAGTTTGGCGAGATAGTGCATGTCTTTCCAATCTGGCGGGTAGCGTTCCGTCGACAGCGCCACCGCGTAACTGTACGTCCTCGCGTCACCTGTGGAACGAAATCAGTTATTAGCTGTTATGTATAATTACCCAATTATATTAAACTAAGAATTAAGAAAAATAAAATAGTATCTAGGCAGCTTACATAATACTGCATTCACCTCATAAGACTATAAAAATACAGCTAAACTATAAAAATTTAGTAAGTAACTATTCAAACTATTTAACTTTTTTTTCACCATTTATAAGATACTTTATTTCAGATTTACATAGGATATATTTTACTTAAGTTACTTAGTTACTAAAGTAAAATCTCAGGATAGTAATATTTTAGGATGGTGAGCGGAGTGGAATTCCAAGCATTGCTTAGTAATTCAAACAGCTGATTAAAGCTTAATCAACGTTCGAGAAACTCAGAGGCGTTTGACATGCGATATTAATAATTGAAATAAAAGAATTATTATAACCATTATACAACATGTAACAGATTTAAATGTAAAAGCGGAAAGTAGTACGTTCAGAATCAGCTACTGAACCGATATCACCATTTTTTTCGGTAGGTATTTTTTTTTCAAAATAATTAGTTAAGTCCAAGTAAATTACATACACTCTTTCATTTAGTACTCCGAACAAACGAAATTGAAACGTAACTCCAGGACATAAGATCATTTTTAAATGAATCACTAAACGAATACTCTAATAAACTAAATAATGAACAAAAATGTACTTTATTTCGATGGTCATAAAGTTTATTTAAGCAATCTATCATTAATCAAACGCACACAACGATAGGCCTGAATAAACGTAATAAGCTACCAAAATAAATAACTATCATATTCTCTTTTCCGCACATTTAACTACAACTAGATAGAGCAGGATGCAGCTATTGTTTAATGCAATTTGATCCATCGGACAAACGACGCGACGCTACGGCGCGCGCGGCGGTACATCAAAAGGTTATAGGGATGCGCCGCGAAAAAAATTACTACCGGTATTTGCAAGACCGGGCGATCCAAATCCCGCGCAATACATGCACTTAAATGAAACAAATTAAATTGTAACAAAATCACTATGAAAAAAAACAACAAGTAGGTATTTCTATGACAAATAATTTCGCGGAACGTTTAAATGGTGATTAAATTCGGTTTATGATTTTGCTACAATGTATGCGGAATCCCGGTGTGTCGGATATCCCGTTATTGCAATCCCTAAATGGGCACCGACAATGTGAAAAAAATTTAGTCGTGCACCGCAGTTATCTGTGTCTACTTGTGTTTAAGTGTTAAGTAGATATTTCGACAACTTTCGCGCGCGATGTCTTTTCGGTATTCTAATATTGAATTTTTTTTTTTTTTTTTTTTTTTTTATTGCAGTGAATGGCGAGACGAGCATGCCGTTCGCCTGATGGTAAGCGATACGACCGCTCATGAACAGTAGCAAAACCAAACAACACCTTGATTAACAAAGCAATACTTGGCATTCCACTGCGCTCGCCATCCTGAGACATAAGATGTTAAGTCTCAATATGTCCAGTAGTTACTCTGGCTACAATGTCCTTCAATCCGAAACACAACAGTGCACTTACGCAGTGTTGTTTCACGGGAGAAATAGACATTGCGGTGGTACCTACCCAGATGGCCTCTCACATATGAGAGACCTACCATCAGAATACACTGAAATGGTGAGAACTTCCGCACTCTGTGGTGATAATGTATCATTGGCATGCAGGACATTTTAACAACAGGCACGGCACCAGTGTAGTGTCCGACAGTATCTCGATGCTGAGTTCGGAGAGCGCTGGATAGGTCGCGGCGAACCTGTGCAATGGCCTCCTAGGTCACCTGATTTGACGCCTTTTGACTTCTTTTGTGGGGACGTAATAAATCTCTATCGGTATACTTCAGTGAAAGTACTAATGTGGAGGAAATAAAAATTAGAATAGTGGCAGCGTTCCTAAAAGTGAAAAGTGACACTGAAGTTTTACATAAATTACGTGAACAATTACGCAAATGTGCATCAAAGTGTATCAAGGTGGTGGACATTTCGAACATATTTTAAAAAGAAATCGTCGCATGAGTGCCATGTAACACGTAAGTTAACTTTGTTGTATTTTTTGTGTTGTGATTCCCAATCTAGACTTCGTTGTTAGATATTGCGTTATCTTATTATCTTATTCATTAGTAATGCAAAATAAATGACGCCCGTATCCTGCCGGCCTGTAGGAACTAAGTTAAGCTAAGCGGAAGTGAAATTAATAATATTTTATAGCCGATTCATGCAAAATATTGTCTTATGTTGGGTTCGTACGCATTATATCTAGTAGGTAAGTAAAATATTTAGATTTTATAGCTAAAACACAAATGTTATGCTTACATATTAAATTAATAATAATTTGTTTACCGAACCACTCAGTAATCAGTTACGTACGTAATTTGTATTTCGTTTATTGTCAGCTGTTTCTGCCGGCGCGGCGTCGACGTTAGGTACTCGTGTGAATGGGTCTTGTGTACATGTGTGCGTGTCCGCGAGCGTGTGTAGTAGTGCACTCTTATTTGTAACTCGTAAGGTAACCATGTTAAGTGCCTACATTTGGTATAACTAATTTCATAAATAAAAGATTTTGTAATTATGGTAGTACGATTTCAAATCATAAACTATGATTGCAATAATATTTTAAAGTTGGGGTGTCTGAGGTTGTGAATTAATCCTGTTACACGTTGTATATGCTTAACCATTATACACTCTTAATTATTTTGACAGCTTTGTCATCTGACATGTTGATCAAATCAAAGTAATCAATTATGTTTTATGCAACTCAAATCGCACTACATAAGAGATTGATCAATGATTTGTTAATATTTCCGTTGGTTGACTTTTCAGAAACTGGGGGTAGGTATAGTAAATATTTTGTCTTGTCATAAGAGCTCTTTTATTCCTTACATGACTAACGTGACCATTTTTTTTTGTGCCAGAGCGGGACATCTGTGGATGACATAATAATAAAGTTCTTACAAGTTTTTATATAAGTGTGAATCTCTGAATTTTCTGTAAAACTGTATTTTCGTAATCAAAATGGCTTTAATTACTGCGGCACTCGACTGTGTTTTATCACTTGTCCATATTTTATTAATGTGAGAAAAAACTCTTTCGATAGGTGCGTTACTTCCAGGCTGGCACATAACGTACTCAATAATTGTGGAAAAGTTTTATAAATCAAGATGGTATTTACGAAAGAGCTGGAATTATTCGATCCCACGATTTTTAGCATTAGTTCGGTAAAGTATTTCGAGCGGGAAATACATTTTGAATTATCGTTTGGTCTGTTTGCAAGAGCGGGACTATGTCGGCCTTGCTGGGGACACCGGAACAGACTTCCTGAAAGCGTGACTGTCCCGCCCAAAGCGGGACGTATGGTCACGTTACAAATGACTAATAAATACATTAAATGTAAGTACCCTGCACGCCGACAGTCCTGATGGGCAGCAGCGTGGCGGCGACGGGCGACTTGCTGGAGATGCGCTTGAGCTCGGCCTGCTCGGTGGCGGTGCTCGCGTTCACCACGCGGCCCAGCAGCGCGTGAGACTTCACGCACATCGACGCGTACTCCACCATTATCTTCACTATTACCTGGAAATAGTACATTATTATTACTCAAGGAAAATTCATTGATAAACATACGCCTAAAGTTATTCATAACTATATGTTAGATTGAGCCTCCATCCAGTGATTCATTTATATCCTGCTATTATTGTACTCTGATTAAACTGATTACATAAATAATAGAACATTATATGACACAATTATTGTGAAAATCTCTTGAGATGAATTAGAAAAGGAAAAAAGAGAGAGGACAGTCAAAAGCATAGATGTAGTATAGAACATAGATCGGCAATGTGTCACTTTGAGCGCGACCAAAACTGATTTACGATAGTGTGCGTGAAATTTACATGTGTGCTTGTCATATAGTGGTGTACCATGCACTTTCGATACTATCATATCGATATCGATATAGCTGTCGGCCTGTAGTTGTAAAATAAAATGTTATGGATATATGCGTCATTTTATTATATACTAACAAACTTATTGATGTGTTTATTTAAATGAAGATTGATAAACATACAAATAAATAAAGATAAATTGTCATATTATTTGAAAACATTTTGTTTGAGATGTTTTGTATGGGTCTTTATGTTCACCTGAACAAAATTATTTTTTTCATTGTGACGTATACATAGCACATACACCTAATTAAACTGAGAACAAAAAACACTTTTATAAAATAAGACTACAATTTACAAAGATTTAGCGTTTTCGGTTTATTTTATTCATTTTTAATTTTCCGTCGCGAAGTTTCGATTACTTTACAGCTTTCGTAGTCACAGGGTGGACACAGTCTGCAATAAAATCCGTGATTATTAGTCTTTTTCAATGATGAATGAGTAACGTTCGCGTAAGTCTAAGAAACACATTTTTACTATATGTATACTAGAGTTAAAAAAATATGCTTATTTAAGTCAATTAATTGACTTGTAACACATTGGGAAGTGTTGGACGCCTGCTAGGCCGCGTTGGAGGTGTACGGAGGAGCTTGTAGGAAGTCGTTGGATGCAGGCAGCTTACAACAAACTGATGTAGACATTCTTGTGGAAGGCCTATGTAAATGAGATATATAAATGAATAATGTTGCTTCAAGGTTTGGACGATGATACTGTGCATAGAAATATCGCATATTTTATAATAATATCGAATATGTTCTTGTTTTACTATTATAAATTGACAGCCTCTTGGCAGAGATTGACACAGGTTCTAAATTCATAAATCACACACATGAAGTGTTATAATAATTATTCTACAAATACAAAAAAATGAGAAAAAGTAAAGTAATAAGTAATATTGTAGAATGAATACTATAATAATGGCCAGGATAACGCCAGGTAGATGAAGAAGAAGAATGCACCCTATCATAACATACTATAGCTCCATAAAATGTAGGGAAACATGTGTAGTCATCGACTATTTTATCGACAACCTTTTATTGATCGAACCTGTCAGTCAATCCCTAGCAACTTTTGGTTGAAATTATTGTAAATTCACGTATTTGATATTATTTTTTATACGCAATGGATGGTTTCAGCGTATTTATATAATGAAATACTATATACTTTTCTACCGATATCTATACACGGATTTCCATTTAATTCTATAATATCGTCACAAAATAGTATTGTGCAAAAGTGACCGGTACCTGTGAAAACTTTAATTATTTCGGATTTTTACGCCTGCATGAACCACATCTTGGCACTGCACAATGCACTATAATAAACTACGTTTAATAAATATAACCAAGTACTGTAAAATTAAATAAATTATGAAAATAAGCGAATTTTCGTTTGACATATAGCTTAGTTTGACATATTTTGGCTCTGGGTCACTGCAGGCTACTTCTGTGTAAACGTATGGTCGCATCATGCATCTCGCTTTAACATATGAGTTAAGTTATTCTATCTCTTTCCATTGCCGATCTATGTTTTATACTAAATCTATGGTCAAAAGTGTACCGAGTGGGATAAAAATTGTCAGAAGAAAAAAAAATATAAAAATATAATAAAATAATAATAAAATTTAAATTTACTGCAGCCTTCATTGGATAAATAATTCTAGCATAGCAACACAAAAACATAAAAATAAAATGTTTTGCTGTGGCTGTGACTGTATGAAACAACTAGTTTACCGCCGCGTTTCTATCGTGCACTTGCATAAACAAAGGAGATGTGCTATCTTGGGCCGTTTTGTGTACGTCTAATACAAATTCTAGAAAAAAATGTGGAATTCAAATAAAATACATTTAGATTTCTTGGACAACAGGGGGCTTTATACAAAAATGTGATTGTTTTAGTACAGAAGCAATATTTTCTTCTATAATCTGTCCTCCATAATGCCTAATTGTCATTTCGTTCAAAAATGCGCGAACCCATTATCTTTAACTTGAATATGTCTTATTTTTAAAACCCCCCTACAAATTATAATTATTGTCTATATTTCTTTTTCCATATTCTTCGCTTTTTAAAAGACGATATATGTTGTTAAAGAAGTCACTTTTATTATTTTATTTATGTTACATGATTTTAGTTTAAGAACGAAAATGTTTAACTTGACAGATTTTTTTTTTTTTTTTTTTTTTTATTGCAGTGAATGGCGAGACGAGCATGCCGTTCGCCTGATGGTAAGCGATACGACCGCTCATCAACAGTAGTACAACCAAACAACACCTTGAGTTACAAAGCAATGCTTGGCATTCCACTGCGCTCGCCATCCTGAGACATAAGATGTTAAGTCTCAATATGTCCAGTAGTTACTCTGGCTACAATGTCCTTCAATCCGAAACACAACAGTGCATTTAAACTGCTGTTTGACGGGAGAAATAGACATTGCGGTGGTACCCACCCAGGCAGCCTTTCACATATGAGAGACCTACCACCAGTAAAAACTCTGTGTTATCTGTCTACGTCTGGGGCCGTAATTCGTATTATTTTTTATTATTCGCATACATTTCGCAAATGTGTATTTGCTTCTCTGTATATCTGGCTTTGTTTTATGGATTCTGATTCTCGCAGATGATATATCTTGACGTTTAAACGCAATTACTAGTTCGTATTTTGGTGAGTAAACATATTATTTATTATTTTGAATGCCACATGTAAGTAATACTGTTATGTTTTTCTACGTTCATATTTCTCTTCTAACCCACAATTCTGCTTTTCAGCACATCAAATGTGGCGCTTTGCTTGAATTGCACTTCTGCAATTGTTGTGAAATGGTTGAATTGCACTTCTGCAATCAAAAATTGAAATGGATTCTATCATTCAACAGAATCTTAGTAACTACATGGGCTGCCAATTCACTCTCGTGTAGAGTATTTCAAAACGTTTTATTGCTGAAATGGCAGAACAAGAAGTAAGTATTCTATTTTCTTCATTAATTTGGGAAATGTATGTTTTATGCCAATTAATCAAGGTCAATACAAAGTATGGAGTATTACAAAAGTATTCATGTTAGAGCTGAATTGCATTGTGTCCACAGGATACTAGTACATAAATATGTAAGAAGTGATATTTTATATATTGTTGTTTAAATTGTTAAATGAATTACATTTTCTTTTATTTCCCTCTGGACACTCGGATGATCTTGTGTTATGTATAATATATTATATTATTATTATTTCCATAATAACAACACGATGTCTGATGGTAAGCACAAATGCCGTCCAGGCCGAATATCTAATGGCATCAGACGACTGTCCCAAGACATTTCATACAATTATCCGGCCGGACTGCTGCGATGCCTCTTTAAACAATAGCGGAAAGACCTGGGATCATAGGAAGGAGGAAACACATGTGACTGCAAAGAGTTATTTATTCATCATTACTCTTCGATATCTTCAATATTAAATCTTTTTTATTTTGCTTTAGTTATCAGAACAAGCAATTATCTGTACAAACTGCTGGCTGCAAATAAATCAAGCTAAAGACAATGAGCAAGATTTTATTCCAACTCCGCCGTAAGAAGATTGTATGAATCTCGATTCTTTTGGACATATATAACACCCACAAATGCTTCATGTTGAAAGGAACATAGCTGGACACTGGACAGTGGGTTGCTGTACTCATACCATGATCATACTGTGGTATTTAGCCTTTAGGTTGGGCTAGGCAATAGTACAATATGGGAGCACCGGCATTGTTCCTAGATGTTTTGACTGGAGATTATTTTTAGGCAAATATAAATAAAAAATATAAAGCTAGATCTGGTTGTACTTTATTGTCCTTAAGTTTTGTTTGATTTTAGTTTTCTTTCATCAATTAATCCTACTTTTTCCTTATGTGTGCTCAGAAATAAACAGTTAGAATTAATGTCAAATACATTATTTGAAAAATAATATCTTAGACCTTAGGATAATATTATTTTTAAGTATGCAGAAGTCTAATATACCAAAGTATATTAGACTTCTAGGGGTAGACCAAATATAATGTTTAAAATGTTAGTTTGTACAGAAATGATTGCTAGTAAGTTCTTTTACTAGACATTAAGGTATAGAAATAAACATGGCTGCTATCAGATTCGATTCCATTTTTATAGCGTATTCATTTGTATGGACTATAATAACTAAGAGCTTATTAAGTGCATATGCCTAATAATAAAATGATTATTTATTCATATGCACATAGGGCACACCTCTGACTTTTCGGAGTCATGTGTGTATTGATAGTCAATCACCACGCACTAAAACGGTTAAGGAAAACATCGTGAGGAAACCTGCATACCATAGCGATTCATAAGAATTTCTATGGTATGTAAGTCCGCCAACCCGCACTAGGCTAGCGTGGTGGACTATATGGCCTAATCACTCTCAATCGTATTCTTGATTGTAGAGTAGGCCCGTGCCATGCAGTGGGACGTATATGGGCTGATACAGATGCTAGCAGTCGCGACAAGTGATCAGTCTGTGCCGTGCTGTATCTCATGCCTAGCAGATTTTTATTGTGGATTATTTAAATAGGTTGTTTAGCAGGTACTATGCACCGCACTTACGGCCAGATATAGGTACACTTTCTTAATATTAAATAACTATAAACATGACGAGATTCTGACAGACTTGTTGCAATTTATTGTATAGACATTATGTTATATTATATAAGATGATCAATAAAGTATGATACTAATTCCGTTGACGTAAAAACATTTACGAGTTATATAGAGTACAGTAATTTATAGCACATACGACTAAAAATAATATTTGATTTATAGGAAAACGAATTACGACTTCATATTTCATAAATGTCAAGTTTTGACATCGGTTGTCAAACATGCCGTTTCAGACGCCATATTGTCCCCTTGTAGTGTTGCTGTTCTTGGCTTGTTATTTATTTTTGTATAAAGCTAATATGTAACGTATAATAGTATTTCATACAGAAATCGAATGCCAATTTCACTAAGTAAATTTGGTGTAATGTACTACAAACGGCCCAAGGCCCATACATTTCTGGCCCATCTCCTTTAACAATAAGCGTTGTGAACTTAATTTCTCAAATATATTAAGTTCACATGGATGGCCAAAGTTACTCAATGCAACTGAGTCTTAGACGCGTAAAAACTCCTCTCCCTTTGTCTGGATTATTAGATCTAACAGTGAATCCATTAGACCTAATAATGACGTTACCAATGACATATTCCTTAGTCGGCTAGAATTTATGACGTACAAGATTTAAAACTAGACTGGGATGCCTGTCCAAATACCTGTGTCTCAGCAAAATCTCTCTCCATGTAGGGCTCGTCTTGGCAGATGACTCTGACGGCGAGGCCTGGTCCCGGGAACGGATGTCGCTCCACCATCGCCGGCGGCAGACCCAGCTCCATGCCTAGCGCGCGCACCTGGTGGAAACAGTTACATTGTGTTAATTTTTATAAATATTGATGCACTATTGAAATACTACTGTCATAGTACAGTGGGCTATATGGCCTAACTACTCTCGATTGTAGAGGAGGCCCGTGCCCTGCAGTCTGATATACCTATATGGACTGATACAGATTGAAATACAGAATCATATTTTTTTGGCATAGGTATTTGTATATATGGAAACTAGTCAAATTTTTAACATTACAATTATTTTAAATTGTTAACAAGAACGGCCCTTACGGTTTAGCCACACAGCGGCCGGGGCAAGACAACGATGTGATGCAAGTGTGACGTTGACGAGTTATTTGGAGTTTTAATGCATGGGTCCGCAATTAACACACCAAGCAGGACCGTGGCGGGTTCGCTTAGTTGTTTTTATCAACCCAATAGATTAGAACGCCAAGCGACCCATACCGCCTGTTGCATGCCGAATTTATATGGCAATAATTTTAACAAGTATTTATTTAGGATGTATTTATTCATTTGTAGGATGTATTCAATACATCACCCTTATGGGGTGTTGATGCAGCACAGTGTACAGTGGCTGTATCTATATAAACTCATTTGCAAAAAAAACGGGCACCTAAGCAATGAACCATTTCAAATGTTACTATTGGTTTGTTTGATAATTATAGGTAGTTTTACTTTCACAATTTTGTAAATTAATAAGCAAATAATCGTTTTCGTCAGTATTATCATAAAATTTTGATAAAATTTATGGGTTTTAATGCTAAAGTTCACTAGTAGTGTATGCTCGCTAGTAGTGCATATGCTCGTGAAGTAAAAGTTAACAAAGATTTTTGTTTGTTTTTTCTTTAATAAAGTAAAAGCAGATAAATGTTTAGTATCGAGTGTGACCCCCTCTAGCTGAAATCACAGCTTGAATTCGTCTGGGTATGCTAACGAGGATATCCCAGATACTTGCTTGCGGAATACGTTCCCACTCCGCGGTAATCACATTCTTCAGCTCTCTGATGGTCTGCGATGAGCCGGTTGTACTGATCTCATGCGTCGTTTCAGAACGTCCCAGACATGCTCTATAGGATTGAGGTCGGGACTTCGAGCTGGCCAATCCAAACGACGAATGCCGACCTCTTGCACATACGCTTCCACATCGCCAGACCGGTGGGTGCGAGCGTTGTCGTCCATAAAAATTGAGTCTTCGCCTAAAGTGGCCAATGCGGGTTGTGCATGAGGAATTAGAACTTCCGTTATGTATCGATGTCCAGTCAGTGAGCCGTTTTCAATGAAGATTAACTCTGTACGATCCATTGAATTTATTCCTGCCCAAAACATAACAGAGCCCCCACCATAAGGTGTGATTTCTTCAAAACAAGCCTCTGCAAAGCGTTCTCCTCGTTTTCATAGCACTCGCCGACGTCGATCTTCACCGAACAGAGATATCCTGGCTTCATCGGAGAACAATACCCTATTCCAGTCTTCTTGAGTCCATGACTCACAATTTCGAGCAAACCTAAGCCTGGCAACTCTGTGCTCACGGAGTAACTTAGGACCGCGGGCCGGGCGATGAATGCGTATATTGGCCGCGAGAAGCCTCCTCCTGACCGTCCATAGACTAATATGCACATTTCTTACTGCTTCGAGGTTGTTCTTAAGGTCCACATACGAAGACTTGCGATTTCTCAATGCGCGACTCACAAGAAAACTATCATCCCGTGGTTGGGTACATGGTTTTCTTCCAGAACCAGGCTCAATCCTATAGAGCATGTCTGGGACGTTCTGAAACGACGCATGAGATCAGTACAACCGGCTCCGCAGACCATCAGAGAGCTGAAGAATGTGATTACCGCGGAGTGGGAACGTATTCCGCAAGCAAGTATCCGGGATATCCTCGTTAGCATACCCAGACGAATTCAAGCTGTGATTTCAGCTAGAGGGGGTCATACTCGATACTAAACATTTATCTGCTTTTACTTTATTAAAGAAAAAACAAACAAAAATCTTTGTTAACTTTTACTTCACGAGCATATGCACTACTAGCGAGCATACACTACTAGTGAACTTTAGCATTAAAACCCATAAATGTTATCAAAATGTTATGATAATACTGACGAAAACGATTATTTGCTTATTAATTTACAAAATTGTGAAAGTAAAACTACCTATAATTATCAAACAAACCAATAGTAACATTTGAAATGGTTCATTGCTTAGGTGCCCGTTTTTTTTGCAAATGAGTTTATAATGCAGTATGTACCTCGTCCTTATGAAAGTCCTTGAGCGGTTCGACGACTCGTCCTCGCTGGCGCAGTACACGCACCATCTCTGTGTCGTTGTGGTGAGTTTTGATGTTAGACGCATTGTTGGAACACAGCGCTGACGCTGACTCGATCAGGTCCGGCCTTAATGTACCTTGGCCTAGCAGGACCTGGTCTTCCCTGGTTAGATAAGAAATGTATTAAATTCTTTTTATAGACATCCCTAAATTCAACAATTCTACCTTGTCAGTCAGGATCAACGGTACGCAAAGAATTGACACCAAGCTCCAGTACTTGACAAGTATGTTAGGGACACTAGCTCATCTTTAAACCAAATCTATATTAATGTATTTTTTTTATAGACCTGAATATTTAATTAAATCTCTGTATATCATGTTTAAGAATCATGAATACCTTATTTACGATTACTTATTTACGTATGTATTATGTATACCTATAGGTATACATAGCGTAAGTGCAACCTAAAAAATCTTAATGTGGGCAGTGCACACAGCACAGAATTAATGGCTGAAGATGGCACTAATATAGTGTTGAATGGAGGTGAAAAACTGTTATCAGTTTTTAACGCAAAGTGGACAAGATTCTAGTGAGGTCGCGTGTTGAGTGTAGCTACAAGTCACTATCGTAATTTCGAATATCTAAATTCAATCATAAAATACACATAACACATAAGTATACTAACTGCAAATTAAGATCATGCACGGCCTGCTCTGCGATGCGTATGAACACATCGCCTATGATCTTGCGTTTGTCCTCCGGCGCGGCGGCGTGGCACAGTAGCGGCGTGTGGCGCGCCCTGCCGGCGGCGTCGCGAACCGTGGTGCTGCCCTGACGGAACTGGTGCGCAGCCTGCACCACGTGCAGGCGCACGCCTAGCTCGCGGAGACAGCGCTCCACTTTGGCGCTCTCGTTCTTGCGCATGAAACCTGATGGAGACGGTCATATTTAATAGTGAACTTATTGAAATGCCACAGGACACGTGTTAAATCAAATCGTAGTCGTAGTATTTTATATGACTAGAACCACACTACGAACACCCGATGCTACGTTGCGTGGCGTGGCTTATTATTTGATATTAAAAATAATATTAGAAAAAAATCATGTATTGAAGGTAAAGTATGGATACATACATAACACGCCACATATTGCATATAAGTAAATAATTAACATTCTTTGAAATCGTGTATCATCTTGTCGTCATTAGCAATCTCTTCCAGACAACCAAACATATGATAAAGCATCCATCGTAGGTTGTTATTGACGAAAAGAATAAGAGGCATAAAGACGTACACGTGCGTTCGTTGACACGCACACGTATGCGTACTTTTTGTCAGTGGTATTTCGGTTTTGTGCTATGGCAGTAGATAATATTTTACATTATCAAACATTAATGGACGCTTTTTAATTTTATTTTGTAAGGAAAAAAATAAACACCTTTTCTAATGTCAGGAAATAATATAGTGTTAGTTTTTTCATGATTTTCATTACTCACCATTATCAATGTGCAAAGCAATAACTTGGTCCTCACGGAGCGCGGTCCGCAACAACGCCGCGCACACTGTGGAGTCCACACCGCCACTCACAAGGACCTGAGACAAAAGGAAATATTATTTTTAAAATTCCTCATGTCACAAAGATGACGTAGTCAAACGCCAAGCTGAAGATAATTAAACAGCAGTTTGAAAGTACTCAATAAACTAATAAATTAAACATTATCAACTAATGTTAATTCCAAAATATATAGAGTCGAAATACATAATCGGCTTATTATAGGCTAAATATGGTATACTCACAAGAACTTTATTAGTTTCACCGACAGTGTCTTTTATGTACTGTATGCAGGCCTCACGACGCGAGCGCAGAGTGAACGAACGAGACAGCCCCGCTATATCGAACAGGAAATTCGACAACATCTGCTTGCCTTTTGGCGTTAGATCCACCTGAAAGAAAAAAAAACATTTGTAGTCTATTTTGAGTAATAGTTGACAATAAAATGCTGGCTCAATAAGTCGATGAGCAACAAAGTGAATATTGTTATACCTTTTAATTATATTACAATCTTTTCCTGATATTGAGATGAATAACCCAGCCACTATAGGGTACAGGTCTGCTCTACGATTGAGACTATCTCAGCCATAGACCCTAGGTACCTAGGTAGGGCCCTAGATAGGAATGCGACTTCGTACAAGAAAAATTTTGAAATCAATTATTCGATTCTGACGCCACGCTCTGGTGAGAACTATAAATTATCGTGTAAGTTTTTTTTTTATTGCAGTGAATGGCGAGACGAGCAAGCCGTTCGCCTTCCGCAACATTCCACTGCGCTCGCCATCCTGAGACATAAGATGTTAAGTCTCAATATGTCCAGTAGTTGCTCTGGCTACAATGTCCTTCAATCCGAAACACAACAGTGCATTTAAGCAATGTTGTTTCACGGGAGAAATAGACATTGCGGTGGTACCTACCCAGATGGCCTCTCACATATGAGAGACCTACCACCAGGCACCAGTAAAGTAAGTATAATAGTTTAAACGAAATTGTTAAATGGCGGTAATGTGCCATTAAACCAAGAAATATGTTTTGTATGTTGATATGTATTATAAATTTCTGTAAATTTATCCAATGTCAACTTGATACGGGTTAAAAAATAAAAATAAAAAAGTAGTGTTGCGCATCTATCTCTGTGCATAGCGCTACTGGCCGAAAGGGGGTTGATAGATTACACAAAACAATAACCCTTGAAAAACTCATGGTACGCAGATTTCCTCACTATCTATAGCCAACATTATACAATATAGTTACCTCTGGATGGAACTGCACGCCGTACAGACGCATCTGCTCGTTGTATATGGCCGCGATGAGATGGTTTGAGGACTGCGCGCCCACGCGGAACCTCTCGCCGACCTTCTGCACGCTGTCGCCGTGCGTCAACAGTACTGGCTGCAGTTTCTCTAGACGACTGGCAGACATAAAAAAACAATGTAATAAAATACTATCATTAGAGCCAGCGTTAGGGTAGGACGCGGTTGGACGACAGTCCTTGGGTGACGAATGCTGGGATTAAGTGTAAAATATTTAGCTCACCAATACATAGCTGCTACTGTTTAATTACTTACTTATTCTCATACTATTTTTACTTTATAATCTGTGTACTTCAATTTTCTAAAATGATAAAATAAAGTATTTTTAATTGTAATGAGTGGCGAGACGGGCATGCCGTTCGCCTGTTGGTAAACGATACGAACGCTCATGAACAGTAGTAGAACTAAACATCTTGAATTACAAAGGAAAGCTTGGCATTTCACTGCGCTCGCCATCCTGATACATAAGTTGTTAGGTGTCAATGTGTGTCAGTAGGTAACTACTAAGCCAGAGTAATCTGGCTACAATGTTTCAAAGCGAAACACAACAGTGCATTTACACTGCGGTTTGACGGGAGAAATAAACATTGCGGTGGTATCCACCCAGGCGGCCTCTCACTTACGAGACCTACCGCCAGTACCTATGTACTTCTACATAATATACAGACAAAATACTTACTTAAAAAGCGGACAAGTGGTTTCAACTTCGACCTCGTATTGTCCGTCCTCCCTGGCCTCCTTGCGTAGCACAGAGCCTCCGAACTCTTTGTTCAACATCTGCATGCCGTAGCATATACCTAAAGATGAACAAAACAGATTTAATAAACACATAATGATGCAATCATGATTGTCTTTTTTGGGGAATGTCTCATATTCTTTGCATATCTGTTAAAAACTAACGGACACAACAGACAGCCCAAATTGCGGGGCTAAGTATGAAAATAATTTAATTTATTAATATAATATTAATTTATTATCAAAAAAAAAATTTTTGTAAAACGATCACAAAGAGTATACAATTTCACACGATTTATCAATTTTCTTTCTTCTGTATCAGCCCATATACGTCCCACTGAAGGGCACGGGCCTCCTCTACAATCGACAGACTGAGAGTGGTCAGGCCATATAGTCCACCACGCTGGCCTAGTGCGGGTTGGCGGACTTACATACCATAGAACGATGTTTTCCTTCACCGTTTTAGTGTCATCAATTTTCGATCAATTTTCTTTATTTATATGTAAACACTCACCTAATAAAGGCAGACCAATTTTAAATATGTCTGCATCGTATCTAGGCGCGTCTTCGGCGTACACAGAGTTGGGTCCGCCGGAGATGATGATCGCTCTGTACCCAGCCTCCTTCAGGTGGTACGCGGGCGTGTCCAGCGGCAGTATGTCCGACTCCACGCATAGCTCGCGTACTCTACGGTCTATTACCTGTGGGATAGAGTTCAATATTGATTAGCAGAGTCTAATACCATTTTCTATTAATTACACTACTTGGTCATTTTGTTCCGAGTTCGAGACAATTAATTTTTGCACTATAAAGAGATGCTATCAAGATATAAACATTAAAAATAATAGTACAAGTGGCGGCCTTGTCACACTAGGTAATTTCTTACAACCACGGGAATTTAATTCTCGGTGTCATTAAAATACGTGCTACTGTTGATCCTGGCTAACAGGAGTTGTAATGGCGGGTGTGAACGTAGGATCACCCTCTTTAGCCACAGGAAGTCCACTGCTGAACATAGGCCTCCCTCCAAGGATCTCCACATTGGTTTATATACAACCTGTTAGAAGTGGCTTGAACTATCTTGTGCAGTTCTATCTTGTTTTTATTTAGCGTAGGCAATGAGAAAAAAAGTTTAAAGTTCATTTGGTGGTAAGCGACAGAGACACTTAATTCTATGTTGTTGTCGACCGTTTCAAAACGGGAGGGAAAAGTAAAATAAATTAAGAGGGGAGTAGGAAATCAGTATGGGGTTTCGGAAGTCATACATCGAGCGAATCACGAAAGCAAAGCCATCTCTTATTGTCGCGTTTTTTGTATGTATAGTGGTGCCACGGACGGGTCAACTCAATTTTACAGTTGTTCAAGGTAATCATGTGATTCTTACATTTTTGTTATGCTAATTACTTATTAAAGGCTTTATTTCATACCTAAATAGCTAGTACGCTTGTAAGAACATTTTAAGAATCCAATTTGAAACACCGCTTTGTTACAATGCGTTCTTATCACATTGTTCGAAGCACTAAATTTGCGTGGTAAATTGGTAATCAGCATCCAATTTTCTTGAACATGTCATATCAGATTGACGCGTTCATAATCATTTTTTTTTTTCTTAGCACGTGTTTGGTGAAACGTTAACCTTTATACCCGGGCGTTTGACGTAAATCTTACACAATGCGTATGCGTAATATAAACTTTGATGTGGATAATTGTTTATTAATTTTTCGTCGCCGATTACTACTGATTTTTATGTTTACTTTCGAGATTTTCAAGGTTGAATTTAACGTACTCCTGACAAGGCTGTACGGGTAGAAAATATAGCGTGTTTCTTAAAAAAAACAACAATATAGCAATCAATCTATACAGGGTATATCAAGACTGCTACCGAAAACGAAGCCGGGTGGTAGTTTAAGCGACTTCAGACACAATGCAACAGAAAAAGTTGCAAAAAAAAAGCGACAATTTTTTTTTGTAATTTTTTTCCTATTGCCATATTTTGGTGGTAAATACATTTTTTCCTAAAATAATAGTGTATACCCTTTAATTTATAAATACTCTAAGATATAAGAGAGTTTAAATTATTATTTTAGCAAAATCTATGGATTTACCACCCAAAAATGACGATAATTAAAAAATCATAAAAAAAAATTGTCGCGTTTCTAAGCGAAATTTTTAATTGCATTGTGTTTGTAGCCACTAAAACTACCACCCGGCTTCGTTTTCGGTAGCAGTCTTGAGATACCCGGTATATATAAAAATGAAACCCGTTTCGTGTTGTCACGGCATCACGCGTGAACGGCTGGACTGATTTGGCTGATTTTGGTCTTGAAATATTCGTGGAAGTCCTGGGAAGGTTTTAGGGGTGAGAAAAATAGGAAAATTTCTGAGGAAGATACTAAAAACCTTTTTTTTGGGTATCGTTCAAGCGTGATGCGTCCAGCCAGTATAGGATGATCTTTGTTTATTTGACGGGAGACGTAAAAGACGGTCCAGCTTCAACTACCACCCAACGTAAAATGATCTATCTTTCCATTGTCTTTCATTGACGGCTGACGAAATAGAACAAAATTCAAAAAATGTGTACATCGTGTATATAATATTATCTAGATACGGCGTCTTGCGCATAATTTTGTTAAATGTAAATTAAAACGATGTCCACCACTACCAAAATCGCCCATTGTTTTTGAGATTATTGCAACAGTTTTAAACAAGGTATACTCTATCGAAGCGTTTTGCCGGAGTATACCAAAATATATCTAATTATAATTTTTCGTTTTCATAAACGACATTGTTTTTTGAATTTATACTTTTAGATGCGCTGGGGGACATATTTAAATTTCGCATTAGTATTGTTTTCAGACTCAAGAATAAAAAAAAATGGTACGTTGATGCCGTATCTAGACATTATAAATAATGAAACGATATGCAGTTTTATATTTTTAAATATTTGTTCTATTACTTACGTCACCTGGTAAGGCAGTATGAAGGTTTTATTAATTTGTATATGGTAACGTACTAGACGCGACTGCCAACAAGTTAACGATGGTCACGGGTTCAAATCCCAGGGCACACCTCTGACTTTTCGGATTAATTTCTACGTGAAATAAAATCCGCCAACTCGCACTAAGCAAGCAGGGTGGACTATAATATCTTCTTCTATAATATAAAAATGAATCGCAAAAAGTGTTGGTAAGCGCATAACTCAACAACGCCTGGACCAATTTGGCCAATTCTTTTTTCAAATGATTATTTTTACTTTATTAACAAAAAGTAATGGCGTGCAATATTATTAGGAAAAACAGCATTTTGGTGCTGAAATAAGGGACGGAATATTGGACGGACAATAAAAAACGCTAAAGTTTTTAATGTCAAAATTTCATAAGACAATCTTTATATGTACATGTATATGGAGAGACGGGATATAATAGAGTGGAAGGTACGGGAGAGGGCTGGGATACCTGACAGATTTGATAGGACGAAATGTAAATGCACGTTATAAGATGGGATGGATAATAAAAGAGAAAGGACGGGACGGATCGGGAAGAGACTGAACAGACGGATGAGACGGGATTGAGCCAGACAGTAGGATAGCTATGTCAAGTTTAGGTATACAAGAGATTAATACGAAAAATAATATGTATTTGGTGTGGAGTGGAATCAAAAAATATATGCACCCAGGCGAAGCTGGGTCGGGCCGCTAGTACTAAAATAAAATACTAATAATAAATTTATAAAATACTCTAACAAATACTTTTTGTATAGAGATTAGTACTATGTGTATTGATTTGTAAGAGCTATTTAATTGCTCATAATATGATCAATAAACAAAACAAAAATCTCGTCTGTAATTTAGCCCATAAAATACTATAGACTGCACAGGTTATTTGAGAGTTTTCGTATCTTTTTATGTTCGTTGTCATTTGAACAAACCGATCTAGAGAAAATACTAGAGACTGCACAGGTTATTTGAGAGTTTTCGTATCTTTTTATGTTCGTTGTCATTTGAACAAACCGATCTAGAGATTAAAGTAGCATTTGTACAAGTGTGTAACTACACACTATAAGGCTGCATAAGTATGGATTTAGTACAAAGATATTGAAGATCATTGTTATTTAAATTATTTCACTTATGTCATAGGAAAGACTAGAAATAATAATATAATTCAAGGTTTACACTGAGAGTTTCTAACATATTCTTTTGATAGTTTCAGATTAGATATTCATTCGAGGATCTAAATATTTAGTAATATTGGATACCTGGCCATCTTTTATCAAATCAATAGTTGGAAAAATGACATATTAAAAATACATGTTTTATTTTTAACATTTTATTTAGATGTATTTTAAAAACCCAACACGTTTCATAAGGAAATACTTAACTATAAGTTGCTATACATACTATACAACATGTAACAGATTTAAATGTAAAAGCGGAAAGTAGTACGTTCAGAATCAGCTACTGAACCGATATCACCATTTTTTTGGTAGGTATTTTTTTTCAAAATAATTAGTTAAGACCAAGTAAATTACATACACTCTTTCATTTAGTACTCCGAACAAACGAAATTGAAACGTAACTCCAGGACATAAGATAATTTTTAAATGAATCACTAAACGAATACTCTAATAAACTAAATAATGAACAAAAATGTACTTTATTTCGATGGTCATAAAGTTTATTTAAGCAATCTATCATTAATCAAACGCACACAACGATAGGCCTGAATAAACGTAATAAGCTACCAAAATAAATAACTATCATATTCTCTTTTCCGCACATTTAACTACAACTAGATAGAGCAGGATGCAGCTATTGTTTAATGCAATTTGATCCATCCGACAAACGATGGCGCGCGCGGCGCGGCGGTACATCAAAAGGTATAGGGATGCGCCGCGAAAAAAATTACTCCCGGTATTTGCAAGACCGGGCGATCTAAATCCCGCGCAATACATGCACTTAAATGAAACAAATTTAATTGTAACAAAATCACTATGAAAAGAAACAACAAGTAGGTATTTCTATGAAAAATAATTTCGCGGAACGTTAAAATGGTGATTAAATAAAATCGGTTTGTAATTTTGCTACAATGTATGCTGAATCCCGGTGTGTCGGATATCCCGTTATTGCAATCCCTAAATGGGCACCGACTATGTGAAAAAAATCGAGTCGTGCACCGCAGTTATTCGTGTCTACTTGTGTTTAAGTGTTAAGTAGATATTTCAATAACATTCGCGCGCGATGTCTTTTCGGTATTCGAATATTGAATACACTGAAATGGTGAGAACTTTGGCACTGTGTGGTGATAATGTATCATTGGCATGCAGGACATTTAACTGCAGGCACGGCACCAGTGTAGTATCCGACAGTATCTCGATGCTGAGTTCGGAGAACGCTGGATAGGTCGCGGCGAACCTGTGCAATGGCCTCCTAGGTCACCTGACTTGACGCCTTTTGACTTTTTTTTGTGGGGACGTAATAAATCTCTGGTATAACTAGACTACTAAAAAGTAGAATAGTGGCAGCCTTCCTAAAAGTGAACTGAAGTTTTACATAAATTACGTGAACAATTACGCAAATGTGCATCAAAGTGTATCAAGGTGGTGGACATTTCGAATATATTTTAAAAAGAAATCGCCGCATAAGTGCCATGTAACACGTAAGTTAATTTTGTTGTATTTTTTTTGTGTTGTGATTCCCAATCTAGTCTTCGTTGTTAGATATTGCGTTATCTTATTATCTTATTCATTAGTAATGCAAAATAAATGACGCCCGTATCCTACCCGCCTGTAGGAATTAAGTGTAGCGGAAGTGAAATTAATAATATTTTATAGCCGATTCATGCAAAATATTGTCTTATGTTGGGTTCGTACGCATTACATTTAGTAAGTAAAATATTTAGATTTTATAGCTAAAACACAAATGTTATGCTTACATATTAAATTAATAATAATTTGTTTACCAAACCACCCAGTAATCAGTTACGTACGTAATTTGCATTTCGTTTATTGTCAGCTGTTTCTGCCGGCGCACTGTGATTCGCCTAGAACATGCTAGCTGGACAAAAGTCACTTCCAAGAATCAACTAATTAGTGGTCACTTATCGTAAACAACACCCCCAATGTCATAAAAACAAGTAGAAAGGGTGAAAAACATTTCACAGGGACGAGTTATTAAGTAATGAAGGTAAGTAATGTAATATTTGCATTAAGATAATTAGAGTAGTTGCATTTTTGCAGTACTTTAGATAACATCTCATTCAATTTGTGTGATATATAACTGTGATTTTTGTGATGGATACTACTGTCGAGGGTCAGTGCTTTTATATTTTACCACCCATAAGATTCTATTATGAGAAACTTTAGCCCATTACGACTTGGAATATATTATTAAAAAAAACTAAATTTTTTTCAAGTTCCGAAATTTTAATCGTATTTATCTTTTTGTATCCAAATGTATCCAGTCTAATTTTTTTACAGTATATAGTAGTGATACTCACCTTTCAAACTAGATATAATTTTCCACCGCATTCCCGCACTAAACGACTTTATTTCATTTTTCAGAATGTGTCTTCTCCATTTCGAAAATTGAAATTTTTGAAGAATGGCGAAAACATGCCAAAGAAGAACGAAATTTTCGTTTATTGGAACATATAAGTCTTAAATTTGGTGTTAGTGATATAACCAGTGATTCGTTAAGGGCTATTAAACAAAAAATATCTAGTATATCGTCAAAATTAACCGAAAAATGGGCGGCATCATATAAGTCATTGGATCGGTTTTTAATTAATAATAAAGATTGGTTAGAAGGAGACAACATAAGTTTTACCATTTCTGTGCGTCGACCTTGCTCATCCAGGTCACCAGAAGAGAGTAGGCTTCAAGGTCGACCCAGAAAAGATTTCGACGACTCGTCTTATAAAACAAAAAAGCGCAGAGTTGAAGAATTGGTGCAAACTCGCAGTGCCGGCGAATTGACCTTAGCTGCGGAAGTTGCAAGCCGTAAGGCGGGTCAGAGAAAAGTTGCTTCTGGGATCAAAAGAAGTAGCCACTCATCTGATAAAACTGATGCAAGTCAAAAAACGTGTGGTGGTAGACAATTGAATAGTGACGAAGCATTAGCCTACTATGTAGATTCGAAATGTACGAGTTATTCTTACAAACAAACGCGAAACTGGTCATTGAAGGCGGGACATCAAGTGTTTCCATCATATCATAGTTTATGTAAGTCAAAACAGTCTTGTTACCCTTCTGGAGAGTATATTTCTGTGACGGAAACTCGCGTCGATATGAAGCTTCAAGCGATTTTAAATAAAACTGCCGAACGCTTAGTAGCGGCGCAAAGTGACGTTATAAAAAATATGCATTCTAATTCATCATTCCAGCTAATTAGCAAATGGGGGTGTGACGGGAGTTCTGGCCACAGCACATATAAACAAAAATTTCAGGATGTAGATGCTACTGATGAGTTTCTATTTGTATTTTCGTTTGTTCCTTTGAAGTTAACGGATGATAGTCATAACATTATTTGGCAAAATCCAAGGCCTTCATCGACACTTTACTGTCGACCAATTAAATTTATGTTTATGAAGGAGACTAACGAACTTACTGCAACAGAAACCAACAAAGTTTTGGAAGAAATATCTCATCTTATTCCAACTTTATGTAACATTGGAGATTCTCAAATTTTTGTTCAACACAACCTTTTACTAACTATGACTGACGGAAAAGTCTGCAACGCTTTAACTGAAACAAAATCGACACAAAAATGTTACATATGTGGTGCTACTCCCAAAATGATGAACAGTGAATTAGAAGGCTTAGTCAGCAGAGAGGAACATTACAGTTTTGGTTTGTCTACTTTACATGCCTGGATTCGTTGTTTTGAATGTCTGTTGCATATTAGTTACCGTTTAAATATAAAAAAGTGGCAGGTTCGAGGTGATATTGATAAAAATGAAGTTAAAGTACGTTCAGATGATATTAGAAAAAGATTTAAAGAGGAAATGGGGCTTATAGTAGATAAACCGAAACCGGGTTATGGGAATACAAATGATGGAAACACAGCGCGCCGATTCTTTTCCAATCCAGATTTGAGTGCAGCTATTACAGGATTAGATATTGATTTAATTAAAAAATTCGATATTTTGTTACGTACTTTATCTTCGGGTTACGAAATAAATATAAATAAACTTGAAAATTTTTGTTCAGAGACTAGGGCCCTCTATCTAAGTTTGTATTCGTGGTACTATATGCCTGTCACTGTGCATAAAATTCTTGTGCATAGTACAGAGGTTGTTAAATCTTGTATTGTGCCTATTGGGCAACTATCCGAAGAAGCTCAAGAGGCTCGAAATAAAGACTGTCGTAGATTTCGGGAACATCATACTAGGAAACAGTCGCGCATTGCCACGAATACAGTGCGGCGGGTTAGGCCGCCCGCAGGTAGGGGTAGGTAGTTAAATGAGAACTCAGGGTAGTTACGTGGTTCGGGCTTTAATAATTTCGCATCACTATTTACACCCGGCACTGTTGCTGGTGGTATGCAACAGGAGTCACTGGCCTTCACTGGACACTGATCCGGGTCTTCGGCACGTGGCGGAACCCGGCGACAGCTCGCCGGCGAAGTCAGCTGCCACGTGGCCGGGCACGGTGCGCAGGTCAGCGGCAGGCGCAGGCTCGGATGCAGTCCGGCAGGAAGCGGTGCGGAGCAAAGCGGGCAGTAGGCACGGAGTTAGCGAAAAAAACGCCAAGTACGCCAAGTACGCCAAGAACGAAGAAGAAGAAGAAGAACGAAGAAGAAGAACGCCAAAAACGCCAAGTACGAAGAAGAAGAACCTGGAATCAGCGTCCAAGAAATCGGAATGCAAACTAGGTTTGCATTCCGTGCCAGCGACTCGTGGTAGCTCACAAGCCCGGCAGACAGAATACACTGACAAACAAGCAGTTAAGCGGTTAGCAGTTAATAGAACACTGAACACTCACCCCAGCGGGTTCGGAAAGACGCGTGGTAGCACGCGGCTTTCAGGTTAGGGAAAAGGACGCGAGCGCCGTTACACGCGTATTTATGCGAACACCGATGACAGTTCGTACGTCAAATTTGACAGATGTCAGTCAGTAAATGAATCGACCAATCAGCGCAACGGAGGCGTTGATTGGCATAGACAATAGGATTTATGTCGACTATTGAACTATAGATCGCAAATATAAAAGGTGACATTCCCACAACGTCACAACAGATTTATTGAATATGCTTTTAATAACATCAGATCCTGTAATTAATTCACTCAGAGAACTACCCAGAAAGAAAAAAGACTGTTTACCATCAGAAGTGCTAAATTTGGTAGTCCCGCCTTCAATACCAATACCTCGGGCATCAAGTAGTCTAACGCCATGTGACGTTGATGATTACTTGGTACCTGACTCGTCTGATTGTGAGAGTGATGATTCATCTGGTTAGGATTTCATTTATTTGTTTTATGATTTTATTTTTAACACTGTATACAATTTGTGTATAGGTGAACTTAATTTATCTATTAGTATATAATTTAAAATGTTATTAAATAATTATATATTTTTTATAACTAAGTAGTATTATGTACATATGCTTTCATTTTGTTTTTTATTAGGGTATATATTAATTTATTTTCTAAGCTGCCATTTTTATATTTAAATTTTTCATCGATTGTATTTGTGTTTTAATTACTATTATCCTAAAAGCCTCCTCTCTATTCCTAACCAGAACCACGCGTGCTGGCTTGCGCTGCCATGGCTTAACGGTCCACATCATCCCTCCTTCCTATAATCCTGGGTCAGTGTGAAGAGGCATCTTAGCAGGTCGGCATAATTGTGTCTATTGACATGGGACTGCCGTCTGATGCCAGTAGACACTCTGCCTGGGCGGTATTTGCGCTCACCATCAGGTGCAATGCGGCAACTACGCCGGGACAGAATAAAAAAAAAAAACAAAAAAAAAAACAAAAAAAAAACACATTTCTCCTTTAAAATATTACTGTCCGTAGCCAAAACAACCAACATACGCACTCAAATGTTTTTGTCCACCTAGCTTGTTCTAGACGAATCACTGTGCGGCGCAGCGTTCGGCGTTAGGTACTCGTGTGAATGGGTCTTGTGTACATGTGTGCGTGTCCGCGAGCGTGTGTAGTAGTACTCTCTTATTTGTAACTCGTGAGGTGACCATGTTAAGTGCCTACATTTGGTATAACTAATTTCATAAATAAAAGATTTTGTAATTATGGTAGTACGATTTCAAAGCCTAAACTATGATTGCAATAATATTTTAAAGTTGGGGTGTCTGAGGTTGTGAATTAATCCTGTTACACGTTGTATAACCAACAAGTTTTTAATGAATATGGCGATAAAACTTTAGCTTATCGTTGACGTATTTTTTATTCGATGTTAACCTTGAAATAAATTAAATAATTTGAATTTTTAATATTTATTTGAAATGTAGATTTATTGGTTCATTTATATATTTAATTTTAGAGCTATGTGAATCGTTCTGCAAATTGAACATTGCTTTTAATGTTTATGAAAGATATTTTATGTAATATACGCCCGTATAGATTCCCAAACAGCCAACGAGCTTACATAAACAAATTCAAATAAAATATTATTTATTAGAATTTTATCGCGAATTTGGTTTTTTTTAGCTTCTCGACGCGAGGTTTCGATTACTTTACAGTTTCCGTGGTCACGGGTTTACATTGGCATTATTTTTATTCATTCTATGACGGACATGACAAGAAATGAAATCAAGTAGCTCCGACACTGGCAAATGTGACAAAAGGTAGGCAAAAGTAGACGAATCGTATGAAAAAAAAACCGACACTTAGATTTAAATTCAAGCAAACCAGTCAGCCCTTTTTTACGAGCCCCATTTTACTAATTTATGTAAATATTCTTACGGCCTCATTCATAGACAATTTTAAAACCTATTTTATTTGACGAATATTTTGTCCCTTTCGAACAATCTTTCAATTCAGTTTGAGCGAGAAAGACAAAACATTCGATAACTAAAATAGGATGAAAGCCAGTCTATGAATAAGGCGGTTAGTACACCAATAGAAAATAACTGAAAACCGATACAGACGGGCGGAATTTAATGTACACAAATTGTTCAATTAATTCCTTCGAAGTGGGTCAATGGCGGACAACCCCATTACTTTAGCTTTCCGCCCTAGCAATAGCCTCGTCTTGGGCGTCCGTTTTATGAGTTAACTAGACGTACGTAACTTGTGTGGAGTAATCGACGCCAACAAATTCGGGGTAAGTGACCGGGTAAGTTTACTACCGCCGAATCATTACATCACAGGGAAGTGGAAACTCATGTTATACGAAAGATAGAATTTTCAGCGCCTTTTTCACTGTCATAGGAATATTTTTTGCTAGTCTATGGCCTATACCAGGAGTCACAGGGGGATGTGTAAATGCGGCTCAATATTTTTTTTTAAATAAATTGTATTGGCGTATGGAAATAAATACTATAAAATCATTTTATCGATTAAAGAAGATTAGGCACTATTTATATGTCTCATTCAATTGTCCTGGCTTTTTACTGCATCTCTCCCCGTGACGGGTGAAAAAAAATGGCTCTTTAAAAACTAAGAAATGTAATTTTTGCTTACTTCGACTCATAAGGTTGCCAACCCCTGGCCTATACTATCTTCATGCAAGGCATGCGCACTTTTCCTTAAACCCGTAAATAAGTAAATCGTTACAATCTAATGTTAAATTGTGACATGAATACAAATAGGTATTTTTTGTACAGATTTTGGATTTCATAAATATTTTGTAACATTTAGCGGGTTAGCGCCAGCACCAGCATCTAATACGTCCATCTTCAAGGAATGTTTAACCGATTGAAACTAGCTTCAAGATCCGTTTACGTTGTTTCTTTAGTTTCAAAATAACATAATCTTCTTATGAACACGGAGGTCGTCCAACTACAGTACGATTAGTGACGTAAATATATGGACAGGGCGGAAAGCGTGCAAAGTGTTCCTACGTAAGTGGTGCGCGCACTCCAGTATATTATGTGATGTGTATGTACGTCTCATCGTTACTGAAATTAGTCGTCGCTGGTAACGATTTTGAAAATACTTTCTTGTATTATGGCAGATAGTCTTATCAAAATTAATATAGTATTTTTTATCGCCGTTTAGACAAAATCTATTAAATTAGGTCAATTTTTTTGCAGCTTCACATGTGTTGAAGGGCCTATTCTTAATTCTTATCAATGGTAACGACGAATATTTTTAGCCTATTTCCTAATTGAAATGAGTACAGATTAATACTAATAATTATTTATGATTATTTACCTTCCCATACTGTGAGCCGGCGTCCAATATGGCGACTTTGTCACGTCCCTGGCTCGATCCATTGGTGCCGCGGAACTGTCCGTCTGCACTCGCTGTGTGCATCTCGCCGACTCGCCAGCAGCACTGACAGTCAAACAAAAAATCATTCTCGTCAATACAGCAACTGATTACATCATCATCCTAAGTTAAAGAATATCCACTGCGAATCCACACAAGCTGCTTGATCTATTGTTGTGATCTAATAAAGATAATATTTTGTCATTGATTACTTGTAGCGAGAAAATAGAATTTAAGCTTATGGCGGGAAGCGCACATTCGGTCATTTCACAGCCAGTTTAGGTTAAGTTCTGAATTAGTAAATCCTGAATTCAAAAATATAAATTATAATATAAATAAATGCAGGATTTAAAAACATTATGAATGGCATCTAATAACAGTTTTGTAGGAAATAAATACAGGTAAAATAAAATTTTGTCCAAACGTGCCTGGTTCCCTCACAAAGAATAAAGTAAAATGAAAATGTATTACAGAAATGACATATAGGTATTTTATAAAATTAACAAACCAGACAATGATCGATGTGAAAAGCTGCTTAAATAATAATTTTCAACTTGTATCAATATTAGGTATCTCATAGTTAAAAATATGGCTGTAGAATTTTTATAATAACATAGAGAACAAAAGATTTCACAAGGACGAATTAATTTGATACGGTCTATATGTAAGGTATTCACTGAAATATTAACAGAGACGTAATTTTTTATTTGTATATGAATATTATACCAGTTTCATCCTCTAATAGTTTGTATAGTTTCAATCACGGACGAAGCACGGACGTCACGTTCTTTTGCAAATTGTACGCTAACCACACCAATAATTTTAAATCTGCCGCTATTCAAAATAATTCAAAACTTTGCAACCTCGATGTCTTTTATAACCCATTTTGAATAAATAAGAACAAATAAACATACTACGCATAAATCCGAACTATATTTTTAGTAAAAAACACAAACAAAACAAAACAAAAATAATCATTTAATCATCACAAAACTTCACCTTGACCAAAAAATCTCTAAACACTATCATCACAAAGCGAAACATAGCGACGGAACGGTGCATCATTTTGAACATACATTGTCACTTTAAAAAACCCACTAAATATACTTTTTACTAAATTAATTATAATTTTCAGTTGTGTAGGTAATGTAAAAACAATGTTCAGCGGGTGTTTGTTGTAGTTTCGTGTGTGACACTGTTTATTTATAGAAAGCGTAACACGTGAATATATGCACACGAGCGGTTGCTAGCGTAGTTATGCACTTTTCAAAACAAAGGGTATTGTTTGGGTTGATTGGACTTCAATATGAAGATTATGTTGGAAATCACCGGAAAATGTGGACAAAAGTTTAATTTTGTTTTGAAATAAAAATCAAGTCTATAAGGAAAATTGGTGGCGTTCCGCGTAGGGTAATGAGCTTAGATGTTATTGATCAATTCTGAAATATGTGTTATTGTGCTGAAATAGACATTCGTCATTTGCCGCTGTTGCCCGTTGCGTTCAGAAATAATTATATGGATATAGCAATTTAATAAATAAATTCTACTCTTATTTATCGTAATATGCCCTACAACTTTTTTTTGTTGGTTATAGTTTACAAAAAAATGTTTAAAAGATAAGAGTTGATAAAGAACTGCCAATATTTTTTAATATAATAATGGTTGTTACATTTAATTAAATAAATGAATCAATTGCATTATTCTTTACAATGTTCAAATGTACAAATATTCGAAAATAAATCTTATCACAAAGTGATAATGGTCTTCTTGCGACCATCAATCTGAAACATGATAACATTACTTTTTTATTGAAAGTTACCGACAGATTCGAGATTAATAAATATAGCATACTATAAAAATAGCTATGAATCAATAACAGGTCATTATTTTACAATATAATGTACTGAATGCACTGTACCACATTGCGTTCTACATTGTACAATGTACATACATACATAAACCTCACGCCTGTATCTTATAGGGGTAGGCAGACTATGGATCTCCACTTTGCTTGATCATGACATATTGCTATCGCCTCATTATTTTCATCAATATTTTTAACCTAACCCATGCTTTCCACATTGTACCCTATTACAGTGATTCTTAGCCGGTGGTCCACCTCCCAGAGGCGGTCACTCAAAGCTTTAAAATAATTTTATGTTGTATTTATTGATTTTTATCTTTTGCTAGTTCTTACAATCATACCTGCTCAAACTAGATGTACACTTGCCGATTTGGGATCGCGACACACTTGCGTCAGTCACTATGGCGGGATATCAATAAGATATGTAAAAATTACACTCTACTGACAGGCTTCTAGGTAATTAGTATTCAAAAGACTGATCATGGGAAGAACAATTTCAATGCAATAATAACATGAATGGGTGGAACAAATTTTAAGACTTATTTTCATAATGTCCATTAAATTTCTATAACCACAATTCTTGTTGTAAATACTCATTTTAATGAGCGGAACAAATTATACATTTGTTCCATCATAGTTATAATTGCTGGGTTATGGCTGGGTTATGGTATATTGGCAGTTCTTTATCAACTCTTATCTGGATAGTCATCACATTTTGTTCATCATCATCTACAGCCTATTTGCATTCACTACTGGACATAGGTCTCTCCAACAACATGCCACTGGGCTCGATCTTCAGCCCAATGTCTCCAACAACCACATTTTGTTATGATATCATTATTATGTTACAAACATATTATGATGATATGATAGCTTAAAATTGGTTCACGATGTCATACTAGGGGTCTATGTCATTTATGACCGTGACTTACATAACTGATAAGGCATTACACTGAGGGCTATTTACTTATACAGAATCAGAATAAATATATTTATTAAAGAAAAATAAAAAATAAGTATTTTAAAGAGAATTTATTATTTTGTCTCGCTAATGGGAGCTAGGAAATTCTAATAAGAGTTATGAAATTTTGATAAATCCAAATATTACAGCAGTTTGGGTTTTGAAATGGGCTACAACAGATTTTATTATGAAATAAAATTAGTATTTTATAAATGTAGTTTTTTTTGTTGAGTAAATTACATTTCATTCTAAATGCTTAGTATAAAACCAATAATTGAAAAATACTGTTTAGTTAGTGTTGAGCAGTAATTATTACTTAATTGAGTCTAACTATTTCTAAACGTCACCTGTTCTGTTATTTCTATACATATGTGTTTTTTTCCAAATCAAATGTAATCTAGTTAATTAAATGAAAGATTAATATCCTTATTCACAGGATGATTAAAGAGATATTTTAGCTATCAAATATACCTTCATCACTCAAATTGAATTCAGAAGTTGTTCAAAAGGCACAAAACATTCAAAAACTAAAATAGATTTTAATACTGTCTATGAATATGGCCATAATAATATTAATGAATGAATAATTAAATTTAAATTTCTAAGTCAATCGTATTCTCGATTGTAGAGGCCCGTGCCCTGCAGTGGGATGTTTATGGGCTGATACAACAATATCTTTAAATTATTATTCAGCTATGTATTACACATTTTTTAACATAGCTTTAACCAAATAGGAACCCTATGAATATATGTTAACAGAATTTCAGGGCAACATTTAGCATGGTTTTAATTTTTTCTTTAAATTTATTATTCTTGTTATTGACTATTAGATAAGATGTATTGAGGTTGTTTTTAAACACAATTTTTTTTGTATATGGATTTAAAAGTTACCTACCTTTAAAATAATAGTATAATTTAAATAGCATTGTACAGTTGAAGATTTTAAACAGTGAACATTTTGAATATGAATGTTTGAAATATGTATGGACCTTGAGCCTTACTAGTTAAATACAACTGATTAAACACCCTTTCAATAAAATGTTGAATGGAAAATAAATTAATGAAATACATTTTGAACTAAGCAATCATGAATATTAAGGTTTTATGAAAGTAAAATAATAAATGCCGAACTGTATTGTACATAATACAAGTTCAATATAAAAATTTTGATAGAACTGCAAAAATAGTTACCTCGACGAAGTAGTTTAACTGAATGTTTCTCGTAATTCAATTGGTATAGTTATAATCGTATTTCTATTGTAAAGGTTAAATAAATAGGGTTATCACACACAATGATAAAATTTCAACAAAAAACAATAACCTAGGGAGGGAAATGATGTAATGTGCGTACTGAAATTATAGTAGCGTGAATTAACAAGATTAATAAGTGGGGATCACGTAGTGTTGAAGACTAAAACAAAAACACAACTCACCTTTCTGAGAACGCAAAACATGGTCAGCGGCTACGCGAGATGTACACATCATTTGAAAGAAATAAGATGATTGAGATCAATTGATAACATCACAGATAACGTGCAGATAATATTGAGCATTTCTGTTCAACGCAAAATATTGGTAGCGATGCAGCGGCGCGACATCACGTATCCAAACCAAATAACACTTACCACCGCAAATTACGCGCGTTCCATGTTTTTTTTGCCAATTCACACCTCACATTGTAACCACGGCATATAAATGTACGAAAAATGCACGTAACGCACTGAAAATCGTGTAGGAAACTGGGATTTGACAGCAATTTCTGGGTCATAACCGGAGAAAAAACTCATAGCAGCCATTACAATTGTGCAAAGTACGACGTTATTATTAACGTAACGATTACATATGCTTTTTCCACTTACCTAAAAGAAATTATCTAATATTTTAGAAGAATAAGTTCATGAAAAATACGAAAAAATGTGATTCTCCATCCAGCACTACGAATACAAAATTTTAATACTAAAATGTGCAACCAGAGGGCGCAACGCGCGCATCGTGCTTGTCAATCACCGCGTTCAATTCTGGTGTAGAATTCTATATAATAAAATGACATGCATAAAAATTGCGATTTTGCTTAATTTATCTTAAATTTCATCATGATACCACATTTTGCATTTATTATTAGTTTATGAAAAAAAAGATGAAACCTTTCTTATATTGCAAAATAAAGCATTCATTAAAATGCTTGTCATTGTTGTTACGTTTCGATACACGTAATTATTATTAGTACAAAACTTATTGTTGGTTGAAATTAATCGAAACTATTTGATGGAGCATTTATATTGTACAAAGATGTATGAAAACCATATAACTGTCACTGGGATTAAAAATTTAATGAAACTTATTTATGTTTAATGATTTGTTTAAATATGGTGACTCCATTTATTGAAAACATTATGCGTGTTTCGATAAAAACGGACTACGGTTCGTTATACGCATTATTATTTATATTATGTCACATTTTTGTACCACAAGTGGATTGACTTTAATGTGTGCCAGTGTCCTACGTGTAAAGTAACGTATAATTTTGCATTGATTGATCTGTGGGATCTGTGGATTGATCAATTGATGACGGTTAGACGCTAAATTGTAATTTCTAAAATTTTGTTTTATTTTACAATAACTGTTGCAAAATGCCTGACCATTTAGGAGATGATATGCGAAAAGTGAAAGATGATAAAGAAGAACCAGAAAAGGAGATCAAATGTGCGTATTTTTTCCGTTTTATAGCTTAGTCTGGTCTATAACCTTTGTCAATATTTTTCATCATAATTTTTAATTTGTGTTACGAATTTGGACTTTCTTTTCAGCTCTTGATGAGGGCGATATAGCGCTTTTGAAATCATACGTAAGTATCACCCCGAAGTATAATTTTTATTTGCAATGACTGGCAATTTTCGTACATCATTTTTCTATGTTTTGTTTAGGGCCAAGGGCAGTATACTAAAATAATCAAGGAGGTTGAGGATGGCATTCAGACAGTGATGAAGAGGGTGAATGAGCTTACTGGTATTAAAGAATCTGATACGGGATTAGCACCTCCTGCCTTGTGGGATCTTGCTGCTGACAAACAAACATTACAAAATGAACAACCTCTTCAGGTAAGTGGTATTGATAATTTTTCATTACTTTTGGTAATTCAATGAGTATAGTAAACAATGTCTGCTATAAGAATAGAAAATAAATTGGACATAGCAAATACCAGCTGGTTTAATGTCCTGTTGTTAACTGTTAGTGTTTTATGTTAATTAGACTGTGTACCTAATAGATTTTCCAGTTACATTTGTGTCAGAATTCTTGATATAAATTCTTTTATTTATGCCTTAAAAATAACGATAATACTTTCATGTTCTATTTAGCCGCTGTAATATACTTAAGCTATTTTGTTTATTAAAGCTTACCTATGTTTTTAAACAAGATTGTATACAAATAGACCTATTGATTTAGATTGTATATATTGCATTTGTTGATAACTTATAGTAGACATTTGAATTGTTCAGATAAAGGGCAAACATTTATTTCTTAATTATTATACATATGTATTCCTCATTTATATACCTTTATAATATTCTTTGTAACAGGTGGCAAGATGTACAAAAATCATCAATGCTGATTCAAATGACCCCAAATACATAATAAATGTAAAGCAGTTTGCAAAGTTTGTGGTTGATCTAGCAGACTCTGTAGCGCCCACTGATATTGAAGAGGGAATGAGGGTTGGGTGAGTGTACCATTATTCTTATGACTTAATTTTAGTATGCTATAAATGTATTTATAGTTGTTATTTTTAAGTTGTTTTTTTGCTGTATTCTAAATGGGACTCAAAGGCTATGTAGTTTTGAAAGTGACAATGCTTCAGTTTTTCAGTGCAGCTTATTTAATGTCTTCATTTTATTCTACAATTTGTGAAGCTTTTTGTGTAGCTAGTACATTTTAGAGATTTGTTGTAGATGATTGAAAGGAGGTTTACACTTAATATATTAGTTAGTAAAGCTAGTATAATTCCACAAGCCTCCAACATGATATTGACCAAGTCACAACACTCAACTTAACCAAACTTTAATTTGGGTTTTGAACTTGGTTACATTTTGTCACAGCATTTTCATTCTTTGTGATTAATTTATATTTTAAACAATGAACTGGGATCCTGTATTAGTCATTATCTGTATCTTTTACTAGTGCCCTTGTCTGATAACCAAAATTTTTTACAATTGAAAACAACTACTCGTATGACATATGTATAATCACAGTTAAATTCCTCCACAATAATATGTCAAACAGTTTAATATGGTAGCTGTGATTATCTCCCACATTTTCACTCCCCAGCCCACATTTTGAAATAAAATGACTCCCTCATGTCCCTGCATAGCGAGCAATATACTCTATAATGCTTTTGTTGTTCACTAATTTGGATAAAAATAAATTTATATTTACAGAGTGGACCGTAATAAGTACCAGATACACATTCCGCTGCCTCCGAAGATCGACCCCACAGTAACTATGATGCAGGTGGAAGAGAAGCCAGATGTAACATACAGTGATGTTGGTGGCTGTAAGGAACAGATTGAAAAGCTTAGGGAAGTTGTAGAAACTCCTTTGTTGCATGTAAGTATACATTTATTAATTGAATCTTATTTGTGTCTACTTTGAGCACTGTATTTTCAACCAGACCAAAATAAGGCTATCTGGTGAGAGATAATCACATCTTGGCAATGGATAATCTATTTAATTTCTACTGATAAACAAATGATGCATTGTGGTTGTTTTTTCAAGTATGATAAACAAATTTTATATTGTTTCTCCAATTATAGTCATAACTTTACCAAATTGTTTAAATTCAATCAATATTTTTATTTTTAAATTAACATTGTTTTGTTTTTGTAGCCTGAGAAGTTCGTGAAACTCGGTATTGAGCCGCCTAAGGGTGTGTTGCTCTTCGGCCCTCCTGGTACAGGCAAGACGCTATGCGCCAGGGCCGTCGCTAACCGTACTGATGCCTGCTTCATTAGAGTAATTGGTGAGTTGGATATTACTACTATATATTTTTTTATTACTACTATATATTGGAAAGTAGTGTTATTTTTGATGTAGGACTTAAGTAGTAAGTAGCTTTTATTTTAGATTTAGGATTTATGGTTATCAGAGATGTGACTAAAATTACGTATTCATTTGTTTTGGTTACTTTATAGCTGAAAATACTTAAATAACACAATTTTCTATGATTAGTATAAGTTACGCAATAGACACGTTCTCTTATTTAGATATACTTCTCACGATCGTCTTGGTCTAATGGTGCTAATGGTGATGTCATAGAGAGTGGGCCTAGGTTCAAATCCCAACCGAAAGGAATTCTGTATCAGCTTTTCTAATTCAAAATCAAGAGCTTGTTGTGTAAAGAAGTTATATAAGATTGTGTTAAATTTATAGGGGACTTAAGAAAGAATACTGTTTGTAAGTATTGGCAGTATTCTGATACGCGTCCCCAACATTACATGGTGATGAATAACTTTGCAATTTAAAGCTTAGTTGCAAAGCTACACTACATCGAACATTTCCATTTTGTTTACTCATTTGTACATATACTGTATTTTTATTATCTATATATATCTGTAAAATACTATTTCAACGTTAATTTATACATCAGTCATTGGGTTGAATACTTTTGTTAGAATTGCTATAAAACAAACAATTAGGTTCTCAAAATACATATATCATATCTAATTTAATAATTAAGTTTAAATTTTTTTTTAAAATTTATTTCCTCGAATATGTAACATGATTCAACATCCCTATTCAACAATATGTAGATATAAAATGTCGCATGTGCGGACTACTCTTTAGATTTTTGTCGACTAAAAAAAGTATAGTCATTTAATTTAATGATTTTCTGTGTACAGGCTCTGAGTTGGTACAGAAATATGTGGGTGAAGGAGCGCGTATGGTGCGTGAACTGTTCGAAATGGCGCGCAGTAAGAAGGCTTGCCTCATATTCTTCGATGAAATCGACGCTATTGGTGGCGCTAGGTAAGATCACTTTTAAGTTTATACATTCACATTTTATTTTGCAATTTTGTTTGTCTATTCACAACATTCATATTTTTCGGTGGAATAATTAAGAGATTTAGTAATATTACTAAATCTCTTGTGTTCAAAAATAAAAGAATCAAAAATAAAGAAGAATGCCCATTTTAATATGAGCATTAGTATAGTATCAGTTTGAAGACTTTTGTGCTTCGATGAAACCTATTTTTATGTGTAGGGATTTTTTTTTCAATAAATTTGTAGATAATTGTGGATTTTTTGGTAATATGAACTTTAAGTCCAAAAATAATAATTTTTTGTCTCCAGTTTTGTAAATAAAATTTAAAATGTGATGATAATTAATTTGTTTTATAAAAATCCGTCGCCCGGGATAAAACAAGCAAACGTTTAAAGATAAACCATAAACAATGATCAACGATATTTTTTGCCGATACTTTGAAATTCTCCTTTCGTCTGCGGATACTACCCTAATCACATACATATAACATATGTATATTTTCGTGTACAGGTTCGACGACGGCGCTGGAGGTGACAATGAAGTACAAAGAACTATGTTGGAGTTGATCAACCAGCTCGACGGTTTCGATCCACGAGGAAACATTAAAGTATGTATTATTTGTACTATTTGTTAGAAACTTTATTTATCATTATTTTAGTCAATATCAAGTAGTGATATGGCATACGAGTACTATTGCGTGTATTCGTATGCCATGTAAAAAATAGTAAACATTTTCGAAATAAAATGTGTTACATTATGTTTAATGGATTAATAATTCTCATTATGATGTTTCTCACATTTTCTTTTTGCTCATATATTTTAGATACACAAGATCTATTTCATTCACAAACCTATACACTGCTGTTTTACTAAACAAGTAAATCAGTAATTTATGAGTGTAGGTTCCTATTGTAGTGCAGGATAATTATAGTTGATTTTCAAAGTTTTTATTTATTCCTAAAACCCTAGACGCTGATGACTATCGTAGGATACCTCAGAATCTTGTTTAGTCATCCAATGCCGATTTTCATATGCACCTTATTCATAACATTTGCCTGATACCTTAGTTTTAAAAACTACTATAGGAAACTGTACCCTCTACAAGGTGGACGGACGACCTGGCTACGTTTGTAGGAAGTCGCTGGATGCAGGCCGTTTCCAACAGGTTATTGTGGAGATCCTCAGGGGAGGTCTATGTTCAGCAGTGAACTACCTGTGGCTGAGATGATGATGATGATGATACAGGTTATTAAGACTGCTACCGAAAATGATGCAGGGTGGTAGTTTAAGCGACTTCAGACACAATGCAATAATAAATGTTGCAAAAAAGCGACGATTTTTAAATATTTTTTTCATATGGTCGGATTTGGGTGGTAAATACATTTTTTTCCCTATAATAATAATGTATACCCTTTTATTTATACAGACTCAAAGGTATAAAAGAGTTTAAATTATTATTTTAGCAAAAACTATGAATTTACCACCCAAAGACGTAGATATTTAAAAAATGATAAAAACATAATGTCTCGTTTCTTTGCGAAATTTTTAGTTGCATTGTGTCTGAAGTCACTAAAACAACCACCCAGCATTGTTCCCAGCTCTTGATATACCTTGTATGAAACTGTACAAAAAATATTCTCGAAATAAATTATTATATCATATTTTTTTCCCAGGTGTTGATGGCAACGAACCGTCCCGACACCCTGGACCCGGCGCTGATGCGTCCCGGTCGCCTGGACCGTAAAGTAGAGTTCGGTCTGCCGGACCTGGAGGGGCGCGCGCACATATTCCGCATCCACGCGCGCTCCATGAGCGTCGAGCGGGACATACGCTTCGACCTGCTCGCCAGGCTGTGTCCCAACTCTACTGGCGCTGAGATCAGGTGACATTCATACTTTTTTATTCATTTACCAGCGATTGTGCTCGGGTACAGATACAATTTTCAAAATGGAGGTCGTAATGTTCAATTCCGACTGTCAATTTAGAATATCGACCATACGGACGATGTAAAACGAATAAAATTTGCTCGTGTTTGCTAGAAATATCACTACTGCTTCTCTCTTATAGGTCATAGCGTGATGATATATAGCCTATAGCATTCCTCAATAAATATAGTATCCAACAGTTCAATTAAAGTGTAATGAAAAAAGCAAGTCTAGTTCCCTTAAACTACTTTAGAAATGGCTAGCTCAACCAGTCATATGAACGGAGTTGAAGCAACGGCCATCCTATCTTTTTTCGTTCTCTGAGTGCCATTGTCAAAGACAAAATTTCCTTTTTGATATGCCGGTAACGTGCCTAAGAACTAAGTATTTTAATGTTCATAGGGAGCTATAATCACTCGCCATCAATTTGCTTGTTAGCTTGACATCGCATAAGGCACAAATTAATAATTCATTGTTTTCGCAGGTCTGTATGCACAGAAGCGGGCATGTTCGCGATCCGTGCCCGTCGCAAGGTGGCCACCGAGAAAGACTTCTTAGAAGCAGTGAACAAGGTCATCAAGTCTTACGCCAAGTTCTCCGCCACTCCTCGCTACATGACTTACAACTAAAACAAATTGAGGAGTCATCTGTGTGTCTTATTTTATAGTCTAACAACTGCTATTTAAATTAACCGAATAAAGGCACTCAATAGGAATCAGTTGAATGTTGATGTTGGGACTGATTTTTGTGGATGTATTATAATAATTTTTCGTAATAAATATCTATAGTAAAATAAATAAAATTGTTTTTTTTTATTTAAACGAAGTAGGTCTTAATGTCTTCCCTTCATAAAGGAATAATTATTATTGATATTTCCATTTAGTTATGCTATTTTTGATTTTGACCTATCTTTGCTAACTATTTATAAGAGAGAAATCGTGTAAGGAACATACCTCTAGGCCACGCTGTCGTGGCTTCACCTATATATTTTGGTTGAAGGGTGAATAATCACGTTACTTTTCATATTACATAATATAAGAATTTATTTTTCAAAACGTGATTTCCTTTTATTTTTATTCTTTGACAGAAACCTCCATTTTAAAAACAGAAGTCGAATAATCCAAGTATGTGCTGCTTTTAGTTAGTTCAACGACCTATTTAGGTCAACAATTCTTCATAGCTTTATGACAAAGGGGCTTAATCAATGCTACACCAAACTCTACCTAACTCTACACCAAATGTTAAAACGTACCCATTTTAACATTTGGTGTAGAGGCTTGTATTTTAACAAAAACAACTATAAATGCATAAAATTAAAGTAGCCCAAAGACAAATGGAATGTGCTATGCTGGGGATGACCAAAGGAATCTCATTGGAAGACCAAAGGTTATAGACGTGCCAGAACGCAGCACCAAGTTAAAGTGGAGTAGGGCAGAGCATCTTGCTAGACGTTTTATCGGAAGACGGATTATTGTTAAGATGATCGGATAAAATCTTGACAGTCGCACAGTGAAAACAGTGGATTCGGTTAGCATATGACAAAAAAAATACTTGCAAATGAGAACGCAGCCTTCATCAAGCAGTGGGTTGACATGGGATCATATAGAAAGTAATTTTAAAAATTGTATTTTTTTATTTACTCGATTTTTATATTATGTAATTTGTTATGTACATTAAAAATAATTTATAATGTATTTTAAATAACTCTGCTAGTAAAGAATTTATTATCTGTAAATATTTGTGTTTTAAATTGAGGGTAGTTTTTAAATTATTAGAATTTTTGCTGATCTTGTCGATGTAATTCTATTGAGTGTTATCGTTATGAGATTTTAAGCCCTTAAATTTAATTTGGAGTATAAATATTTTTAAATAATATTAATGCTCATAATTAATCATTATTCAATCAGTGCTACAATTCAGAAATAAAATGTCCCTATTGGTAAGTGTGTTGTTTATTTACTACTTTGATATCTAGTGTGATAAACCGTGTCTATTTTTCGGTTATGCATACATTCATTTTTTAATTTCTTATCTTACTTAAATTATGTCATTCGCCATCCAAATGCCCCCAGTAAAAAGAATACTTTATTTGACTTGACTAAATTAGAATTTAGGTATGTATGTTTTTCTCGCAAGATCCATTGCTATCTTCTTAATTTTGGGTAAAAGCGGTGGGAAGGCATTATTTGTTTCTTTGTTGCATACTATAGGACTTGCGGACTTTGGTTCATTTCTAAACCACAACTATAAACGTTTTTATTATTTCATTGAAGGAAGTCCAAGACGCGTACACAGATGTAGTGGAATTGTGTGCACTGCTTCAATGCCTTGGGTTTAGCGTGAAATCTCTTGACAACAGTGACCCTAACGCGAGTCAGGATGGAGGCATTAGGACAGTTGTTATTAATTGCCAGGTAAGTTGTATACAGTCCCGTCTTTACACTAAGGGCACACGGGGCCCGTGCCCAGGGCCCCCATCCTCAGGGGGCCCCGAAGAAGGGCAAGTGTAAAAAAAAAGACGAACCGAAAATTTTCCTCTCACATTTACTCACACGTTTCTCGACTCCTATCAACTATGTACGTATATTAACAAAATTGTAGGAAGTAATAATCATCTATTTCAGTAGATTAGTGATAATATAACTCCACAACCTAAAAGTGATCACTCCAAACAAAAAGTGAAATTCTATAAATGTGTTCGCTGTCACAGGAATAGTAATTTATACTGTATAGGTAGTATGTTTGCACCATAAAAAACATTTGTATAGCATCAAGGGTAGCGGGCCCCCGGTTCAAGGGGGCCCCGAGCTTGAAAGGCCTCAGGCCCGAAGGGGTCCTTGGTCCGAGATGCCGTAAGCAGAGAAGGAATGTAACATTGATTTATAAAATTAGTAAGATACAATAAACAATTCGCTGGATTATTTACCAATTCTTGGATAATTATTCATAGAGTTTATAAAGTTAAGTTTTTTATAGTATGGGAGGGCCCCATCTGATGATTTTGCCACGGGCCTAAAATAGTATAGAGCATTCAATATGAAATAATCGAAATAATTCCTAAGATACTACTTACTATCTATTTTTTACGTCTGTAATGCGTGATTTCTGTAAACTTTTCTCAGTTACCACATCCTTGGGTTTGCTGTGGTTTGAAAGTGGAAAATCTTTATTCTTTAAATATTCAATGTTGAGATTATAAATGCTGTTGTATGATGTTTAAAAAATATGATCTATGGAGTACGTAGGTACGTACCACGTAGGCGCTGGTATAGACTAATATATCCAAAAACTATGCATCTCTGACAAAATTACATACATACAAATCAAATACATCATCTCCTTTTTTTAAGGCGATTAAAACGAAATTATTTTGATAAGGATTAATACCATATAAATAAAAAAAAAACAATCGCAAATAATACATCGTTTAAAAAAAAACTTATTAAGCATTTTAATGGTAATCAGTACTCACAAATAAAACATTTTAGTGAGCCTGTGTAATGAGCTAACCTAGAAAGATCTAGAGACATCATACACAGTCTCTTACATTACATCCCTCTCAGAGGGACAATTCTGACAAGATTGATACATAACTTCGATATGATATGAAACATAGTAGATAAATGTTAGATTTTTTTTTATTGCTGTGAATGACGAGACGAGCAAGCCGTTCGCCTGATGGTAAGCGATACGACCGCTCATAAACAGTAGCAACATTCCACTGCGCTCGCCATCCTGAGACATAAGATGTTAAGTCTCAATATGTCCAGTAGTTACTCTGGCTACAATGCCCTTCAATCCGAAACACAACAGTGCACTTACGCAGTGTTGTTTCACGGGAGAAATAGACATTGCGGTGGTAACCCAGATTATTTTCTTTCTTTATTTTTCAAAAGGGCCCCAAATTTTTGAGTGCCCAGGGCCCCATTATAGGTAAAGACGGCCCTGGTTGTATAAAATTGTTTTATAACATGATTGAGTTATGTTTATATCAAATAGCAACTTACGGAACTAGTTACTTTAATTTTAGAATTTTCGATACTTATATCTATACATAACGATAGGTATGTACTTAAGAATAATTTAACTGGTCGAAAAGAATGTTAAGATTAGAAAAAATACATGAACGTGTTTTGATGATGCAATGCTAACGTAATATTTATGTATTTTCAATAATAATATAATCAAAATAAAAAGTATTACAATAGCCTTTTTACTGAAGAAGCCAGAACATTTTAAAAGCTGTAGGAAAATCCCGACATTTTATTAAATAATTTCTTTGATATGATTTGATTTTTGGTTACTTCATCACATCGCGCCCAGATTAAAAATCTATTTTACTGTATGTTTAGTCCTCAGGTCTAAATGTAGTGTTGGAAAGCGCCAGCCTCTCTTGTTCATGTCCAGCCACCAATCAGCAGCAGAACAGTGGAGTATGGCAAGTATCCGGCATGACTGGTGGCAAACAACTTGACAAGGTATACATTGAAATTCATACATCTCAATTTTTGTTATTATGAATAAGCTGGAATCATAGATCATCCTAGTTGCTAGCTTTACATAATATCTATATGTGCTCTGAAGTCTTGTTTATCCAACTGTGGTGGAGACACAACGCCTCAAACACATCGGGACTTTATAGCTCTGGGGTGAGTTATGTCTGTCAGTAGAGAATTGAAATTATCTTCAAAACAAAAACAGTTTACATAGTTATTGCTATGTACAAAACCATTCCGCTATACAAAACCGCCTTGTAAAAATATTCGCCTATTTGTGACTTCGCCTGTATTGTACAAAAAGAACATTAGAGTAAGCATATTAGAATTTTTAAGGAATTCGGCTGTTCACTCCTCGGGTCTTTGCCAAAAAGTCATCGTGATCGCCTCACCAAAGAATTGCAGGACATGATCAAATGTATCAAACAGCATAACGGTGTAGAGGACCGGCTTAAAGAGAAGGAGACACCTATCAACAAGTCTGCTAGTATGCTCGACTTGAAGACTCCGGAGAAAATGTGAGCTGGTTACAATTTTGTTACATTTTAATTATTTCATTCCGTCTGGGCGAGGCAGTTATACTACGGTACCTTTGTTGGCTTGCCACATCATGTTCTAGGATGAAACACACAAGGGGAAATTTGGATGTCCTGGTCCTCTACCGACACATTCTGGGAAAATGGAATGAGTTTATGATTGCATGTTTAACTATTTGCAAGGAACATATAAGGGCCGTATGTGGTCATATGATACAGGGAAAAAACATCTACGCGCAGTAGTTGGTGAGTTTGTTCTTAGTAGGTACGAATCAATAATGTGTGGCCTCAGGATATTTGAATGAATTTTGCAACCAAGAGTTCACGAGCTACCCAGTGTTGTTTTTTTTTAATAACGTTTCTACCAAACTGCAGGTTTCTACAATATATAAACACACAATAACTCGCCTTTTTTCCAGAAGGGTTAAATAGAGGTGTTAATACCAGGGCACCCACATTTCGCCTTATATGTTCCGTGGGCGATGTGATGTGAGTTTATCGCCTTCAGGAAAAAATTCCTAACCTCGGGCTGATAGTGAATAGAAAAATCTAATGTCACTGCCCCACCCGAGATTCGAACTCGTGACTTCAGCTTTGCAACCGTACCGTAGTACAACGGTACCGAGGCAGTCCTACAATAGAAACTTTGTTAAATTACTTTACATTGGCGTAATATTCCACAGTTTATTTTTGTACTATTAATTTAATATATTATATAAATGAGACTGATTTCGCATAACTGCTTGAGTATAATTTAAACATATTATAGGATATTTGCAATAGTAGGCCGATTGTGATCGCGTAAAAGTATTGCAATAGCGTTAATGTAACGGTAAAAAATTACCGTGTTACCGGCAACTAAGATCGTATCGATTACATTCAAACTATTACCTAGGCGTTGCCATCCATTGCAAGTCGGTTTGTAGGTTTAGACACTATAAAATTACGAGTCAGATCAAATTCAGCGATGTTCTTAAAATGTAATAAACCTTTCATACTGTATCAGTCTATATGTGATGTAACGAATGTTCGCATTCGCATTCGCGAATCGCGAATATTCGCATATTTTTTGGCATTCGCATTCGCATTCGTATTCGCAAGAAACGAAGCGAATGTTAGGCGAATGTTTTTGACAAATAAAAAGGAAATTTATACAAATTTTGATGGTACTGGATAAATAATACAACTATTATAATTAGCGTATTTTTTAATTATTTATAACATTGATAATATCTACGTCTCGTAAGTCTTTTGACTGTACTTATGAAGTTATAACTTCTATTTTTTTTAATAAAACCAAATGCTATTTACTGTTATGTCTGTATGTCTGTATCAGCCCATATACGTCCCACTGCAGGGCACGGGCCTACTCTACAATCGAGAATACACGCTGGCCTAGTGCGGGTTGGCGGACTTACATACCATAGAAATTCTTATGAATCCCTATGGTATGCAGGTTTCCTCACGATGTTTTCCTTCACCGTTTTAGTGCGTGGTGATTGACTATCAATACACACATGACTCCGAAAAGTCAGATGTGTGCCCTGGGATTCGAACCCGCGACCACCGTGAACATGTTGGCAGTTGCGTCTAGTCCGTTTACCAACAGGCCACCACGCACTTATTTACAGTTATAAAAAATAATAAACTAAAATTAAACATTTAATATCCAAAATGTTATATTTTTAAAATCTTCATCTTCAATTATTTTTCAATGCAATTAATAAACATACACAAGAAAACAAAATAATAAATACCTACTTGTAAATAAAATTACAATTTCTTCCGTACAATTAAGAAAACAATATTTATTTGGTTTTAACTTTTAAACATACAAAGTTTAAATGTCTACATTGATAATAATTAACCTTTGGTCTTATTTTAAATATTTTTTCTACTATACTTATGTTTATTTTATATTTCTATGATTTAAACTTTAAAGATAATTAAATGGCAATATGTTATTAACACAGTTGACTATTTCTGGCTTCCTAAACTTAAACTCTCCTAACTCTAATTCTTAGTAAGTAAATCTAAGTAAAGGAATGTTACAATTCAAAAATAATAATTTTGAGGCTCTTTCTCCATGCAGCTTCTTTCGTTGTGGTGTATAAAGTAATCCAGATCCACTGAAAACTCTTTCACTGGGCACACTTGTGGGTGGAGTTGCTAAATATTCTCTAGCTAACGGAGAGAGAAAACCATAATTTTTTATATTACTCTTCCACCATAGAAGAGGATCTTCTTCATTTTCAATGCGCTTGTCCATCACATATGTATTCATCAATATTATTTTTTATTAAAACTTCTATAGGGTTTATCAATTTCTGTTTCTTCTTCGCTTTCACTGGAATCCAACATCATTTTCATAGTTTATCTTAACGATACAGATTTATCTGAATAATTGCCATATAAAGGCCATTGCCATTGCCATTATAAAAGACAAACACAGTAATACTAAATTAACTTCAAACAAAATAAACAAATAATTTCTAACGATTATATTTGTTCATTCAACCTGTCAAAGCACGGGCCGGCTCGACATGCTCGACTATGTTCGTATTAAACATGGCTGGCCCGAAATGTTGCGCGCCAAATTTGAAAAACAACATTCGCATTCGTATTCGCGAATGTTAGATATGAATATTCGCATCCGCATTCGCATTCGCGAGTGTGAGAAAACTAACATTCGTTACATCACTAGTCTATATACCTACGTTCCACAGGGCACGGGCAACCTCTACAATCGAGAGTACTATTGAGAGTTGTTAGGCCGTAGAGACCATCATATGAATGTATGTCTTTCCCTCTCTTTCTCTTTCTTCAATCGCAGGAACTCCACTGCTATACATAGGGCATATTCAAATTAATAAAAAACTGCAAAAACAAAATATACTTAACTAAGTACTCATTGTTTTGATTTTTTTTTATGGTCACTAGAAAAATAAGCAAGATAAAAGAAACATTACACGCAGAATGATTTGTCCTAATATAAAAATGATGTAGGTATCTATTTTAACATAGGTTATATGCTGTCCTCCAATACTTTGTAACGAATGTGTTATCCAGTTCAAATTAATTTGTAGACATCATCAAATAAAATTGGAAACGCCAACCAGGTATCGTTCGTTGGACACGCTTACAAAAGCGTCTAAAGACGATGTTGAACAAGTTTTGCCGGCTCCTGGTATTCTGAGACCACATCTCGTTTCAGAACCTTCAGACGACGATAAAGGCGACCAAAGTAAAGTACGCATTCATTTTAAGCATTTTAATAAATTATTAACAAAAATATCACACATGAATCTTGGCATGCCATAACGAACATATTATAATCATTTGATTCTTCTGAATTGTTATAATATTGGTGAATGAATAAGTTTTTCATTCAATTTTAATGATACAGCTATTAAAGCAAGAAAGGTAATTTAGAGACGCTAAATTATTTTTCAAACAATTAATTTCAATTGGTTTATATCCGTTACACCAACTCAAACAAATTATGACTGCAGTAAATGTATTAAATGAGTAAATTAATCTAAGTAATGTTTCTTTTAGCAAACAATGTGCAGAAGACAGAGTACATACACCCTTTCATCCACACCCGGAAGTGTTAGAAGGCGAAATAAAACTTCAAGGTAATAATGTCCATAGTGTTATTCCAAAAATGTATGTATCAGTAGGTTTTTATTTAATTAGTCTATGTAATATCGCTTCTAGACTTTATTCTCTTTCTACAATAAACCGTCCTTAGAAATTCAAAGAGCATAATGTTGGATCCATGTACGTTTTAAAATAATACCATGCAGTCTATTTCTGTATGTGAGATTTTGCTATTCTCCTTGTAAATTTAATTATAATTAAATGGCTAACGATTTTTATGCTTTAAGCCCTCTCAAAGCTCAAAATAACAACGTGTTTGAGAGTCTGTTGGCTGCTGAGAAAACAGCTGAAGATCTACGCAAGCAGCTTTCCTGTTTAGTGAGAGAGTTCATGGAAGACGGTAAAAATGACTCTTCTATGTCTTCTCTGGTGCTGGATGTGTCTAAAATATCAGTTCTCAAGGTTTGTATGAAAATGAAAACTTTAGTATTAACTAACTAACTTTATACTTTATTAATCCTAAGTGCGTGGTGGCCTGTTGATAAACGGACTAAACGCGGCTGCCCACATGTTCACGGTGGTCGCGGGTTCGAATCCCAGGGCACGCCTCTGACTTTTCGGAGTCATGTGTGTATTGTTAATCAAACACCACGCACTAAAACGGTGAAGGAAAACATCGTGAGGAAACCTGCATACCATAGCGAGTCATAAGAATTTCTATGGTATGTAAGTCCGCCAACCCGCACTAGGCCAGCGTGGTGGACTATATGGCCTAACCACTCTCAATCGTATTCTCGATTGTAGAGGAGGCCCGTGCCCTGCAGTGGGACGTATATAGGCTGATACAGAATCCTTTTCGATGTTTTACATCATTTAGATTCCGTCACTTTTTTCTCTACCACATGGTTCAAAAGGTTGTTTTCGTCAGTTAAGAAGAGGCAAGAAACTCTAGTGTTGCTCTTTTCAAAATAATTTTACAATATACTGATTGTACAGGAGTCGCAGCTTGGTTTAATTCAGAGGAGTTCATACATGATTTAAATCAACAAAATATTGGTTATTTTGTACAGTTGAGTTAAGTAATGTATCTCAATTTTATTTCACTACTGCGACATCGAGGTTTAAAAGAATTAGTCATTTATATTGCCTTAATATTTTATATAAAATTTAACATAATAGAAAAGCAATGATCAATATTTACTAGTTAGCGCAGAATTTACAGAAAAAAGAAATTTACTGAAATATGCAGTGAGAAATATATTAAAACGCATAATGAAAACGCCAGCACATGCTATCAATCAGAATAAGGTTTATCAACCCATTCAATAGCTATTGTTCTGCAATTACAAAACACCGTTTCTATAAATATTAAATGACTAACAGCACTTCATTTTCTTCGTGATACGAGAAAGTGGCTCAGGCTTAATACAAAAACCTTATACCTGGTATAGAATACAATTTAATGCACTCAGCTTTGTTTTTATTTATAATAGGATAGTCATCAGAATGATTATTCTACAGTCTACTACTTGTCAGAGCCTCAAAAGTATACATTTCCAGATCTCCTCTTTTCTGCCTAGCTAGGAGCTAAATTCTGCAGTTGCTTAGATGTCGGCGGTGAAACTAGAGGTTGCGGGTTCGGCTCCCGCATCAAAACACATTTTTGCGAATTCCATTACCTAGTAATCGTTTCGGGTGTGGATGTTTGTGAGACCAATAATAGTTTCTCTAATAGTTTCTGATATCCAATACACAAGACTTGCATCTTAGTGCTTAGTCAGAACTACCTATATTATTAAGCGACGGTTGATTACTTTATTATAGTGATACCAAAATTTCAGGCTCCAGAAACATCAAAAGCACAATTTGCGTCGAGTCCAAACCTCTCTGCTCTAACACTACAAGATGAATTCATGAAGAATAGACTCAAGCGATTCGAAAGTGCTTCCACGTCCGATTTAGGGCCAAACAAGTCCGCGCCGGCTAAAGAAGGCAAGATAGCGCGCTTACGCCGTATTTCGCCAAACATATTTAAATCCAAGAAAGAAGGACCTACAATCAAAGTTGACAAGGCTAAAGTTGAATCTAAAAACAAACTGACCAGTGAGTATTGGCTTAAAGATATAGTTGCATATAGACTTGAGGCAAAATAAAGAACATTGGTCTTTTTTCTTTCCCATATATCTTGCTTTAAGATTGTCAAATTAATTACAGTGCATTATTGGGTTTCTTACTCTCTCTTCAGCCACAGGAAGACCACTGCTGAATATTAGCCTCCCTCATAGATCGCCACATAGACCCGTTGGAAGCGGCCTACATCCCATCGCAAAATTTATGACAGTTGGCATTTCCACATTTCAGGTTTACTAAGACCCAAGATTATAACACCAGTACGCTCACCCCGATTAAACAGTGAATCAAGTCCCAATTTGAGTTCTTCGTCTAAGAAGAAATTTAGCCACGTTAAATCTACTATACCACGACCGGCAAAGAAAGAATGAAGGAATTTTGTAACTGTGTATTGTAAACGCCTATGAAAAAATTAAATAAATGAATATTCGGTTTATATATTAATTTTGTATTTCCTATATTACATTATTTTTGTACTGACAAATTATACATAGTATAAATTATTAAAATACGCCCCTAACTATCAGACACATCAGAGTTAGAATATGTTCTTATTAATTTTTCAACTTCTTTTTCCAAATCTTTTCGTTCCGAGGACTTTTTATTCGTTTTTGATCTCGAATGATGACCGACATTACTTTCTGTTTCCTTCCTTCTACTTTTTACTTCTGTTTGTACTTTATTCTTTTGTAAATGTATGCAAGCAGGATAAATAATATTTTCGATCAAATCATCTTTTACTTTTCGCTTACAAAAATCGCCCTTATTTTGGACGCGATCAGGACTTTTTTCTTTATGTTTCTTATGGGACTGATCATTGGTGTCCCCTTTTACACTATTACCTGCGCTATGAAGGGATCTACAGTCGACAATTTCGTCAGATTTCATTCTTCTATTCATTTCTCTTTCCTGACTTCTTGTTGTTAATTCTCTTAAGGTGTATCTATCACTTTTTAACGTTTTATGTCTGTGTTTTTTTGCAAGTTTAAGACAAATCGTCGCTTTAGGATATCCTGTAAATTGTTGATAGCATTCACCTTTGTCCAAAGGTGTGAAACTGTTGATGAATCTCCTAGGATGTATTTCATCTGGAGTCTCATTGATCAACACATAAGTTTTTTTCAAAAATGTTTTCCTATCAATAGGATTCTGCATATGGAAAAAGTTTTCAAGCTGTTCATGACTTTTCAGCCTTCTGATTGCATTTTTCTGTACTATATTGTATGACACTACAGCCATAAGAATGAATGATGGTTCATTGCTCAATATATGGTCCCAAAGAATCAACCATTCTGAGCAAGTTAGTACTTCACTGAAAGCAGTTTCTAATATTTTAAGTGCATATGTTTGACTAGTCACACCAACCTCACAGAAATGATCTAGAAGTTGTTGGTCATGTTCTGCAAGAATATTCTCAATTATTGCTAGAACACTAATTGGTGGGAATGGGGCATATTCAAACCACAGTTGACAGTGATTGAACAATACTGTTGCTACACACTCAAAGAGTAACAATGGATCTTTCTGCAGCACTTTCACAAAGGGAAACACGAAAGCTGGAAGAAATTTTATGACAGCAAACAACGGACACCAGTGTGCTAAGCATGATAGTAACCTTTTAAGACTTTTTAATGTGATAGAACTATGGATAGTAAACATCTTTTCAATATCCCTATATGCAGTGTGAATGCCTTTGTCTATTAACATTGCATAAGCTGTTTTATTTCTAGGTGTATTGAGAAGTGATCTCCAAATAATAGATCTGAATTTATCTGGGTATTCACCATATTGCATCAGAATTCTTCTGAGTCTAGCGCTGTCCATGCACACTCTCATTTTCTGTTCCACCTCAGCTTTAGTTACTGCATTTCGAAGAGGGTTCTTATGTGTAGAAGATGATGGTAGCTCTTTTTTTGAACATCCAGAATTTTTGTTTTGTATAGACTCTAAGACATAAGATGAATTATAAATGTTGACTTCACCAAGTTGCAGGACACACAGGAAGTATTTGCCAGTATTACTCACTGCAAATTTTCTTACACCTGATGATTCAGGTTGTACTTTATGTATAATTGTTAGTGATTCCAAATCTAATAGTGTAAGAGTGCAGTCACTACTTAGTATAGAAAGAATTTTGTTTGCTCCTCCATCAAAAATTTGAGGTATAAAAGCGACTTGATGGACTCCAGAAATATTGTACTTAATCAAATCTATAGATTTAATAGCTTTCCATGTGTCCATGCTAAACAAAATCAGCAAAGGGGTGAGTCCTGCCATTGCCATTGCCCGGCCATTCATAGTAAAAGCAATACATTTCATATGTTTGAGCTCACTAGGAATAATTTGCTTTATAGATTTCATACTTTCATGTTTCCATATTTGTACAGTATCATTTTGGAAGCAAGCTACTAAATAGTCTCCGGCTGGTGTAAACATAATTTGTTGAATTTGTGCACCCAAGTATGTATTTAATGTAAAATATTTTGTATAGTTCTGGAGTTCCCATAAAATGGCCTCTACAGGGCTGGCTGTCAGCAGATTGTTTACTTTGTTGTTTGAAAATGAAATATGCTTAACAGGAGCAGTATGACCAGTGAGGTTGAGTGATACTTGACCAGTTTCAATATCCAGGAAATTTATATCATTTTTTTTCACTGATGCTACTACTAAGGTATCTTGTTTGGTCGGAAAGAAATGTAAACCGCTACACGGTCCTACGCCACTTAGTTTCCAGAACTTGAGATCGGAAAAGTCAAGAATAAAAATGTTGCCTATATTGTCTGCGCATGCAAGTTTCTCGTTGCTTTCGTCAAATACGCCTGTGGAAAAGCGTATCCTGTGACATTCTCCCTTGGAACTCCGCACGGTATGGTGCAGTTGCAGCATAACTCCATCTTTTGGTTTCGTCTTCAACTTGATGTCAAATTTTTCAATATTTTCAAGGCTTTTATCTTGTTCCATTTGTATTTCGACCTGCAGCTACAATCAACTCAGTCATTATATTTGCGATTTTTACAAATATTTAGGAGTTTATGATCAAATATTTTAAATTTGGCGGATATCAAATAAAAACAAGACATTCGAAACGTCAACAGTTGCCAAGCATGATGATTGATGACAACAAAACGACGCGTTCCGATATTTGCACAAATAATAAGATGAATTATAATTTAATAAATATTCATTATATAATTAAACTAAAAATACAGTTAACATTAAAAACTGTATTCAATGGATTTCTATAGACTTAGCTGAAATTATACTTACGAAAACAAAAGCACTGCACAGTGCACAGTGATATTAATAGTATAACTATACGTATAATCCGACTGGAATTCGAAACCGGTCCTGTATGTACGCTTTGCTTACATTTTTTGTTTTTTACATTATAAATTATCGTCACGCCTGTGCTCCATAGCGATAGGTGGAGACTATGGATGTTCACACATTATAATACATCTTTTATACAGATGTAGGTTTTTTGATTGTTTTTGATAAACCTGACTGGGGAGCCTATAAACCTTTAAGTACCTGTATCAGCCCATATACGACCCACTGCAGGGCACGGGCCTCCTCTACAATCAACAATACGATTGAGAGTGGTTAGGCCATATAGTCCACCACGCTGGCCTAGTGCACGTTGGCGGACTTACATACCATAGTTTTTTTTTATAAATCGCTATGGTATGCAGGTTTCCTCACGATGTTTTTCTTCACCGTTTTAGTGCGTGGTGATTGACTATCAATACACACTGTTTGACTCCGAAAAGTCAGAGGTGTGCCCTGGGATTCGATCCCGCGACCACCGTGAACATTGGCAGTCGCCTCTAGTCCGTTTACCAACAGGCCACCACGCACTTCTTAAGTACCTACATATACAAATAAAAATAATGTTTCTTATAAATTTTATAGCTATTAGGTGTAAATAATGGGTGTTTTTCAAAGGTTGATTGGGGTAAAATTTAGAATAGGGTACCACGATGTGGTGGGGTGCGGGGTGTGGAGGGGGGGGGGGAGGGGGATCTCACCTGGTACCACTCCCGTGAAAAGGTAATGCACCATTCCTGAGATATATAAATTTAAGTAACCTAACCTACAAAAACACTAGTTGTCAATTAATACAAATTTGCTTCTGCAACGTCTCCGGCGCTGCGGGAAGTGCAGCCCCTTCGCCCTTGCGTAACAAAGGATAGGCACCCGTGCGAGCCGGAGCGTGAGGTCTCGCGTTCGATTCGCGGGTCTGGCAAAGTGATACCTATTTAACTTTTCTATTCATTATTAGCTCGGAGCCAAGAATTTGTGCTCGATATGACGATAGGCTCGCTCCCTATGACGTCCTAGGACGCAACACACAAGGTGATACGTAAGTGTCCTGGAGGCATCTCTTTCTATCTCTTCTGGGAAAATAGCATAGAAAATAATTATGCGTGTTTTTACCTTTCAAAGGAAGGATATTATTGATGTTTGTAGGAACCTAATGATCATGTTCGTTAACTTGAATATTAGGTGCATTTTTCGACGTAATTCGTAAACCTATCTTTAGTAGAAAATAAAATTCAAATAGAAAACATCCTTAATGAACTACATACGTAACTATAAAAATAGCATTCAGGCATATTCAAGTCTTACTGCAAAGCATTAGTAGAGCTTACAATAATTGAACTAGTACTGTTCAGCGCCGGGTATTTTTCGAGGCGGGGCAAAAACTGAAAAATGCCGCCCCCCTTGCCTATATTTTTATCTTAATCATCATCATCATTTTTAGGAACTCAACACAGGCCTTCGGGAAAGAACGCCATTTTACCACCATGTTAAGCATTTTTACACGCTTTATATTAGCGTCACTTTTGAGGGTTAACGTTTTTTTTTTACTCTGGCCGGGCATAGTGGCGGCATTGCACCTGATGGTAAGCGCAAATGCCGCCCAGGCAGAGTATCCATTGGCATCGGACGGCAGTCCCATGCCATTGGAAACAATTATGCCGGCCTGCTAAGTTGCCTCTTCACACTACGGCGGAAGGACCCAGGATTGTAGGAAGGAGGGAACACGTGAGACGGCAAACAATTCCACAGCCTGACGGTGCGGCACAAAAAAGAATTAGAGAACCGTTTGGTTCGCGCCGGGATGGTGTGGACCGACAAACTATGGCTTCGCAAGCCAGCACGCGTGGTTCTGGTAAGGAATGGAGAGGTGGGGATCTAGTTGAACAATTCTTCAGAGCAATCACCGTGATACAGACGGTAGAACACGCTTAGAGAGGCGACATCCCTGCGGAGTTGTAGCGACTCTAAGTTGCTCGTAACGTCTGCATCATTCACAATGCAGATTGTCCGCCGCTGCAATCCATCCAAGGCATCGAGCAGGTACCGGGCGGATCCATCCCAGAGGTGCGAACAGTACTCCATACCCGGCCGGACCTGCGCTTTATACAAATATTCTACGCCCATGCAGAAAGCCGGAATACCTCGAACATAGGTTGCCGGGCAGACCGTTTGCTGGAAGCTTGGAAACAAGACCACGGTGCCAGACCCTATCAAACATCTTGGCTATGTCGAGGCTCACAGCAAGAGCCTCGCCACGCCGGTCAATCGCCTCACCCCAGCGATGCAGGACAAACGCTAGAAGATCACCCGTTGATCGATATTGACGGAATCCCTATTGTCTGTCACTCATCAACGAGTGATCCTCCAGGTAGCGGACCAATTGAGCGTTTATGATCCGCTCCATGACCTTACACATCACTGAGGCGATAGCGATAGGGCGGATATTGGTAGGGTCTGACCGATCACCCTTTTTGGGGATCGGTTGCACATTGGCCTCCCTCCAAGATTCCGGCTCAACACCTGTGCGATAGGACGCTCGGTAGAGGCGAGTCAGTGCTGGAGACAACGTTACACACGTCTGTAGGCTTTGACTCTAGTTTTCCTACTCGTGACCCCTGGGTAGTGCCAAATGAGTGACACAGTTCGTGGTGGTAGGACTTAAGTGTCCGTCTGGGTAGCGATCACCGTCCACGGGGCGTAAAGACCGTCATAGTCATCTGATAGTGATTTTGTACGTATTTTTCGTCGCTCTCGAAGGGAGGAGTGTTGACCTGCCGGCCAAAGAGACAGTACAGTACAAGAGCCCAATCGTGGCTAACCACCACGAGGGACTGCCTCACCATGTCGCACATAATCTTGGGTGGGTACGTCGTGCCAGTTGGTGACCGGATGTGGCCGACCTTTAGCGACATGCCGACCCTTTCATGCCGGTGCCCATTCGGCCTACTTAATGCCGGGACTTTGGCTTCTCTATCCTATTCTCTTCATCAAACCCATCCCTTCAACCTCATGACAATAACAATTAAACAAAGCAGGTCTTTCAGCGGTGCATAACGCCACGATCGCGTTCACTATGGAGTTCACCAACATCCGCGAACTCCAATCGACCTTAATGTCGTCCACCACCATCTCGGGACGGCCTAGTCTGCTTCGCTCTTCTTGATGGAGACGCGGATTTGTTTTCCGGCCGAATATTCCTACCTGCTGTTCCCCCATATTCGCTTGAAGAAAGCTTCAAGCCTAAAGCCGGGGTATGCTTGTATGTATATTCGGTTGGACATCTACTGTCACCGTTTAAGCTGCATGGAGGGCCCCTCCTTCTCCGATTTGTGTTTGCACGTGAACGTCGCATCGACGTGTGCCTTTACAGGTCTCACAACGGGGACGATGAGACGACTCGGCTGTTCAGGTATCTCAGCCATGTGGTTGATGACGGGCGGACGCAGTTCCCGTCGGCTGAAATAGTCTTGGGGGATTTCAATGCACATCACAAACTGTCGCTGGGCTCCTCCAAGACTGGTTCAGTCGTACATTTATCCTGGGCTGTTTAAAAAAAACAATGGTGGTTGTATCATTGAGATAAAACGACGAATGGCGATGGCTAGAGGGGCAATGGAGAAGCTCAGGAAAATATGGAGGAATCGTACTACTACAAAGGCTACTAAAGATCAGGCTTGTCCGAGCACTTTCTCGTATTTCTGTACGCCGCTGAAACATGGACGTTACGGGAGAAGAAAAATTTAGATTCCCTAGAGATGAGGTGTTGGAATGCTTGGAATATCAGGTCCGAATTCCACACAAACGTTTCAAGAACTCGGCATCAAGTAGCGTCTTTCCGAGATAGTACGGCCCCGTATACTTCGAATATTCGGTCATGTCTCACGACGAATTAACGACTCCATAGAACGTCTTATGGTTAATAGGGCAGAGTAGACTGAAATAGACCTCGTGGTAGGACACCATACACATACATTTATATACATTATACATACGTACAGCGCCACAGATATTATGGCGGATATTATAAGGATAGCCTTGCCAGGCCTCAAAACTTCCAGGTCTGATTCAAACTCAATTTCCTAAAGACGGGGTGAATACAATACCTTTTACTTTACCTACGGGGAGATCATAAGGAGCATGTCGGGGTCTCCAGCCTTACAATCTGGCGCACGGGGACAATTATTGTCCGTACCGCATAGATTTTGCAGCCAGGCTGGATCCCTGAAAAAATCTAAGAAGATTTTTTGCTAGCATACCGACTAAATCTCATGGTAGTCACCATCGCAGGTATAACGGACGATAGGCGATGCGGATGAGTGAGTAGCACCTAGTTAACTCACCGTGCCACCCGGCGCACTTCCTAATATGGCTCCTCACAACTTAGGTAGGCGTAGATTTTCTCTGCAACGGATGCCCTAACCGTGGGCGTCCGCTATGAAGCCACCAGTTCTGCCGCACATCTTAGAGTTGGCCAGCGACTCCAATGACCCCTATTAATCGCCTCTTACGACAGGCAATGGAAACCGTGGAGGAATTTTGCCGCCCCTTGACCACTGGGTGCGTGAAAACAATAAATAACCAATTTAAAAAAAAAACAATATTCTTAGCAAGAAACTCTAAAAACTAAAATCAATGTTAATACATAGGTGTTTTTTCACATTTAAGCAAGATTTTTTTATAATGTATCACTATTGGAATATTTTATAATATCCAAGTATAGATATTTAATAAAATGTTTATTATTAAATTGTCAACGTGGAGACGTGGGAACATAGTACTGAAATATTTTAACTATTCTTAATTTTAAAACCCCATTATTTCAGTGTGTAAAATATTGCCTTTTATTATTTCAGTAAACCAACACAAAAAAATTGGCCCAGATTTGCCGCCCCTTAAAATCTGCCGCCCTAGGCTCAAGCCTACACAGCCTACTAGTAAATTCGCCACTGCCTGTACCATATAAAAGACGTTCGTTCTTCGTTCGATTAATCAACTAAAACTGACTAGTAAACACAACTTGGATATTTGAAACTAAACGTAATTTTTGAGATGGATAAATTACATTCCAAATATTTAGTTTTCATCTCTTTTTCACGCGCCCCTATCGCAAAATTACTAATTCGCGCACGGCGAAAAAAAAGTGTAAGTGGTTCTAAGCTCAAAACATATTATCGGTTTTCGTCTTACGCATAGAGTAAAAAAGCGGCCATAAATACTAGAGCAACGCGTCTTAGAGTGATCTGAACAATGGATTCTTTTGTTGTGTGCACATTAAAGGTCATACGCTTAAGACGTGACCACAGACTACATAGAAAGAACCTTGTACGTTCCATTGTCCTGATTGGTCAGTTGGCCCCAAGAAGCTTATACCCAAATGGAGATTGCATTCCGTATACAACACTGAAGCTCAAAAATTTGACCTTTAAGACGTCGCTGTTGCCTGCTATCCTTTTCTTTAGAGTGACAATGAATGAAGTTCACATGAAGTTTATTCATTGTTACTCGAAAGAAAAGGATAGCAGGCAACAGCGACGTCATTCAAGGTGATATTTTTGTGCTTCACTTTTATATACGGAATGCAATCTCCATTTGGGTATAAGCTTCTTGGTTGGCCCCATAGATTTAGTATAAAACATAGATCGGCAATGTGAAAGAGATAGAATAATTTAACTCATATGTTAAAGCGAGATGCATGATGCGACCATACGTTTACACAGGAGTAGCCTGCAGTGACCCAGAGTCAAAATATGTCAAACTAAGCGAGCAACGAAATTCGCTTAATTTCATAATTTATTTAATTTTACAGTACTTGGTCATATTTATTAAACGTAGTTTATTATAGTGCATTGTGCAGTGCCAAGGTGTGGTTCATGCAGGCGTAAAAATCCGAAATAATTAAAGTTTTCACAGGTACCAGCCACTTTTGCACAATACTATTTTGTGACGATATTATAGAATTAAATGGAAATCCGTGTATACATATCGGTAGAAAAGAATATAGTATTTCATTATATAAATACGCTGAAAGCATCCATTGCGTATAAAAAATAATATCAAATACGTGAATTTACAATAATTTCAACCAAAAGTTGCTAGGGATTGACTGACAGGTTCGATCAATAAAAGGTTGTCGATGAAATAGTCGATGACAACACATGCTCCCTACATTTTTATGGAGCTATAGTATGTTGTGATAGTGTGCATTATTCTTCTTCTTCTTCTACCTGGCGTTATCCCGGCCATTATTATAGTATTCATTCTACAATATTACTTATTACTTTACTTTTACTCATTTATTTATAATTGTGGAATAATTATTACAACACTTCATGTGTGTGATTTATGAATCAAGAACCTGTTTCAATCTCTGCCAAGAGGCTGTCAATTTATAATAGTATAACAAGAACATATTAGATATTATTATAAAATATGCGATACTTCTATGCACAGTATCATCGTCCAAACCTTGAAGCAACATTATTCATTTATCATAACATTAGGTATAGGTTTAAAATTTATAATTCTTTTTTTTTTTTTATTGCATTGAATGGCGAGACGAGCAAGCCGTTCGCCTGATGGTAAGCGATACGACCGCTCATAAACAATAGCAATATTCCACTGCGCTCGCCATCCTGAGACATAAGATGTTAAGTCTCAATATGTCCAGTAGTTGCTCTGGCTACAATGTCCTTCAATCCGAAACGCAACAGTGCATTTAAGCAGTGTTGTTTCACGGGAGAAATAGACATTGCGGTGGTACCTACCCAGATGGCCTCTCACATATGAGAGACCTACCACCAGTAATATAGGGAAAATATTAATTTAGGTGACGTGATCGAAAAAAGCTTCATAATTTATTAAACTGTCTCTTTCTTCAGCCACAGGAAAGCGACTAATGAACATAGGCCTTCCACAAGAATGCCTACATCAGTTTGTTGTAAGCTGCCTGCATCCAACGACTTCCTACAAGCTCCTCCGTACACCTCCAACGCGACCTAGCAGGCGTCCAACACTTCCCAATGTGTTACAAGTCAATTAATTGACTTAAATAAGCATATTTTTTTAACTCTTGTACACATATAGTAAAAATGTGTTTCTTAGACTTACGCGATCCATAACATTTTATTTCATAACTACAGGCCGACAGCTATATCGATATGATAGTATCGAAAGTGCATGGTACACCACTATATGTCAAGCACACATGTAAACTTCACGCACACAATCGTAAATCAGTTTTGGTCGCGCTCAAAATGAGACATTGCCGATCTATGTTCTATACTACATCTATGGTTGGCCCCGTACTTACCGCTCTTTACTCTATGCGTATGACGAAAACCTATAATGTGTTTTGAGCTTTACGTTATTAATGAGTTTTGTAGTTGCCTCCCTAGATTAAATTTGCCGCCCCCTGAACTTGCCGCCCGGGGCACACACGCCCGCCCCGGCTTGCCCCCCCCTGGATCCGGGCCTGGTACTATTTATCCCATCAAAAACATCCTGTAAAAAAATTTCAAGTCTCGCAGCTCAGGTTTTCTACCGCAAAAAGTTGTGAAATGCATGTAATACCAAGTCGATTAATTTATTTAGTTCTTAAGGGACCTTCTATATAAAGTTATTACGTCAGTTATTACCATATCAATATTAAAAATTCTTTACGTTTTAAATAAATGGATCGACTTGGCCATCGCATGAAAACATAATGTATCGTACAATTTATACATAATGCTGCTGGCCAAGTCGATCTATTTATTTAAAACGTAAAGATTTTTAATATTGATATGGTAATAACTGACGTAATAACTTTATATAGAAGGTCCCTTAAGGACTAAATAAATTAATCGACTTGGTATTACATGCATTTCACAACTTTTTGCGGTAGAAAACCTGAGTTGCGAGACTTGGAATTTTTTTACAGGATGTTTTTGATGGGATCTCACGTCTTTTTGTAGAGTCCTACTTTTTTCTTTTTCGGTACTTCTTACTTCTAGAATATCACTAACGATTTTTCTTAAAGCCTCTGTCTTATGGATTTTTCTTATTTTTGTAGGTATCAATTTATCACAAATATAGCGGATTTGATTATTAATGTTCTTTCTTTCATTGTAATTGATATTTTCGAGTTATTTAATCTATTTATTTGCAAGTTTTTCTTCGTCATGTTTTTCTAGAGGAATGTTGTACAGTTTCATGGGCTGAATACACCATTTCCCTCTCTATATCCCCTCCTGTTATGCCTCATGTATATATATATCTATCTACAACTATTATTCCATTATAATACGGGTACAATGATTCATTAACTGCAAATGTAACTTTGTAATCCTATACATTTATATGGGATTACAAAGTTATTCACGCAGTTGGTCTATCTAGAAAACTAGATACAAATTATAAAATGTTTGAATTTTCCCTTACTTTAGACACTAAACACTAATTATATTCTAAATTTGAAGGTTCTATGTCTGCTAGAAGTGCCTTAGACTTTTGATGATCGGTCAGTCAGTCAGTGAGTGACAAAATTAAGAAAGTTTGACATGCTACAATTCTTAAACTACTGGTTCAAATTGAATGAAATTTTAAATATACCGTGTTTACACAATGCCTGCTTAGTAACTGAAAATTCAGGCTTCATGCTTTAGCCACAACGAAGTTATAGGGGGTTGAAAATGGTCTGAATTGCTTCGAGAAAAGGATGTTACGGCCTATAGCTCGACTTGGAGGGGGCTCGGCCGCGCCCCCAGATTCCGCCAAAAACGCGTTGATTGCGTCGAAGCGTGCTAGTCAAAACGTAGTCGCTCTGTTTCGGCTTATTACCCTAATTATTTTCAGTTGCGCGATGTTTTCTCCGTAAACTGTTCCGTTTTTTCACCTCTTGGGGAAATGCAAGTTAATTTGACGTAAAGCGTTAAGCGATTATGGCGGTTGCGGTGTCCGGGCCGGCGCAGTTCGCCTGCAGACACGGAGCGTGCTCCCGCGCACTACAATCCGCCCATTGACCGTTATATTGGCGCGAAATTCAAAACACACGTTTCGAATGCACCGATAAAATCAGACATACATTTTCATCGTTGACTTTTCACCGTGAAAGTTTATCGAATGAATATTGGATTTTGTAAATGATACTTATTATGTAAAGGCGAGCGGGAAATCTGATTTTGTATCGCAGTGGAATTTACTAACGAAGCGTTATGCGGTGTGTAAGCGACAGTAAAATCAGTTTTCTCTAAGATTCCGCGAGCGTGTCGGCCGGCGGATGGGATAGTCGGGCTTATGCCTACGTACCGCTTGGTGGACAACTCAGACAGGTGCAGTATCCTTCGAGGCGTGAAGATGTGTTTTTTGAACGTGTTGCGATTGCACGTATCGCAAAACCAAAGGCAGAAGCGTTTGTACAAGCAGTATATGGAACAGCTGGCGGGGGCGTATGTGGAGCGATGTACTGACTTGAATACGATGCATTGGGACAGGAGGTATAACTACAGGCCACAGACTCCTGAATGGCGATATTCTCTGCCGTGTGATGAGTACTGGTATGAGACTGAGGCTTCGAGGTCCTGCTGTGGTTCGGAGTGCGACAGCGGGAGGTGCTCGTCGCCATGCTGCTCGGAGGTGATCTTCAACGGAGGTCAGCACTTCAGCGGCAAGGGGAGCACGCATGTGTGTCGACGGTACCCTATTTGCTATCCAGGAAACTTTGGGTGAGTGTTCATTTTATGTTCATATTCCCTTTATATCTGGTTCAATTTTCTATTTTGGTTAAGATAATTATATTGTATACAAAGTGTATGTTTGTAGGTATGTATGTGTGTTTAACGTTAAGACTAGATGAGTATTTAAACCTATTGCTTGCAACTTAGTGACCTGATAGTTCTGATAAGACAAACCTATAGTTTATATACTTACTTAAATTTATTAGAAGTAAGTAGTTGCCTATTACTTATCAGTATGCAGATATAGACGGCTATTCAAGGATAATATTTTATATCCTTTAAAGTTTCTAAAGACAACAGGTATGAGTAATTAAATTGTGATTTATGTAAGTTTAAGAAATCGGAAACAAGACCTAGTTCAGTTTGTTATCCAAGATCGCTGTATGTAGAGCAAATGACTTAATAGGTTGCAATATGAAGATTTTATACTGAGTCCATTGTCCCTGATAAATGAGAAACTGCATCAATCGTTTCATAACCAATGGAGCGTTAACGACATAGACGACTGAATTAAATCTTTTATTTACGCTTTTCATGTGATTGACATTTATTGGTAATCAATTAGATATTTATAATGAGTTAGTAATTTAGAAATTTATTATATTATTAGACACTGTTTTAATATTACGATCTCGGGTTTTTCAAAAATGTAGGTTGTTTGATATTATAATTGTTGCTTCTATAATCAAACATCAGAATTAAAAATAAACTCAATATTTTTTCTAAAGCATGTATTGTTAAATATTTTGATAATCTTAATTAATAACTTATAAAGATGAAGCCATTTAATGACAAACTCCGTGGCGCAGTTGCATTGGTCAGATGCCGGCTGTGAAACACACGGATAAGATCCCCACACCGAAACAAATATTTGTGTGATCCACAAGTATTTGCTAAGGGTCTGGGTGTTTGTGAGACCGAAAAGTCTCCTTTAATTTCTGATACCCATAACAGAAGACACGATCTTAGTGTGAGGTCAGGACCACGTATGTATAGTACGAAACACAAAAAAGATTATTTTCTCATCAGAATCTCTTCCTGAGAGTCTTTTTAGTCAGGTTTTTATTTTTGTCTCATATTTAAATTTAATTATTTCAGATATTTCGAGCTTCTAAATTACCTAAATAAGGAAACCTCTGTTCAGAATCTGTATAGTATTTACAAATTATCAATAAATTTTAAATTTTCTCCACCTAAATCCCTAGATTTTCATCCTATATTCCATCCCTACATTTTCTAAAATTAATACCTACTAATTATTTTTCCTTTAAATAATGTTTTGGTGGATAAAAATTGATTCGAAAAGCACTGTTTTTAAGCCATAAAGCGCACGGAAGGCGTAAACGCATCTTAATCACATTGTGCTCTCACACTATCTTGCCAGTTTTGGACCAATTTTATACATGCAGTAGGCTAGTAATCTGTGCTAGTAATTTCGTGTGTACGATTTTTTGTTGGTATGCAATAAAGTTATGCACTGCTTTGTTTACTACTCAACAATTCGTGTGGAATGCGTCGTCTAATTTATTCTTTTCGTGCGAAAATTGATCTTTTTCGTGTACAAGTTTATTTTATCATAATCATAGTATATTTTCAGTGACTGTGGTAGTTTATATCAAATCCAGTAGCGATGTAGCGAAACTGGAAGCCGCGGGTTCAATCTTAGTACCGACATAAATATTTCCGTGACCCATGAATATTTGTGTAGCTATGCGTGTTCTAACTTCTAAGATTAAAAGTCTCTCTTAGTTTCTCATACCAATAAAGCAGGACTGCATCATGCTCTAGGGTCAGCAGTCAGCTATACCGGGTATCTCAAGACTGCTACCGAAAACGAAGCCAGGTGGTAGTTTTAGTGGCTACAAACACAATGCAATTAAAAATTTCGCATAGAAACGCGACAATTATTTTTATGATTTTTTAAATATCGTCATTTTTGGGTGGTAAATCCATAGTTTTTGCTAAAATAATAATTTAAACTCTCTTATATCTTAGAGTATTTATAAATTAAAGGGTATACACTATTATTTTAGGAAAAAACGTATTTACCACCAAAATGAGGCAATAGGAAAAAAATTAAAAAAAAAATTGTCGCTTTTTTTTGCAACTTTTTCTGTTGCATTGTGTCTGAAGTCGCTTAAACTACCACCCGGCTTCGTTTTCGGTAGCAGTCTTGATATACCCTGTATGTGTATGGTTTTTAGGTGTAATTTTCTATTGATTAAGTTGTGTTGAGGTTCATGAGTAAGAACGCAAACTCATCTGTACTAGTATATAAAGCTGAAGAGTTTGTTTGTTATCTCTAATCTCAGGAACTACTGATTGGAATAGAAAAAATACTTTGGTGTTGGATAGGTCATTTATCGAGGTATGTTATAGGCTATATATCATCACGCTATGACCTATAGGAGGGGAGCAGTAGTGAAAAATCAAGCAAATACGTAAAAAAAAATTCTATTTCGTGGTGTTTCTATTGTATTACAGTGTTACCCCAACGCACATTACTTGAATGATGAAAACCTATAATTAGAAACAACTTGCATATAACAATGTTAACACATAAGTTTCATCATGAGTTTTCATCGCATATCCTTCATACATAAATACATGGAATTGCATGTATTGACTTGCGTGAATCTTATGAAACACAATTGTACAAATAGACCATAAAATTGTCACTTTGTGGCTATTTCATGGTATGTTTACTGTGTGAACGCAATAAAATAATTTGCGCAAATAAAATTTCACTTTCTTTTGCATTATATCGGATATTATAAAAGTGTCATATTTTCGCTCTTTGTTTTATTTGTAATCGTAATAATTGATATAAAATAAACTTTCGCTCTTTGTTGTTTTATACGTAAGAATTGATAATTTATTGAATAACATCGACCTGTAATATAAATGCAGGTGGAAAAGAAAACATAAAGGTATAGTAGGTACAAAGGTATTATCTTTATTTTGGCTAAAATATGTTTTTAAACCCTTGCATACTATAGAATCATTAAAAATCAAAGATTGTAAATGATTATTATAGGAAGAACAATTTGTTTACCACCCAAATATGGTAAAAGGAAAATAATAGGAAAAAAATACTCCATTTTTTTTTGTGTTTTGTGTCTGAAGCAAGTACTGAATTCACTAAAATAGCCCCTGGCTTCCTTTCAGTCGCAATCTGGATATAACCTGCATGAGATAGCCTCACGAATGAGCACGTCGAAGTGCGAAGTGGCTATGTGCAGGCACGTAGGGCGAAGATCTGATGGTAGAATTTGTCTGGAATAGAGATCACGTACTTACTGATAAATTTACCATCGAACTTCCACCTACATGGTGGACGGATATTCACGAGCCAAGGTTGATGGATTGAGGCTAAAGTCTCTTAATCGTAATGGAATCTTGTATCCAGCATTGCGATGTACATGGACAGGTTATATGGATAACAAATTCACCTATTATAAAGTAAATGAATGCTGCCACTAATATTCGCCATGAGACGATAATCAATACCGCTATATTTCATAAACAATAGTTCTCATGTAACACATAAAACCACCGCCGGCTGTCAGCCATTGAAACTATGGGAACTAATGAATACTTAATTATTGCATTTATTAATTGTAACAGCTCTGCTATGTTTTACATATTGTGTACTAAATCGATAAAGAAATACAAAAATAGTTTAACCAAAAGGCTTCCTCGAATTTAAATTGTTAGAAACAAATGCATTGAATACAATATTTTCTTCTATTCATCTCGATGAAATTTAGGTAATAATTCACCTTTATAAGTACAGGGGTGAAATTAGATTATTTCTTTATTATAATCATGCTCAGAGTGATGAATGCAATTTCAATCTTTTGTCAAAGTAGTAATTATACTTTTTTTATAGGGTGAGATAAGAATATTAGAAGTAATTTCACATTCGCCTAATAAAAAAGATTATGGCACAACGATTTCTGTAAGTCTAATTTTTCTAGCTTGACCTGAGATGATACCACGTTGATTCTGTTAAAATAAGCATGCAACATTAATAAATTAAATTACCCATATTCCGATCTAAGAAATACATACTTAAATCTTCTCGATGAAGAAAAAAGGATCGTTATTCTGAATATGAGCTAATATAAACTAAAGTAGATCAATAATATCACCATATACCATAAGCATTAGCAATTTAGATCGACTATAAAATAGCGTTTACCCAACCGATCGGCGCCATTTCGCGCTTTACGAAACGAGGCGACACACAGCCCCTAAATACATAGACCAGCGTAATTACTTTTCTAAGAACTCATGTATATAATGAGGCATGTCGAACAAGTGTTTCGTGACATGATCTAAATGGTGATTTTATATATATGGTATCCAACTTACGTTAACATTAATGCAGGGTATTTAATTTTACATAATTCAAATCCTGCATGAAATAATCCTGAATTTTGTTAGTTGAGAGCATGTGAAATGAAATGAAAATAATTTATTGAATGCATTAAGAGCCACCAATAAACAATTTAAAGGAAAAATAATTATTACTAATTTTAGAAAAGGTTGTCATCTAGGGATTTTGGTGGAAAACATTATAGATTGATGAATAATTCGTGAGTACTATACGGATTACTGAACACAAGTTTCGTTATTTAGGCTTTAAATGGCAATTTAGAAGCTTAAGATATCCTTAACCACTAAATATTAGATGAAAATAAAAATATTATCAGACTAATAAGACCCTTATGGAGGGATTTTGCTGAGAAAAATAATCTTTTTGTGTTTAGTTCCTGAAAAATAAAAATTTAAACAATGCGAAATTATTCAGAAACTCTCGTCATGAACATATTTTTTTTCACCAACTTATCGTACATAATTTTTTTTAGCAATTGCATATTACAATAGAAGAACATCTTATCAATAAATTACCATTTTTATATTTCAACAAAATTAGTTTTCATGTTTTCTACAAATATTTTAAAAACCACTATAATCAGACCGCCGCAAGGCCTTCTAGAGGGAGGACGTATCGCTCGTCGCTCCGGCCTGGCTGCAGTCGATTATGCCGCGCGTAGTAAAAATAGCCACGCGCGGAATGCGATTACCACATCTTAGTACTTTGGTAGTAAAATATTTAATTATTTTTATTACCTACAATGATTTTGTAGTGAGTATAAATTATGTTTCAGGTAATATAATGGGACGTAATTCCGAGGCTAAATTATGTTATGTATTGTAATATAAAATTAAATATATTTCGTAATTGTAAGGGGTTGTAAGGCCCCTAACACTATTTATGTGTTCGAACACGAAATGATTAGTAAAACGTCCGTAGTGTCTACTGATTGAACACTGATTTGAATGCAACTTAACAATGTAATAATAACGAAAATATGATTAGTATCCAAAATTTGTATTATTCTTTGCTTGCACAGTAATATTTGTCTACTTATAATGCAAATAAAATATTTTTATGATATTATATTACAGTTACATTTCAATTGAATATTTGAAGCGCACGGATCAAAGTTGTTTGAGCCGATTGTATAGCGAGCCGACGCGGCAGCTCTACGCATACAGCTTTGGTCGCTTATGTGTGCGTGAAATTAACGAAGAAATACCTATAGTTGACTTTGCGCGCAAGGTGTATACGCTCTTAAGAGCGTAACTGTAATATAATATCATAAAAATATTTTATTTGCATTATAAGTAGACAAATATTACTGTGCAAGCAAAGAATAATACAAATTTAGATACTAATCATATTTTCGTTCTTATTACATTGTAAGTTGTAAGTTGCATTCAAACCAGTGTTCAATCAGTAGACACTACGGACGTTTTATTAACCATTTCCTGTTCGAACACATAAATAGTGTTAGGGGCCTTACAACCTCTTACAATTACGAAATATATTTAATTTTATATTACAATACATAACATAATTTAGCCTCGGAATTACATCCCATTATATTACCTGAAACATAATTTATACTCACTACAAAATCATTGTAGGTAATCAAAATAATTAAATATTTTACTACCAAAGTACTAAGATGTCGTAATCGCAGTCCGCGCGTGGCTATTTTTATTACGCACGGCAAAATCGACTGCAGCTAGGCCGGAGCGACGAGCGACATGTCCTCCCTCTAGAAGGCCTTGCGGCGGTCTGATTTGAGCCACGTCGGACAGCGTGTTTTATAGTGGTTTTTAAAATATTTGTAGAAAACATGAAAACTAATTTTGTTGAAATATAAAAATGGTAATTTATTGATAAGATATTCTTCTTTTATAATATGCAATTGCTATAAAAATGTATGTACGATAAATTGGTGAAAAAAAATATGTTCTTGACGAGAGTTTCTGAATAATTTCGCATTGTTTAAATTTTTATTTTTCAGGAACTAAACACAAAAAGATTATTTTTCTCAGCAAAATCCCTCCATAAGGGTCTTATTAGTCTGATAATATTTTTATTTTCATCTTATATTTAGTGGTTTCGGATATCTTAAGCTTCTAAATTGCCATTTAAAGCCTAAATAACGAAACTTGTGTTCAGTAATCCTTATAGTACTCACAAATTATCCATCAATCTATAATGTTTTCCACCAAAATCCCTAGATGACAATCTTTTCTAAAATAAGTACTAATTATTTTTCTTTTAAATTGTTTATTGGTGGCTATTAACTCATTTGAAAAGTCCTGTTTTTAAGCCAAAAAGCGCGCACAGGGTATAAACGCTCTTAAGATGTTCTACATCATTTAGATTTCGTTTTTTTTTATTTACCACTCGGTTCGGAAAGCGGTTTTCACTAGAGAAGAACGGGCAAAAAATTCTAGTGTTGCTCTTTTTAAACCAGTTTACAATTTGGTAATTATTAGATACAAAAGTTAAAGTTTGTGGAAGATTAAATAGGCATTGGTCAGCACTCCCTTATAATTACGCCTTTTTATATCTAACAGTTCTATGGCCCCACAATTGTTAACATGAAGTTAATTTAGTTTGTAGATTAAATTATAGTCCCAGAGATGACGACCAAAACCATGTATCATAGCAATACGGTCGAAACTGTATAAAATCGTTAGATTATGTAATTCGAAACCCGACTAGGTAGGTAGTAACGATCAAAAGTGTAGCAATTGCATGTGAGGCTATTTCTGCTGTGTCCAAAAAAAAAGGCAGTCGGTATCATAGCAATACGTCTGATATTGGAAATGTACATAGATTTTATAATTTTATGACGAATAAGTTGGTTTTCAGACATTTTGCGCATAGTATATAGCTGAAGCGAATTTTTGAAAATGTCAACAAATTTAGCCGACCTGTATCATAGCAATCAGAATGATTTTTTTTTCTACCGTTCGTAAATAAGGCAAGATTGCAAAAAAAAATGTTTTCAGACATTTTAGATGTCGCATGTACTCCCAAAAGAGAAAAGAACGTTTTGGAGTCGCTTGGCCGATGCCTGAGCGCTTCTTACGTTTCTGCTGCGGTGGGAATGGTTGTTTCGCATATTATACTCCTGCCACTCTCTTACTATACACAGTCACTCACCAGCTGTCCTAACCGTTGAAATAACGCTCACTTAAAGTGACAACTAACTATAAGTAGCTCAGGCGGACGTGGGTGTGTCGCTGGTTGTCCGAGGGCTCGCGGACGTTTTTTTTCTTCTATTCCCAATGATAAGGCATAGTTTGCTCATCTCCCATTGACGAAGTTTTCGGGGATGGAAGAGTAGTATTTTAAGAATTCAAAATTATCAATTATAATAGACGTTTTTATAGCAAAGATACGTTGTCCGCGCTCTATTTTGGCAAGACAAAAGCAAGGTGATTGCCCAACTTGCAATCAGTCACGCTTCAATACGGTTGATATCGAAAAGTTGTCTGATAAGGGAGGTGCTACACTGAATTCTTCTAATATAATTTTTTTTACATCTGGTTAATTCATTTCATCAATTTCAACAATTTTCAGACAGATTGCTATGATACCGATCGGTAAAATTCCTTAAAATATTTAGAATGGTCTCAAAATTTGTTGCATCCGAATTTTCTTCTGAAAATATTTTTTTTCGTATTAACTAATCCTATTTTACCCGTAAAGAACATTTTCAGACGGATTGCTACGGATGATCATCATATTTTTTTGTCTCATTTTTAATTTTTCTAAATTATTTTTGGGTTCGCGCTTCACTATTAACTTCTGAAAAATATGTGTTCGGTATCTTATGGCTATTATATAACTACAGTCAGAAAATCAGACAGATTGCTATGATACAGTCCGGTAAAATTTGTTGACATTTTTGAAAATTCAGTGCGGTCAAACGCTACGCGAAAAATGTCTGAAATTGGTATTTTCGAGTTCGAAATAATCAAATCTATAAATTTGATGCGGTTGTGGCCGTATTGCTATGAGACAAATATTTTGGTTGTCATCTCTGGTACTATTAGAACTTCCCATAAAGTATTGGAAATTGCCGAATTTTAAAAGCGTCAGGTTTACGATGCATAACAAGCTTCGCGATAATTTGTTATTAATTCAAAAACGGAATTACAGCTATAATACGTATGAGATGGTCCAAAAGAATATAGGAATGCCGGACGCCTTCATTTTTAATGCAAAGAAGTTGTAAGGCGCATCTTTGTCATATCAGGTCATGGAAAGACTTTTTTTTTTTTATAATGGCCTGGCATAGTGGCGGCATTGCACCTGATGGAAAGTGCCAATGCCGCCCAGGCAGAGTATCCATTGGCATCGGACGGCAGTCCCATGCCAATGGAAACAATTATGCCGGCCTGCTTAGGTGCCTCTTCACACCACGGCGGAAGGACCCAGGATTGTAGGAAGGAGGGAACACGTGCGCCGGCAAACAATTCCACAGCCTGACGGTGCGGCACAGAAACGAATCTGAGAACCGTTTGGTTCGCGCCGGGATGGTGTGGACCGTCAAGCTATGGCCTCGCAAGCCAGCACGCGTGGTTCTGGTTAGGAATGGAGAGGAGGGGAGCAAGTTGAACAATTCCTCAGAGCACTCACCGTGATACAGGCGGTAGAACACGCTTAGAGAGGCGACATCTCTCCGGAGTTGTAGCGACTCAAGTTGCTCGTAACGTCTGCATCATTCACAATGCGGATGGCCCGCCGCTGCAATCCATCCAAGGCATCGAGCAGGTACTGGGCGGATCCATCCCAGAGGTGCGAGCAGTACTCCATACCCGGCCGGACCTGCGCTTTATATAAGCGGCAAAGCTGACCGGGCGTGAAAAACCGACGCACCCTGTTCAGGACTCCAACCCTGCGTGATGTGGCAGATATTACGCCCTCGATGTGATTCCCTGGATCGAGATCACAGCGGATATCCACACCAAGGATACACAGGTCATTCCGCACTGAGAGGGGAGTACCCTGAAGAATGGGGAGGGGAGAGACTTTACTTTTATTTTAGCCGTTCACAGGTATGGGTTGATATTAATTCTAAAGCCATGAGAATAAGCATCTAAAAACAAACATCACATTGACATAAATATATGGACAGGGCGGAAAGCGCGTGAAATGCTCCGACGTTAGTGGTGCTTATGCTCCACGTAGTCAGTCACGAGTCCAATTAGTTACAGATGTAATGGTACATATTGCAAACTATGTCGCTATTTTGAATATTCATGTATACTTCACGGCTGGACCGGTCGCCGCTGGTGCATCACTGGTCTTACAAAAGGTTCATATCTTATAGGACTTTGTGGTATACAACACTTGCTTATGTGTTCAAGTGTAATGTGTTTGTACGATATATAGGAAATATTCGGGCTTCGTGTGTGTTTTTTTAAAATAATACAGTTTGGTCAGGTAGTCGTTTAATTAGCTATCATTAGGTGATAGGTTTTACTGGTGGTAGGTCTCTCATATGTGGGAGGCCGCTTGGGTAGGTGCCACCGCAATGTTTCTTTGTAAAAGTGTAAATGCGCGATTCGAAGTACATTGTAGCCGGAGTAACTACAGGTCAGTATGTTAGTTTTGTGCAGAGAATGCTTGTTATATACATACATAAACTTACACCGTTTTCCCAGAAGGGTAGGCAGAGATGCTGCCAGGTCACCCACGTTTCGCCTAGTGTGTTCCGTCCAACGATGCGATACGGGGCGAACCTATCGCCATATCGGGCACGAATTAATAGCTATCCAATATCATTTTGCCCGACCTGGGATTCGAACCCGAGACCTCAGCGTTGTACTCGTATCGCAGCACAACTGCGCCACAGAGGCAGTACTTATACACAAAATACCAAAACTTATTATATCACATTAAAATGCATTCATATAATTATGCAGTTCTCCGTGATTTACATAACACGAGTTAAATACAAGTTTGTTATTACAAGAGTCGGCGTGGACGTCCGACATCCGTAATATGGCGTGTTTAACGCCTATTACCGTATATTGTGGACTTGAGTTGAGAAAATAAACTTACATTTCAACATTAACTTTTAGCTCCTCCCATAACTGTTCGAGATGTTTTTTAAACTAGCCCGGCATAGTTACTACGCTGCACCTGATGGTAAGCGCAAATGCTGGCAGATGCCGTCCAGGCTATCCTAGTGCTGGTGAGTGGACCATGGCAACAGTGCGTCCTGTTCTAGACCAGTGGCTGAACAGGCGCCACGGCATGATGACGTTCCGCCTGACACAGGTCCTATCGGGGCATGGGTGCTTCGGCAGATACCTGTGGCGGGTGGCGAGAAAGGAAGCGACAGCCGTGTGTCATCACTGTGACAACTGCGCGGAGGACACAGCCCAGCACACTCTTTCGGAGTGTCCAGCCTGGGGTGATGAACGTATGATACTCCGTGCGCCGTCGGAGCAGACCTCTCGCTCTCGGTCGTGATTTCCTCCATGGTCGAGAGTCGGAGGTCGTGAAATGAAATGAAATGAAAATATTTTATTGAATCCATAAAATGTCATACATTGTTTAGATTCAGTCACTTTTTTTTTCACTACCACCCGGTTCACAAGGCTGTTTTCGCCAGAGAAGAACGGGCAAGAAACTCTAGCGTTGCTCTTTTCAAAACAAGTTTACAATATAGTGATTATACAGGATTTGCAATTCAGAGCAGTTCATAAATAATTTATAATAATAAATAATTACTATAATAAATAATTATTAACATAAATAATTTATAATAATAAATAATTTATAATTTTACTGTACGGCTGAGTGTGATGTTTCATTCCCAAGCCTTACTATCTTCTAAGTATTCTGAAATTGTATAGTATGCCTTATTACACAACTGTCGTTTTATAATGGCAGGCAATGCTCTCCTTCTGTGAAATTGTAATTTCGCAGAAGGAGAGCGCAGATCGGGATCGTGAGCGGAACGATCCCGCTCGCCGCCTGCAAAGAAGAAGGCGCCGGTAATAAACGGCTGAACCGGCGCCTTTATCCTTTCCCTGTGGTTTGGGGGTACAAGAATTCCTCCACGGTATCCTCTGCCCGTCGTAAGAGACGACCTAAAGGGGTCATCGGAGTCACTGGGCACACGGCGGGGGCCGTGCGCCCTCGCGTATAACGGACTCCGAGACGTGTGATGGAGCCTCGTCTCCGTCATGAACGCCCATAACAGCTTTACGAGCGTCCGAAAAGGGGGTGTAAATGGAGGTAATCTGGGCCTTCATAATGATAACATAAGGCCCAGCAATGGTTTTGCGCGGGGCGGTTCGCGGACGTAAATCGGGGCGCCCTTCGCCTTGGGATGTCCGGTGCTGCCCACAATGCGTGTGAGGGTTATCGAGAGGTTTTTAGTCAGTATGCTGGCTTAGGTATTGCTAGGGACCCAGTTCGGCCTCAATATCCGCGTGTGTACCGGGCTGGAAGGTCAGAGACTCTGACATTTCGGCCTCCACCGGGGTACCGAAAGGGCAGCTTAATAGCTTTTCCTCTTGAAAAAAAAAAAGATGCCGTCCAGGCAGAGTATCGAATTGCATTAGTGCCGTCTAATGCCATCCCATGCCATTCGATATTTTAGCAATCGAATGTTTCACCTTCTTCGCTCAAACTGAATTCAAAAGTCTTTTGAAAGAGACAATACATTCGATAACTCAAATAGGTTTTAAAACTATTTATGAATGAGTATGAAAGCGGATAGTAACGGCTACTATCCGCTTTTTATTTCAATATTCAAATTTATTTTATTTTATAATAAGTGGTTTTTATAGGACTTTGCCTTCCGCTTAGATTATTGGGGTATGATGGCTGTGCGTTATAATCAATTATGCAATGAGGACATAAAACTAAGCCCGCTCTTTATAAAAATATTTTAACCGGCGGTAGGTCTCTCATATGTGAGAGGCCGCCTGGGCAGGTACCACCGCAATATCTATTTCTCCCGTCAAACAGTAGTGTGAATGCAATGTTGTGTTGCGGTTTGAAGGAAATTGTAGCCAGAGTACTACTCGACATATTATCCAGACTTAACATCTTATGTCTCAGCATGGCGAGCGCAGTGGAATCCCAAGCATTGCTTTGGAATTCAAGGCGTTGTTTGATTTATGAGCGGTCGTATCGCTTACCATCAGGCGAACGGCATGCTCGTCTCGCCATTCAATGCAATAAAAAAGAAAACAAACACTATGGAATTATACCTGCAACTTTTAACGTAGATTGCTCAGTTAGTCGCGTCAATCGGACGTCGATTACTTTTTTAAGTGGACTTAATACCCGGTAGTTAGCGGGACGCCGTCGTATTTCTCCTATTAATAGGTTCACCGTAATTAGACGAACAGTTTTCTACGGATGTAGGTGTGGTTTTATACTTTACGTAATCGGTAGGAAATCGAGGATCTGGCGTGGCTTTAATTCAATTGCGGAAGAAAAATAACAGTATCGATATCCTGTCCATACGAAAGAGGTTTTAATGATCGACAAGCGTAGTAAATTGTATGGTTTTATTTTTAGATTTAATTAAATAGATTTTTTGTTTTGTTTTTTCACTGCCTCCTTTCCGCATTTATATTATGGTATGATTGCAAAGCTAAGGCCTCGAGTTCGAATCCTGAGTCGGGCAAAGTCTTTGGAATAACTATTCATTATCAGCCTGGAGACAGGAATTTGTGCCCGATATGGCGACAGACTAGCCTCTTATCACATCATGGGACGGAACACTCTGCCTCTCTCCTCTCTCTCCTCTGCCTGCCCCTTCTGGGAAGAAGGCGTGAGTTTATGAATATATGTATTTTTTTTTAAATTATGTTAAATATAATGCGTATGTTCTTTATGGTAGCTTTAGTAAGTGATAAAAGTTGACTTAGTGGGTATTTTTTGGTCAAAAAGACGATATAGGTAGGTCGAAAACAAGAGGAAAAATTAAAAATCATGTCTACTTTTATACATCTATGGTTTTATACGTTTTTTTCTGCTGGCCATCTAAAATATGGCATCATCTTTGATCATATTTTTTGCCTAGCCGAATTACGCCATGAAATCACCACACACTCCTAACGATCTTGGTTATGCAATGGTAAAAAATCTGTAAATTGTAACCATGATGTGGAAAAAGTTTTGATTTAACTTTTTTGTATTTTTTTTATGTGGGTTTCTTTTCCGCCTTAATTCATTGTTTTGATTGCAATGAATGACAAGGCGAGCCTGCCGTTCGCCTGATGATAAGCGATACGACAGCTCATGGATAGTAGCAAAACCAAACAATACCTGGAACTACAAAGCAATGCATGGTACTCGACTGTGGTCGCCATCCTGAGGCATAGGATGTAGTCTCAATATAACCATTAGTTACTGTCGCTACAATGTCTTTCAAACCGAAACACAACAATGTATTTACACTGCTTCTTGGCGGGAGAACTAGACATCGCGGTAGTACTCACCTAGGCGGGCTCTCACATATGAAAGACCTACCACCAGTAAACTTGGACCTCACAACTTCTGACGGTAGAAGAACTAAGTTGCGAGACTTGATTTTTTTACAGGTTTGTTTTTTTTGGGATAGATTTATACAGTAAAGTGTTCCAATAAAATCATTCAAAGCGGTCACATCACTCGTATTTCCGTGATAATTATACTCAAGCGCTATACATACCCGTGATAATGTAGCAAGGCAATAAATCTCGGCGTTAGCGGCGATTCAATTTCTTTGCTTTACACGATTGATCCGATGTGTTGGTTATAATAAATCGTATGATGTGGCTGCTTTCTTTCCATGCTCAGAACTGTGAAAAATAAGAAAAATATATGGCTTTTAGTAGGTATTTACTCTCTCTGTTATTTATTAGTAATCAGATTTTTATTCTAGTGTTTTATCATGCTAAGCACGTTTAAAAAAATGACCATATTAATACTTTTTATTTTCAAGAATATTTTCTTTTTTTACGATTTCAAACTACAAAACGCAGATATGATTTTCCCACACTTTGTAATAGAGGATACGACTATTATTTTACCTGCAAAATATGGTATATACTTCATTTAACTCTATAAAGTTGGTGATTATTTTTAAAATTAATAAAATAAGAGTCCTGTGCTATGCTGTGGGAAGTGTAAGGGCTGATAGAGATGTTAAATTCAAATTACTAAACAAACGTTACTTCAGAATATAAATTCCTTTATTAATCTAACCAATATATCGGTCACCATTCTTATTCAAGATATTTCACATTGCTGTAATTCCATTTTTTGTTCACAACGAAGTCGCTTGTACAAAAGACAAGTTAATGAGTGTGGTGCACTATCGTTCCGTTTGTTTATAATTAAAAAACTGGCTAAGAGTGAGACTGACACGCCCGCCAGGGGTTCCGTGTAATTGTACTGTACTGTATTATCCCATGCACGTCCCATTGCAGGGCACGGGCCTCCTCTACAATCGAGAGTACGATTGAGAGTGGTTAGGCCATATAGTCCACCAAGCTGGCCTAGACATTAAATTTATGTATTTTTAAGGAAAAAACAAATAAAATGCTATAAGCAGTATAAACTAAAACAACAAAAATCAAATGGGGTAACTTTGTGAGTTACCACATTTGATTAGATGAGGAACGAAATCTGAATACTTTTGAACGCTACCCTTACAATACTATATTCATCTGTCTTGTGCTTACAATATATGTAGTACTAAAAGCAATTAGTAACATTATGTATGTTTTAGCTAATGCGTTTTATTGCAACGAATGGCGAGACTAGCTTACCGATCGTCTGATAGTAAGCTATACAGCTGATCTTGAACAGTAGCAAAACCAAACAACCGCTTAGATATAAGATCCTGAGACATAAGATGTTATCTCAATATTCCAGTAGTTACATTTTTTTTTTGAATTTTTGCAGTTTTCTTATGTTTAGAGACTCTCAAGCCTTTATAAAATTACTATAAATATTGATCCGAAAAAAGCAGCCATTTTACAGTATATAGTTTTATTTCAATATAGTTCAGCATTCAGCGGCGTACCTACGGTTCCGTCGGCGATACTTCTCTACGGAACCTAAAAAAGAAAATCTGTCGCAGTTAACGCACCGATAAAATCGATTATTAATGATTATACAACGTAAATAAATCAATTCGGATACAATTGTTGTTTTGCTCTCTGTTTATCTATTTATTGTTTCAGGGCTTAAGTGTTTATGGCTTGCTTTCTCTTCCTTATATTTTATTGTAAACATAATATCTCATAACTGGTGGTAGGTGGCTCATATGTGAGTGCCGCCTGGGTAGGTAGCATTGCAATGTTTATTTCTCCCGCCAAACAGCAATGTAAATGTAGTGTTGTGTTTACAGGAACTACGCAACACTTTTCGGCTTAAAATAGTAAAAAAAAATACGATCATACAAAAATTTGTTTCGGAGTTGACCCATGGCCTTTCGTTACACAACCGGCTTCACGTCGATTTATTTATTTATTTAAAACAGACTAACTGTACCACAAAACTGTAATTGTAAATAATATGAAGTAAAATAAAAGTTGTAATTTTTGTTTTTATCCGTGACATTTTTCGGACGTCTCAATTTTTTTTCTAGATTTCATTGAAGCATGGGTTATGGTGTAATATGGGCATTGAGCTTAGAAGTTCGATGCACGGAAAGTGTGAACTAAATGTTGTCACAAGACCAACGCATTATTACAATATTCGGTCCCATAATTGTGCTTATTCGTTATAAACTTTTTGTAGGCCATGTAAGTTTCGTAGTTATAAATAACGAACGAAAACAAATATAATATTATAGGTTTGTGTATTTTTTATTTTCACAATTGATGTCTCTTGTTGTTCCTCTTAACAGCGCACGGCCCACTTTTGCCCGAATACTGGAACGCAAATTAAATATAAGTTGCGCTTAACTACATTAATCCCCCTTAAATGTACTGGCTAACGCCCAAATACTGGAACGCCATTCAAATAATAAGTTGCTCTTAACAGCGCACGGCCCACTTAGCCAGTACATTTAAGCGCGATTAACGTAGTTAAGCGCAACTTATATTTAAGTTGCGTTCCAGTATTCGGGCGTTATACACGCTGTGTTAACATTTATAAGAAGGGATAAGTATGTAATCACTCGTCAAGAATAATATCAATTATCTTACTATACTTATAGTGGTCCAGTTTTATTGTCGTTGCGTTGTGGAGAATATGTAACAAGAGTTTTACGCAACTGTTACGTTTCCTATTTGTCACAATAAATATTGCGTAGAAACACAATAATGTACACATTACGTAAGTAAAACAAAGAATTTCGCACTTACAGAATACTTTATTGCGCACAACGTACATTTTGGAATGAAGTATTTTGTGTTCAAAACTATTATTGTGTGCATTTAATTTAGTCAGTGTATCCCAGGATATTGAAATCTGTACCAGCACATATACGTCTCATTGCAGAGCACGGACCTCATCTATAATCGAGAATACGATTGACTATATGACTTCGAAAAGTCAGAGGTGTGCCGTATGATTTGGACCCGGGATCACCGTGAACATGTTGGCAGCCGCGTCTGGTCCGTTTTGTTAATAGGCCACCGCGCACTTTATTTGAAAACGATCGTGGAAAATCCGTCATAGCGACCGATGCAATTTTGTTGCATTTCGGGATCAGCCTATATGCCTATATACGATTTTCCATTATTTATCCGACACAGATCAGAATAACTGGCATTGTTTATAGCTTTGTACATAGAATTACTGCTGTTACTGCTTACCGTAATAAACATGTTGTATGTTACGTTAAATTAAGTTCTCAGTCAACCAGTTCTCAGATCACAGTGTATTTTTATAGCTAGTACGTGCCAGGGTAATGGCCTGTAATGCTAAGGGCGGCAACGAAAGTGCTTGTTTACCGCGCCGTCCGACCGTAAAGAGTCAATTTTCACTTGATTTTCAATGATTATCTTGGAAACGTGAATGGTCAACTGTCGACAAGCAATAATTCTGATTTATTACACTGTAATATTATTTAACCACTTTCCATTTTCTTCGCGGGATTTATTTATTTACAAAGCGGTTAGAACTCTCGATTTCCAATCTATACAAATGTGAAATTATCATAATGGCTTTTTATTTTATTTATATTCTACCACAATTCACAGGATTTTATGAAACTATTCGTGATAAGATGAAGCCATCATAATCTGCTACTAGCGCAGTCTATATTCAAACAGGTAACGCTGTTGAAACATACTGCGTGCTGTAATCTAGCTACTCCACGCTAGATGGCGCTGATTCACACAAAATATACAAAAACCACGATTAATAGTTTGATTAAAGTACAATAATTACCAAAACTGAATGTAATTATAATATGTTTATAAACTTTTGTAATAATAATATGTACGTTAGTATCTGAAAACTGAAAACCAAAAAGAAATATTAATTTTAAACTAAGAGTGACCTTTTCGTTTAATTTATTAGATTTACGATGGTTTGGATTCCCAAGACCTTGAGCATCTGATATGCTGTCATAATATTTTTAATAATGAACCAGGAAGTAACATGTATTGGAATTTATCGACACATTTAATTTTAATTGGTTTGCAAAATTATTCTACAATTTGTTCTTGAGGTTTGGTTTTAGGTCACGCACATTTTAATCTGGGCGAATGAGGTGTCCCCCTCACAACATTATAGACAGGATTTATATGTAGTAGAGTTATCGCATCGTTTTAGATTCTGTAAAATCAGCAGAAATAGAATCTAAATAAAAACACACTAAATGTTATTATAAATTGTTACTTGTGTGTGTGATGTGATGGTAAGTAATCACTGCCGCCCATGAATATTCACAACGCTTAGATCATGGATGTGTAGACAATAAAATCGGGAGGAGAACGGGAAGGAAAAAAGATGGGAAGAGGAAAACGGTATTAGGCATACGGATTCCCACTGATTTTCTGTGAGACAGTGGTACCGCCCCGGATGTGCTCATTCTGGCTGAGTCATGGCTGGCAACAGCGTGCCTCTACCACTTTTAAACACTTGATCTTGAACATGCTTATTGACTCTCAAACCTGCCATAATAACATTAATGGGTTTTTTGATCAACTTCGACGTCGAGGCTTCTACTCTGTATTTTTTTTACCAAAAGATCTTAAACGGCATTCTAAGGGATTATCAGCTACTTCACAGACAACAAGATTATACATATCTTATGCTATTTTGGTAAATAGATGGATTAAAACATAGAGAAAGGTGGCGCCATTGGTAGAAACACTAGTTTCCACTTAGTGAATGCCTGTGAGAACCACAATTTTTTTTATCAGGAAAGACTGAGGTCTTATGAAATTCATCCAAATCAATTTTACTCCCACTAACATTTTTATCAGATCAATTGGTTCGGACCCACAGCCTTTTGTTTCATAGCGGGCTTAACCCATTGCACCTTGGCTATATAGACTACAAGGTTACGATGAAACCTAATTCAACATTGTAGTATTTAGCCTATGTGTCGGTTGTCCGTTAATTCTTGCAGTAGCGGTCTAGTACATCTCGTCGAGCCCCGAACCGGTTAAACGTACGTGACAAGGTCGCTTTCCAACATAACCAACAAACAGTGAGGTATTTAGAAAATTTTACGGGGGCTGATATCTCCTTTTTTGCAATATGAATCACTTCTTTTTTTATTCACTACACAACTACTCTTACAGGGTGGGTCCTAATACAGACGTGTTCATTATCCTATATGTAACAGATTACTAGTATTTTGACGATCTGTATCTGTATCAGCCCATATACGTCCCACTGCAGCGCACGGGCCTCCTCTACAATCGAGAGTACAATTGAGACTGGTTAGGCCATATAGTTCACCACGCTGGCCTAGTGCGGGTTGGCGACTTACATATCATATAAATTCTTATAAATCGCTATGGTATGCAGGTTTCCTCACAATGTTTTCCTTCACCGTTTTAGTGCGTGGAGATTGACAATCAATACACACATGACTCCGAAAAGTCAGAGGTGTGCCCTGGGATTCGAACCCGCGACCACCGTGAACATGTGGGCAGCCGCGTCTTTTACCAACATGCCACCACGCACTCTTTTTGTCCATATTATTGTTAAAATTATAATATCATCATAGTCCAGAATTGGAATTTGGAAGTTGATAATGAATATAAGATGTGGTGGAGCCACGCTGTTCTCAGTCATGACTCAGCATGTATGGGCAGGTTCGTCCGGAGTGGTACCACTGCCACAGGAAATTGATGTAAAGCGACAGCTTTGCTGTGCCGTTTTGTTTAGTGAGTAAGATTGTCGGAGACCTAATACCCCTTTACGTCTCCCATCCTTTTTCCTTCCTGCTCCCCTCCCAGTTTGATGGGTCGGCGACACATCCATGATCTATGGCCTAAGCAATATGGATGTTTGAGGGCAGCAGTGATCAGATACCATCGGGTGACCTGATTACTCGTTTGCCGGTCTTACACAATAAAAGATTTAATATAAGATTTTTTGAAACTGCTATTTATTTTCTATTTGATTTATTTCGTATCACAATTTAGACAATCCTAGAGACCCGGATCTAGATTTTGGTTTTTCAATCCCATAATAAAATATAGTATGTTTGTACCTTATTGTGTGATTAGTTCAATGTATATGTTATGGGCCAAGTGATTAATGCGGGCAGTATTCATAATGCCCGGGTAGTATGAATATTGCCGAGCCATATCAGGCCAAGTGATTAATTACAATCTAAACTCACCTATTTATCACATAGCCCAGATATTATGAATATGGCTACATGATGATCGGGCAATGTGATTAATAGGTGATGTTTTACGTGGTGCACTGCTGCATTGTCGCATCTGCGATAGACCCATAAATTAGAAAGGTTGAATTGATCTGCTTATGTTTAGTTGCTTTTTAACGTCCGAAACATTATCTTCAGAAGAAAATTAGTGTACCTACTTTATGGATCAGTTAGTTCGACTGTGCCCTAAAACCAACTCGGAACACCCCGACTTCACGTAGTCCGGCTTTTTATATACACCCTAGAGTGTATATAAAAAGCCGGAGGCGCAGAGGGAGAGCAGCCCCCGCCCGCTGTAACGAACGATAGGCAACCGTGTGAGCTGTAGCGGCTGAGGCTGATCGCCGGAGGCGACCAGCAAGCCGAAGCTGCGGAGGTGAGCATGGGTGCCTATCTTTTGTTACGCAAAGGCGAAGGGGCTGAACTTCCCGTAGCGCCGGAGACGTTGCAGAAGTAAATTTGTATTAACATCATACTTTGTATTAACTCATATTTCTCAGGAATGGCGCGTTACCTTTTCATGGAATTGGTACCAGGGGAGGTGCGTGACCTCGCAATAGCCGTACGATGCCACTTCGGCTCATTGTTTTGATTTCGATTCGCTTTACATCACTCTGCCCAATAGGCACTTGGCATTATTCATAATGCCCGGGCAATGTGATAAATTGATTGGTTATAATCACATTGCCCGCTCTTATTGGGCATTATTCATATTGCCCGGGCATTATGAATAATGCCCGATTAATCACTTGGCCCATAACATATATACATGACCGTTGGATTTATTTATGCTTTACTTTCTAGCGCTATAAACAAATAAAACTTTTTACCTAAATCCGGCCCTACAATGAGCAAAGTGAGTTAGTTTCTCCGTAGTTTAAAATTTGTAATAACATGCTATAACAGTTAGAGATCTAACCGCAGATTTTAAAGGATGTGAAACAATTCAACGTAACCACGCAACGTTTTCTGTTTTAATTACAATATTTTTATTTGCAACGGTATGTGCGTATATGCATAAAATTCAGACCTGTATCCTTAAAAAGGCAAGCACTAACTTACCAAGTTCATAAATATTATAACCGTTGTAAATTATGATAGAGGTTGAGCCTATCATAATCTGCTCTGTGGTTAGAGGGCGATTATAACTCCTATATGGGCGACAGTAAGAGTGGCTTGAGGCCTCGCAATAGCTGTTGACTATAACACATTAAACAAGCATCCAAACAAAGTATGGACGGAGTCTGTATCCCGAGATTTCAAGACTATTGCGCAGGGAGATTACAGCCACTGGTGTTAGGTCTCTCATATTTGTGAGGGCATCTGGGTAGGTACCGCCGCGAAGTCTATTTCTCCCGTGAAATAGCAGTGTAAATGCACTGTTGTGTTTCGGATTGAAGAACATTGTAGCCAGAGTAACCACTGGAAATATTGAGCCTTAGCATCTTATGTCTCAGGATGGCGAGCGCAGTGGAATTTTGCTACTGTTTATGAGCGGTCTTATCGCTTACCATCAGGCGAATGGCTTCTCGTCTCGCCATTCAAAGCAATAAAAAAATATATCCAAATAACTATAAATGAAGGAATAATTCAAGAACACCCAACAGTCTTAGTTCAGGCAACAAAGGTGCACTAATTAAGACATGACAGTAAGATAATTGTTGAATAGTTGTGAGTGCAAGTGAATGTTTGAATATTTAATAAGAGAGGTACTAAGAAACCGTCCGCGCTGGAGCCTGATGCGACTTTCGTTACGGGTGGTCCGAATGAAAGTTAGGTACATTTAAATAATGCTAAGTAACCAAGTCGTTGCACTCCTAAATGTATGAAAACTCTATGAAATATTGTTTTCAGAATTTTCTGTCTGTCTGTATCAGCCCATATGCGTCCCACTGCAGGGCACGGGCCTCCTCTACAATCGAAAGTACGATTGAGAGTGGTTAGGCCATATAGTCCACCACGCTGGCCTAGTGCGGGTTGGCGGACTTACATACCATAGAATTTTTATAAATCGCTATGGTATGCAGGTTTCCTCACAATGTTTTCCTTCACCGTTTTTAGTGCGTGGTGATTGACTATCAATACACACATGACTCCGAAAAGTCAGAGGTGTGCCCTGGGATTCGAACCCGCAACCACCGTGAACATGTTGGCAGTCGCGTCTAGTCCGTTTACCAACAGGCCACCACGCACTTAGTTCAGAATTTTACAGGTATTATATTTTTTGGAAGTTGTGGTGTTACGACTTGATTTAATTCAACTTTATAGTTTTAAAGTTCCCAATAAGGGTGATTACTTCGGCACCATCCTAAGGGTAGAGCAGTGTAGTAAAAAATAAGATATTCACAAGTTGACATAATTTTTGTAGTCGGAAACACAAAATATAAAACATTTCCATCATCAGGAATTTTATATTTATTTATACTATAAATAAATAAAAACACCTAACAGCCACATACATAGTCCTGACCATACACTAAGATCAACTTTTGTGTCGCGGGTATAAGAAACTATGAGAGGCACTACGGTCTTACAAACATCCAGACCCGAATCGAATACCTGTGAACACACAAACATTTGTCTCGGCGCGGGGATCGAAGCCGCGGCCTCTCCATTCAAAGCCGGCGTCTAATCATCTGCGCTACGGACTGTCAAATTAGTAGAACATATTTTTCATTTTCACAAAGTAAATTACAATTTGCATCGGTGTCATCTATTTCATCACTGACATAATTTCTATTGTTTTGCCGGAATGTCGATACGTCACAAACGCCATTGTTTGCGGTTGCTTAGCCCATACGAACATTCTTGGAAAACGTGTTTGTAAACACAAAGTCGAAAATGTATTGTTGCACCAAAATTCATGAATGGATACATTTTTCATAATACGCAACTGGGATTTTTTGAGTTACCTATTGCAAAAGGGTTTAATAGCAATAATTGTGCGTGGTATAGAGTCAGTGGTCACGGGTTTAAATCTCAGGGCAATCCTCTGGGTTTTTGAAGTTTTGTATAGTAAATAGTTCGTCAATTGGTATGCATTTTAACTAAAGAGGAAAATATTTTAAGAGAACCTTCATGCCTAACATATAATTTTTTACTACATTTTTTTAAGGTATAGGCAAGAATCTTGCAATAGTGGTTTGATGTCATATGGGTTATGCTTTTGGAACACTTGCTTGAAATAGTCGGCTATGAGCTGATACATCACATTATACACATAGCTCTATCAAGATCGATTTATTTCCAGGAATCAATCCCGCTACCCCTTATTCGCCAATCCGTTCCGCTTCCAACGAATTATAATTATTTTATTTATAGATATTATAAATATCAATGCTCATACAAATTAATTATGTAGACAGAGAAATTATAATTCATACTTGAAATATCTGAATATGATTCAAGAATAATTAAATACCTATAATTAATGAATATTCAGAGTATTTATATAGCAGTATTTTTTGCCTGTGTTTGTATACAAAGGCGTCAAATATGAAACAGCTAATCGGAAGCTATTACAGCTGTCTTTAACATCTACGACACCTGGGGATTGGCAGGTGCTATCCATTTTTCCATTTCCTTGAGAATTGAGGAGCTATAGGGAGGAGAAAGCTATAAGGAAAAGCGCAAGGATATGGATTCTTGCGTATTAAGCAATCTCATTACTAGTCAATAATGATAGCAAAGGAGGCACTGATTATCGATTTCCCACAAGATAGTGATAGATACCAACTCTATTGAACCGTTCCTTGTGAAATAATGGCTACAGGCTTCTAGGCTCTAGTAGGTGAGTTTGTGTTACTTATTATTAACTAGCGGCCCGGCCCAGCTTCACCCGGGTACAAATAGATTTCTGTACAACAATATGTACGTATTATACATATAAACCTTCCTCTTGAATCACTCTATCTATTAAAAAAAACGCATCAAAATCCGTCGCGTAGTTTTAAAGATAGAAAGGGACATAGGGACAGAGAATGCGACTTTGTTTTATACTATGTAGTGATATGTCATACATATGACGATTTTTATTGTGATTAGCATATTTATTTAGCAACCATCGAAGTTAAAATATTAAAAGTTAAGTGAACTATTGTTCGCAATATTATGATAGCTGTAAAATTTTATGTATTTATGCATAAAATTTTACGGTATGCCATTTTTTCTTCAATTGCGTAACTGACAATTTAAATATATACGTTTATTAACGAATCATTAATTATTTCCATGCATAACGGCTAATTTATGCTTTTTGTTTGCTATAATTAAACATAATCTCTTTAATATTTAGATGCCTAATATGTTTGAATATTATGTAAAGAATATTGGAATAAATTATTGTCTCTTTTCCATACTACATTACGATAAAAATAGTTTAAATATATGCCGGCAGATGTCGTTGTAATAATGCTTAAAAGCGTAGAAAAATCTATTTAATTAACGTCAGTAATACGAAAAAATCAACAATCAAAATATCTACATCAACTGTTTCGTAATTACTATGACATTATTTTGATGGTTCTGACATATGGATGATTTAAAATTATTCAGACATAATGGATATAATAGACAGCTATTAGTACTAAAAGTAGAACATTATATTTTTGAACTTGTTTTCGTCGCGACCTTACGAACTATATTGAAATATCAAAGGTCATGTTGAGACGATACATATCGCCAGCGGGCAGATCACACTTTAATTTGAGTCCATCTTAATTGCTATTTATATGTGTTGCATGTATTCGTATGAAATATATGGTATTGAACTGGTAAATAAAGGTAAATCTTAAAAATGACGATAGCATCATATGACCTAGTTAATTGCGTAGAGCAGCGGGGTAGAGAAGACTATCATTGACACATTTCTAACACTTTTAAATAAACCAAGTTATAAATTAAATTTTATTGATCTACGTGTGTTCTAAATTCGACAATAATGTCGATTCGACGTTCCGTAATGTCTAACGTGGGAATTAACTTTACGTGTTTAGCTGGTTATTCTATGATTTTGTTCTACTGAAATAAAACAAATAATATTACTGAAATGAATGCCGAGAAAATAATATTCGGTAAAATTGTGTCAACAATAGTATTATTTATCCCGGGCATAGAAGCATTTCACAGCTCCTCATTTATGTTTTTTTTTATAATAAAATGAATACCGAGAATACATAGAGTTATTTAATTTACTTATCCCGGGAACAGAAGCTAATATTTTACAGCATACAATCCAAAATTGTATGTTGTAGACAACTAAGAACTCAATTAATCATCCTCGTACACTCTGATTACAAAACTCCCTTCAAAGACTTAAACTATGGACTTAAATATCCAGTCCACACATTGATCAGTGAGAACTGCCCTACATCTACCATCCTAATCACAACAATTTAAGTCACACTTAAATTAAGTACAAAAATATTTACAAACCCATAACAGTTAGAAGCGAGCCGCGCTTCCAGTCAACATACGGTAAGTGCATACCGTAGTAAGTCGACCACGCATTCACACGGTGGACGAGCCGACCGCGTGTCGTGTGTACTCGATATAATCTCAAACGATTCAGTTGTGGTGTTTACCTGTGAAACGTCATAAGTGAAGTGTTTTGTGGATTGTTAAGGATTTTGTGTTCTGGTAAGTAGGTTTTAGACTAGTTGGGACAGAATTTTGGTCACGTAGTGTTTTTCTTTGTAAGTATGTGTCAATTAGAAATAAGTAAAATTGTGTTTAGAATTAAGAAGTTATGAAAATATTTGTTTAAGAATAATTTTATAAATGGCGAGATATACGATAAACAAATTTTAAAACTTATAATTTAAAGTAATTACCCACGTATGTATACTTATAACTAGTTTTGCAAAGCAAAATATTTGTTAAATATTTTCATTATAGGGAAACTTCTACTAAAAATATTATCGATCTATTTCCATGCACCGATTTTTACGACATACCGCACATAAAGTTTTAAAATTTCATTTAAAATTATACAATTTGACAAAAGAACAATGCTGACATCAACTTTATGAATAAAATCGATCGATTTTAAATAATTTGAATCATGATTACGTACAGATTATAAATTAATAAAGCCTTTAAGATAATTACAAAAAAAGACTAAAATATTTCGGTTCAAATGAATTTTAGCATATGTGAAATAAGGCAATAAATTTAATGACAATAAATAAGGCAATAATTTTGTTTTAAATGCCAGATGTTCGAAATTTTTGCAAAGGAGTGTGAGGCAATAACATTCCGTTTTTAAACTTACTGCGAAAAATAATTTATTGTTTATGATGAAATAATAAAGCCTATATGAATCTGAATTAAGGCCAGTGTGTTTCATTTCAAGATGTTTGAGGAATGTGTTTAGAATATTGATAAGGTCGTAAAGCACATCGATTTATTATCATTAAAATTAATATAATATTTTTATTTAGTGCTTATCTTAGAGTATATATACTGGGTATCTCAAGACTGCTACCGAAAACGAAGCCGGGTGGTAGTTTTAGTGACTAAAAACACAATGCAACTAAAAATTTCGCAAAGAAACGCGGCAATTATTTTTTATGATTTTTAAATATCGTCTTTTTTAGATGGTAAATCCATAGTTTTTGCTGAAATAATAATTTAAACTCTTTTATACCTTAGAGTATTTATAAATAAAAGGGTATATACTATTATTTTAGGAAAAAATGTATTTACCACCCAAATATGGAAAAATAACAAAAAAAAAAGACGGGTTGCACTCCGGGAGTAGGGTTGCCACCCGTACTTTATAATAAAGTATTGTACGTTATTTCAGGTAATTGTACTCTGTACTTTATGTGAACAATAAAGTACACGAAAATACTTTATTTTGCATGATTTGGTTTCCTTGGGACTGAAAAGTTTAGTCAATTATGTACTTTTTCATTATAGCACTCGTTTTTCTAACGCAACTAAACCTCAAATGTCAACAATGTCACTGTAATTTATTGTCACCGATGATTGTCACAATTTCTTGATTGTTTCGCGTGGAGCGGTTTAGATTTAATAAAAATAAGATTAAAAGTTTTATAGATATTTTATGCTTTAAAACATCTATGAATCATGCACAAGAATACTCCACATACACCTACAAAATGTAATTTCTATAGTGAAACCGATCCAATACATAGTGAATAAGTATATTACACAGAAAAATGTTTGAAAAAAATAAGACACGGGAAAAAAAAAGATACAAATCGCAAAAAGTAATAAAAAATATGTATTTAAATATAGTACTAGTAAAAAATAAATTGTACTTTATTTGATTACTATGTACTTTTTCTTTTCTACCACTAGTAACCAATGTACTTTATCTGCAAGCAAAAAAGGTGGCAACCCTATCCGGGAGTGCCGGCAGAAGTGAAAACTTGATTATTAACGTTGAGCATGTTTGATATTTTGGAATGGTTAGGGAATAATTTTGCACCAATTGCTTTATCAGTATAAAAGTACTATCATTTATGTGGTAGAATACAATATTCATTTATTGCGCTATCGTACACAAACATGACAATTTATATTACATTAAAAATTTAACACTTTAAAACTATTACAATTATTTTACATTAAAAAGTTTATCTCTCCGAAAAATCAACTTTCATCCATAATTTCAACGACCTTTTCACCATCATCATTACCAGAACTATCATCGCCAATCTCTAAAACTGATACGATAGGTTTATGGTAGCTGAAGTAAGAAACGAACAGTTTTGATTCGAACCTATTTAAATGTCTAATAAAGACCGCATCAATAGTAGTTTTGTATTTCGTTGTGCTAAGATTGCGATCATTCGACATAGTTAAACCAAATTCATTATTTAAAAATTCAATTAATAGTTGATTTTTATCGTCTGCGAAGTTTATGTTGAAATCTCCACTCAAAATCATTGGCAATTCATCAAAGCTTTATAAACTGACAGCTAACTGACAGCTGTCTACTCTCCATCCGTCTTACGCTTTTCGTCTTACGATCAGGTCACGTGTCCTGACGCGAGTTTAAGATTTTATACCCATTACAGAAAAAGTGCTCAACGCCGCTAAAGAAGTTTTCACTTCAAAAATTGTCGCTTTTTTTTGCAACTTTTTCTGTTGCATTGTGTCTGAAGTCGTTTAAACTACCACCCAGCTTCGTTTTCGGTAGCAGTCTTGATATACCCTGTATATAGAGGGAGCGCTGGTACTTCAAAAATGTAGATAAAAATGGTGGTGCTGAGGCCACCTTTTTCTTCTCTACATCCAGTGTGAATTGTGACAGCTTGGAATACGCATGACTTACATGAAAAAGAAAAATCAAAAATGTAGTTTAGCGCTATCGAATACCATCCAAATTTATTTTAGAGGTTAATTATTAACTGTGTATTCGTTTATCATCGACAATAAATCCAATTTCTTATTAATTAACAAGAAATAATTTAAATCATTTTACAGAAAAACATTCATATTTTTGAATTTTCGAACGCCTTTTTATTCAATGTTGCAAGTAATTAAATTGTTGAAACTCCGAAATATTTTTTAGGTTAAAAACTTAGAGTATTTATATATAGAGGGAGCGCTGTCATACATTAGCGACTTCAAAAACGTAGATATTTTCCTGTTCGTAATGTTGGTAGCACTGCTATATTAACGTTACCAATAAATGACTTTTCCACGAAAAATATATGAATAAATAAATAAACGGAAATTAACATATTCACGTTACATTGTTTTTAGCTATCATAATACAAAATATTAATAATAAATGAAAAATAAAACTCACCCTTGGCTTATTATAATTTATTTCGCTCCAAATTCAAATATTTTATATTTTTTACCTTAGAGTATATAATATATACAGGGTATCTCATAAATACATTTTTAATACATTTTTTCCTAAAATAATAGTCTATATCATTTTATTTATAAATACTCTAAGGTATAAAAGAGTTTCAATTATTATTTTAGCAAAAACTATGGATTTACCACCCAAAATTGACGATATTTAAAAAATCATAAAAAATAATTGTCGCGTTTCTATGCGAAATTTTTAATTGCATTGTGTTTGTAGCCACTAAAACTACCACCCGGCTTCGTTTTCGGTAGCTGTCTTGAGATACCCTGTATATATTATATACTCTAAGGTAAAAAATATAAAATATTTGAATTTGGAGCGAAATAAATTATAATAAGCCAAGGGTGAGTTTTATTTTTCATTTATTATTAATATTTTGTATTATGATAGCTAAAAACAATGTAACGTGAATATGTTAATTTCCGTTTATTTATTTATTTATATATTTTTCGTGGAAAAGTCATTTATCGGTAACATTATTATAGCAGTGCTACCAACATTACGAACAAGAAAATATCTACGTTTTTGAAGTCGCAAAAGTATGACAGCGCTCCCTCTATATATTAATACTCTAAGGTTTTTATTTAATTATATTATTTTGAGGATTTGTTTATATTCGTGTGATTCTGTATCTGTATCAGCCCATATACTTCTCACTTTAGTGCACGGGCCTCCTCCACAATCGAGAGTGCGATTGAGAATGGTTAGACCTACTTATAGTCTATTCGTGTGAATTGTGATTAATTGCAAATTGTGATTTGAAGGCCTAATTTAACATTATTATATTTTCTCAAGTAGAGTAATACGTCAAACACAAGAAGCCGTGATTCAAGAAGCCGCGGCTTTGATTCGATCGTTTTCTAACAAGAAAAATGTTTGGTTAACAATTTTTAAGTTTCGGGTCTTGTTGATAGAATAACTTTATGTTATTGACTATAAAAGACTCATGTTTTGGAAAATAACAAAGTATATATTCTATCACGTCTATTTATTGATATAATTCTATCAATAACAGAAATTACAAAGAAGAGTTCTTTGTAGTTTATGTTATTGACTATAAAATATGAGTCTTTTATAGTCAATAATATAAACTACAAAGAACTTTTTGTTATAATCCGAAGTCCCTAACGTATAGAGAGAAACCCATCTCTGTATAATTTAGAGGATTTGGTTTACAGGTATTTAAAAGTATTTTTAATTAAAGACTATCGGCTTTAGATATAGACAGTTTTAAAACCTATTTTAGTTGTCGAATGTTTTGTCCCTTTCGAACGAACTTAAAATTCAGTTTGAGTGAAGAAGGCAAAACATTCTTTAACTTTATAGGTTTTAAAACTTCCTAAGAATAAGGCCGTAAATCTTTGTAAAATTGTGAATCAGTTATTATTTCTGTAAACTATTAGTTCAATTTTAGGAAAATTCTATTTTACTATTTTCTTATTTATCAAGTAATGTGATATTCTAATGATTCATCACATGGCTTACAATACAGAAAAATATACAGATATAATATAAAAACATAAACAATCTCTTTAATACACACGTAAGGGGTTAAACATTGATGTATTCCGTTGCCCCAGCACGTTTATAATCCTGTGAAGTTCTTGAGGTTAAAGGTTCCATACGATGTTTTCCTGTACTGTTAAAATGGCCATTAAGTATAGATATAGACTTCGAATTGTCAGAAATTTTCCCATGGAATCAAGAGTATTTACGTTAGAGCACACCAATATGTTTCTAAATATATAAATGATTTTTAAAGAATAGTTTAATGATATTTTGATCCTTTTAATAGCTCTCTTCCCCTTTACCCTTCCCCCTAACTTTACTATGCATATTGCAAAATTACTTGGCTCTATTTTATATCGGAATATTCTTTGCAGCTCATCGCTCTAGTGTGAAGCGGATGCGTTGACTTTACACAATTTTTCATTTATTGCGAAGAATTTTGTATTAGATCTTTTTTATTTACTCATTTATTTTATTCTTTTTTGTTGCGTTGAATGGCGAGATATGCAAATTGCATGATTTAAAGCGATACGTCTGCTCATAGACAGTAGCAAAACCAAACGACATAATTAATTATTACAAAGCAATGCTTTCCATCCCACTGCCCGCAATCCTGATACACAATAAGTCTTAATATGTCCAGTAATTATTCTGGCTACAATGTGCTTTAAACTGGAACACAACAATGCATTTACACTGTCGTTTGGCGGGGTAAATTGACAATGCAAATAGAATTAGACAACTTCGTAGTCATATATGTATGTATGTTCTACGATCAAAAAATAAAGTCAGATATTACTCATTGGTAGTCTCTGGTCCTAAATAAGGTAAAGCTCACTTTCAGAGTACAGTTCAACGAAAGTGAATTAAAATAACAGGTGGTATTAACACCCGGCGTGGGACGAAATCGGATATGCGTGCTATGCGAAAGCTATTTAACTGACGGCCGTATGAAAGTTCGGAAAGCATGAGTAATAAGCCGAAACCCGTATTAGCTTTAGTTTATTCAATTTGACTTCTAATAGGCTGATTTTGTTACGTAAAATTTTGGTGGCAATTAAAGGGCTTTTCACCTCATGCTAATTGCTAATTTAGGTTAATTTAAGATATACCGGGTATCTCAAGACTGCTACCGAAAACGAAGCCGGGTGGTAGTTTTAGTGGCTACAAACACAATGCAATTAAAAATTTCGCATAGAAACGCGACAATTATTTTTTATGATTTTTTAAATATCGTCATTTTTGGGTGGTAAATCCATAGTTTTTGCTAAAATAATAATTTAAACTCTTTTATACCTTAGAGTATTTATAAATAAAAGGGTATACACTATTATTTTAGGAAAAAATGTATTCACCACCCAAATATGGCCATAGGAAAAAAATAACAAAAAAAAAATTGTCGCTTTTTTTTTGCAACTTTTTCTGTTGCATTGTGTCTGAAGTCGCTTAGACTACCACCCGGCTTCGTTTTCGGTAGCAGTCTTGATATACCCTGTATAAGAACTTAATAGAATTAATTTTATTAGGTTGGTAGTTGGAAGTATTTGTGTCAGATTTTTTCTATTAGGCGATTATAATTTATTTTTTATTATAATAGAAGAAGTTTAATTTCTTTACTACTAGATATTTCATAGATAATATTATTGTTTATGCACTAGAGTAAACCAATAAAGCGTTAAGTAGGTAAAATGAAAATTATATCTATGTACGGTCGACTCTCATTAATTCAAACTTGCGATAATTCGAACCTTTCTATAATTCAAAGTTATCACGAGTTCCCTACAAAATCCCTTTATATTTCGAACCAAATCAATACATTTTTATGCACTTGGTAATTCGAACGAAAAATTATTGCTTTATTGTATTAAAACGACGCGTTAATTCGAACTCAACGGCTTCCAACACTCGACAATTCAAAGTTACAGAGAAAAAGAGGCAAACCAATAAAATATAATTCTTACGAAAGATTAATTAATTCACATTATGAATACATTCTACATGTATGTACACGAATGTACCTCTAAACTTTTGTCATTGTTATTGAATAGCAGTTAATAAATAATGGTTAATCAACACATAAATAATTCGAAGTTTCATTTATTTTCTATCAAAATTTCGAACCTTTTGATATTTCAAACACTCGATAATTCGTAATATTTTAAGAGTCCCTCAAGTTTCGAATTACCGAGAGTCAACTGTATTTTAAATGTGATTGCCATTTGTTATTTATTTATTTCTTGCTTTGCAATAGTAGGTTTTTATAGTATGTACACGGTATACAAGCTGCCAAAAGACCATGGAGTCTCATGGCGTGTACACTATTCATGGTATGGTATGGGGGCCTTGTGGGGGAGAGGGGGGGGGGGGGGTCTTTCCTATGCGTAACTACTAAATGCTGGGTGATTTGATAATGAGATACCGATCTCATCGTTACTCTTACATTGCATGTACCTTCATAGCGTGACACAACATAACATGAAGTAATCCGATCATGTAATGTATTACAGGCTTAGTAACTGAAATTTCATAATCTAATAATTAAGTTGAAATTACTTCATTAAAGAACTTAATTGCGCTTGTTTTACGATTGGAACGATGCGGATGGGGTTTATGTAAGATTAGGTTATTGCTACAGGTTCTAAATGAAGGGCTGACAAAAGAATATTTTTATTTGGATAGAAATATTTGACTATGAAATCAATATGCAGGTTTCCTCACGAAATTTTCCTTCACCTTTTTGGTGCGTGGTGATTGACTACCAATACACACATGACTACGAAAGACGTTCGTTAGATGTGTTCCCTGGGACTTGAACCCAGGACCACCGTCGACATGTTGGCAGCCGCGTCTAGTCCGTTTATCAACAGGTCACTTCGCATTTTAAAAGACACATGTGAAAGCACTTCCATTGGAGAGACATTTTATGATAATCGTTCTGTTAATAATCAATACATTCAGTAACCATTCGGCTTTGTGACGTCGTCATTTGTTTAAATTTATACAATATCCTTACTTTTGTATCACATCACAATTGCTAATCTAGCTTAGCTTCGCGGATATGAATATACAGGGTATATCAAGACTGCTACCGAAAACGAAGCCGGGTGGTAGTTAAAGCGACTTCAGACACAATGCAACAGAAAAAGTTGCAAAAAAAAAAGCGACAATTTTTTTTTGTTATTTTTTTCCTATGACCATATTTGGGTGGTAAATACATTTTTTACTAAAATAATAGTGTATACCCTTTTATTTATAAATAATCTAAGGTATAAAAGTGTTTAAATTATTATTTTAGCAAAAACTATGGATTTACCACCCAAAAATGACGATATTTAAAAAATCATAAAAAATCATTGTCGCGTTTCTTTGCGAAATTTTTAGTTGCATTGTGTTTGTAGTCACTAAAACTACCACCCAGCTTCGTTTTCGGTAGCAGTCTTGAGATACCCGGTATAACACAAAATTGTTGTTTCTAATTAAAAAATCAGGTTAGGAAGCCGCATATATTCTTTCAAGCTTGTCTATGTAAAATTTAGCATTTTTAAGAGGTATTTTTCCTATTGCGAAGTTCAACCATGGTCGGTTGTGCATGTAGTGTAGTAGTTTAGTGGTATGTTGCTATTTTGTATGTTAATTGACGTGTTCTACGCATTTTATTAGAGATTAGAAGAGTGATAAGGTGATAAAAGCCGTATACATTGCTTTGATGGTAGCCTTTAAGGTGTTGGTTAAGAGCGTATACACCTTGCGCGCAAAGTCAACTATAGGTATTTCTTCGTTAATTTCACGCACACATAAGCGACCAAAGCTGTGTGCGTAGAGCTGCCGCATCGGCTCGCTATACAAACGGCTCAAACAACTTTGATCCGTGCGCTTCAAATATTCATTTGAAATGTAACTGTAATATAATATCATAAAAATATTTTATTTGCATTATAAGTAGACAAATATTACTGTGCAAGCAAAGAATAATACAAGTTTAGATACTAATCATATTTTCGTTATTATTACATTGTTAAGTTGCATTCAAATCAGTGTTCAATCAGCATATACTACGGACGTTTTATTAATAATTTCGTGTTCGATCACATAAATAGTGTTAGGGGCCTTACAACCCCTTACAATTACGAAATATATTGAATTTTATATTACAATACATAACATTATTTAGCCTCGGAATTAAATCCCATTATATTACCTGAAACATAATTTATACTCACTACAAAATCATTGTAGGTAATAAAAATAATTAAATATTTTATTACCAAAGTACTAAGATGTGGTAATCGCAGTCCGCGCGTGGCTATTTTCACTACGCGCGGCAATAATCGACTGCAGCCAGACCGGAGCGACGAGCGATACGTCCTCCCTCTAGAAGGCCTTGCGGCGGTATGATTTGATCCACGTCGGACAGCGTGTTTTATAGTGGTTTATAAAATATTTGTAGAAAACATGAAAACTGATTTTGTTGAAATATAAAAATGGTAATTTATTGATAAGATGTTCTTCTATTATAATATGCAATGGCTATAAAAAATTATTAGAGTTTCTGAATAATTTCGCATTGTTTAAATTTTTATTTTTCAGGAACTAAACACAAAAAGATTATTTTTCTCAGCAAAATCCCTCCATAAGGGTCTTATTAGTCTGATTATATTTTTATTTTCATCTTATATTTAGTGGTTTCGGATATCTTAAGCTTCTAAATTGCCATTTAAAGCCTAAACAATAAAACTTGTGTTCAGTAATCCTTATAGTACTCACAAATTATCGATCAATCTATAATGTTTTCCACCAAAATCCCTAGATGACAACCTTTTCTAAAGTTAGTACTAATTATTTTTCCTTTAAATTGTTTATTGGTGGCTATTAACTCATTTGAAAAGTCCTGTTTTTAAGCCAAAAAGCGCGTGCAGGGTATAAACGCTCTTAATTTATGGTACAGTGTTGTTGTCTTCTTTCATATTTCAACACAAATTGAAATCTTAACTATTATAAAGAGAAAAGATTTTATTGTTATTTTGAATTGAATATGCTCTAAAACTACTGGACGGATTTGAGAAATTCATTCACCATTAGAATCCTATTCCTGATTCATAATTCATGTTAAACATAGGCGATAAAACATTCTAAAAATAGTGTATTTTCAACCGGGCGGAGCTGGGCCGAGCCGCTAGTCAATAATAATTTGGTTGTAATTTACTAGTACGAGTATAATGAAAGTTTATACATAGTTAGCGTGGCACTGGCATGGCGAGTATTGTGTGAAATAGATTTATAATTTAGACAGTGGCAGCTTGTTGAAACCGGATTTGCACAGGCCGAAGTGCGTTACCCTTGCTTGGTTCATCACGATGTGTTTTTTACAATTTCGTATCAAATTTATGAAGAGTTTGATATAGTTATTGTGTCACCAGCTTTAAGTTCTCCAGAAATCTTCCTCACAGAATAAAACTTCCTGTAAGGCAGTGGTGGTACTGTCCTAGTCTAGTTAACCCAGAATTTCAGAATAATTTGTACTACTTAATCAACTACAGCAAGGCTCTACCAATTCCAATACTATCGTATCCGGCGAAGCCAGTACTGTAAAATTAAGCTATTGCTATTGCTAAAACGGTGAAGGAAAACATCGTGAGGAAACCTGCATACCATAGCGAGTCATAAGAATTTCTATGGTATGTAAGTCCGCCAACCCGCACTAGGCCAGCGTGGTGGACTATATGGCCTAACCACTCTCAATCGTATTCTCGATTGTAGAGTAGACCCGTGCCTTGCAGTGGGACGTATATGGGTTGATACAGAACATGTTTAATACGATACAAATTCTTGGCAAAGTAAAATTAAATATTTTAAATAATTAGATATTAAATCAGTACCTGACTGGTATTAAAAAAAGTCTTTAATAATTTTGACTACGGAAAACTTACCGAATACCTGACCTTGTAAGATTCGATCGTTATACAACCCCTACTCTTTATCCTACATTCAATCCCGATAACATATCACAAACTACGATCCCACAGAGATTTATCATCGCAGGTATCGCGGAATCGGCAGCGTCGGTAATCAACGGCGGTAATCGGAGCGTGGTGTGCGATGTATATGACGCGAGTGACGGCTCACGTATAATTGCAACGAAACTAGGTGCGTGTGGATTAATATGAATCGCTTCTTCAATGAATAATGAATCATATGGAGGATTATCGTCATTAATGGTAGACAAGATTGTTAGTAAGCGGGTATAACTGACATTTCTACAGACAAGTAGTGTGTGATCCAAAGATATTTGTTACTGGGTCTGGATGTTTGTGATACCGAAAAGTCTGTCGTAGTTTTTGATACCCACAACACAGGACTTGTATCTTAGTGTTGGGTTAGGGTTGTGTGTTATTTATTGCCCAGCAGTGGTAAAGGGCTTTTAAAAGAACATACTTGCAATTTTTTTTTCAATCCTGCATACATGTGTGTATATAAACTCACGCCTTTTTCCCAGAAGAGTAAGCAGAGGAACTACTAAGACACTCACTTTTCGCCGTGTGTGTCCTCCCACGATGTAATATGGGGCGAGTTTATCACCATATTAGGCATTGGTGAAATTTAAATAATAAGGTTATATTATCATCACTAATCCAATGACATCTTATATTTGTAAGAGGTTGAAAACAATAATTCTTAGTCAATACACTGGACAAAATAAGATGCAGCTTAGTAAAAAGTGAGTGTTTCGCACAAACTGTACCAATGTGGAAAGGAATTCAATTTGTTCACAAGGTTCCGTTGTTTGCCATGAACGAGTGGATCTCGACTTTCAATGTCTACGTGTAATATTATCCGGTGTGATGTTGTAATGATTGTAATCTGTACGTTTACACCGCTCGTCTCTTTGAAATATGTCGTATGTTGTAGATCGTATAGATAGATCTAGCTTTTAGCTAACTCCGGCCACTACAAAAATATTCCTACAATTATTATGTAAAAAAACGGGATGGAGAACATACAAGGCGATTTGTGGGCGTCCAGGCACCTCTGCCAATCCTTTATGGGAAAAAGACGTGGGTTTATATATTTATGTGTGTAATAATTTATAATTAGGCAACAATGGTCTACGTAGAATAGAAATTATGTCTTGAGGCATCAGGCACTTATTTCCAAGTTAACAAATTCTTAGCATCCTAAGCATTTCTTGGTTATATTTTGGATAAATATTGATATATTCAATACAATTGAATATGTCACGTAACCCCTCTCAATCGTACTACCAATCAAAGGGGAGGTTCATATCCTTCTGTGGGTTATAGACCTACAGGGGCTGAAACATTTATACAGACTGATGAATTCTTTATCGATGTCTATTTATGTAATGTCTATTTCTTCTGCCAAACAGCAGTGTAAATGCACTGTTATGTTTTGGAGATCTCTCTTCAAGTTTGAATTTTGAAGGAAATTTTAGCCAGAGTAATTACTGGATACTTGACATCTTATGTCTCAGGATGGCGCGCGCAGTAGAATGCCAATCATTGCTTTGTAATTCAAGGTGTTGTTTGGTTTTGCTACTGTTCATGTGCAGTTGTATCGCTTACCATCAGGCGAACGGCATGCAAGTCTCGCCATTCATTGCAATTAAAAAAAAAAAACTATGTGATGTTTATTAGAGTTGCGTCATTTATCTCCGGCCAGAATGAAAATTTTGTGAACAATGAGTTGTTAGGTTCAATTTTGTTTTCAAACAATTCACATAATTTGGACTATTGAAAACCTCATGTGTTTCTCGATGCGTATTTTTTGAATTTATGAACGGCATTGCGATATCGTTCCCTATACCTTGGAGCGGAAATAAGCTCCATAAATTGTGGATGTCATTAGTTCCGCCTTAACCCTATCCTTTCGCATTACTGTGACCTAATTAATGAATGTAGGTATTACTGCCTCGACGACGTCTTTGTGCTTCGGTACGGTTACAGAGCTGAGGTCTCGGGTTCGAATCCCGGGTCGGGCAAAGTGATATTGGATTTTTCAATTCATCATCAACCCAGAGTCAGGAATTTGTGCTCGATATGGCGATAGGCTTGCCCCTATCACATTTTGGGATGGAACATACAAGGTGAAATGTGGGTGTCCTGGCGACTCTCCCTACCCCTTTTGAAACAAAGACGTGAGTTTATATACAGGGTATATCAAGACTGCTACCGAAAACGAAACCGGGTGGTAGTTTAAGTGACTTCAGACACAATGCAACAGAAAAAGTTGCAAAAAAAAACGTATTTTTTTTTGTTATTTTTTTCCTATGGCCATATTTGGGTGGTAAATACATTTTTTTCCTAAAATAATAGTGTATACCCTTTTTTTCATTAATACTCTAAGGTATAAAAGAGTTTAAATTATTATTTTAGCAAAAACTATGGATTTACCACCCAAAAATGACGATATTTAAAAAATCATAAAAAATGATTGTCGCGTTTCTTTGCGAAATTTTTAGTTGCATTGTGTTTGTAATCACTAAAACTACCACAGGGCTTCGTTTTCGGTAGCAGTCTTGAGATACCCGGTATGTATGTAGATATATAATCTTATATCATGCCAGTTACGAATGTTCTTGTGCGACCGTTTACATTACTTTGCAGACATTGGTTACATTCGCAGACATATTGCGCAATTGTCTGGCAACATTGGTTACTCTCAAAGTAGCTCTCAAATATGCTCTCAAATAAGAAAAATAGTTACCGATGACGTTCATGGGAAGTAGTATTGGTTGCGTGTTGGTATTGTCTTTTTCAAACACTGGCAGTTTTTTCAACTATAACCGATTCTTAGAAACAATTCTTAGTTTATGCTTGATCTCGTTTTTTTTGTCACTACTCAATATCTTTATTACACACCACATGTTATAAAGATGTTAAAATTTTCTAGAAATGTACAATGTGGACCCTGTTGGCACGGCAACAATTTAGTAGGGAGGAGGAAACCTTAGCCTTTATTTTTTATGATTATTATTCTGGTAAAGCTCTCTAAAGTATCTGAAGAAAACTGCAGTGTATCCAAATAAAACATCAACCCCGAAGGAAATCGCCCCTCGTTTGTTGGCACAATTATGCCAGCTTGCTTAAAACTAGATACACATAGGTTAAACCTGTATCAGCTCATATACGGCTCTCTGGAGGGAACCGGCCCTCTCCACAATTGAGAATACGATTGAGAGGGATTGGGGCATATAGTCCACCATAATGACCTAGTGCGAGTTGGGAGATTTTACATACCACAGAAATTCTTACAAATCGCCATACCTAAGCCTACCATGGCGATTTGTAAAAAAAAAACATGAAAATCATCATCGTGAGGAAACCTGTGCAGGTTTCCTCACGATGTTTTCCTTCGCCTTCATAATGCGTTGTGATTGACTATCAGTACACACGGGACTCCAAAAAGTCAAAGGTGTGGCCTAGAATGGAGCCCGTAACCGCCGTGAATATGTTAGCAGCCGCATCTGGGCCGTTACCAACAATCCATCGCACACTTTTTAAAACATAAGATAGCATAGTTAAAACCTAAAAGGCGATACACTAGCGCAAGTGCCTATGAAGGAATTATATAGCTAAATACAGTGCAAGTGTAATAACTACCTAGCAAACAATTAAACATCAATAGTTCATAAACAAAGACAATCAACTTCTTGCGATCAACATCACAGATAATAAATAAGCCATAGACAACGAAGAAACGCGTCTGTAAAGCCGCGCAAAAACTGCCAATTACTGATTAATTGCAACACATTTGACAAGAATAGTGCGATGCGGGGAAAGTTATGGGTTGAACTGAGACGGGTCACGCTATATTTGTTTTGTTAATAACAATGAGCTTGCGCATGTTGCATAATCTGTGGGTTGACGGAACACGTCTGCTGTCACTTTTCGCGCCATAACTGTGAAGAGGTTGGTAGAAAAAGTTTTAAATTTCGAAACATTTGATCAGAAAAACAAAAGAGGTAGATAATGTTTTTTTCGTCCGTTGTTATTTTTTTTCTCAATAGCGGTTGGGCCCGGCTCCGCCCGGGTGCAGATAAAAGTTTCAAAACGGCGCGGCGGTCAAAATGCTCAATTCCTACTTCCAATTTAGAGTATCGACCAATCGGACCATGAAAAGCGAATAAAATTTCCTCGTATTTGCTAGAAATGACACTACTGTATCCCTTCTATAGGCCATAGCGTGATGATATATAGCCTATAGCATTCCTCGATAAATGTACTATACAACACTGAAATAATTATTCAAATCAGAGCAGCGGGTTAAAGTTGATCATTATATCATCCCGACCATGCCTTATTGAATTGACTTATACTTTTAATAACCTATATGAACGCTGTACCATTTTACAATCTAGAACTGCGGAATTCGAAGATTGTATGATCACCATGATTTATCTAATGCTCATGCTATCCCTTGCTAATCCCACAATAAATTTAAAAACATATTACATAATTTGATAACAATTCACGGAAATCATTAAATTGAAACGCGAACTGTGTTATTAAAGTTCAAATCGTCGACAGTTTAATTCTCGTCTCAATTTAATTACATCTCGCTTTCTTTTAACGTTTCCAATATTAATGTGAGAAACTAGTAGGGCTCGTCTTTTTTATGACCGTTTTCACAAACCTTAGAAGTTGAAATGCAATTCTTAAATATTTATTTGGATAGTTAGTGGAATGGACGAGAAATCGGATGTAAATAGGATCCAATCAAAACAAAACAAACCGATAAGATTACAAAAAACATATTTTTACCATTAAATCTGTAACATTCCCAGGATCATAGTGTGAAATTTTTATAATATGGTTTACGTAATAAAAGTAATGCAGGAAACCTGATTCGATCAGTTTAGTGGTGAACGCGTGGTCGTGTAATGGGGTAATCTGTTCGATGTGGGGAAATATTTTCAATATCCGCTAAGACATGCGACACATCACCTACATATATATTTTATACATATATCTACAGGGAGAACTTTTCAAATACGCGTGAACGCCAAATCTTATACTATGAGGAATAAGTATTGAAAATTGCTGAAAGGAGTCATGAGTACGATTTTCATCCATAAGCCAAAGGAAGTCCACTGCTGAACATAGGCCTCCCCCAATGATTTCCACAGAGACCTGTTGGAGGCAGCCTGCATCCAGCGACGTCCCGCGACCATTACCAGGTCGTCTGGCCACCTTGTGGATGGACGTCCTACGCTGCGCTTTCCGCTACGTGACCTCCATTCGAGCACTTTCCGACCCCATCGGTCATCAGTTCTCCGCGCTATGTGCCCTGCCCATTGCCACTTCAACTTGCTAATCCGCTGGGCTATGTCGGTTATTTTAGTTCTCCTACGGATCTCCTCATTTCTGATTTGATCTCGTAGGGAAACCTCGAGCACGATTTTGATGAAAACTAAAACTAGCTATTGCTAGGTAGGATCGTTTGATTGATATTGAAACAAAAAAAAAACATGCTGTATTATTACACCATTCGATAATGTTGCTAATAAGGACTAAATTCTGTGAAGTAATGATTTATGGCAAACTAAAGGAAAGCGGTCCATTTGGCAAAATCATAGTTATCAGGGTACCTTTAACACGCATTTCCCTAGCTTCAGAAGTATTTATGGTAATCTTTGTATTTTGCAAACAAGTACTGTCGTTCATGAACATCTTCAACGCTCGGATCATAGATGGGTTGCCGGCCCATCAAATCTGTAGGGTATAGGGAAAGAAAAAATATGGGTAGAGGAAAGAGATATTGGGCATCCGCCAAAATAATAAATTCATCCCTCAAGGATTACATGTAGATGCTACCATTACCACCCACAGTTCATTGTTACACAATAAATCATAATAACATCGGGTTTTAACCACTTCCGTGGTTCTTTATTCCTACTTAATACATCAAGCAGGTAATAGACATAAATACAATATCAAAATGTTCATATCGCACGCTATGGTCTTACTTTAAGCGTTCTGTTGAAGATAAAACTCATTATTAGTTGCTTTATAGTTTTTTCTGGTGTATGCATCAGCGCTCTCTCCTAACAGCAAAAATATTTTTAAACTTCGTACATTGCACGCGAACTTAGTAAATATTCTTACACATCTTTAGAAAATGCTTTCATAGATTGGTTATGTTTTCAGTAGAAAATTTTGGATGGTTGATGAGCCGACTCATCGGTAAAGTAGCTTTGCTGATATACAGCATGTTTCTACTTTCTTAATTTGGTATAAAGTTACAACAATCTTACATAAATACAGTGAATTGTGAATAATAAGGAGGTTACCATGCACTAACGATTAAGGAATATCTTGTGACAAAATCAGCTTGATATAGAGACCTTCATAAAATAATTTAAGGTGATTTGAAAAAACACTTGAAATCTTGATAGTGATTATGTGCTGTCAATATTCTATTTTTACCCACCTCTGCAGCCGTATTAGGCAAGAATAACTTTCGTTCGTAAACTATAAAGGCAGGCATCCTCATATTCGCATCATAAATATCGGATGCATCGCATCATACGAATCGTAGTATTCTTTATATACGAATACATATAAGTGTTTCTTATGACCCGTATCGTTCGGATCGCACGAAGCTGTCCGTCGGCAATGCCGATGCGGATGCTCTGAGAGGCAATCCAAGCAAATCCAATCGCTGCTAATACAGTGGACGCCTTGTAAAAACATACATAAATTCACGCCTTTTTCCCAGAAGGGGTAGGCAGAGGTACCAGGACACCCAACATTTCGCCTTGTATGTTCCGTTCCTCAATGTGATAGGTGGCGAACCTATCGCCATATCGGGCACAAATTCCCGAATAGAAAAATCCAATATCACTTAGACCCAACTCGGGATTCGAACCCGAGACCTCAGGTTTTTAACCGTATCTTTGTACAACTACGCCACCGAAGCAGTCCTTGTAAAAAAAATCGTTTTATGCGATGCGTCCGATACGTACGATGTGGAAATGTGGACGCCTACCTTTAAGCTAATTAATAAGTATGTAAATGTTTTTCAAGCATAATTTTGTGCCTGAACAAGAATAACTTTCTTATTTCATTCTTGTACCATACACTATTCATCATTATAATGAAGTTACTATTACGTAACAATTTGCGTGGCTAAATTAAATATCCTCATTTAATATTCATCGTGTAATTACAAACAACCTTCCGGTGAAAACTTTATTGCATAACGTTAGAAAAATTTGGATATGGTCAAATGTTTTTGGAAATTAATTTAAATTTCTCGAATCAAGCAAATAAACAACGAACTTGTTGACCTTTGACTCTAAGAATTATATATTTTCATATGTTATTTAACTTTGAAAACAATAATTAAATATTTTTTTTCTGACATATTATCCACATGTAAATCTTGGAGTATTTATATACGTGATTTATATTGTAGAGGGAGCGCAATCAATTATCATACATTTGCGTCTTCAAAAACGTAGATATTTTTTGTTCGTAATGTTGGTAATTAATTAGTAATAATAAAAGCAATTGCTGCAAATTCCCTTGATAACTCGTCTCAAATGAGTTTGAATCAAATTCAATAGCCCGTAACTTTTTTTTTGTTTCAAAAATTTCATCCAATAAAATGACTGATTTTTGTTCCTGTCTTTTTTAAAGTTTTTGATGCCCTGCCATGACTGAAGACTACACATGGAACTCTTGGGTGAATTTTTATTTACAAAATAATAATATATTTTTGCGAGATATCAGTTACTAAATTGATACTTATGTAATAACGATATTACTCATAGTTTTTATATGAATGAATTTCGCTATTCATTACATGACTGACGTATAACTGACGTGACCGGACATACAAATTATTCATTCATATAAATGTAAGTAATTTGTATAGTAAAAATGGGAAGACTTGCACAAGATGGCCGGCAGCGACTGGATGCATAAAACAGCAGACCGGGCTCTGTGGTGCGCCTCACCGACTAAAAACGTCAAATTAGAAATAAATATTAACAGTCCATGAAACGTGATTTTCAACCCACCCTTGGGAGAGGCCTATGTCCAGCAGTGGATTGTAACGGGCTGATGATGATGATGATAGTAAAAATATAATGTATATTATTGCCAATCTGCACCAGGTCAGCTTGGTGGATTAAATGGCCTACCATGGTTGTAATTATCAACAGTAATGTATTAATTCGGTATTTTTTTGTTGTAAGCCTATTACTAGCGAAGTAGCTAATTATCTCGACCGATGATAGCTTTGACTTGGTGGTAGATTTTCGGTCTAATCATTCTCAATCGTACTCTCGATTGTAGGCACGTGACCTGCAGTGGAACGTAGATGTATGTGGGCTGATACTGAAATTCATTCCCATTTCATTCAGTCCCAAAAAATCGAATAGCTGCACGAAGGTACAATCTGTTAATTATATTAAATTACTGAAACTCTTTAGTAATAGAGTGTATTAAACTAAATGCATTGTAACGTTTTCAATACAAATGGTAACTTGTAATGGTGACTTGCAAATTAATAGAAGTGGTTAGGTTGCGACGGCTACCAAATTAAATATTAACATAAGACCCAAGAATATATTTCTTGAGTTGTGAGTTCTAAATGAACACAGCACAATGATGACAGCTTTATACCTCGGTTGCCCAACCTGCTGTTAGTTCGGCCGAAGACCCGAGAGCCGAGTTGATCCGACACTTTAGCGATGATATCCCGGACATCAGCCTGTGTGAGATTGAGATGGCCCTGAAGTAACTTAAAAACAACAAGGCGCCGGGCGAGGACGGAATCACTTCAGAGCTTCTGAAAGCGGGCGGAACGCCAATACTGAAGGTCCTTCAGAGGCTCTTCAATTCTGTCCTTCTCGAGGGCTCAACGCCGGAGGCATGGAGCAGGAGCGTGGTGGTCTTGTTCTTCAAAAAAGGTGATAACACTTTGCTGAAGAACTACAGGCCCATCTCGCTTCTGAGCCATGTCTATAAGTTGTTTTCGAGGGTCATCATAAATCGTCTCGAACGCAGTTTTGATGACTGGGCTGGATGAAAAGGCTTTAGTACCATAGACCATATCCATACGCTTCGGCAAGTTATACAAAAAACCGAGGAATATAACTTGCCGCTTTGTTTAGCGTTTGTGGACTATGAGAAAGCCTTTGATTCGATCGAAACTTGGGCTGTGCTACAGTCTCTCCAGCGGTGCCATATCGACTATCGGTACATCGAAGTGTTGAAGTGTATATACAACAACGCCACCATGTCGGTCCGAGTACAAGATCAGAGTACGAAGGCTATTCCACTACAGAGAGGCGTGAGACAGGGAGATGTCATATCTCCGAAACTGTTCACTGCCGCGCTGGAAAATGCCTTCAAGCTCTTGCAATGGAAAGGATTCGGCATCAACATCAACGGCGAGTATATCACTCACCTTCGGTTTGCCGACGATATTGTAGTCTTGGCAGAATCGCTGGAAGACCTTAGCACTATGCTCGAAGACCTCAATCGAGTCTCCCAACAGGTGGGTCTTAAAATGAACATGGACAAAACGAAGATCATGTCGAATGTCGTATGTTGTGCCCACCCCCATCGGTGTTGGGGGCTCGACTCTTGAAGTTGTTGACGAATATGTCTATTTAGGACAAGTGGTCCGGTTAGGCAGGTCCAACTTCGAGAGAGAGGTCAATCGGCGAATCCAACTCGGTTGGGCAGCGTTCGGGAAACTTCGCGACGTCTTCTCGTCCAAAATACCTCAGTGCCTAAAATCGAAAGTCTTCGATAGTTGTGTGTTACCAGTGATGACATACGGCACCGAGACGTGGCCTCTCACTATGGGCCTTTTTAGGAATCTCAAAGTCACTCAACGAGCTATGGAGAGGGCTATGCTCGGGGTTTCCCTACGAGATCGAATCAGAAATGAGGAGATCCGTAGGAGAACTAAAATAACCGACATAGCCTAGCCGGATTAGCAAGTTGAAGTGGCAATGGGCAGGGCACATAGCGCGGAGAATCTGATGACCGATGGGGTCGGAAAGTGCTCGAATGGAGGTCACGTAGCGGAAAGCGCAGCGTAGGACGTCCACCCACAAGATGGTCCGACGACCTGCTAAAGGTCGCGGGACGTCGCTGGATGCAGGCTGCCTCCAACAGGTCTCTGTGGAAATCATTGGGGGAGGCCTATGTTCAGCAGTGGACTTCTTTTGGCTGATGGATGGATGGATGGAGTTCTAAATGATTACAAACTATTGGAAAGGGTAATGAGTCTTAATAAGACCCAATTTTATTGCCGTATGGTGCTGGGTCGTAGAATTGAAATTAAGTATAGAAAATTTAGTGGTGTAGATGGCGAGACGCCGGTTGTGAAACAGGAGACCCCGGGTTTGATCTTCGCCCGGAGACAAATATTTGTGTGGTCCACAGTTATTTGTTTCGGGTTTGGGTGTTTGTGGAACCTAAAATCTCTCATTCTCTATACCGACGACAAAACTCGATCTTTTCTGTCAGCAACATAAGTCGCTATACATTCACGAGATTTGGAATTGTCTTATCATCAAAAATAATAATTAGTTTTAATATGGTATGGCACTTCTCGGTATAAATGAGTTTACTTGGTTATATTTTACGACTACAGAGTAGTGCGTACACATTTTAATTCATCTGGGGGCGCGGCCGAGCCCCCTCCAAGTCGAGCTATAGGCCGTAACATCCTTTTACTAAGTAGGCATTGTGTAAACACGGTATATTTAAAATTTCATTCAATTTGAACCACGAGTTTAAGAATTATAATGTGTCAAACTTTCGTAATTTTGTCACTCACTGACTGACTGACCGATCATCAAAAGTCTAAGGCACTTCTAGCAGACATAGAACCTTCAAATTTAGAATATAATTAGTGTTTAGTGTCTAAAGTAAGGGAAAATTCAAACATTTCATAATTTGTGTCTAGTTTTCTAGATAGACCAACTGCGTGAATAACTTTGTCCCATATAAATGTATAGGATTACAAAGTTACATTTGCAGTTAATGAATCATTGTACCCGTATATAGTAGAATAATAGTTGTAGATAAATATCTATATACATGAGGCATAATAGGAGGGGATATAGAGAGGGAAATGGTGTATTCAGCCCATGAAACTGTACAACATTTCTCTAGAAAACATGACGAAGAAAAACTTGCATATAAATAGATTAAATAACTCGAAAATATCAATTACAATGAAAGAAAGAACATTAATGATCAAATCCGCTATATTTGTGATAAATTGATACCTACAAAAATAAGAAAAATCTATAAGACAGAGGCTTTAAGAAAAATCGTTAGTGATATTCTAGAAGTAAGAAGTACCGAAAAGGAAAAAAAGTAGGACTCTACAAAAAGACGTGAGATCCCATCAAAAACATCCTGTAAAAAAATTCCAAGTCTCGCAGCTCAGGTTTTCTACCGCAAAAAGTTGTGAGATGCATGTAATACCAAGTCGATTAATTTATTTAGTCCTTAAGGGACCTTCTATACCATATCAATATTAAAAATTCTTTACGTTTTAAATAAATAGATCGACTTGGCCAGCAGCATTATGTATAAATTGTACGATACATTATGTTTTCATGGGATAAGAAGGTTATCAAAAATGTGAAGTGTTCAGCGACTTATGATGCTGACTGTACGACTGTCGCTCGGGTAAACAATTTTATTAATTTATAGGATTTTATTCATGGACATTTTTAAAACCTATTTTAGTTATCGTAAGTTTTGTTCTTTTCGAACGGTTTTTGAAAACGAAAAATGAAAATAATTTATTGATTATTCATTAAGATGTTCTACCTGCACATTTAGATTCAACCTCTAGTGTTGCTCTTTTTAAAAGCAGTTTACAATTTGGTTATTGTTACAAAAATTACAAGTGGTTTAAATCAGAGCAGGTCATCAATAATTTGTTATAATATTTAAAAAAAATACGAATATGTTTACGTTATGTTTAATATGTTTGAATTGAGATTGAGCCAAGAAAACAAAATATTCGATACATAAAAGATACTGGCTATTTCGGCTGTTAATTTGTAACCTTAAAATACCATTATTTTTACACCGACTATTATAGCAGGAAATATTAGCACAGGCCTCGTACAATGTGTTCAATCATTTGTCTGGGGAGCAACAGTTGTCGAGTTAGGAATTGCCACAAACAAGCTGTTAATCATAACGATAAATCAAATAAATGGATGTCTGTCGTTGATGTTGCTTCCGCGAAAGTTTCTCTACATTCATCCGTGGATGTGGACTCAAACGATTTTCAGTATGTTTTCTTCTCATCAATTAGGAGAACGATTTTATCTTTGGTAAATATTAGGTAGGAACTACGATATGTGTCATTTATCTGCCAAAATTGACCACCGATCATATGTAGTACAGGTCTAGTTAACAGATTTATATAAAAACTGTTTTGAAAAAGTACTAAACGTAGCTATTTCCTATGATCTTTAGGGCGTTTGGCCACTTTGTGCATTAATTAATATCCTTTAGACTCCTTAACGAGATAAGATATCAAGGCAATTAAAGCATGGCTATTATAGAGAAATATTTATATATAACAAAACAGATTAATTCCTGATGATATTATTTTGTCCTATCCATGCTAGATTGATTAATCATTTCTATCATTCAAGATTGACAATCAACTTTCAGTAATTTTTATAATAGGCTTACGATTGTGGTAGCTAGGTTAATTAGAAAGTAAATTGTAGTGGAGAGCTTTGTTTGTGTCGGCCAGTAAGCCGTGACAATCGGAACTAACCACGCTTTCCTGCTGACATACATTGCGTAATTATATCAGTTCAGTATTACATGAGGTCATTTAACATAATTTTAGCTTCCGTGGTGCAGTGGGTTAGACCCCGCCTATGAAACGAGAGGCAGTGAGTTCGATCCACATGCAGAGAGAAATATTTGTGCGGCACGCAAATATTTCTTTCGGATCTGAGTGTTTGTGAGGTCGAAAAGTCTCGCGTAGTTCCTGATACCCATGATACAAGTCTCGATCTTAGTATAGGGGTCAGGCCTATGCACGTGACTGCTAAGTGTTATCTAAAAAAATAGGTTTATCTTTACTTTATCAAATGTTTAGTCTTCTTCGCCAAACTAGATTCAAAAGTCGTTCAAAAGGAAAAAAAACATGCGATAACTAATATCCATAACTGTAAATAAATACACCCAACAGTCACATATGTACAAAGATTTTGCCCCACACGAAGTAAAAAGTCTTCAGCTTTGGGTATCAGAAACTACGAGAGGCTTATCGGTCTCACAAACACCCAGAACAGACATAAATACACGCATCGCACAATCATTTGTCTCGGTGCGGAGATCAGACTGCGATCTGTCGTTTCACAGCCAGCATCTAACGAAATGCGCCATCGAGGCTGTTCATGCCATATAGGAATGAATTGAAATGTATTCGGTAAAACTCTTTGCATGTCTTGATTATCTTCTGTTAGGGGTTATCATCTAGGTGTGATTGTTAGCGATTAGCTTGTAAAAATTCGATATATCTTGTCCGTCCATTGTTGTGGAATATAATATGGCTCTTTCAATTTACGATTTGAGAACACTCGAAAGTCGAAATTGTAATATCTTATCTCTTTCAGCTTATACACATACACTTACAGGTTGTAAATATATTTTTTTATACATTTTGGGATCTTTTTTCAAGGTAGATAATTTATCAACGACTGAATTCGAACTCATTGTGACGCTAAACTCTAAGGTAAACTCTACTCCACTAGGAATATTTTTAGCATAAAATCAATGTCGACGACCTTACGCATTAACCATGAGAAATCACTCAAACCACATCTCAAATTCTTTGCCATCTTGGAATGCCAAGTACGTCAAAGTTCAGGTTTTTCCGTGGACAACCTTTCTCCGCTCCTTAAGTACTAGTGAAGGTAAGAAGCAGTGCGTCGGGATCACTTTCCATCGCCTTTTATTGTGGTGGTAAAAGTTTATCGCCATAACCTGTACTGCAGGTCCGGACATCCAATTTGTCAACGTGAGTACTGGTAAACTGGCTTAGAACTGTTTTAGATGTTTCTAGAATGGAAATATTCATGATTCGGGAGTTTTTTTTTTAATTTCGTGAGGTACATCAAAACGGATGAATACTGTTTTCATAAGTCAATAAAGCTAAACAGTATTAATTTACTGGTTGTAGAACTTACATATGTAAAAGGCCGCCTGAATAGGTACCACCGCAATGTCTATTTCTACCGCCAATCAGCAGTGCAAATGAACTGTTGTTTTCCGGTTTGAAGGATATTTTAGCCACAGTAACTAATGGACATATTAAGACTTCTTATGTCTCAGGATGGGGAGCGCAGTGGAATGTTGCTACTGTTTATGAGCGGTCGTGAAACTTAACATTTTATGGCTGGCGGGCGCAGTGGAATGCCAAGTATTTTTTGTAATTCATGGTGTTGATTAGTTTTTCTTTTTTGTCTACTGTACATGAGCGTATCGCTTACCATCAGGCGAATGGCAAGCTTGTATTCATAACCACATTTTTCTAAATTTAGGTAAACGTCGTCATGTTTGGTCGGCAAACTGTCATTTATATTATATATAGTTATTTTTTTGTATTTAATTTTTTTAATTTCATATGTAATCGAGAATTTCACGTAAAAAAATAATTTATTATTTATTTAAAAATTTATTGTACACCAGAAAATAAAACTAAAAATGTACGTACAAAATGCACAAGACTAGCAGATAATAATCAACTGCTTCTCTGCATCATGTTGAAGTGTTTGTTTTATAAAATAATTATAAATACCTCAGTATAGTTGCGTTGACGCTACGTCTTTATTAATTGAACTCATAAGTCCCAGTTTGACCCAATAAACTCAATATACAATATAGATTATAATACACAGACTGTTTTTATACCGAAAAATCTGTGATTAGAAGCGTGCCAAATAAAACTAGTTATGATGGAAAAGATGGTAAAATAATGTGGCCAAGTAAATACAGAATAAATGCTGAGCTACCATCTACCGTGAAACTTGAACAATTGTTCGTAACAGTGCATTGTTTGCGCAAACGCTGCTTTATAAACGGGAAAGTGTTAGTTACTCCGTCCACCGCTTGGTGGCGTTAGTTCTACTTATAAATAAAATATTTTTGTTAAGTAATATGAGTAATTTTAATAAATTACAATACAATGGTTATTTTAGAAAATGTTGGTTATTACCGAAACATATTTTAATAAATGAATAATTTCGTAATTATTGTATGCTAAAATTCAAACGACACCTTTACAAATCTATGAATACCTTCAATTTAGAGAGGATAAGTTTACTCCTCCATCCTATTAGAGTAGGCAGAGATGCCATTAATAAAACAGTCGAAATTATTTCCGTCTCATATTATGATAGCATGTATCAAAACATGTTTTATATTTCACACGTCAATGAAGAGGAACAAGAGTAACTTGGTACAAATAAAACCTCCCAGCACACTATAATACCTGCCTCATTAATGACAAGATTTCTGATAAAGAAATAATTAAAAAGTAAAAGTTGCGACGCAACCAGCTTGTGTTCGATGGATTATTTAATGTTATGTTAATTTTATTCACCGCAATGTGATTAATTGTTTTAAAAATAGATTATTGTGTGTGGGCGGTGTAGAGTAATTTTAAAGTGATATATCGATTTATTTGATTTGTATAAAATTTAAAGATTATGCAATAAGGTCGTTTATTGAAAGAATAAAATGGTTTGGAGATGTGAGTTTGCGGGGTCGATCTACAGCAGGATTTCTTAACCTTATTGCAGTCATGAATCACTAAAAAAATTTAAAACAGATCACTGATCCTGACAAAAAATATTTATGAAGAAAAACAATCCTTGTATTGAATACTCATTTTTAGTGCACATGGACTTTTATTGGTAGTTTACAATAGAATATAGAACCCGCACTAGGGCAGCGTGATGAACTATATGGCCGAACCACTCTCAATTGTACTCTCGATTGTAGAGGAGGCCTATGCCCTGCAATGGGACGTATATGGGCTGATACAGCAGATATACATAGCTTACAATAGTATAGGGTCTATGCCTCGCATTAATTAATTAAATTTCTACACTTTTGGTACTTTGCGAACCGCCTCCAATATGTTACGCATATACAGGGTATCTCAAGACTGCTACCGAAAACGAAGCCGGGTGGTAGTTAAAGCGACTTCAGACACAATGCAACAGAAAAAGTTGCAAAAAAAAGCGACAATTTTTTTTTGTTATTTTTTTCCTATGACCATATTTGGGTGGTAAATACATTTTTTCCTAAAATAATAGTGAATACCCTTTTATTTATAAATAATCTAAGGTATAAACGTGTTTAAATTATTATTCTATCAAAAACTATGGATTTACCACCCAAAAAAGACGATATTTAAAAAATCATAAAAAATCATTGTCGCGTTCCTTTGCGAAAATTTTTGTTGCATTGTGTTTGTAGTCACTAAAACTACCACCCGGCTTCGTTTTCGGTAGCAGTCTTGAGATACCCGGTAGTTTAGCATGTTGGCTAGTCAAGTCAATAAGCAAATTAATCAATAAAATGTAATAAATAATAGCTTTTGCTTTTCAGTGCAATTTATCATGATAATTTTTATAATGGTTTTTAATTTTGAAGTTTTTATTTTGTATAAAAATTTTAGTTATTAGTTTCCTTATAATGTTTATAGGCATTTAAATGATAATTTTCTGATAAATATATTTTAAGTTTATTGAGCTGCTAGCACACATGTTACGGACCACTAAAAGGTCCGTGGACCTCACTTTAAGAAACCCTTCTCGTCGTCAAACTCACTTGATAGTGTAGAATCTACACTATCAAAGTTTTTGGTTATAGACTTAAAATCCTTTTAGTTAATGGTTTCTTAGATTTACGCGAATGTTACACATTGAAATAAAACTATTATTTACGGATTTTATCGCGAATTTAGTTTATTTTTTTACATTTTTGACTTCCCGACGTTTCGATCACTTTACAGCTTTCGTGGTCACGGGGCAGTCTGCCCCGTGGTGAAACTAAATTCGCGATAAAATCCGTAAATAATAGTTTTATTTCAATCCTTTTAGTTTTGCATGTGTCATGTTAATAGATAAGTATGTGTGTATTGATAGTGTGTTTGTATTCACCGCGCACTATAACAGAGAAGAAAACAAAGATAAACCTGCATACCATAGGGATTTGTAAGAATTTCTAAGTTGTGTAAAGTCTAGCCCGCACTAGGCCAGCGTGGTGGGCTACATGGCCTCTTAATCATACTTTCGATTTTGGAGGAGACCCGTGCCCTGCAACAGGACGTATATGGGCTGATACAAAAAATACAAAATAAAAAAATAAAACACAGAGTAATGAAGCAGTCAGATACTTCCACTTGCCCAATTAGGTCTAACATTTATAAATCACACCTATCGTCCATTTCACCTATGAATAACGCCTGCTCAACTGCGGAATGTGACAAATCAAGCGGTTGTCGCTCGCAATTACAACAAAAACCGAAGCGATAGTTCGCGTGTTCAAGTTTTTGTTTTCAGTTGTCGCTGCATTAATACAGCGTTGTTGTTCACTGATTTGTATAAGTAAGGAATAAGCTTGTATAATTTAACTTAAGATTTAGATCTACTATACACAATTCAAAACCCATAAAAAGAAGTGTTTAATAGATTTTAGTTTGTTACAAACCATTACAACTTTTTTTATAATTTAAAAATCGATTACTTCTCATGATTTTTACGCAACAAGGTGTAGGAACGAAGATTTATTTATATTGAAATTGGTACTTCATAATAAAATGATACTATTATTATATTATCATTATTCTAGGAAACTCGTTGAGTTCTGTTTGTTCAATTTCACTGCACTATTAAGGTCGATCAATGTCATTGTCGACGTGAAACGCAGCAATTACAATGCACTATAAAGATTTTTCTACAACCAGTTGAGAAACCGTACCCTGGCTTTGATTTCTATTGCAAATTAATATAAGCATCCACTAAAGATCAGTCTTTTATCTAATTAAAAGAGTAGTCAGAATATGGGGTCTTGATCTATCGCTAATAAATTCTAATAAGAAGTATAAAATTTAAAGAGCATGCGAGGTTTGTGTTTCTTTATGTTTGAATTACTAACGTAGTGGGTATTTAGCTTTATATGTTCAAAAGCATCACAGCAAGGCGGGAGCGATACCGGCGCATCTCGCTTTCACACGCATACTTGTTTACATCGTTTGTATTATTGTATTTAGTTATAGTTCAGTGTTCAATACGCGCCATCGTATCATTCCGAACTATGCGTAACCTATAAAACGTATATCAACCGCTATAAATGAATTTGTTATATATATTTGAATTTCGAACAGTTTAATTTGAATACCGAATAATTTAATTTAAAAATCGAACAGTTTTACGTGAAATTGTATATACAAGTTGGTGTAAAAACAATGTTTTTTGCGAGTGTGCCCGCGCGTTTTCAGTTGTCTAAAAATGTTTGAGAGTCAAACTGCTCTGTATTTCTGTGTCGGTGCGTAATGTGGTTGATTTTGATGGCATTGTTTTTATTATGGCTGCTGGAACACTTCCGACGGAAACAAACGGCTGCCATGTCACACACGTGCGTCCGAATGTTGGTATTATGTTTCCTTAATTAATATTGTAAGGTTTAGTTTTAAATGACTGGTGTTAGTCATTAATTGCTTTGTGGGGTAAGGGAGAGAGGCAGTCGGCTGTGAAATTATAGGAGGGTTCAATTCCCGTGTTGGAAGTTTTCGCATATTTGCTGGTGCGTATGTGCAACATAATTCATTGTACCTATAATACAATAGCAAAGTTAGAATACATTTTTGGCGATTTCGCAAGGTGAAACTAAAAATAATAATATTGAATTTGCTTCGCTTGGAGATTTTAGTGGTAATCTAATATTTTCTCCGATTCCTGTCACTGATTAAGATCGGCATGACGTGGCTGTCAAATCGGTACCCGCCGGTTCGTATCCCAAGACACGTCTCACTTCTCAGAATCGCGCAGTGGGTTAAAAGGCGGCTGTTAAACGGAAGACCGCTGGTTCGGAGAGATATATTTGTGTGATCCACGTGTATTTGTGTCGGGTCTGAGTGTTTGTGAGACTGAAAAGTTTCTTGTAGTTTCTGATACCCACGACACAAGACTCGATCTTAGTGCGGGATCTTAGTACATGGGTGTATTTATTATTATTTAATTATAGCGTACTTTATTGAAGACGACACAAGACTCGATCTTAGTGCGGGATCTTAGTACATGGGTGTATTTATTATTATTTAATTATAGCGTACTTTATTGAAGACGACACAAGACTCGATCTTAGTGCGGGATCTTAGTACATGGGTGTATTTATTATTATTTAATTATAGCGTACTTTATTGAAGACGACACAAGACTGATCTTAGTGCGGGATCTTAGTACATGGGTGTATTTATTATTATTTAATTATAGCGTACTTTATTGAAGACGACACAAGACTCGATCTTAGTGCGGGATCTTAGTACATGGGTGTATTTATTATTATTTAATTATAGCGTACTTTATTGAAGACGACACAAGACTCGATCTTAGTGCGGGATCTAAGTACATGGGTGTATTTATTATTATTTAATTATAGCGTACTTTATTGAAGACGACACAAGACTCGATCTTAGTGCGGGATCTTAGTACATGGGTGTATTTATTATTATTTAATTATAGCGTACTTTATTGAAGACGACACAAGACTCGATCTTAGTGCGGGATCTTAGTACATGGGTGTATTTATTATTATTTAATTATAGCGTACTTTATTGAAGACGACACAAGACTCGATCTTAGTGCGGGATCTTAGTACATGGGTGTATTTATTATTATTTAATTATAGCGTACTTTATTGAAGACGACACAAGACTCGATCTTAGTGCGGGATCTTAGTACATGGGTGTATTTATTGTTATTTAATTATAGCGTACTTTATTGAAGACGACACAAGACTCGATCTTAGTGCGGGATCTTAGTACATGGGTGTATTTATTATTATTTAATTATAGCGTACTTTATTGAAGACGACACAAGACTCGATCTTAGTGCGGGATCTTAGTACATGGGTGTATTTATTATTATTTAATTATAGCGTACTTTATTGAAGACGACACAAGACTCGATCTTAGTGCGGGATCTTAGTACATGGGTGTATTTATTATTATTTAATTATAGCGTACTTTATTGAAGACGACACAAGACTCGATCTTAGTGCGGGATCTTAGTACATGGGTGTATTTATTATTATTTAATTATAGCGTACTTTATTGAAGACGACACAAGACTCGATCTTAGTGCGGGATCTTAGTACATGGGTGTATTTATTATTATTTAATTATAGCGTACTTTATTGAAGACGACACAAGACTCGATCTTAGTGCGGGATCTGAGTACATGGGTGTATTTATTATTATTTAATTATAGCGTACTTTATTGAAGACGACACAAGACTCGATCTTAGTGCGGGATCTAAGTACATGGGTGTATTTATTATTATTTAATTATAGCGTACTTTATTGAAGACGACACAAGACTCGATCTTAGTGCGGGATCTTAGTACATGGGTGTATTTATTATTATTTAATTATAGCGTACTTTATTGAAGACGACACAAGACTCGATCTTAGTGCGGGATCTTAGTACATGGGTGTATTTATTATTATTTAATTATAGCGTACTTTATTGAAGACGACACAAGACTCGATCTTAGTGCGGGATCTTAGTACATGGGTGTATTTATTATTATTTAATTATAGCGTACTTTATTGAAGACGACACAAGACTCGATCTTAGTGCGGGATCTTAGTACATGGGTGTATTTATTATTATTTAATTATAGCGTACTTTATTGAAGACGACACAAGACTCGATCTTAGTGCGGGATCTTAGTACATGGGTGTATTTATTATTATTTAATTATAGCGTACTTTATTGAAGACGACACAAGACTCGATCTTAGTGCGGGATCTTAGTACATGGGTGTATTTATTATTATTTAATTATAGCGTACTTTATTGAAGACGACACAAGACTCGATCTTAGTGCGGGATCTTAGTACATGGGTGTATTTATTATTATTTAATTATAGCGTACTTTATTGAAGACGACACAAGACTCGATCTTAGTGCGGGATCTTAGTACATGGGTGTATTTATTATTATTTAATTATAGCGTACTTTATTGAAGACGACACAAGACTCGATCTTAGTGCGGGATCTTAGTACATGGGTGTATTTATTATTATTTAATTATAGCGTACTTTATTGAAGACGACACAAGACTCGATCTTAGTGCGGGATCTTAGTACATGGGTGTATTTATTATTATTTAATTATAGCGTACTTTATTGAAGACGACACAAGACTCGATCTTAGTGCGGGATCTTAGTACATGGGTGTATTTATTATTATTTAATTATAGCGTACTTAATTGAAGATAGCATAGCAAGGAAACCTGCATAGCATACATTTAATTTACTAGAAATTCTATCGTCCATGACGCTGTCGCGTTTCTTTCAGTGAGTGAGACTGCCGGATGTCTAATACATCTTTCCTCTACCCACCATTTTTTTCATGCTCTCCTCCCGTTTTGATGGTCCGGGAACCAAGGGCGGATCCAGATTTCACGCCAAGCAGGGAGGGGTCATATAGTGCTTATCAGAAAACTGGGTCCGATTTCAATACTCAAATTCATAATAATGAATTTTAAAGTTTATTACAGCCGTTATATGTGTACACATCACTTTTATACTTTATTTATGGATATACAAAGGGTTAATTGTGGTTATAAATTTTATCAACAAGATAATAACTTAATTCTGTCAATTTGGAGCCAGCCCAGGGTCGTGCCCCCATGACCTCTCCTCTGGATCCGCCCTTGCCGCCAACACTTCTCTTTTGATCCAAGCGTTGTGGACGTTCACCAGGTGATCTGTTCGCTCGTTTGCTAGACTTTTGCAATAAAAAAAAAACAAATTATTACTATATTTTAAGCTGGATTAGTATGCAAACCTTTGATCAAATATAGATAGAAGGTTCAGAACAAAATCACACGCCAACAGTGGCCGAGAGTACTTAAACTTATACATTTGAATTTCGAACTACGAGATGTAGCAAAGTCTTAAATTATAATCAACTTCAGATAACAATAAACCTTATTCCTTTAAATTAAGATTTATTACTATTTGGACCATACTAAAATGAAATAAGAGCAGACGCTCATTTGTGCTCTTATTTCTCATGTCGTTTTTTACTTATAATACAGTGTATATTTGATAGAAGATGCAAACTCCGGTTGTAACTAAACAGTAGGCGTTTAATCCGTGCTATCAGATCAGACGGATTGACGTCACGCCCGATGGATATCGCAACAGGAACACCTCGGGGAAGTGATGACATGCATGCTCACGGGTTATGTAATGTCTTGTAGTGTTACCGAATGCTGTGGCGATTAAAATGTTCTGTACTGTTTTACTTTTATTTAAATGAATGGCGAGACAAGCATGCTGTTCGCCTGATGGTAAGTGGTACGACCGCTCATGAACAGAAGCAAAACCAAATCAATCTTGGATTACAATACAATGTTTAGTATTCCACTGCGCTCGCCATCCTTAGACATAAGATGTTAAGTCTATAGTCTATATGACCAGAAGTTACTTTGTAGAGCTTCTTTAAAAAACGAATACATTTTTCGGTGTTGTTCTACTTGCACTGTTGGCTCTATACCCGCCAAATTTACTTACTCGTCTGTAATTTAACCAACTTTCGCATTACAGACTAAATTTACAATTTTAAACAATAAACGACGGTTTATTTGGAAAACATTCTAATAATGTAGGTTTCCGCTTCAGAAGTCATCCCCTCTCTCCTCTTCCTACTACCCGCACGATGTAATCATTACTCCGCTAAAAATCTCACTTACAACATAGTTGCGACATTTGGCAGTTACGTAGCTTTCGACAAGTAGACCGTAATTTGAGACTAAGGTGGGGAGTATGTCCATCTTAATTGAGACGTAATTTTTATTAGTGTTTTTTGTTACTATGCGATTATATAAGTAAGTATGTGAGGATTTGATGAAATATTGTAGTGGAATAACTTGAGATAAAATACAAATTGGCGTTGCGTTAATGGTTTTTATGTGTGACGTATGATTTTGTTTTACTAATTTCCATCTTGTGGTTTTCTGTAAGATATTGTCTTTGAGCGATAAGTGTACTGTCTATGTTTATGCAGTCTTTTTTTATGTGAAATAAAATGAATATAAATCAATAAATAAAGTGTTCAGTAATCTTAGCAAAATAAAATACATTAAAAAATCACATGGATTTTCGGTTACCGTTAAAGCCTTTAGACCGTACCGAATACCTTAGCTTCCGCCTGAAAATGTTTTTACTTTTTAAAATGAACTATTTAGCGTTTGCAACCAAGTAGGTTGTTAAGTGCTTCTTAGGATAGGAAATCCGCTAGGCTAGTCCAGTACATATGGCATAACAGCGCTCCACTTTTAAATATACAGTAATGTAGCAGCCATTTGCAAAAAAACCATTCGCAAATTATCTACATGCTCGGTTACAGTTAAGTCTCACAAAATGCTCTGAATTGTACATTTTATGAGCATATTAACATAATTTAGTAAGGTGTTGAGATATGACTGAAAAACAGACGTGTTTTAATATTGTAGTTTAATTAAATATAATGGGGTCAAATACGAAGCAATGGGTAGAATATGTAAGATGTAATGATATACGTATATGGTGTGGGAACTATGGGGTCAAATACAATGCCTTGTTGGTGTAGTTGTACTACGCTATGATTCCAAAGCCGAGGTCTCGAGTTCGAATCCCGGATCGGGAAAAGTGATATTGGATTTTAATTATTTACATATGGTGTCATAATATAAATAAACTAACATAGTATTAACAACAAGCATTTATTCTAACGATCTTATTTTCAGTTTACAAACTTATTTTGGCTATTGATTTTTTTTTCTTTTATGTGTTCTTCTATGTGTTCAGCAACTGACCGACACCGAACGAACTGACGCTCAACGAAGTCTGCAGTTGCTGAACACATAGAAGATGGCTCCAAGCATTACCTTCGCTTTGACCAACCCCAAGTCCTCGCCAAAGAACATCTTGTCCTGACCAGGATGTTTCGCGAGGCTAATGAAATTAAAAAACATTCAAATTTCAATAGAGAAGATGGCTTGAAGCTTGCACAAGCATGGGATCGAATTCTACATTTAATTAAATCGGAACCCAAAAGACCAACTGCCAGACCTCAAGACACTGTGAGCTCCTTCTGCGTAGGTTGGAACGCTAAAACCAACTAAATTTTTTAAATTAACTTTTTAATTTAATAATTGTAAAATAAGGGTAGTTCAATTGTAACAGTCACAGAGCGGATGCCTAATACCTCAGTCCGCCCCGTGACCACGAAAGCTGTAAAGTAATCAAAACGTCGCGTCGGGAAGTCAAAAATGTAAAAATTAAACCAAATTCGTGATAAAATCCGTAAATAATAGTTTTATTTCAATGCGCTTAACTTTTGATGCACTCATTGAGGAATGCACTGGAGTTATTTTGTCATATCAGCACGAAATAGAGTGTGTTGCTTCACTTATTTCGATATGTCTAACCGCTATGCCTATTATCGGGTTTAATATGAACCGACATTCCTTTACATATGTGTCCGTATATTATAGATGCTAATATCTAGTTCTATATAGTCACGAATTATGTTATAAATTATAATTTTGATTTCTGTATCAGCCCATAGGTATACGTCCCACTACAGGGCACGGGCCTCCTCTACAATCGAGAGTACGATTGAGAGTGGTTAGGCCATATAGTCCACCACGCTGGCCTAGTGCGGGTTGGCGGACTTACATACCATAGAAATTTTTATAAATCGCTATGGTATGCAGGTTTCGTCACGATGTTTTCCTTCACCGTTTTAGTGCGTGGTGATTGACTATCAATACACACATGACTCCGAAAAGTCAGAGGTGTGCCCTGCGATTCGAACCCGCGACCACCGTGAACATGTTGGCAGTCGCGTCTAGTCCGTTTACTAACCACCACGCACTTATAATAATAATTTTGATTGCGTCCCCGAAGTAATACGGTTCAGTGATCTGAAAGGAACTATGCCTTTTCCGGAATAAATTAAGGTAAAACTATGTTGGTTTATTGCTAACTGACCTAATGAAAGCCGACAATACTATATATGCAGCAAATTAATAAACTATTTATCTATTAATAATCAGCCTAGAGCCAGGAATTTGTGGCCTTGGGATGGAAATCATCACATCGTGGGATGGAAACGTGGGGGTCCTGGTGCATCTCTACTTACTCCTTCCGAGAAAAAGGCGTAAATGTTATAGTATGTAATTAATAACTTATGACAAATTGCATTATAAAACTATAAAGTTTATATGATATTTTTTATATTTATTTGCTTTTATTACGCCTTAGGGGTTAGTGTCATAAATGTTACAATAAAAGCAGGTTACATAAATTATCTTCTATAAAAATATCTCAAAAATTTCAGTGTCAGCTGATTATTATAACACGGTTAGTTAATATAAATATATTTATGTAAGCAACGATGGTTAATTCATTAGCATAGCTGCATGACAACTAACAAGTTTCTACATTTTCACTACTCGTCGAAATAGGTAAATATGTTGTCTATGGTGCGCTTACACCTGTCAAATGAACAACAATGAATCGCGTAATTTCAGACAATGTGGATGATCACGTAGGAATGGGAGAAAGAGCGAGGCCGGTGGCCGTACGGCAGTCAGTCGACACGCGCTTTGTGATATGGTCAACTGTAAATAATTACTGCAGCGCTTTGTGTTCAAAACATACAGCCGGAGCAACAGCGCGCCATTTTGAGTTTTTTTTCGCGCGCTTTTTACAAACCACAGATAATAAATCGGTGTGATAAAAACTCGTTTCGTGAACGAAAGTGAATTAACATTTAACGTATCGTGTGAGAGTGAATGTGAAACTGATTATTGCGTAAGAGCAAATTCTTCGAGATGTTGATGGATATTTTTTTATTTATGTTGTGGTGTGCCGATTAGGACTCGATTGTAGGGTAACAATACCCTTTTAATCTTAAGTGTGGCGAATTAAGTAATTTCTCGTAATAGTGTGACAGCGAACTGCTGAAGCGATGGCCACGTAATTTATTATGGCCTGCTTCCCAAACGTTTCTATTGTGATTGCATTTTTATTATCGCTGTTTTTTCTAGGAAATGAACCGTGATTACAATAGTAGATTGTCTTTGGGAAATTAACTTGTCTATGATTTAGAAATTTTATGGAAAAAGTTGGGAATATTGTGCGTCGCGCGTCGCTGCGTATGCTCACATTTTAATTGTTACCTTTCGTTTCTTGCGATAATAACTCAATTCGTTGGTTATATTTGCATTGCTAATAACAGGGTTGGATAAAAAATGTTTTGCCAAACTTTTACGTGTCACAAAAAACTTTAATGTCTAATTCGGAATAGTGGCAGCGATAGTAATTATTCGTGCGTTTAGATATTTTAATTGACCGCTTCTGGTGTTCGAGATTAATATTTGATATTAGAAACCTGAATACAGATGTTATAATTCTTGCATATCACGGTCATTTATAGCTAAACTTTGCTGAGTTAAAACTCGTTTTTGTTACCTATCCGAAAATAGTATTGCCATTTATTTGAAACATGCAAAAGTAATACATTTTTCATTGAAAGCGAGATACTTATTTTCGTCGACTACTGGGGTAGTATGCATGTGAGATAAATTGAATTATATATAAGGGAGTAACTCAATTCTCCGACACCAAGTTCGTACGTTCGACGTCCATGTTTAAGATAAAGGTATTCCGCTTCTAAAAATCAATACTATTCTCTATGAAAATTATCATTCAATCCTAACTTAGTCCAAGGTTACAACTTATATAAAGATAAGAACATTTTGTCAAGTATATAGGCATATTCGTACAGTTTTATGTACGATATCGAACATTCATCGTCGTGTCGACGTGTAGAGTAACCTCAGTAATACATGATTTGCGTATGTCTAGCTGTGGCAATAACCTATAATTACCGTGTATCGGGTTGAATGTCTGCAATTTCATTGTAATGCTTTGATTTGATAAGTAATGGTTAATGTACTTTGTAGCTTTAGTATGATTAGTGAGCTAGGATTGGATTCTTATGTTATCTTCTTGTATAGTTAGTAGTCTGATTTTCCAAAAAAAATTACTCTATTTGACCGGGGACAGTCTATTTACAGAAATATTGAAATCCTTAAATGTATGTTTGGTTGTCTTTCTGTTTGCTATAACGTAATTGGAAAAATTTGTGTTTTTTTTAAATATTTTCGTATTCATTAATGAGTGGAAGTAGTTTATATAAAAATCAAATGTTCTTCAGCTTAATATATTCAAATTTCATAAAGTTAAATTAAGACAGCAGTAACCATCATTTGTGAACGCCTGGTCAATATTGTACATTGTTAAAGCCAGTGACGAGTTCAAATTTCAGTTACGCTCAATGTGGTTTCACCATGCTTGATGTTGACCAATTCGGAAAATGCAAATAAAAAATACTGATGAATAAGATAATTTTGCTAGCAGATATAATAATATTCATATATTAACTCATAAGAACTCATAAGAAGTGCGTGGTGGCCTGTTGGTAAACGGACTAGACGCGACTGCCAACATGTTCACGGTGGTCGCGGGTTCGAATCCCAGCGCACACCTCTGACTTTTCGGAGTCATGTGTGTATTGATAGTCAATCACCACGCACTAAAACGGCGAAGGAAAACATCGTGACGAAACTTGCATACCATAGCGATTTATAAAAAAAAAAAATCTATGGTATGTAAGTCCGCCAACCCGCACTAGGCCAGCGTGGTGGACTATATGGCCTAACCACTAACAATCGTACTCTCGATTGTAGAGGAGGCTCGTGCCCTGCAGTGGGACGTATATGGGCTGATACAGATTAACTAATAATTTTCAATAATACAATATTATTTACATAAAGTATCATTCCTTACGATTTAATTTAGTAAACTTACGTATAATTTAAAAACAAGATGCCCACAAATGTCTATAGCCAAATCTGTAGAGGCTATTTGACAGCCTCCGTGGCGTAGTTTGACGTCGGCTGTGAAACGAGAGGCAGCGGGTTCGATCCCCGCACCGAGACAAATGTTAGTGTGATCCATTGGTATTTTTTTCGGGTCTGGGTGTTTGTGAGACCGAAAAGTCTCGTAGTTTCTAATACTCACGACACAACACATCTTAGAGTCGGGTTAGGATGGGTTGGCTGTTGGGTGGGTGTGTGCTTGAGACGATCTTGATTTGTACTAGCGTTATATTATGCGGTCGAAAATTTCATAATAACTGTCATAAAGTGGCTGTATCTTCATACATTGGCGTGGTAATTCAGTGTACTGTGAAAGTAAAATGACGAGACATTTAGAGCGGCATTGTAACATGTGCTCATAATTTTGTAATTAATTACTTCATGCATCGCAATGAGGAAGCTGATGTTAAGTTAGGGTATTGCTTCAAAGATTGTTGCATGATGAAGTGTCATAAATGTTGATATTAATCTTTTGATTAAAGCATAAAATGGTGTGTGTATAATATTGGTTTAATTTGGTTAATTAGAACAATTCAGAAATTAGAATATTGGTGTTAGGTCTCTCATACGTGAGAGGATCCCTGGATAGGTACCACTGCAATGTCTATTTCTTACGCCAAACAGCAGTGTAAATGCACTGTTGTGTTTTGGTTTGAAGGATATTGTGGACAGAGTAACTACTGCAGATATTGAGACGTAACACCTTATGTCTCAGGATGGCGAGCGCAGTGGAATGCCAACCATTACTTTTGTAACTCCAGGTGTTGTTTGGTTTAGCTACTGTTCATGAACTGGCGTATCGCCTAACATCAAGCCAAAGGTATGCTCGTCTCGCTATTCAGTGCTATAAAAAAATATCAAATTATTGTTGATTTTGGCCGGTTACCAGCCTACCATCGCTCCTGGACATTAGCAAAACCAAACAACACCATGAATTATAAAGCAATGCTTGGCATTATACTGCGCTCGTCATCCTGAGACATAAGAGCTAAGTCTTAATATGTCTAGTAAGTTACTCTGGCTACAAAGTCCTTCAAATCGAAACATAACAGTGCATTTACACTGCGGCTGGCGGCAGAAATCTACATTGTGGCGGTACCCAGGCGGTTTCTACTTATGAGAGACCTGCCAGTTAAAATGCTTATCAGCGCCAATAATAGCATTATTAGGAACAAAAAACGATCGCTAAAAATCTAAAATATGCAACGTTGACTTCAGCCTTTCTATGTAATTACAATTGATATATATCGTGGCGAGGAAGACATGCTTGCTTGTCGTGATGTTTCGCTATTAGCAATAATTGGATCAGCGACAGCCGCGGTTTCAGTTAGTGTCTCAATTTAGAGTGTTTAATTAGCTTGCTTCCTTAATCGATATCAAAATTTTCATTATTTATTAAATTGGTTGTAAGATTGTATGTATCGATAAGTAATACTGCATAAATACATTTATGATATCATTTAACAGCATAACGTGTTAGGTAAAAGCGTGCGTGTAAATTATGAATTTTTAAATTGAGACCGATAATTTCATTCAGAATAGGTGGAAAGGGAAATATATACAATTATTTGTTTTCTTAATATTTAACACGTTATATTCATTTAATATTTAGAAATGGAAAGAAATTGAAAAATAGAAATACTTGATTGAACTTTATAAATACTATAATAATAATTTAGATTCAGTTACTTTTTTTCTCTAGCAAACGGTTGGCAAAGCTGTTTTCACTAGAGAAGAACCGGCAACAACTCTAGCATTGCTTTTTTCTAAACAAGTTTATATTACAGTGATTAAACAGGACTTACAGTTGGATTTAAATCTAATTTATTTATGATTAATCGTATATTGGTTCAGTAATTAAGTAGTCATTAGTCTCGGAACAAGTGTGTTTAATACTTTTACATGCATTTACAGACGGTAATACAATCTTTAACCTTTTAGCTAACGTGCCATCGTATTTAACCGCCTCCTCTACTGCCGTTAAATATTTAGGTTAATTGTTAGTATAATACGTGATAATGCGGAATATGTTGAAAACATTAGCTTAAAAGACCCTATTAAATAACCGATAGAGTGACTCACTGACTAAGCTACTTAATGCGTTACACGTGCTCTGAATTAGAGTTATCTTATACGCTGTCGCACTATTATGAGAAATACTCCAATTGTGTAACAATGAAGCGCAGGTGCGGAATTGGGTCCGGTATTGGGGGCCTTGATACAATTGATTAGAATTTTCGACAAACAAATAACGTGAATTTGTTTCTGGTAAAGCGAAGTAAATAATGTGTGATTAGATTGTTTTAAATATTTTTGAAATGATTTTTGTGCATTATATAAATAATAAGGGGTTGAAAAGTGTTAGTTAATATTGAAATTAAATCGATTTATTCACATAGACGTATTTTTTGTAATTAGACAAATATTTAGTACGATAATCCGCACCTGTGCCCTCACAAAAGAATGTTAAGATACAAATCTACATCCTATTTAATGTTCGTAGGCAATTTTCTGTGCTCTCATTCGAGACAGTGACAGTTAAATAAAGTTTACCAAGTGGAACGATGCCAAGAGAATCGAAAGATGACAACTGCAACGCCATAGCGAGGATCATCAAGGACTTCTGCAGTTGCTCAGAAAACGGCACTTGGTCACCCGAAATGACAACGGATAAGCGAAAAAGTCCATTTCTGAAGAGCGAACTGACGAATATGTCCGCAATGCGGCGGCGAATCATGACGCTTGCGAAGAGAAAGAAGAGCGCGCCCCAACCACCAAAACTTAGTTACGACATCGAGAAGAACTCAGAAACGCTCACTTCAAACTTAGTCAACACAACTATTAGCTCACAAAGTAGTACTATAAGAAGAAACATCGACAACTTCCTCCTATCTAGAAGAATGTTCGCCTTAGAAGAAGATATTTACGAGAAACCAATACAGCACGTCAAAAACGCCACTTGTGGTGAAAACTGGTCTTTAAGCAAAGCCTGGAGAGTGAACAACAACGAGTTTTTCAACCATCCTTCAATGATAGATTGTATGAAACCAATGGAAAGAACCTTCAATTATTTAGAGAGGATAGATGAAGTCCCGCGTCGAAAGAAAAGGAACAAGAAATTAAAAGAGCAGTTACGGTACGATCGAAACATAAAACGTCACATACGGATCCGTGTGATGCTATCATTAAGGATGAGAAGGTATATGAAGAAGAGACTACGAAAGCCAACAGTGAACTCAACACAGAATGTAAATGTCCCCCCACGAAGGTTTCCTAGAGGCGGTTCTGTGTCCAGTTTCGGGACTCGATCGTACCGTAGCGTGTTGACGGACAAGATGGCGGATGGTTCAGTGCTGTTCGATGTCCACGAAGCTAGAAATTCCACCATGGAGCTGTGTCACGACTACGAAGAGGACCTCGACACGTTGGAGATAGCGTTACGCGCCGGCAATTTTAGGTAATGCTTTTTATGAGTCATGCTGTGTTTGGGGTTTTAATGGCCTAGATCTCGGTTGATAGGGCTCCTGGAATCTACGCTGATTAGTCACTACTCACTACGCTAAATAACTCTCTCTTTCTCTCTCTCTATGTTTCTCCGGCCATAGGAAGTCCACTGCTGAACAAAAGTCTTCCCTAATGAAATTCCACATCAGTTTGTTGGAAGCATAATTAACATAACATGTTTTTTATTTTACAAATTACTTTTCCAATGGTGAATTTTCGGGTAATTATCCTAGTGCAGTATAAACCGAATGGTCTGACGTGAAAATCGAATTGGTCTTGTCGACTGTACCATTTATGTCATCAGGCGTTCTGTTTACCATGCCTAATGTAGGCCACCACTAATTAGGAATACGACTAATAGATTCCATTTTGTTGAATCTATCTTTGACAATAATTACAGACTTAACAGAAGCCTAACTGATCCACAATAATAATAATAATGTCTAGACTGGCACATCTGGCCTCAACAAAATCCGCGATATAAAACAATATTGAAAGGTCAAACATCTAAAACTGCATATGAATTAGTCAAACGCCCGGAAACGAGTGTATCGTAGCGTGAATCTATTGTCGCTGTTTCACTCCGTTTGTTATGCGTCAATACTTTTGTGTGAACTGCAGTAGGGCGCTAAATATTATTTATTTATTCAGTACTGTATATGTGTCAGCCTATATATGTCCCACTGCAGAGCACGGGCCTTCTCTAATTGAGAGTAGAATTGTGAGAAGTAAGGCCATATCTACCACGTTGGCCTAGTGCGGGTTGGCACTTGCGTTATTCAATAGATGTTTATAGCAAAGTATTTTTTTTTTATTGACGTACTTATATTATTATAAGTTTGCTTAAAAGTATTTGGCGTTCGGCGAGAGAGTCATTTCGTGCTAATGGATACGATATGTCTGGATCGTACTGGACTTACCAACATGTGCATAGTTATTTTGCCTTGAAAGGATATTAGTACTATTAAAAGAAAATACATAAATTCACGCTAGTTTCCCAGAAAGGGGAAGCAGAGTACTACCAGGAAATCCCCGTTTCGCTTTATATTCCATCCCTCGATGTGATAGAGGGCGATTCTGTCTTCATACTGGGCACAAATTCTTGACTACAGGGTGATAATGAATAGGAAAATTAAATATCACTTTGTTCGACTCGGAAATCGAAACTGAGACCCCAGCTTTGCAATCATACCGTAATACAATTACGCTACCGACTCAGTAACATATGATAATAAAGTGTTATTAGGCTCTTAACTAGTTATTAAATACTTCTGCATACTAATTTTAATTATTTGTTATTTGACCTCGTTAGGGAAAATATAAGCTATATATATATATAACTCGACAATTTCGTCACCGAATTAACCATTAAAAAATTTCTCAAAAAAAAAATTGACCAATGAACTAACCTAGGCTCTAAAATGACATTTCTTTCGCCCAAAAACATCCGTAAAAATAAAAAATCTGGGCGTTCGTAACGATCCTGGGAAAATATAAGCTAATAATACGCAAAGTTTTCACCAAATTCCTCATTCAAAATGTTCTCACAAAAAAACAATCAAATACGAATGCGTACGCATTCATATCTCATTATTTACCAATCCGTGTTACTTCCTAAAACAACTATATGCAAATACAGATTCCCACGGTGTTACGTTTAGCTTAAAGACAGTCACAATTAGCCCAGTCATCGAACAGCCGACCTCTCGCTCAAGGACGCTTGTGCAACAGCTGTTGGAGTGGATGAAGATATCATATAATAATTTGCGTACTTATTGTGATTTGAAGCGTCTAATCGGCGGTGTAAACTCTTTTTAAATGGATGTAATTATGGAGTATGATATTTAATATGTACAGTCGGAGAGAATGGAGTTATTGCATTCATCTTAATATTACATACATACATACAAGTCACGCTTTTTCCCAGTAGGGGTAGGCAGAGGTACTATCAGGACACATTTTTTGTCGCGGGTTTTGATCTCAGGGCACACCTCTGACTTTTCAGAAAATCAAATAAAATGTGTTCATCCTTTACTAATAACTCTAGTGTTGCTCTTTTCAAATATACAAGTGATTATTACAAAATTTACGACTTGTTTTAAATTCAGAGCAGATCATTAATAATTTGTTGTTTTACAATAAATATTTTTGATACGAATATTACGATATACTTAATATGGCTGAGTGAAGCGAAGTCGCTCAGTACAATGAATAAGAATACTCAGTTTCGCCAATGCACTGAATAATTGCGAAAGCCTTGAGTATTTTTTTGACATTAATTTTCGTTGCACCTGTACTTGTTTACTGACAAACTCATTCACGCATGTGACGAAACGTAACGTGTGTTTGATATAATAGTTGTTTAATATGCACACATGATTGCCACTTCGTGAATTTAGTAATGTTTCGCTGTATTGTAAAAAGGTTTGGCACAGCTCTGCTAATCTAGTTTCAGAAGCCATCACATATAGAATTTTGATGTCTGTTAGATGAATAGAACTAGAAGTACCGATGTCTTTTTGTATTTTTGAGGGAGATAGATCATACTTGCCACTTGTTGATCGTCACTCAAGGTTCAAATCAAAGTTGCCATACAACCTCGTTCAATAAACATTTTGATACTTTTTTATATTATTAGGTCAATTATCAATTTCATTGATAGTGATTCAATAAGATTGAAAATTAAGGAAAATACTACACAAATAGTCTGGTATGTCTTCTTTAATGAATAGACTACAACGTCTTTAGCCATTAAAGGTGTGTATATATATATATATATACATATATATATATATATATATATATATATATATATATACATATATATATATATATATATATATATATATATATATATATATATGTATATCAATTTATTGAAAAATATTTTTTGGTAAAAAATAATCTTAGATCCCGATACAAATACTGCTTAAAATTCACAATAGCATTTTTCATTGTTTGTCCTTCAACGTTTTCCTGTTTTATCCCGGGCGACAGATTTTTTTATAAAATAAAGAAAAAAATTTTTTTAGTTGACTTCAAGTTCGTGTCTCCGAAAATTCAGGGTCTGGGTCGCAATTATGTTTATATATTTTCTTGATTATAATATTTTACATACGCATTTTACATAAGCAGCGGTGCCAGCACACCGACATTTCGCCTGATATGGTTCGACCCACTATGTGATAGGTGGTGAGCCTTTCGCCATATCGGGCACTAATTCCGGATTTTGGGCTGATAATGAAAAGAAAATCCAATATCACTTTGCCCAACCTGGGATTTGAACCCGAGACCTCAGTTTTGTAACCGTTATTTTTCCCTACTCAAAAAGCGGTTTTCATCGAAGCTCAAAAGTCTTCGTACTGATAAGAAGTTTCATAGTAAAATTGGTATTCTCCTTACATCTAATAACTGTATAAGGAGGAAGTTACGGCAATTCTAACCATTATGACGTATACGGTTGTTGGTTGTTATAGACTAGTCCCGTAGAAACCGGTTGGAAATGGGTCGCGCGACGCTGGGGCTGTGTGATTACGATCTTTAGCTGTCTTGTGGACATCCTTATACCGGGTATCTCAAGACTGCTACCGAAAACGAAGCCGGGTGGTAGTTTTAGTGACTACAAACACAATGCAACTAAAAATTTGGCTAAGAAACGCGTCATTTTTTTTTAGCATTTTTTAAATATCCTCATTTTTGGGTGGTAAATCTATAGTTTTTGCTAAAATAATAATTTTAACTCTTTTATACCTTAGAGTCTTTATAAATAAAAGGGTATACACTATTGTTTTACGAAAAAATGTATTTACCACCCAAATACGACCATATAAAAAAATAACAAGAAAAAAAATGGTCGCTTTTTTTCCAACATTTTCTATTGCATTGTGTCTGAAGTCGCTTAAACTACCACCAGGCTTCGTTTTCGGTAGCAGTCTTGATATACCCTGTATATTATTAGAATTATTTTGTCTGAATTGATTTATATTCGGCGATACACTTAGCTAAGTACTGCTCTCACCTCTGGGCAGGTGCCCCAAAATACTAGCTCGATCCACTTGACTCCTTGCAGCGACGAGCTTGTCGAATAGTCAATGATCCCGATCTCACGGACAAATTGGAACCGTTAGGACTGCGGAGAGACTTCGGATCTCTCTGTGTGTTCTATCGTTTGTTCCTTGGGGAGTGCTCCGAAGAAGAAGAAGTTGTTTGAGATGGTACCACCTTCGCCTATGTACCATCGCACCACACGTTTCCGCAGTAGAGTTCATTCCCACCACCTGGAGGCGTACCGCTCCCGAACGGTACGTTTCCAGCGTTCTTTTCTACCACGTACGTGCAAGCTCTGCAATGAACTCCCTGCATCGGTGTTTCCTCAGCGCTATGACCTGTCCTTCTTCAAACGAGGTATAAAGAGAGTACTCTCCTCGAGGTAGGCAGCGACTTTGTTGTGCTGGTCCCCTGGCACTACGGAGGTCCATGAGCAGCGGTAATCGCTTACCATCAGGCGGGCCGCTAGCTCGTCTGCCTACAAGGAAATAAAAAAAAAAGTCTAAATTTGAGCTATATTTCGTGATACACTTACCAAATGCAAAATAATTGAGAATATGCAATAAAATAGTATTGTGTGTAAGCGTTTCTTTTATGTTTACTTAAGGGCGATTGATTAGGTGAAGGCTAAAGTAATCATAATATCTTAAACCATGAAATTTTGCACTGATACTTTTGCATCAAGTAAAGCTCAAAAAAAAATTAGTAAAATAAATTCATCTGTACGAAATGACATGCATGTTAAAAAAAGAAAACTCGTTACTATATTTTTAATTAAGTTTGGTTATCGGTTTTTTAAAATATTTTTATGTAGCGTTGGGATTACCCAATGGATAAAACACAGAAGATTCTGAGTATTAAATCCAACTTACCATAGTTTTCGCGGCCTTTGGATAGTTGATTATAAAACAGTAACTTGCATAGCTCCATAAGTGTTTTACAGAAGCTGGGAGAGAGGATTGCATAAAAAGTAAACAAAATAAATGCAAGTATGCAAATCATGAAGACTTTTTTATTGTTAGCCGCTTTTCTACCTCACTGCACTAAGGAACCTACGTAATATATTTTCTTTATTCCCAGCAGAGTACTAGCTCGTTGCTCAATAAAAATGCAAGCCAGTATTATCTGAAGTCTAAAAAAAATGCTTTGATTATTCTTTTGTTTTGTCTTGATATTTCTCCTTTATTTTTGCTATAGATTTGTGTGAATATTCTCGTGTTACTAGTGTCGTTTCGATGTTAAAAATATTTGTTTCAAAACCACAGTCGATAGATACACATATTCCTGGAAAAATCAAGTTTTATAATTATTCAGATGACCAACTGACATTTGAGATGGCCCATTTTTTTACGTATTTCGCCACAGAGATCACATTAATTATGTCATCTCGGCGCGACAAGTGATTAACGCTTCAATCAAAGCGCTTGTAATTTTAAGTGCTCATCAAACTTGTTTAATGATTTAATTTGTGAGAAATTGCAATAAAAACGAAGACACATCGTTATGTACATTAAAAATAAATACATGTTAAAAGTCAATAAAATCCTTGTATTAATATCTATTATCGTAATTTATTATATAAGCGCTTAGGGCTAATGTTGGCCGAATAAGTTGTTGTGAAAAATAAGAGTAACTACGCTGTAAATAGTGCTTACGCCATCTATTGTCGAGTAGAAAAGTTACGTTAAATGCGTGGTGTGCTACATTCGCAGTAGTACGTATTAACTCCGCTAGATGGCGTAAGCTACTGTAATTGTGCGTTGATATCTTTTGTATGAGAAATGAACGAGAGTTTATTTTGGCTTGTAATACACTGTTATTGTGTAACTTTTATAAATTATATATTTTTAGTATGGAAAGATAAGCAACTTTGATTATGGTATGCTGGATATAAAATGCATTAAGTTTAAGTAATTTTAACTAAGTTCAAGGAACAATTATATTTACATACATAGTTGATTATGCGTAATTCACTTTGAATTATTATTATAATTCTAATTGATATCAAAACGCTAAGTCTGTTTTCATACCATAGTTACAATGACACAATCGTAGCAGTCCATACACGTTCCACTGCAGGGCACGGGCCTCCTCTACAATCGAGCGTACGATTGAGAGTGGTTAAGGACTTAGGCCATATAGTCCACCACGCTGGCCTAGTGTGGGTTAACGGACTTACATACCATAGAGATTCTTGTAAATCGCTACGGTATGCCAGGTTTTCTCCCGATGTTTTTCTTCACCGTTTCAGTGCGTGGTTACTATCAATATACACATGACTCCGACAAGTCGGAGCGAAATGTTGTTGCAAAATGGATTTACTCATTATTTTACAAAGTTAGTAACTTTATCCTATCTGATGTTTCTCCCAATCCATGCATTACCTAAATCTATACGAACTGTATCGAACTAATCCCATTTGTAACATTCCAGGAGCGGTCGTCTAGCCGTCGAGGGCTGGTGGTGCGGGCGCGCGATGCCTGCGGCGGGCGGGCGCGCCCACAATGGCGCGCTGGCGCTGCACTACGCCGCCGCGCGGGGCTGCCTGGACTGCGTGCGGCTGCTCACCAATACCACGCCTGATGTCTCGTGAGTAGATTTATACTATGATAATGACGATAGCAGGCTTAAAGTCTTAAGCCGCGTTTTTATGTTTGGTTGTATAGTAGGTATTCGTTTGTTTTGTTTGTTTGTTTTCGTTTGATACAAGTTGAGGAGAAAAAATATATTTAAAGTGGAAGGTATTGGGAACTCTGATTATAATTTCATCATTTTTGTTACAAGGTAATGTATACGAGAAATAAATAAAAATAATGTCTAATCTCGAATCACATAAAAAAGAGAACGGAACGTAATTATGGGCGATCGAGAATCAAATCGCTCATAATATGTCAAGTATATAGTTTGTGGTATATTATAAAGATTTAGTCTATGTACTTGTCTTCGATAATATAAGTCTTAGCTTTGAAGCATGTTATCCTCTTTAATAAAATGTGTAGTAAATTTTAGATAGGAAATTTGCTTTAAATACCTCGGGAGGTATGTCTTACTGGTCTTTAAATTATGAATTATGATGAGGTTCGGTGTGATACAATCGTCTCCAAAATGTTTTTTATTTTGGAGACGATTGTACTTTTAAAACTGGGAACAAATATTAATGAAAAGGTGGGAGAAACTTTTTGGTTTTTAGTATTGGTGTGAAGAAGTAGGAGGTACTTTTGAAATTAAGCTGATAATATTGATAAGCAAAGCAATGCATTTTGAAATATTCCAGAATAAAGTGTAATCAAAGTATTAAAACACGCAAGCAGTCGTTTCTGAAAATAAGATTCCAATTCAAATCATAAAATATCTTGGTTGATTAAAATATATACAATGATAAATTGAAGGATCCCAAATTACTTCGCTAAGTAGAAAGGGCGTTTAATTCTACACAACACATAATAAGCCGAACCACCCTTCCGGGTAGAAACCTAGTTGTGTTTTAATTGATTGATTACTTTGAATATTAACAGGGTTCTTAGATTGCCGCGCATACTTACAAACCAGTAATATTGTTAAAGTGCATATAGGGTATCTATTTATGCATTGTAACTCTCTATAGCATATCATGGTCGCGGGTTTGAATCCCAGGGCACACCTCTGACTTTTCGGAGTCATGTGTGTATTGATAGTCAATCACCACGCACTAAAACGGTGAAGGAAAACATCGTGAGGAAACCTGCATACCATAGCGAGTTATAAAAATTCTATGGTATGTAAGTCCGCCAACCCGCACTAGGCCAGCGTGGTGGACTATATGGCCTAACCACTCTCAATCGTACTTTCGATTGTAGAGGAGGCCCGTGCCCTGCAGTGGAACGTATATGGGCTGATACAGATAGCATAATAATTGATATATGCTTTATGGATAAAAATAACATGCAGATTAAACTAAATTAGCTTATTTTCTAATTTAGTAATTAATTCAATAATGCACTGATTGCATCACTGCGCTAGATATAATACGATAGTCTAGCCTCCATTGGCCTATAGGCTAGAAAACTTCCGATTATATTTGGAACATACATATTTATTATTTAAAAATGTAAACTCTAATGGATTATTAGATTTGCGCAAATACCCAATAATACTCGAAAGAAAACATTTTTATTTTATTTTATCGCGAATTCGATTTAATTTTACATATTTTAACATTCCGAAGTTTCGATTACTTTACAGTTTCCGTGGTTGCGGGGCGGATGAGGTATTAGTCATCCGCGGACTTATTGTTCGAGAATATTACCATAATTTTAAACCATTTATTTTTCCTCACATACAATACAACAAAATAACAAGTAAGTTAATAATAAGGTAACAGTTAACAGGCCCATTCTGATATTTGCTGTAATATGCGTTGAGAATGGATACCAGCTCAGTATACGCTGTTTTACAACAACACTGATTTTCAGCTGGCCATAATATAACCATTATTTTCCATAAAATTAAATGTTAATTTCTTATGATTTTCAGCTGGCCATAATATAACCAGCAAATTCGATTTTTTATATTAAAACTTAATTTCTTAAAGTATGTTTTTCCCGATCCGTCTCCGCATTAGATCGTTTTATATGTCTGTCTGTCTGTATCAGCCCATATAGGTCCCACTGCAGGGCACGGGCCTACTCTACAATCGTCAGTACTATTGAGAGTTATACATACGAGATGTGAATCATTGAGTTATGACCGGAGTAACAGATGGTGCAGTTTTTGCGTCCACTCGGCGGTCCACTGGTCCGGTAACTGTGCGCTCACGATAACTAACCGTTAGCTCATAACCGTTGTAATATTGATGCACTCGTTTATTGGTCGAGATATCAGATCAATGTTTTGTATGTTGGCTGAGCGTGGTTAGTCTGGGGTGTGGTATCCAGGATTTTTATACAAAACAGACACGGCAAATGAGCAAATAGGTCGCCTAATGGTAAGTGAACACTAAAGCCCATGAACATCCAGAACGTTTGGACCATGGAAGCGTTGCTGGCCCTTCAAATCGGGAACAGAGTGGGAAAGAATAAACATGGGAACAGGAAAGGAGCATTGGGCATCCGGCAATCTCGTTCACCGAATGAAACGCGATTATAAAGTTGTCGTTTCGATTTTCCTAAAGATAGTGGTACCGCCTCGGCCGAGCTTGCCCATTAATGCTGAGTCATGGCTGACAAAAGCATGGCTCTACCACTTCGTAAAAGTGGTTGGTAAGGTCAGGAGAATGAAGTCTCGGTTTCGGTTCTTATCGTACTAGACGTGCATATTGTAATTAATGAGTTCATATGATGATTACCGAAAGGCCTTATTTTAAATATTGTACTATATTGTATCAATTAACTGTCTACTTCTGAGCACTGGACACAATCAAGAGTTCTTATGCTAACCTGCCTTGCCCTTCAAATACTGTATGTATCAGATACAATATTCTCAAAACTGGATATATAAGACTGAATCCTTATCCCGATAATTTTTTGGGGCTCAAAGGTTTTCCGTCATTGTATACGCTGGTAGAATTTCTGCTCAACAAACTCGACCGTCTTTTAAATAACTGCATTCGATTCATCTTTAATCTCCGTAAGTACGACCATATATCATCCTATCGCTCTGAACTTAAGTGGCTACCTATTCGCCAACGACGTACTTTGCGTGCTCTTACAACACTCTTTTCTCTTCGCACTTCCCCCTCTCCAACTTCTTACTTAATATCTCACTTCCGTTTTCTTTGCACCAACCATGAAAGAAATCTTCGTTCGGCTACTAATCTCTTGCTCTCATGTCCCTCTCACATATCTGATTTTCTTCACTCTTCTTTTCAAATTCAAGCTATACTTCTGTTGAATGCGCTCCCTCTTGAAATCAGGACGTCAACTACCCGTCTCAGATTTAAAATGAAGGTCCGTGAAATGCTGCTCAAACAAGTTGCAGAATCCTCTCAATAGTAATTTGTATATATACCGGGTATCTCAAGACTGCTACCGAAAACGAAGCCTGGTGGTAGTTTTAGTGGCTACAAACACAATGTAATTAAAAATTTCGCCTAGAAACGCGACAATTTTTTTTTATTATTTTTTAAATATCGTCATTTTTGGGTGGTAATTCCATAGTTTTTGCTAAAATAATAATTTAAACTCTTTTATACCTTAGAGTATTCATAAATAAAAGGGTATATACTATTATTTTAGGAAAAAATGTATTTACCACCCAAATATGGCCATAGGAAAAAAATAACAAAAAAAAAATTGTCGCTTTTTTTTGCAACTTTTTCTGTTGCATTGTGTCTGAAGTCGCTTAAACTACCACCCGGCTTCGTTTTCGGTAGCAGTCTTGATATACCCTGTATGTATGTATAGTATTGTATATAGTTTATATGTTTATATGTTTGTTTGTATATAGTTTATTGTATATCGTATAATAATATATGTATTAACATTTGTAATTACTTGTACAATTATGTTCTTTTTTTTTCTTTTCTCTTATCTCTTAATAATTATTCATACACCTACTTCTGCTCATCTCTGCATCACCTAAAGGTCGACTGGGAGAAAATGCCACAGGCATTAAGTCCGCCTTGTATACATTTGTATATGAAGCTTAATAAAATTAAAATTAAAATTTCTAGAGTAACTGAACTTTTGTTCTTACATCTTTATTTTTATTTTCTTAATCAGCCTATATACTTGCTACTACATGGGCATCCTCTACAATCGAGAGTACGATTGAGAGGGGTTAGGCAATCGTTCGGACTCGCAGAATAATCCAATACGATATATAATTTTGAGCAATAAAACAAAGCGTAATTACATTGACGTAAAGTGCACAGCTCAGTCAATTAGGAGCAGTAATTATAAACGATATTACAAATGGTTTGCTAAGCGGCAGGATGCACCTATCAACCGGTGTTTAAGAATTAAACCTATTGTACAACTAAAAATAAATATTTAGTAGGATATTTTAGTAATGTTCCGTTTAAGGTTTTTTTGTTTGGACGCTGCTCGTTCTATCAGTTTATTAGACGTGACTAGTTAATTATAAAATTCTTATTTTTAGTGTAACAAAAATAACAAACAAATAATAATAACATTACTGTCTAGATGGCGTACTTGTACTAGGGTACGATTGCAAAGCTGAGGTCTCGGGTTCGTCTGCCGGGTTGGGCATCGTGTCTGTTCCGTCTCACGATGTAATAAGCGGCGAGTCTACCGTCATATAGGGCACAAAATCCTAACTAATTCGGGCAGATAATGAATTGAAAATCCACTGTCGCTTCGACCGACCCGTGATACGAACCCGAGCCCCAGTTTTGTAATCATACTGTACAACTACGCTACCGAGGTAGTCTGCATTCAATAAAAACATTTGCATTCGGTAATCAAGCAATTAGCGAGTAATTTACAAAGTTCTTGTTATAAAGCAATAATATAAACAGCGCGTGGAAATATTTAAGGCATTGCACGACCACTGCTCAAATCGAGTGTCAACGAGTAAATGTAGTACTTGGCAGGTTGCTGATTAAATTATAACTTTTTTAGAGCTTACGTTTTGTATTGGTTAGTATAATTGAGGTGGTAGGTTCAATGAGGTTTGAGATGAATAGATGTGTTGCCATTTGATTCCTGGGGGGTTGCGAGATAGAAACTCCACACTAAGATCGAGTCTAGTGTCCTGGGATCATAAACTAGGAGAGACTTTTTGGTCTCACGAACACCCAGACAGAAGCAAATACAGTGGTTAATTCAACAAAAATCTCGATATGGGCATTGAGCCCGCCGCTACACGTTTCATAACCGTCGTGTGATCAACTACGCCACCAAGCCTGACAATTCAGTAATTATTCACTTTCTACTTGATTTTTTTATTCCTAAAGATTAAATATTCACTGAATTAATCAGTAACTTGCGTTATAATTCAATGTATATACATTTATAGAGCCCAAAATGGCTACAATTTCATGCCACAATTATGGGTAAAATAATCATCAGTCTTACATGTTTTATGAGTAATTTTATTGTTTCGTGCAATTTCTGCTAGAGGCGCATTTACCGCCATCTGTCAAGTTGACATAAATTAGAGAAAGTATAGATTGTCTACTATCTTTTTGGGTCCGAATGCGTTCTTGTAATGTTGATGTAAAAATATTAGGCACAGTTATTCTCTCCTCACATTTTATTATATTAATGTGTTAATAGTAAAACATATTCGTACATACATACATAATCGTTACGCCTGTATTCCATAGGCCTAAACATAATATCTAAAATATATTTAAATTGTTTAATATATATTTTATAAATTTTAAATGTAGTAACAAATTCTGCCATATGCCAATAGAAAATAGATGGATTATAAAATAAAGTTCTACCTTCAGGATAATTATGGAAATCTCATCGTGATGATGATGATCATTCATTCACCCGCGCTAGCATGACGTGTTTGGGATTCAGTCGGAATACATAAAATTTCACCCAGGTCGACTTAAAACAGTCGATTGGTGATATAATCAGTTCTAAATGGATTGACACAATTACTATTAGGTTTTTTGTAGTCAACTAAAAGTTGTAGAGCCACGTTGTTGTCAGTCATGACTCAGCATAAATGGGCAGGCTCATCCGGGACTGTACCACAGGAGATAGACGTAAAGGAAACTGTCCCGCCCTCACACCCGCCACTGCAACTCCTGTAAGCCAGGATCAACAGTGGCACGCAATGTAATGACACCAAGCATTGAAGCTCGGCGAGTCTCCGGGAATGTCTAACTTGTCTTTAACACGCAACGAAATTAATCAGAAAGTTAAATTAATAGGAGGAGTTGGAAATAAATAATGTCCACTTCCCTCCGAGCAAAGCGGGTGACAAAACATTGAACTAAAGAGGTAAATAACCTCCCAAAAAGACTTTTACAGCCGGAGAAGCCAGCTGTAAAGCACCACGGAATTCATTATTACATTTAAATGGGACCTATTGTGTGAGCTGTTATACTTGATTCCAGTAATAGGTATGGCAAAAACGCCGGAAAGCACGGAAATTCGTCCTAGTCTCCACTAGGTCCATGTAATATACGACTCCGGATGATATCTGCATATTATCAAACATGATTTTACGCTCATTTTGCCAAAAACTACACTCCCAAAGTATATGATGCGCAGACTGTTCATAGTCGCAATTAGGTGTTGAACATGGGCATGCAGGCGAATCAACGAGCTTAAAAGAGTACAGTTTAGACTTAAAGTTACCATGGCCCGTAAGGAACTGTGATACGCAATAATCGACATCTAGCCAAGTCTTTGTCAAACGATCACGCACGCAAGGAAAATATTGGTATAAAAGACGTCCCTTCAACGATACCTCCCATCTATTTTGCCATTTGTCTAATAGTTCGCTATATACTACTGAAAGCGGTTTAAATAATCTGTCAACTTTTAAAAGTTCACGTGGAGTTAAAAAGCTTTTATCCGTATTCTCCCTAGTAGAGTAATACATGGCGGCGCGACGTTGCACCTCCAGATCGACTGGAAGTACACCCGCCAGAACAGGCATTGCTTCGGTACTAACAGTTCTATATGCCTTACACAAGAATATCAACGCCAAACGTTGGCTCTGGAGCAGTTTTCTTCGCACAGCACCGATAGTAGCCCTATCGGCCCATAATGGGGATCCATAACATATACACCCTAAGTAAGTTGCTCCATAGATTATTTTTAATGTATTAAAAGATAATCCCCACGTTGATGTCGATATTCTTGTCAAAGCGAAAAAGTTCCTTTTCGATTTTTCCCCGACGTTCTTAATATGCTCAAGAAAAGAAAAATTCCTTTCCAAAAATAAGCCAAGATAGCAAAAAGATTCCCTTCGCTTGACAGTTGTATTATTAAACTTGATACGTGGTGGCGATTTTAAGATCCCTTTAAGAAGTAATTGGAACGTTTTTTGTGGTGCAAACTTTAAGCGATTTCGGTCACCCCATTCAGATATTAATAGACTATTATAGATAGACGTAAAGCGACATCATTGTTGTCGCGTTTCATTTGGTAATTGAGATAATTGGATGCCTAATACCCCTTCCAATTAGTCTCCTTCCCGTTCCCCTCTCGATTTATTTTGCGTCGGCAACACATCCATGACCCATTCGTTATGGATGTTCATGGGCGGCAGTGATCACTTATCATTAGTTGACCTGTTTGTTCTATTGCCGGACCTATCTGTATCAGCCCATATACAACCCACTGCAGAGCACGAGCCTCCTCTACAATCGAGGGCACGATTGAGAGTGGTTAGGCCATATAGTCCAACACACTGGCATAGTACGTGTTGGCGGACTTTACACCCCAAAAGAATTCTTATAAATCGCTATAGTTTGCAGGTTACCTCACAATGTTTTCCATCTCCATTTTGGTGAGTGGTGATTGACTATCAATACACATGATTTCTAAAAGTCAGAGGTGTGCTCTGAGGTTACCCGACCTTTGAAACAAAATAAAAAAATAATCTGTATAAAAATACCTCCCACATTAAAGGGGAGGCGTAAAGATTTCCCCTACACCGCATACTGGCACAGACAAAACAATACAGTGAATGGAGAAAGCGTTACCGAATTAATTGCACTTTATCGGAGATCTTGCGCGCATCTACCATCTTTACACTAAGCAGACGGAATCCGAGGAAAGCTTAACATTACACTATATACTTCTGAATTCATTGTTTGGTAATTAATTGAGTAATCTTATAAATCAATCTTTGGTAGTGTAGTGTGTTCCATTTATTCAAAACCCCTGTAGTGTCTTACATGTTTATGTCTTTTGTAAAAGGTATTAAAACATCGAAAATCTTTTATCTCACGCCATCCAAATCTATAAATGTTTATCGACCAGAATCGGATTATATCTCTTAAAAATATTGATAAGTCATTCGGAAAATCATGAATTCAGCCATATGATGGAAAACATAATAGAATAACTTAATGCTGCGCCGGTCTTACGTCATGTGGTAACGTCTCGAAGAAAAAAAATAGCGATTAAAATTAAAATGCGCAATCATAACTTGTCACAACTCTTTATACAATATAACGTATCCAAAACAATACACAAAACAACATGTAGTCGAATTGAGAACCTCCTCATGTTTTTGAATTCGGTAAAAAATGGACGCACCTTACTGGCAGTCTTATTACTATAAAACAGTCTCTTACAAACAACAGGGTATGGGAGATATTATTAAAATTTAATTTTAGTAAAAAGTGAATGATGATGTGTTTACACTGAGACTTAAAAAAATCATTTATTATTGTATTGTCTGATGTCATTTGTCAAACGTCTCAGTTTCTAGTTGACCGAGTTGAAGCAGACCAAAACACATTTCAAGGACGTTCCGTATCATTACATTAAAATAATGCTATTTAATGCTATGAGTACAATGAAAATCTTTGAGGTGAGGCAAACGTTTTTATTAGATGTAGGGTTGTTAAAGGCTCAAAATGTAAAAAAAGATGAGAAGATGTTACTATGTTCGAGTATTTTAAATAATAATGACGGAGCGCTGATATTTCAAAATGTAGATAAAAATGTTGGGGTTCCGGGCCATCTTTTTCTGCCCTCGTATTGGCTGGTATTTGATAGGATGTCGCGTGCCAACAAAAGAAACAAACACAAATAGTTTAAGGATATTTATTTCCATTCAAAGTCGTTTTGAAAGGATAACAGTTAAGTATGTATACTTTATCAAATTATGTAGAAAATTTTATAGATGTACTATCAATATTACGAAAAGGAAAATGTCCACGTTTTTTGAAGACTTAAGTGTATGACAGCGCTGTCTATATTCTAATAGTCTACAATAGATTACTATGATATTTTATTGCCCTAAATCTTATATTTTATAAAATCCTGTTGTAGCGAAATACGTACACATACTAAACGATCTTAGTTTTTTGGAGTACGTCTTACAGCCGTTATCAATAACCTATCTATCTTTAACAAGAGATTTCCTTTGATATTTAGATGCATTTTATGTTTCAGTTAACAGAGATAAAGATGTAGGAACATTTTGCACATATGTGTATTTATAGATAGCTGAATTATATAAATATATGTGCATATGTCTATTTTTATTTTATGAAGCGTAGTATTGTACCGACATAGTCATGGTAACTATTTTAACCCCTTGTTAAAGATAGATAGGATATTGAGATCGGCCGTTAGTTCATATTTTGTGATCTGCCCATCCCTTTTGTAGCTCTAAAACAATGAACTATTCTTCAAATCATGCAACAAAAGTTAGGCCCACAAATACTTAATAAAGTGTGTAACTTACAAATGGGTATAAGTTATGCACATTCTTCATAAATCACGCAGTCTAGTTTAACGCTATTTAAACGAAATAATGCCAGTGTTTTTATATGTATTGAGTGATTGCTGATACTGTTTATGCATTGATGCCGGAAAATATCGATTCGATCGTTGCGTCGATTTTGTAATCAGAAATCAGTCATTACAGAACATGAAATATTATTGATTGTGTAAGTACGGGTGTTTTTTGAATTCATGAATAATCCCTTTTAGTATAGAGTGTGTTTCATTCATCAATGGAACTATATTACTTAGCAAATGCCTAATTATTAATATACAGGTGTATCACGACTGCTGCCGAAAACGAGTCCGAATGGTAGTTTTAGTGACTTCAGATACAATGCAACTAAAACTTTTGCACGACGTTTTTTTTTTCGTATAGTCGTATTTGGGTGGTAAATACACAGGTTTTCCTAAAATAATAATGTAAAAAGTTTTAAAGACGCTATAGAACGCAAGAGTTTAAATAATTATTTTAGCAACTTTTATTTGTTTTGTTTCTGCAGTCACTAAAATTACCACCCGGCTTTGTTTTCGGTATCAGTCTTAGTATGCCTTGTATAGACTTTTGCAAATGACAATTGGCATGGGACTGCCGTCCGATGCCAATGGATACTCTGCCTGGGCGGCATTGGCACTTTCCATCAGGTGCAATGACGCCACTATGCCAGGCCAGTATAAAAAAAAAACATAATGAGTACATAGTATACACGGTACATTAAATCTAAGTACTTTTTGAATTACACATAATTCATATGAACAGCATAAGGGACTGTGCTAACTGCTTATTAACACATTTCACAAAGACTGAATATTCTTTGTAATATTGTCAAATAGTGACATTGCGTCGTGTACCGGCCTGTGCCGGCTCTGAAACATGCCTCGAAATATCCGGAGCGTTGCCAGTTGCTACTGTTATTACTTCACTTATGTATGAATAGTTAGTTGCTAGTCGCTTGTTGGTTGTTAATGTTATGGAGTTTATAAATATAGCAGAATTCTTAAAGAAAGACAATGTTGAACATAGTTTTGTGTTACTTTTAGGTAAGCTCGGCCGATGTCATGGTGTCTTGCTAATGTGGTCCATTTCACCTAGTTTTTTAACCATCTCAATTGTAAAACCACCATAATCATCATCATCAGCCTATCCGTGTCCACTGCTGGACATGGCCTCTCCTACTGCACGCCACCAAAATCATTTGCTCTCGTATTATATTCTTTGAAAAGTGATTTCAACACTTTATAGATTTATTGATGTTCTTTGGCAAAAAATGACGCTCAGGTATAAGTTATCAGCTTATTTCTGGAGCTTTCGATGTAGGGACGTGCGAAATTATCTCAGAAGATATTTTACGCGTTTGTTTATTAGGTTTGTAAGCGACTAAATATTTGCGTTGTATTTTACTTCGATAAAATTCAATGCAATGGGCCCATATAAAATAAATTATACCGGATATATCAAGACTGCTACCAAAAATGAAGCCGGGTGGTAGTTTTAGTGACTACAAACATAATGCAATCAAAAATTTCGCAAAGAAACGCGACAATTATTTTTTATGATTTTTTTAAATATCGTCATTTTTGGGTGGTAAATCCGTAGTTTTTGCTAAAATAATAATTTAAACACTTTTATACCTTAGATTATTTATAAATAAAAGGGTATACACTATTATTTTAGGAAAAAAAATATTTACCACCCAAATATGGTCATAGGAAAAAAGTAACAAAAAAATTGTCGCTTTTTTTGCAACTTTTTCTATTGCATTGTGTCTGAAGTCGCTTAAACTACCACCCGGCTTCGTTTTCGGTAGCAGTCTTGATACACCCTGTATATACAGCGTGATATTGACATCTGGTATTTAATTGAAACCACATGCTCCTAACCATCCCAGGTAACATTGTATCAAGTTTGAACAAAAACTGCCTTATAGTTTTGTCAAAAATCGCGATTTTAGGTTTCAAGGCTATTGATCAACCCCTACAGATACCGAGTCTCTTACAGCTCAGATAAGTTGCCGAACTGAACTGAAGTTCAGCTAAGCGGTGAAAACCTCGTATCTATATGGGATGCCCAAAAATAGTAAGAACTAAAATCACAATTTTTGACAAAAAATCTTCTCATATTTATTTCAAATTATGTAAAATGTCACCTGGGGTGATGAGAAACATGTGGGTTAAAATAAGTACAATGTGTCAATATCACCCTGTATATTTCAAAGTAGTGCGTGGTGGCCTGTTGGTAACGGACTAGACGCGACTGCCAACATGTTCACGGTGGTCGCGGGTTCGAATCCCAGGGCACACCTCTGACTTTTCGGAGTCATGTGTGTATTGATAGTCAATCACCACGCACTAAAACGGTGAAGGAAAACATCGTGAGGAAACCTGCATACCATAGCCGATTTTATAAAAATTTCTATGGTATGTAAGTCCGCCAACCCGCACTAGGCCAGCGTGGTGGACTATATGGCCTAACCACTCTCAATCGTACTGTCGATTGTAGAGGAGGCCCGTGCCCTGCAGTGGGACGTATATGGGCTGATACAGAATATTTCAAAGTAGCATTGAAAATATCTGATAACTAAAAACACAATGTAAAATAAAAATACCCTATTCCGTGGTAAAATTACTTTTAAATCTATTCGACAAAGTCCATTTCATACCTTGAGAATGCGATTGTCAATCCATATGATATAAAGCAAAATAAAATTTTATCGTAGCCTAAAAAAAGTCTCGAATTATTTGTTACTTGAGCCTTTCAATACAGACAGTTCGTATAATGTTGTCAATATACTGATCTATTATATCTACACATATCCATTCATGCACGGTATGTATACAACAGAATACAGCTACGGATAATCCAAAGATTTTTCTTATCGCATAATATAAGTTATACCCGCGTCACGTCACTGCCGCCTTTCCCCCAATTATTATTTTAAACAACACTAAGAATAACCTGGATAATATAGTAAAAGTTCTAGTTACGTCCGCGGAACAGTACAATCATACGCAACTGCAAGCGATGTGTGGAACGAAGCCTAGTGTTGAGCACATAGAAAGCTAATATTAAATGGGTGAATTACTTTGCTGCAATAATCAGGCGTGGTTCATGCGCATAGAATCAGCGATTTGTTCATTAATGGGTCTATTACTGTTGTAGATGGTAAATTATTATTTTGGAATTATATAATTAAATGATTGTGTCAAAAATTACTATATTTGATTGACTTCGACGAAAAAGCACAAAAAATCCTGAAATAAAATTAAATTACATAAGTCTGAAACTTTATTTTATTGATCTGATATTATCATAGGTAGAATAAGATTTTTTTTTTCTAATAACTTATGATGGAGACGTCCATATCCATACCCGTTATTTAAATAACTTCCTCCTGCTCAGTTACAAGCACTACTTTTGATAATTTCCTAGACGAGAATGTGACGGCGAGTTTAACGGAATACCCGTCAGTACTCATTTAATACTACCGTTAAATGTTACTACTGTAATGTCGGCCTAAAAAGCACTCTTTTCATACGTAATAATAACTTGTTTTGTATTTGTATGCGAATAATATTATATTATGTTATTATTATATTATGAAATCTTTCCTTTGAAAAAGGTGTCAGCAAATTTTATTTAACTGTGAAATCTTATTCCTGAAAAGATTATGGTCATTTTGTAAATACAAGTAATTTAAGTATGTGAATAAATACAATATAATATTAATGACCTTAAGCCATGCAATTAGGATGATAAATTATTCGTGTTATTACACGATTAAAGCTCTTAGTTTCTCGCTTGGCTGCCCGCTCCGCCCGTCACAATCACCCACCTCCGATAACAACTAGAGCCACACATTATACGCTAATAGTAATGCACACAGTCGACTCAGATGTTACTCTGCGTGTGCTCGCTTTGAGTGCAATATGCGCGTGAGTCTATAGACAATATTTTATAAGTGACGCGAACTGTCACAGTGATTACTCTGTGTTCATTGTATGTGTGAGTGTTTAGTGGCGGACTCTTTTTTAAAACCTCCTTTTCAATTCTTAATTTGAAATGCTTGCTTGAACTTTTTATGTGAAATACTTTCAGTGGCACGCATCGATTCGTAATTGAGCGGTCACACTGTTCCAAATTTGAATTCAGAAACGCGAAGATGGTTTATATTTTTTGTTTACGGCCAGTTTGTGCCGAATTAAAAAGTTTGAATATTTGTGTCCATTACTAAATCTAGACTTATTTTTTAATAAAGATTGCGAGTATGAAACATTCTTCAAGAGATTTCATGCACTAACACTAACAGAAAAACTGACCGCATAGAATTTAAATAAATGACGTGCACATTTTTGCTATCGATGCTTTTGCTTCACAAAATAAATGTAGTGATCACAAAATATGACACGACCTCGTGTTATTGAACTAATTATTTAGGTTCAATTGTCACAACAAGCTTACTTTGCGTCTTTTGCACCAATATATGCATCGGATGCATTTGAATTGTGCATTGTTTGAGTGGGGAAATGGCACTGTTATGGGCAATTGACCGTAATCTCATTTCTTTGTAATAGTGTCGTCAAGTTTGCAAGCGATTATTTTTTTATATGGAATGTTGTCCAGGGAAAATAAAGTTAAAATGATATAATTTATTAAGAGTTTTGTTAATTATTCTTAAAGGTAGATAAAAAAGAAAAGTCTTTGCTTGGAGTCCATTGGGTCTCTTGGTGTAAAATTGACGATATCCAGGAAAATTTAAATAACTTACCATATGAAGAATAAATCTCGTAATTTGTTTACAAAGGACATACCCATATTAGCTTTCATTGAGTTGTAGAATATAACCATATATACATCATTGACCTTCGTGTTTTGGTGACTACACTCTCAATTTTGTCAACAATGTAAATTAAGTCTCCATTATGTAATAAGCCTTGAAATACATAAAAGTAAACTCAAGCTAAAGTGAAATCGTCGTACCAAACTTTTAATTGTCTAAGAATAATTATATTCACAAATAATTAACATATTTATGCTTTAGCCGCGGTGCACTCTCCAATGTTTATGAAAGCGAAACGCGCACATTGATATGTTTCGGCTATTTTTTGTGTAGTCGATCTTAAGTAGTGGTTCATATTATTTGCGGATAATTAAAATCTGTTTTCCTTATTTTTAGGGAGATTACATGGTAAAATGAGGGCAATGTTCTTTAATTTTTGATTATTTAATATGAAACTTAAAATAAAATTTCATTTTTTGTTGCACTTATAATTACTTCAACACTTGGAATTTCTTACATTTATCAATTATACGCCAATGATACTGGTTCAATAATTATAGAAAACACTACAATTATATTACACCGACAACGTATGTAACTACAAGCTGATACATACACCGTATCTTTTATATGCAGCAAAATAAAATATTTTAAATAAAAACAGCAATGTAAAGCGATTGCAGCAAATCATCGTCAGTCGGATAGAGAGCGCGTGATAAAATGCACCGCATGATTTCCCCCGAGATATTTCTCTCAAGCTAATGAAAACGGATAAGTTGTCAATTGCTCTGAAAACTGTTGTTTTTCGAGAGTTTGTGAATTAGTGTAATTGGCCGTTTCGAATTTTACGATGCGTGATTATTTTCGGCTGCTATTTTTGTTTCTAGAATGCTCATTTTAAAATTGGAATATGTAAATAGGCTTTTTATTAGAGACATGAAACTGGCCGCATTTGTTTTCGTTTTTTAATCATCTTATTTTTTAGGCTTAATGATGTATTTCTTTCGTGTATGTTAATATGATCGCAAGAATATTGGCGGGAAATCCACAGAATTTTACAAAAAATAATAATGAATGAACAAATCTTATGTTAAGCTTCGTCTGAGTATTGTGATATTATTGTTTAAGTATAAATTAAAATACATAATGGGAAGATTTTACTTTTATGTTCTAGAAGAAATGTATTATGTGTGCTTGAACAGCATTTACTAAAAGTGATTGTTGCTGCAACTCTAGTAAAGCCTTGATGTAATATATTTGCGTCGTTTTAATCCTCTTCCATAACATTTGTTCTGCATCCTCTTTTTAACCTGTTTTCATAGATACGATTATGTTTAAACTACGTACTACAATAACATTTAAAAGCAAAAAACTGCTTTGCCCTAATGCATTAACCTTTCTTTAAAGCTATCCGCTGAACTGTACATAAAGCCAAACGCTACCAAACTCCAAAAAACCCAATTTGCAGAACTTTTACACAAAAGTTCCAATACATAACGAAAACGAACATTGAAACTATGATTGATTGGTGACAATCAAGTGATAGACAGTGGTTTGGTGATGGTTTGAGACTGAGTGGTTGATAAGTGATCAAAATGGCGACCTGCCCGAGAAGTCGACCTGTCAGATCGGCGTCGGCGAGGCTCAAGTACTCAAAGACTGTCCCCGCCAGTGTTATCAGGTGAGTTATTGGTGTTTATATAAGAATTTATTTGTAGTGTGAATTAGTGTGTTTTTTTTGGAAAAATTAGAGTAGAGAGTGTACCAACAAAAATATATGTAAAAAAACTATTTATATAAGTATTTGTTTTATTGAGGAATTAGAAATGTATATGTTATAATCGGGAGGTGGAATAATTATTGTTTTTACTTTTAAATTCCAAAAAATAATGCCTGCATATTGGGTACATTGTTTGCCGGATTAAAGATTAATATTAAAACATCCATCTGAGGAAAATAAATAAATACACCCAACAGTCGCATATGTACATTGTCCTGACGGTACACTAAGATCGAGTCTTGTGTCGTAGGTATCAGATACTACGAGAGACTTTTCGGTCTCACAGGCACCCAGACGGACAACAAATACCTGTGATTCACACCAATATTTGTTTCGATGCGGAATCGAACCTGCGGTCTCTCGTTTCACGGGCGGCGTCGAACAAACTGCGAAACACTATCGAAATATGAGACGAAGAAATGTTTAATACGTATTAGTGGCTAGCACGACGATGGGCCTTTCTATTCATCAAATAAGCTTATCAAACTGTAGTTGGCCCTAGGTAAGCCTCTGCCTACCCCTTCACCGTAGATTTATGTAAAAAAGTGATTAGGTATTGAATGGTTCAGCTTTGGTGATTAGAATCGCTGTTGCATGCGGTCGGTTGTGGCCGCATTCCATCCCGTATCGATGCTATGCTACAATAGATAATTAGGAGGTGCACTTAATTACAATTTACAATGCATGTTACAACAAAATTGAATTTAATGTTATAGTTTTTAAACAAGTATCTAGTTTAATTGTTGAATGGAGTTAGTTTTATCAAATAGAAATAAGGCATTCTGCGTACCTTATACGGAGTGGTTAACATTGCCTACGAATTGTTACAAAATGAGAAGGTTAGTAATTAAGCAAAGGCCTTAGATTACTCTTATGTATACATACATAAACACAATCTTTTTTCCCAGAAGGGGGAGGCAGAGGTGCAACTAGGACAATCACGTTTTGTATTTTTAACACTTGCAGGGTAGCGAATTATGGGGATGAAATATTGGACCAGGTAGTCGTAGTCACAGTTATGGGATACTCGATCCAATTGTTAATAACATACTCCTAATATAAATCACTCCATAGCTTTAACCATCTATCAACGTTAGATACTTTGAATTGCACGTACCATTAGACGCCTGGTAGACATTTAATAAAGCTAGCATAAAAAATACATAAATGCTATGCCTCATTTGCGATTGAGGGGCGAAACGCAATAGCAAAACTGCCTCTTCGTGTCTGTTATTGCCTTCCCCTATATTATTATTTAAATCACAAAACTAGCAGTGTAGTCGTCAAATGTCGTACATTTCATGCACCTCGGTGATCAACAAATGATCTTGGAAACAAAAACGATTTTATAAAAAATACGAAATTCTAGTTTTCAATGAATTATTGTACCGAAACATCGATATATTTATAATAGATTCGATGTGTCAATCAATGTCATAACTAACCTACATATTTGGTTTTGTTACTACTCCGATATCCGCAGAGTGGTTGATCCGAGGAATACTCATGATCCGCTTCAATGACGTTTAATTGATGGGGTGCAGCGCAGATCACGCCATCTAACGGACCCGTTCCGTACTGAAACGTACGCTCGTGTTGAGACGAGATATTTCAGATTGTTTTTAATTGTGCATTAAGTTATGGAAATATGGAGTGAGTGAACCCGGAATTTGATTGGTTTTGTAGTCGAATTAGTCGATCAATAATAAACATCCATTTTACAATTCTATACTGAGACAGGTTAGAGTAATAGTAATCATGACAAAGTTTTAAGTTACAAACATTTTTGGTTTACTGGTAGTCGCGATTGAATCCATTTGAACGAATTTGCCTTTGGAGAATCATTTTCGTAGTTTTCGTAGTCAGCTTAGAGCCATCTTCTCTATAGAGTTTGGCTATATGGAAGGCTCTATGACTCTCGAGGTGGGAGAGATGACTATTATATTCTAGTTTGTTTCAGGGGTACTGTTGTCTTGCATACGGCGATGTAAACTAACACAAATCCGCATGTTTTTGATAATCGTAAAAATCATCAAATACTAGAGCCTTTTTAGATACGAGTAGTTGTACATGTTATTTATACGTGGCATTATAAGCAGGCTAAGATTTTCTGGCCCGCTTGCCCATTTAGACGAGTTACAAAGTCGTTAAGTCACAATAATCTTACAATGGCAGTTCCCATGGATTACTAATTCACTTACATAAGTGCCAAGTGGTAATAATGAGTGTGCTATTACCGTGTTCCCGACAGCAATATTGCGGCCTGTCATACGTTACCCGTCAAAAACAAAGAGACGAGATAATTTTTACAATTTTCTTTCCTGCACGGGTGAAAGTGAAACACGGGGAAATCTAACTCGGATGTTGTTTTTATTTATAAAGTTAAATAAAAACAACATCCGAGTTAGATTTGCGGAAATTGAACACTTACGTATTAATGATTTATGAGTTTGGTATCGCTGCGAATGATCCACTGCTTCTGATGAGTTGTGGATTTTTCTATTATGTATTGAGACTGAAATGAATGATGGTCCGACGACCTGGTAAAGGTCGCGGGACGTCGCTGGATGCAGGCTGCCTCCAGCAGGTCTCTGTGGAAATCATTGGGGGAGGCCTATGTTCAGCAGTGCACTTCCTTTGGCTGATGGATGGATTGAGACTGAAATATCGTAGCTTTCGATTGTGGAACCTAAAGAAACACAGTACAATGCCATTATGTACTCGTCTTGCTAATGTTGCTAAAACTTATAGTATTTATAATATAGAGGGAGTGCTGGTACAGTCAGCAACATAAGTCGCTGAGCACTTCACATTTTTTTGATAACATTTTTATGAATTATAATTTGTATGTACTACTCTGTAGTCGTGAAATATAACCAAGTAAAGTCATATATGCCGAGAAGTGCCATACAATATTGAAAATAATTATTATTTTGGAGACAATTCCAAATCTCGTGAATGTGTAGCGACTTATGTTGCTGACTGTACTTCAAAAACGTAGATAAAATGGTGATGCGGATGTTCTTTTTCTGACCTCCTATTCCTATTTGTTTCGGTTCTGGGTTTTAATGAGACCGATAAGTCGGTTGTAGTTCCTGATAACAAGCCTTGTTATGTATGTGACTGTTGGGTGTATTTATTTATATTCATATTATCTCTGCCTCATTGGAGATTTAGGAGTTAGCGGCTTAAACACCGACTTTTGTACGTCGCATGCTCAAATTTTTAGTCAATACAAATACATTACGTGTTCTGCTGCTAATTTATTTAAATATATCGTGAACATCAATGTATTACTGAGAAATCAATTAAAGCATTACATATTCTTCTCTTAATAACCGATTTTCTCTTATTACTGACTATTTATTCATTCAATTATGTTTCATGCGATAATGATTACAAATTCAATATTTACGGTTTTAATCTAGCTGTAATTGACAGATATTGACATAATATAATCTGCAAATAATAGGTAAAGAAAAAAAACAAACACAAATTACGTTTATATGGATGGCTATGGAAGATAATGGCGATTTTATTGCTGTTTCTGTCTGTATCTGTATCAGTCCATATACGTCCCACTGTAGAGCACGGGCCTCCTCTACAATAGAGATTACAATTGAGAGGGCTATATAGGCGGTCGATTTATTGCTATTTTTATTTTGAAATATAATTTACACTTTTATATTATTTATGTGTATTATGTGTATTGATAGTCAATCACCACGCATTAAAACGGTGAAGGAAAACATCGTGAGGAAACCTGCATACCATAGCGATTTATAACATTCTATGGTATGTAAGTCCACCAACCCACACTAGGCCAGCGTGGTGGCCATATGGCCTAACCACTCTCAATCGGTAGTCGATTGTAGAGGAGGCCCGTGCCCTGCAGTGGGACGTATATGGGCTGATACAGATATTATTTATTAGTATTTAATTTAAATGTTGACTCTTGCAATGACCAATATACCGCTAGAAAGAAAGAAATAAATATAATTTTAAAATTTTCAAGATACCGTGAGCTTAATAGCGTAGCATTCTTCGTTATGTTGTTAAAGATCTTTTTCACGCGCTCTTAATGATTTAAACTCTACCATAAATTTATACGGCCATTAGTTACGGGTCTTTTCGTAACATAATTAACAAAATGCATTCAATAAGTGCTCTCAAAAAACGCTAATTAAAATTAAGAACCTTTAACTACACCGAAGATCACCAAAGCAAAACCAATATGCTCATTACGTAACATTACATCAAAATCATAAAGAAATTACTACTATGATTAACAACGTTTTATCATGCAATGTTAGAACAAGCGCAAGTTCAGTAATTTACGATTAAATATTTTTTAATTTAGGTAACAATGGAGTATTTCTTACAGCGCCATCTAGCGTCGGGTAGACAATAGCAAACAAAAAGCTCGGTTGTTTGAATTTTTCCCATGTTACAATGGCGGTCAGTGTTTATAACCTTGAATTTCTATTAAACAATGAGATGGTGACACGGATGATTTGTTGTGGTAAAAATGAAGTGTTAATGCTAATTGTTCATTGTATAGAATGCTTTCACGTAATTAAATGTGTAAAGGAATTTGTTTAACTTAGAATAGTTGATTTTTTAGGGATTCTTAACAACTGGAGTGAAGGGTCGGAGAAATTTACGAAATGTGTTAAGATGTACGTCGAAAACTTATAGGTATATAATATATTCCTAAAATTGTAAAATTACCAGCGCTGCTAATGAAATGCGAAGGGTTTAAAAAATACGCTGAGAAATCTTACAAAAATTGTCGGCTAAGGACAGGGTATTAAAACGATGAAAGGGAAGGCATAAGAATTACTATTATTAAGTTTATAAAATAAAATTATACGGATGAAATATTTCAGCAAAGATTTTATTTAGGACACATATTATTTTTCCAAATATAACTAAAAAGTATATTGTTTCTTATACTCATGAGACATGTATGTACAAACATGCATAAACTCACACCTTTTTCTCATAAAGTGCAGGCAGAGAGGCTCCCAGGACACCTATGATTCGCCTTGAAAATGACTCTAAAAATAATTTTATTAAATCCATTAAGATGTTCTACATCATTTAGATTCAGTCATTTTTTAATTTACCACTCGGTTCGGAAAGCGGTTTTAACTAGAGAAGAACGGGCAAGAAACTCTAATGTTGCTCTTTTCGAAACCAGTTTACAATTTGGTGATTATTACAAACTTTACAAGTGGTTTAAATCAGAACAGGTCTTTAATAATTAGTTATTACATTTAAAAAAATACGAACACGTTCCTTGTTTGTTCCATTCCATGGTGTAACAGGGAGCGAGTCTAACGCCATATCGGGTTCATAATTCTGACTGTGGGCTGATAATAAATAGAAAAATCGAATAGTTCTTTGTTCGATCCAGGATTCGAACCCCAGACCTCAGCCTTGTAATACTTGTACAATTGAGCCACTATCGCAGTCATAAGACATATATTTCGACGCAGGAAAGTGATGTTGTCTTATCTCTAAAATGCAATTATACATCAGAACCAAAAAAAAAAAATAAAAAAAATTAATAAACTCTAAACTAGAATACTTAGGAATACCATTTTTTATACTAACATTTTAAAATTAAACCTTACATTTTCACGAGGAAATTCAATGCGTTTTTTTTCTGAATTAAATAATGTATAAAACGCATATACGCATTTTTTGAGATGCGGCAAAATCACTTTCCGGCGTCAATTTAGTCATAAAATCAGAAAATAAATTGTTGCACACATACACTAAACAGTATGTATTAATTATTATAAAATAAATATAGGTTTGTAAAACTGTTTTAAGGATAATTATTAAACATAACATGGATTTCCTTTCAAACCTGTTGTAAGCGGCCTGTATTTAACAACATCCTGCGTCTTTCCCCGGGGGTTGGTTGTTTATTGGCCACACGTAATTCCATACTACACGACATAAAAAGGTATTAATGGCAGACCACATTCGTATAATTGTCACCCGAAGCAGGGAAAGTGTTTTTGTCGGCACAAAACGGCAGTGTCATGCGCCGTACTGCCGTCGTAACTAAGTGAAACTTTGGTGGACAATTTAGAAGATGTAGCGGATACGGACGCAGAGGCGATAGCCTTTTTTAAGTAAGAGAAAGAATATTTGCGATTCACGTAAGTTATCTGAAGACTTCGTAAAATAATATAACAAGTGTGAACAAATTAGGTAATTCCTAGTCATCATCATCAACATCATTTTTCAAATAGTTTTAACAAAAGTTAGTACCATTTTGATTCATTGAGCCCTCGGAAACACACATTGCAACAACTTTTTTAGCGGCCGCGTGCGATTTATTACCAGAAGGTCACCATGCTCTTTTACTGAATACATATATTAATTAGCAATATAATTGTACTCCAGAACTTCTTTTACGTATAACAATACCTGTGTTAGGAGGTTCCGCTCTTTCAAAAGTACTTATACTATAGATATATATTAATATCTTTGATCAAACAAAAATCACAAAAAAAAGCAATAGAAGAGAATTTTAATAAACAAGCTTAAATAAATTAATATGCTAAAGATAGGTGCAATGTTTAATGAAAATATGCTCTTCAACAATATTTTTGTGAGTTTTTGATTATAGTATAACTATACGTAAAATACTGTGTAATGTACATACAAATAAAACCCAAATGAAATTCCGCTTATCGCTTATTACTTACATAGATCATTACCGTTGTCACACGGCGTGCCGCATAATTAGTGTTAGATGAAACAATTACTAGTAATTGTTGCACATAACGAGTGCTGCGCCTATGTCGTTTCACACTTACTTGCCATTTTTGAAGTGATCGGCACTATAGCGTCATTTTTGGATTTAAAAATCATGGTGTTATGTCTGTTTATTATAGGACATACATTTCTATATCTGAATTAAATCGAATTTACTAAAATTATACAGGGTATATCAAGAATGCTACCGAAAACGAAGCCGGGTGGTAGTTTTAGTGACTTCAGAAACAATGCAATTAAAATTTTTTGCAAAAAAATTGCGACTATTTTGTTTTGTTATTTTTGTTTCTATCGTCGTATTTGGGTGGTAAATACATAGATTTTTTTTAATAATAGTTTACACCGTTTTATTTATGAAACACATCGCGTTTCTTTGCGAAATTATTTCATTATGTTTGTAGTCACTAAAACTACCGCCCCGCTTCGTTTTCGGTAGCAGTCTTGAGTTGTAGTTTATACTCTGTATTTATGTGTGCTTATTGTATACGAAGGCTAACGACCATTGTTTTTTATATGTGAAGTAATAACAAATAAACACTTAATACATTTAGCCATGAATGAACATACTGCCAAGAAAATACTGGAGAAGAAGACATAACTTGAAATACCAACTCAGTTCATTAACAAGATTTCGTCAAATTTTACTCTAATTTATGTATAATATTATGATGTAATATTAATAAGAGTTGAGTACAATTATAAAATTTTTATGTAGCACTGTATAAAAAGCATATCAATCAATCAATAAATGTAATACATTATGCGAGAACAATCCACGTACAGACAGACTTATGGAGAGCACTTTCGCTTATACGTTTTCACGTAGAAACCATATAGACGCCGTAAGCTCTGCAGTGAGACTTGCACCGCGGATCGAGCCGCCCGCGCTTTACTCATACTTAAATTTCGAACAGTTCGATAAACAACACACATTTTATTCATCAAAAATAAAATAGTGATTGTTTTTAATTACAGCCAGTATTCAAGACTGCAAATTTTTAAATTTCGTTGTGTATTCGAAAAAATTAAAAATATAAGCCTTAAATATGATCGATTTGTGAAATGGTGGAGACTTAACAATCAAATAATTGTAATGTTGTGATTAATGGACTTCGTTATTAAATATTAGATTGTGTATAGGCAGTGAAAGATCAAGGAAAATGACGCTGAATAATACACACCCACCGTACAATCGTGTTACAAGCAAATTGTTCGGGAAGAAAAATAAGAAAACTAAACGACTGAAGCCTAAAGCTGGCACTTACGCTGGGCGGGAACGGTAAATATTTTATTTCACAGAGTAAAAAATCGACTATAATGCAATCGAGTGATTTTAGATACGAATGTTTTAAGTACCACTCCTATACAAGGTCTTTTAATTTAGAGTTGTTTTCATTGATATTATTTAGAATAGATTGTGAGCTCTAAAAAGTGTTTGGTGTTTACTTACTGTTTAGGCAGTATACCAAGATTTTAAGTAAGTTAAAAATGCTCATTTTTATTTAATTATTTATAGTTTAGTTATCAAATTGTTTCATTATATACATATAAACAGGCTTTTGTATATTTATATGTTTATATAACTGGATGTACAAAATTATCTTAATAATAAATTAATATAAAATAAATAAAATAATAAATTATTTGGTACTTATGCGTTATAAGGAAGGTAACGCAATTTTTTTATTCAATTATAGTATTCAACTATTTCATGAAGCATTATTTTTTCATAATAAAATGTAATTATTCGTCTTCTTTTACGACAGGCTTCCTAATATTAAATAAGCGAATTTATTCATGCCAAACCTTGCAACATTCCAATGCCGTTATGAAAAGTATTTTACCAAATATCTCTAAAGGACATTGTTCCGGCTCCATACATGTTCTGCCTAAGAACCGTTCGAATCGAAAGTGACTAATATAAACTCTTAAAATTATATGGAATCCTATGAAATAAGTTTTCACGAACGGACACTTCAGGAAACTAAAATAATTACGAAAATAGTTAATATTTTGAGGTTATAAATAAAAAATAACCAAGCTTGCGTGAAATATTAGAGTAGTAATATCAAAGTAATATTAACAATACAGCTATATATGTTCTCTTCTAGAACTAGGAAAGGACTACTCTACTAGATACTAGGAAAAGAGATAGTACCTAGTCAAGTTTAATATGATTTGGGTGCGATTTTTGTTAATAGATAAAGTAGGTCAAGAGGAAGGTTTACACCAATGTTTTACATTGCCACCGTGCGAAGACGGGGCATGTGGCTAGTTTTCATAAATGCTTAGATTTTTTTATGTAAAACAACTACCTAAACGCTTTTGCTTTCAACGTTACGTTTCTTAAAATATAGTGAATCCACTTTGGATTTGTGATAAAACGCATATCCAAAATAGAAGAGTTCCATTCACCACAATTCATAAAATATCGATATTATTTCGATAGAAAATTATTTATTTAAATGATTGTCACTACTTTTATATTAGACAGTTACCTAGCTATCTACATGCCATAAGGCGGGAATCGAACCCGCGGTCTATTATTTTAATTTGAAAATGATTTCTTAGGACAATCCAACATTGTTTTTAATACTTTATTAGTTAATTTGGTTTAAAAAAATATTTACAGTTAGTCTAGTAACAATATGTTTCATATTTTCATCATAGTCAAATACCCTATTGTGACCCAACTTTTTATTTGGAATTTATTTATTTGAAGTGTCCGTGGAATACTAAAATATGTTTCAAACAATATAAAAATAAATGAAAATTATAGTATAATTTATATTCACTTCGGTTCTTAGGCCAAAATTGAACAATGTCCTTTGAATATTTTTCTGTTTGATGCTACAAAATCAAGTTTTGATTGCATGTTAATCTGGCTAAACCAAAAATATAGTTCGTTGTAAATACACGCCTTTTTAAAATTAGTACAAGCCTTGATTCTAATAATCATGTTAAGGTCGTCAAAGATGATAATTTGACAGAGTTTTTAATGAAATGATTAAGAATATCAATCAGCCATAAAATATAGTTTAAGCATCCAGCATTGAATTCCTCCAGACTAAAAACTTAATTAATTCTTGCACCAGAAATCGAATTGTAGGGGTAACGTAAAAACCTCGATACAAATAAATGAACAGACGTATGGTACGTCTCCTATATGTGGGGGTCGTCTAGGTAGGTACCCCGCAATGTCTTTCTCCTGCCAAACAGCAGTGCAAATTTACTGTAGTATTTTGGTTCGAATTACCTATATTGTAGCCAGATTAACTACTGGAATATGGAGACTTAACATCTTATATATCAGGATGGCGAGCTCAGTGGCAGGCCAAGCATTGCTTTTTTATTCATGGTGTTGTTTGGTTTTGGTACTGTCCATGAGTAGTCGTTTTGATGTTCATCAGGCTAATGGCATACTCATCATTCATTCAATTAAAAAAGCAAAATAGAAATGTAAATATTTGATGAATTTTGAAACATTGCAAATGTAGCTCAGCATTGAGTGATGTTATTGGTTAAAGTTTATGTCATCAGCGTTGTATGTTGAAACCTGAATCGTAAACAAATATCTGTCCAACAAAAAATCTATTGAACTCATAAGCTAATTCTAACGTGTGTACGCCCCGTGACCACGAAAGCTGTTAAGTAATTCGAACGTCGGGAAGTTTAAGCATGTAAAAATCAAACCAAATCGTTTTATTTCAATGTTTTACATTGTCGTAAATCTAAAAAAACACTATAGTTTACATATTTAAATATGAAATATGTATGTTTCAAAAAATATCGGAAGTTTTCTAGCCTATAGGCCAATGGAGGCTAGACTATCGTATTATATCTAGCGCAGTGACGAAATCAGTGCATTATTGAATTAATTACTAAATTAGAAAATAAGCTAATTTAGTTTAATCTGCATTTTATTTTTACCCACAAAGCACACATCAATAATTTCGCTAAAGATAGTTACAATGTATAAATAAATATATGCACTTTAAAAATATATATTATTGGTTTGTGAGTATATGTCGTCTGCGATTTCTGTCGTCAAAAGCGTTGTTGTCAAAATAATAAGTATAGTTTTTCTCTTTTCACATTTTATTACATTAGATATGTTAATACAATTAGGTAACGAGCAGACATGCTTATTAGTTAAATTAAGAAAACATATTACAAAAAATGTGTTACTGAGATATTTTTTAAATTTTATTTGTAGTTCCAAATTTCGCCACACTTTGATAGATGATAGATGACATATACTTACGTATTTCAAAAATTACACAATAGCCTACCATTGTAATTTTTGCCCAGCAAGGCGACTGTCCCGTCTAAACATAATCTGAAAATTAAAAAGTAATTAGGCTCGTATCTGTTGAGTAAAGAAACGTAAAAACAATTTCTTACGTTTAACGTTAGAAATATATATTGATTTATTGCTTATAAATAAAATGATAATTATATTACAAAAAGAACACACAGTCTGAGAATGTAGACTACTGAATCAAGCTCAACACATTACTATGACAGAGCGCAAAGGTCGTATATTGGCAACTGGTTTATGCGCGAACCTATTGAATTGATGATAGTCTGAAGATGTAGTGTTGCAGATTGCAAGTATTTCACTGCATCCGATTAGTAGTATAAAGACGCTGAAAATCATTTTTTATTATTTATATCTCTGAATTATAGGTAAATATACTCGGGTTCGATTCCCGGGTTGGGCAAAGTGATATTGGATTTTTCTATTCAGTATCAGCCCAGAGTCAGGAATTTATGCCCGATATGGCGATAGGCCCGCCACCTATCACATTGTGGGGCGGAACATACTAGGCAAAATGTGGATGCCCTGACACCTCTGCCTACCCCTTCTGGGAACAAGGCGTGAGTTTATGTATGCATGTATGAATTATGGGTCTATAAGATTGGAGCGAAATGGCAAAGGTTGAATAAGAAACGAACCATAGTAGTGGTCGAGATATCGGTTTGAGTTCGTTAGTAGTTTGATCTGAATTTTTAAGGAAAAAAGGACCTTTGCCTAACCCTCGTCATACAACCGTAAGCGTATTTATGTATGAGCTGAAGTTGAAATATCAACAACTACCGGAAAATAAGTTTATGCCTGCATTAAAATGGTAATTTTATATACCGAGTAATTTAATTTTATGGTCAAAATTAGTCGAAACAAATAATGATTCATTCATTTCACTAAACAGATGTATCTACAATATCATGGTCAAGTGATTTTCACTTCTGAGACATAATTTGTCTGAAAAGCGTGAAAATGGTATTTTACGACGTTACTGTAGCATACACAGCGTCTGTAGTAATAAAAAACCATCTCTAAATAATATTTGACCTGTCCAATAACTGTCCTACTTAACCAACCATTAAGATAGTATGCGGTTAATACAACCTGTACCGTTCAAAGTCAGTTACCTAACGTGAACCGAACGACCTCGTGACGTCACCGCGCTCAGTGAAAAGAGAAAATAAAAGTGAAACGTGAGAGATCACCGCTATCGACTTATTGCCGTAATGCATTACTAATATATCGATAAACTGCGGTTTCATCGATTCTGGATGATCGATATCGTAACTTTTTGGAGTTCTGCTCAGAGTGTTATAAAGTTTTGAGAAATTGGAATTAAAAATACTAAATAAATCTTTGAAATTTGAATAACAGAATTTAGATTTTGTTGCATTGCAAGATCATGTCATGTATTTTTTGTCGGCTTAATAACAATGTGTTCTTACTATAAAATATTTTAAGTCTTGCATAAAACAAAACTTAGCTGTGTGTCCCTTAAAATACATTATTGCTATAAGAGCGGACAATTTAACACAAAGATAAACAATACTCGAATATATTCGAATAAAATCCACTCGTTAAGTCATAATAATGTTTTATTATTAATGTGAATGTTGTTTTTTACACATAACTAAGTTACTCAAGCCAAGGATGCTCTAGAATTCTAGATAGTTTGGCCCAGTAACAGCTGAACACATTAAAAATAAAACCGTCGATATACAAAGAAATAATAAAATTAAAAAGTGACAAATGACAAGATTTAATGTCGTAATTTGAATTTTAAATGTAATGTTATAAGGTACAAATTCTCTATTCACAATACGGTGATTCAGGTTAGATATAAATCGATACAAGAATTAACAATATAAAATATATAAAAATATAAAGATTTTAATTTAGCGAAATATAATTAAATATTATTGTAAAGCCAAAGTGCTCACAACAGTTTATAAATGTTTTTTTATCGAGATTAGTTCGTTTTGTCTTTCGAAATACTTGCACATTGCAACATATATCGATATAATATGCAAAATTATATAAACGTTTTGCACAAGATTAGAAATGGAAATGTATTTGTAGCCCCGGTCCGTGGCCGAGATTGTATTCCTGCTTATATGTATGTAGTTCATACTGAGGCTGTAAATTTTCCGTGTTTTTGGTACCCCCGATCCAGGCATGCATAGTAGCGGACCACTACTAACTTAATCTAATTGGATGATTTCATATTGTATAAGCATTAATTTTTTTTTTATAATGACCTGGCATAGTGGCGGCATTGCATCTGATGGTTGGTAAGTGCCAATGCCGCCCAGGCAAAGTATCCATTGGCATCGGACGGCAGTCCCATGCCAATGGAAACAATTATGCCGGCCTGCTAAGGTGCCTCTTCACACCACATTTGTATATTTAAATAAATATATATATTTTTCATTTTTGATACCTATATTCAGTTTGCGACCATAAATCTAAATCACTTGTTTTTATTCTCTTTGTCCACATCAAAAGTATTTTGATTATTTTTGAGTAAATTGATGTGATTTTGAAGGTGATTTTTAATATACAGGGTATATCAAGACTGCTACCGAAAACGAAGCCGGGTGGTAGTTTAAGCAACTTCAGACACAATGCAACAGAAAAAATTGCAAAAAAAGCGACAATTTTTTTTTGTTTTTTTTTTTTCCTATGACCATATTTGGGTGGTAAATACATTTTTTCCTAAAATAATAGTGTATACCCTTTTATTTATAAATAATCTAAGGTATAAAAGTGTTTAAATCATTATTTTAGCAAAAACTATGAATTTACCACCCAAAAATGACGATATTTAAAAAATCATAAAAAATAATTGTCGCGTTTCTTTGCGAAATTTTTAGTTGCAATGTGTTTGTAGTCACTAAAACTACCACCCGTCTTCGTTTTCGGTAGCAGTCTTGAGATACCCGGTATGTATCTAGGAAGCCAGAAAATCTTTTTTACTACTTAGTACCCCAAAATGCTAACTGTGCCTGTACTCATTAATTTGAGGCAAATTATATATTGTCTGAGTGTTTGTGAGACCGAAAAGTCTCTCGTAGTTCCTGATACCCACGACACAATACTCGATCTTTGTGTGGAGTCAGGACTATTTATGTGACTGTTGGGTGTTATTTTTTCATTTGCATTAAACAGAGATATGATTGCTTTTAAAATTAACTATATTCTTTTACATTGTTACTTAGCAGGTTATTTATTAAGAGAATCTTTAATTTTGAATTGATACAATGATTATAAAAACGAACCTATTTGGTTTCGATAGTTGAGGTTAATCCGATTCATGGACGTAGTCAGAACAGGTTTATGTTAAGAAAGCTGCAGTTATTAATTAATGTGTCAATTTTCAATACAATGTAGGCTGCTTAATAATGCATTAGTTACATAAACATGTAAATTATGTGAAAGAAAAGTAAGATTGTATGAGAGATAATGTAAGAAAGAAAATGATTTAATCATTTTTTGAACTTACTTTTTGTCTACGTTGATAATGTCTATTGAATCATAAGTTTCTCACTTGATTCCTACATAGGGTTATTTATATGGTCGTCTTTTCTGTCTAGAGAAATAAATTTTAAACTAGGGTAGCAATATCTTATTAAAATCTATATTCTGTGTTTTTTCATTTGTGGTGTTTACCTTTAAGTGACTTTTGCATTTTCTTTTTGATTATTCTACATGTGTACTTTAGTTTTATATCAATGGAAACAATTGGTGATGAATCTTAATAAAAAATAACTTATAATTAAAAATTATGTCACGCCAACCTTATACCGTACAGGATTCTAAAGATAAACTTGCGTATGATTAAAATTCTTTATCGATATTGAAAAAATGCTATAATAGGTTGTGTTACCTTGAACTTCTCGATTACAACATTTATAATTGGGTTAAGTTACGCTGAAGCTCATTATAACAAAATTTAATGTAAAGCGCATCTACATTATATTTCAATGCTTTGTAGGTTGTATATTGCGTTAATAAACTTTTAATGTAGTTGCGTAGGAAATAATCACTCTATAACATTGTATTCGTAATGTATAATTATTTTGGAATAATGATATTTATAATTAACGGAAACCTTTTAGGATTAATGACATTTAATTGTTTGAACTACTTATATAAACTTATTAAAAAAAAAATGCTGCTATCTCATATAGAGACAAAAAGATAACGATTTGCGTTTAGTCTATTGGAACTCCGGTTAATTAATTGCCGAAGCAATTTTTCTTTATTTAGTTCAGTGCTTCATATACAAACATATGGTTTTCTTAAATTACTATTATGTGTACTGTTTGTAATTCTACTTCTACAGTATTGTCGCTGAAAAAAGATCCATCTATATACCAACCACAAGTCCTATAGATATACTGACCTAAAACTTTTATTAGATTATTCTCTTATTTATTAATCTCTTGTTTATTTTCTTATTAAAAATTTGCATATTTCCAATGATTTACACATATGCTTGTGTACCATCTGGGCGGCTTAATTGTAAGTCAGTTTTACAGCAATCAGCCTTAGTGTAAGAATGATGGTTCAATTAACCTAAGTTTATTTCGAGTGCCAAAAATTTTATAAGTAAAAAATATTGACTATGTAAGAATATTGTACGTCACTAGACCATTAATCACTAGCAAAATATTTAGTACCTACATATAGATTAGTAGTTCTCTTCTCATTACATAAACCTCCCATAACAATATTTCCCGACAGTACAGTTTTTTCCCAGTACTGAAGTTACATTATGTGAATTATATAAGACTAGTATAAAAATAATTACTACTTGTTTCATTAACTTCGGCATAATGCCATTTTACGTAATACATAAAGACAATAGAATAGTTTTGTAAGCTACGAGTACGGTAATGTTTTCTAATACAATACGTGACATAATTTTCGTGTTTAATAGACGAAAAAAATGTTATCTAATATCACGTAGAATGTCCTCCTGCTGTGATATTTTGCTATGAATTTAAAATTACCGTTATCATTTATAATAAAATGGCTATTGGCATAAATAAATACGAGGAATATCCAAAGAATGTATTCTGTGAATGATTTGCTGGAATCCATTGAAAATATATTAAAAAAATGCTGACTTAAAGTGACATTTTTATTGGTTTGTTAACAATTGATGCCGCCATAATAATAATTTTACTAGGAAAACAAAGTAAACATACTATCAAAAATAATAAAGGAATGCCTTTTACTAAGTCCAGTCATTCTTTGAAAATAAAAACCCCATTCAAATCCTCGACAGTTAAAAAGGCGCTTTCTTTTCCCAGTGCAAACACAGCAATGGACAACGACGTGACGCCAGTGTACCTGGCGGCCCAGGAGGGCCACCTGGCAGTGCTCAAGTACCTGGTGCTGGAGGCAGGTGGAAGGCTGGACGCAAGGGCCAGGGATGGCATGCTGCCGATACACGCCGCCGCACAGACTGGCTGCCTTGACTGTGTTAAATGGATGGTGAGTTTGCATATGCGTATTTTTTTGTTGCTTGGTAGAGTCAGTAAGAATTCGCTGGATGCAGTAGGTTTGCATATGTCACTGCAGAATTTTCGGACCGTTTAGCTCGATGACTGACTGAGAACAGCGGTGATGATGTTATAAATATGTTGTGTTTTGGGCAGAGTTAGGTTTCAGATATATTCTTTAGAAAATTTACAGCTAAAATAAAACTACCTTTGCAGAATTTCTGTCCCCACAAAACCATACATTGTATGCGATATAAATATCTCCTAAAAAATGTAATAAACTAAAACTACAAGAACTGCAGAAACGTAATAATTTCATTTCGCATCTAAATCATTATAAATCTAATCTAAAAATAAATACTTTACAGCCGTCGGTATGAATCATGTATAAGGAGCCTTTCTTTTTAATTCTCAGTACAGTGACTCGCAATTTTTAAGCCTCTTACTTGCCGTACAATCACTTTATCTGGGTGTTATATTATTAGGTATTAAGTGGTTTGTAGCATATCATCTATAGTCAATATTATTTGCGGATAGAAGGTAAATTCATACATACAATGTAGACGGACGACCTGGTTAAGGTTGCAGCAAGTCGCTGGATGCAGGTCGCTTTAAATAGGTGGGTGTAGCGACCACTGGGATATGTTTAGCAGTGGACTTTCTATGGCTGAAACGAACGAACGAAATAAATATTATTGACTAAGTTCATTTTCTTTTAATTCTCTAAGGCTGATTTTAGAGTCACGCTGATCGCGCGTTGACCGTCGGCGTTACGTAGGTATATGATTTTTTACATAATGTTTGATCTATTTCAATTTTTGCTAAAGTCTCATTATAATGTTTCTATCGTACTTCGATAATTTACAATTTAAACTGAATGACGCGTTTGCATATTGAAAACAATATCTAGGTAGCTACACTCACAGGCACAATTAACCGTCCACCTACCGGGTATCTCAAGACTGCTACCGAAAACGAAGCCGGGTGGTAGTTTTAGTGACTACAAACACAATGCAACCAAAAATTTCGAAAAGAAACGCAACAATTATTTTTTATGATTTTTTAAATATCGTCATTTTTGGGTGGTAAATCCATAGTTTTTGCTAAAATAATAATTTAAACACTTTTATACCTTAGATTATTTATAAATAAAAGGGTATACACTATTATTTTAGGAAAAAATGTATTTACCACCCAAATATGGTCAAAGGAAAAAAAAAATAAAAAAAAAATGTCGCTTTTTTTTGCAACTTTTTCTGTTGCATTGTGTCTGAAGTCGCTTAAACTACCACCCGGCTTCGTTTTCGGTAGCAGTCTTGATATACCCTGTATATTTTTCGTCATCCTGTTTGTTTATGTTAACTGTAGCATAACTAATGCTTTGTTTTTTTGTTAAGTAGTTACTTTAGCAATAAATTAAGTACTTATACCGTCATTTCAATGCCTAAACTTTTATCTCCGAAGCGTTTTTGGAATTTAGTCGCTGTTTGACATTTTTGCATTTAGGTTACCTTCTTTACATTTCTTATTCTTCACCGCCATAGTGTGCGCATATTATTTAATTTGAGTTTTTAGTGTATGATTATTCTTTGTGCTTTAAAAAAATGAAAGTCGATGCAACTGGTGCTGTTAGAGCAGTATCTTTAGCTGACGCGGGGTAGATCCAATGTCGCATTAGTTTTACACTTGTATACCACGAACTACGGTACGGGATGCCATCAAACCCTTTTAGGAGGCTAGTTCATACACGAGGAGGCCAGGTTAAGGCCGACATTGGTGCACTTCGGCTCTCGATGACCGCTTTGTTTTCAGTAATGTGCTAAGAAATCGCTTTTGCACCGGTGCTGAAGCGCGTATACGTCTGTTTGAGGTGAGAAAGGTCAAAGTAAGTGAACGTACCATTAGAAGAAGACTTGCTGAAAGTAATCTGATGGTTTTTTGTCCAGCTCGCGCTCCACAACTATCGACAGCATCGTAGAGCTAGACTTGCCTTTGCACGAAAATATGTTGACTGGACTATGGAGAAATAGAAGGACGTAGTGTCCTCAGATGAGAGTAGAATAGCTTAAAGAGGTCCAGATGGACGTCAACGTGTTTACAGGCGCCAAAATGAACGGCTTGCTCCATGCGCAATAATCGAAACTGTGGGTTATTAGGGAGAGTCCGTAATGGTTTGGGGACCTATAATTTACGATGCTCGTACCTATATTGTGGTGTTTGATAGAGGCAGTATGACCGCTCAAAGATACGTGGAGGCAGTTTTACAAGACCACGTCATACCTTTCGCACCATTTATTGGTGAGAACTTTAGAATAATGCACGACAATATCGATACCATACTGCAAGATCCGTCACTCAATGCCTCGATGAGGTCGGGATTCAAGTTTTGTCATGGCCGGCACGCAGTCCTGATGATAACCCAATTGAACACATTTGAGAAAATTTAAAAAGACGTGTCCGAGCAAGAGTATCAGCCCCTGCGACCTTAGAAGAGCTCAAAGCGTCTGTGATAGAGGGGTGGAATAATATCCCTCGGTCGGATATTCAAGACATCATGGATGGATATCCAAACCAGCTACAAGAAGTCATTAGGGCAAAAGATGGTAACACCCATTATTAAAATTAAAATTTAAAAAAAGAGAACAATTTTTTTCAAAATTAAACTCATAGCATTTTTGCGCAAATTTTTTGCATAATCTATTTTTGGGATATTCTTTTTTAATAAACGGTTTTTTTAAAGTCTTTTATGTTTCTATTTATTCTTAGTGGTTGCTTTTAACATAACTTCCATCAAATGTGGTCTAAATTTGACGACTACTGTATACTGAAAGAAATACAAGGTGGACGGTTAATTGTGCCTTTGAGTGTATATTGTTTTCAAGGTTTCAGGTCATAAATTCTGTCACATGTTTAATATAAAATAATTGACACAAGTTTATTCATTATGTAACCATTTATATACCAAAATGAACTTAACAAAACATAGATTCTTATGACACTAAAGTTTATTCAAAATGACCTCCGTGATTTTGAATACAGGCCTTCAATCTGCGCGGCCAGTTGTCTATCGCAGCACGAACGAGGTCCATGTCATATCGGCGGCTGCCTTAATCAAGAATGTCTTGAGTGACTCCAAATTGGGATGAGGCTTTGAACACGCCTTTTTCTTCAAGTGTTGTCATGGACTGGACTGAAGGAGGGCCAGTCTTCGTGCCGGATGAAATCGATTTCACGCGCCGCCAGCCAGTCTTGTGTGCTCTTCGCTCTATGAGCTGGCGCCGAATCTTGTTGGAATACCCAGTGCTTGTTTAAAACATGGTATGAGAAAGAGGTTCCACAAGGTTCGTCAGGACTGTATTTTGATACACAACTGCATTCGTTTTTATACCTTTCTCACAAAAATGTACCTCTGTTAAGCCCCAATAAGAAACTCCCAACCATACCATGAGCGAGGATGGAAAATGACCTCGTTGGACACGCGGAATACGGTTGCTCGCTTCTTCACTACTGTGTGCGTACACCTTATCATTTTGTTTGTTGTAGCTCTCTTCTACGGATTTTTTTTTTCATCTGAAAATAGAATTTCCCGATATTTTTTCCCGCGTACCGCTTCAACAAAGCGCGACATCTCTTCAGTCTCAGGTCCATTATACGAGCATTCAAACGATGTCCTGTTTTTCTTCAATATGCCCGAAGCCCTAAGTCTTCATTTAACACCCTTTTCACCGTGGTTCTGCTTAACCCCATCTGAAGGCCAACAGTTTCTGCTTACGTTTGGGATTTCTTTGAATTCGCGCCTTCACAGCTTTTATCACTGCTGGAGTCCTAACAGACCGAGGGCGACCATTTCTTGACCTGGCATCTACACTAGAGTCTTCATTGTATCGCTTGATGGTACGATAAACGAATCTTTTGGTTATATTCAAATTTTTCAGTATGTCAAAAAATTTAATTGGCGCGTAACCGCAACGATGCAACGCAATAATTGCAACACGGTCTTCTTTAAGCGTCCACTCCATATTTAAAAATGAGTAAAATTCTAAAAAGTATACATTTTTATTTTCATGAACAATTCGAAATTCGAATTCAATAAAAGAAAAGTTTTTCCTGTCTGACAATACTTATGACCTGACTGTGTATATTTGTTTATAAAGTTATTTGTGTTGAAGTACATATGAATTAATGAAGATGTCTAAAAGAGTTCTCAAATTTATTAACAACTCTTTAGTTGTTGCTAAATGCGTAATGATTCTTAAATGTTAATAATCTATCATAAAGTCGTGAGTTAGCCATTAAAATATTTCAGCAACCAGGATAGCAATTTGTTCTTTTTAAAAAATAACTACATGTTGATATTTGTAGATAGATAATTACACTCGTTATATAGTTAGGATGTGTCTTTAGGTGAATTTATTTAGGAGTTAATTTTGTTTAAGAAATTCATCTAATCCCACCCACCCATTTGTTATTTATACGCAGTGGCGTAACTACACCATCGGGGGCCCGTGGCAAAAATCATTAAATGAGGCCCTTCGTAGATACAGGGTATATCAAGACTGCTACCGAAAACGAAGCCGGGTGGTAGTTAAAGCGACTTCAGACACAATGCAACAGAAAAAGTTGAAAAAAAAAGGCGATAATTTTTTTTTGTTATTTTTTTCCTATGACCTTATTTGAGTGGTAAATTATTTTTTTCCTAAAATTATAGTGTATACCCTTTTATTTATAAATAATCTAAGGTATAAAAGTGTTTAAATTATTATTTTAGCAAAAAGTATGGATTTACCACCCAAAAATGACGATATTTAAAAAATCATAAAAAATCATTGTCGCGTTTCTATGCGAAATTTTTAATTGCATTGTGTTTGTAGCCACTAAAACTACCACCCGGCTTCGTTTTCGGTAGCAGTCTTGAGATACCCGGTATAAAAAAAAATATATTGTAGTTTCGTTTTTATGAATATTGTTTGAATCTCAGTGCACTCCCCTGATTTTTAGGACATGTATAGTCAATCTCCACGCACTATGACGGTGAATAGAAACATCGTGAGGAAACCTCCATACCATAGCGATTTTTATGGTATGTAAGCCCGCCAACCCGCACTAGGCCAGCGTGGTGGACTATATTATGGTCTAATCACTCTCAATCGTATTTTCGATTGTAGGTGAGGCCCTTGCCCTGCAATGGGACCTATATGGGCTGATACAGTACATCACAAAATCTTTTAATGGCCTCATATTTCTCATCCGATTATGAACATAACTCATTTTCTAAAATCTAAAAAAGGTTTCTGTCATAACGATGAACGAGTGCTTTTGGATTCCATTTTCATTTCTTTCTATCACACAGTAGCGATAAACTTCAAATAATTGGTCTATTTTAGAAAAAAAATCTGAAGTTGTATTAAATATAATCGGGCTTGAGACCCTGTCGGACCAGGTCCTGCCAGCCCGGGGGCCCCTTAGGCCGGGGGCCCGTGGCATTTTGCGCACTTTGCCACCCTATTGTTACGCCACTGTTTATACGTATTAGTTTTTCGAATGATTTCGCATTGTAAATAGACTACAATTGTGTACCGGTTTGAAGGGCATTGTAGCCAAAGTAATTACTGGACATATTAAGACTTAACATCTTATGTCTCAAGATGGCGAGCGCAGTGGAATTATACAAGTATTGCTTTGTAATTCATGGCGTTGTTTGGTTTTGCTACTGTCAATGAGCGGCTCGGCGTATCGTTTGCCATCAGGCAAATGGCATGGTCGTCTCGCCATTCATAGCAATAACAAATATTGCCTATCTTGTTTATTTATTGAATATTTATTTTACACAAGAAAATCGAACAACACACCGACATAGCCCACCGGATTAGCAAGTTGAAGTGGCAATGGGCAGGGCACATAGTGCGGAGATCTGATGACCGATGGGGTCGGAAAGTGCTCGAATGGAGGCCACGTAGCGGAAAGCACAGCGTAGGACGTCCACCCGCAAGATGGTCCGACGACCTGGTAAAGGTCGCGGGACATCGCTGGATGCAGGCTGCTTCCAACAGGTCTCTGTGAAAATCATTGGGGGAGGCCTATCAGCAGTGGACTTCCTTTGGCTGATGGATGGATGGATGGAACATCAATTGAAAGTATTATACAAAAGGCGATTTTATCGCTAAAAAGCGATCTCTACCAGACAACCTTGGACCTTCCTTTCAGAAAAATCTTGGTTTTAGACATAAACCTCAAGGCTCCAACACTTTTCGTCACAATCTTGAAGATCTGAGGTCAAATAGTGTTATTACCTTCTGTCTATTCAAATCATTAATTAATGCAAAGTATTCGTGAATTCGGTTTAAATACACGAATACCCAGTCAAACTACCACATTCAGAAAACCTGTTTCAAAGCCGAACTATAAAATCTAACATCGTAATTAACAGGTTCTGCAACATTCAGTATTGTAAACATTGTATCGAAAGCATAACCTCACATCTGAATACTTATAAGTATAGGAGTAGCTAGAGATGATAAACGAGAGGCTGCAGGTTCGATCCCCGTACCAGATAAATGTTTGGGTAATTTACAGGTATTTATTTCGGTTCTGGGTGTTTATGAGACCGAAGTCTCTCGAAGATTCTGATACCCACGACACAAGTCTCGATCATAGTGTGAATCAGGACTATGAGTGTAACCGTGACTAGAGCATATTTCCATCCAAAACTCATAATTTTCGCACGCAATATAAACGAGGTAACTCTTGATTATAAAATACTGAGTCACAGTCTAGAATGCACAACTATTGCAAAGGACCTTGGCATTTTGATGACGATTTTTCGAAACCACTATGCCTATTCATTTTTTATTGGATAGGTCCGGCAAACAAGCAAGCAGGTCACTTAATGATATGCGATCACTGTCGCCCCGAATAAAGATAAAGCGTTATGGATGAATATCCATATATAAATTCTTGGTTTGGTTGCTCGAGTTAATAAGCTTTCAATAGGTCGATTATATTTTGAGGAAAAATTTAATTCAGTCAGCATTCGCTGTACTCCGAGACCAGAGTCTGCTTATATGTACCGAGTGCGAGATCTGAGAGAAAATCACCGGATCAACGACCTCGCTTGAGGAAATGTGCGCGGAACACGCATTGCCACTGATTCCATTTGAGGCTACAGTTACCGTTTCATTGAGGATGTAGTTTTAGAAATTGATTGATTTTATACAGTTGCATTTCATATTTTGATAGGTTTTACTTTGTTTTTATATCGGTTTAATAACCGCCTTATCATGTGACGTTAGTGCAGTGCCGTCGCATCGCGGTGAAATATCAACTGATGAGAAAAAATAATTATCTTTACGAGTCAACACAACGTTTTTAACAAGGCGGATATAATTGTAATAATCGACGTACAAGCAATTCAATTTAGTTCAAGACATTTTTTATTTAAAAGTAAATATGTATATCATTGTACGTTGTATGTAAAATGACACCATGTGTCATGCAACGCATATACGTTTCATGCAACTTATTAGTCAAAATATTATGTATGTATATACCATAATTCGCATTGTTGATAGTGAAACTTGTACATACAAATCTATTTTTAGTATCAACGGTATAAATAAACACCAATATACCAAAACCGGTCGTTCGACGTATTAGAAAACAGTTTTATTTATGACTTGTAGAAAAAGTTAAACGCAACACTTCATAATGTCGGCCTGTGGAGAAATCTCTTTATTTCATTAGTCTAAAGTGTGCGGTCGTTTGGAGTCATTTTAGCAAATTACGCTTTATCTAAAATGTCGATTGATGCAAATTGAAATTGTAATGTGTCCGTTTACATTTATATTAAGCTTTCGAAATGCTATTTTTAGTTAAAAATGAAATTATAGCTTTTGTTTTTTTTATTGTAACTTGTGTAATGTCTTAAAAATACATACATACATAAACTCAAGCGTTTGTCCTGAAGAGATGCGTGGAGGAGCCAAGACTGCCTGTCTCGGAATTCGAATCCGAGACCTTAGCTTCGCAGTCGTACCGTAGTACAACTATGCCACCAAGGCAGTCTATATGTATTTTTTATTTTATTTTACTTGAACTTTTTAAATGATTCACCAACAGTTGATACAATAATTAACTTTAGTATACACCTGTTACCTGTGTCAATGCTTCACTTAAATAAAAGCCGACCCATCTACATTAAACAACCAAAAGTAGACAATAAAAATATATAAATAAATAAATGGTGCAGCGAAATTACATTTTTAAAATTAAAGTAAAAAGTGTTATTAAAGGTTATACAAAATAAGTATGTTGGAACGCAAAATTCTGTTATCTGGCAAAGCTGCCCAGCATTGGAATATACCCTCCATGTTTTCGGACGAATCCAATCAATCATATTACTAATATAGTTATATTTAAAAATATTTCCAACTATACGTTTTTAATGGCTTCTGCAACAAATAGCTCATCATAATAGTTGTACAAAACAGTTTGGCATCGAGACAGAAGTTTTTACTATAAATAGGAGAATATCAAATCAATAGAAGAAGAATAGAAAAAGAGTCATTTCGAACATGTTTGTTTATTTAATTCTTATAACTAATAAATGCGCCGTATGGCAAAGTATACATGTTACATATAAAAATAAAACTAGTTCATACTATAATATCGCAATCGAATCGCTCATCGCTTAAGAACTTGTTTTAGCCTTTTTTCTCGAGACGTATTGGATCGTGACGAAATGGATTACAGCGTTGTCGATAAAATTTGATGGAACACTTTGCGGTCGCATAGGCACTTCACGCTAGTCTTATACGTACACGTAGAAATTGTTTCATATTGTGTGCTAGTAAAACTGCTTCTAAGAAACATTATTCGTTCTTCAATAAGTTGAACGTTATAGTATAAACTACTGAAGCCTTGTACCGTTTTAGAGTCTTATATCAAGCAAATAAGGCGCACCCAACCCCTCTTTTCAAAAATTGTAAATCTTATAGAAAGGGAATAAATAATTTTATTATTATTATTTATTAAGACAGGAAAATAAGTAAATTTTGATTGGACCAAATTAGTTCGCTACCCCAAATAATTGATTAATTGGCTATTAAAGACGCTCTTACCAAATGGAGCGCTGATAAAAATCTAAGATTATGAGCATAATAGTGGCTTATTTGTTTTGCTATTGTTACTAGTTTGAGTTGATAAGAGCTCGAAATATTCCAATCGGCTTATTGTCTTGAATTCAGTTGTACAGAGTTATTTAATACGTATTGTAGTTCCCTTAGGACTGTAAACGGTACTATCTAATTTGTTTGACGCACTCTGGGGTCCAATTAGACTTAGAACATGTATACATTCGTGTATGGCTATTGTGAGGCTGAAATATCAATCCTAGTTGGTAATACCAATCTTACTGCGACTTACTCTCCACTCCATTATGTTGGGCTGGTCGAAATCCGATATGAAGTGAAATAAATTAAAATTCGGTTTTTGGACATGTAAGCAATTAAATAGCTCTTATGACAAGTCATTACACACAGGCTAGACCTGAAACGTGACCACAGAATACTAACAGAAGTCAAGCTTGTGTATGTACTTCACTTTTATTGCCACACTCACACTACGCTCGGCGTTCGCGCAAGGGTTGTTAACTCTGGCTTACGCGAAAACACGTATCGTGTTAATAGCACTCGTATCGTTTGATTGAATTTTTAAATTAAACATATAAAACGCAATAATACAATAAATAAATTTAATTTTTATTTATGAACTCGCGGAGAATGTGTATGTCATTATTCTAAGTTTGTTTTATTGTTTTTTACTATATATGTTTTTTTTTAATGAAATTTATATTCAATTATTATAATCTGGTGTTTTTTATTACAAGTGTAATAACTTTTATTCATTTGCTCCATCTTTGCACAAAACATCTCACTATTTGCGTTCTCGAAGCGGGTGACACTCGCGCGCGCTGTGGTCTCGACTGGTTTGAAATATCGTGTCGGTGAACGCTGTGTATGTGTGCGTTGATTTAGCGCACTTTGTATGGAGCTCGACTTCTGTTAGTTTAGTATTCTGTGACGTGACACACAAGAGCGTCTCAAGCAAGTTTGTCACCAATTTGTATTGTGGTCTGGACTGGTCGTCTATCAGTACATAAATTGTTTATTAAGTTATTTTATCCTTATGCTTCTAGATAGTGGAGCGCGGTGTGGATCCGAACGTAAGGGACGGTGATGGCGCCACTCCCCTCCACTTCGCAGCATCGAGGGGACACTTGAGCACAGTGCGCTGGCTGCTGAGGCACGGGGCCAGGCTTCATCTGGATAGACACGGCAAGAGCCCCATCAACGATGCAGCTGAAAATCATCATTTAGAGGTAAGTGCGCTGATAAAGTGAATAAATTATTACAAATAATGCTGAGTTGAGCGAGTTGCTGAGAGTTTCTCAAGAAATAGGCTAGCTTCGTGGCTATTTTGAGATCCCTAAATTAAGTAGATTAGAAACAAAATCTGTATTTGATTGAGGTACGCGCCCTACGATTTAAGGTACTTCTAAGAAGAATAAGGTTTTGTATTTCTAGACTTCAAGAAACTCTACTCTTACTTGCTCTACAATATTTTCTAATACAATTCCGTGACAAATAAAATTGATATATTCAAATAACAAACTGCTTTCCACTCGATCGTATACCTATGGTAATACTAAGCAATTGTTTAAAGTACCAGAAAATGCTTTTCTTTTTCTACTGTCACATCCCTTTCACGTATTAAAAAATCATAGACAATCATTTAAAGGAAACCAGGAAAACACAATACGTAATTGAAGTCGCACAGCTTGTTGGACGGTTTAATTGTGCCTTCTTATGGTCATTTAATGAACAACACAATAGAGTGGTTGGAAAGTTCATTGGTTTTCACGCAGTCACACAACGCTGGGTAGATAGGCGTTAATTGATACATCTTTTGTCTTTATTGTGGTTGGAAAAGCGGTCATAGTGGGGATGGATTGATCAAATGATGATTGTAGGTTCGAAGCTTGAACACGAAAGATGAGAACGAAGGATCTGAAACTGTACGAATTTTGAGTGAATGGTAAGGGTCATAGAATATTGATTTTTTTTGAAGTGGAAAACTTATAACTTACATTGGATGTCGATCGTTCGAATATTCTATCTTAGTTTCGCATCATAGAGTAACCCCATTGAGGTTTCGAAGTTTACGTGACGTATTGTTGGGTATGCATTGGTTGCTTTAAAGTTGAAGAAAAATTGAAGGAAACTGAAGCTCCTTACCGAGAGTTTTATCGAAATTTTTGAAAAGAATGAGACATTTGTCAAACGCATTATAAGCGTTTTTTTAAAACGAAATAGTCTTCTTTACTGGTGGATTTTCTCATATGTGAGAGGCCATCTGGGTAGGTACCACCGCAATGTCTATTTCTCCCGTGAAACAACATTGCTTAAATGCACTGTTGTGTTTCGGATTGAAGGGCATTGTAGCCAGAGCAACTACTGGACATATTGAGACTTAACATCTTATGTCTCAGGATGGCGAGCGCAGTGGAATGTTGCTACTGTTTATGAGCGGTCGTATTGCTTACCATCAGGCGAACGGCTTGCTCGTCCCGCCATTCAAAGCAATAAAAAAAAAGTCTTAAAAATGGTCAAGTTGAGTTTTTCGTAAACTAAGAGTCAACAAAGGAAATATTTTTTTTTTTTGCAATGAATCACGAGACGAGCAAGCCGTTCGCCTGATGGAAAGCGATACGACCGCTCATAAACAGTAGCAAAATTCCACTGCGCTCGCCATCCTGAGACATAAGATGTTAAGTCTCAATATGTCTAGTAGTTACTCTGGCTTCAATGCCCTTCAATCCGAAACACAACAGTGAACTTACGCAGTGTTGTTTCACGGGAGAAATAGACATTGCGGTGGTACCTACCCAGATGGCCTCTCACATATGAGAGACCTACCACCAGTAAAGTCATATGAAGATAAAATTGTCTTACAGAAAATTAAATCACAGTATAACCCGTTTTTCCGTCGTGTTTATGATGACAAGATACCTATTCTTTATTTTAAAAGGCTGACAAAGAAATTTTGTTATGTCATTGTATGATTCTTCTAAATATAATATTAATAATAATAGTGAATAATAGTGAAAATATATATTTACATAAGAATTTGACTAGATTATAATCTGGGCTAGATACTATTAATAGAGTCTAAAAGTAGCCTAAAAAGTTTGAAAATACATTAATATGTATCGAAATGTAGATTCGACGAGAAAGTTCGTTTCGACGTCCGGTACAAAATATTTTTTCAAATACAATTTTTATGGTCTTATCTTTAATCCATACTTCGATATCTATATTTAATATTGTAAAGAGGAAACTATTGTATTTTTGTTTATAACGACTTAGCTAAAACAATAGAGGACCGATTATAAAAATTATCAAACTACTACAATGGGACATTATTGCTGAGTATCTAATAAAGGTTATAAAATAAATAAAATAAAATACTTTTTCCTAAAGGAGTTGGAATGGAAGAATTATTCGAGAAAAAAAATTAAAAAAAAACATTTTTGAACTTTTTTATTATTGGTTGGTCTCCAAGTTGATGTCGAGTCCCTTAGTATCGAGTTTTCATAGAGCAAATAATCGAATATTGTGACTGCTATCTTGAACTTTTTTATTAATTTAATTGTTTATGAAATTCATTAAACAATACTGTGTTTTGATATGGGTAGAAAATCTCAGTGAGTGGACTAAAGGATGTTTTTGTAGCTGGATACAAGTGTCGCAGGGTTTTTTTTTTGTAAAAAGTCTATAGAGAGGTTACAATGTAAAGGAAAAGAACTGACGTGGATAGTGAAGGAATTGAGTGGGACAGGTTGAGGAGATAAAGGAAGGGGGCGGTAAGATACGAGTTACTCGGAGTTTCAGAATACAAATTTTTGAACGAGAAATAACATGTAACTGGTGTGAAGATGAGTCAATAAATACATGCACGCAGCGAAGCCAGGCCGGGCCGGTAGTTCACAAATATTTTGCATAAAAACGTTTTATTTAATGCGAATAAATACCGCTGCGGCGTCGTTTGTAGCCGATAATAGGCAGCGAATCAGTTACGTATTAAGATTAGTTTTTTAAACTGGGATTAGGATTTGCTATGCTCTCACTTTCCGTAGAAAGGTGGTTTACCTGCGATTGTCAAGCAATTCGATCAATTTGCATGTTACATTTACTGGTAATATTTATAGCAAATAGTGGAAAGGAAAAACATAAGATCACAATAGCTACTTACACTTTCAATTACACAGCTGGTCATGACTTATTGATTTTCGTCTTAGAGTTCCTCTCCCTAATATTTTGGTTGCCCTATGGACTAGATTTCAGTTCTAAGTAATTTACTTACATAGTAGGAGTCCGTAGTCACCAGATATTCTTTTAATGTAATGTAATTTTGCCAGCGTTATAATGTAAAAGCGGAATGTTATATATGTTATTAAAGAAACTATCAAAAGGTGTTTCCTTGGTAGTCAGACGCATTTGATGGTTCTTTAATCTTGCCAGATACATTGAAGCTGATAACTTGCAAACCACCATGATCTTCCGATCGTCCTATCTTCATAAGAGTTAATCGTATGATGCTTATGTTAGAGGCGGCACAGGCTCTTGGTCTATTATCCATCTATGGCGTTGGCGATCATGTATCTTCACCAGGTTATCTTGTGTAGGTACATATATTTGCCCTAAGTTAAAATACATTGAAATATATTAGGACCGTTCAACTTGCATTAAATGTTTGCATTCACATGCATAGCCTTAAATAATATAAACTGATCATCCGTTACGTCATAAGGCCGTAAAGTTAGATAATTTTCCAAACAATAATCGACCTTTGACAAACAATTATGTATGCTCTGAAAACAATAACCCAGACTAATATCCTGCCTTTGTTAGCGATTTGGATCCGCTGTTAGATCAATGTTACGGAACAGAGTGCAATGAGATCATAATATGAGAGTACCACGTATTTTTAATGGTATGTAAGCATTGTTATAAAATACCATTCACACACACACACACACACTTTCACACGAATGCAGGTTCAATAGTATTAATGATGGGGAGGGAAGGAGAGGTTGAATGTTGTGAGATGTATATAAATCTACATACATATTATTCTCTCTCTCCCCACCCCTCTCCTGTTCTCTTTTTGTTGTTTTATTATTATTATTTTATTTTAGCTTTAATTTTTATCATACACTTATTTTTAATTGTTTTCTTATTCGTTGTTTTTATTTATTTTTTTCTTTTTAACATAAATTTTGCTTTTGTTTAAAGTAATTATATATGTCTGGAGGTGGGCGCTGCTAGCTGCGACACAGTTATGTCTTTAACTACTGCAGCTAGCAACATACTATTGTACTCAGGGCTTTTAAAGTTCTTTTGTTTTGAATAAATTATTATAAAATTATTATAAAAACCTTAAATAGAATATAGCTGACAAATATTATTCTGAAATTCGTACACTAAATCTACCATAGATTTAAGATGTCACCTTGTTGTGGGTTGAATAAAACTGAATGTGTTATATATTTTGAGAATTTGATAGTTCTATGTTTGTTAAGCTAGAGATATTGCTTATGAAGAAGTTAATGATTTAATTTGTGAAGTTATAACTAATACCTTTAGGTCGTAAAGACCAGTTAAAGATTGACCATCTTTGTGTGAGATTTTGTACGTTTGTCACTTGATGAACAATAAGTTATGTTTTCTTTTTCTTTTTGATTTCTGACTCTAACAACTTCCGTGGCGCAGTTGGTTAGACGCCACCTGTGAAACGAGAGGCCGTGGGTCCGATCCCCGCATTGAGTGAAATGTTTGTGCGGTCTGGGTGTTTGTGAGACCGAAAAGTCTCTCGTAGTTCTGATATCCACGACACAAGGGTCGATTAGTATGGTAGTATGCGTTTGTTGGGTGTTATTTATTTTTTACAATGTATGGAGCTTTAATTAATACCACAACATCTTTGTCCTCAGTGTTTGAACGTGCTGGTGGCGGCAGGTGCTGCGGGTGCCGACAATAAACAGTTGTCCTCATACAAGGCGATACATTCGTGTGCTTGCACTCCGGGTGATGCACGAGTAAGTATTTAACTCCATTTGTTACAGATTAAAACACTCTTATACAGTACTTTATTAGATGTCTTGTGCGTAATTTCCTTGTCGTGCTGGTCCTTCTATAAATAGCCTGCAAAGGAGAACTATATCAGCTTGTACGTTGACAGGGCATGGGCCTTCTATGCAATCAAGAGTACAATTGAGAGTGCTAGAATAGTCCACCACAATGGCCAGGTACGGGTGGGCGGACACTTTACATACCATAGAATTTCTTACAAATCGCTATGCAGGTTTCCTCACGAGGTTTTCCTTCATCGTTATAGTGCATGGTGATTGATTATTAATACACTAAGAAAAGTCAGAGATGTGCCCAGGGATTCGAACCCGCGACCACCATGAACACGTTGGCTGCCACGACTTTTCCGTTTACTAAGAGGCCACCTCTCAATACCAAAGGAGTACCTTAAATAAGTAGAGATTTTAAAAAGCATCGCATCGATCAATTATGACTTTAAAAAACGTATTATAATTCTGAGATTATAATCGATCTATGCATTTGGAAAATACGATTTCACAGATAAACATAAATTGTGACGTATAACATCTTACTTACATCAGGACTGATTAAAGGAGAAAGTTTAAATTTGTGAGATATACTTAGATAAAATACACATTAATTTACTACTTATACTTACAGTAAATTAATGTCATATCACGTCCATCTATCATATTCAGATTGAATTTCAAATGTCGTGAGAGAAACCAGTAATATTCAAGAACCATGTAACTACGCGTGTTGCGTGACCATAGGCATGTCATGTACGTGTTGTTATGGTATACTATTAAGAAGCAATTAAAATAATAAAATAATTCATAGAAGAAAAGAGGTCATGTCAAAAATTCAAGCATATAAACTGTACAGTAGCGCGTCTCCTTGAGTTGAAGTTTATTCAAATAATCCAGTAATGTGAAATAATTAAAAGTGAAAATACTATTATGTAACGTGATTTTAAAAAATATTTTTCGTGATTAGTTTAGTGATGCTCGTATTATTTTGTAATCTTATTCCAAAGTAGTAAGTTAAAATAATTGTGTTTTATAGATCATGAAACAACCCTCTACTTGGTTTATTTCCCCAAGCTTTTGGGTTGTGCTACATTACATCTTTTGATTCCAGTTCTTTAGCAGTATTTCTCTAAGCTAAATGACACCACATTGTTTTATTAAATTTTCGTTCAATTGGTAACTATAACGATTAGTGCAATATTCTGCTATCTAGTACCAAAATATTATGTCTGTATCAGTTCATATACGTTCCACTGCAGGGCACGGACCTCCTCTACAAACGAGAGTACGATTTAGAGTGGTAAGGCCATAGATATATAAATATTGTGTAATATTATGATAACCCTCGATATCCCATTTTTATCATTCTCTTTGAAAATACTCATCTTTGCTAATCTAATCCCATCTTCGTACTTACTTACAGTGCGCCCTACCCAACTGCATCAACGCCAACGGCTCCCGCTCTCCATTCTACCTGCACCTGCCAGAGAAAGAGCGTCGTCTCTCAGTACAGGAGCGTCGAGGATCCCTGCCATCCACCGGCTCCATCAGCTCAGCCAGATCCGGACCAGCTGATGGACTGTACGTCAATCCGATGCAACGAGGACCTTCTGCTAGCGTCAACCATCACAGCTCTTCGGGAGAGGAGAGTTCAGGTGAGTTTTACTGTTGATAGGGCAGGAACTTGTGGAGCGAGGTGATAGCTCAAAGCTGAATATCGTCTATAGAATTACCAAGTTGAAGTGGTGGTGGGTATATAATTATGATTTATGAAGAATGGACGATAGGAACGATTAATTCTCGAGTGGAGGTCACGTACAGGCAAGGGATGCATCTAACATCTGGAAGGTGGACGACTTGGCTAAACTTTGCACAAAGTCGCTGGATGCAAAGAGCTTCTAAGAACTCTATGAAATCCTACGTTCACTTACAAGGTGTGAACATGTTATACGAATGCAATGTTTCATGTTCAAGTATTTGTAATGAAAATTGTAAATGCTTTTAGGTATTAACACAAGTTTTCATTACAAATAACATTAGTTCCTCGTTGAAAGTCATAACTTAGTCAGTCATTTTCCGGGAATTTTATATCGATTTAATGTTCTAACATTATTACCTAGAAGTAATAACTTGAACAAGTTAGTAGCTTACATTATATGCGATTTGCTTGTAGAAAACAATAAACGTTAGGCAATATTTTATTGGTTGTGCGGTTAAAATCATCGTGCGAAATCATGCTTAGTGTTAGATTATCGTAAAGAACAATGGTTTCAACTGTCTTTCTTTACACAAGTGATGGCCAGATTGTGAAACTAAAATTATCTTTAAGAAATTGTTTTTTGGTGCGTTTTTTGTATGCTTATACCATTATATTTGTACCTAAGTGAAAAATCTCTAGTGGGCCTAGGCGGAAGAACTAGAGTATAATATTTTGCCGTATTTCATCTCCATTTTCAAATGATGCGTTACCGTTTAACCATTGTTTTGCGGTCTCACAGGCAATGACAATCACTTATTATTGTGATAATAGCGAAAACAAATCAGAATTCCTATACAGCATTCATATACATAAACATATAGAAAGCCACTTTTTTTTCTTTTTTTTTTTTTATTGCATTGAATGGCGAGACGAGCAAGCCGTTCGCCTGATGGTAAGCGATACGACCGCTCATGAACAGTAGCAATATTCCACTGCGCTCGCCATCCTGAGACATAAGATGTTAAGTCTCAATATGTCCAGTATTTGCTCTGGCTACAATGTCCTTCAATCCGAAACACAACAGTGCATTTAAGCAGTGTTGTTTCACGGGAGAAATAGATATTGCGGTGGTACCTACCCAGATGGCCTCTCACATATGAGAGACCTACCACCAGTACATTGTGTACCACTTGTATTTCGTTAATAACAAAAAATATTTTAATCCTAAATATTAATGAAAGTCATCTAACTAATAAATACCGCTAAGTCTACTAAATCATGAACTATTACGTTCAAACAGTATAACAATTGGCAAGCGCGTCTGATTCGATACGACGGAAGTGATGCGTCCGGAAGCGCGTGCGCTTCAGGTAACGCTTCACACTTGACTGCGCAGTCGACTTCCTGCCGCCGATGCGGGCAGACGTGTGATCCGCTATAAATGTTATTAGTGAATATCCCAGAATGGATACATGATCCTGAATTAGGTCATGTTGTGTTTGTGAAGTGTGGTTTTGCTGGGTTAGGTTATATACCAAATCTGATTCCATATAATAAGCAACTCCAGAAGTACTCAAGAAATTTAGATGATATAACTAAAATAAGAAGTTTATAATTATATCTAAATGACAATCGTTTAATTTATATAAAATTGTACACGATAAATCATATACATATTACTTAGTTTATGGCAGTCATTTCTAAAGTTTACATAATATGGTTACTTGCATTTCGCTAAATCACCAAATTTCAATTGATCCATATCTAAATCTTCACAAACCATTTAAAACAATTAGTACAACCATAGATATTTCTGCGTTCTTTATCTATTTTTAATTACCTATTTCTCCCGCAGCTTGTTCAGCCTCGGACGCCGACACAGCCAATACAGGCGGCTGGTTCTTACACGGCAGTAACTCAGGCGCCGCGCCTGCCGCCTTGTACCAGCGTGTGAGAGATCTGTTCCATACACGCTCCCCGGGACCCAGGGTGCCTGCTGAGGGACAGGAGGCGCCTACTATGACTGGTGAGTTAAATAAACAGTCCTGACTCCTGATACAAGTTTTGTGACTTGGGTATCAGAAACTGCTAGTTTTGTATATTATTATTTTTTTATATTTATTGAATACGATTAAAATATCAAAAAAAAAATACAGAATCTATTGCTGAATTAATTAGACAATAATTACTGATTCTTTTTTAAGTGATAATACTCATATTTTTATTCAAAGTGATGAATTAGTTTTTGATAAACTGTGCCTAACAGACAACCCGCACTAGGCCGGCGTGGTGGACTATATGGCCTAACCACCCTTAATCGAGTTCTCGATTATAGAGTAGGCCTGTGCCCTGCAGTGAGTCGTATATGGGCTAATACAGTTCCTAGTAGGGTAGATATTTTTAGGTTTTTTTTAGCACCACTCTTTTATAGAAACATAACGAATTTTACTTTGATGCATACTTATATCAATAACCCATTTTTATCCTTATAGTAAAAGCCGAGATCCACGGCTCTGGCGAGGCGACGACGGTCCCGGAGCAGTCCGACAGCGACAGCGGCGCGGAGGCAGCCCGCCGTGACCACCACTACGAGGACATCTACATGCCCCGGGAAGACCATCAGAGACGAAGGTACACCCTTATCTTAGCAAGGTCTGAGATTTGTGAATTATTGGGGATTATTTCAATAGTACTGATTGGGATAGTGCTAATTTATCAGCTCACAAACGCCCACTGAATACAGTTGTTCTTCCTACAGCTAAGAAATTGATTGAGAGTGGTTTGCTAATGCTAAAAGGATCATCTGATGATCATATATAAATTATTAGCCATGTCCAAGAAGATCAGCAATGCTTTAGAATTGGATGCCAGTTTAATAAGATATTAGCGAAAAAGGAACATATATAGTAGAAGAATAGTGATATTGTAGTACCAGGAGTCTTGCTTACCCGTGAAATATGACAGTATAGCCGTCCATGTATCTACACTTTTTTTTTCACTTCTCGAATTTCAAGGGTCCAACAACACATCTATATTTCATATTCATAATCAGTTTTTTTTAAACCTATTTTACTTATCGAATGCTCTATCATGAACGTTCAAACTGAATTCAAAAGTCCTTCAGAAGGGACTAAACATTCGATAGCTAAAATAGGTTTATAAATTGACAATGCACAAAGCCGCAAGTGTTTAAGATGTTGGTCTGGCCCGACTCCGTCAGGGTGGAGATACATTTTGAAAATACCCTAACGCCAGTGTTCATCAGAGCTAATGTAGGATTTTAATGGATAAAAAATCAAATCGGTTATGTAGATTCAGAGCCTATTCAATGCAAACAAACAATCAAATCTTTTCTTTTCTTATTAGTATCAGGTGATAAATTAGCTCATAAGCCAAATCTATGCAAATTCAATACTCTAAGTAAACATACGTTTATTAACAATTTCATATATTGCTGTACAGAAGCAGTTCTCGTGACTCCGGTAGCCACAGTCGGCCCGGTAGCGCCGCGCTCGTCGTCGACTACGCATCCAAAGATAATGACAAGTAAGTGTACTTAGATATTAGCTGATAGTATATTATAGAATATTGGAATAGTGTAGATGTTATAAAAAAAAAAGGTTATCGACATAGCCCATAGGAGTAGCAAATTGAAGTGGCAGTGGGCCGGGCACATAGCTCGTAGAACTGATGGCCGTTGGGGCCGAAAGGTTCTTGAGTGGAGGCCACGTACAGGCAAGCGAAATGTCGGACGCCCGCCTACAAGGTGGACGGACGATCTGGCTAAGGTTGCAGGAAGTCGCTGAATGCAGGCCGCTTCCAAGAGGTCATTGTGGAGATCCTTGGAGGAGGCCTAAGTTCAGTAGTGGACTTCCTGTGGCTGAGATGATGATGATAATAGAGATTATAATCATATAATTACATAATAGTATGTGGAAAGTGCGTGGTGGCCTGTTGGTAAACGGATTAGACGCGGCTGCCCACATGATCACGGTGGTCGCGAGTTCGAATCCCAGGGCACACCTCTGACTTTTCGGAGTCATGTGTGTATTGATAGTCAATCACCACGCACTAAAACGGTGAAGGAAAACATCGTGAGGAAATCTGCATACCATAGCGATTTATAAGAATTTCTATGGTAAGTAAGTCCGCCAACCCGCACTAGGCCAGCGTGGTGGACTATATGGCCTAACCACTCTCAATCACACTGTCGATTGTGGAGGAGGCCCGTGCCCTGCAGTGGGACGTATATGGGCTGATACAGACAGATGTGGAAAGAGAGATCAATACAAGACCTTATGAATATCCTTGGAAAAGGCTTATATTGTGTGTGGACTTACATCGTCATCGACATCGTCGAGAATAACAATTATGTATGAAATAAAAATAATAGATGAAGAGTATAGAATTTTGAAAAAGAGAATGGTGTTTTGCTATTGGATGGGAAGGAGAAATGAACAAACATATGGTGGTGCATAGATAAAAAAAAGGTTGTGACATTAATTGAAATGACGTTGAAGGATATCGAATTACCAAATTGGTACGATATATTATTCTACATTATCGCTGAATGTCAAATAGATAGATAATAACAAGATAGGCTATTTTATTATTTCATTTAATTGAAAATATCGCGTTTATTCACCTATTTAAAAGTTTAAGAGTATTTTAACTGAATCGCATAGAACGTGATATTATAGTTAAATATCGTCATTCCATCACTATTGTATTGATAGATAAAAGGTTATTGTAATCCGACGGTTGATGTAACAAAACAATCGATGACCACAGAATTTGCTGACAATAGCTGATTGGGAGATATTATCGCCAATGATGTAAATGAAATCATTACCAGACGGCATTGTTAAAAAGATTCGGTTTGGAATGAGACTAGGTTTTATTTATTAATTTTTAAAATCATTGGATTTTACGTGATTTCTTTTCTTATTCTACATTTCAAATAATCCTTTAAGTTAATTTCGTACTGACTTCAGAATTATTTATCTGAAATATTATAGGGGTGGACGAAAGTTCTAGAAATGCAGATATTACTTTTCCGTTTTCATTTATCGCTATATCGCCACCCAAAACTGTAGAAGTTTTAGTTTACAATTAAAATAATAATGAAAAATGTACTTTGTGAGTTTAACTAGGTCTTCCTATTTCATAGTCTTTAAGCGAATTGGTTATAATACCGTAAATATGAGAAGAAAAAAATTAATGTAACCAAACATCTACCCACATTGAAATTATAAAAATGTTGTATTTGGTGTAATTGACAGAATAAAACATTTATTTGAAATTATTTTACTTTTTATCTACATTTAAATTTTAATATTATGGATATCGATACTATTAGGAATATTAACAAAAAAAAATGATTAAACAGTTCAAATAAAGCGTACGAAGAGGTGTCTCCGGTCTCGGACAACCAGAACAAGTCATCGATAGCAACGAAGCTGGCAGCGTTGACGCACAAAGCTCAGAACTTCGTAAGTACTGCATTTTAATGTATTTACTATATATTATCCAATGGAAGTAATATTTTGTGTAGTATGTCCATGATAAAAGTAGAAGTTCTAAGTGATAAACAAAGAAAATCCTCAGACCTAGAATTATGAACCAAGGTTTTTTTTGTAATCTGTGCATGTTTGTCAATTTAGGAGCTAAAAATAAAAAAAATGTGGTTCCAGACAAATAAATGTGATGTGTTATGAGGCTTGTAAGTAATTGGGTGTTTTGTATTGATTGATAGTGCCAGAAGTTGTTAATTCACTTCCATTGTGTGGGTCTCCAAATATTTGGCCAAATATTCGAGTCCAAGTATTCGATATCTACTATTCCAAACTCAGACAGAGCTGATATGGTGAAATACGATAACGCCATGTAGTGTTTGTCAAAATTATCTAATTCTGGAGTCATGTTAAGTAGCAATATTAACTAATTTTACGCTTCGTGCTATTTTTAAATTGAATTGAATTTCCTGAAATTTTGCATATACATGAACTAACAAAGAACATTAGGCTATTTTTTTCTTAAAACTACATGTTTCCCAAGGGATAGATACATAAGCTTTCTTCTTAATTTAGTATTTCTTGTGTTGTGGGATAACCTGAATTGATCAAAATAATGAACATTAGCACAAGCAAAGTTGAAAGCGTTAACAAAAATTGTTGTTAGACGTATTGGCTCATACCGCGGAATTATAAACTACAATAAACACTTTACATGAAAAACATTGTATCATTGGTAAAATATAAAATAGAAAACATGCACTAGCCAGTAAATTACACACGATAAAAAATACTGTTAACAAAACTGCATTGTAAAGTGCAGCTGAATTCCTCAACTGCGCCTCCATGAGATTACAAAATGATTTAATGCAAAATTACAACACGTCTAACGTTGTGAAGATTAACTCTACATGTTTCGAGCCCCTTCACTGTTGCAAAATGTCGTGTTAATAACTATATAGCTGCTTGATTTTTGCGGCCTTTGATTAATACTGTAGATTTTGCGCAGGATTATAATTATGTTATTTTAAAATAGGGTATCTTTAGCCCACTATGATTATCAGAAGATTTTTAAGAATTTCTATGGTATGTAAAATCCGCTAACCAACCTGCATATCATAGCGATTTGTACAATTTATATGGTATGTAAAGTCCGCCAACTCGCACAGTGGCCCTGTGTGTGGTGGAATATGGCCTGACTATTCTCAATATGGGCTGATACAATGGTTACCATGGCGACTCCATCATAAGCACAAACTATGGCCTGTAAAGTCTTAAAATTTACAAGTAATTAACTACTCAAATTATTATGATGGAATCTGGTTTTAGTTTATCATGTTAACTTAACATGTATGGCCAGTAAAATAACCGCGTAATCTTGAAATTTACAAATAGCACATAGGATCTCTTTTACCGTTGTTTTGATGTCAGTTTGAGGACGAAGGTACTGGCGATTATTAATTAACAAACATGATTTATTCTCATTCCGCATTACTGTATGTTACTATATTGTAATGTTAAAGCCAGTATAAGCAGCAGGGTAAGAGTTTTACCTTAATTTAGAAACGAAAATTTTATTGACCAATATACTGTAAATGCAGCATACTGTTAATGCTTAAATAATACTACTACTAAATGTACAAGAGAACAAAAATTGAAATATGGCCATAAACCCCCCATTTCAGATCTATGATGCAATACAGCTAGACTGTACTGCAGCGCTGATGTTTATGGGGCGTCTTTGGGGTGATGGCCAGATGTCGCCATACAAAAATAATTATTTCCATTATCATTAATATATTCCCTTTATTCCTCCCCTAGGCCAGTCGTCTCTCCTCAGCAGCAGGCAGTAGACGGGCGTCAGTATCAGATGAAGCTACAGTAGTCCAAGCGTCTGCATCATCAGGAGTATCTTCAGGAGGCAGTTCTGGTGATGAAGCCCCTCCGCCCCCACCTCCTCCCCCGGCGCCTCCCGCGCCTCCCCCACCGGCTGTGCTTGAGGAACCAGCGCTCAGACCTTCGGAGTTGAGGGGACGACTTGGTAAGACATTTTTATATAGCGGGGTTTCTTCTTTTTTATTTTCGCAGTTACTGGTGGTACTGGCTTTACTGGTGGTCCCTCGTTTGTGTCAGACTGCTTGGGTAGGTACCACCATAATTTCTAATTCTCCCGCCAAACATCAGTTTAAATGCACTGTTGTGTTTCGTATTGAAGGACATTGTAGAAAGAATAATTACCGGACATATTTAAACTTAACATCTTATGTCCCAGGATGGCGAGAGCTGTCGAATGGCAAGCAGTGCTTTGTAATTCAAAGTGTTTTTTGGTTTTACTACTGTTCATGAGTGGTTGTTTCGCTTATCATTAGGGGAACGGCATGATCGTTTCCCCATTCAATGCAATAAAAAAAAGTTACTGCATCTGCATCAGATGGTAAGAGCAATAACGTTCAGATAGAGTATCCTATTATATCAGCTGATCTTATGCCATAATATTATTGTGCCGAATTACGCCGGCTTACTTATGGGGTGAACGCAGAAATTTTTAGGACACTTGCTGATATTCTGGTAATATCAGCCTGGTTAGAAGATGCTCTGAAACGAGAAGTCGCTGATACAGTCCTAAAGATATTTTTAATGTAATCCATTATTGGCACTGGATGTAGTAAAACCAAAAAATCTCGCGTGGTTTTGGATAGCCATGTTTTTGGGGATAAGAATAAGAAGAGAAAACTAAGAAAATAAGATAATGTTTTCTGGTACTATTAACTAACGAAACAGCAGACAGAGCTGTGGCTTCATATCGCTTCATATCGATGTTAGTGTGTGACAGTGGTATTACTTATAAAAGGTTACACACTCTAAATAGCAGGTATCTTTTCTTTCAGCTACAAATACTTTCAAATTCACTTTTTTCTGTACCTCTAAACTCATTCATAGGACTAATACAAGTCTTATTTAAGTTATTTAATTAAAATGATTGTTCAAATTTTCTAACAATTTAGAGGTATCATATCGTTAGTTTATGTTATAAAAACGGGTACAACGAAGGAAGATTAAAGTAGAAAGTCAGTTTTAGGATGAAAGACTAATTTCATTCCAGGTGGCATTTAGTATTACTTCACGAAACATGTGATAAAGTTTTAAAAACTAGCGATATTCAAAATATTTTTTCCCTTTTCTCATTACATTTGTGCATATTATTGGCCCAAAACGAAACATAATTGTAAAAACCTTATGACTTACCGAGTAATCATGATTATCATTGCTAATTGCATTTCAAATGAAAGCCATAAATTACAAGGAAAATAAACGGAAACAGTATTAATTTTATGTTTGGAGGCACTTTCATTCCGCGCGTAGTTAATTCCTTGTAATTGTGTTCGACGGTTTCACCAATACGAGACAATACATTGATAATTCATAGGTTTTCTTATCGATTTACATTTTAGAACATTAAAATAATTTCTCGTATGCCACAAGAGTTTCATGTTTTCTATGACCGCAGAAACAGCACATATGTGTAATTGCTCATATTATGTATGAAGAATATTTTCTAAGTAGTCATTGTTCAATGCTTATTTGGTATGATACTATTTTCAAGCTCATCCTTTTCAGATCTCACAATTTTAATTAAGAAATGGAATCCTATTTGTGTAGCAATTAATAAGCCACATATTTTCATACTTTTCAAACTAAGTTAAAGTTCGTCCTTAAGTCAGTTCCTGCAATATACCGAATCAATTATGTTAACATTTTTTACAATAATTTAAATTATCTTGCTTTCCATTTTTTTTACAACAACAAATTCAATCATCACAGTAAATTATCTGTGCCAATTCCGTCTGATTGATATATTATAAGGAAATACATCATTGTAATTGTAACAGTCATTAAAGAAGAAAATGAGTAGCATTTGTATATTTGCCTTTTCAAAATTTACATATGGTACGAATTATTCGTTTGTATGCATTTTCCGAAAATAATTTTTCAAAAGTTGTAGAACCACGCTGTTGTCAGACATGAATCAGCATGATTGAGCAGGCTCGTTCGGGGCGGTACCACTGTTTGAAAGGAATTGACGAGAAGCGACAGCTTTGTCGTCGCGTTTCGTTCGCTGAGTGGGATTGCTTATTCCAATCTTGTTCCGCCCCGCTCCCTTTTTGATATGATGGGCTGGCAATACATCTATGATCTAGGTTTTTTTGTTCATGAGCAGCAGTGATCACTTATCATTATTGCTAATTTGCCGGACAGAGTTATTAAAAAAAGCCTCTTCACTAACAGTAAGAACTATTATAGTAACCTTTCTTTATAATTTCGTTAAAACAGATATATTGTTAAAAGACAGTTGAAAGATAAAAGACGGTTGTCTCGCCAGTTAACACAATTATGACGGTTTGCTTGAAGATGGTTGTTCACAGCTAGACAGGTGACATATCGTGCGGTACTATGACGAGATTTCCCAGTTCTATGGTGCTTTTCAGACAAATTTGAATAGATACATTTCTAAAGTATTTTTAAAAATAATTGTATATCCTTCCGAAAAATTATACGGATTTGATATTTATTTAAAATCTTGTTTTTTCGGTGGGTGAGAACGGATAAGATTCTAAACAATGTATTAGTTTCATTAACAATCCTACCAAATCCCGATCAAAAACATCTTAATAAATCGGATGTCTTCTATTTAATATTAATACAAAGAAATTAAGCGAACTTATTTGTGTTGCGAAGAAATGCGACTGTTCACTTTCTAGTGGAGCTAATGGGCAGTTAGTTTCGTTCTGATTGCAATGTACACTCAAAACAATAAAATGTATGTAAAATTATGTTGCTTTAAACTTGCAACATTTTTACTTTCCATTTTTAATATAAACCGGTTCTATAGAGCCTCTCTTGGTATTGATTCTTATGTTTTAATGAAGGGTATTATGCTGTTGAAATATATTTTATGAGAAATTATTAAGATAAGTAGTGAAATTACTTTTTTCGTTGCAATTAAAATTAATATATTTATTTGCAGCTTCTGCCAAATTTCGTTCCGTATTTAATTCATAAATATTAGACTTAACGTCTTAATACTCTGCTAAATACTATCAGCCTTAATCGTAGACAGATTTAGACTATTTGAATTATCTAATGTTTTGTCTTTTTCACTCAAATTGAATTCAAAAGTCCTTCTAAAGGGACAAAATATTCGATTACTAAAATTGTTTTGAAAACTATCTACGCATGTCGCCGTTTAACTCTTCAAAAATATTTTTAAGTTTTAACTCCTGTGCTATTCATATCAAAACTCACTTCATTTTCATTATTTGTTTTAATATCGCTTAAAAGCAATATTTTATTTTTACATGCCCTATTTCTAATGATCAGTTTTCGAATTGGACTTTTTATTGTCGAGAAATATAACTTAAGATTTTTTCCTTACAAAAAGGCCTTAGCTAATTTACGCTATGATTTCCAACTGCGGTAATTGCTATGGACTTTCATAAGTATAATACAGTTGCAGCTATGCATCTGTGTTAATATGGACACAATTTCTCAAGTCAATTATTTCATTTCTTTGTGATGTATTTCTTAAAGAAAATAAAGAGATTTTTATAGTTTCACTCTTACTGGTGGATACTGTAGTCTCTGTCTTAGCGTAGTCTTACTTTTAGGCACAACAGAAATCAAATCGGTAATCCTCAGATAATCAAAATTAATATGACCATGTTTCTGAATTTCGTACTAAGCTCAAGTGGTTACCCATCCGGTTTCGTCGGAATACTCATATTCTTTTACTTTTATACAATATAATGTTTAATCCTCTCTCGCCCCGTTATCTGAAAGATCGATTCATTTTTCTCCACGACTCACATTCAAGATCCTTGAGGTCGTCGGAGAACCTGAAACTGAAAATGCCCATGCACTCCACAGTATTCATGGACAAATCATTTGCGGTCCAAGCTGTCCGACTGTGGAACTCACTTCCAGTCGAGATAAGACGGGCACGAACACTGTCGTCTTTTAAAAAAATGATTAAAGACCCTTTCCTTTCTCAACTAGAGCATAGCTGAGGAATATCTTGTCCATTCTCCTCTTTGGTAAATGTTAGGATAGGTATATATATTTATGTATATGGTAAATTGTATGTATGTGTATTTTAATATATTTTGTTGGTATGTATTCGTATATATGTATGTAAATATTATATATATATATATATATATACATATAATATTTACATCGCTTTTTTTTTGCAACTTTTTCTGTTGCATTGTGTTTGTAGTCACTAAAACTACCACCCGGCTTCGTTTTCGGTAGCAGTCTTGAGATACCCAGTATATATATATATATATATATATATATATATACTATTTTATATACCTTAGACTGCCCGCTCATTTTTCCTATCTCAATATCCATCCAAAGGTTGCCTGGAAGAAATTACCTAGAGTGATAAGGCCGCCTCTTGTACTATTATTATTGTGTTGTTTCTTCACTGTATTTTTATTTTTGTGTAATAAAGAATTAAATAAATAAATAATCAAGATTGATTATTATAGTCGATGACCGTCCAGACTTCTTTCCAGTGCCTCTCTAACTAGTGAAGGTTGGCAGTCAGTTCCGTAGTCCGCATAAAGCGTCTAGACTAGACGATAGTTATTATTATTCCGTCTGGTATGGACGCATCCATAAAGCAATATTTCACTGTACTGATCCATTGCATGTAAAGTTTTTGTCGATACTATTCTTGCTTGAGTTCTGATCTTCGTTTGTTTTTCATAGAATTAAAGCTCTCTCTTTTATGAACGGTGTGAGAACATTTTGATAAATGTCGTTTAATATCTATAATCTTCCTTCGGCGAAAGCGTTGTTGTCAAAATAATAAGAATAGATTTTCTCGCTTCACATTTTATTATATTAGATATTTTACTACTATTAATGATTACGAGTACAAATCCTTATTTTTTATTTGTGTAAACATAAAAAAGAAACAAGGCATTAAATAGATATGTTTAATGGTATTTGTAGTTCCAAATTTCGCCACACGCCAATAGATATTACTTGATCTGTACATAGGTCTGTAAGCTTGATAAGCTTTTAATGTCACATCAAGTTTAGCGCTTTCATCGGAACAAGCTAGTAAATTATATTAATTGACTCCTGTAAAATTAAACAAGTTTATTGTCAAGAAAGTGATGGAAAAGCGTAAATAAGTCTGAGAAAGTAACCGCAGCACAATGAAAGTAACGGATGGTAAATGTCAGTAAATCAAATTTAACTACGATTTAACCGGAGCTTTTGTGCACCGCTCGCTAATTGCAATGAAAAAGTCCGCAATCCTTTCTTAGATAATGACATGGTAATCTTAAAACGAGATGACTGAGCATCTAGGCCGATCGGCTAGACTATTCTTTTAGGACATATGTTAGTCATTCGTGCTTCTGTGACTCAGAGGATTTTAATGCTCTTTGTAGTTATAAACACGAGGAAATTGGACTTAAAAAAGATATAAGATATTATAAATAAATAAACAAATACACCCAGCAGTCACATACGTAGTCCTAACCCCCATACTAAGATCGAGTCTTGTGTCGGGTACCAGGAACTACGAAAGACTTTTCGGTATCACAAACACCCGGACCTGAAACAAATACCTATGGTTCACAAAAATATTTGTTTCGGTGCGGGGATCGAACCCGCGGCCTCTCGTTCCACAGCCGGCGTCTAACCAACTGCGCCACGGAGGCTCTCATTATGTTAGAGAATCAATGAAATATCGGTCAAAAAATGTTTTAAATAATTATAAATAGTTCTATGCGGAATGGGGCTTAAATATTTCGCAAAAATTTTATCTTTTATAAAGCCTAGTAGCCAACATATGACATTGTAAAATTCTCCTCCATAACCCCAATCTTTCACTTATGTAGAGTAGACAAAAAAATATGAGGCGGCCAGATGTAAATTTTATCCGGGATATTATCAAATACTAGGCTAATTACGTTTTTTGTACCGGCTTAGCGGATTTCCTTCAAGGATCTTACGGTACAAAGTGTCGAATACTTCAATTAAACTAATTACTCAATAGTGTAGTAGTTTAACCGTAAGATTTCTGTGAACGTTTAATTAGGCGCGGAAATAGCGGTCCAATTTTTTTAGTATACATGTCATACAAATTATTACCATTAAGCCGGTGATATTAAGAATGTCTTTATTATGAATGTATATATATGTATGTGTTTGAGGAAACTTCGCGACGTCTTCTCGTCCAAAATACCTCAGTGCCTAAAATCGAAAGTCTTCGATAGTTGTGTGTTACCAGTGATGACATACGGCACCGAGACATGGCCTCTCACTGTGGGCCTCATTAAAAGGCTCAAAGTCACTCAACGAGCCATGGGGCGGGCTATGCTCGGTGTTTCCCTACGAGAACGAATCAGAAATGAGGAGATCCGTAGGAGAACCAAGGTTACCGACATAGTCCATAGGATTGGCAAGTTGAAGTGGCAGTGGGCCGGGCACATAGCTCGCAGAACCGATGGCCGTTGGGGCCGAAAGGTTCTCGAGTGGAGGCCACGTACAGGCAAGCGAAATGTCGGACGCTCGCCTACAAAGTGGACGGACGATCTGGCTAAGGTTGCAGAAAGTCGCTGGATGCAGGCCGCTTCCAACAGGTCACTGTGGAGATCCTTTGGGGAGGCCTTTGTTCAGCAGTGGACTTCCCTTTGTTGCCCCAAAGTAGGCCCGCATGACATTCTCATTCAATTCTTTGGTCCATCTCATGCGGCGCACTACTCCACCGGTAGCGGGGACCGTAGGCGGGACACTCGGCCCCACAGGTCCCAAGCCCACCGCTGGAGGGGGTCGTCCTCTTCGCCGCGCAGGTCTTGGTGGCGGCGGGGACGACTGCAGCTCGCCGTGTTGGCTCGACACGTCGAAGTTCGGCGTCAACTCGAAAAGGTCCGAAGCCGACGCCCACGACGCGGAGCTCGACGAGCTGGGAGATCTCGAACGTGCGATTCGTCTTCTGGCTCGTGTTATCATCTTGTGATCATCTTATTGCATTTTATTCTTAGAGATTTTATTGTTCTTGTTATTAACTGACACTGTGTCACATGTCAAAATGAATTTCTTTCTTATTTGTTGAATTATTTGGTGGCAAATACTGAAATATTCTTACAAAAAACATAGTTTACTATTGCAGTTGTTGAAATATTCTTTTGAAAAGCGAAAAATATCTATTATATGGTATATATATATATATATATATATACTCGTATACTATACTCTCGTATACTCGTATATATATATCCTCCATTTGCATAGACACAACCTGGTAGCCAAGATCATACATCAGCAAATTGCTCTTCGATATGGACTGGTGACTTCTGAAGTGCCATATTACCAGTATGTTCCTCAACCAGTTCTTGAGAATGGTCATGCAACGTTGTATTGGGATCGATCTGTTATCACAGACAGGACTATTGTCGCCAATAAGCCTGATATTGTGAAAGTAGATCGATTGGCGCGCCGGGCTATACTTGTTGACGTCACCATTCCGCATGATTATAACCTCGTCAAAGCTGAAAAAGACAAAATGTCTAAATATTTAGATTTAGCTCACGAGGTTATGTGGGATGTGCTCATGTGGGATGTCGATTCAACAATTATTGTCCCGATTGTCGTTTCTGCTCATGGGTTGATACCAAAGAGCCTCGACCAACACCTACAGAGGCTCTCAATTGGCTGTTGGGTCAAGGGTCAAATACAGAAGGCAGTATTACTGGACACGGCACGCATTGTGAGGCGGTTCCTCACTGTCACTCCCTAACCGCCGGTGGCTTGGGTCTTGAGCTTCACCACCGGAGGGTAAATAAATTATTTTTTATATTTTTATATGTATATTTTTTGTAATTTATATATGTAAGAATAGAAAAAATATGTTTAAAAAAATAAAGAGAATAATAAATACTCCAAACAGTCACATACCTAAACCTCGACTCTGACAAATAAAAATATTTAAAGTTCGTATAAAATATAAAATGCACGAATTATAATTTATTTTAAAAAATCAGAAGTATTTCTGCGTTTAACAAATAAGACAAATAAGTCATTCATTCATTCATCATCAGCCTATTCGCGTCCACTGCTGGACATAGGCCTCTCCTATGGAACGCCACTGGGCTCGATCTTCAGCCCATCGTCTCCAACCGCTACCAGCCATCTTTCAGATATCATCACTCCACCTCATTGGAGGGCGTCCTACATTACGCTTGCCGAGGAGCGGTCTCCACTCGAGAACACGTCTAGTAAGAAAGAATTTGAATTGGTGGACCAGTCCCACCGCCAGTGTCCACGTCTCGGCACCGTATGTCATTACGGGTAGGACGCACTCATTGAAGTCTTTCGTCTTTAGGCTTTGCGGTATTGGCGACGAGAAGACCCGACGAAGTTTTTTCAAATGCTGCCCAGCCCAGCTGGATTCTTCTTCGAGCCTCACTCTCAAAGTTGTTTCTACCTAATTGCAGTTTCTGCCCGAGGTAGATATATTCTGAAACAACTTCAAGAGTAGCTCCGTGCACAACGATCGGTTCCGGATCAATATGTTTATAAAACATTATTTTGGTTTTATCTAAATTCATCCGAAGATCGATGCGAGCTGAAGAGCCAGCTAAGCTGGTCAACATATGGTGCAAATCCTGCACGGATTCAGCCATTATGACGATATCGTCCGCAAATCTCAAGTGTGAAATATATTCGCCATTGATGTTGATGCCGCGACCTTTCCAGTTTAGGGTCTTGAACATATCTTCCAATGTATTTGAGAACAATTTGGGGGAAATTACGTCCCCTTGTCTCTCGCCTCGATGCAAAGGGATATGTTCAGACTGCTTATTCTGTACTTTGACGGACATAGTGGCAGCTTCGTACAATGATTTCAACACTTGGATGTATCGCCAGTCAACTTGGCAACGTTGCAAGGATTCCAGAATAAGTCATAAATATACTATGCGTCTATAAATAAGTCATATTTTGCCATAATCAATATTGAAATCGTGTTCAACAATTTACCAAACAGTATGCTCTGTCAAGTTTATTTATTCCATGTACATTAATTTATCATCAAGATTGTTACCTTTTGTGGGTTTATGCGTCGACGCTAGAAATCTTTATCGTAAAACATCGGAACATTTTTTATTCTATTCGAATGAAAGTTTCACAAACCCCTAGAAGACATAGTGGTAGAGCCAGTTGTCAGTTATAACTCAGCATGAATGGATAGTGTCGCGCGGGGCGGTACCACTGTCTCATAGAAAATCGAAGTGAAGTTGCAGCTTCACTGTTGCTTTTCTTTTGGTTAGTGAGATTGCCGGAAACGCAAAACCCCTCTCTCTTCTCTTGCCATCCTTTTTCCTTTCCGATCTCTTCCCGATTTGATGAGCCGGCTGTACATCTATCATTCGAACATTGTGGATGTTAATGGGCGGCAGTGATCATTTCCAATTATGCAATAAATAAAGAAAAAGAACGTGTAGTCTTAGCAGTTCTGCCAGAATAATCTAAATTGATTACACGTCGGATATCTGTCATGTTACACCGGCGGTCCATAATGAGGATAAGCAAATGAAATATTACATGGCAATTACTAATTAATGAAATCTTGTTAATTTCGCAGTCAGACTGAGATTAATGCGTTGTAATGTATAGTGTTAGAAAGTAGCTGTGTGCGCTTCAAGTTCAACAACAGAGCCGTGTGGGGAAATCTCTTGTGATTACTATTATACACGTTCTGTGTGAATCTTTACACGCTGTTATGAATATAGACTAGCTGTCGCGGCTAATCGGTGGTTACAATTAGAAATTGGACTATCTGTAGTGGACGAAAAGTAAGATATTAGACTTCTAACCATGATCCGGAGTTAGAGGAATCAATGCCCCTATCACATCGTGGGACGAATACACAAGGCGAAACGTGGGTGTCCTGGTAGCACCTCTGCCTACCCCTTCTCGTAGGAAGGTGTGAGTTTATGTTATGTTATTACCCTGAATTTGACCTCGAATTTTCTAATATGTATAGCGTAAGATGTGCATCTCACTGGTGCGTTGGATTATGTAGTTCGAATCGAAACAATTCGATTCGAAATATTCGTTCTTAAAAAGTGTTAAAAGGTTTTTCCACTAAATGGGTATAATTTTGTCAATGCTGAATATTGTCTTACTTTCGATGATATTATGTTTCATGATAAATGAGATTGCAGGCTATCGACAAATAAACGATTAACTCTTATGATAGGAGCTTTTTTAGCTTAGTTAGTTAACTGTTCAACGAGGCTGTCTTATGTATCTTAACGTTCTAGCTTATTATTATTGGTTGTGAATTAAGAAAACCAGAGTAAGATTCTTAGCCAACATTATGTAGCCTTAAACCTGTGAGTAAACCCAAATAAATGCACGAAGGCAGGAGACAAAGCAATAACGTGACCACATGTTAAAAATCTAAAATAACATATTATGAATAGCATAGAAAATTCCATATATTCGTAGAGTTATTTTATAATGCGAACACACTTAGCGCGTAACTTTCGTCCGCTGCAAACGAGTTCTCTAATTAAAACTGAAGCGGGGTTTCAGCAAACAGACTGAGACGATTTCAGTCGCGCCGTGACACATCTGAATTTTTAATTAACTGCTCTGTATTATCTATATGTTTGTTGGCTTTCTACTGATTTTTTGATTGCTATGATCCAGTTTGCGACTACCATATGCAGTGTATTTTAGATAGGCAGCGACCTGTTGTTTTTTTTAATTGCTCTCAATGGCGCGACGTGCCCTTCGACTGAAGGTATTGCCTGAGTAGCGATATGATTGCTCATGAACAGAAGCAAAACCAAACAACACCTTGAATTACAAAGCAATGTTTGATATTCCACTACGCTCGCCATTCTGAGACATAAGGTGTTCTTCATAAGCCTCAATTTGTCCAGTAGTTACTCTAGCTACAAAATTCTTCAAACCGAAACACTACAGTGCATTTACAATGTTGTTTGACGGTAGAAATGGACATTGCGATGGTACCTACCCAGGCGGCCTCTCATATATGAGACATACCACTAGGTTGTGCTAGACCTTTGACATTGCGAAGGTACATTGTAGTAACCGTTTATCATCAGGCAGGCCGTATGAACGCGAATTAAAAAAATCACACTGGATATACTTGGTCCAACAAATGTATATGTGGTTGTTTACAAGCCTGCATCATTTTGTATTTGCTTAGAATAATACTTACTATCAGATGAAGTTCATTGTTAGTTCAGTTCAGTTCTTGTTTCATTGAAGTTTATAGCTGCTTTGCCATGGCCATATGTGGAAACTAGAAGGTATTATTTAATGGCGGATCTGCTGAATTTAGGGAGGTAAAGCTCAGATTAATGAATTATGGATTACATCTCTAGAAGTGAATTCCAGGTTAAACTATAATAGAATATGAGATCATAATATTGTGTTAATTACCGCCCATCAGGTGCACGTGTGTATACATTTTATATTAGCTCTGTTAAGTAAATGCAATTAATTAGATCACATGTGAAGTGCCGCCTGGATGAAGCATCGATTGGCAATAATTGTCTTTCTATTTTGCATTATTTTGGTTGAACTAAATGTTTAATATTATATCTTAGAAGGTAATTAACGTTTCAGACTATGCTATTGAATACCGCTGAATATTGATTCAAATAATCAAATACACCCAGCATTCACTTAAATAGTCCTGAACCCACATTAACATCTTGTGTCATGGGTATCACAGAGTACATTTTACATACTAAGATAGAGACGTCGCTCACGGCCGATGCCAATAATCAATCAAAAAAATTAGATTGAAGTCAATCTGGATTGTTTTCTACTTTTCGATTTGTCATTTACCATGTTGCCATAGTTTTTTCACTACTGAGATTGATTATTGGCAATATAGTATCAGAAAAGAGATTGAGCTGTCAATCTCAAACGGCAAATTTTGGATTGGGATTGTTTATTGGCAGCGGCTGTTAGTCAATTCAAGGCGCCCTCTGGCGTTAAGTAAGAAAAACAATCCAGTAATATATCTATACTTACTTTCATTACGTTTATATACGAAATAAAAAGATTTAGGGAGGTTTGGACCTGAATAAGATCTAGCAAAATCGATTTGAATTTTGTCTATTTGAAACAAATTATTCTGTATAGAAATGTGAACATAACAATTCTCATTTCCGCATGTGTATGCATTTTAATAAATTTAATAATTGTTTTAAAATTAACTCATCAGCAAATAAGCTAATCTAAAAGTAATTTAGGGCCAATAATATCCGTGTCAAATACAGTCTACGTAAAATGGAGAAACCCGTACAAACCAACGATTTTTCCGCCCTCTGGTGTTAAGTTAGTCAAAACGATGATTATAATTCGTCGTTGTTGGTTCTAAGTTAAACCACCGTGATGGGTATCATAAAATACGAGAGACTTTTCGGTTTCACAAACACCCAGATCCGAAACAAATACCTGATCAGATCAGAAAATATTTGTCGCGGGGACCAAACCTACGGCCTCACGTGTCACAGCCGGCGTCCAACCAACTGCGCCACGGAGGCTGTCAATGTATAAAAAATTATTGTTAAGCCAAGAACCGTATTACAATCAAAAATGGTTACAAAATATAACCTCCAAACTGCATATTGGCTGCAAAAACTGAACCTTGGCGACAGTTTCTCTCGTGGCTAAACGTTGAAGCAATAGGCTTTCCAGTATAGTTTGTACAATTAAATGTTTTTTGTCCATGTGTATGCAAAAATACTTGGAATGTGATTTTTTTGGAAATATAAAAAATATGGTTTTATTTGCTACATAGTCTATTTGTGAGTATTGCCCTAGTTTTTGTTTTTTATATTACGAGACGTAATGCCTGAGTTCATTTTGTTTCTTTTTATTTGATGAAAATTAAGGTACTCAGTGATATACCGTCTTTAACGGGTTTCGAACAAGTTGAGTAGCTTTAAGTTTAAATTAGTCATTGCTTTATTTAGATAAATGATGGTGATGATAGGTCGAGTATCCAGATTGTAATAAAAATAAAAGAAAATTAGGTGCATTTCCAGAATACATAATTCTAAATATATGCGATTGAATGCTTATCTATGGACTAAACAATATTAATTTTAACCTTTGTATATATACACAAAAGCGGTGATATAAAAAAACAGATATACTTATGTTGTTTAGAATATAACTCAGTAAACTATGTGTAAACTATGTATGTAGTATGAAATATATTAATTTCTCTAAGACCATTAACAACGGCGAAATTTTAAATATACTTAGAATTGTGAAATTGGGTGGTTAATAGGAAAACATGACAACATTAATTCCCAACACCAGAGAAATAAAGAAAAACATAACGTCAATTTTCAATCATTTCCTTCTATTCAGGCTGCGATTTAATCTAAAATACACTAGCATAGATCTGTCAAGGCATTGAACATAATAATTGTGATAATCCCCCAATGATACCTCGCCGGTTAACATAGATTCCAGTGGAATCATATTTCACATGAGGACAGGGGAAAAGCATCGAGTTGTCAAGACTAATTAGGATGTGAGACGTGGCGGAAGATGCCTCGCGCGTGCTCGACTGTGAAGTTAGCGTTTCTTATGAGATACTGTTTAATATGACGTGGTCATAATTGACGCACATTTACATAATTTATTGAACTTTATCAATACTTGATAGATTGGATCGCCCATATATCTATTCATCTTGAACTTGTAGTGTAACGTTATGGACAATAAATGCCTAATGGCTCATATGTACCACGCTTATTTCTTGCTGTACGTTTTTTTCTCCCGTATACGTACTACCGTAGAATGATTAGTTTTGAACATTTTTAAATCATTAAATTATTGCGATAATTAAGACACATTGGATATTAAAATATTGACGTTAGAGTGGAACACCTGTTGTAATAGCAATCATTACAGTTATTTAATAACACTTCCCACATCCGAAAGTAATATGTTTATATAATATTGACCTACATAGGTACAATCAACGCTAAAACCCGAGCAAACGCGACAATATGAGACCATTAAGAAAAAAGAAATTAACCGCAATTAAACGTTTGGCGTCGATTGTACAGCGAGACACGATCGCATCAGCGCGGGGTGCGTGCGCGCCGCGCCGCGGACTTTCTCTCCCCCCTAGTTCCCTCTAACGAGCGCCATTTCGCAGCGGGACGGCGAGGCTCGGCGGCGTCCGCAGACGACGAGCGACCGCGCGGGCCCAACCTCGTCAACAAACAAGCCGTCCTCCCCTTCGTGCCTCCCGCCTTCCCTCACAACGCGCCCGATCGCCTCATCAAGCCATCGGAATACTTGAAAACAATCACGGCTCCGTGCAAGCGGGACGACAGCGCGGCGGAGGCGCGTCCTCCGCCGCCGCCGCCCGTGCCCCTGGACAACGTGCCGCCGCCGCCGCCGCAGCCGCAGCCACCCGTGTCCCACCAGCCGCTGGCGGCCATCAGTAGCGCCGAGCTGTCCGCCGTGCGCCTGCGCACCCCGGCAACCAAGACCATGTCGGCGCCCCCGCCGGCGAGATCCGTCAGCCTGCAGTGCCTGCCCACCGCCGCCGAGAACTACCGGAGCGCGAAGACGGATTTGATCGAGGAGCTGAAGATGTCAAAAGATATCAGTGGGATCAAGAAGATGAAAGTGGAACGAGCGCGCCGGGAGAGCTTGCAGGACAAGGAGACGTTCACGGAGTTCACCAAGAGGTTCACCGCGGAGAACTTTGTTGATCAGGTGAGTGACTTTGCTTTTATGACTACACCTTTGTGAGCACTTACTAAAATCGGATGACTGGCGAAAAGTTCATTTACCTTTATGCAATGAATTTCGTTGGTAATCCGAGTTATACCTAGCTAGTTTTTTGTTTGCCGTGTTTTCATTTAGAGAGTAACAGCAGATTTATGTGCAATACAATATACGCCGTTTATTACAGCCCCGTTATGCTACACATTGTTGCGAGCCACTTTAATCCTAAATGGATTATTTACCGCTTGTATTTCGTGATGTGCTCTCTTTATCGTTTCAGTAACGTTTTATCTTTGTTTTACTATCAACAATACTTATGACATATGTAATACAAACATTAAAACTATAATATCGTTGTATGTAGATGTTAGATAGAAGAAGACAAATGCTTACTTCCCGTACACGCGTTATATCTTGACCACTTTATCAAACTTTAACATCATTTAGATACCGTTTACATACAACATCCTGACAATTGCGCATAACATTGTCGCTTTAATTATTCGAAATAGAATGATTATAGAGCGAAACGTGAAGACATAAGGCACCAATATTTATAGTTTCATGTATTTTTTTGGTTAGTATATTTTAACAACCAATACGGCCATAATAACAGATTATGTATCCACTGAATAAACCAACAATCTATCTAAAATTAACATTTCCGATATCGCAATAAGCTATCCAATAATTACCGTCTAATTTTATGTGCATTGGCAAGTTTCCTTCAATAATATTGATATAGCAATCTTGAATGGCAGTTAGGCGCGCATTTTTTAAAATTCCACGTAAATGGTGATTGAGGCTCAATAATTCGATCGTGGAATCTGCGCAGATTGCCGGACCACGCGTGTCGAGCACATGACTCTAATTAGCGCAAGAAATCACGGAACATCACTTCGATGTGCGAGTGTTGAAATCATTACATTCGATGATTTATTGCAATCTAGTGTGTAGAATTTATGCGTGTGCTAATTGGTAATGAACATTGTTTTGGATAGTTTTATTGTGAAATTATTTACATGGCATTATCCTACTAACATTTTAAATACGAAAATTTGTGTGTTCGTTAACTCATCACTGTAGCTAGAATTAGATGGGAACGTTGAGAATATTATTAAATAGAAATAGTTCCAATGTTTCTAAAATGGATTGAAGTCGAAAGTATTTGCACCCAAGCGAAGCCGGGCTGGAGCCTCTAGCATGTTAATAAAATCTTAAGCAACAAGAACACATTTAATATAGTAATCCACATAAAATGATATTATAATCGTATTAAATACAAAAGTATAGTCTCTAGAGATGTAATAGACAAACTTTGAGTCGCGATAATGAAAGTACGAGGATTATTTTATACAATAAACACATCTATAAACTTCATACACTAACACCATTTATTGATCAATTCCGTAGTCGCTTGAAGTTGCAATTGGAATAATCTAAGCCATATTATAGAACATTACACTCTCCATATGCAATCTTAATGGCGGACTTTGCGACACAATATCATTCGAATAATCTTAGCCGTTTAGACGTTATTGTTTATGATATTCTGAACATGATGTTTTGTAATAATTGACGCTTGAATAGGTTTAGAATCAATATTTGATAATGCATGTATGCAAAACAATATATGGCTATATATCTTCGTGATGTTGCTACTAATATCTCACCGTCCGCCACGTAATTATTTTCTTTGAATTTTATCATGAAGCACTCAAAGATATATGATTTTAAGGGTGATATACGTAACACTTTGTCATGTTTTAATGTTAAATTGTCAATTTATGTAATTTCCATCAATTTAAATTACATCCCACACTTTGATGAATCTTCATTCGTTTGTCAAAAATCTCCACCAAAAACTCAGTTGATAATCAATTTGACAGCATTACTTTGTTCTGTTTATCTAATTCCCAAAATTCAATGGGAATCCCGATAGTGTACTAACCAGAGCACTAATGGGCGAACAGTTGCAGTAACCCAGTGATCCACTTCGCGCCACCGGTGACACTGAGTGCAGATATCAAATGCCTCCACAGCTAATAGCCGTGAAACGCATCATGACTGGCGGTTTAACCCAACTGCCTCCACAATCACCCGTTGATTGTCCAACGGAATATAATGCGTCGTTTCATTCCGGATTCTCTCTCTTCTGGTGTAGCTTCGATAGTATTTTTATTATTGATATGAATGACGAGCATGCTGTTCGCCTGATGGTAAGCGATACGACAAACAACACCTTGAATTACAAAACAATGCTTGGCATTCCACTGAGCTCGCCATCCTGATTATAAGATGTTAGAATCCATATTCCAGTAGTTAATCTGGCTACAATATCCTTCGAACTGGAACACTACAGTGCATTTACACTGCTGTTTAGCGGGAGAAACAGATATTGCAGTAGTACTTACCTAGGCGGCCTCACACATATGAGAGACCTACCATCTGTATAATATTTGTGGTCAGTATCCAAAACTTGTTATTCAGTTAGCGGATTACATTTCTATTAATATTGAATTTGGTTAATTGATTAAGTATGATAACTTGGATAACATAGTAAATGCTTTAATCCAATGCATAGAAATTGGTAGTTTATCATAAACCCGGAAATAATATTTGCATAGACTGTGTAAATAAGGAAATGTCAAAATTGCATCATCGCTTTTTAATCAAACCAGACGTCAGTGCAGTCTTATAAATATTCAATAGATATTAATTATATTATAAATGTAAATTTTACATATATATCACTCAGTTCTAAGAAAAGTATTTAAAACGCTTCTTCGTTTCGCCAAAATGCTCAATTCTTGATATAAATGAGGTTGCCGGAAAACCGATATCCAAGTGTAATTTCAATAACATTTATTTTAAAGGCTTTTTCGTCTGCCTGACTGCCATCCACTATTTCAGAAATATACATTATAGTGAATCACGCCCTCCTTATTGCAATTACCAATACCAGCACTGATTATGAGAAATATCGGCTTAAATATCGTCTACGATATTTTGGCCTCCGAATGCGTTGTTTTCATGCTGTTGTCAATGTGTTAGGATCAGCTTTTTTCTCTTCACACCATCACAGAATACTAACAGAACTCAAGCTTGTGTATGTACTTCACTCTTGTTGCCACACTCACACTACGCTGGGCGTTCGCGCAAAAGGTTGAAACTCGCTCTCGCAGTGGTCTTGACTGGTTTCGAATATTGTATCGGTGAACGCTGTCTATGTGTACGTTGATTTAGGGCGCTTTGTATGAAGCTTGACTTCTGTTAGTTTAGTATTCTGTGACACCATATAGTAGACATGTTATTACAATTCGATTACGCGTATTAAAGCTTCTTGTTTATATTATAAAAGCATATCTCAAACAATGTGTGAAATACATATGTTTTAAATTTTATTTTAATTCCAAATTCTGCCACATGCCAATAGACTTATGACACAGTTTAGATGAGTTAAATGAAACTTCCAGTTAATATAACACATTTCATCCAGTTACAAGTCAACAACAATAGTCAAAGACCAAGTAACGGCACCCGGTGACAATTCTCTCCGACACGAGACAACATAATCGATTTTTAAATGACATTTCATAGCTGTCATATCAACATTGAACTCGAAATACTGATCAAACGGAGCGTGAAATAACCTAGCACCGTTTCGTTTACTGACATGGATTTGTAAGTCGACGTTATATAATATATTTGTATTGTTCAAAACTATCTTGCAAGACAATTAACTCAATTTCGCACAGTCTTAATTGTTATTTGTTACCAAATGTAGTGTAAAGGTCATAGTTGTTAACAAAGCTCTGTCCCACATTGGCATTTTTATCACACTAAGTTTTAGTAGTTATTTCTTTTCTTGATTGTGATAAAAGATCTTATATTTGTGATTAAATGTTCGTTTAGTTAATTGATTCATTTAAATGATTTTATTTATACTGTTACTGATGAGACAGTAATGAAGGAATACATTTGGAGTTCCCGTGTTTAAAATTACATTAAAGTTACTGTTAATTAGAGGATTAGATAATCTTATCAGTATTAATGAGTTGTTACGTATTGCAAGTATTAATTTGAAATATAAATTAAGGAGCTTGTACATAAAAATAAATTATGATCGACCTATAGATTGAGTAACATTGTATGACAGTGCTCTAGATAATTTGAATGACCAGTAAACGCATTTTCATGCCGCAAGGCATCAAACTTAAAAAGAAAGATTGAAAGATTTCGGAATAATTTTGATTAAGCAAAACCATCGGTCACTTAACATTTGAAGAAAAATTCACAACGTTGCTTAAATGGAAGGGATTTCAAAAAGTGACATAAAATTGATGAATGAAACATTTGCGTGCGGTATACAATTCTATTTCACACAACACGCAATCCACTAATTTGGAATATTTCTACTCATCTCAAATGTCTAGTGGTCTTTACTTAATTATTGTAAACGATAAATCCGAAAGTCGATGCAGACAAGTTATTTTTTATATAATTTATTATGCAGTCAGTGGTATAGAACACGTTTGAAACGTCTTGGTCAGATCTCGATCGAAGAATTTGCTATGAGTCGTCAGGCATCTATTGGCTCGTGGTAAAATTTGGAACGACAAATGAAATAAAATAACTATCTATTTAACGCATTGTTTGATATATATTTTCATAACATAAACAACGACCATTTATAAATTCAATGTTATATCCCATGGTTGTCTGTAAGACATTGCTTTTGAGCAATAAGATCTTAGCAATAAGGTAATTGTTCCTTCAATTGTGTCATTTTCGTGTTATTCGTTAGTCTTTTATAAATAATAAATACTTAAAATTAGCATGTAATAAAATGTGAAGAAGGAAAAAGTATTTATAATATATTGCCAAAAGCGCTTTCGGCGAGATCACGACCTGTAAATTTTAGACAAATTGTTTGTTGCAATTTGAAACGTGATTTGCAGATGTTTGTAATTAAACTTTTTTCCTTAATGTTATGATTATGTTATTCGTATAATCAAATGCGTTTGCATAATGTTGTTAGTGGACGCCGGTTTTGATTATAAACTTAAGAAAAAAGTTATATGTATGTTTTAATGATAAAAAGGCGTTTATTTATTTTGGGTCATATTTTTTCTCATTAATAATCCACTGAGTACTATCGAAATATGGCATTCAATAATATTTTATTTGTTAAACGGAGTTGAGAAATTTAGTAACAACAATTTGGCACAATTGACATTTGGACGAGATGTATAAATATCAGATATAATTGTCTATGCAATATCATATAACTTTAAGTGGCAAGTGAGTTTTGCAATGATTAATCTATTCGCAGTTTTCAAATATTTTACATCGATGTATACTTATTTAACTAGACTCTATTATAAATACAGGGTATATCAAGACTGCTACCGAAAACGAAGCCGGGTGGTAGTTTAAGCGACTTCAGACACAACGCAACAGAAAATGTTGCAAAAAAAAGCGACAATTTTTTTGTTATTATTTTTCCTATGGTTATATTTGGGTGGTAAATACATTATTTTCCTAAAATAATAGTGTATACCCTTTTATTTATAAATACTCTAAGATATAAAAGAGTTTAAATTATTATTTTAGCAAAGGCTATGGATATACCATCCAAAAACGATGATATTTAAAAAATCATTAAAAATAATTGTCGCGTTTCTGTGCGAAAATTTTAGTTGTCAGCCCGGATCAACAGTGGCACACAAAGAATTGATACCTATATATATATATATATATATTAATAAAACATAGTAGGAGTTGCAAATAAATAATTATTCACATTCCTTAGCAGCAAAGCGGGTGGCATAATATTCAGCAGAGAGGTATATCCCTCCGTTAAATAGATATAAGACAGAAGCTGTATATCTTAATATCGTCAATGACTATTGGCTATCAGAATTCAGACTTCATTGAGACATCAGTTTAGTTCGCATCACAAACTATCACACCGAGTTGCAGCTAATTATCCAATGTGCATGAACAATGACATAGTCGCAATAACCTTGGCGAAAGTCTTATATGTCTGTCAATTAGTCCGAGATTTGAAAGGAAAATACTTTATTTTGAATAAACGTTGCGCGGCGCACATCCGTTTTCACGCTTTCACTGTTGCCCGAGCTCAGCAGTCGTGCACTTTTGCACGAGGTTCTTTACAAATCTTCGAGACGAAAATTTTGATAATTAATTATTTCACCTTTTTGGACAATCGCTATGCTCTTACTATGCAAATGATGGGTTTTGATCGGTTAATGGTTTGGTAATTTCAGGAAGTATTTTTGCCCGTTGTCTTTTAATGTCTACGTATCATGGGGCATCATTTCGGGTATAAATTCTTGACTCCGGGCTGGCAATGAATAGAAAAATCTAATGTGACTTTTCGCGACCCAGGATTCGAAACTCAGACCTCAGCGTTGCAAGCATATCGTAGTACAACAGTGCCACCGACGCAGTTCCATCATTTAAATATAAACTCATTTGCAAAAAAAAACGGGCACCTAAGCAATGAACCATTTCAAATGTTACTATTGGTTTGTTTGATAATTATAGGTAGTTTTACTTTCACAATTTTGTAAATTAATAAGCAAATAATCGTTTTCGTCAGTATTATCATAAAATTTTGATAAAATTTATGGGTTTTAATGCTAAAGTTCACTAGTAGTGTATGCTCGCTAGTAGTGCATATGCTCGTGAAGTAAAAGTTAACAAAGATTTTTGTTTGTTTTTTCTTTAATAAAGTAAAAGCAGATAAATGTTTAGTATCGAGTATGACCCCCTCTAGCTGAAATCACAGCTTGAATACGTCTGGGTATGCTAGCGAGGATATCCCGGATACTTACTTGCGGAATACGTTCCCACTCCGCGGTAATCACATTCTTCAGCTCTCTGATGGTCTGCGGAGCCAGTTGTACTGATCTCACGCGTCGTTTCAGAACGTCCCAGACATGCTCTATAGGATTGAGGTCGGGACTTCGAGCTGGCCAATCCAAACGACGAATGCCGACCTCTTGCACATACGCTTCCACATCGCCAGACCGGTGGGCGCGAGCGTTGTCGTCCATAAAAATTGAGTCTTCGCCTAAAGCGGCCAATGCGGGTTGTGCATGAGGAATTAGAACTTCCGTTATGTATCGATGTCCAGTCAGTGAGCCGTTTTCAATGAAGACTAACTCTGTACGATCCATTGAATTTATTCCTGCCCAAAACATAACAAGAGCCCCCACCATAAGGTGTGATTTCTTCAAAACAAGCCTCTGCAAAGCGTTCTCCTCGTCTTCGTAGCACTCGCCGACGTCGATCTTCACCGAACAGAGATATCCTGGCTTCATCGGAGAACAATACCCTATTCCAGTCTTCTTGAGTCCATGACTCACAATTTCGAGCAAACCTAAGCCTGGCAACTCTGTGCTCACGGAGTAACTTAGGGCCGCGGGCCGGGCGATGACTGCGTATATTGGCCGCGAGAAGCCTCCTCCTGACCGTCCATAGACAAATATGCACATTTCTTACTTTTTCGAGGTTGTTCTTAATGTCCACATACGAAGACTTGCGATTTCTCAATGCGCGACTCACAAGAAAACGATCATCCCGTGGTTGGGTACATGGTTTTCTTCGAGAACCAGGCTCAATCCTATAGAGCATGTTTGGGACGTTCTGAAACGACGCGTGTGATCAGTACAACCGGCTCCGCAGACCATCAGAGAGCTGAAGAATGTGATTACCGCGGAGTGGGAACGTATTCCGCAAGCAAGTATCCGGGATATCCTCGCTAGCATACCCAGACGAATTCAAGCTGTGATTTCAGCTAGAGGGGGTCACACTCGATACTAAACATTTATCTGCTTTTACTTTATTAAAGAAAAAACAAACAAAAATCTTTGTTAACTTTTACTTCACGAGCCTATGCACTACTAGCGAGCATACACTACTAGTGAACTTTAGCATTAAAACCCATAAATTTTATCAAAATTTTATGATAATACTGACGAAAACGATTATTTGCTTATTAAGTTGTTAAATGTGAAAGTAAAACTACCTATAATTATCAAACAAACCAATAGTAACATTTGAAATGGTTCATTGCTTAGGTGCCCGTTTTTTTTGCAAATGAGTGTATTTAAAAAGTGATTGTAATTAAGTTCGGGTATCACATTTCAATCTCATTACTCATCTTATAACAATGTTACCTAGCCAACAAACATCAACGTGTCTGCGTTTCTTTTATTAACATTACCGATATGAAGTGAAGAAATGAGATTATTAAACGTTGATTTGCTGTGTAAGCCATGAAAGCTTTTTACATTATTTTTCTTAATCGCCAGACCGTGATATTTTACAGAACAAGTAACAAACGAATTTGCTTTACCGGTAATCTTTTTACACTCCATTATTCATCAAATCAAAATTAACCAACCATTTAGTAGAAACATCATGAAATTGATTCTCTTGACCAAAACAGTCAATTATAATGCCTTATCGTGCCTAATTGAGTTGCCATGAACTATGGTTTTTTATGTGGCATTAGCTCTTCAAACACCTGATTAGCATAAAAATAGAACGTTTTCTTACATAAAGATACTTTCAATAGAAATCGCGACGACACCAATATTGCTTAGTAATCTTAATATCACTTCCGTTTGATACCGTTTTTATGCTGGTCATTCTAAATTGATCTTCTCTTTCATGTTTATTTTGGAGAAATTAATGCAAGTAGAAACTTTTTCGACGAACGTGTCATAAAAGGATTAAGTATACTCGCATATGAAAAACAACATGCATTAAAGTATTATTTAATACTTCTTCCTATTAGGTGATTAAGTTACAAAATCATATGAATTTTATGATAAGTAATTCCTAGTTTTTAAAGTAGGGTCAGAACTCAGATAGAACAAATCATTTATTTCTATATTCCGTTATCATTTTGTGTTTACTTTACAAACAGACATTCAATATTTTATGTATGTAAAAAAATACGCATGTAATGATGACATAAGATTTAAAAAAATGTTTTTTTTTTTCTAAAGAAAGTAATTGTATTCCTCATGCTAGAAACAATGAATGGTAAACTCCTTTTTATCTGACGTTTCCATTAAATATCTACTATTATATGTAGGGGAAATATTATGTAGGGGTAATTCTACCAAAAGATTTTACTGGTGGTAGGTCTCTCATATGTGAGAGGCTGCTTGGGTGGGTACCACCGCAATGTCTATTTCTCCCGTCAAACAGCAGTTTAAATGCACTGTTGTGTTTCGGATTGAAGGACATTGTAGCCAGAGTAACTACTGGACATATTGAGACTTAACATCTTATGTCTCAGGATGGCGAGCGCAGTGGAATGCCAAGCATTGCTTTATAGTTCAAGATGTTTGGTTTTGCTACTATTCATGAGCGGTCGCATCGCTTACCATCAGGCGAACGGCATGCTCGCCTCGCCATTAACTTGCAATAAAAAAAAAGATAACTTGAATATCAACTTGTATATTTTATTTATAGAACAACAATAACACAATTTAAAACAATCATAATAATTCACAGATGAACATCATTTTTATCACGACAACTAGCTTCAATCTGTCGGCATGAAGATCTCGAAGATACAACTGTCTTAACGTTTAGTGGTTAAATGCTGTGCTTACCGTTAACATTTACGGTCAGCGAGCATCGCGTGTGATGCAACTGCTGGATATAAGTCGGTGTCCGAATACTGATTTATTAATCTATATTTAAGGTTGGCGTGAGTGCGGGTAGTAAACACTTCCCTTGATAACGGTTTTTGATTGATCTGTTCTGTGTTGTGGTGTCTTATTTCTTTTATTTAACGGGCATATATGTATCAAAATTTGTTTTGATTAATTTAAATGTGTTATGTGTGGGTATCAGTACTACTATTCTTGACATGTGTCAGTGAGCTATAAGCCGAGATGGGAATGGAAAAAGAAATGGTGCGTAACTGAAAAATCTTCATAATTTTCAGTAGGTCCTGTGACAAGAATGCGAGTGTAACTTTCAGGTGTATAACTAATGTTTGCTTTATAAATAAAACGATGTATGATATGCAGGATTTTCGATTTTCTAATTTAGCCTTAGGTACTTATCTAGAATAATAAACATTAGTGTGTCCGTGTTTAAGCATTTGTCTTCTAAATACGCTTAATGAATAGTTTAAAATAATCTACCCACATCTTTCGGCGCGGCGTGTATTGTATTGCTGTTTCTACAGGGTATATCAAGGCTGCTACCGAAAACGAAGCCGGGTGGTAGTTTAAGCTACTTCAGACACAATGCAATAGAAAAAGTTGCAAAAAAAAAGCGACAATTTTTTTTTGTTATTTTTTTCCTATGGCCATATTTGGGTGGTAAATACATTTTTTCCTAAAATAATAGTATATACCCTTTTATTTATAACTAATCTAAGGTATAAAAGTGTTTAAATTATTACTTTAGCAAAAACTATGGATTTACCACCCAAAAATGACGATGTTTAAAAAATCATAAAAAATAATTGTCGCGTTTCTATGCGAAATTTTTAGTTGCATTGTGTTTGTAGTCACTAAAACTACCACCCGGCTTCGTTTTCGGTAGCAGTCTTGAGATACCCGGTATAATTACCAACTAAATTATCTATTCTGATTTCATTTTCATCTGTCTAAAAATTCCAATGCATGAAAAATCAGATCATTGCATGCCAATTAACATTGCACTCATGAATCCATTAAACTGAAATCTGTCCAAAATGGTCATGTCCAAAAGTCATCCTTGAATGTTCGGGCTGGTCGATGGCAGGGTTGTCCGCAGGTGCCGGAGCGTGACGCGGCCGGCAACATCATACCCGCGTGGAAGCGCCAGATGCTTGCCAGGAGAGTAGCGGAGAAGGCGAGGAAAGACTTGGAGAAGGAGCTCGCGAATGAGGCTGAGAGACGGCGCGCGGCGGCAGTCCCAGCGTGGAAGAGGCAGCTGTTGCAGAGAAGAGAGGAGGCGGAGGGCAGGTTGAGGTCGGTTTTATTAAGAGTGGAAGGGAATGGAATGATTATTGATCAGATGTGGTTGATGTCTGGTTTGTTGAAGATGTAGTGATTAGATTAGGTCGGTATGGAGTGAAATGTAGTTGTTGTGAATGGTAATAGTGGCTAATGCGCATTTAAAATTAGTAATGCTGTATAGTGTGTAGTAGATTTCTAACTCAGACGTAGTGAATAATAAGAATTCAAAAAAAATCTCACTTTTACATTGAATGTCGTTGTTTATTAGCTACTTAGATAGAAACACAGACGACTAGATTACAATTAAGATTAAGAAAGATAACTTCCTAAGACTGACATGAACCGGCATACCATACCAAGCATCCAAATCACCCAAATCACCCCAACAATTCACAGACAAAACCTCTACACCCCCAAAGTGGAGGAGAACGGTCACAGCACCGGCGAGTGGCGCTCGTACCCCGGCGGCACGCAGCGCGCCGTGTCCATCGACAACATCTCGCTGTGCTACGACACGCCCGTGCAGCCCGTGCGCGCGCCCTCCGAGGCCAAGATCTCCTCCGATCACTGCAATGGTACGTGGATCTTGTAGCTATCCGTCCGTGTTATTCTTTCCCTAGTACTTAAATGTTCTTCAGGCTTAACAGTCTTAAAGCCAACCACTGAAATAGTACGTGGGAGTAATATTGTGTCCTCCGAGGCCAAGCTCTCCTTCGATCACTGCAATGGTACGTGGACTTTGTAGCTGGAAGTTATATCTTCTTGGGCTATTCTTTCCGTAGTAATTATGTTCTTCAGGCTTAAAAACTTGGAACTTGGCAACCACTGCAATAGTACGTGGTAGTAATATATGTAGGATTTGAATGTTAAGAAGAAAGATGAGTAGAATGAAACGTTAGACGAATGACTGATATGGAACGTGGTTTGTGTGAAAGAGATGACTAATGAAAGTATTTAAGATGGAAAGAGTAAGAGGATGAATGATATAGATGTTGAAGTATGCAAGGACGGAATAGAAGAGAACAGTCTAAGAAGACGACGGAAGAGGTGAAAGACGGAAGACGTATGAAGTGAAGACGAGTTTTATTTAACATTAAATATATTGAAGATTAACAAGACGATCTTTGTTTAATTTGACCCCTTACGGAACAAATCCCACATATATGGGACTTTGCAGTTGATATGTCGGTGAAATTTATATCTCCTTGTGTTATCCTTTCACTAGTAATTACATTCTTCTGGCTTTGAAACTGGAACTTTTCAACCGCTGCAATGGTAGGTGGTATGTAAGACATCGTAGTTGATATTCTTTTTCTAGTTAAGCTCTGTCTTCCCGTAGTAATTTTATGTGTCCTCCGAGACCAAGCTCTTCTCTTCACTTGCTTCACTGCAATAGTACGTGGATCTTGTATTCGAAACTTATATATGCTTGGGTTATTCTTTCCCTAGTACTTATGTTCTTCAGGCTTAGAAAGTTGGAATGTGGCAACCACTGCAATGGAAGGTGGACTGGTAGACTTTGCAGCTAGTATTATTTACCTGTTTGGGCAATGCTTCCCTGTAAATATTTTGTGTCGCCACCCAGGCTAAGATCTCTGGTCACTGCAATAGCATGTGGACATATTTCAGTAGAGTTTATGTATTATAACATTCTTGGCTATCAAGGCTACATTCGATCACTGCAATGGTATGTAGACTAAGCTTTGTAGCTGACGTGCTTTATCTATCTAGGCTATCCGTGACGGTAGGAATACTGTATTTCGTTATCAAAGACCTCAAACATGCCATTCTCAAGTGCTTAGCATTTTTCAGCTTATAGTAATAAATGCATTTCAATAACACCCTATTTTAAGTTGATATAGTGAAATTGATCATTAAAACATGAAGTATAGTAATTGAACACTTCACTGGGATTCACTGTACTTAATTTGTATGTAGGCCCAACTGTGGGAAATCAATAGGATAGAGTTTAATACTCAATGATAACTAATTATTAGTTTCAGAATTAATCATCTAAGTATTCTCTTTCAAATCTATTGATAAGTGAAAATTTAATTACAGGCCATCCGACAACAAACGGCAAACACGACGAAGAGGAAGAAAACGCAAAGATAATACCGTGGCGAGCGCAACTTCGCAAGACCAACAGCAAGCTCAATCTACTCGAATAGATAATTTATTTTTGTTTTAAGCCTACGTAGTTTAGGATTCTCTATGGTTCAGACGGTCACGAAATCTCTATGGAATGATATGTTATTAGTGGAAATAACATTTATATATAATGCAATGTGTATCCGAACGTTAATTATAAATTTAATTAACTGTCAGCACCAAATATTTATTTTACTAACATTGCCACGATAGACATAAAATTCTTCACGCTCTGCGATCGTCTTAACTATAGATAATTGTAAGTTAAATATATTTGTACATCAAAAGTTTGTAGCAACGCCATAAAATGTAGCAAGTTATGACCGTTGCTGGTAAAAGTAAGTGTGATTTAAGCCAAGATTTAAACGTCGACCGTATATAAAGGAAATCCTTGATGTTTGAAATTAAGTAGAAACTTAGTTTAGTTATCGCTAATGTTTCATGTTGAATGCGTTTGGATAATCCAGTTAATATTACGCACTAAAAATATTTTTTAAGAAAACCTAATTACATCATATTATGTGATTACATTTGGCAATAATTTATACATATGTCCATTATAACAAATGGAAAGTATTTCCCACTATGGACAGTCCCGTGATGTGAAGGGAGAAAACTGATAAAAGCTCATACAAATTCAAATTGTCTAATGTGGTATCTAACCCAAATCTACAGTTTCAAATGAACTGTAATTCCTTAATATATGGGCATATATATTGGTTTTTGCCTTTACGTAAGAAGTGTGAAAGTTTTTATAACAACGTATTCGCATAAACTAGCAACTAAAGCAGTCTATACATTTTTATGATTTTTATAAGCCACTGAGATTTCCAACTAAATTTTCATACGTATCCGAACGCAAAGGATACGTATATTAAATTTAGTAACACGAAACTTGATATTTTTATATGTACCTATATTTACTGTAGTCATGTAAAAATGTAAATCTACTTATATTTTAGATTTTTGAACGATTTAAAATATATAAGTAAATAGAGGAATAAATGATTTTGATATTAATGATTGGTGTAACGTATTTAATAATGGATATTTAAGTTTTATTAATGCGAGTGATATCGTTGTTGCAATATTAGATGTAAGCTTCCCGTAAGCTTTGCTATGTACGAGTATGTGTAACTGTTTTCAGGCGTGATTTGATATTATTACGACACGGAATATATTTTTAATGTTGTTAAATAAAACGCTGTTGCTTTACATTTGTTTTTGTTAACTTTTTCCCTTATTTATTTTATTTATTTATTTATTTAATCTTTATTGCAGCGGCGTGCACAGGATTATGACACTGGGTATGCGGCGGAGTACTCGGTCACAAAAACTTTTTCTTTTATAGTTTTTTAGCATAGCCACAGCCACGCGACGGATCTCTAAGTCGGAAACCATGCCAACATAACAAGTCTTAGATGTACTACTATTCATGTCCATCTTCTACGGCAACGCAGACAAAACAGCGATCGATCGTCGCGGCGGAAGAAATTCTAATAAGTAAAATAAAAAAACTCACCTAGTCAGCTTTCAATTTTCACATATTCAAGGTTCCGGTTAGTTGAGATTACTATACCTATCCCGATGTAAATAAACGCAAGATTTCGGCCACCTCATTCATTCATTTGATGAACATACATTTTTAACACAAACCTCGCAATCAAATAACATTTTAAAAAATAAACAAACACACTAGTAAAAGCAAATGACTACAATTAATATCGAAACTTCGTAATAAACTGTTAAATGTACACACTTTCAAATGTTAAAATGAAAAATCCGTTAAGAAATCAATTTTTTTTACATACATACTAGTATAAAATAGTAAACAATGCAAAAACTCATAAAAAAAGCAAAATGGCCCCCGCGAAACACAAAACATTTCTATTTAAACAAATAAAACCTTACTAACCAAAAATGCATAATGTGCATACTGCATAGGTGATTTATTAGATTCCAGCCTATTAATTTTACTCGGATTATAGGCAACGAACATTTACGATTACTCCCGACAACTGCCGAACTCGCGAGGCCTGCCGCAGGAGTCGCGGCTTTCAATATTCATGGGTGTGTGCGTTTGCGACTGTGCACGGACACCAAAATTACTACACACATGCAAACAAATGTAATGCGGGACGCGGCGGCATGACTTGGTTGATTAGGTACATTATTTTGCTTTGCAGCGCCTCTTGCTTTTCGCGTGGCAACCATAATGTTTGTGTGATTGCAAATAGGTGCTATATATAAAATATTAGGCGTTTTTAAGTTATTATATTTTGTTTATTCATTTATTTACTATAAATTAAAGTCATCTAAAACGTACGAACGTTATAATAAAATATCTGTGAATGGCAAGTAAAGCACTGCATTTCTGCCTACAAGGAGTGCACGCCCCTGCTTTATTGTACACTGATTTATTATAAATACATAAGGGATACTCTAAAATACAAAAGTACAAAAGGCGGTCTTATCGCTCTGAGCGATCTCTGCCAGGCAACCTTTGGATGGATATAAGAGAAGGAGATTGAGAGGGCAGTGTAAGAATAAAGAATAAAAGCTCAAAACGAAAAAAAGAAAAGAAAATAATAATAATAAACTAATTAATATACAAATAATATTTATTTGTATATTAATAAATAATAATATATTTATATAATTATTAATATAAATATATTATTATTTATACACACACAAGGCGTAACGTGGGTGTCCTGGTTGATACCAGGAAAATCTCTGCATACCCCTTCTGGGAAAATGGCGTGAGTTTATATAGATTAAGAGCGTTTATACCCTACACGCGCTTTTTGGCTTAAAAACAGGACTTTTCAAATGAGTTAATAGCCACCAATAAACAATTTAAAGGAAAAATAATTAGTACTAATTTTAGAAAAGGTTGTCATCTAGGGATTTTGGTGGAAAACATTATGGATTGATGGATAATTTGTGAGTACTATACGGATTACTGAACACAAGTTTCGTTATTTAGGCTTTAAATGGCAATTTAGAAGCTTAAGATATCCGAAACCACTAAATATAAGATGAAAATAAAAATATTATCAGACTAATAAGACCCTTATGGAGGGATTTTGCTGAGAAAAATAATCTTTTTGTGTTTAGTTCCTGAAAAATGAAAATTTAAACAATGCGAAATTATTCAGAAACTCTCGTCAAGAACATTTTTTTTTTTCACCAATTTATCGTACATAATTTTTTATAACAATTGCATATTATAATAAAAGAACATCTTATCAATAAATTGCCATTTTTATATTTCAACAAAATTAGTTTTCATGTTTTCTACGAATATTTTAAAAACCACTATAAAACACGCTGTCCGACGTGGATCAAATCAGACCGCCGCAAGGCCTTCTAGAGGGAGGACGTATCGCTCGTCGCTCCGGCCTGGCTGCAGTCGATTATGCCGCGCGTAGTAAAAATAGCCACGCGCGGAATGCGATTACCACATCTTAGTACTTTGGTAGTAAAATATTTAATTATTTTTATTACCTACAATGATTTTGTAGTGAGTATAAATTATGTTTCAGGTAATATAATGGGACGTAATTCCGAGGCTAAATTATATTATGTATTGTAATATAAAATTAAATATATTTCGTAATTGTAAGGGGTTGTAAGGCCCCTAACACTATTTATGTGTTCGAACACGAAATGATTAATAAAACGTCCGTAGTGTCTACTGATTGAACACTGATTTGAATGCAACTTAACAATGTAATAATAACGAAAATATGATTAGTATCTAAAATTTGTATTATTCTTTGCTTGCACAGTAATATTTGTCCACTTATAATGCAAATAAAATATTTTTATGATATTATATTACAGTTACATTTCAATTGAATATTTGAAGCGCATGGATCAAAGTTGTTTGAGCCGATTGTATAGCGAGCCGACGCGGCAGCTCTACGCACACAGCTTTGGTCGCTTATGTGTGCGTGAAATTAACGAAGAAATACCTATAGTTGACTTTGCGCGCAAGGTGTATACGCTCTTAAGACAAATTAATATTGCGTGTAAAATTGCGTGTTTTTCGCTAGGATGTTTTACACAAATTAAATTTAAGTGTAGGTCGTCGTGTTCGTCACATTGCGACCCGCCTTCAAAATATTACGTATTTAAGATTTGTTGGCTAGTCTAGTCAATAAGAAAATTAATCAATGTGTACTAGCACAGTGAAATATATATTATTTATTACTTTGTAGTGCACATTGAAGTCGGTCTTTTAATTTTTAATTAAATTATTTTATTTATTACTTTTTAGTTTTCATAAGCATTGTAATGATGACAAAAGTAATCATATAATGAAAACTGGAATCAATGTATATAAAAAATGAACCATTGTGATCCTTTATAATTTCAAAACGAAAATTAATATTTTATGATTTTTAAGGAAGCTATACTGTCATTTCGTTTTTATGATAAAGAAAATACTAAAATCGGCTCAACCAGCTAGAGATATTGAGTACACTTATGCGTGGTAATCATTCGTTACCCCCTCACCTCTACACCTTCTTCACTTCTTATTTTTAATAAAACACATATACTTAACCTAATGGACGAAAAATCATTGCGTTTCTGCAAAGTTTTGTGGAGATCTGCTCTCCAGATTCAGATCATCACCATATTTTATGTGACCAACATTATGTATAATTCGTTCCGAAGAAAAGTTATTTAAAATCATTTATTTACTGCCGCGGATATTTAGTATTTTTATTTTTATTCCCCCCCCCCCGCCTGCCCTTCCCACGCCCCTTTCTACTTTCTCCTTTCCATCCCCCCCCCCTTGTAGTAATAAACTTATAATGAACCTAATGTAAAAAGAATTATTGCTGTACTGTTTAGTTTTGAGGAGTTCTGCCCTTCAGGTCCGAAGATATTCATCAGGTCTTCACAATATTTTTTTGGTCTAACTTATCTTATAATACTTTTTGACAAAAAAGTTATTTTTAAGTCGGTTAAGAACTGCCGGAGATATTGAGTATTAATAATTGTACCTATTTTCTACCCCCTCACCCCACCACCCCCACCCTTTTCCCATTATCACCCACTCTTTGTAATAATATACTTATACTTAATCTAACGCAAAAAGAATTAATGCTGGACCGTTTAATTTTGAGGAGTTCTGGTCGGCGGATCCTAAGATATTCATTAGGTCTTCACCAATTTTATACGGGACCAACCCTGTATATCATGCTTTCCAACAAAAAATAAATTTTCAAAATCGGTTCTGAATTGCCGGCGTAAACGCGTAACAAACATACAACAAAAAAAATTCAGTCGAATTGATTACCTCCTCTTTTGAAGTCGGTCAAAAATGATATAACAAGAGTAGGTAATCTCCTTATTATTCATGTTCTCCTAGTACTTTTTGTTAGTTTCCCGTAAATATTGGCATATTTAAAGGTAGTCGTCAAATAAATAGTATTATCGGTCATTTACATATTTTGGTGTGGGTAGGGCCTATAAAAATATCATAACGTACTTACTGATATTAAAGAAAGAGAAGGTATCTCCTTATATTTTATGTTATCCTAGTACTTTTTGATAGTTACTACGATTCTCGTAAAAATTGGCATGTTTAAAGGTAGTCGTCACATAAATAGTATAAGTGGGTATTTTTAAATTTTGGCGTGGGTAAGTAGCGTCTAAAAATATCATGACATATTGATATCATACACAGAGATGGTCTCCTTATAATTCATGTTCCCCTAGAACTTTTTGCTTATTTATAAATAGTAAAAGTATTAACCGTCAATTATATGTATATTTGGTGTGGGTAGGTCTTTAAAAACATAGTGACATATTTATTTATTTATTTAATTCTTTATTGTACACAATAAAAAGGAATAACAGTTAAGAGATAATACAAAATAACAAAGTACAAATGGCGGTCTTATCGCTCTAAGGCAATTTCTACCAGACAACCATGGGATGGATATATGAGCAGGAAAAAAAGATAGGGCAGTGTAAAATAAAGATAACGAAAACATGGAGACATAAAAAAAAAACATATAAATACATTATATATTAATACATACCACATATACATACATATTATATATACATACATAAGTATTATACATATACATACTTATATAAATTTATAGACGAATAAACATACGTACATACATATATATATTACCAATATAATCAATAAGAGGAAATAGTCCTAATCGGTTTATCTGTTTATAGAGAAAGGTAGTGTTCTTTTAATCGTTTTTTAAATGATGACAGTGTTTGAGCCTGCCTCACCACAACAGGAAGTGCGTTCCACAAACGAACAGCTTGAACACTGAATGATTTATCCATAAATGTCGTGGTGTGGACGGGCATTCTCAACTTCAGGTTCTCAGACGATCTCAAGGACCTCGTATGTGACTCGTGAAGAAAAAGAAATCGTTCTTTGAGATAAGAAGGAGTGACAGGATTGAACAAAATATTGTATAGAAGAGACAGTATATGAGTATTCCGACGAAGTCGTATAGGTAACCACTTGAGCTTAGCACGAAACTCAGAAACATGATCATATTTGCGTAAACCAAATATAAATCTTATGCAGAAATTTTGAAGGCGCTCAAGTTTATTTAGTTGGTCCTCGGTGAGATCCAGATAGCTAACATCGGCATAATCAAGGATGGGGAGTAGGAGTGTTTGCGCAAGCGAAATCTTCGTGGCAACGGGTAGAAAGTTGTGTAACCGTCGCAAGGACTTAGCCGAGGTAAGATTTTCCGACTGACTTCTCGAATCTGCGGACCCCATGTGAGGCATTTATCTATGTACAGACCCAAATTTTTTACAGTATCGCTGTAAGGGATGATAACACCTTCGCAAACAACGCTTGGCAATTGAGCCCAATCCAATTTAGAGATTAATCTGGGGCTGCCAACAATAATGTTTTGGGTTTTACTAGGATTAACCGTCAAACCATGAGCTTTGCTCCAATTGCATATGTGTTGGATGTCGAGGTTAATCTTTGAAATAGCTTCTGCCATTCTGTCCAGAGGTGCCTGCGTGTAAATTTGGAGATCATCAGCGTAGAGGTGGTAGGATGAACGAAGATTATTAGTGATGGAATTAATGAAAATAGCGAAAAGTAGAGGAGAAAGCACGCCGCCTTGTGGTACGCCAGCAGACACGGAACACCAGGAGGAAAACTTATCCTCAACACAGATGCGTTGCCGGCGCCCATACAAGTAACTTTGAAACCAATCAAGTGCCGTTGGAGATATGTTAAGAGAACACATTACGCTCAGTAGGACATCGAAATCGACGGTGTTGAAAGCATTGCTGAAGTCTAGCAGTGTCAGGACTGTCAGCATACCTTCTTCCATGCCCGACTTAATGCCATCCGTAATATGAATTAGAGTGGTGGTTGTGCTATGCCCAGTACGAAATCCCGATTGGAAAGGATTAAGGAGATTACTCTTGGAAAGGAAATCATTCAGTTGGGAATGGATTAAACGTTCAAGAACTTTGGAAAGGAATGGGAGAATTGAAATGGGTCGAAATTCAGAAAGTACAGAGGCATTAGGCTTTTTAGGAATAGGAATGATGTGTGCTTCTTTCCAAGCGGTAGGAAATATGCCCGTGGACACGGAATGGTTTAGGATGTGGGTAATGACGGGAAGGATTTCGTCTAGGATAGGGAGAATCATATTACGGCTAACATGGTCACTCCCCACGGCATTGGAAGATATGAGCGTAATGGCTTTCCTAACATCACAACTAGCAAATTGTTTGAAGACAAAAACAGGACAATTAGGAGTTTTGCGGGTAGAAAGATTTTTAATTGTGTTATTTTTGACCATCGTATTGAAATACGTTGGTGACGAGAAATGGTGATTCAAGGAATTTAAGTCTGTAGTTCTAGGAATGGAATTTTGACGAGATTTACCCACTCCCAGAGTTTTAAGGAATTTCCAGACTTTAGCCGGGTCTCCATTATCAACTGAACTGTGAATATGTCGGCGTTGAGCATTCCTACACACCTTACTGCAGTGATTCCGAATGGTTATGTACTTGAGCCAATTTAACTCGCTAGGACGGCGATTGTACCTAGACTTGGCTGAAGCTTTCCTAGCAAGCAGTTCCTTAATTTCGGCTGTGAGCCAGGGTGCTGGAAGGTGTTTCACCCTGACTGGCCGAACTGGTGCGTGGATGTCGTATATATTCAAAATGTTACGTGTAAAAATTTGAACTTTTTCGTCAATATCGTCAGTGAGAAACATCGAACTCCAGTCTATGGTGTCGGCATCCCTGCGAAGATCAACAAGGTTCATACCTCGGAAGTTCCGCTGCAACAAGATTTTAGGAGAAGGTTTAGGTGGATGGATACGATAGGACAGGAATAGAAGGTCGTGAAAAGAAAAGGCGTCAGCGGGACATTGCCCATGTTTTGCAACATGGTTTAAGGAGGATACAAGGACAAGGTCAAGAAGCGAGGATGTGCAGTGGGGAGGGTGGTGAGTGGCACTGAGAGGAAGAACAGAAAGATTACAGGAACGGACAGAGTTCAGAAAGGAAGAAGAACGTCGGTCGTTCTTGAGGAGACAGGTGTTGAAGTCACCCATGATTATGGTTTGACTGTACAAAGGGACTAGATTTTCAAGAATAACCTCAAGAGAAGGAAAGAAATCAATTCGAAGCGAGGGGCAATAATAGACACCGAGTAATACTTTCTTATGGGAGAATTCCACCTCCAAGAAAAGATGTTCGCCAGCATTTGGCGGTGGAGGTTGGGGTGACACACTAACTACAGTATAAGGTAGATGTGTACGGAGATATATGGCAACACCGCCTCCACCACGAGCCGTGCGATCATTTCTGATGAGGTGGAACCCCGGGAGTGAGAAAGTGGTAGAAGAGAGAGAAGGTTTTAACCAGGATTCAGAAACGAGGATGGCATGGATATTGGTACAGTCAAAACTGGCTAGCATATCTGTAAAATGGGCCGGAATACTCTGGGAATTCAAGTGGACTACATTGAAGTTCTTGGGAACATCAGAGAACTGAAAAGAGAGGGTGTCAGCAATTGAGGGAATACTCGCAAAGCTGTCATCACTACACGCTGAAAAGAACTCATCGCTGTTACTATCGTCGTGCACAGACATTTTGATAATATAATAAAGCTTTGTAGAATAATATTGGTAAAAATTAAACTAAAAATACAAAAATAAATAATAATTATATGACCAGTTAAAAATATAAATATAATAATAGTATTAAATTAAAATTCTAATCATCCATCTGCCGGTTCTAAATTAAATATTAACATGAATAATAAAGTACATGACAAAAGATTAACTATACCTATGTATATCACAACAATAAAAAAAATAATCAAGTAGTAAAAGAAATAAAAAAATAGGTAAAAAAAATAATAATATAAAAACAACAAGAACTTATTCTTAATACTACGAAAGAAAAGAAAAAAAATGCAACACTAAAATTAAAATATTATATAGTCCATAGTCCAGGCAATTTAGAAAGATATAAAATCATTATGAATCAATGTTAAAAATGGTAAAAATTAGTCGTTGGGTTGTATTTGCACAGTTCCGAACGAAAGCCAAGTTGTTAGAAATGACATTTAACATCATGCAAACAACACTTGCGGGTGGTAATTTGTTGTTGTATCAAATTATGCGATTAAAAACAAGAAATTATTATAGTATAAATAAGTCATTAACAGTGTATACGATAGATTAATTACATCACAAAGATAAAAAATAATTCAAAATCCAAATATTACCTGGACCAAACATACATAATCAAACAAGAAAATAATCCTCATTTTTTTGCCGTTGCTGCTCGCCTGGTCTTGGGCACAGCTGTGGTCTTCTTTACTGGAGTCGGCTTCGCTGAGGTGTCCACACTAATCTGGCTGAGCAGAGTAAGCGACACTACGCGATGCCGAACGCCAGAACTTATGACAAACACATTACCGTCCCGAGTCCATGAGTTAGTGACGCCAAACTTTTCGCGCGCCGCCATGAAGATGTCATGTCTAGACTTGGTGAGGAACTCGGAGAGAGTTATACCGGAACCTTTAAGTTTGGTTTTGTTGTACCAAATCTTATCTTTCATAGCGGTGTCTTGCAGTTTGACGAGTAAAGGCCGTGGCTTCTTAGAAGAAGAGGGACGACCCATTCGGTGGCAACGCTGTATACCACCAGTGCTGAAGTCTGTGATACCTATGCGCTGCTTCACAGTATTGACAACAAGCTGCGCTGAGTTCTCATCTGTTGCTTCGGTGACACCATGAATCAATAGAATCTTACGACGCCGCTGCATCTCCATCGTATCTACAGTGTGTGCCAGAGATTCAATTTGTTGCTGCAGCAGGTTCAGAGTCTCGGCGATGAATGCTCTGTAAGCAGTAAATTCTGCAGCCAGGTCTGATGGTCCGGACACATTGTTTGATGATTTTTGCAGATCAGCTTCAAATGATGTCATCCTCTGATGGAATTGGTTCTTCAGATCTTCAATAGTTGCTTTTAATTGAGACTCCATGGTGCAAATAATATGAGGTGATAGTGAAGTAGTGAAATAAAGTTGAGTGACAGGCAAAGTTAAGAAAGAAGAAAAGTAAAGGAGATAGTACACTAATACCGGCAGGTAGACAGTCAAATTAAATTCTGATACATTAGATGTAATAAATTAATAATAATAATGATTTTAAATATTAAAATATTAGAGAGCAAAAATTTTATGACTTGCTATTTCAACTACCCACGCAGAAAATCCAGACAGAAGACATATTGATTATTATGGAAATAGCAGGTATCTCTTGATGTTTCATGTTCTCCTAGTACTCTTTGTTACTTTGCTACCGTGTTTCGTAAAAATATCCATCCATGACATAAATGTAAATATCGCATCAAGTGTAGGTAATGTCTTATATTCCATGTTCTCATAGTATTTTTTTGCGAAGTATGCTACCGGTTCTCGTCTTTGTATGAATATTTTTCGCTATGCGAAATTCAATAACTACGACGATGTGAGCTTTTATTTCAAATTCCAAATGTTTATTACTCAGGTTATAACTTTAACATCATCAGTAATAACTGTTAAACACAAAAACGATGTATTTCTGTGATTTGATGTTGACCTAGATTTTTTCCAGGCTGTCTGTTTTTATTATATTACTGAAGAATATTGTTGCTATTGTGGATTACCTTAATCTGGAGCAGTAGATACAATGAGGAATGAGACTGCAACCCTATCAGTCGGGCCTGGTGTGACAGAATATAAAACAAGGGCCCTACTATATAAATCCGAAGTTCGAATCTTCGTGACGTTTTTCGTTTCGAAACCTACTCTGTAACACGAAATTCGAAACTTCGGATCGAAGAATGAATGTTTTGAATATATCGGCAATCCGAACATTTACATTTTTATTTACTATATTCATCCGAAACGAAGTTCGAAACTTCGGATGAACAAAGTTTGTGACGATACGTAGGTACCTACTCTGCAAATGTTCGTATTGCCGATATATTGGAATAATTCATTCTTAGATCCGAAGATTCGAACTTCGTGTTACAGAGTAGGTTTCGAAACGAAAAACGTCACGAAGTTTCGAACTTCGTTTCGGATTTATATAGTAGGGCCGCAAGTTCGTAGCTAGACTACGACCATTCTTTTATAATTAATTTGTATGATAAAGGAATAACGACACAATAATCTCATCATAATCTTTATTTGGTACTGCAAGCAAGACAACATACAGGTACAGCAAATTTTTGGTTATCAACTGCACCCAGGAATCTTCTAGAATCCTTACCGATACACAAATATGTATCTCAATCAGTTGTCCCGCTAGTGAAGATTTCGTCAATGATGAATTCAGTCGTCAGTCAATCGACCACTATGCTTGTTTATTGCAGATTGGCGGACTTTTCTTGCAAATGAATTTTTCGTACACCTAAGATATATACGTTAACTCAGGAGATTTTTCTCACAGGTAGGTGAGCGAGGTTGATTACGAAGACTTTTTATTTTAAGAAGTGAGACTGGTGTATTGGTCTAGAACCTTCGACGTCTGATTAATTCGTTCTAAGTATGAAATCCGTATGAGTAGCTGAAGAGTATGCATAGTAAGTAGCTGTATGGATGTCGATTCTAGCAAGAAGACAAGACTTCACTTTTGATATGACAGTCCGTTTCATTCGAGATATCATAAAAAAATAGTTACTTTAAAAGAAGGGTATTATTTACTACTACTCTCAATACAATTTATTAAATGCAAGATTGTGTACATTCAACTGTTCCAGAACGTAACAGCTTTCCTTGAGCAATAAAATGTTAAATTTAAAACTGCAAAACCAATATAAAAGATCATAAAATGCAAGATCGAATAAAACGGCGCATAACACGTTGAGTGAAAATACGAAAGAGCGATGTAAACACGACAGTAAAATGTAGCGAAACGAGATCAAAGTAACAACATGAGATTTGTGATTATATTGACAGGTATACGACAAATTTTATATTCGTTGAATTGTCCTTTGTCTTTTAATTACACTACTGACCATGTCCACTTCTTAGCTTAGGCTATATTATCGAAACGAGCTTTGGTCTTTGTCATCCATGTTGATTGTTGGCACATCGCGAGGTTGGACAAATGGATATTGGATGGATGGATGGATCTTAAAGCTAACAACAGAATTTCTAGATATTTTTTTGTGTTAGAATGCTATTTGAAATAAGGAAACCTAGATTTTTTTAAATTTTTCCTATTTATATCGAAGTTATCTTTCAGTTACTTGTCTACTCTATACACTGACACCGATTAATGGTGCAACGATCCGTGGTAATCTCCCTAATAAGACAATAATAACTAATTTCTTTAACAAATTCTTAAGGCCATACATTGACTCACTACACTTGCCAGATAATACGAGTCATGCGGGATTCCGAACCGGAATAGAAACACCGGTACAAATCATTATAAGAGAAAAAATACAAGAACTAAAACCTTTTTTAAACGACGACGACTCTATTAAAAATGATAGCGATGAAAATATAATGCTGGATGGAAGCGAAGAAACTACAATTATAGAATTTACACCAAATACAAAAATAAATAAAGGCGTAGGCAGAAACAGAAAACAGACCAAGTCCGATGCTTTCAAAGCTGATATTCAGGTCTACAAAAAATTAAGAGAAAAAATAACTAAGGCTATTAAAAAAGAGCCCATTTCAAGTAAAACAGCAAAATTTGTGACAAAAACATTTGACGGTTTAATAGCGAAGCTGATAGGAAGCCAATGTACTTGGAAAAGTGTAGATCATGGAGATAGAACATTTAGATTTGGAAAAAACGACGAAGAAATGCTATACCAAATGCACAACATTACAAAAGAAGAATGGGAACACTTTAAACAGCAGTATGCAAAAATAACACAAAACAGATTTGTTAACGAAACCCTGGCTCTTTTCAACAATATGCAATCATTTTTCACGCGCATAACAAACAAAACTACGTCTATATCCAAGAAATATAAGGTGAAATGTCAATTGGTAGAGATTGACAAAGAGAAGCAACCGACCATGAATATTAGACATAGTCATAATATACTAAGAGAAAACACCGATGCAGACGAATGTCCCAATTTTCAGGTTTGCTCAAATGAACTTGACATGTTCATGACCGATTTTTACAATTCGCTCAATGATACATCAGTAAGCGCATTCAGAAACTATGCTGCAATGTACGCTAGAGATGTCATAACCGACGGAAGCATCGAAAAAGACCCAGTTATCGGTCTAATAAATAACATCAGCAATACGGTCGAACGCAGAGTAAACAAATTATTTGCGAAAGAAACGAAAAAAATCAAACTTGATCCACACAAAAATAAGGAAAACAACGTTAAAATAATGATCCATTACGTAAATAGCACCACGGGGCACGTAAAAAGGCACATAAAGAAACATCTAGAAAAATATTTAAGGTCGTTGAGAGCTAGACTTCTTTTCAATGTAAAGAAGGACATTGATGTCAACTTAAGTGTAGATTTAGGAAACTTAGCAAGGGATTTTATAAGCAGGATTTGTACCGTTTTCGTCACATGCAATGGAAAATATTCATCGAGACGCGATTCAAAGGACATACATGGTCGAAATAGCTTCCATCTTAGAGATGGCAAAAGTGTATACGTCAAAGTGCAATTGACATTAGATGAAGAGTTAAAAAACACTTTGGTAAGAAATAGACAGTTGTTAATGGATTCTATGACTGGAGACGACAATACCAGAAAACATGCGACGGAAATTCCTGTTAAAGATAAATATCTACATATTAGCATTACCAGAACTACACCCTCTACTACAAAAAGCTCTAAAGTAATTAGTACAATAAATACTAATCGAATCCGTGTTAAAAATAATTACACGCCAAGCGTTGAAGTTAATGAAATTTTCATAGAAATGAAACCCCTGCGAAATGTTTTGACAATTGTTTAATATTTCAGTCAGTTACAAACATGTGCTTTAAAAAAATACAAAAATAATATTTTGCAGTCTTTTAATAACTATTGGAATATAATACAAAAGGGTGTCCTATTTTTTATCGTTTACGACTTATTTTAAATGAGGCAGTTTTATTGGCTTTTTTCTTATGGTTAATTAAAAATCGTTAGTGGTAGGTTTGACAATTTTTGATATAGTATGCAATCAATTTAAGTTTTCAATGTAAGTCACATCCCGACCAAAATATAAGCAACCAAAATCAAGTGAGATAAAGAGGTATAATTATAATATAAATTTTAAGTAATAAAAAAATAAATACATACTGTTCTTATATTTTAAACTGTACTTAAACACTTCATTAAATCAACCCAGGGTCAAAGCATATCGACTTGGAAACAACTTTCCCTTTTTATACGAGTATATACAGGGTATCAAGACTGCTACCGAAAACGAAGCTGGGTTGTAGTTTAAGCGAATTCGAACACAATGCAACAGAAAATTTTGCAAAAAAAAAAAGGGTCAATTTTTTTTGTTATTTTTATCCTATAGCCATATTTGGGTGGTAAATACATTTTATTCCTAAAATAATAGTGTATACCCTTTTATTTATAAATAATCTAAGGTATAAAACAGTTTAAATTAATATTTTAGCAAAAACTATGGATTTACCACCCAATAATGCGGATATTTAAAAAATCATTAAAAATTCGCGTTTCATTGCGAAATTTTTAGTTGCATTGTGTTTGTAGTCACTAAAACTACCACCCGGCTTTGTTTTCGGTAGCAGTCTTCAGATACCCGGTATTTAGTGCATTTTTACTTATAACATCCTCTTTTTGATGTGAGAACACCACATAAATATAAAAATTGAGACTGTCCCAAAATACATATCCAGACTGCGACCAAAAACGAAGCCAGGTGTAGTTTTGGTAACTTCATATAAATAACGAAAAAAATCTCAGAACAAGGTCACGATATTTTTTTGCATTTGTTTTAGTATCATCGCATTTGGGTGGTAAATAGATAGTTATTGCTAAAATAGTTATTGCTAAAATAGTTATTAAGAGGAGGGTAGACGCCGATGACCTTGCTCGAACGGGCGGCACCAAATCTCATGCACCGGCGCACGCCGGCTCACGACGTGCGAGCGAGCGCGCTGCTTTATACCTATTCATTCATTATTTCGCTGCGGACAAAACGATATATTCGTAGTGTTATTTGACTCGATGTTCCCATCAAGTACAGTTAGGAGCGGTTGACCGTAGTGTATGATTAATTCACTTACAAATGTCACAGCTATCGTGGCAGAATTGCTCGAACGCTGACTGTTAAAAGAGAAGACGCGGGTTCGGTCCCCGCACTTGTAGTTTAATTTTTGTGTTTACTTATTTCATCTATCTATACCAATATTACATTTTAGATTTTAATATTTTTATTTTTGTTTTTATTTTGTAATATTATAAAGAGGATAGATACATTTATATTTTTGGATTTTTATTTACAATGAAACTCAAAAATTACTGGACCAATTTAAAAAAATATTTCGATTTTATAATGGTAATTATCCGGGATTAACAGAAGCTATATATTTACCTGAAGATGTTGAAATAAGGGTTTAAATGGAAAATAAATATATTTAAAAAAAATTATCTCGAATGGTTTTTATTTTTCATTTCAACCCTTATTTCAACTCCTTTAGCCAAACATACAGCCAGTGTTACTCCAGGATAATGTTGGATTCGAATGGTGAAAGAATTTTAAGATTAAGTCGGTCGGTTAAGTAATTTTTGGGTTTATTCATAATAAACAAAAATCGAAATATTCAAAAATCTATAATACAAATTGTAAAAATACACATGTTAGAAAATGCAAAAAATGAAATGTTTCTTTTATAAAATATTATAGGTTAGACATATAGATGAATTTATAAACAAAAACAATTGTATCGATGCGGGGATCGAACCTGCGGCCACATCAATCATCAAGCGATCGGTCAATCCTTCGGGCCAACAATACTTATTTCCCGTTGACCAAATTACCGGTAACTATCTATTATATTAGTGCCTATTTTGGTGTTTAAATGTTACCTACTATTTCAAATATGATCGGAACATAACAATTCATTTATTTATATGTTGGGTAGGTCTCTCATAAGTTGCATGAAATTCAATTGAAATATTAAAACATCGCACGATACTTATATTTTGCTATATAGGTACAATATTATGATCGTTAACTTTAACAAAATAAATCTACTATTATAGTACAGTTACTTTCTACTAAGAGCATAAATAATAATTTTATAAAATATGGTAGAAGATATTTTTCAAAAAAATATCTTCAATGATTTTTATTTTCCATTTTAACTCATGTCAACCCCTTTAGGCAAATATACAGCCTATGTTACTCCAGGATAATGTTGGAATCGGATGGTGAAAGAATTTTAAGATCGGTTGAGTAATTTTTGGTTTATTCATAATAAACAAAAATCGTAATATTCAAAAATCTAAAATACAAAAATGTAAAATATAAATGTTACAAAAATGCAAGAAATAAAATGTTTCCTATATAAAATATTGGGTTTGATAGTAGATAGATGAATTTATAAATAAAATCATTTGTTTCGATGCGGGATCGAACCCGCGGCCACACGTTTTTATTTGGCATCCAAGCAACAGCGCCACAGTTGCAGTGACGTAGTATAGTGATTTACTACGGTTAGACCGGCCGTAACCGTTCTCAATGAACGTGTCGAGTGAAATAGCAATATTAAATTTACGTTGATATTGCGAAGACAAGCGACATAGGTCCGTTTAGCACGGCGGTTCGTCCCGCACTGATTTGTTGGGCGACAGCGGGGACGTGCTCGCGATTTAGAGTATCGATAATGTGAAAAAATTCGTTAAAAATAAATGAGACAGAAATTAGAAAAAATAAAAAGAAGGTCCCATCCGCCTTGCATTTCTTAATATCCTGATAATAATAAAATAATCCTAGTGCTCGTAGTTTAAGAGAAAAAACGTTGTAAATGCGAAAATAGAGGTCACTTTGCAATTTAATTTCAAGTACTTTTAATACACTTTTAAGAATTCTGAAAAGAAGGGCCCATGCTCCATATAGTGTAGATCAACATATATTTTTTTTGAAGACCTAATAATAAAGATCACCAAGAAAAAACGTTGTGAAAAAGGCCATTTCACATAGACCCCCCTCTTAAAACGCTTGCATATCATTGCGTCTTTAAAAATAAAAGTGTGCAAATTATTATTTTAGGTAAATCTACGTACTTACCACCTAAACACGAAGAAACTTAATTACTTTTTAATGATAAGAATATAGTCGTTTATTAAAATTTGTTAAAATTGTGGTTAAAAATATGTTTCTGTTCCTATCTTAATTTTAATTTTTAATTTTATATCGATAGTTTACAAATAAGTTATTTCATAGATTTTTCCTGTGGTTATCTACTGTAGCATGTTGTGATTTATAATTAAACTAGCTGTGCCCGCGACTTCGTCCGTGTGGAATTTTACAAAAAAGTGAATTAGTTTATTTAGTTTTTTTTTGGTTTTTGCATTTTTATTTTAATTATCAACCTTGTAACGAAACCATACCGCGATCTAATTCTACGGTGGCGCCATCTCTTAGCGAGCGGCGGTAAACTCCCGTTACACATTTATTTTCAGTTGTTTGTACTAGCTTTATTGAAAAATTTCTTTATATACAATATTTTGTAATTGGTTCGTTGGTGGGAGAAGTGGTGGGTAACGGTCCAGTGGTGGCATGCGCGTGAGCTGCGCGTGGGCATTGCATCATTACTTTATTTTTCTAAAATAAATGTACCCTAAGTTACTCCTTGTTATATCAGCTACCTGACAAAAAAAGTCCCGTCAAAATCGGTCCAGCCATTTCAGAGATTAGCCGGAACAAACAGACAGACAGACAGACAAAAAATTTAAAATATCATTTTCGGCACAGGTAACGTGTATAGGGTATATCAAGACTGCTACCGAAAACGAAGCCGGGTGGTAGTCTAAGCGACTTCAGACACAATGCAACAGAAAAAGTTGCAAAAAAAAACGACAATATTTTTTTGTTATTTTTTTTTCCTATGGCCATATTTGGGTGGTAAATACATTTTTTCCTAAAATAATAGTGTATGCCCTTTTATTTATAAATACTCTAAGGTATAAAAGAGTTTAAATTATTATTTTAGCATAAACTATGGATTTACCACACAAAAATGGCGATATTTAAAAAATCATAAAAAATAATTGTCGCGTTTCTATGCGAAATTTTTAATTGCATTGTGTTTGTAGCCACTAAAACTACCACCCGGCTTCGTTTTCGGTAGCAGTCTTGAGATACCCAGTATAACGATATGTAGTTGGACATTTTTTTATTTTCACTTTTAAAACAGACACTTAATTTTTTTTTATATATATAGAATATACACAATATTCAAAACAGTACATTAGTAAAGCTTGTACAGTGTATTCTTCGTTAGAGATTCGATTAAATAAAAATTAAAATATTTGTCGCTTTTTTTCTGCGAAATTTTTAGTAGTCTGAAGTCGCTAGACACCAGGCTTCGTTTTTGGTCGCAGTCTAGATATACCTGTTATAATAAAATCAGGGTACTTTTATTTTTGGACCTACCTTTTAATTTAAATAATTTTCAGTAAGAGTCTGTATACACTATAGGAAAATGTTGAACTCTCCCACTTGACCATGCTACTGTCAAACACGATCCTTCTGTGAAGTTCTGTTGGAAGGCCATTGTAGTAGGCAGTTCTTCCTCTATGCCAGTGACAAAACAACTGCAAACAAAAAAAATATCCATCACTACAAATATTATACTTTATTACTTAATTTTCACTAGTGGTAGATGTCTCATATGTGAACAGCCTCCTGGGTAGGTAACACCGCAATATCTACTCCTCCGCCAAACAGCAATGTAAATGGACTGTTGTGGTCTGATTTGAAAAAGATTGTAGACAGAGTAATTACTGAATATATTGAGACTTTGAATCTTATGTCTCAGGCAGTGAAATGCCAAGTATTGCTTTTTTATTCACGGTGTTGTTTGATTTCGCTACTGTCTATGATCGGTCATATAGCTTACTATCAGGCGAGTGCCAAGCACATCTCGCTATTAGCCGCAACAAAATCTATTTGCAGTTATTAATTACTCACCAAGGCGTGATCTTCAATTGCATCATTATATACGTCGTACAGAAGACAGCAATCAGGTGTGACTCTTCGAACAGCAGTGCTAAGTATTTTCCTGTGGGATCCCAGCACATGTCAAGTATAGGCCCTCCTACTATATCTCCAGACACTAGTTCCACTCTAGCCACGTGTAACACTGGCACTGCTTTACTGGTTTGTGCACCTGTGAATAAGACACACAATTATGACTAACATTCTTAATGTACGCATAAATAAACGCTGGCTTTGAACTCTCTGAAGATTTATGACCTTATAGACAAGAGACATTAAGAGTTATTAAATATTACACTCTCTTCAAACTTTAATATAATGTAATTTTGGCAGCATTATAGTATAAAAGCTGAATTTTATATATTTTATTTAAGGCAACTATAAACAAATATCCTTAGTATTCAGACACTTTTGATGGTTCTTTCATCGTGACAGAAACATTGAAGCTTTGATCTATTATCTTGATCTATACATTGACAGTTTTTAAACTTTTTATTGTTCTTTTTCACACAAACTAAATTCAAAAGTTGTTTGAAAACAACAAAAAAAAAAACAAATTTCAAAAATACTTCAGATACTAGACAAAAATACTTACCACTCAAAAGTCCAGTGTTAGTAAGGGCGTACACCATAGGCTCTCCTTTAGCAGCAAATAGCAGGATATTGTCCGGTCCCCAGGAAGCAGCCACCACGCGACAGCCACGCGCGCACCACCTCTCCGGAGTCCAGTGTTTAGTGTCCCATACTCTGAAAGTAAAGGAAATATTGATTAAAAAATTATAACTGTTCATTTATTTTATTATTGATAGTACCACGCACTAAAACGGTGAAGGAAAACATCGTGAGGAAACCTACATACCATAGAGATTTATAAAAATAAAAAAAATTGTATGGTATGTAAGTCTGCCAACCTGCACTAGACCAGCATGGTGGACTATATGATCTTATCATCATATCATCATCAAATCAGCCACAGGAAGTCCACTGCTGAACATAGGCCTCCCCCAAGGATCTCCACAATGACCTAACCACTCTCAATCGTACTGTCGATTGTAGAGTAGGCCCATGGCCTGCAGTGGGACGTATGTGGGCTGATACAGATTTATTTTATTGTTACCTCTTCAGATATACAAAACAATTAGGTACTCTTAATGCATAGTCCTTTAATTGATGATGCATGTTGGATGAAGACAAGGTGATTAAGCAGGAAGGTGTATCCTGATATGATCTGTTAATAAGACAATATAAAAAAAAACTATACAATTCTTAATGATTGCAAGTTTATTCCCGTTTTAAACATATTTCTGGTTAAAAAGCAGGTAAATTAGTCAAAATATCATACATTAAATTTATATGCCCTCTATGTATGAGTTATGTTACACAAAATTACATACAGGTGGATAGAGAAAAATAATTATTTACCTGAATATAATGGAAGATGTGGCAGCAAACACTTGGCTGGCATCAAACGACCACCTTGCAAACACAATGCCACCACCGGCCACTCTTTTCAATGGCACAGCTACTTCCATAGCTACATCCCATACCAACATGGATGTGTCTGCTCCACTGCAGCTGATCAGCAGATCTCCATTGGGTGACCAACTAATGTCTGTCACTGGGCTGTGGCCAGGTCTAGAATAAAATACAATTATTTCTTAATCAAACTGATCTAAAAAATAGTTTAAATTACTTAATTTAAAATAATTATGTTTTCCATACTATTTTTAATATTGGAATTAAATGTATATGTTTGGCATAATAATAAGACATGAGGTTTTTTTTATTTTACAATAACATAAAACTGTGGTAGCTAGTTATTGATCAAATTGAATTTTTATTTAATCTTAATCAAAGTTCACAATATCCTAAAGTTATTGCAAAAAGTAAAGAACTTTTTTTTATGTAAACACAAACATTGTTATGGTCTCTTGTATTACATGATATCAAGAATTGCAATAAATAATGAACATGTGCTACTAAAAAGGAGCTTTACCTTGTCAACAACACTGCATTACTTGACGAAGGCTTCGTAAACATAGAATTAGGGTCCACAGTCCACACAATGACTCCCTGCTCACACCCCACAGCCAATTCTGATGCTGACAGTGGTCTCCAACTCAACGAGGACACATGTCCTTGGGCCTTACATTTCAATGTAGATACGAATGAGGTTTCCGAGCAGTATATTCTAATGTTATCATCTGCCGTTGCCACTGCAATCTTCGTAGTATGTGGGTGCCAAGCTAGACATTTTATAGGAGAATGACCCCAGTTTCTAGTTCTTGAGTAATTAGCTACGATTTTAGGCCCAATGTCTTTCAAATGGGGTTGCAAGAAGTACCTAAATGTTGTGAATACATTTGCTACTTTTAATAAATATGAAGCAGTTACGGCTAGTAAGGGGCTCTCTCGGTTCACGTTCGTGTCAGCAGCGACGCTCAGAGCCTCCAAAAATCCTTGCTTGTACCAAACACTAGTGATTTTCTTCAATAAGTGGTCTTCAACGTCAACATACATGGATACATTTTCGTCTGTACTTCGGTGATGGTGTATGTCCCTTGTTACATTAATTACCGGGTGATTTTTTGTCTGAAAATAATAAATACAATAAGTAAACTCATATATTTCGTGTTTTATTGTACAAATGTATAACCTTACCGCGTTAGTGAATGTGGTAACATTGCCGTATCGGATGTTTCCGCAGCAGTAAACTTCGTTGAGTTTGCAAAATGCTGTTTCATTTCTTTGTGGCAAATCGGGAAAATCGTAAAATGCAGACATTTCGTATCAAAACAATTTAAAATTACACATAAATTAAAGTTCAACCGGCCGGCGCGAACGGATTTTAAATATTTGACAGCTGACACTTGACAGTTCATAATTTTTTAAATCCGTACGGTTAAGGTCAATGATCTTGCTGCCAAATCTTACAGTTAAAAGAAAGAAAATAATCGACATCGAGCTGCTATTTTCTAGATATTTAATTAAAAATAGGAGTGGTTCTATACTGACAATTTAGTTTAATTTAATATTTAATCTAATATCACAACACCAAATAATGTTTTCATAATAATTTAAACTATTTATTTAAGTTAAAGATGTCAAAAAATAATGAATCCATTGGGATATCAATTATATACCATCTAAGTAATATTTTTCGTACCTCCCATGTTAGTTTTAAATATTCATGTCCAATTTAAAACTGTCATCATGCGATTTATTCTGATTAAGTATTTAAATTACATGTATTTATTTGTTATTTTAAACTATATCATAATAAAATTAGGTATTTACCTATTTCTCGCACTATTCACAAAATGTAAAGTTACGAATATTCTAATTAAGTATTCATGAACATGAAGAAGTGCTACAATTCTCCGGCAATAAATTAAAAATTATGGCTCAAGCAGAGTGGGCACTGAAGTGTTTTTAAAGTAGGCTAAACAAAGTAGGTACACAAGTTCATTCGGATAATTTTGTTACTTAGAATTGTGAAACTCGAGTAATTTATTATAGCAAATTTGAAATTAAAATTTGCCCATTCCGCGTAGGTAATTTTCACCGCACGAATAACGACAAAGATAAAAGATATCTACTCGGGTATTCAAAGCATAATAGGGGTACTTTGCGAGAATTTACTGCGCTACCCCGAGATTTATGTAAAGTAGCACGTCGGTAGGTGACAGCCAAGTAATTGATTCTTTGCCGTTCGCGACTTCGCGTCCTTACGCGTCTGATATCTTTGGAAAAGGGCTGAAGCCTTATTGAAGCCTTACGTTTTAGTGATTTATACCATCTAGTATCCTCTGTGATTTTTTAAACCCTTGAACCCGTGCTTATAAACTAACACATATTGTAAACAACTCCTAATTACATATATTCGTAGCTGTGTAATTAAGTTCTTCTCTTCTTTCGTTCTTATCTTATCTACTATTTCTCTGACTTTTTGTGCCACATAGCAGACTAATCCATAACTTTACTCTGAATCTTTTAGAAAGACTACATTTTGGTATATCACATAATTCTGCTTTTTCATCAAATCAGGTTTATTTACCCACATACCAAACACAATATAAAATTATTTTAAACGCAAATCTGCATTATAAGTGGATATAAAAATTAAAAAGTATGCGTATGCTAAGTATAAGTATAAATACCTCTGCCTAAATAGTTGTTGCGACTAGAATGTTTACATTTCCTTTATCGTGTTTCTAATTTGAATTCAGTGGCTCACAGGAATTTGGATCAAGCGAGGAATGTCTATCGTGATGATTAGTGCGGGAGACTTAGTGGGGAGCCTTCGGAATTTACAAATTTTATTTTTCCAAAGAATGTGTAGATTAAACGAATTTCATTCTAATAGAATCTAATAAAAATATCTATGATTATTGTACTTGATTATTTCTATGTTGTACTTGGTAATTAAAATTAATCGTTTACGCCTATGAAGCAAAATTAAAAGTTATTGTACCTAATTGAAGTTTTAAAACAAGAACTAACTAATTGTTTTAACTAAAATAATTTACGAGTGAGAGTAATTGACCACTCTCAATCGTACTGTCGATTGTAGAGGAGACCCGTGCCCTGCAGTGAGACGTATATGGGATGATAAAAAAATTTAATTTAAATAGAAGTAAGTAGGCACTTAGAACCTGTTATAGACAACCAATGTAGGTAAACTAAATATTAAGAAAGGCGGCGAATTACTTACATGAAAATATAGGTTGAAGATAATTGAAAAATACTTGTGCGTTACTTTTTTATTGCAATGAATGGCGAGACTAGCATGCCGTTCGCCTGATAGTAAGCGTTACGACCGCTCATGAACAGTAGCAAAACCAAACAACAACTGGAATTACTAAGCAATGCTTGGCATTCCACTTCGTTCGCCATCCTGATACATCATATCTCTCAATATATCCAGTAGTAACTCTGGCTACAATGTCCTTCAATCCAAAACACAACAGTGCATTTAAACTGCTGAATGGCGGGAAAAATAAACATTGCGGTGGTATCCACCCAGGTGGCCTCTCACATATGAGATACCTGCCACCTTAGACGGACAAAAAAAGTAAGCAAAAGTTATAGTACACTTATACTTTTGCTTACTTTTTTGTCTTTCCAGAAACTTAGAAGTAAATGTCTTTCTAGACTGCTTAAATTGACCGCTATAAGCCAACTTGAAATAAAGTAATGTTTTACCCGCCTTCAAATCAGAGACCAACTTTTCTTGCGCAGAGTGCAATGACGTGTGTACTTTAATGAAACTTCGTCCAATTTCGAGATTAGTTTATAAGAATCACATCTGGCGTGAAGTTTCAACTCCAAAGGGATGTAACAAAGTTGCAAGCACATAAAGTAAAATTGTCCTTTGTTGTTCCAATGTGACAATTGTACGGAGCCAAATTAGATAGGTGTTAGTACATTCACTTCTAAATTAAATTGTTTTGAGGAAATTGTTATAGTTACAATGGTCAGAGATAATTGAAAACCACGAATTACAAAACTTTGTTGTGTTGTATAATATATAAGTTCGCCAACCCGCACTAAGTTCGCCAACCCGCACTAGGCCAGCGTGGTGGACTATATGGCCTAACCACTCTCAATCGCACTGTCGATTGTAGAGGAGGCCTGTGCCCTGCAGTGGGACGTATATGGGCTGATACAGATACAGATACAGTTGTGTTGTATGCACGCTAGACACAATCCATTGAAAGGATCATTTTGTGGAACCAAACAATTTGCTTTCAAATTAACCATTGATATGATTGCAAAGGCAGTTTAAAATTATTGTATGCGTTGTTTGTATTTGAATTTATTAAGTTTGTCCTGAAATAAAATAATTTCTTCAATCAAATGCGACATAGTATATCTGCATATTGTGGCAAAAACTCTATCCGATGGATAAAGGTGTTCAAGCATCATTAAAGTGTCCTATTTAAAAAATCCGTTTCATATGATGTGGTAAAAATATCCATAATATACTAAACAAAAAATAATAATAAGAAAACTCACATAAAACTGCTAAAAACTGCGTTTTCAGAATTTTACCAATATTAGGGTATTAATAGTGTGTACCGTATTTTTCAAATACACACGCCGGCAGAATTAGAGGAACACGCGTTAAATATTGAATTTCTTAGAAAATATTATAATAACTGAATGTTTTTATTTTTCAATATTCAAAATGAGGCAAAATTTAACAAATTACTAAAATTGACTAAAAAATACTTTAATTAATGACGCAAATGCAATTAAACGGAAAAACAATAAAATGAAATTTCTGTATTGTCAAATGTAATCGTGTATTTTAAAAACTTACAGAAATAATTTAAGAAAATTAATAATGCGTATTGCTACCACGGGCTCAGATAAGAGTCTGGATATGATCCTTCATGCTTTTAATGCGCCATCAATCATTTTTTGCGACAAATTCTCCCACTCTTGTACAGTCAGCAACATAAGTCGCTGAACACTTCACATTTTTGATAACCTTTTTATGAATTAAAATTTGTACGTACTACTCTGTAGTCGTAAAATATAACCAAGTAAAGTCGTCTATGCCGAGACGTGCCATACGATATTGAAAATAATTATTATTTTGGATGATAAGACAATTCCAAATCTCGTGAATGTGTAGCGACTTATGTTGCTGACCGTACATACATGAATTTTAATCCTTGGACGATCTTAGGGGCTTGGTTTCTTCCATTTATCTTTCTTCCGATAACGTCCCATTCGTTCTCTATGGGATTCATGTCTGGTGATCTTGCTGGGCAATCCATTTGCGCGATTTGGGCCTGATTTAAGTAGTCGCGAACCATTTGCGCTGTGTGGGGCCGCGCATTATCATGCATAAATAAAAAATATTCGCCTATGGATGGTGCAAAAGACAATACATGGGACTCTAAGATCTCTGCGACGTATCTTTGTGCAGCTAAAGACCTATTTTCTATAAGTATTAACTCCGCGCGTGCTTCCAAACATATACTACCCCGTACCAAAATAAAATTTTGGAGCTTTTGACGGAACGTAAGACTTCAGTCCAACTTCATTTAAACGTGTTCTCACTGTATGCTCACTGATATTAACATCACGGAATTCTTGTGACATGTTTCGGGTCTGAATAGCCGTTTGAAGACGATTTCTCAAAGTTTTCAGCCGTATAAAATGACCATCCTGGGTACTGGTCCACCGTTTTCTGCCTTATCCTGGCATCCGCACATAAGAGCCTATGTGCCTCTAACGTTTAACGTTGAGAAAGACGACAGATACCGCCACACCCAATGCGTGACTTACTGAATCCTACCCTTGACCATTTTCAATCATTGTTACCGCTCTGGCAACTTCAGTGGAAGGTAAGCCACTCATTTTATATCCTACAAGACAGGTACTCTAAAAACAATAACAATAAAAATATCTTAAGTCACATAAAATGAAATTAAACAAAATTTTGTGAAACCACTTGAAAGTGAAAAAATCTTAAAAGCACTTGAGAGCGTATAATTAACGATAAAACTCTAAATACCCAAAAATATTTTTGCATCTTTAAATTTTTTAAAGGTGCTGAAATATAAAAACAACCATTTAAACAAACAGCAAACGAAATTTAAAAAAAAAAAACTAATTTTTGTGCGTGTTCCTCTAATTGTGCCGGCGTGTGTACTACAATTAAGAAACCCGAATGCGTCACTTAGATCGGTCAGGATTTTTTGTCATACCGTAAAGAATGAGGTAACGTGTCAAAATACCTAATCAATTTAAAAGATAAAGGAATATACAGACCGCAGACGTGAATACAGGAGTAAGCATACCTATATGTAAAATGTAACATAGAGGTTTTTTCTATTTATTTCCTTTAGAGACTTTTATCAAACATCGATATGTCAGACTCATCGAAATTTACCCCTATAATAGATTGCATTTCAAAAACCCTTCATCTCGAGCCCGGAGCTACAAGGACTTAGTTGGAAACGGCTTACCTCGGCAAGGTCTTTGCAGAGGTTATGCAATTTCCTAGCTGTCCTCACGAAAATCTCGTTTCAGCAGACACTCATAATCCTTAGCCTTGATTATGCAGATGCCAGATATCTAAACTTTAGCTTCTACAACATTTCTGCGTCAGATCCATATTTGGTCTGCATGATATGCTTGAATTAAAGTAATTGAATCTTAAGTGAGATAGAAACGTTTTAAGAAGTATAATGTGTCACAACACACTTAATCTATACTAGCAGCCCATCGCAAAACGTTTTCTGCGCCGCCAAAATCTTTGTCGTTTTGCTATAATCATTTATCTTGAATTTGGTTACGATCATTATCAAGATGGCAGCGAATGGACGTATACAGCAGCAGACCGGGCTTCGTGGCTTATCTTGGGAGAGGCCTATGTCTAGCAGTGAACTGCAACGGGCTAATGATGATGGAAACGTGCGATTTAGCGAAGTTTCTGCTTCATCTTAAGATCTAATCTCCAATAATGTTGTTAGATGTTGTCCAGATATGATTGAATTTTTTATTCGTTAATCCAGAGTCACCGATTGTGTTTCGATGATAGTTCTCAGTCATGGACGTAGTTAATCTGTAAAGTAAACAAAATCTTATATAATGTCATAAAATGAATTTGGAATAAACCATAGTAATAAATTGTACAAATAATAAAAGTAAAATTATTACTCTGAAAGTTACATTTAGCGCAAAACACATACAAGTTTATTGAGGAAGTTAATTGAGGTAAATTACATATAAAATACGCCTATATTTTAATCAAGGTTCCCTGCCTTTTAGTTTAGGAACTAAGTTAAAACTGTAACATGTGAATACCTACACCTATACCTGTTAACCCATACCTTAACTATAACTGCAAATAACATACATATCTACATGAATAAACTCATTTAGATTTCTTTTCTCCTTTTAGAATTTATAGAAAGTTTGATAAAAATTAAGATATGTTTTTAAAATTTAATCACCGTTTAGACGAAATCTATTACGAAATATATTACTATTTGATACACATGATCGTCGCCGCCAAACCGTTAACCACTCAATCAAAATTTTAATTAAAACATAATTTTCCATTACCAACCGTAGTTAATGGCACTTTATAATTTATAAGTGGCTTTATTCGCCATAGTCGATACAGTTTAGTTTTTAAATCGAACTTTAATATTTTGTGTTACTAATCAAGGGCTTATTTATTTTACTAAAGTTTGAAATTGTTAAAAATGTTTTGTTTAAATTTTTAGGTAATCTTTGGTTGTTGTTTGTTTAGCACAATTTTGGTATTTAATAATTTAAAAAACAATTATTCTAGTAGGTTTCATAAGAAACAGTAAGAGGATTTTGTTGAGATATACAAAATTTTTGGATTTTTAATCTATCCTGTAGTTAGATTAATGTCTGCGTTATTATTTTTTGGTTGTAAAATGTTAATTATGAACACACATTATGTATTTGGGACTGATGATAAGGGAGTATGGAGATTTGAACTGAATCTTCTAGAGTTTTTAGAAGATCTCCTGTTTGATGGTGTACAAGGCAGGAACAGGGATTCGAGAAGCGATGAAGATCGAGATAAATTTCGATTCAAAGTAAGTGAATGCGAACAACAATAGAAATGTTGATAATTTATAATAATAATAATAATAATATCCTTTATTGCACACACACACATATTTTATGGGATAGTACAAGTTTCACTTACAGTTAAAGATAAAATATTGTAGGTACAAAGGGCGGTCTTATCGCTTTAAGCGATCTCTTCCAGACAACCTTGTGATGGACAGAAATGCAATAATTAATAATAGTAGCGGTGGTGCAAAATATACAATGATTATAGTAATAATTACATACACATACATACATATAACATGCACTATATACTATAAGATATCGACATATAAAAGACAAATACTATATTTGTTAAATTGGTACATACAATTATTAATGATATTTAATATGAACAAAAAATACACATTCTAATAATTCAAGTAATGTTTTTTTAAGCTATTTTTAAACTGAGCTAGCGATTTTGATAGTCAGACTGACTGGCAAACCGTTCTAAAGTCTGACAGCTTGGACAATAAATGAGTAGTCATAGAAGGAAGAAGAATGGATTGGGGTTTTAAGGAGATAGGTATTAGAATAACGTAAGGAACGAGGATTAGAAAGATGCAAAAAATGAAAACGTTCTTTGAGATAAGACGGAGCAGAGGGATCAAAAAGGACATTTTTTAAATAATATGTATTATGTACATATCTATTTTATTTATAAATGCACATAAAAAAGATAAAACACTTATATAATATATTACAAATGAAAAAAAAAGTACAGTTGGCGGCCTTATCGCTGTAGAGTCTAGGCGATTTCTTGCAGACTACCTTTGGATGGATATAAGATTATTCATATATACATATTATTCATATAGGTATACATATTGTTTTGCTAATTAATTCATTTTCTTTTGTTTTTAATTAATTTACACTGGTATGCGGCTGGGCCATACATAAATATCCAATGTAAATTTAAAAATAAGGGTTGCTAGAAGGATTTCAATTTTTATAATAAGGATCCAGCTCTTTTAGTAAATAAAAAAAATAAATAAAAAATAAAAAGCTTTTATTGCAGACCAAATAGCCCATAGTGTTAGTATGTACATTATTGCTTATGATAAAATGCTATTGTTAGTAAAAGGTTTACATTAAAACAAAAAACTAGAAAGACGTGGACCGTTACGCTAGAGCACTGCGCACTTAGCAACAGACATAAGCTGCTGTGCCCAGTGCTCCATCATGGAGCAGTCCCACCTATCACAAAATTCTCTCAGAATGCTGTTGGAACTGGTGCGTAGTCGATGCAAGAGGGATGCACAGCTCTTTCTTAGTATGGCGTCAAAACCATCTATGCCAGCCTCCGCAAACATCCCGGATGCACTACAAAATCGAGGCAGCCCCAACAGCACCCTGAAAGCATTATTATACTGAACATGCAACTCGCCGTATGCCCTGCGCGTGTAGCTGGTCCACAGACTGCATGAGTACAGTGATTGACAGTAGGCTCTGAAGAGAGTGATTTTCACTTCTGGGGTGCAACGTACAAACCTTCGAGCCAGCATATTGCATCGGACAGCCAGCGCCCTGCGTGCTCTTTCAATATCCACATTGTCACACATGTCATCAGTAACCCAATGCCCCAGGTACTTAAACTGAGTTACTCGTGTCAGGGGTGTATTGTAAAATTTTACTTGAGGAGTATACAAATTCCTTTTATTGCCTGTCTTAAATACGAGTAACTCGCACTTTTTTGTATTGTACCTAGACTTGTAAAATAATCGTATTATTATTATTGATTTTTTTACATTCGCGAAAAACTAGGAAACAACATTTTATTTATTTATTTATTTATTTTAAATCTTTATTGTACACATAAAAAAAATACAACATACAGAAACAAAAAAAAAAATATAATATTATTTTAATACTACGTAACATTTTACTCTGAATTGAAATAATTCGAATCATACTAGAGCAAATTCAATTCTAATCGTGCCAGTTGTTCACTCAAGTAGGATAATTTAGAGAAGTTATTCTTCTCATTGACTGTGAATTTTACTGTGCATCTTTTGCAGAAATATTCTTAGAAGATTAAATAAAAGATAGAAATATCAGACATTAAATATATTTGACGATTGTTTATATGGCAAATCAAATTATACAGAACACAAAATAACTATTTAAAATTGGTTAAATGCAATTGGTAAATTGTTAGGGCTTCAGGAATCTCATGAACCGGATTAAACGTCACAACAAAATAATTTATAATTGCTCTGTTTTCTGCAGCTTAATGTTGCTATTCTGTGAAATTTTCGCTTCACTGTGAATATAGCTTTAATCCGGCTTATAGATTTTATAGGAGTGTTACAAGTTTTATACTCTTTTTCTCTATAGCTACTGGATGTCAACTGTTGAACAAAGACCGCATCTAAGAATATATTTTATTGCGATGATTGGTGAGATGAGCTTTGTCATTCGCCTAATGGTAAGCGATACGACCGTCCATGGGCAGTAGTCCAGTAGTAGTTACTCCGGCTACAATGTTCTGTAGCGCCTTGTTTGAATCTCCCTGCATCCAGCGACTTCCTGCAACCTCAGATAGTCCAAATGTCCACCTTTCTTCATTTAATATGAATGTAATAATAACACTAACACCAAATTTCTAGATTTCAGGTCCCGGTGTCGACGTACTCCAAAAAATATTAAATATGTCCTCACGAAAATCTATTCAAAAACCAGGCACCGAAGTAGGTCCTGGAGCATTCAAGAACGACATCGTCACCTACCCTCCAAATAAGTTCATCAACGACTTGAAGAAACTAATCAAAATCAAGGAGAAATTGGAGAGTAATAAAAATTAACATATTGATCTGTATTTTTATATTGGTCTGGCGGTGAGGAAAGGATCACCTAAGGGTAATTACCGCCAGCCATGAAATTCTACATAGTTCTCTCCCAAGGTATGCCACGGAGCTTGGTCTGCTGCTTTATGCGTCCAGCAGTGGACTGCAACGAGCTATTGATGATGGGAAATTCTAAGACACTAGCATACTACTACTAGAGATGAATCTAAGTTACTGTTTTTTTAATGGCAGGGGAAACAGATTTTATATCACCGATTATAAAAATACAATCTAAAATAAAAGCAACATTAATAGTACACGTTTGAACCAAAACGCATGCAGCTTAAATATACTATAGTTGGAAGACAAAACTCCAAAATTTTTTTTAGTTCGCACGTCTTACGCAAAGCTTAATTTTTCTAAGAAAAATATTCATTTTATTCTACCGTCTACACAGAACGCTCTATTTTCAGTGCATCTGTAGTTTATTTTACAAGTTCATTTCATATCTAGTTCACAGAATTTTTACATGCGCTTATGTTTTTTAGTTTTACTGTGTCCATTTATTTTTGTACAGAAAGGTTTCGCTTTAAAAGAATAATGCATTATTTTATTTGATGTCACATATTTTGTTTCATTATAGCAGCATAAAATATCTTAAATTCTCTTGATAACCACAAATTACTTAGTAAAGTGGTATATAAATGAAGTATCCAAATTCTATTACATTGAAAGATGGTCGTGTTTGGTTGGTCAAAACCAATATGACGGCCTGGTAAAACCTACCTACATACGAGCTGAATCCAAAACATGAAAACTTTCTAAAGTTTTCCACAATCGTGTACGGCGGTGGATATCGTACATGAAGCCAGATTTACTTTTAGAATAAGTTACAGCAATTTGACGGTAATTTGTATCCATCCATCCATCCATCAGCCAAAGGAAGTCCACTGCTGAACATAGGCCTCCCCCAATGATTTCCACAGAGACCTGTTGGAGGCAGCCTGCATCCAGCGACGTCCCGCGACCTTTACCAGGTCGTCGGACCATCTTGTGGGTGGACGTCCTACGCTGCGCTTTCCGCTACGTGGCCTCCATTCGAGCACTTTCCGACCCCATCGGTCATCAGATCTCCGCGCTATGTGCCCTGCCCATTGCCACTTCAACTTGCTAATCCGGTGGGCTATAAATAAAATACAAAATAAATACACCCAACAGTCACATACATAGTCCTGACCCCACACTAAGATCGAGTCTTGTGTCGTGGGTATCAGGAACTACGAGAGACTTTTCGGTCTCACAAACACTCAGACCCGGAAGAAATATTTGTGGGCCGCACAAACATTTCTCTCGGTGCGGGGATCGAACCCGCGGCCTCTCGTTTCACAGGCGGCGTCTAACCAACTGCGCTACGGAGGCTGTCGGTTATTTTATTTCTCCTACGGATCTCCTCATTTCTGATTCGATCTCGTAGGGAAACCCCGAGCATAACCCTCTCCATAGCTCGTTGAGTGACTTTGAGCTTCCTAATAAGGCCCATAGTGAGAGGCCACGTCTCGGTGCCGTAAGTCATCTCTGGCAACACACAACTATCGAAGACTTTCGATTTAAGGCACTGAGGTATTTTGGACGAGAAGACATCGCGTAGTTTCCCGAACGCTGCCCAACCGAGTTGGAATCGACGATTGACCTCTCTCTCGAAGTTGGACCTGCCTAACCGGACCACTTGTCCTAAATAGACATATTCGTCAACAACTTCAAGAGTCGAGCCCCCAACACCGATGGGGGTGGGCACAACATGGACATTCGACATGATCTTCGTTTTGTCCATGTTTATTTTAAGACCCACCTGTTGGGAGACTCGATTGAGGTCCTCGAGCATAGTGCTAAGGTCTCCCAGCGATTCTGCCAAGACAACAATATCGTCGGCAAACCGAATGTGAGTGATATACTCGCCGTTGATGTTGATGCCGAATCCTTTCCATTGCAAGAGCTTGAAGGCATTTTCCAGCGCGGCAGTGAACAGTTTCGGAGATATGACATCTCCCTGTCTCACGCCTCTCTGTAGTGGAATAGCCTTCGTACTCTGATCTTGTACTCGGACCGACATGGTGGCGTTGTTGTATATACACTTCAACACTTCGATGTACCGATAGTCGATATGGCACCGCTGGAGAGACTGTAGCACAGCCCAAGTCTCGATCGAATCAAAGGCTTTCTCATAGTCCACAAACGCTAAACAAAGCGGCAAGTTATATTCCTCGGTTTTTTGTATAACTTGCCGAAGCGTATGGATGTGGTCTATGGTACTAAAGCCTTTTCGGAAACCGGCTTGTTCGGGAGGCTGGAAGTCATCAAACCTGCGTTCGAGACGATTTGTGATGACCCTCGAAAACAACTTATAGGCATGGCTCAGGAGCGAGATGGGCTTGTAATTCTTCAGCAAAGTGTTATCACCTTTTTTGAAGAACAGTACCACCACGCTCCTGCTCCATGCCTCTGGTGTTGAGCCCTCAAGGAGAACGGAATTGAAGAGCCTCTGAAGGACTTTCAGTATCGGCGTTCCGCCCGCTTTCAGAAGCTCTGAAGTTATTCCGTCCTCGCCCGGCGCCTTGTTGTTTTTAAGTTGCTTCAGGGCTATCTCAATCTCACACAGGCTGATGTCCGGGATATCATCGCTAAAGTGTCGGATCAACTCGGCTCTCGGGTCTTCGGCCGAGCTAACAGCAGGTTTGGCAACCGAGGTGTAAAGCTGTCCGTATCGGTAATCGATAATTTGTATACAAAGCTGTTTTAATATAGCATTGATAAATCCGATGCAACACTAGCCGTTAAACATGTCATATTCCTCTAAAGTCTATGTAATTGTGAGTTCTACACCTTTTAGGATTTTGTTCTCCTCTTACCGATTTCATACCACCGCCAAGTATTTTAATAGAAATTGACCAACTTGATGTCCCGTGCTTTGATATTTTAAGTGTTTGCTTTGCTTTTTATAGCAATAACATAAAACATAAACTCATCTTGCATTTTTTTCCCAAAAGGGGTATGCAGAGTAGATAACCACGTTCCACCTGTGTGTTCCGTCCTGTCCTGTCCTGTGATAGAGGGTGAGCCTATCGCCATATTATGTACTAATTCCTAAATCCGAGCTGATAATGAATGGAAAAATTCAATATCACTTTGCCCGACCTGGCTTTCGAACCCGACGCCTCAGCTTTGTAATCGTAACATAGTACAACTGCGTCACCAAGGCAGTATAGCTATAATTGATAACTAATGTTAAAAAAATGCAAGTTTAATTAAGATATAATGATCACATCACAGATATTTTTTTCTTTTTGATGATTTCTGCTGTAGAAATGAAAATTTTAGAGACCGTAAACAATGTTAAAATCGATGAGTGCATACTTAACATTGAGATCCTGCTTTATCAGTATCTTCAAGCAGTACTTCTGCTTCACAAGTAAAATAATACTTACTATATTCAAAGTCTTCAAATAATTAATTTGATTCACCAACGTGCGCAAATGTTTAAGGAAATCCACCTTGTTGTGAATAAGAGAAAACATCTTAAATCTTTTGTTATTCCATTTTTCCGTAGTTTATTCCCGGCTCGCACTAGATTATATTCATTCCACTCCGCATTAATTGTATTTCAGACATTTCTCACGGAATTTGCGTTGTTTGTTAATATTAAGGCTATTTATTTGTAATAATGCACATAGAAAGAAAGAAAGAAAGAAAATTAGTTATTTGTAACAAGTAGCAGTAACAAAACCAAAATATTAAAAAAAGATAGTGATACAAATAGTGCTCGTTACAAAAACGGACCACACTCAGCATGTGCTGGTATTACCAGTGCTGGTCATCCGTGCGGCCGTGATGTGATGTCACGGTCGTCAAACAAACAATATATGGTCATAACTAACTTTTTTAAGACAAATCATAATAAAAAAGAGTAGTAGGATATAATGATAGTAAATAAGAATCTACATATGGCCTAACCACTCTCAATCGTTCTCACGATTGTAGAGGAGGCCCGTGCCCTGTGGTGGGACGTATATGGGCTGATGCAGAAATAAGAATGCTTTGACAGCCTCTGTAGGCTGCAGACGAGAGGCCGCAGGTTCGATTCCCGCCCCGAGATTAATGCTTTTGAGGCCCGCTAATATTTGTCTCGGGTCTGATTGTTTGTGAGACCGAAAAGTCTCTCGTAGTTTCTGAAACCCACGTTACAAGACGTAATTAATAATGTGGGGTCGGCAATATGTATGCGACCGCTGGGTGTATTTATAGGAGATCTACCTTACCTTTTCTATCTATGACCACCCCATGATCACGAAAGCTGCAAAGAAATCGAAACTTCGTGAAGTTATAAATTGTTAAAATTAACCGAACCCGCGATAAAATCCGTAAATAATAGTTTTACTTCAATACTTTTGCTATGCTTTTGTTATCCTGTTACTAAGTAAAAAAAGTCTACCCGATTACGCTCCACCGCAGCATATGACTGACGCTTTTCATTTTTGACTGTAACCGGCATGCCAAAGTTTCAGACTTATAAAATACCATCTCGTTCGCAATACATGTGAATCTTAATTTATAATATTACACAAATACGCATAACAGTGGCAATTTTTTTGTCAGTTTGGGCCTGATTTTACGTCTATTCGCAGACTGTATAACCCATTTATTGATTTCTCTTGCTTAAGCATAACAAGAATGCATCATTAATTTTAGTAAGTAGGCTAAAATACAAAACTTACTGAATTATAAACACAACTACCAGTTTTACAGAGCGCCGAGTCTATTATTTTACCAAGCAGGTGATGCAGTAGCTATTTTTAATTAAATTGTACCACTTTCATTACAGTTTGGAGTTGAGAATGTTCCCGAGGCATTATTCAACGCTGTACCGAAAATTGTCATTCTATTGTAAGTAAAAAACGCTTAAAAATACTTTAGAGGTGGATGACGTTATTCAGTGCAAAATTTGCATTTTACCTTTTCACAATTAGATTGCAAATGTACTTTGTAGATTCACCACGGATTCTGATTATGACGGGAATGTTATTTAAATTAAGGGAAAATGAAAATAAAAATATATTTAAACATTGTTTATTTTTATGCAATGTAAGAGGACTGTGCACTGTTCATATGATAAGGTTTTTCTTTATTGCAATTAATGGCGAGACAAGCATGCCGTTTGCCTGATGGTAAGCAATACGACCGCTCATAAACAGCAGAAAAAACAAACACTTTGACATTCCACTGCGTTCGTCATTTTGAGACATAAGATGTCAAGTTTTTAATATGTACAGTTATTCCTTTGGTTACAATAGTCAATAGTCCTTCAATCTGAAACACAAATGATAATTAAATATTGATATCGCTTCTCGGCCTTTTGGCTTTGAGTAGCTACAATCAATAATTTATTCTTATTACGGCATTATTATTAATATTATTATCTTTGCGGCTATAATTTATGAATTTTGACGGAATGTATGCGGTATCAATAATCAATAATTGAATTTAATTAAACAACATAATAACAACCTTAATCTATTGAAATGAACCCCGAAGGCAGCAGTAGGGTGACGTATGGCCCGACTGGCTTCACCGTGCACCTGCCAGTACTGGAGAGCGAGGTGCTGTGCTGCCCGCCCTGTGTTGTCAGGCGATACAAGGGCGCCAGGAAGGTGGAGAACCTGCTTCGCCACTTCAAGCAGGAGCACGGTGGCGTCAGCGTAACCTTTGCGTGTTCCAGTTGTGGCTACACCGCGCCGACAGAGAAAAAATATCCGCGCAAGGTAGTGCAACAGCACTGCAGCACCTGCGTCCCCGATGCGCGAGCAGTGCGCTCCGGGCGTGAGGACACGGCACGGCGCCAGAACATCCAGCGCGAGCTCCTCTCGGCCCCAACGGAAGATGCAACCACGCGGCCACGGCGGCGACGCGATCTGCACAGCGACGACGAACGAGGCTCCGGCAGTGCGGCGGGGCAGCGGCCAGCGATCGAGACGATTCGCGCCCCCGGTCGACGTGTTTGCGGCCCTGCATCAGGGCGCTCTCAACCCGTGGCTGCAAACGAGGACGTCGCAACATCATCGACTCCGCCTGTACCAAGTCCGCGGTTCGCCGAGTCTGCAGAGCCGGTTGATGGATCCGGCAGCCCAGAGCGGCAGTCGGCGACATCGACGGAATCCGCGTCACATAACACAGCCACCGCCCGATCGCCAGCGAATCCTCCCTCTCAACCTGCCCAGGCTTTGGCGTCTGAAGTCGCCCCATCACCAGAAGATCGGCAGTCCTTGTCTCCGGGCAGCGCAGAACAAAGGCGACTGAAGCGGGAGCTCGACTTGATTACTCAGCCGGAGCAGTTGGAGGCTGTTCTGCCGCGAGTGATGACCCACTTGGGCAGATTCACTAGAACTCCACGCCAGCACGGCCAAGGACACGCAGAAAGAACACCCGAGCTTCCGGATCGTGTCGAGCAGGCTAAAAGAATCCAGCGCCTATATAGGAACAAGCGCAAAACAGCGGTTCAAAGAGTGCTCGCAGGTTCTGATGATCCATGTAGGATAGACTTGGCGACAACAGAGATCCACTTTCGCGAACTTGCGGCTTCCAGAACTGGCGAGCAGGAGTGGCCGGACGTGTTCGATCGCGACCCACCAACACCTGAAAGCGACGAACATTTATGCTCGCTGTTTGGAGAGGGCGAGGTGCTGAGCTGCCTGAAGCGCCGAGCTAACAGCGCGCCTGGACCAGATGGCATCACCTACACGGATTTGAGAAGAGCGGATCCCGGTGCGCGTATTTTGACCGCGCTATTTAATGTTATTCTGCGTACGGAAACAATTCCTGCCTCCTGGGGCCACTCTAAAACTATCTTGCTGCATAAAAAGGGGGACCGCAGCGACATTACGAACTGGAGGCCGATCTCACTTGGGGATACCACTCCCAAACTGTTTGCTGCTCTGGTCTCGGAGCGAATTAGGAGATGGGGAGTCGCAAACCGGCGATTCAGCGCTTCCCAAAAGGGGTTTCTCAATTACGAAGGTTGTTTCGAGCACAACTTTGTGTTGAGCGAGGTCATCCGGGGTGCCAGGAACCTGGGTGAGGAGCTGGTTGTGGCATGGCTGGACCTAGCCAGTGCCTTCAACTCGGTTCCTCACGATTCGATCTTCCGGGCACTCGCGGGACACGGCGTCCCGATGAGGTTGAGGAACGTTGTATCGTCCCTATATACTGGCCTGCATACGTCTGTGAGGGTGGCGGATGGGGTGACACCCCCCATTCGCTTGGAGTCAGGGGTTCGACAGGGCTGCCCTCTAAGCCCGGATATATTTAATCTTACCCTCGAGGTCCTTATAAGGACTATCGACAACACGGGGGAGGGCTTCACGCTCGAAGGACAGCGCTTTACCACCTTTTTTTATGCTGACGATGGGGCAATCGTGTCGAACTCCGTAGAGGGTATGAAGAGGCTCTTGGAGGCGGCGGAGCGGGGTGCGAGATACCTTGGTATTACCTTCAATGCAAAAAAGTGCGCAACACTGCACCTGTCTGGGGGGGATGAAGGACAGGTGCAAAGTACCACATTCACATTACAAGGTACTCGCATCCCGGCGCTCGCCTCCGGCGATGCCTACAACCATTTAGGCATCCCCACAGGCTACCAGGTCCGCCAAACTCCAATCAAAACACTGAGGGACCTTCTTGACGACGCCAAAAAAATCAGCGAATCCCTCCTTGCCCCATGGCAAAAGTTGGACGCGGTGGGCACATTTCTGCTGCCGCGTTTAGACTTCATAATGCAGGGAGGGAACGTCGAGAAAGAGTACCTGAGGACGGCGGACAGGGAGATTACAAGGCTAGCCAAAGATTGGCTTTATCTGCCCCAGCGCGCTAGTGCGGAGCTGGTCTACCTTCCGCCTTCAAAAGGCGGTGGTGGCCTCCTCCCGCTAGCCGACCTATATGATATTCTCACCGTGGCTCATAGTTACCGACTCCTGTATGCTGGAGACGCCTCGGTGAGATCATTGGCGGAGGCGCTGTTGGGGGGGACAGTATCGAACAGGCTGAAAAGGGAAGCCGGGGGTGACGACATGGCCCGGTACCTCACGGGGCACCTCGAAATGCCGCCGTCGGGGACACGAACATCTTTTTGGGCGGGAGTGTGCAGAGCTACCATTAGGCTTAGAAACAAACTTGGTTTGCGATGGCTCTGGCACCCTGCCGAGAAAGTGTTCAGCATCGCTTGCGGGGACGGAGGTGAGAACAATAAGTCCGCTTTTCCGTCCCAAAAGCGAGGAGTTGCGAACCTACTGCGACGAGGATTGGTCCATCACTACTGCACACGACTCCTGGCCAAGCGGGACCAGGGTAAAGTATACGAGGTAGTGGAGAAGCAACCGGCTTCTAATCACTTCCTGCGTAATGGCAGCTTTACCCGCTTCTGCGACTGGCGCTTTATCCACAGGGCTAGGCTCAACGTCCTCCCGCTGAACGCGGCTTACCGAGGCCCTGATACAGTGGACAGGAGATGTCGCAGATGCGGGGCCACGTGCTCTGTCACTGTGGAACGCACGCGGCGGCCAGGCAGCGCAGGCACAACAACATTCAGTCTAGACTGGTTAAAGCGTCTCGTTGTGCGGGGTCCATCGCTGCCAACCGGACAGTGTCCGGGGTCAGGGGTGACCTCGCAAATTTGCGGCCGGATGTTGTTGTGCGTGACGATGTCACCCGGCGCATTAACATCATAGATGTGTGCGTTCCCTTTGAGAACCGTGCGGAGGCTTTAAGGCTGGCCAGACAGCGTAAGCTGGACAAATACCAGGCCCTGGCTGACGAACTCAGACGCCAGGGTTACAGGGTAAAAGTTCAGGCTTTCGTGGTTGGCGCTCTGGGGGCATGGGACAGTCGCAACGAGGCGGTGCTAGACAGTTTGGGAGTCAGTATGCGCTATGCCGGCATGATGCGTCGCCTGATGGTAAGCGACACCATTCGTTGGTCTCGTGACATGTATGTGGAGCACGTGTCCGGCATGCGCCAATACCAAATAGATGCCCGATAATATTCACTGAAATTGTATAATAGACTATATTATATAATTTCTTTAGCAGCGTGGGTCGGGATGCGTACGGAATTGCAGAATATACATTATTATTTCCTTTTAATTTTATAGGTTTTTTTTTTCTTGTATCCAACTTTTAATTCAATTAACTGTAATTGATTATTTTTTTGTATTCTCAGTTCTAACATAAAATACATGTACCTAGTAAATAGAATATATTTTGTAATTAATAACTTAAGTTCATCGCAGGCAATCCGCCAAATTGTAACCCGGCTGTCTGGGAAGTGATTTTTTTTTTAAATAAATACTTTTATCTGTTCTTTTCAGCTTTTCAGCTTAGATATTGATGAATGATAATTACGAACAAGTAAAACGTCCGGACTGACTGCTGATTAAATATTGATTTTAATGGCACTTAACAAAATATAACGAAAACATTATGACAATGCAAGCGAAGTTAGTATTGTTCTTTACTCGTAAAATATTAATCCCATCAAAAACATCCTGTAAAAAAATTCCAAGTCTCGCAGCTCAGGTTTTCCACCGCAAAAAGTTGTGAGATGCATGTAATACCAAGTCGATTAATTTATTTAGTCATTAAGGGACCTTCTATATAAAGTTATTAAGTTAGTTATTACCATATCAATATTAAAATTCTTTACGTTTTAAATAAATGGATCGACTTGGCCATCGCATGAAAACATAATGTATCGTACAATTTATACATAATGCTACTGGCCAAGTCGATCTATTTATTTAAAACGTAAATAATTTTTAATATTGATATGGTAATAACTAACGTAATAACTTTATATAGAAGGTCCCTTAAGGACTAAATAAATTAATCGACTTGGTATTACATGCATCTCACAACTTTTTGCGGTGGAAAACCTGAGCTGCGAGACTTGGAATTTTTTTACAGGATGTTTTTGATGGGATCTCACGTCTTTTTGTAGAGTCCTACTTTTTTCCTATTCGGTACTTCTTACTTCTAGAATATCACTAACGATTTTTCTTAAAGCCTCTGTCTTATGGATTTTTCTTATTTTTGTAGGTATCAATTTATCACAAATATAGCGGATTTGATTATTAATGTTCTTTCTTTCATTGTAATTGATATTTTCGAGTTATTTAATCTATTTATTTGCAAGTTTTTCTTCATCATGTTTTTCTAGAGAAATGTTGTACAGTTTCATGGGCTGAATACACCATTTCCCTCTCTATATCCCCTTCTATTATGCCTCATGTATATAGATATCTATCTACAACTATTATTCCACTATATACGGGTACAATGATTCATTAACTGCAAATGTAACTTTGTAATCCTATGCATTTATATGGGATTACAAAGTTATTCACGCAGTTGGTCTATCTAGAAAACTAGACACAAATTATGAAATGTTTGAATTTTCCCTTACTTTAGATACTAAACACTAATTATATTCTAAATTTGAAGGTTCTATGTCTGCTAGAAGTGCCTTAGACTTTTGATGATCGGTCAGTCAGTCAGTGAGTGACAAAATTACGAAAGTTTGACACATTATAATTCTTAAACTACTGGTTTAAATTGAATGAAATTTTAAATATACCGTGTTTACACAATGCCTACTTAGTAACTGAAAATTCAGGCTTCTTGCTTTAACCACAACGAAGTTATGGGGGGTTAAAAATGGTCTGAATTGCTTCGAGAAAAGGATGTTACGGCCTATAGCTCGACTTGGAGGGGGCTCGGCCGCGCCCCCAGAAATAGATAGTTAATGTGACGATTGACTATTTTACTTCCGTAAAAGTTGTTGACTAAAAGTAAAACGGACATCATATTTTATGCAAGTAATAAAAGCAGACAGAAGACGAAAACTTTAACAAATAATACTTCTATTATTTTGAATTACATTAAACCAATAAATAAACTGAAACACCCTTTTTGTCTCATTTCTGCTTCTTCTAAAGTTTGACTGGTAGAAAATGTCCGCCTGTATAATTTTGCTGTCTGAACTTTAATAAATAAATAAACTTCAAAACTTCGTAGGAAGACCTCAACAAAACCCAATTCTCAAGACTGTAGAATCATTGTCGCCGTACTCCGCTGCAGGTGTCAGCACGGAGGGACGTTCCGCTAATGTGATTACTCCGGATAGCCGTCGTTATGTCTTGAAAGGATTTGCTTTCATTTAACAACAGGGTGGCGTCCCTGATTTATTTAATTTCATTTTAAGCAACTGCAACTTTTCGGGAATGATAATTTTTAGTTCACTAGTTTAAGCGAACGGTTATTTAAGTTGGGATGGAGGTTTTGTGTATTTGCTTAACAATGGTTAGAAGTTACTCAAAGTTTAACACGTCAGAACTTTTTAACAGTTTATTTTTAAACTTTTAAATTTATTTCGCTTTGCCGAATCTGTGTGTCTCTCTTTTCAATCGAGAATACGATCGAGTGTGGTTAGGCCGTATAGTCCATCCATATACATCAGTTCTTGTAAACTCGATATTGAGTCACTCGGTAGAACTGTTCGACCCACATTATACATTGTCTTTCAGTCAATAATCAACCGGAAGGACGACGAAATTGCAAAAAAAAATATTAAAATTAGTGTAGGAATTCTTGAAGAAGATAATACTAACAATGCTAAAATTGTACGGAGCGCAATAATTAAAAAATCTCCAGCTGATTTTATTTTTTACCAAAAGTATTCATCTAATCATTAATTAAATTGTAAAACGTGAGGTAATTCCTTTGGATTGCAGAACATAGGTAATACTAGTAAACGGTTTAAATCATCTGAACCGTGTACCGAGCGACATTATTGATCAATTTAACTCAATGATCCCCCGGAGTGCATAGATCAGTTAAATTACAGAACCGACACGGAATTCATAGAAAAATAATTCATACTCAGTCTATAAACGTGTTTTAGCTAACACATGTTTTGTCTTCTTCGCTCAAATTTAATTTAAAAGGCGTTCGAAAGAGACAAAAGATTCGATAGCTAGGTTTTTGTGCATTTTAGGATTTGATAAGTAGGTTTGAAAACTGTCTATGTTTAAGGCCATAAAAATAGTGATGAATAAATGAAATAAACGAATATTTTTAAAGATTAATATACATTGTCTAGATTTTTGGTTTAAAATCACATAAAATGTAAGATAATTTCAAGTATGAAAGATTTTAAACAATGAATTATTTTATGGTTAAAAGCAAGAATCGATGAAAAAAGTAACAGCGAAAAGTAAAAAATGGTGTGATCAAAGACTTTGGAAACTAGATCAATGTAATTTTTTCGTGAATAATGTATTCCTATTAAACAAGGAAATCCAAGTACTTAAGTAATAGTTTTTTTTAATTGAATGTGATGACATTATTGAATGGGTTCGAATCCCAGGGCACACCTCTGACTTTTCGTAGTCATGTGTGTATTGATAGTCAATCACCACGCACTAAAACGGTGAAGGAAAACATCGTGAGGAAACCTGCATACTATAGCGATTTATAAAAAAATCTATAGTATATAAGTCCGCCAACCCGCACTAGGCCAGCGTGGCGGATTATATGGCCTAACCACTCTCAATCGTACTCTCGATTGTAGAGGAGGCCCGTGCCCTGCAGTGGGACGCATATGGGCTGATACAATGTGATGACAAGGGGCAAAGAATGGAGAGAAGAGCATGTCATTCGGTTGCTGGTAAGTGATACGACTGCTCATGGATGCAAAACTAAGCAACACCTTGAACTACATAGCAATGCTTGGCATTCTACTGCGCTTGCCACCCTGATACCTGAGATGTTAAGCCTTAATATGTCCACTAGTTACTCTGGCTGCAATGTCCTTCAAACTGGAACACAACAGTGCATTAACGCTGCTGTTTGGTGGGAGAAAAATACAATGCGGTGGTACCTTCCCAGGCGGCATCACATACCGGGTATCTCAAGACTGCTACCGAAAACGAAGCCGGGTGGTAGTTTTAGTGACTACAAACACAATGCAATTAAAAATTTCGCAAAGAAACGCGACAATTATTTTTTATGATTTTTTAAATATCGTCATTTTTGGGTGGTAAATCCATAGTTTTTGCTAAAATAATAATTTAAACTGTTTTATACCTTAGAGTATTTATAAATAAAAGGGTATACACTATTATTTTAGGAAAAAATGTATTTACTACCCAAATATAGCCATAGGAAAAAAATAACAAAAAAAAATTGTCGCTCTTTTTTGCAACTTTTTCTGTTGCATTGCGTCTGAAGTCGCTTAAACTACCACCCGGCTTTGTTTTCGGTAGTAGTCTTGAGATACCCTGTATAAGAGACCTACCATTTTGAAAATATCAAGAACTAGAACATGTGTTTCATAATAATTGAATACTGTTTTAGCATTGTAAATTGATTTACGATACATCGACACTATCTATTACAGTTAAATTATGCAATTGACGCTGCTATCGGCTCGCCTCACTGAATCGCATTCAAATGATTTCCGTTCAAGCGTCGGAATTATTGGATTAATTGTTCATTATGTTCAATCACTGTTGCCTATTGCGATATGACTTTGGGAATTAAGATTGATTTTAATAAATCTGTTTCGATGTAATTTTGTAAAGAGAGAGAAGTAAATTTCCATTATGTGTTTTTATATGGTTATTAGAAAATATATTTAATTGCCTATTTGTAATGATGTAGCGGATTACAGGAAAATTATGTAAATGCTTTAGAATCAATAATTTATATTTAAATATTCCTTTCATATCATCATCAGTAACATTAGCCCGTTGCAGTCCAATGCTGGACATAGGCCTCTGTCAAGGTTCGCCACAGAGCCCGGTCTGCTGCTTTATGCATCCCGGCGCTTCCGGCCCTCTTGTGCAAGTTGTCCTGCCATCTAGCTAGAGGACTTCCACGCTACGTTTGCCAAGACCCAGAGTCTCTACTCCAGAGCACGAATAAATAGGTTGAAGTGGCAATGTGCTGGTCACATTTGTTTTAGAATGGACAACCGCTGAAGTAACCGTGTTCCTCTAATTTATAGTATGCGTAAAAAAATTATTAAATTTTCTTTTGTTTATTCTTTGTTTCGTTAATGACGGCTGTTTGAATTATACATGAAGAAAAGTTAGGACCGTCTGCATGATTACATGCCTAAATAAGTGGTACATATCTTGTTTGTGCCAATCACGAAACCAAGCAACGCGTCGTCACGTCATAATCACAAACTGTTTCTTACGAACTAATTCACATAATATAAAGATCTGTGGTACAAATTGTGGTTTAATTCGCGGCTTATTTGCGGAAGTTCCCCCAAAATTAAAGGGTTACTCGGCGTCCCAAATTGAAGTGTAACTTTATCTTGTTTCCTGTGAGGATGTGAACGGGCTCAGTACCTTCCGCATTTGCCAAAAGGGCTTCAATGTAATTACAATTTACTTCCCAGAATAAATGGTTATGGGTTGTGGTAGAAAGATTAGAATCTACGGGGCTTTTTTCAGTACTTACTGATTTGAAGATGATACTTTATTATGATTCTGTTTGGTAATGGAGCTGTAATTAAATGTTTCTGTTTGTGGAGTTGTAATTATATGTAGCAGTTAAATGCGTTAGAGCGACAAATGAGCCAACAGATCACACCTGATGGTAAACAATCCATGCCATGAACATCCACAACGTTTGGATCATAGACGTGTTTCCGGCCCATCAAATTGGGATAAGAACGGGAAGGAAAAGACAAGAAGAGGAAAGCGGTATTGCATACATACATACATAAACTCACGCCTATATCACAGAAGGGGTAGGCAGAGGTGCCAGGACACCCACATTTCGCCTTGTATGTTCCGTCCCACAATGTGATAGGTGGCGAGCCTATCGCCATATCGGGCACAAATTCCTAACTCTGGGCTGATAATGAATAGAAAAATCCAATATCATTTTGCCCAACCCGGAATTCGAACCCGAGACCTCAGCTTTGTAACCGTACCTTAGTACAAATACGCCACCGAGGCAGTCATAAGAACAAGGCACTAAGTAACTATTCATTCTGATAAAAGAGATTCATCACCGAACATGCATGCATTTGAAGATATAAGTATAAAAGGAAAAGAAACAAGGTCATCCCTTGTTTCTCACCAGAAATCTCACTAATGAAATGTACGTTACTAAAAGCAATTACAAAGCTGTATTCACGTCGATTTTGTGTGGTATACAGTTACCGCTTCAATGGAGCGGTTCGGGATGTTCTCTATCGAATATATAATACAATATTAATAGATATAGTAAAAGCTAAAGCAAGTCTCCAGCCAATCAGAAACTGCATGCGGTAGCCAGGTCTTAACATTCTAACTCAACATTGAAATTAGAGATGTTATGGATGCTGGTATTCGTATTCGCTGGACACACACCGAATACTTCATTATCAAGTTATCGAGCAGTCGTATTCTCTTTTAATCTAAACCATTTGTTACCGTATATTCAATAAAGTTTTTTTTATTATATGTATAAGGGTGCGACGAGCTGCCTTTCGCCTGATGGTAAGCGATACGAGCGCTCATAAACAGTAGCAAAACCAAAAACACGTTGAATTACAATTAAAGCAATGCACTCCACTACGCTCGCTATCTTGGCAGTCTCCTTGGCGCATTCGGTTAGATGCCGCCTGTGAAACGAGAGGCCGCGGATTCGAGAAATATAGGGTAAGTAGAAAGGCACCACTACGAATTATAGAGCAATGGTTGGCATTCCACTTCTCACTATCCCGAGACATAGAATGTTAAGTCTAAATATGTTCAGTAAGAACCCTGGATACAATGTTCTTCAAACCGGAACACTACAGTGCATTTTCATTGCTGTAAATATTTTCGCATTCGTGAATCTTGGTCCCATCACTACAGGCAATCCGACACACCATTGTTCTAATACAACAAATTAACCCCTTTACATAGTTTCTGAGGCGAAACATGCTTTGATGCGTTAGTCGCCATGTGGTCACGCTAGCGCTCTGACGTAACTTAACCTGTCCAATAGACGTAGACAGGACAATCCTTTGATATAAGAGCAAGCATTGTTACAAGGGTTGAAGATTGAAGGCTCATAATTGCATATTGTTGGATGCACGCCTCATTGAATTTTATTTTTTATTTTATTTTATTTTAAATAAGGCACAACAATAGTACACACATCAAATACAGGGTATATCAAGACTGCTACCGAAAACGAAGCCGGGTGGTAGTTTAAACGACTTCAGACACAATGCAAAAGAAAAAGTTGCAAAAAAAAGCGACAATTTTTTTTTGTTATTTTTTTCCTATGTCCATATTTGGGTGGTAAATACATTTTTTCCTAAAATAATAGTGTATACCCTTTTATTTATAAGTAATCTAAGGTATAAAAGAGTTTAAATTATTATTTTAGAAAAAACTATGGATTTACCACCCAAAAATTACGATATTTTAAAAATCATAAAAAATACTTGTCGCGTTTCTATGCGAAATTTTTAGTTGCATTGTGTTTGTAGCCACTAAAACTACCACCCGGCTTCGTTTTCGGTAGCAGTCTTGAGATACCCAGTATATATAACTAAAAATAATCTTTATGGCGGGATAGTTCTAATGTGTATACCAATTATAGGTGTGCACAGCTTACATAATGTCGAAATTTAACAATACATTTCGTGTTGCTTCGACATTGATATGGTTTTTGTGCTGTTAGTAGTTTGTTATAATTTTCTTCTTCTAGTTTATTACTTGCTGAGATGGCATTATCCCATCAAAAACATCCTGTAAAAAAATTCCAAGTCTCGCAGTTCAGGTTTTCTACCGCAAAAAGTTGTGAGATGCATGTAATACCAAGTCGATTAATTTATTTAAAACGTAAAGAATTTTTAATATTGATATGGTAATAACTAACGTAATAACTTTATATAGAAGGTCCCTTAAGGACTAAATAAATTAATCAACTTGCTTGCTTGCAACTTGTATTACATGCATCTCACAACTTTTTGCGGTAGAAAACTTGAACTGCGAGACTTGGAATTTTTTTACAGGATGTTTTTGATGGGATCTCACGTCTTTTTGTAGAGTCCTACTTTTTTCCTTTTCGGTACTTTTTACTTCTAGAATATCACTTACAATTTTTCTTAAAGCCTCTGTCTTATGGATTTTTCTTATTTTTGTAGGTATCAATTTATCACAAATATTGCGGATTTGATTATTAATGTTCTTTCTTTCATTGTAATTGATATTTTCGAGCTATTTAGTCTATTTATTTGCAAGTTTTTCTTCGTCATGTTTTTCTAGAGTAATGTTGTACAGTTTCATGGGCTGAATACACCATTTCCCTCTCTATATCCCTTCCTGTTATGCCTCATATATATAGATATCTATCTACAACTATTATTCCATTATATACGGGTACAATGATTCAATAACTGCAAATGTAACTTTGTAATCCTATACATTTATTTGGGATTACAAAGTTATTCACGCAGTTGGTCTATCTAGAAAACTAGACACAAATTATGAAATGTTTGAATTTTCCCTTACTTCAGACACTAAACGCTAATTATATTCTAAATTTGAAGTTTCTATGTCTGCTAGAAGTGCCTTAGACTTATGATGATCGGTCAGTCAGTCACTGAGTGACAAAATTAAGAAAGTTTGACTAGTTACAATTCTTAAACTACTGGTTCAAATTGAATGAAATTTTAAATATACCGTGTTTACACAATGCCTGCTTAGTAACTGAAAATGCAGGGTTCATGCTTTAGCCACAACGAAGTTATAGAGGGATGAAAATGGTCTGAATTGCTTCGAGCCATGCCACTTTTTAGCTCGACTTGGAGGGGGCTCGGCCGCGCCCCCAGATTATTATTGTTTTTATATCTATGTGTTACTTCTTCAGGGTAAAAATATTGGTAAAATTATGTGATCTAAATAACTAGCACATAACTGTAAGTGGATTACCCAACCCTTAAATGGAAACAATGATCGTACATGTAGAACTATATCCGGTTTCGATCGGTTGATTGGCTTTACGAGTACCTCCTACGATGACAATAGCCGATTGAATATCTTAAATGTATAATTATAAGATCGTTTCATGTAGATTAATTTTATTATTACTCTGCAAGTTTTCACCTGAGTGACATAGTCTTAAATTGAGTACATAACGTATTCAAAAATGCGTTGAAAAAAGTTTAAAGTAACTTTGAATAAAGTGAAGTTCCTTTATTAAGATAATATGATAGATTCAGTTCTTACATGTTTAAGAAAATAAACTACAGCATTACTATCAAAACGATTAATAGTTTGTCTCTCAGAGACGGCATTCGCTTAGGAATTCACTATACACACGATTTTACATCAGTTCTTCGGTCGCCTTACCCCGTTGCTCTATGCCAGCCACATGTCGCGGCCGCTCTTAATTTTATACACCTTTTTATAACTATAGCAAGGAAATCGCCCCATGTGGTTACCACAGGAGTGGTCTATTTTTTTCGTCCACCACGAGCAGTATATAACCGAATCCCAGGGTGATACGATCCGTCAGTCCCGCTGTACGTGTCTATATTAAGATCGCCTTCGTTCGGCCTCGGTATGATGCGACCGCGCAGACCAAACGTTCGCACAATAAAATTCAAACGTAGTACATATTATATTTTTCCCACGAAACCGACTTTTCTCCATATCACATGATATTGTGAAAAGAAATTATTGTTTAATACGGATTGGAATTATGGTGAGTTATTTAAATGTAAAAATAGTTCGCGGTAAAATGGATCCATCATTACGCACCAAAATTGTTTCGTAAGATTGTTAAATGGCATTTGTTTAATTGGCACATGTTCGTTTTCAGTTTGTGAAGTGAATTCAAAGTGAAAATTCGAGTGTAGCGACCCGCAGTGGTTTTGAGGCAAAATGAAGTTCACAATTGATGTTTTGGGAATATTTCTCAAAGTTGTCATTAGGGTAAGTGCTTTGGAACTATCGATATATCTTCTTTTTGATTCAATTAAATCATGACTTTGGCCTTAACCTGGTGTATAAATAAAAGTGATGTACAAGGATCATAGTCCGGTAGGCTTATAAATTGTCACAAGTGAAGATGTCTGCCAGATATTGCGTTGAAAGTTTTTTGGCATAGACTTTCTATTGCTGATAATTATATATTTCATTACATAGTGTAAATTAGCTACAGTATCCTAGTACTTTATTGCTATTTTTTAATATTGATATTAAAAGCAAAATTGTGATAGTGATAAACAACACGAATTGATTTTTTTATTTTATATAGTTGTTTATTGGAATTTTAAATGGATTAATATAATTAACAAGAGGGGTTGATATACAGACAAAACTTCTTTTATCAAACGGAAAACCTAAAAAAAATATTTTTCCCAAAAAAGTCCGCAAAACTTTTTAAATTAATTCATAAGAAATTATTATTATTAATAACTTATAACATTTAAAAGTTGCTTCGATTCATACTAAAATTATTATTAAATTGATTAAAAATAGCGTGTTGTTTCCGCGGAGGCGTTGGCAACGTAACTGTTGATAATATTCCGACGGATTATTTTTGGCAGTATATCTTCACAATAGCAGGAGGTGTACTTGTAAACACGGTTACAGAATTTCAAAACATCGGTAATCATTTTATTTAGTTGCGAAACAATGGACAGACTTCATAGTGCAATAAGTTAACAGTCGATCAAATGCGAGGCTGCGTGTTCGATGTCTTGACCGAGACAATTTCTTGTTGTAAAGTTTTTGGTGTAGATGCTTTAAAGCTTAAGTATGTTGCAGGTTCTGATTGCTGCTTGTAGCAATGCATAACCCAGGTGAAGTCGGATCGTTTTACTAGTAGGTAAAATGATAAAGACAGCCGTATCACAGCCCATATAGGTCCCACTGCAAAGCGCGGCCTCTTCTACAGGCTAGAGTACGATTGAAAAGAATTAGGCTGTATAGTCGAACATGCTGGCCTAGTGCGGGTTGGCAGACATTTACATACCACAGAAATTCTTCTGAATCGCTATGGTATGCAGATACGAATTTTCCTTCACCGTTAAAATGCGTGGTGATAGACTATCAACACATATATATCTGAAAAGTCAGAGGTGTGCCCTGGGATTTGAACCTACGACCACTGCAAACATGATTATAGTCCCATCTGGTCCGTTACCAACAGACCACCAAACACGATAAAGACAAAAAATTGCCAAACAATTGAATTATTGCTAGGCACACATTCCTTCCTAGTTCATTCCACGCATACTAATCAGACTTGGCCTTCTTCATGTCATTTATATTTTCGGGCGACTTATGGTGTAATGCTTTGACAATATTTATTTATAACCATGTAATGAATATTTATTGTGGTAGATCAGCAATCGTAGTAGTTTTATATAAATTGTCCTACTTAAGTGTAAGATGCTATTAGAAATCGAAGGAGAAAATTATATAATATTTATACTACACATACGCCCAAATACTGGAACGCAACTTAAATATAAATGGCGCTTAACTACGTTAATCCCGATTAAATGTACTGGCTAAGTGGGCCGTGCGCTGTTAAGAGCAACTTATTATTTGAATGGCGTTCCAGTATTCGGGCGATAGTGTATGTAAATAAGTAGAATTAAAATGGAAACTTCATTTCTCAATACATACTTTTTCTATTTTAGTAATCACTTTGGTAATTAGTATCTATAAGCATATTTTTTTATAGCAATGAATGACGATAAGAGTGTACCATTAGCCCAATGGTAAGTGATATGACCGCTCATAAACAGTAGCAAAGCTAAGCAACACTATCTATGGATTTTAAAGCAATGTTGGCATTCCACTGCGCTAGTCATCCTGAGACATATGTACATACATATTATGATGTGAAGTTACAATAATACTATGGCTATAATGTTCATCAAACCGGAACGAAACGGTGAATTTACATTGCTGTTTGGTGGGAGAAACAGACATTGCGGTGGTACCTACACAGGTGGCCTCCCACACATGAGAGACCTTACTGGTGTATCTTTAATCTCAATATCTAAAGCACAAAAGATTAACAAGCGAGCGTTTTTTAAAATTGCCACTTTCAAATATTTATTTAATCGAGGTTACACCATTCCTCAATCTAACAGACAACGAATCCCTTACAAAGCCAAGCCATAAATCTATTAGCAGCCATTTGGAGCAATTATGTAGATATTCTGTACACTCCAAGTCCTCGGCTAGTCTGCAAACTATACTTTAGAAGTTGCGCGGAGTTTGTCAAGTCTCAACACATTAAAATCGGATCAACACGCTCCGCTCGCCTCCGAGTTGGCTCTCGGTTAAATTTGAAATGAATAGTTGCACTTAAAATCTCAGTGCATTCAGGTTTTTGGAAGACTGTTAGGTTTTCGTGTGTAATATTTAGTTCTTTTATGTATTTTTGTTTTGGAATTTTATATGTGATAGCAGTATCACTCAAGTGTAGTTCCCATTCATATTTATGTATACAAATAAACATCGTTTCACTTTTTTTTCTATTTGTTCACACACACCCTTTTTTCCTACGGGCTAGCTACCAATACCTGTACTGTAATTAGTGGCGTTGCTCGGCTGTTCTAGGTTGCAGATACACTTGTTTGAAAACAGAATAATGCCTGTGTTTATGAGGGATAATGTAGGATTCTAATGGTTACATAAGTTTTCAAAGTAAACATACAATCAAATGTTTCCTCTTTATAATATGTGTATAGATGTGGAAGCCCATAATATGTAAACAGTATGCATGGATATCCAATTTATGAAGGTTACTTATGAAAATATTGATGTAATCCACAAAAGCTTTTTCAGGACTTGGCGTTGTAAGAATAAACATACCTTGTACCCACTAAACTAGACTCGGATCTGAAAGTAAAGGTATTATTGTAATTTATTATGTGGAAAGCAAATGGACTCACATTTATGTAAACAAAAATAATACTGTATTTAAGAATGCACGTATTAATTAAAACGAAAAGCGCTCAATAAAATGTACCCACAATTTTCAATTAAAAGACGAAAATGATTAAAATCCTCAATGTATTGAATCTCATATCATTATCATTTCATCGCATGAAAATAATCATTTAACTTCAGCTACGACTATCAGGACATTTTTGATGTAAATGTTAAAATGTATTTTACCGCAACAACTTTCGTAATTATCGGTAAACAGCTGCATACAGTTTCAATTAAGACAAGTATTAATGTACATTATATTAATGCAATATGTAAAGGCCACCGCCCGCATTAGGCTAGCGTGGTGGATTTTATGGCCTAACCCCTCTCAATCGTACTTTCGGTTGTATAAGAGCCCCGTGTCTAGCAGTGTGATGTATATGGGCTGATACAGATAAAGGCAGAGAAAAACTAATACAACCTATACTTCTGACTAACATTAAACATGTTCACTAAAGCAGTAAAATCTATTTGAAGCTAACAGCATAAACGTTGCGAGCAATTATAGCTCTACTGCAAGTTTTACAATTACTAGTTAAAATCAATCGTTAAGAAGTAATTCGACAGTCTGGCATGATTTTAGCAATTGAATATTATCAATTTATCTAAACTGCTTTGTAATATAATCATTCTACCAAACGAGTAAATAGTATACATACCTGCAGCAAATAATTTATAACATAAGTAATAAATCTAAGTGAGTTGTAAACATACAACATAATATTTCATTATGATTTACACTGGACATATCAACTAAAACTCCAAGTATACGCATTCATCTCTTCATCCATTTTTCTACTTATTTCACGTTTATAAAGCTACACAATTTCGCATTAACATTTCGTTCGAGTTCTTGTCATCGGATTTATCGTGTAAACAGAATGAGAATACGATCGATCGGGCCCCTTCCATATGTCAAAGTCAAAGTGGTACAAATTGAGAGTTTGATGCGTTCTATTCGCCCATTACAAACAGTTGCACATTCCGAATTGATCTACGCGCGAAATAGGGTTATGTGGGTATACACGGAAGTAAAATTGACGCGGTAACGTAATTAAAACCTAGTATTTTTATTGAAGGAGGATGAAAACTATAAAATAGTAAGAAATTTACTCATAAAGGAGAATTATGAAAATATATAGCATATATGCCTTATGCACCAAAATAATTGATTAATTCAAGTGTTAGAAATTAAGAAAAACGTATCAATAAAAGTTACTATAGAAAATTATAGTACCAACTATAGTCCTCTGTTCGATGGTGCTGGTGGTATTAGCTGGCTTTTTAACAATGAATAAAAGTAAAATAAAAAAAATTGTTGCTTTGTAAACAAAACTGCATTTGTATGGTGTAATGTAAAATGAATTATATCATGATTGTTCTTACGATTTATTGTCGAGTATGACATATTATGCAATATCTTATGCTAGTTTAATACTTAATGTTGTGAATAATATATGTAACTAAATAATACGCAGCTTCTACATTAGTTTTTATGAGATACAGGTGTCGGGGTAAAAATAAAGTTTATAGCGTCATATTTATATCAGCAATGTTTTCTGGCATTTCATGAATGGAAATTTATTTTTGCAATTCTGAAGACAACGTATTTTTAAACTAAAATATCATGACAACTTTATTGACTGTAACTGATACTGCTTTAAGCTAAGTTTCATCTGTTTGTAAACAGTGGTATTATGTTATTTTCATATTAGACTTTACGAAAGGCACCCTTTCGCCGGGTGATATTAAAAACTAACAGAAAATTGAGGAAACTTTATTATTGCCTGTCTTATAGGTTGCAGTAAATCCAGTCACGTCAACTAGCGAATGTCATATCCACTCTGCATTTGACAAGACGGGTATGCAATTATCTGTATCAGCCCATATACGTCCCACTGCAGGGCACAGGCCTCCTCTACAATCGAGAGTACGATTAAGAGTGGTTAGGCCATATAGCCCACCACGCTGGCCTAGTGCGGGTTGGCGGACTTACATACCATAGAAATTTTTATAAATCGCTATGGTATGCAGGTTTCCTCACGATATTTTCCTTCACCGTTTTAGTATGCAATTATGTGTTCTATATTTTAATTGTTCATACATTTTTTTAAATTTTCACGTGACGGTATATACACAAAGTATATTTTTGTGAACAAGAGTTGCATGAGTTTGTTACCTACATAATTCTTATAAAAATACAAAACATTACGGTGAGGTGAAACACAACCTTAATAAGACCAAGTGACTAACTTGAGAATACTTTTCGAAACATAATACCAAATAAAATATTATGAAGTAATTATTTTCGCTGTATTAAAAAACCACTAGAAAAAAAAATTACCCTTTTTCATAGACAATAGTATGTTAAACCGCCGCGTTGCCGCCCGCAATTCCTAGCAGTATGTTTACAAATTTACATTTTGTCAACTGTTCAACTGTCGAGCAAATATACTATGTGCAGCTAAAACTGGATTTAGGGACTGAATGTTAAACGGAACTATCAGAGAGCCTACTGAGCCTTTGCAAAGTCGGAATTTACTAATAATACTGTTCTGGAATGTTTTTGGTATATTAATTAACTACATTTCGGTATAAGATTTGATAATTAATTAGGACACAGTGACGCAGTTGGTTAAACACCGCCTGTGAAACAAGAGGCTGCGGGTTCGATCCCCGCACCGAGAGAAATGTTTGTGCCGCCCACTTATTTCTTTTGGGTCTGGGTGGTGTGAGACCGAAAAGTTTGTCATAGTTTCTGATACCCACGACACAAGACTCGATCTTAGTGTAGGGTAAGGACTATGTATGTGACTGTTGGGTGTTATTATTAGATAATAAATAAACCAAATGAACTTTCATCTAATATGTTTCTTTAGACATGTTTTGCTGCATTCATTAAATCATTGCACTAAAAATATGTGGTAAATGTAAAGGTTGCGTGTGTTTCACCTATACAATCATTCGAAAAATAATTAAATTGCTCTCAGATTACAACGCTGAGGTCTCGGGTTCGAAGCCCGGGTCGGAAAAAGAGATATTAGATTTTTCTATTTACTATCAGCCCGGCGTCATTTTGTTCTCGATAGGCCTGATATAGACGATATGATCCCATAATGGGATGGAACATACAAGGCGAAACGTGGGCGCATTGATAGACCTGATGCCCAGGATAAAAGTCGCGAGTTTATGCATGGAGAAATCTTTTCCATGCACTCTTCAGTATTTCTGGCTCGAATATATTATGTGTTAGCCGTCGCTCTATGACGTCAGCGTTACGTCATCGCTAAATATACACCGAGACTGGAGAGTGAACGATTATCGTGTTGTGTGTAACGTTCGTAAAAATATATGTTTCCTTGTTTCCATCTTGAAAATTTATTTAAGATTACCTTTATCTACTGGTTTCTCACACTTGTGAGAGGCGGCCTGGGTAGGTACAACTATGCAATACTGTGACTTTACATTTTATGTGCATGGCAAGAGTAATGGAATGCCAAGTATAGTATTTTTATTTTTTTTTATTTTATTTTTTTATCGTGGCCTGGCATAGTGGCGGCATTGCACCTGATGGTAAGTGCCAATGCCGCCCAGGCAGAGTATCCATTGGCATCGGACGGCAGTCCCATGCCAATGGAAACAATTATGCCGGCCTGCTAAGGTGCCTCTTCACACCACGCCGGAAGGACCCAGGATTGTAGGAAGGAGGGAACACGTGAGACGGCAAACAATTCCACAGCCTGACGGTGCGGCACAAAAACGAGTTCGAGAACCGTTTGGTTCGCGCGGGGATGGTGTGGACCGTCAAGCTATGGTTTCGCCAGCCAGCACGCGTGGTTCTGGTTAGGAATGGAGAGGAGGGGATCAAGTTGAACAATTCTTCAGAGCACTCACCGTGATACAGGCGGTAGAACACGCTTAGAGAGGCGACATCTCTCTCCGGAGTTGTAGCGACTCCAAGTTGCTCGTAACGTCTGCATCATTCACAATGCGGATGGCCCGCCGCTGCAATCCATCCAAGGCATCGAGCAGGTACTGGGCGGATCCATCCCAGAGGTGCGAGCAGTACTCCATACCCGGCCGGACCTGGGCTTTATACCGGGTATCTCAAGACTGCTACCGAAAACGAAGCCGGGTGGTACTTTTAGTGACTACAAACACAATGCAACTAAATATTTCGCAAAGAAACGCGACAATTATTTTTTATGTTTTTTTAAATATCGTCATTTTTGGGTGGTAAATTCATAGTTTTTGCTAAAATAATAATTTAAACTCTTTTATACCTTAGAGTATTTATAAATAAAAGGGTATACTTATACACTATTATTTTAGGAAAAAAATGTATTTACCACCCAAATATGGCCATAGGAAAAAATTAAAAAAAAATTGTCGCTTTTTTTTTGCAACTTTTTCTATTGCATTGTGTTTGAAGTCGCTTAAACTACCACCCGGCTTCGTTTTCGGTAGCAGTCTTGATATACCCTGTATAAACGACAAAACTGACCGGGCGTGAAAAACCGACGCACCCTGTTCAGGACTCCAACCCTGATGTGGCAGTTATTACGCCCTCGATGTGATTCCTTGGATTGAGCTCACAGCGGATATCCACCAAGGATACTTAGGTCATTCCGCATTGAGAGGGGAGCACCCTGAAGAATGGGGAGGGGACAGAACGGGGATTTTTTGCACGTGAACGCACACACTTGGGTTTTTCTATTTCTCCCGTGAAACAGCAGTGTAAATGCAGTGTAAGTGCACTGTTGTGTTTCGGATTGAAGGACATTATAGCCAGAGTAACTACTGGACATATTGAGACTTAACATCTTATGTCTCAGGATGGCGAGCGCAGTGGAATTTTGCTACTGTTTATGTGCGCTCGTATTGCTTACCATCAGTCGAACGGCTTGCTCGTCTCGTTTTTTTTATCGCTTTGAATGCATAGCATAAATAAAAAAACAAATATCCTTAGCTAATAGAAATATTCTTCCCTCTATAAAATCCACGAACGGCAAAATTTCAAAATCTTTCATAATTGCACCAATGAGTAGACAAAGTCAGCTTATTCCACTGCAATTAGAGCAATAAAACGTAAACTGCGCTGTTAAAAATAATCCATCCAATCCCGATCTATCCCTGATTGATATATACGTTATCGGAATCTGGAACGGCATCAAAGAGCCTGTTATCCGAGTGAAAAAGCCCATAGCGTTTCATTCGATTGTCTGTTACGACGGTTATGTATATTGGCGAATTCTGGTTCAGCTGAAACTGAGAACTAGATAGGGGACATATTGGGATATTTGGATGTTTTTTTTTACCGTTATTGGCAGACGAGGTAGTGGCACGTCTACTAAACGGCTACCACTGCTCATGGACCTTTGCATTGCCAGGAGTCCAGAAAACAATTTCGCTGCCTACCTTAAGGAGAGTACTCTCTTTAAGCCTCGTTGAAGGTCAGGTTATAGCGGCCAGAAAACAAATTAGAAAGCAAATATTTATTGACGAAAATGATGATGCCTACAAGTGGATGGTGTGACGGTGAACGTCATACGAAGCTATACAGCCCATACGAAGCTATACAGCTAATATTTTGCAATTTATTAATAATTTTACTTTAAATGGAATTGTCCCGTCACGTCAAGAAACTTATTAAAGGGTCACATGAGAGGCCGTTTCCAGAAAATTCTTGTTATATCCTTGAGTTGTGAATTTATTAAATCTAGATGATCATGAAACATAATTTTCTGATTTTCAAGACATATTTTTTTACGAAATTCTTGATATAACATAAATACTAAGCTAGCTTACCGCAAAAGCTGTAATATATCACTCTACTGAAAACATTTAAAAGCCAACACTATTAAGGGGGTCCACACCCCATTCCCTTTAATACATCCCTGTTTATGGTAATGGTTGTGATCCGGGCTCTTTCGCGTTATAGACGCGGCTTAAGAGCGAAAAAGAAATAGGTTTTAAAGCTTTCGAACCAACGAGTGCTATTCAGCCACGGCTGCGACGGTGTTCAGCATTACCTCAGCTTTTCAATCTTTTGCCAGCATTACTGTACATTTCAGATATTTGCTTTGAGTGTATTGGAACGCTTAGGTTTTGTGTTAAAAGTTATGTCTTTAGTATTAGAATTGCTTTCGAAAAGTAAAAGGGATTTAATGTGTTTTATTTATTATTAACACAATGGATACATTGGTTCACTAATTCTTAACCAAGGCTCAACTAAGATGTTATGGTTTAAAACTACCATAGCTCTATTAGCCTAATTTGGAAGACAGCTGAACTCTTTTTGATTAAGTCAATTATTTTTAAGTGTTTATGTTTTGTTCTTAAATAATTATTATTACTATTCATGGCGCAACATGTATTTGAATATACCGGGTATATCAAGAGTGCTACCGAAAACGAGGCCGGGTGGTAGTTTTAGTGACTACAAACACAACGCAACTAAAAATTTCGTTAAGAATTGCGACAATTTTTTTTTTATTTTATTTGCTTAATATCGTCATTTTTGGGTGGTAAATCCATAGCTTTTGCTAAAATAACCATTTAAAGCCTTGCATATCATAGCGTCTTTAAAAATAAAAGGGTGTAGACTATTATCTAAGAAAAAACTATGTATTTACCATCCTAATACGACGATAGAAAAAAAAATAACAATAAAATTGCGTCACAATTTTTTGCACCTAATTTAGTTGCATTGTGTCTGAAGTCACTAAAACTTCACCCAGCTTCGTTTTCGGTAGCAGTCTTGATATACCTTGTATAAATAAATTATAAATATATTCTATGGTTTTAACTAAAGCCACTGCAGTTATTTATTCTTGACATTAAAATGCACCATTATGATTAATTTCGATAATATATATACTGTTTTTTTTAATTATATGTACATATAAACATGTAAAAAAAGAAACTAACAAACAAAGAGAACATGACAATGTTGCCTAAAACAGCATTTTTAAATAAACACGAAATGTTACCCCAGTGTCATCACACGAGGCAATAAAGAATCACGGGGTACGTATAAAACAGTCATGCTGCGGTTTGACAATATCATTTACTGCGTCCTCGGGAATAAGAACCGTTAAATATGCCCCACTTACATATGAAACATATTTTTATATGGGGCATAATGTCGCGTGAGAAATATATTGGGGTAATGTCGTAGCTACATTTTATAATACGAATAAGTTTTGTGTCCGTACACAGTAGTACTACGGTATGTTTACAAAGCTGAAGTATCGGCTTCGAGTCCCAGGGCGGGCGGAGTGATATTGAATTTTTCTATTGATTGTCAGCCCGGAGTCAGAAATTTGTGCCCCGTATGACGATAGGCTCGCCCCCTATCACATCGTGGGACCGAAAATATAAGGCGAGACATGGTTCTTAACTTTAAAATTGCCGAGACCCACGTTTAAGCAAATTTTAAGCTGAAAAATGGCGGATGTCTTAGTGAATGAAATCACTTTTTTCTGTGAAGGGGCCATATTAGCTAAAATATGTAGTATGTATATTAATGTTTTACCTCTTCTTAACGTGATTCAACTAATTTATGGTTAAATAAATTAACGGATTAGCGGCTTTTTATGAATAAGGGGATGAAAGTATACAAGCGGATTTAATACCTAAGGCATCCTCTGAAAGTCTACCTATTTGGATTGCATCGCGCATACCATACGGTATATTATAACTTTACTCATTTAAGCAAGTGCATAAAATATATTATATCCCATCTAGGGGTTTCACACACAATTAAATAACATAAAATTTAAATTCATTCCATAATCTTTAGTAAAGGTTTAGGGGACACTGTTTTTTTTTTAATCATCACAGTGGGGACTCTGAACCACTTTTACCCTAAGGATTTCATGGCGGGTGGTCACCCGAGTACAAGCTCAAGTCACAGAAAACTCTGAATGGTAATAATAAAAATATTACATGGTTGGTAACAATGCGGTAATCTAAAAAATAAACAACGGTAATGTAAGCAGAAAAAGCGTGAAGGTAACACCTTGTTTTGCTAATAAATGAATGTTTCGCGGAATGAGTAAGACTCAAGCTTTTTCCTTGTAGGGGCGGAAAGCTAAGATGGCAATGGAAAGATGAAAAAAAGTAATTTATAATGTATACTGGGGCGATTATACATTAGACATGACATTAGAAGTTCTTGAGAAAACTAGGTTTGTTCTTTAGAGAGCATTTATATTTTTTGATTGCTATAAATGTTGATACGAGGATGCCATTGCGATGATGACCGCTTATGGACAGTAGCAAGACCAAATAACATCATGAATTACAAAGCAATGCTTGGTATTCCACTGCGCTTGCCACCCTGCCCACTCCGGCTATAAAGTCCTACAAACTGGAACAACAGTGCATTTACAATGCAAATGTTTGGCGGGAGAAATAGACATTGCGGTGGTACCTATCCAGCTGATTTTTCACATAATATGAAAGACAACCCACAGTAATTTATGTGTTCATTCCAGTCCATCTTAAGGTTGTCTGGAAGACATCGCCGACAGCGATAAGACCGCCGTTTACATATATTTAAGCGCTTTATTTTATTATTTCTGTTAATTTGTTGTACAATAAATTATTTATAAATAAGGCACATAAAAAGAAGCAACATGATACAATTTAAACAAATCCCATATATATTGTATTTAACAGCTTTGTTTACCCCTTTTTGAAGGCAAACAAGTTAATAAGCACACGACGGGCAATAATGACGGGAATTCTCGAGCAAAACTAGTTTCAAGTTTAAACACAATTATGATATTCTCCACATAAATTGTGTTGTTCAGGCCTTGTTTATCAGACTTTATCTTAGTTTCTGAATATCAGTCCTATTCTAAAGATTGTTCGACATTGATGAATTTATATTTACGAAATAAATTAGAAAGCAGATGTGCAAATCGAAGCGGGTTGAACTGGTTGAGTTCTGTTTTCTATTTTGTAAAGTGAGGTAGACTTTGAAAAATGCCGAATTGCACATTATCCCGCCCACTCTTTAATGCAAGCTAGGAAAAATATTGGGACGTAATAGATATTGAACACCAAAACTCTAATGAGTATCTTAAGGTACTGGCTTTTAGGTTACCAAATTAATTAATCATTAAAAAATCTGATTTGTGTCTTTAAGAATAGACCCTCATATTAATTACACTCAATACTGAAATTCTAGAAAACAAATAATAACAAAAGTACGTTGATAATTCCATCGGTTCTCAGAAGTTGTAATAAAACGAGCGGTGTTAAGAATATACCTCTAGCTACTTCAGGGAATAAATGTTTTGAGTTGCTTACCTCCTTTATTTGTATTGAGTGTCGTTTGACAGAGAATTTAGAATGAAACCTCTTGGGTGTAATGTGTCTTGTTTTGTATTTTATTTGATAGTTTTAGACTGTCTAGTAGCTACTAATATTGGCTATCCGCGGAATTATTTAAAAATGTTTTGTTAAATATTTTGTGATATTACTTAACATTTCCCGCCAAACAGCATTGTAAATGCACTGTGGTGTTTCAGTTTGCAGGAGATTGTAGCCAGAGTAACTACTGGACATATTGATGCTTAAAATCTTATGTCTTAGGATGGCGAGCGTAGTGGAATGTCAAGCATTGCTTTGCAATTTGAAGTGTTGATTGGTTTTGCTACTGCTCATGAGCGGTCGTATCGCTTACCATCATTCATTGTAATAAAAAGATATAAAAAGAATCTACAGCTACTGTTACAAAAATCTTCAAATTTATCTCAACACCAAGAAATCAAAACACATACACAAACTAATTCAGTACTCTAAGATAAAGTAGAACCACTCAGAATGAATGCATTTGGGTCATGTTATGTATTTATTTTTGAAATTGCAAAAGGTATTTGCGTTTCCTGAGAAACTTGATCAAAAGAAATGCGCATCGCATTCAGTTTGTAGAGTACGAAGGCTATTAAAGAAATAAGAAGTTGGGACCAATAGTGAAAGGCAAGCTTTGATGTTGGTTCCAAATGGTACGGGTGCATCCGTTCTTACAGACTTTGAATGGAATTTTCATCGGTTGAAGTAAATTGGAATTTAATTTGAAAGTATAAGTAGCCATAGCCACTGAAATAGTATTGGTTTTCTTCGTATGTACATATGTTTAATATTTCAATAAATATTTTTGAAATGTAAGTCAGGGCTGTACAAAGTACTTTAAACTTGTAATGTATGAAACGTCAAACGGGCTCTATTAGTTTATTTGGATTTAATCCTCCAACATTTTACGAGTATAAAAAACACAGAATTTTACAGAAATCGTGTCAAACGAAAACAGTTTAAATTTAAATTATTCTACACATCTGTATCAACTCATATTCCCACTGCAGGCTACGAGCTTACTCCACAATCGAGAGTATGATTGAAAGGGGTTAGGTCACATAAATAATCATATATGTATAAATATATAAAGAAAAATTAAATGAGAAAGTAATCTATCGTACAATAAATCTACTTACTAAAATAGAGAACACTTTGCCCGTGATAAAGCAGACAGGATTAATTAACAAATTAATTAAATCTACAGAAAAGATCCAGGTGTAGCTCAGTTGTATTGTCTAGGTTTACAGAATGGCTAATTTTATATTACTATTGCTATAGTTTATTCATAGAGTCTTTAGATATAATGCAATTCATCTAATTCTAATTATATAATTACATTATAACTCTGAATATATATCTGACATAAATATAGCCGACGCCGTTGCCTCGTCTCCTCCATTATACTTTTTGTTTATAAGTCTTTAGCTAGGTCCCAAAATATTTTTAATTTACCTTTAAGCCTAACAAATGCAGGAAACTATCAAATTATTTTTTTTTTATATTTTTTATAGGTTTTTTATTTATATTTCTATTTTTTCTCAATTTTCATTGATTACTTTTATTACTTTTGTACGTTCAAGTTTATGGTTTCTTCAGTCTAGTTATAGTAAACTGGCTTAATTTACCAGATTAGTTTTTTATTTTTTATATCAGGTAACCAAGGGCCCATAACAAAAATAATATTCACATAATACACACATCTACAAGAAAATACAAACAATTTAATCATATTAAGTAAATAGAATCTTGTAAAAATATCTTAAGGATGTTATTTACTCTGACTGTATTTGTCACTATACACCAATTACCACCCTTTCCCTCTCCTTTCTCTTATCTTATCCAATGGTTGCCTGTAAGAAATTGCCTAATACTAAAATTGTTTAGTCTTTCTTTTGGTGTATGGTTACATTTATCATCAGAAAAATCTAAACACCTTGCAAGTTATGTTGATGTTCTAAATTCAAATTAAAATCACATTTTTCTGATAATCCTTACAAACAAGCAACGTGATAGGTGTTTCGATGTTTCTGATTAGAAGTTTAAATTGTATGTGCAATAAAGAGATTAATATTTTTTTTTTTCAGATAAACAAAGTAACGTTCGCTCCCTTGGTGGTGTCGACGCTATTCATCCTTCTGACGTCACTGCTGGCGCACTGCGCGCGGCGGCTGGTCCAGAAGTCAGTGAAGGAACCCTTCATCAGGTTACTGTTGGAGGAGGCTATAGCTGCTGCAGAGCTATGCGGGTGCTGCTTCGAACTTATTGTTGGTAAGGATATGAAGAATAGGATATTCATGGACGGCATCACATACCATCATTACATATAAAAATAATGTTTTACAAGCAAGGCAAGCGGGGTGATTATCCCTAAGCCTCTTAATTAAAAAACTAGCTGCTGGGCCCGGCTCCGCCCAGGTGTAGTTAGACTTTTTTGAACATTTTCTATAGCTTATGTTTGTCAGGGATAATGTAGAATTTAACGGTGATTTTTTTACAAAATAATCCAGTAGTTTTAAATCCTATACAATGAAACCAATCAAAATTTTCATCTATATAATATTCGATTAGATTTACAGAGCAAAAGAAAGATGACTGATTTGTAATTAATTTAATAAGTACCTACACAGTTCGATATTTAATATAACAAATAATGTAATGTGATCACTGTTCAGATACATCATATTAAAAGTGGCCAGATATACTACAACTTAAATAATTTAATATTGTGGAGAAGGTCTGTTTCCCACAATAGGATGTACTCGTATATGTTCTGAATTATTATTATTTAATAGGCAATGGCAATGTGAAAATGTTGTATCGTGTAATGTCTTTTAAAATCAACGCGTATTTTAGTGGCTTTAGCGAGATTAATAAGATTCTTAACCGTTAACATGATCAACCATTGATATAAAACTAGTACTTATCGAATTTGGTTTAATTTTTACATTTTTGACTTCCCGTTCGTTTAAATCGTAGGTATCTTATTTTGTTGCAAAACTAAATGATAGCCCAAATGGTGTACTTACAAGACATCGCACAACTTTTAAATTGTTGTTGTAAATTTTAAAGTAAACAGGTGTCTTTCACTGTTTAAGTTAGCGAAAAGTAACTGAGAATATATGAACGTAACTTTGAAAATTCAGAACTGTGTTCCTTGAGTTCAATCCCACGGTTTCAGTGGTCATTCCACACTCAACTAGACCGTTATTTACCATCGGCTTTATTCATAGCCAGTTTCAAAAACTTAGTAGCTTTTTATTGCTTTGAATGGCGAGACAAGCCTGTCGTTTGCCAGATAGTAAGCGATACGACCGCTCATGAACAAAACCAAACAACACTTTGAATTACAAAGCAATGCTTGTCTTTCCACTGCGCTCGCCATCCTGAAACATAAGATGTAAAGTTTCGGGTGGTAGATAAAAAAATGACTGAATCTAAATGATGTTGAACATTTTAATGGATTCAATAAATCATTTTCATTTCATTTCAATATGTCCAGTAGTTACTCTGACTACAATGTCCTTCAATCCAATGTTTTGTCTTTTTCGATCAAAATTTATTCAAAAGTCGTTTCAAAGGGATTTACAAAGCATTCTATAACTAAAATGGGTTATAAAACTGTATGAATAAAGCTATATAAATATAAAGGATTTCTTGTATTAACGTGTTTTGTCTGTATATTTCAGTTGCGGATAACTTTGGTGTTGCCACGTACGCGATATTCCTGTTTGCGCTGACCATCTGGTGGTCTCTCAACTGGGGAGAGGCCACAGCCTGTCCTTACACTCATATCGAAGATGTTATTGAAGGTAATGAACGCCAAAATATATGAAAAACCAAAAATAATTACTAAAGTAAAATGTGTAGAGCAACTGCAAGCTTCATGGTTTAGATAAATCGTAATGGTTTCTTAGATTGACGCGAATGTTACACAACAAAATAAAACTATTATTTACGGATTTTTTCGCGGATTTCTATTAAAATGCATGTAAAGGATTGAAAGCAATAATGTAATCGAAACGTCGGGAAGTTAAAAAGTTTAATATTAACTAAATCTATACTAATATTATAAAGCAGAAGAGTTTGTTTGTTTGTTTGAACGCGCGAATCTCAGGAACCGCTGGTTCGATTTGAAAAATTATTTCAGTGTTGGATAGTACATTTATCGAGGAATGCTATATGCTATATATCATCACGCTATGACCTATAGGAGGGAAGCAGTAGTGATATTTCTAGCAAATACGAGGAAATTTTATTCGTGGTCCGATTGGTCGATATTCTATATTGATAGTCGGAATAGAACATTTTGACCGCCATTTTGAAACGTGTAGCTGCACCCGGGCGGAGCCGGGCCCGACCGCTAGTCCGCAATAAAATCCTTAAATAATAGTTTTATTTCAATTGACAAATCATTCTCAAACTTACCTGGTTGTAGGCAATACTGGGAGAGGTCTATGTCCAGCAGTGGACTGCAACGGGCTAATGATGATGATTCTCAATCTAGCAAATAACTTTTGAATTAAAACTAAATTCATACTTTATGTTATGGACCTTTAATTAAGTACGTTTACACACATATACACGTGTATTTAAAACAACAATCATATTTATAGCCATTCCTTTTTTGGTGAGGTTTTCGAACTCACATGCAGCGTAGAAAATAGCTTTTACAGTGCCAATCGGTCATCAATTGTCCAGGATTTGCTTTTATTTCCCACAAGCATTGTGACACGGCTATGTTAAATCGCAAGGGAAATCCATTCCGGATAATTCACTCCAGACATAGGTTTGCCGACCTTACGTATAGTCGTGTTTCAAGAGGCATACTCTAAACAAGTTGAAAGTTTTAATATTGATCATTATTTATGTCATTGGATAAGGCTGTGGGCTTTTCAGCAGTGTACAATTTAAAATTCTAATAAATCATACTAGGATATGAAGAATCTTGTAGTATTCAATTCAGTGTTTTGATACATTTATTTCAGTTTAAATAGATGGCAGTAGCATCTATATGAACCAATTAATTAGGCATTAAATAACTTTCAAGTTGATTAGTGAAATTATAAAATCATTTTTCTCTTTTTAAAGGCAAGGGCGACATCCGAAAAGCCCTTCTGAAAATATGGGCGGAGCTGGCTGGTGGTCTTCTAGTCTTCAAGTACGTGCAGATGTACTGGGCTCTCGAGATATCGGAGACGCACAAGGACAAGGCTTATGAGGAGTGCAAGGCGGATTTGCAGGTAGGGATTTTTATGTTTGGAGTGTTGTTGCTTTTGGCTTAATTGTGTGGAGTTTTTAGGACTTTGGATTGATTTCTTAACCTTAGATCTAAAGAAGATGTAGATATACTGTGAAGTGTATGAGCTTAAAAATATATAATATTGAGTATCTTTAACTGATTAAAAGATTTTCGCAATCAGGAAAGTTCGTAATAGTTAGCGAATGTCTGTACGAATATTTTGAGAAATAAGGATAGTATTTTGTCACGAATAGGTGGTGCTTCTTTACTGCGATGTTTTTGTAATATGTAAATAAACGATTACTATAATGTGAGACAAGCCAGCTAATTAAAATGATTCGGTTGCTCGATTATTATTCCGTTGAGTTGAAATGTGTTTGTGGTTTTTTTTTTTAATGTACTTGGCATCAAAAGTCCTACTACTATATTTATTTTTTAATTTTACAAAATGAAGTTTTTACAGTTGATAGGTTCTTTCTAAAACTACTTAATACATAAGTAACTAATTCATGCAGTAAATTAACTAGAAGATAATCGTAAATTCTTATCCTTAGTCATCTTCATAGTAATACATTTTGCTAGTAGGACATTTATTTTAGCAATTAATGTCCTCTTTTAATTAGATCTGTTATCTATGGTCGGAGCATAGACTATATGTCTTTAATTGTAATTAACTTTGATGTTCTAATCAATTCCCTTGCGACTTTACTGAGAAACTGATTTTGTTTATTTAACACATCTTTAGGACTCGTTGACAGAAGAAATTGAGCATATTTTCCACTAGTGACTAGTCAATGACATTTTGGCCAGAGTAAATACTGGACATATTGAGATTTAACATTGTATGCCTCAGAAAGGCGAGCGCATTGAAATGCTTTGTATATATATTTTTTTATTGTATATATTATTTCTTTGTATGTATTTGTATTATGCAAACAAATTGCTTTATAATTCAAGGTGTTGTTTGGTTTACTACAGTCCACGAGCAGTCGTATCTGTATCAGCCCATATACGTCCCACTGCAGGGCACGGGCCTCCTCTACAATCGAGTACGATTGAGAGTGGTTAGGCCATATAGTCCACCACGCTGGCCTAGTGCGGGTTGGCGGACTTACATACCATAGAATTTTTTATAATTCGCTATGTGTATATATATATGTATATATATATACATATATATATATATATATATATATATATATATGTATATGCAGTCGTATCACTTACTATTAGTTAGTATTAGTTTCACTATTGATGGGAATAAAAAATCTAGCCATTACGTCTCAAAACGTAAATTTAAAATACCAATAAAATTGAGAATGGAACTGACGAGTTCATTCTTCAATCTTCATTTTTAGCATTTAAAGTTTCATCAAGTTTGCCAAATTTAAAAATCGACTCTAGAATTTCACAGTAGCAATTTATTTATACAGCCACTATACCAAAGCAGGGATAATAAGCATAAGACAACGAGGTAATATAATTTGAATAATATTGGTAATAGCCCGGTAATATCGTGCCTTACATTTCCGTCGCTTCGCATGTCTTGTTATGGGTTTGTTTTCAAATTATGTTTGTTTTTGGGTGTGTTTAACCGAGTTTTATCTAATAACGGTATGGGAAAAGTATTCAAAACATCTTGGTATAAGTTTAGTTGATATTATGCATTTTTTGGTATTAACTGAGTAAAATTTGCCTACATTGTCTAATATCCTCTCTCTTCATACAAATGTTGGCTGGCAGAGAATGCCTCAGGCATAAACTTCGTCATTATAGCATCAACCATGTATAAAAAGCATAAATAAATAAATAAAATTATAGTTTTCGCAAGTTAAGATGTAGTGAAGCTGAATTTTGTTTTATATCAATAAAGTGTCAATATTGGATGGATTATGAGCTTTTCAAGAAAAGTTAGCATGAAAAACGGTTTAAACAAAATGATACTGGGTATATCAAGACTGCTACCGAAAACGAAGCCGGGTGACTACAAACACAATGCAACTAAAAATTTCGCATAGAAATGCGACAATTATTTTTAATGATTTTTTAAATATCATCATTTTTGGGTAGTAAATCCATAGTTTTTGCTAAAATAATAATTTAAACTCTTTTATACCTTAGAATATTTATAAATAAAAGGGTATACACTATTATTTTAGGAAAAAAAAATTACCACTCAAATACGAACATAAGAAAAAAATAACAAAAAAAATTTCGCTTTTTTTTCTGCTCTATTGTGTCTAAAGTCGCTTATACTACCACCCGGCTTCGTTTTCGGTTGTAGTCTTGATATACTCTGTATAATATATTTCAATTTCTAATAATTTAATTTTCAATAAATAACTATATAATATACACAGTAAATTCTATTAAAAACTTAATTCAACTCACTATATTTTCGAAAACTGTCGCCCAAATACTGGAACGCAACTTAAAGATAAATGGCGCTTAACTACGTTAATCCCGATTAAATGTACTGGCTAAGTGGGCCGTGCGCTGTTATGAGCAACTTATTATTTGAATGGCGTTCCAGTATTCGGGCGTGTATCTTTAAATTGCTTGCTTTTCTTATTCACTTAATAACTTAATATAGAAAAAGAACGTACATTAAAAGCAAATATATGAGCAGTTATATAAATCAGATAAATTAACACAATTTCATTTTACAATTGACATTCGTAATTTTAAACCTACAATGAAACCCTAACCGTTGTTAGAAAGTTCAGTTTGTGTGTTGCACCCAAAAACGAATCGATGGAACAATGTTTTTCGATTTGTACATAAGTGGTGCCAAAGCAAGTCCTATCCAGACAAGGCTGCATTTACATAGATGCAAGCACTAGAGTCCGTTAGGATACACTTTTGTTTTTTCAATTATTTTTTTTGCAAACGCTTTGTTGTACCTTGCTTGGCTATTAGTTTAGCAAGTGTAGTGTTCGTGCCTCGATTCATTTGTGTGATTGCGTAAAAGTGTTATGGGATAGTGGAGTTTTTATATTTAAAGTTCTTTTTTAGATTGCGACAGTAGAGCAAGCGAATCACGTAACGATACTGGATTGCCGGCGTGTTTAAAGTTTTTCATCGTCTAAGGATTGCAGATTGGACGGAGACTGCAGAGGAATTTAAACATTTTTGGGAAAAAAGGATAATAGAGGGCAACAGAAAGTTTAACACTGCCAATTACTGAGCACGACATACATACTCTAATTCACGCCTTCTCTTTTCGCCTTGTATGATGCGTCGTACGATGGGTTGGTGTGTTTGCCTATCGCCAGAAACCACACAGCCTCGTTGGCACAGTTGGTTAGACGCTGGCTGAGAATCGTGAGGCCGCGGGGTTCGATCCTCGAACCGAGAATATTTGTTTGATCCACAGGCATTAGTTTCGGGCCTGGGTGTTTGTGAGATCTTAAAGTTACATTATGTGACTGACTGGTGGTAGGTCTCTCATATGTGAGAGGCCATCTGGGTAGGTACCACCGCAATGTCTATTTCTCCCGTGAAACAACACTGCTTAAATGCACTGTTGTGTTTCGGATTGAAGGACATTGTAGCCAGAGCAACTACTGGACATATTGAGACTTAACATCTTATGTCTCAGGATGGCGAGCGCAGTGGAATATTGCTACTGTTCATGAGCGGTCGTATCGCTTACCATCAGGTGAACGGCTTGCTCGTATCGCCATTCAATGCAATAAAAAAAAAATGTGATAACAAAGATTGAGATTCAACTTTTAGTTTTCTTCGAATGGAGTTGTTTCTACTGAACCACACACAAAATAACATACCGTGCCATATCATACAATTTTCTTTAGCAAAATATGTATTACAAAAACAACCCAGTTTACAGACTTCATTTTATACCTGCTTGCTTCAGGAATTATACTATAATAACTATTTTTTTAAAGGTACCAGTATTGTACGGAGCGGTAGTGGAAGGTGTAGCAACATGCCTCTGCCGCCTCGCTTCCAAATCCCTTGGCGATCTGAACCCTCGTTTCGCGACAGCTATCGACTCCTTCATCGGAACCTCCCTCGTCGTTGCCGGTAAGATTATCATTAACTTCCCTCTCAAACTTGCCCATTCACACAATGCTAACTCGTCAAAACTAACACAGATTGTACTAAATAGGAGTGTTTTTTTTTTCAATTAATCTTGTAGATCCTTTAAGCGAATATCTATTTTCAAGTTATAAATTCAAGGGATATTAGATTGAAAATCCTATGCTTTGTCTTGAACGGATAATTTCATGATTTTTAAAGAGAACCCAGACTAGTAGATTCTAGTCACCCAAAATCGTCAAAAGCATAAATCCGATTCTACGCCTTCGAAGTATAAACTCATAATTTCCATTATAGCGGATAGGAATGTTAGGAGATCTAGATTCAAGTCACTTAGGGCTTCGCTTCACTGTTGCAGGGGTCCTCACTAGGCACACGGTATTCATCTACCGCTATAAGGACACTAGTGCCAATGCGGACCTAAGCGTGTCCATCTTTTGCAAAATCCATTTAGGAAAAGGTACATGTAGATATATTATAGGACGCACTAGCGAGATTAAGATTGCTCTAATTTGTAAAGTTTTAGTTTGGAAAGCAAAAAATAAACTTACATTTTATATTCGTAACATAACTTAAGAAGAATTGATAGGTACATTCAATATTGTTTTAAAAAGTAAAACTGAAGTGGTCTTCTCTTTTCAAACCACGTAGACAATATAATATATTGATAGCCGAAAAATTTGGTGTACTGAAGACTAAGTATAATCTGTTTATTGTTTTTCCTTTATAAAACTTAATTAGATTCTTTTACGTTTAACTGGACATGTATTATAACTCAAAATCTGTAAATATCGATGCAAAACTATACCATCTAATTTACCATTAATTTTGTTTCGCCATCTTTTCTTCATCTAATGAATGAATAAATTCAAATGTTCTGTACAAATCACAATTCTGTGCAAATCACAGGAAAACTTATCCTACCAAGATTGTTTCATTGTAATGTTGCAAAATAGAGCAATCTTCATTCAAGCTTTACCCTCGCTCGTGTGTCAGTAAACTAAGTGTCCGCTAACATTGTCACGTCATCAGTAATAGGTGTTGCATGCTTCATCACATCATCAACTTCAGCATTCTCATCACATTCATCACTCCCATTAAAATAATCATTATTCACTTTTGCTTTGATTTATTTTAGTTCCGCTATTTGTTCACATATTTTAATAGTTATTTATGTATTTTATTTTTATTTATTTTGAGCTGGTACTTAAAGTTATGTAGAGTATTTAAAATTACTAAACTGTAGATTGTGTATTATTATTGTATCTCGTTTTCGTCGGAGTAATATTTGAGTCTGGAAATTGCTTTTCCGTCGTGAGTTTTGGTTGAGTTAATTATTCAAGCATGTGTGGTTAAGTGCGGTGGGCAGAGCTGCAAAGTCTTTAAAAATGTAAAATGAATTGGTCACAGATGGCGTTTAAAAAGGATTAAAAGGGATGTTCTCGTGTACGCCTTTAACGAAATTCGGGGATTACGTTTTACTTCATTATTTTCATACATTTCTGGAATTGAATTTGGGGAATTTGAATCTCGTAAACTGATGTTTATTGTGGGTGTTGCTTTGAAATAAAGAAGTATAAATTTAACTGCGGAAAGAAATAGAATTGAATGATATTTATTAAAAGAAAAATAAAAGTATCTAGGCTATGGATAATTGTCCATTTCAATTTCACTTTTACGGTTGTTTCTCAAAAAAAATCGCAGTAAAATTTATGGTTTTTAGAATTTTCACAACCAAACTCAGGTACTGCTTTCAAATGACTAGAATTATGTATTACGAATATTTTCAACTGCGATTTCCAAATAACTTAACGCGTTATAACCATCTCCTCAATCTAATTTCAGCTTTCGATTACTCCGGTGGATACTTTAACCCGGTTCTGGCGACGTCCTTGAAGGCTGGTTGCGAAGGTCATACTCTCATGGAGCATGCTGTGGTCTACTGGATCGGCGCCTGCGCTGGCTCCATCCTCTCAGTCTATATGTACAAACTGCCGGCCATCCAGAAATACGTCAGGGGTACAACCGTCGTCAACGGCGATAGTATCTGGGCTGATAAGGACGATTAAATTAATATAATTAAGCAATTGTGCTTTATTAGGATTTTGGAATTCTACTGTGTGGTCTTTCTTAAGTTCATTGTTATTATTTTCAGCCTTATGAACTCCACTGTTGTTATGCCTTCCTGAATGTCTTCCATGGTTTCAAGATAAAGGGGATTAATGTTCTGTAATGCTTTATATCGACGAATAGGACGTTTTTCCTTAAGTTGTATGAATAGAATATCTTTAGAAATATTTGATTGTATATTTGTGCATTGTGCAGAATATTTGATTGATCTAAAGGTTGTTGAACTTCTCGGAGGACATGAAAGGTTATTCAGTGTAGTAAATCATTATGGTGTTCACGAACATATCATGTACACGGATAAGACGTTCTGTTGAAAATCTTCAGTAATATTACAAGGAAACTGTTCAAGTTATTTGTAGCACGAGGGTAGTTTGAGGAAGCGTTTTAATAACAACGGATTGTATCGGACAGCGTAACAACAATTTTACTGAGGGAAACTCTGTGTTCAACTTTTTATATGGTAGTTAATTAGAAACAGTAATCTTAAAGAGGAGAAAATAATATATCTTTCAGATAAGACTTTGAAATTTATTTAATATATAAAATTGTTTAATTATAAAATCTGTTGAAAATAAGCCACTTTGTGGGATAAAGGACTAAACATAAAGTTATCAAGCCGACATTTTAAGTGCGATCAAGGAGGCTTGGCTCTGCAATATTGAGGGTCAAGATCACGTCCAAGGAAGTAATAACATTATGACCCTGCATTGAAATACATGCCTTCTGTCATGGGTATCAAAAATACAGGAGTATTTTTGATCTCAGAATACCTAAATATTTGAAATTGCATGAAATAAAGAAACATAATGATTTATACAAACAGATTTCTCAGAATGATAAAGCACAGTTGCGATTTTAAACTGAGTATAAAAGTGATTTTTATAACGTGATATTCAGTAATCTAGTCAATGTTTTTCACCTTAAAGCAATGTTTACGTATTTGTGAATAAAAGTATTATTTTTGTTGAGTCCTTTTTGACGTAATATCAGTTATTTAATGTAGGTAAATATTTAATACAAAAGCTGTGTATTGCGAAAATATAATAAGTGCTACGTGCTCCCGTTGTAAATAAATAAAGAAAACTTATTTATAATATTTGTGTTTTAGTTCTATCTTCATTCTACACCAGTAGTTCCCAAACTTATTTTTCTCGTGGACCAATTACAAAATTTTACTAGTTTCGGTGGACTCCCTGCTGCTACATTTCTACTACATTAACTATTATTATTTCTAACACTTAAAGTCGCCAAAAAATTAAAATTGTGTCGCTTCTGAGTTCTGTCCCTATATTCCGATAGGTAAAATAAAAACGAAAAATGGTACATTTTATTTATGAAAAGAATAGAATTACAAGAAAAAAATAATAAGGTAATATAGGGTCAGGTCATAATTTTAATCAATGGGAAGGATGTATTTGGTGGAGTGTCAGCAAACGATCAATATTTGGCTTTATTTTTGTGAGCAATAACCGCAAATCCCGCCGCTATGTGATATTTAATTTGCTCCTTTTTTTGTTAAGAGGTTTGTAACGGCACTAAAACTCCTTTCGACAAGGTATGACGAGGGAAAAGGTATAAAAAATTTCCTTGCGATTGCCCACAGTCCAGAATATTTTTCAGGTATTTCTGCTTGCAGCCAAAATGTTTGGTAGCCTTTTCTAAATTTCACCTTTAGCTCCTAATTGGTGCTTAGCTTGAGCAGCTCCTCTTGTAATACAACATTGGCCACTTCCGTTTCATCAAATGGATTTATGATCCATGGTGGTATATCCATCGTCAGCATATCTTCAAACCTGGTTTTGAAGTCATCATGCAGGGCACTTAAATGTTGACTGTAGGTATGGATATCCTCATCAATACATTCTACCTGCGACAAGTTTGGAAATTGAGAGAATTCGCGCCGACCAATGTTTTGCTCCATAAATTTCAATTTCCCAAGAAAAGCCGAAATTATCCCCTTTGTTTTTATTAAATTCAGGCTATCCCCTTGTATCTGCAAGTTAATATCATTAATTTTTTTTAAACAAATCTGTCAAATACGCAATGTCTACTTTGAATTTGATCAAGTTTTCTTTTAAATCTGGATCTCTACTTTCCAGGAACTCTAATACGGAATCGAAAACAGAGTAAAATCTCGTTAAGCATGCACCTTTTGACAACCAGCGTATTTCAGTATGTAAGAGCAGTCGTTGGAAGTTTTCATAATTTTTGTCGCACAATTGTGCAAATAAACGCGTATTCAATGCATTGCTTCTGATTTTGTTGACAGCTTTTATTACAAAATGAAGAGATTGGTTTAACCTGTCACTTAAATGTTTTGCCACAAGATGTTGTCGGTGGATTACGCAATGAATGGCTGTAAGTCCTGGTATAATTCTTTTGAGATGACTTATAAACCCACGATATCGCCCGACCATTTCAGGAGCTCCGCCTGTTGCCACTGAAATAATGTTTGTAAATGGAATCGATTTTTCCGTAAAAAAATTACTCAGGACATTAAATATTGATTCGCCTTTAGTGTCAGTCTCCAAAGTTCTGGCAAATAGCAATTCTTCGTTAATTTCTTCCTCCATAATAAATCGGACATATGCCAATAATAAATGCTTCATTACCGGGTAACGTTGACTCGTCCAGTTGTATAGAAAAATGAGTTTTTTGCAGATGATTGCACAAAAAACTTTCGATATGGGAGCTCATTTCATCAATGCGTCTTTGTACAGTATTATTATTTAATGGAATTCTTTTTAGTACGTCAAATGGAGATTTATGCAAAACAGTTTTTAAAACCGCTTCAACAGCAGGTAAAATTAATTGTTCTCCGATAGTGTACGAGTACTTTGAGATGTTAAAGCGAACATACTGTGCATGGTGGGTCTCTTTTCATATTTTTCCTTCAATGTTTGAAAATATATTAAATCTTTACCTGTTTTATCAGTATGACACCTTTTTAGATGATCTTCGAGCTTTGATGGTTTCATAGAGTCATTGCTCAAAACTTTGTTACATAATAGGCACATGGGCAATTGTTTGTCTGCCTCTGATGGAACAAACCATATTTCAAATAATCGACACTATATTGTCGACATTTTTTCTTTGCTGTAGCCATGTTTCGTGTCAGTTACCTTACCTGTAAAGAATTACGGCTTGTAAAGGGACCAACTAATAAACCACTAACGGCCGGTTTCTATAATCTATCTATCTTTAACAAGAGATTTCTCTCGAAATTTCGATACATTTTTTGCTTCAGTAAAGAAAGACAGACATATTTAGATAAGGTGCATATATTTATACATATCTAGGCAAGATAATAATGTATGTCTATCTTTGTTTATTGAAGCATACAGTGGTATCGACATAGTAACGATATCCATTTTAACCCCCTGTTAAAGATAGATAGGATATAGAGAACGGCCGTAAGACAAATACAGACGTTTTCACAAAACGTTATCAATTATAAAGAACCTAATTTTACCATTAATTTTTAATAGTACAAATAAAAATTGGTGTACTCAGTATCGAATATTGATCATATTTGTGTAGGAAAAAATAAAAGTCGAAATTGACCATAAAAACGATAACTAACATTTCATCAAATCAATGAGTTCACGCGCTCCTCACGCGCTCCGTGTATTTGCGTATTTTTTGTCTGCGGCTTCATTGTTAAAACGTGACAAACTGGCATCGAAGCTCAAGCCCCGCCCTTTTCCCGACGCCCGCGCACCGCTCGCTCTTTCCGAAAAGGAATAGTTTTGATAAAATAGTTACTTCAAAATCAATTTAAAATGATTGTGAAATTACTGTTTTATAAAATTAGTAGTTATTTGCAAGAAAAATTACAAAATTAATTGCCCTGCAATATTGCTTATTCGGCCTTTTTAGAGAGGCAGTGCTTCTCTCGTGAAAAAACAATTGAACAAAACGTGCTGTGTTTGTCTTCAAATCGAAAGAGGACAATTAAAATATCTGTAAGTTACTAAGTTACCTATCTATACAAGCAGCTGTGATCAACCGACTAGTACACGTAAACAAAATACTTAAGTACTATAACAAAAAAAGGTAGGTACTTACCTTTCTCCGGCACTAGCAAACACTGACATAAATTTTCTCACACCTTTTTTTCGAAATTCCCAAAACAAATTATTATTTGCTTAGTTAGGTACTTAAAACAATATAAGGGCCTACCTTATAAAAACTATGCTTATATTTTTGCTCTTTACAATCAAAAGCAGATAAATTTTCGTGGACCCCCATTAACATCTTATGGACCCCCATTTTTTGTTCACGCCTACGTAGACCCGTCAGCAAGTCTCCCGTGGACCCCTGGGGGTCCACCTGGACCACTTTGGGAATCACTGTTCTACACTTTTAATTTATTTTGTAGTCTTCTGGTATTTCTGTATTACATGTTATTTAATAAAGTGTAGCACGTACATATGTGTATATTAGAACTTTGGTGTCAAAATAATTTTTATTAGTATTATTACTTATTGAGTTGCACTAATATACGGTTACCAAGCTTAGGTCTTGGGTTCGAGTCCCGGGGAATCCAGTCTTGGGGTAGGGCAAAGTGATATTGGATTTTTCTATTTGATATCAGCCTGGAGTCAGAAATAAGTATTGGTGTGGCGATAGGCTCGCCTCTCTCTCTATCACATCATGGGGCGGAGCATACAAGACGAAAAGTGGGTGTCTCGATTTTGTGCCCTGATTTAAATTTAGTATAAGATTCTACTCATTAAATGCAAAGTTGAGTTGCGTGCGTCGCATTGTATCGAGTGCACGTATAAACTACTATTATCTCAATGTTTTTTTTATGTACCTACCATACTTATCGAGTTAATAAAAATGAGTGACAGTGATATGGATGAAGATTTATTGAGTGGACATAGTGATGAGAAAGTTGAAGATCTGATGCAAAATAAACAGCAAGGTGAGAAATGTTTAGCAAGAAAAAGAATGAGACAGGAAAGTGATGATAATGAAATTATCGAAAATGACGGAAAGTTTACTGTAGTGAGAAGAAGTTCAAAACGTGTGAGTCGGAGCAGTTTAATTAATAGTATTCATCATAAAGCGAGTGATTCAAACGAATTAATTAATGAAGTATGTATTACATCAAAACAAATATTGCCTAAACAAATTGAATTAGCAAAGTTGCTCAAGGAGGAAAATATTGAAGGCATATCAAGGATCAAGTTTAAAAATTCAAACAGGGCAATAATATACTTCACAACACGAGAATATGCCGAAAAGTTAATATCCTGTAAAAAAATAGATGACTTAGATTACCGTTGTCAGTTTGCACATGAAGTTAGCCTATCCTATGGAGTAATTAAGAATATTGACTTAGATGTGGACTTAGCAGAAATACATAAGGTATTCTCCAGTGATTATGAAGTTGAATCAATCAGACGTATGAAAAGATTTTATGAAGGGAATTGGATAGACAGTGAGTCAATACGTATATGTTTTAAAGGCCCTATCTTACCCCCATATGTATATGGATACGGGTGTAGGTTTAAGGTGGAGCCTTACGTATTTCCAGTAACGCAATGTTCTGGGTGCTGGAAATATGGACATTTGAGAAAGCAATGTTTTTTTTTTTTTTTTTTTTTTTTTTTATTGCAGTGAATGGCGAGACGAGCAAGCCGTTCGCCTGATGTTAAGCGATACGACCGCTCATAAACAGTAGCAACATTCCACTGCGCTCGCCATCCTGAGACATAAGATGTTAAGTCTCAATATGTCCAGTAGTTGCTCTGGCTACAATGTCCTTCAATCCGAAACACAACAGTGCATTTAAGCAGTGTTGTTTCACGGAAGAAATAGACATTGCGGTGGTACCTACCCAGATGGCCTCTCACATATGAGAGACCTACCACCAGTAAATGTCCGACTAAGAAAATAGTTTGTCCAAAATGCGGAGGTTCACATGGTAACTGTGAAACGACACGGTACATATGTGTGAATTACAAAGGAACCCACATGGCATTAAGTAAAAGTTGCCCCATATTTATAAAAGAAAAAACTATTCGCAAAATTATGTCTGAAGATAACTGCACATATAGAAAAGCGTTAAGTACATATTTAAGCAAACAACATACACATAGAATACAACAACCGAATAATAATAATGTTTCAGTGTACTGCCAATCTAAAAACAATTCTATTCCAGATTTAAATTATACAAAAACATCTTACAGGGATGTATTAAGTAGTAGACAAGACAATGAATTATATAATACATTGCCAAGTGCGGAAAAAAACATGGTACAAGCATCCAACAGTATAAAGAAAAAAGGTAAACCCAAGAATATGAATAGAAGTATGGCTTATGAAGAAAACTTCGAATTTAATGCAGGTCTGGCTGATAATATTAATAATAAAGAATATTTAGAAAGAGAAGAGGAAGAAGAAAGAAGGTAAAATAAGATGAGTTACGTTAAAATATTGATAAATAAATTAAGGAATATTTTATTAACTAAATCAAAAATTGAAGACAAAGTATTTGCTGTAGTTAAATTGTTAATTGAAGAATTTAAAAAATATTTCATAGAGATTATTATGGAAACCGACTGTGTAAATAGCATTTTTAGTATCTTCAACAATGGTTAATAGTTCCACATATGACAGTAAACTTAATATTATACAATGGAACGCACAAAGTTTAAAGCCCAAGCGCATAGAGTTAGAATGTCTGTTGCATCAGGAAAATATTCATGTAGCTATTCTAAGCGAGACATGGTTAAATGTTGATGTAGAGTTTAATATTAGTGGATATAATATGTATAGAAGGGATAGAGCAGACTCTTATGGCGGTGTAGCGTTTATCGTACATAAATCTCTTAAAGTATATATATCTACGCTTCAATTAACCAATTTAGGTATAAAAATGTTGCATATTAAGGTCTTAAATTGTCCCTGTTTAGAAAATATTTTTTCTATATACTGTCCATCTAGCGTACGTACAACTCAGACCGATTGGGATTGTCTATTTGGGTCATTTTCAAGAAAGTCTTTGATTGCGGGGGATTTTAATGCGCACCATACGAATTGGTCATTCAAAAACGATGTAAGAGGGGCACAAATTATGACATCAGTGTTAGATAGTGGTTACATATACTTAAATGACGGAAGTGCTACAAGGGTCAAACTTGTTAATGGCTCACTTCAGGAATCATCCCCAGAACATTTATTTCTACTGATATTGCTATCAATTTCAAATGGAATGTGTTAAATGAAAACCTTGGCAGTGACCATCTAGTTATTAAAATATCACTAGATTACACACCAAGTAATATGTTTATTAGAAAAAGAAATTATAAATTAGCCAACTGGACAAACTATAAAGAGAAACTTAGATTTGATTTTATAAACCCAGCCACAACAAATAACATTCAGGAAAAATATGACTATTTTATTGAGAAAATTAATAGCGCCGCTGATATGCATATCCCGATGATTAAAATAAATAAAAATCCCACATGTAAATTTAAACCAAAGTCTTGGTGGAGTCCAGAGCTTTCAAAATCAGTTGCACAACGTCGTTTACAATTAAAAATATTTAGGAAAAGTCCTACTCCGTATAACCTCTCTATGTTAGGAAAAAAATAAATGACACTAAACAACTAATTAGGAAAGCTAAGTCTGAGAACTGGCGTCAGTTTTGTGATGGTATTAATGAGACTGTATCATCCTCTGATATGTGGCAACGAATGCGATGGATAAAAGGTTACAAAAGAAAGCAATCTCAAACTTCTGACGCGCAAAAAGAAGAGTTGTTATGCAGCTTAGCTCCCGACTCTATGCTTCCCCAAATTCCATCCTTTCACTGCAGGAATACAGCGTAAAAAAAAGATACAGCTCCTGGACATGATTTAATTACTTATTCTATGCTATATCATTCATTGCAAAAACATATTTAATGAATATTTTCAATCAAATTTTTATCTGTATCAGCCCATATACGTCCCACTGCAGGGCACGGGCCTCCTCTACAATCGACTACCGATTGAGAGTGGTTAGGCCATATAGTCCACCACGCTGGCCTAGTGCGGGTTGGTGGACTTACATACCATAGAATTTTCAAATTTTTATATCTAATGTTATTTCCCGACAGTGGCGTTACATTGAAATTTGTCCCATACCTAAAGCTAATATACCTACGGATTCTATACCTAAGTTGAGACCGATAGCGTTAATGTCTTGTGTGTGTAAAATGTTTCATGTAATGATTGCAAAACGCCTGGAGTGGTATGTTGAATCACATAAATATATATTATACAAAACCATTGGATTCAGACGTGCGCAGTCAACTTTAGATTCACTCGTTAGATTAATTTGTGACATCCAAAAAGGGTTTTAAAAAAATAAACCTACCCTTGCATGTTTCCTTGACGTTGATAATGCATATAACAATATATTGATTACTAAAGTTATTAGTACATTTGAAGAAATAAACGTAGGAGTTAATATATCTAAATACATATGGTCTTATCTTAGTGAAAGACGGCTATTAATTCAAATGAATACAAGCAATGGATCCAATAACTATCTATGCCCTTGGACAAATAAAGGAATTGGGCAAGGTGATCCCCTATCTCCATTAATTTTTAATATTGTAACACATAAAATTTGCCATAAAATAACAGATGTAACGATAGCTCAGTATGCTGATGATTTCATTTTATATACTAGTAGTAATAGACTCGTTGACAGTGTCACAAACATGCAAAACTCACTTTACACAACAATTAAATACCTGGAGGATATTGGCCTGCATCTATCCATAAATAAATCAAAATACATTATTTTCAGTAGAGGTCATAAAAAACAGTTAATACGGCTTGAGACAAATGCTGTGCCTTTACAACCATCCGATAACATAAAGTACTTGGGGCTGTGGCTTGATAGATCATTGCGTTGGGGCAAACATATTAATGAAACAGTTAAAAAAACTCAGAAATTTCTTAACCTCTTGAAGCTACTTTCTGGTCCATCATGGGGTATTCACCCAAAATATTTACGTAGATTATATATTGCATTGATAAGAAGTCGAATAGATTACGCCAGCTTCATTTATGAAAATAGTGCCTCACATTCATAAACTAAATATAGTTCAGAATCAGGCTCTCAGAATCATCGGTGGTTTTATCAGAAGTACACCAATCCACGTAATGGAGAGTGAACTAAGTATCCCACCTTTATTTGTTCGTAGAGAATATTTGGCTGTTAAATATTTATTAAAAGTAAAATCCTGGTCCAATAATTATAATCCAACTTGTCAATTATTAGATCAATTAAGCACCCTTTGCACCAACAGGTATTGGCTAAACAAAAAAAACCGCTTTTAGTGACAGTTTATAACAAAATTAAACATGAAAATATAAATACGAATTATCCTTTAGAAATGTTTACTCTGGACACTTGGGTGACAAACCATAAAACTTTTAACGTATTACATTGTAATTTAGAGTGTGTAACGTCAAATAAAAAATCATATCAGGCCGACAATTTAAGGCATAGTGTTTTAGAGGAACTTTCTTACAATTATGGTGATTGGCACAAAATTTATACAGATGGCTCCAAGAGTGCTAATGGATCGGGGGCTGCCTATTTTGATCCTTGTTACAAAAGTAGTGGTAATTTTAAGATTTGTAATGAAAATATTTGTATAATGACGGTGGAACTATCTGCAATCTTGGAGGCATTGCGCTATGTCAAACGTAACTCATTTAACAGAATAGTTATATTAACAGACAGTAAAAGCGCTTTGCAACATTTGGCTCGATGCGCTTCTGGTCATAGAGGTGTTTCGGTAGCCTAACCTACAGTATTTTAAACCTAATAAGTTGGTTTGAAACTAATAATTATTTATTAGCATTGCAGTGGGTTCCATCTCATTTAGGTTTAAAGGGAAACGAGGAGGTTGATATTTTATCAAAAAATGCAGCCATAAATGGCCTAATTATGAACATAAAACCTTGCTATTTTGAACTTTTGAGTAAATATAAGATATATTGTTACAAAATTTGGAATGAATACTTCGACATAAATTCTAGGACTAAAGGTATTTGGTATAGAACGATGCAATGTGAGCCTCCTCGTATCCCTTGGTTCACAAATGTAAAAATTAGTAAATGCGTTTTAGTGACCGCATTTAGAATAAGGTCTGGACACGTTCCGCTTAATAAGTTTGGTTTTCTAATGAAAAAAACGATTAGCCCCAATTGTGAAAGATGTGGAACTGTAGAGGATATCCATCACATGCTAATAGAATGTATTCGATACAAGACCGAAAGAGAATCATTAATTCGGGAATTAAATGTCAATATATTAGAATTCGGTATTATCCAAACAATTTTGTCCACACCATACAGTGAAGACGCTATTAAAATTTATAAATTTGCAATGAAACTGAAGAAAAATTAATTAATGATTATCTTTCAGATTAGGCATTAAATATGTATAAGGTATGATGAGGCTAGCATGATCATGTCGATTAAAAGCCTCTAAATTAATAAATAAAGAGAAAAAAAAATGCAAAGTTAAATGTCAATAATAACTGGAGTTACAACAGTGCGTCTAAATCAATCCACACTCAAATCCAGTTTCTATTTATATCATAACACACGTTTCAGAAGTCGAGTGAGATGTAGCTACTAGCTGGATCGTATTGATTTCACCAGGATTTATGTTCCCGAGAGAGGACGCTTACTGCTGCCAGTTGTAACCAGATATTACTGCAATCCGCATGGACTGGTATTAATCTGCACGATTGACGGGTTACATTACAATCTAGATCTGTTTTGAGGTTAGGTCTGTTAGGTAGGTTGAGTGTAAACCGTTGAATATTTTGTCTTTTTAATGCAAACTATATTTTCTCACGTAAGAAACTGTAGTCCTTTTTGAGAATACATTTCTTTAAACTTAAACATGTGACCGAATTCAAAAGAATTTTTCTCAATTCAGTTTTTTTAATTGTTTCAATAAAAAAACCCAGGGTATCCAAAAATAAGATCGAAGTTACTTTGTAAATAATAATAACATGTTTTTGACATCATTATAGTTGGTAAAGTAAGGGAAATAAAATACATTCAGAATTCAGTACCGTTTAGAAAAGGCCAAATTAAATTCATCCATCCATCAACTAAAGGAAGTCCAGTGCTGAACATAAGCCTCCCCCAATGATTTCCACAGTGACCTATTGGAGGCAGCCTACATCCGGCGACGTCCCGCCACCTTTACCTGGTCGTTTGACTACCTTGTGGGTGGATGATGGTGTGGACGTGACCTCCATTCGAATACTTTTTGGCCCCATCAGTTCTCCGCGCTATGTTATTACATTCACTTAAACAGAAATTACATTCACTTAAACAGAAAGTCATAAACTAAGATACGTGTAAAACAAAAAGCTTTTAAAATACATTCCATGTTTTTGGAATGGCGTTCTAACAACGGCTTTTCGATATGGGTCATTCTACATTAATGGAAAAAAAATATGTACTTTCAAGAAGATTACAAACATAGCCAATTGGAAACCATAGTAAAGTGTGTATTATTTTTCAAAAAATACAAATTATATTGGTGGTGGCATAAGATATACTTTATCATTTATGTGACAGAAGTAGGATACAGTTAATAGGTAGTTTATGGTTTATTATGGCATTTTTTAGAAAATTCACTGGTGGTGGTAGGTCTCTCATATGTGAGAGGCTGCCTGGGTGGGTACCATCGCAATGTCTATTTCTCTCGTTAAACAGCAGTTTAAATGTACTGTTGTGTTTCGGATCGAAGGACATTGTAGCCTGAGTAACTACTGGACATATTGAGACTTAACATCTTGTGTCTCAGGATGGCGAGCGCAGTGGAATGCCAAGCATTGCTTTGTAGATCAAGGTGTTGTTTGGTTTTGCTACTGTTCCTGAGCGGTCGCATCGCTTACCATCAGGCGATCGGCATGCTCGTCTAGCCATACAATGCAATAAAAAAAATGTGGCGTTATAAACTATATATTCGAATAAATTCGGTGAATAATAAGCATTACATATTTATGAGATAAATGATGAATGGATATAAATTTTAACTCAACATTTTATGAGAAACAGTTGAACTCCCTTGCTCAATCCAGCCCGTTTCTATAGCCCTTACTTAATATTATTTTAATGGTATTTATTTGGTCAAATTTAATATAGAATGGCCTCTAATTCAGAGAATTGACGACCATTAAGAACACACACCCAGTATAAAAACTTCAACAATTTCATAGACAGACACAGTGTTAAAAAGAATATCGTACGTTTCGCTAGAAAATTACTGAACAAAACACCATCTAATACTTCTCAATGAAAATATTAAAAACTTTTTGGTTGTTATGTGTAACTGCGGAAGCCAGTTTAATTTTGTTAGAACAAAAATTGTCGGAACCGTTTGAGATGAATTTCGGTAAATTTGCTGAATGTGTAACTGAAATTTGCAAAACCATTCATAAATTCAGATCGAGTGCTATACTCGAGTACAGAGAATTTGATGACGAAAAAGGTGAATTTCTCAAAGGTTTGATTGATACGCTTTCGAGGAATAATATCCAACAAGTTATATTTGAAAATTTGGATAACGTAACACATGGTGTTGAAGTAGAAGACGCCGATTGGATAGTTATTGTGTACTTTAGGAACTGTGAGTCGCTTTCGAATTTCAATGTTACGGCAATCCGTGATAATATGAAATATATTATTATTGTTCGAGATGACGTAGAAAAATATTGTAAGAACACATTTCTAGAAATTGGAACACACGTAGCATATTATGATGTGACGTTTATTTTTGATAATCAAGAAAACAATTTCACGGGCACATTGGATTTGGTAACATTTAAACCACAAATCGATGATAGAACTTGTAAACAAGTTGTTAGAGACTCAGAAAAAGTAAATACTTGCCGAAATGGAAACCTACATTCCAGCATGATTTTTCCGAACAAAAACCCAACAAATTTAATGAAATGTGCACTAAATGTTGGTATAGGACCATTATATCCATTTGCTATTATCAATAATATGTCACAACTTCAAACATTTGACAAACTTGACGAAGCAGATATAAGAGGTTCTGATTTAGAATTAGTTAAAATAGCAGCTCAACAGTATAATGCGACGTTAAACTATCACTTTATAAAGAAGAAAGAAGAAAATCCTTTCGGGCAATATGACTTCATTCCTTTTATAATGAACGGTAGTCTGGATATTTGCGCTGGCGGTTTTTATAGAATCTATGGAGACGTAGTTTCTTATTCCGGGGTTTATGCTAGACAAGCTGTGCTATGGATGTACACTGCCGATAGAACGAGCAAATCTTGGCAAAGTCTAGTAAAAAAAGTCAATGGATTATACATATTCATGATAGTTTACGTTTCCTATTGTCTCATTTGGTATTTGATACTTAGGTTTGACAAGAAAGCGGTTTCGATTATAAGTACCCTGACATATGCGTGGGGAGCGCTCTTAGGAGCCAACTCCGTACAAGATGCAAGATCTTTCAAACAAAAGATACTGAACTTGGTGTACTTAAATATGTGCATACATATGTCGGCCTACATCGGAGTACAATTTTACTCATTCTACACGATATCAGAACCACCTGAGATGCTTCAAACAATTAATGAAGTGATGAACTCCGGGAGAATATATTATTTAGATCCTACGTCGAAATATTTCGTTTTTGACAAGAGATATACGAAATTTGCTAATGAATCAAGAGAATGCTATACATTTAAAGATTGCTGTGAAAAATCTCTGATTTACAAAGGCATGACCATACTTCTGAAAGGAGTATTTTTAAGGTTTCAAGCAGAAACTGCTGTGGATGATGAAGCAAAAGTACTTGGATCTACGGAAAATGTGCTGACGGTGTATTATGAATTATTGATTCGCAAAAACAGTCCATACGTTAGAAAACTTCAAGACATAGTTAAGAGATTGTTCGAAGCTGGAATTCCTCAGAGGTTGTACCTAGAAGCTATTGGTCTTAATGTTGTTGGGAAAGCTAAGAGCGCTAGTGATAATACAGTTAGTAACAGTTACAGCTGTCAGTCGGGATGTAAAATTACTTTGGATCAATTAGGTGGAGCATTCTATTTGTGGCTGATTGGATGTGGTGTTTCCGCTGGTATTTTTGTAGTTGAATTATTAAGTAATCGTGAAAAGAAGGTATCCTCTTAGGAATTGGTCATAGAATTCTGTGTTCTTTACCATTATCTATATGTATTTTTAGCACCATATGCACTTATAAATTTTAGATTACTGCACTTACATTTATTAATATCAGATTGTTGTTAATATAGTTTTAGTTTGTAACCTACATATTTGTTTAAAAATGAAATTAAAATATTAATATCAATTTATCGATTCAATTCCAGAAACCGTAAATTGAAAGTTGTAACTTAACATTAGCTTCAGTACTTTTATAAAGCTTTCGTGATGGAGGCGAATGTATCTGGTTGTAATTAAATGTAAAAAATCATGTATTGAACTATTCAAGCAAGCTGCAATCAATTGTATCAGATCCGCTTAATTGTCCAATATAATATCTAAAGGCTTTGAATTTAAACGAATTAATCCTATTACATTATTATTTATAAGTGTTTCTATTTTACGGAACATATTATTCCCACATGCAACAGTAGTTTTTTTTATGAATCATACAATGAAAATATGAGAGTAATAAAAAATTTTTAATTCTTACGATGAAGGTTGCAAAGTTAGAAGGTAACATTAAGCCGATTTTAATACGCCTATGAAAATTCCTTGGGAAGGCTTATGTTCAGCAATGGACTTTCCGTGCTTAATAATTATAATTATGGAGATTAAATATTCATTATCATTAATACGTTTTTAACGCGTATTTTCAACACGATTCCTTCCTATACCTAATCCTCAGTTCTTTCACTCTAGTGTGAAGTAGCATCTTAGCAGGCAGGCGTAATTGTATCCAATGGTATGGGACTGCCGTCTGATATTATTAAATACTCTGCCTGGACGGTTTTCGCGCTTACCATCAGGTGCAGGGCAGTCATTATGCCGCAATAGTGTGAAAAAAAGAAGAAAAAAATCTATCATTGAACGTTTTAATCAAAAACACAATATGAACTCTTAAAAATGTCGTTGTAAAATGTCCAATTTATTTGACTCTTGTCCGTCTGCGATTCGGTTAATTAAAAAGTTCAAATTGACAAGTTTCACGATAGTTAGATGGGCGTCCTTTTTTAATCCGAAGTTCGGTATTTGTGACCGAAATAGATTGAAAATCTATTCTTCAAAATGGATAATTAAATGGGTCCGTCTGATTAATGGGACACTCCTACCTTTATTGAAGTGAGAACTAGACTTTGAGTGCAAATAGGTTTAATAACCTGATGTCCTTTTGCTCTGTATTATTAAATGACTTAACTGTGAATTTGATTGATTCTAGAAACTCTCGAGATTGGAACTTTGCTCCTTATTTCCAAAAAAACCTGTCAATGGCACATGATGTCGAGACTGCTTGTATCATAAAAGATTGTAGTGACTTATTCGTGGCGCTAAAAAGGGCATTAGCCAATATGAGCCATACTACAATGCTGGTCGATCCAGATAACATTGTGTCTAACCGTCGAGATGGGTTTTTACATAATGTTACTATTTTCCAGAGGTCAATTTAACCTGAATACCCTTGTTCATTTCTTGAGTGAGTTACGTTTCATACAAAAGACACTGTTTTTACAGTGTTGTTTAATATTAAAATTAAAACATTACCTATGAAATCATTGAATAAATAAAACCAACAGTCACATACATCGTCCAGGGGGTTAACTTTATACTCTGACACAACGAAAAATGTTCAAACATAGTATATACACTATACGAATGTGTCTTAATACTTTACCAAATGTACAAATCCTTTATCTTACGTCGTAATCTTAGACTAAGTTCAGATTTAATGATAAGTTTTATAGAGAACAGTATTAATTTTGAGAATTAAAACCTTTAATCTTATACATCGACGTTGAACATTCAAACTTCGTGTGGTAAAATAGATTATCAGATTAATTATGATGGTTGTTGGTTTCAATACTATGCAATTTGCCACTAATCCAGCCATGGTCTGTATTTCCAATTTCACAAACACAATAACAATAAAACTGAAAATAAAAATTCGATATCCAATATCAGAGAAATGTTCGGATAAAATAAATTCTAAATGCATTTGCAATGAAAACTGCTGTAAAAAATATTGCTTTGGAAAAATGCGTTTCTTGTTGTGATGCGTTTCATATTTCTGTTATTTGGTTGGTATATTTTTGTTTTGTTTTAGAATAAACGATACGAATTTTTGTTTGTAAAATGTATCTAATATTTTTCAAAACTTTTGTAATTATAATATTTTGTTGTGAATTTTAGTTTTCTCGTATTTTGCATTTTTTTTTATTATCTCCCCATTCGGGATGAAAACATCGCTCGATTATACTGTAGTGTATTATGTTTATGCTATAAAGCAAGGGCGGATCCAGGGGGGAGGTCATGGAGGTCATGACCCCCCCCCTGGGCTGGCCCCAGACTGACAAAACTTATTAATTATCTTGTTGATAAAATTTATAAGCACATTTAATTCTTTGTATGTCGATTAATAAAGTAAAAAAGTACGAATTCGAGTATTGAAATCGGACTCAGTATTCTGACATGAACTATATGACCCCCCCCCCTGGCGTAAAATTTGGATCCGCCCTTGCTATAAAGCCCAGGTTAATTGACAAATCGAGCTATTTTTTTATATTACTTTAGAAAAAAACTATTTTAATAAATATTCTTTAGAGGGCCAAATAAGCTGATACTTGTTTTTATTTATTGCATTGAATGGCGAGACGAGAATGCCGTTCACTTTTACGCGATACGACCGATCATGAAAAGTTTCACCTCGAATTACAAAGCAACGCTTGCCATTCCACTGCGTGCATCTACTGCTGTTTGGCGAGATACATACATTGCGGTGGTACCTATCCAGGCGACCTCATACATATGGAAGATCTACCACCAATTAATTATAATATTCATCATACTAGAATGACTTCAGACAAGCTTCTTCCAAATATGTGAACCTAATTTAAACAAGCTATTCTCATTTCATAAATATTATGTTCTTTCAGTAACAATCTACAACAGTGCAGATTGCGCCTTTCCCATAGACATAGTGACGTCAAAAGGCCACGATTTAAAGCCCAAAAGACCAGCAATTATTGCCATGATACCGGATAAAGACCCCCTCATATCGAGGAGGGGATCCTATCCATCAGGATACCATAAAGTACCCCCCAACTCCTACCATAGTCACCATGTCGTTCCTATTGCTGGTCTAGCACCAGTGGGACATCATGTTTATCATACTGGAGCAGCAATGAACAGGTTTAATTTGAAGGATGTCGTGTTAAGAAAACGGTTTGAAAGAAGATTGAATCCGGAGTAGTTAGAGTATTAAGGATTGGCAAAAAAGAGTCTATTTTTAATGAGGGCGCTAAGATTGAATTTAGTATTAATATGGCAACCCGATATACTACGACAGAAGATGTTTAGATATTTGTTATTTTTATTTATTGTTGTAAAATAGTCTTTTTGTTTATTTTAAATTACAAAAAAAAACCAAAACTTTCCGAGAACGTATGGAAATACATACGTATAAAATTATTCAATGAACATTATGGCATTTTTTAATTGTGTTTCTATAATTATGTTTCTTTATTATTGCCAATTTTCGATGCATCGCACTCTTATTTGTCAAGTTATAGATAGTTTTATTGTGGAACTTTGTGATTATGTAAACTTAAGAGAAAATATAAGGCTTATTTTGTGTTTGTGGTTATATAGTTGCTTAAATGTCATATGTGGATGAATTTACAAGCACTTAGTGTTATTATTGAATTAAAATAATAAGTAGCTATACAAAGTCAATTCATGAATACCTATACAACACAATTGCTTACAATGCAACGTTGCTTATATATATAGGTATAGTTTCTATTTCATACTTAGGTATGTTTCCTGAAGCGATACTTACGTCATAAGTTAAAACACTAAACTATTGACTTTAATAAATAAAATAAATAAATACTCCCAACAGGCACATACATAGTCCTGACCCCACACTCTGATCGAGTCTTGTGTCGTGGGTATCAGGAACTACGAGAGACTTTTAGGCCTCACAAACACCCAGACACGAAACAAATACCTGTGGTTCCCACAAATATTTGTTTCGGTGCGGCGATCGAACCCGCGGCTTCTCGTTTCACAGCCAGCTTCTAACCAACTGCGCCACGGAGGCTGTCACTTGTGATAATTAATGTTGTAAAAATTAAACTGCATTTTCGCGAAAAAAAAAATGCTGGAATTTCTAAAGCGTTTTAACTCTTTTATAACGTCGCGTTAAATGTTGGCGATCGCGGCATTCACACAAAACAACATAGCGAATTTAATTTTTTCGAATTTTAGTTGCAGGAAATCTAACGATGTGTATTATTTAGTGTACCTTACATAATTATTAACTCTGTTTTCCGGCTTTCTCTATTTCCTATCTATCCTTAACTAGAGGTTAAATAAGCTACCGTTACCATGTCAGTACAATTTCAGGCTTCATTAAACAATGATAGAAATATATGTATAAATATCTCTCACCTAGCTATCTATAAATATGTGCACCATATCTATACCTCGCTATTTTTGTTAACTGAAACATAAAGTACATCAAAATATGTAATGAAATCTCTTGTTAGCGATAGATCGATTATGGAGAACGGCTGTAAGTAGTTACCTATACAACTGACCACTTCCGATAATATCAACACCATATTCATCTGTTCTGTGATATCATCTGATCCAACATAAGTAGTAATAATCTTTCCATTTGGCTGAACCATCTAATTCAATATACAAAATTCAATATATATAATAGATAGTTGTGTGTTGCCAGTGATGACTTACGGCACCGAGACGTGGCCTCTCACTATGGGCCTTATTAGGAAGCTCAAAGTCACTCAACGAGCTATGGAGAGGGCTATGCTCGGGGTTTCCCTGCGAGATCGAATCAGAAATGAGGAGATCCGTAGGAGAACTAAAATAACCGACATAAATCACCGGATTAGCAAGTTGAAGTGGCAATGGGCAGGGCACATAGCGCGGAGATCTGATGACCGATGGGGTCGGAAAGTGCTCGAATGGAGGCCACGTAGCGGAAAGCGCAGCGTAGGACGTCCACCCACAAGATGGTCCGACGACCTGGTAAAGGTCGCGGGACGTCGCTGAATTCAGGCTGCCTCCAACAGGTCTCTGTGGAAATCATTGGGGGAGGCCTATGTTCAGCAATGGACTTCCTTTGGCTGATGGATGGATCTAATTCAATGCTCAAACTATCAACTAAAGCACGGCGAGCCTATTATCATACCTGAGTGCACTTCTCGTTTCCTACTACGTGATAATAGATGGCGCTATTTCAAAGAGTATAACTATGAGATCGGTGAAGAGGTGAATTGACACGCAAGTGTAAATAGGAACTAACTTTTTGTGGTTTAGCATAAATAAAACGTGCTACTTATGAACACCTATAAAAACCGGAAAGTCCAAGGAACTATACAAGCTTTGCGAAGAAAGACAATTTATTTATTTATTTAATTCTTTATTGTACACAATAAAAAGGAATAACAGTTTAGAGATAATACAAAACAACAAAGTACAAATGGCGGTCTTATCGCTCTAAGGCGATTTCTACCAGACAACCATGGGATGGATATATGAGCAGGAAAAAAGATAGGGCAGTGTAAAATAAAGATAACGAAAGCATGGAGACATAAATAAAATCATAAAAAACATATAAATACATTATATATATACATACCACATACACATACACATACATATTACATATACATACATAAGTATTTTACATATACATACTTATATACATTTATATATATTTATAATTTAGACATTCCTGTTGACTGGCCGAGCTTCAATGCTCACTGTCAGTGTTGATCCAGGCTTACAGCAGTTACAGAGGGGGTGTGAGGGCGGGACAATCTCGAAAAAAAAACGAAAAAGAAAAAAGAGTTAAAAATAATAATATAAATATGTACCATTGCAAAGCAAAAAAGTAAAATTATTTCATTGTACTTGTACGTTTTTTTTTTTTTATTGCAATGAATGGCGAGACAAGCAAGCCGTTCGCCTGATGGTAAGCGACACGACCGCTCATAAACAGTAGCAACATTCCACTGCGCTCGCCATCCTGAGACATAAGATGTTAAGTCTCAATATGTCCAGTAGTTGCTCTGGCTACAATGTCCTTCAATCCGAAACACAACAGTGCATTTAAGCGGTGTTGTTTCACGGGAGAAATAGACATTGCGGTGGTACCTACCCAGATGGCCTCTCACATATGAGAGACCTACCACCAGTATTACCACTACCACAGTACGTGTTGATTAATTTGCTTATTGGCTTAAGTAGCCAGCAAATGAAAATATATGCGTAACATGTTGAAAGCGGCCTGGGTTTTTGTTTTGAAATTGGTTGAAAATGGCAAATATTGTAAACGAATGCAACATGGTGAGTAAGGATAAGGCAACTGGTAATGAGAGCAACTTTATTAAAACTTTTGGATTTCATCTCAATAACATGCCCGTCCGACCAGCCTCAAAGGGATCTTTTCACTAAGTTTTGATGAAACCACAGAGAAAGGATACAGAAGGTGCATTTGGTTACAAATTACAATACCTATATTTTTGTATTATGAGGCGGTCATCATTAAATGCATTGGTCCGTCTGGGTTGGTACCACTATTTTGTGTTGCCAAACAATATTGTGTAAGAGCCGCTGTATTTTGATTTTCGGCTTAACATATAATATCGATATTAAGAGCTGCTAAACGCCTTACTTATACAGTCAGCAATTCGTTACGTCAGAGTCTTTTCAATACATTTGCGGTCTTATTACAAAAAGCGAAATAAACCTTGGTTTAAACCTAGTCTAGCAAAACCAGTCTAATCTGCAGAACCATGGTTTAAATTTACTTGTATTACAAAACATAAATAAACCATGGTTCCCTTGGTTCATTCTTTTGAACCGTAGTTTATACACCAACCACAGATTAATACAAATAATATTAGTTCAACATGATATCATTCCGTCGCAACGTTCCATATCCACAGAAAAGAATACGTTTTAATAAAATTTTAATGATTAAATAATGCTTAGGCGTATTGAACCTATTGAGGGTTGGACATTTTGCTAGAATGTCAATATTGGTTGGTATATCGATTATAATTTAATTATTTTCATTTGTTTCATGTTATATAGCTAGTCACACATCCAAACACGTGTGATGGAACGTAACATTCTGGCGCGTTACAAGAAACCATAACAATAAACAAAACTATCGCGAGTTAAAATAAGTTCTTTTAGCATTGGAATGCATTTACTATTTAGTCAACGAAGTATGTGAAGTGAAGTGATATAAAATAATTGTCGCTTAGGTAATTACATAGTAATCTAATTTAATAATATCGTGTTGTGGTGGACCTACAAAATGAAAAATGGTCTATGAATTTGAGTAGTGAGAAAAAAGTGAGTAAACCAACATTATTATATGGATTACATTGCAAAATGTTTGGTAAACCTATCCTTATGCGTATATTTTTATCGGAAACAATTAAAACAGGGCGCGTAGACGTATTTTGTTGGGTCGACATGACGTTTTTAATCGCTCAAAGGCTTCAAAATCCTTAATAACGAACAAATTCATCATATTAATATCAATTTTAGAGTAAAAGTAACATAATACGATGTAATAGACACTAAATCCAAAAGAAATAGTTGGAAGTTTACGATTTAGACCACCGTTAAACTAGGGGGCGGTCAGGTTTAGCGATAAACTATAAAAAAGGCCATGGTTTAATGTTAAACCACTTTTTGTAATATGAATTTCATATAAACCATAGTTTATTGCGATTTAAACTAAAGTTTTTAGATAAACCACGTTTTGTAATAAGGCGGTTGTAGTTTAAGGCGCTCTCTCTTTACATCCACAGAAAGTCTACTGTTGAGATATATTGGTTAACTTTGTTTTAAGGCGCTACAATCCTTATATTATAGATGTTTCATTCATGAAAGTAATCATATACTTATTCTATGAAACTTTTATATTCTTTTAACAAAAAATAATATTATTATTCCTACGGCACAAGAAAAATCTGCCAGATATTCTCATAAGCTACTTTAATAAGATTTGGTTTAGTTGAGCTTAGTCCCACTTAGTAAAGTTTAAGCCGTCTGCAAGCTGTTTAGCTTGTGGACTTAGTTTACGGTCGGTTCGTCGCATTCAGTTTCAACAGAAAATAGTTTTAATTCGCAAGTTCTGAACTCACTACTTTATGGCTTAAAGAGGAATTTCCTGATATTTCTCGGATATTTTTTAATTAAACTTGTTTCACACGCTGTATACTGTGTGTGTTTGTTCTACTGGTATTTTATTTTGACACATGTAATATTTGAAAGAGGTGTTGGAATAGATTGCTTTCAAAGACTTTTAAATCGCTATATCCAATTGTCACCTGACCTCCGCTCCCCTTTAGTTCCCAACTAAAGACGGCAATCATGCCAATGGGTCTGGTAATAATGGGGAAGAAAATGGCGAAGCTTACCCTGCTAGATTCCAAATGCGGATTTAACGGTCAGTCAGTCACTTAACATCGGATTACCACATTTGGCTTCCTCCGAGGTACGGACATGAGAGAATAATAGATTTCTTCTCATAATACAACATTTCTTTGATTTTTTTTTGTACTTAAATATTATTGTGGTGTGTCATAAAGTGATGTGTACATGAGATGTATAGGAATGAGTGTGGACAGGAACTTTGGTGTCAAAATAGTTTTTTATAATATTATTGATCATTCAATTTGTTTAAAAAAAGCTACTTTTTACCCCTATATAATTTGAATAAAACTGATTTGAGCCCCGATAAGCTTGTAACATCTAACAGAGAGTGTTTAATTAAAATCGTAAGGTACCGAATGTTATCAGTTGAATATTGGATTGAGAGCAAACATGGAACATGGATATTAAGAGCACAAATTAACTTCATTCCGTGTTTTGTTTGTTCTGTATCAATAGTATGGTAAATCAATGTATTGAGCACAAATTACGTGAAATCGTATGCTATTAGAATATTGTTTGTAATGCATTCAATTTAATAACACTTCGCCGGAATTATGTGGCTTCAACTAATCCCGCTTCGTTTGATAGGTTCCCTATATGCTTTACAATTGTTCTCCTTTAGTATCAATAATTAAGGGGCATGAGAAACCTTCTAAAATATACTGGCTAACCTAATCTATGATCCAATTCGAATTTGACTGTTCACAGTCTGAAGAGATAGACTTAAAGCAATCGCGTATTGAAAGTGCATTATCATAGTAAAGAATGGACTTTTATTCCAACATAAACTTGTGTATAATACAATGACATCACATATTTTATCTTAAACCCATAGCTACAATTTGTTCTAAAATATAAAACTTTTCTTTGATATTATGAAACATTTTTACGATAACCAGCGACATAGCTGACCTCGATCCCTTGGCACTGCGTTCCATGAGCGACGGTGACAGCTTACCATCAGGCGGGCCGCATGTTCGTCTGCCTGCGAAAGAATAATTTCGCTTTAACCCATACAATCCCATCACAGTTCCTCTTAGATCATGCCCCGATCGAATATCAAATGCGGTGTGACGGACACAAATCCAATTGCAGCTCCTAACTGATGAATGCAAAATGGAATCGCAAACAGATTACACTGGTCTAGATTTGGTTGGCTACATGTATCAATTTCGGTCTCTGAACTAGTTAGGATTGCTTCATCGCGTATTCAATTCAACACCTTGTATAAGTCTTTTTGTTCGAATATTTTCAGGCGTAAAAGTATTTTTATGTATCTTATTCACGGCCGTAAAACCCTTTTTATCAATACAGTTCGGTTTGTCTCCTTGGAATGGAGTGAAGTGGACGATTATAATTTATTTTGAATTGAATACATTTTGCGGTTTGATTTCTCTGCGGCTCACAGAGAACCGAGATATTGTCAAAGATCTTTAGAAATAAATTTGAGTTCTTAAAAGGAATATCGAGGAATTCCGACGAGCGTTGCGAATCTCGGCTAGTGTGATACATGAAAATGATTAGATGATTAGATTTTAGACTGAAAGACGGTAATAAAGCAAATAATTCTGGAAAATATATAAGAAATCATAGTGCACCGAATATACCTATAGGCAGGCCAATAAGGAGCGGATTTTTATTTCGACAAAACAAATTTCTAAATTAAATTTCCATTTATAATGTTTCACACGTGTAAGGAAGTTATTATTATTACGCCATTAATTAACTACACTAACTCCCGCACACGACCACAGGGAGATAGGGGTGACTGAAAACCAGCGCTGACCTAAACTCTAGTTTTGGTCAGCATAAATGCTGAGTCATTTCCTTTTGTCTTTCGATAATATTGTTTGCTTAAATTTGTTGTATTATTTGTTAATTTTAAGGCAATAAACATTTTTTATTTTTTTATTTTTATAAAATGGTTACATGTATTTTTTGTTTATAATTTGTTCCGGTGCACTATAACATTAGAAATATCCCGGATAAACGAGGGAGTTCATATCTATACATCTATACATATAAATAAAATTGAAGTATCTGTTTTAAGAGTGAAAATAAAAAAAATGTCCTACTACATATCGTTATATACACGATACCTGTGCCGAAAATGATATTTAATTTTTTTTTTTTGTCTGTCTGTCTGTCTGTCTGTTCCGCCTAATTTCTGAAATGGCAGGACCGATTTTGACGGGACTTTTTTTGTCAGGTAGCTGATATAACAAGGAGTAACTTAGGCTACATTTATTTTAGAAAAATTCTTTTATTTTAGAAAAATAAAGTAATGTTGCAATGCCCGCGCTCAGCTCACGCGCATGCCACCACTGGGCCGTTACGTCGGGCGCTTCCCACCACTTCTCCCACCAACGAATCAATATCACATTTACAAAATATTGTATACCGGGTATCTCAAGACTGCTACCGAAAACGAAGCCCGGTGGTAGTTTTAGTGGCTACAAACATAACGCAATTAAAAATTTCGCATAGAAACGCGACAATTATTTTTTATGATTTTTTAAATATCGTCATTTTTGGGTGGTAAATCCGTAGTTTTTGCTAAAATAATAATTTAAACTCTTTTATACCTTAGAGTATTTATAAATAAAAGGGCATAAACTATTATTTTAGGAAAAAATGTATTTATCACCCAAATATGGAAATAGGAAAAAAATAACAAAAAAAAAATTGTCGCTTTTTTTGTTCCATTGTGTCTGAAGTCGTTTAAACTACCACCCGGCTCCGTTTTCGGTAGCAGTCTTGATATACCCTGTATAAAGAAATTTTTCAATAAAGCTAATACAAAAAACTGAAAATAAATGTGTAACGGGAATTTACCGCCGCTCGCTAAGAGATGGCGCCACCATATAATTAAAAAAACTAAATAAACGAATTAACCTTTTTGTTAAATTCCACGCAGACGAAGTCGCGGGCACAGCTAGTCTATACTAATATTATGAAGCTGCAGAGTTTGTTTGTTTGTTTGAACGCGCTAATCTCTGGAACTACTGGTCCGATTTGAATGATTCTTTCAGTGTTGGGTAGTCCATTTATCGAGGAAGGCTATAGGCTATATATCATCACGCTATGACCTATAGGAGGAAAGCAGTAGTGATATTTCTAGCAAATACGAGGAAATTTTGTTCGTTTTTCGTGGTCCGATTAGTCGATATTCTAAACTAAAGTCAGAATTAAACATTTTGACCGCTATTTTAAAACGTGTATGCACCCGGGCGGAGCCGGGCCCGACCGCTAGTTATTTATAAGGCTAAAGATATTATTACCTTTATAGAATTCGCTGCATCGATTTTGTGTATCAAAACTATCTATGTAGTGAACGCGCAAAAAATAAGAAGCCATTAATTCACATTGCAAGTTGAAGACATTTTAATATTTTCAATTATAATATAATAATAATATAAGCCTTTTATTTCAGACGAATAACACTTTTACAATTATTAACTTAACCTAATGACTCTTGCGAGTCAGTAACATCGACAACTTGGTCTGTTTGCCCTATTTTGGCAAAGGCCTCCTCCATCTCTTTCCACTTCGTTCTATTTAGCGCCGTCCTTGTCCATGTTTTTCCTGCTGTCTTTTTAATTTCATCTTCCCACCTTCGGAACTGCCTGCCTCTATTTCTTTTACTGTTTCTTAGGTACCAAGACATTATATTTTTGGTCCACTTTTCAGTGCCTCTTATTATGTGACCGGTCCACTTCCATTTTAGTTTCCTAATTCTTGTTGTTACGTCTTCGATTTTTGTGCGTTTTCTAATTGTTTTGTTTCTTATTCTATCAGATTTCCTTATATTTAACATGCTTCGTTCCATTGCTGTCTGACAGGTTCTCAGTTTGTTATTTTGTTCTTTGGTGGGTGCCCAAGTTTGGCAACCGTATGTCAAGACTGGGAGTACACAGGTATTGTATAGCTTAGTTTTGACATTCATCTTAGTTTCGGTATTCTTCATTAAGTCCTTGAACCCCCAGTACCATTTCCAAGCTTGCGCAATTCTTGTGTCTATTTCTTTTGACATCATATCGGTTACTGATATATGTTGACCCAGGTAAGTGTATTCTTTGACAAACTCAATCTGATTTCCGTTAATAATGATGTTTCCTTCTGATGCGTTTGTCATGGCTTTTGTTTTTGTCGCGTTCATTGTCAGGCCCACCTTGCTGCTTTCTCTTTCTAGGTCTATGAGCATGCTTTGTAGATGGTCTTTTGTAATGGCGAATAATATGATGTCATCAGCGAATCTTAAGTGTGATAGTAGTTCCCCGTTTATATTTAGTCCATACTGGTCCCAATTTAGTTTTCGGAAGATACCTTCTAACACAGCAGTGAACAGTTTAGGCGAAAGCGGGTCTCCCTGTCTTACTCCTCTATTTATTTTTATTTCTTTTCCCTCTTTTTCTAGTTTGATTTTAGCTGTACTATTGGTGTATATATTTTTTATGATTCTGATGTACTTGTGTTCGACTCCTTGTTTCTTCAAACAATTCCAAATGTTTTTGTGCTCTATTGAGTCGAATGCCTTGTTATAATCGATGAAGCAGCAGTAAAATGGCATATTAAATTCTTTAGTCTTTTCGAAAATTTGTCTTAGTGTATGTGTATGGTCAGTGTCGAGTAGCCCGCCCTGAATCCCACCTGTTCTTTGGGCTGATTTTCGTCTAAAGTTTTAGTTATTCGCCATAATATCACTTTTGCAAAAACTTTGTAAACATTGGACATAAGGCTAATGGGCCTGTAGTTGTTGATTTGGTCCCTGTCTCCTTTTTTGTGAAGTAGGATGATCGACAATGTGGTCCATTGTGTTGGAATTTTTTCCGTGTTTACTACGTCGTCGAAAATGTATTTTAATATTGGTGCAATGACGCTTTTGCAGTCAGCAAGCAATTCATTATTAATCCCATCAGGGCTGGGAGCTTTATCTTTCTTCTGTGTTTCGATTGCTTTAATTATGTCGTCTACTAGAATAGGTGGTACATTATCGTTGCTGTCTAAGTCTGTATTTTCAATTTTGTTCTTGCTCGAATAGAGGTTCTCGTAGAATCTTGTAGCTGTTGATAGTATGTCAGATCTTTTAGTCTTTGTTTTGTATCGATCTTTTACTTTAGGTATCCAGGTCGTTTTATCAGACAAGAACTTTAGCGCTTTTTTTACTCCTCCCGTCTTATTTATGTGATTTTCAAGAGTCATGAGTCTAAACTGTTCTCTGTCTTTTCTCATTTGACTTTTTATTTCTTTGCTTATTATTCCTATTTGTGTCCTGATATTTTTCGTTTTGTTTTCCATTCTTATTAATTTTGATCTTTTTTCTAGGAGTTCGTTTGCTTTTTCTGATATGTGTTTGTTGATCTGTTTTTTTCCCTTTGTCGCTGGTTCCTGATCGTGCCGTAAGTATTTCGTTTATAGTGTTATATTTCTGTTGGGTGTCTAAGTGTTAAAGAGATGATTCCGTCACAGATTTGAGATTTTCTTTGATGGTGGCTATTCTTGTTCTGTTGTTTGGTGTGGCTGATTTAATTTTGAAGGGTCTATTTAACCTTAAACTAGATGATGTATTTCTTTCATTAGAGGCAAGGAGGTAGTAATTGGAGGATAGTGGTCGCAATTCCCCGCGGTGACCAACCGTCTTGGGGTGTGGGTTTTGCATGTTTCTATGGGTATGTACTTTTTTGTGGTAAGGTTTGATTTTCCGTTGTCGACGTCTATTGGTCGTTTTTTTGGGTTGAGGGTATTTCCGATAGAGATGCAGATCTGCCCCGTGCTACGTAGTCTAGCAAGTTTGTTTTGTTGAGCTTCTTTGCTACTGGAGTAGGTTGATGATTAGGAGATTTGTTTGGGGAGCTGGTGCTCTCTCTTTTCCTCTTGTCTCTTATGTGTTCTTTAGATTGTTTAATTACTATTTTGTCTTTCACAAAGTTACAGATCTTACCTTTTTTTCGTTCTTCCTTAAGCTCAGGCAGAAGCAGTTTCCTCTTTTCCAATGTTTCTTTGCTGAGATCTTCTTTTATGTAGATGTCGGATTTTCAATTAACAAATATTTATTTGTGGGCATTACCAATATAAGCTTTATTGGGTCTCTGGATCTTTCAGTTAGAAGTATAACTCTGCTCTAACCGATAAGTGGCTTCCATTCAAAATATATTATTCAACAATAGATTTAACCGACATAAACAGACATTATTAAAGTTAACCTCATGGCGGGACTTATGAACGAGGAAAATTTACTTTTTATTAGACTCGAATAAAATGAAAGCGGAAGTACTAAAAGAATTCCGTCGACGGATAGAAGGACTGCGCTGGGGTAGGGTTGACTCAAACATTTTATTTTAATCCAATTAAGAAGGTATTATAAACCCAAGAGGTATTGAAAATTTCACATTATTTTATATGATGGTAAAAAGTTTTCAAGTATGTAACTGAATAAATCATGAATCAAGAATAGGATTAAATGTTGAATGCCAAAAATCATGGAAATTAAAATATGTCGAAAAGGACTTGGGGCTCATTCAATGGTTTTTATTGAACGTCAAAGACAGAAGTCAAATGTTAATAAGCCATATCTTTGTGAATTCAGAACTATTAATAAATATTGCATTAATTCTCTTATCAAACACTGGTAGTCTCTCATATATGAGAGGCCGACTAGGTACTAGGTACCACGGCAATTTCTTTTTCTCCCGTCAAACAGCAGTGTAAATGCACTGGTGTGTTCCTGTATGAAGGACATTGTAGCCAGACTGGACATATTGAGACTTCACATCTTATGTCTCGGGAAGGCGAGCGCAATGGTGTGCCAAACTTTGCTTTGTAATTCATGGTGTGGTTTGGTTTTGCGACTGCCCATGAGTGGTTGTATCACTTACCATCATTCATTGCAAAAACAACAAGATTTCTATTATCAAAAAAGTTAAAAATCTGCAGTTTAAATTTGTATGAATTCAAAATGACAATAAATCAACGTTGCACTGATTTAAGATTCTATTAAATTAATTTAGGTATTTAATTTATTTCCCACAACCCTACCAGCAAAGCTATTACGGAGATACTTCTTGTAGAAAGAATTTAAGGTTAATAAAACAGAGTTCACTTCATTGCAAAATGACTTGAACAATGTTTAGTGTCATTCTGTTTTGAACCATGATTTTTTTAACACCTTTTTTATATTAGAGTTACAAACATTTGATAATAAAGAGAAGGAAATCTATACTAATATAATAAAGCTGAAGAGTTTGTTTGTTTGTTTGAACGCGCTAATCTCAGGAACCGCTGGTCTGATTTGAAAAATTATTTCAGTTTTGTATAGAACATTTATCGAGGAATGCTATAGGCTATATATCATTACGCTATGACTTAGAGGGAAACAGTAGTGACATTTCTAGAAAATACGAGGAAATTTTATTCGCTTTTCACGGTCCGATTGGTCGATACTCTAAATTGAAAGTAGGAATTGAGCATTTTGACCGCCATTTTGAAACTTGTATCTGCACCCGGGCGGAGCCGGGATGGACCGCTAGTACTAGATAAAATCAATAGTAGTAAACTGTGAGGAATGTTTGCCTTGGTGGCGTAGTTGTACTACGGTAGGATTACAAGGCTGAGGTCTTGGGTCCGAATCCCAGGTCGGGCAAAATTATATTGGATTTTTTCTATTCATTTTCAGTCTGGAGAACGAACTTGTGCATGATATGGTGACAGACAAGCCACCTATCATATCAAGAGACGGAATAGAAAATAAGAAACGTGGGTGTACCGATAGCATTTCTACCTAGTGCCTACTGACTACCACTTCTGGGAAATATTCGTGAGATAATATGTATCGGAAGAGTATTCATTACGTACAGTAATGCTTTCATGTCAAAATATAGTTTTATTAAATAGGCAGCGGGTTTCGTGGTAAAACTTTATTAAATATCGTTTATGGGAAATGTTTTCCTCGTCTCGGTTTCCACGAAAAAGTGGAAAACTTCGTATTTACCGTATAGGGTGAAATGGGAAATCAGTTATTAATTTTATTTGTACGTGTTTTTATGAAGAAAGTTCACAGGGACGTAATACGTTGCTTTAAACTATGTATATTTTTTTTTTTATATCCAGTTAGTATACGCAGTTGTATTAACTTCAAGTATTTTTAGACCAATGAATTATATTTAAGAATATTTTCGACAGTCTCCGTGGCGCAGTTGGTTAGGCGCCAGCTGTGGAACGAAAAAATCGCGGGCTCGATCCCCGTACCGAAATAAATATTTGTGAGAACCACAGGTATCAATTAAATGCTCTTATGACAAGTCAATACACATAGTACTTAATCTCTATTTACAAGATATTTTGTAAAGTATTATTTATTTTAAATTCTAATTAATAGTAAGCGATACGACCACTCATAGACGGTAGCTTAACCCAACATTACCATGAAATAAAGCAATGCTAGGGATTCCGCTGCCTTCGCCATCCTGAGACATAAGATAAGATGTTAAGTCTCAATATGTCCAGTTGGTACTCTGGCTACAATATCCTTCAACCCGGAACACAACAGTGCATTAACACTGCTGTTTGCATGGCTGCACCCAGGCGAAGTTGGATAGTTCTATTTTTCAAATAGATTAGAATAGATAGTATTTCTACAAATAGTTTCTGTTTTGGAATTGATTCAAACAATATCCTTACTTGGACGAAGTTACTAAAACATAAATTACAAATCACTTTTATGACGAAGAAAATCTTATACGAGGTACGAAGTGTAACAAATGTGTACTAATAGAGTGTCGTTTGCCATACAGGCTTCAGTATGTGCGGCGCTAAATCGGTTCTCGCTGGCCGAGCGAGCCAAATGGCCAAGATTTCCCTCCAGATATTTGGCAAAAACAAGCTACTGCTGTAATTTACTGGCCGAATTAAGTTTATTAGTGATTTAAGAAGTAAAATGGCGTGCGAAAATGTTATTTCTTTGGACATTGTTTGTTGTTTTGAAGGTCACATGAGGGTGTAACTAATCGCTACTTAAAATAACTTCATCTGCTTCCTTGCTGGTAAATGATCATGGTTCCAAACATGGCAGGATAGATCGCTATTGAAACTTTAAAGGAGATAGACAGAGTAACTACTGTACATATTAAGACTTACCAACTTATTTCTCAGGATAGCTAGCGCAGTGGAATACCAGGATTGCTTTGTAATTCAAGGTGTTGTTTGGTTTTTGCTACTGTTCATGAGTAGTCGTATCGCTTACCCTCAGGTAAACGGCATGCTCGTTTCGACATTCACTGCAATAAAAAAAATCTTACTTCTACCCCATGGACATAAATATATGGGCAGGGCGGAGAGCGCGTGAAGTGTTGCGATGTAAGAGGTGCGCGTGCTCCAGTGCGTCTAGTGGAGCCTACTGAAATTAGTCTGCACTACCCTATATTTCAATTTCTCAAAAATCCAGTCCATCCAAAGGTTGCCTGGAAGAGATCGCAGCTAGCGATAAGGCCGCCTATTGTAACCATGCCTTTAGTTTTTAAGTATTTTGTATGCGTCTTTCATTTTGGTGTACAATAAAGCATATATAAATAAATAATAAATAAATAAAAATAAATTAGTCGTCGGTCGCAACGATTATAAAGATGCATGCTTGTATTGTGATTTGTGACAATGATTTTTTTTTATGTAATCGTATAGACGATATCTATTAAGTTAATATTTATTTTAGCTCGATTTTCATGGGCATCTTTTTGAAACTCCAAATGTAATGAAGTGTCCCAATGCTGGGCAAAGGTCTGCCCTTCGTTACTCCACTTGACCCTATTCTCGGTGAGCTCTTGCCATTTTGGCTCGAACGCATCGAATTTGTTTTCCACCGCATCTTCGGTCCCCCGCGTTTTCCCCGGCCATTGAAATGCCTATACTTACTTTTTAAATCAATGTTCTAATGTTAGGTTTTAAAATCAATACAAATAGCTAAGACATAAAAGGAAGCTATAATAAATAATGTTGGAGAGTACAGCGGGTGCATTGGAGTGCAAGTCGCATGCTCGTCTTAGATCTAAATATAAACTGCTTTTATACGCATGGTTGGATTCTAATAGCGTGCAAAGACTAGCGATCGCGCCGCTCCGTGGAAATTGGAGACGTTAAACGCTCTTCAGTGAGAGATTTTATACATTTTGTGGGGAAATTTATAGCGAATATTGTGTTGGATATTTATTTAGCTTAGATGGAATTTTATGCTAGGAAACAATTTTTTGGTTTTCATTGCTATGAATGACGATACGAGCATGTCGTTCGCCTGATGGTAGGCGATATAACCGCTTATAGAGATTAACAAAACCAAAAACACCATGCATTACAAAGCTTGGCATCCTATGGTGCTCGCTATCCTCAGATAAAATATGTTAATTCTCTATATGTCTAGTAGTTCCTCAGGCTAACATGTCCTTCATTGTTTTTGAAGTGAAAACTTCTTTAGCGGCGTTGAGCACTTTTTCTGTAATGGGTATAAAATCTTAAACTCGCGTCAGGACACGTAACCTGATCGTAAGACGAAAAGCGTAAGACGGATGGAGAGTAGACAGCTGTCAGTTAGCTGTCAGTTTATAAAGCTTTGATGAATTGCCAATGATTTTGAGTGGAGATTTCAACATAAACTTCGCAGACGATAAAAATCAACTATTAATTGAATTTTTAAATAATGAATTTGGTTTAACTATGTCGAATGATCGCAATCTTAGCACAACGAAATACAAAACTACTATTGATGCGGTCTTTATTAGACATGTAAATAGGTTCGAATCAAAACTGTTCGTTTCTTACTTCAGCTACCATAAACCTATCGTATCAGTTTTAGAGATTGGCGATGATAGTTCTGGTAATGATGATGGTGAAAAAGTCGTTGAAATTATGGATGAAAGTTGATTTTTCAGAGAGATAAACTTTTTAATGTAAAATAATTGTAATAGTTTTAAAGTGTTAAATTTTTAATGTAATATAAATTGTCATGTTTGTGTACGATAGCGCAATAAATGAATATTGTATTCTACCACATAAATGATAGTACTTTTATACTGATAAAGCAATTGGTGCAAAATTATTCCCTAACCATTCCAAAATATCAAACATGCTCAACGTTATTTAACCGTATGAATGGCAAGACAAGCATGCCATTCGCGTAATGATATACGAACACTTATGGATATGAGCAAAGCTAAAAACACCATGATTTAGAAAGCTTGGCATCCTGAGATATAAGATGTTAAGTGCGTGATGGCCTGTTGGTAAAACGGACTAGACGCGGCTGCCCACATGTTCACGATGGTCGCGGGTTCGAATCCCAGGGCACACCTCTGACTTTTCGGAATCATGTGTGTATTGATAGTCAATCACCACGCACTAAAACGGTGAAGGAAAACATCGTGAGGAAACCTGCATACCATAGCGATTTATAAGAATTTCTATGGTATGTAAGTCCGCCAACCCGCACTAGGCCAGCGTGGTGGACTATATGGCCTAACCACTCTCAATCGTATTCTCGATTGTAGAGTAGGCCCGTGCCCTGCAGTGGGACGTATATGGGCTGATACAGAACAGAAGTCTCAATATGCCTAGTCGTTGCTCAGGCTTCAATATCTTACAAACCGGAATACAACAGTGAATTTACACTACTGTTTGGCGAGAGGAATAGGCAGTGAAATACAATGACACAAACCTATTAAAAGGATGAATACAATGCTGCAGCAAAAAATCAAGGGATAGCAAAAAATCTTGGTGCACGTGCACTTAAGTGAGGGTGCATGCACTTGTCGCAACTTGTTCCGACACGATTGAGTTTCTTCATGTCGCTGATGTTTGTGCTTTGTGTAGGGGTATTTTTATTCACACATTTACAAGTTCAGAGCAGTGTCGATTTTAGGTTCCAATTTCTTTTTCATTTCAAAAAAATGTAAATTATTTGGAAATTAGAGGTGTAATCCATTGGGGAGGGCCTGGGTTCGATTCTTGTGTTTGTTTCTGATTCGAATAGAACCTTTTACATAATATTGTATGTATTCGACACAGTTACCAAGATAGTTATCGACCAAGGAAAACCTTACTCCTCAGTTATAATTTAAATTTCAGAATCTATATTTGGTTCCACTTACAACATTAGTAAACTGAATATCTTAATACTGCGTATAAAATAAAAAATTTCAAAACTTTTATTTTCTTTCTACATTATTAATAAACAGTGGAATGATTTCTTAAACCCTATATAACATACAAAAAATTCTTGCACAGTATAAAACAGAATCATTTCAGATATGTATTATAAGAATAAGTTCTGAACAAACAATTTTGGAAACAATAAAAAATGGACGTTACCAAAAAAAATAGGACAACATTAATAATAGCTAGGATTATAAATTCTAATATAAATGAATCGATACTGGTGGTAGGTCTCTCATATGTGAGAGGCCATCTGGCTAGGTACCACCGCAATGTCTATTTCTCCCGTGAAACAACACTGCTTAAATGCACTGTTGTGTTTCGGATTGAAGGACATTGTAGCCAGAGCAACTACTGGACATATTGAGACTTAACATTTTATGTCTCAGGATGGCGAGCGCAGTGGAATGTTGTTACTACTGTTTATGAGCGGTCGTATCGCTTACCATCAGGCGAACGGCTTGCTCGTCTCGCCATTCAATGCAATAAAAAAAAAAGAAGACCTAGGTTTAAAAGTGTGCATTTCATAAACTAGTACTAACATTCTTTTATGAAATAAAAAAAACATTCGTACCTATTGACTTATATTCGTACCTGTCATGGGTTTTGTGTGCAAAATAAGGTGATTTTGTATTTAGAATTTTTTATCCACTTCATTTTTTTTATCGGCACACGTAAGCCTCATTTCGCGAATGCAGGTATCTGGCAAGTGGAGTGTAAATATTTTTTGTGGTTGAGGCTTTACAAAGTTGGATGCAATTGGATGCGTAGACAAAGAAACCTTTCTAGGGTTGAATGAGTATAATATTTATTTAAATACTTAACATTTATTGAATTTTACAGTGGTTGTGACAGATACGAGTTACAGAAAGATTTCGTTAATTATTTTTAAATTTATATTTACATTAATTTAATACTTTCAATACATTCAATTCAAGTACAGGATACTTTGTATTTACTACAAACAATTTAAACTGGGAATTGAACCCACGGTTAAAGGCGTGTCATAGAAAAGCTATCTAAGCTCTAAGCTATAGACAGTAGAATAACAAACCAACATTATGAATTACAAAGCAATGCTTGACAATCCACTGCAATCGCCTTTCTTAGATATAATCTGTTATGTCTCTGTTAGTCTTTTTCTAAAATCCATCCCATGGTTGTTTGTAAGACATTGCTTTTGTACGATAAGACCGCCAATAGTACTTTTTATGGTAGTGAGTTTCATTTTGATTTGTATTTCTTGTGTGTGCAATAAAGTGTACATAAATAAATGAGTTGCATTCTGCACGCCTTCGCGCCGCACTCGACATACGCCTTTACTACACGTACCAGGTCGCGCCGCAAAGTTCGCAACTGATTCTCCATTGATACGAATGCCACGAACATATAACTTGGAATTCAAAGATGCAGATTTATGCTTTTTTAAAAATAAAGCTACCTTCAAAAAACACGTTGTTAAGTCTATTATTGACAAGACTGATTGCTAATAGTTGGGGTTCATACCGCTATAGGCCAACTCACACAATACAAATGTCAAAATGCACAAAACACTTCATATTTTCACTATTTACACCTACGTTTTTATTTTCTGTTTACTTATATCGCTAAGTTTGTATTATACTTACCATAGATCTAGCATAAAACATCCTTAACAATACGGTTAGTTTTTGGATACTGATTTTCACATTTGCTAATGTAGCTTTTGATTATCATCTGAGATTTTATATTATTAATTTTCTCTCTGTCTGCGATATTAACATACTATCAAGTAATAGATGGAAACCTTTTATTAGCCTTATTTATTGTAAATACTATTAGAATAAGATACACATTGTAAACGCCGTTGGTTTCTTTAATAAATAAAAAAAAAATGTCTAGCCATTATTCTGGCTATCATGTCAATGTTAAATAAGTTTGAAACACGTACAATAGGCAAGCCAGAAGGAATCGGGTAACAAGGACGCTTCGCCACAGCTTTAAATGTAATAAAATCTATGTAAAAGGAACAAATGCAAAGATTTAAATCCATAAGTTACATGCATTGAGATTGGATGACATTCTTACGTCAGATATCCACGACTCGATCCAAAAGTGGGATAGCTTGTCGGACAAATACCGGGCCAAGCAGGGAATTTGACGGAAATATGAATCAAATATCCGGCCGGCGGATATCGAATACGTTTCGGATAGAAGCCGTATTCGGAACTTTTATATTGATGTATTTCGGTAGAAACGAAAAAGTTTTAAATTTTTCTGTTTTATGGAATATTTAAAAGAAATTTTCAAAATCGATTCCCAATTGCCGGCGCAATTGCGTAACATACGTAAAAAAAACTGTTGAATTGATTATCTCCTCTTTTGAAGTCCGTCAAAAATCTCAAGTATTCGTATAAATCCAAGTTATTTTTGAGGTATAATCACATAAACCTAGCCAAGGTTCTATACAAGTAACAAAGAATTGTACTTGTAGTACACAAGTAAGATGCTTATTATATCACATGATTTTCTACATACATACATAAACTCACGCCTTTTTTTCAGAGTGCTATCAGGATACCGTCAGTTCGCCTTGCACACGCATTTTCCGTCCCATGATGTGATAGGGTGCGAGTCTATCGCCATATCGGGCACAAATTTCTGGCCACGAGCTGATCATTTATTGAAACATCCAATATCACTTTAACCGACCCGGGACTCGAACCCGAGACATTAACGTCGTAATCGTACTGTAGTCAAGCCAAAAAGAAGTTTAATAACGGCACTAGAAACTCAAGGAATATTCACTGCCCTTTTTTTGCCATCGTCGTCATACGAGGACAAACAAATATATTCGTAAGTGGGACGAAGCGTTTTGGATATCAAATTGCTCTTTATTAACTAAAAAATGCAAATTATCTGAGAACGTTATTGAGTGGGAGTTGAAAATTGCTCTGGTTTGTATTCATCCGCTTAGCACCGTGACTGTCGCTTTTAAGGCATTTTACTGATAGGTTGGGTAAGAATTAGGTTCATAAAGGACAATTTAGAACAATTCTAGTTAGTGTGTAATTGATAAGGTACCAAGTCTTTTTGGGGATCCGTACCTAAAAGGTAAAAACGTGACCATATTACTAAGCCGCTGTCTGTCTGTCTGCCTGTCACCAGGCTGTATCTCAAATATCGTGATAGCTAGAAAGCTGAAATTTGCACAAATTATTTATTTCCATTGCCCCTATACAACAACAAATACTAAAAATACAACAATTAAAATATTAGATCCCTATACAATAAACGAGTTTTTTTCGTATTTCTTTGCTGAATATTAATCGCGGTAACAGGTAGATGCTTATTTAATTTTTTTATTACGCTTGGAAAGAGATTTCCCGCTGTCGCCCCACCTTAAAAGAAAAGTGGGACGATTATGTTGGTTTCACCGATCTACGGTCAGCCAAAGCTCCGTGTGGCCCTCTTCGGTGCAATAAGAACGCCCCTGGAAACCCGAAGCAAGAGTGCCCCATCTTCTACGGGGCCGTTCCTGCACGGTGCCGCTTAATTTGCGGTCCTTACCCTATGTTAAGAAGCTAAGCCCTATCTAAGAAATCCTACATTTCTTGGCAACAGGCCGTCAAACATCACGGGGTCGCATTGTATTCATAGGGCGTTGTGACAGACCCCCACTGTGCGTCCACGACCTTGACTTACCCATTAAATGCCTTTTACAGCAGGTAAGGGATAACGTGATTAACATGCAAGACCAATTTTAATTTGATTTAAATAAATAATAGCCTACCTACATTCGTGTCATGCATACCCATCCCGTCTCATTAAGTGCCACTATTAAAGTTTCGTGTAGTACATTGAGCAAGTCTTGTTAAAAAGAACTCGGGTCCCTTTTAAATTTCGGTGTTATGCTCTTCTTCCCATCGTCTTTCCTTCCCGATTTATCTGAACTACGGTCTGGCTACACATCTTTGATTCAATCGTTGGGGATGTTCATGAGCGGCAGTGATGACTTCCCATCTGGTGACTTGTTTGTTATTTCGCCAAACTAATGAATAAAAACAATACTGTATTTCGCAAAATATATCTGTTATTTTCTAGATTTTGCTACTGTTCGCATGCAATAGTGCTTGTTTATCATCAAAAACATTCCGTGCGAATTTTACTACACCAAAAAATATAGTAGCCGGTGACGTCACACCTGTGTTTACAATAGGCAAATAGATTTTTTTTTATTGCTAGAATAGCGAGACGAGCATGCCGTTCGCCTGATGGTAAGCGATACGACCGCTCATAAACAGTAGCAGAACCAAACACTGTGACGTTGTGAGAATGTCACATCTAATAGTTGCGTTCTATGGCTCAATAGTCGGCATAAATCCTATTGTCTATGCAAATCAACGCCTCCGTTGCGCTGATTGGTTGATTGAATTTCTGACATCTGTCAAACGTGACGTGTGAACTGTCATCGGCGCTCGCTTATATACGCATGTAACGTCGCTCCGCGTCCTCTTTTCTATAACCTGAAAGCCGCGTGCTACCCACGCGTCTTTCCGAACCCGCTGGGGTGAGTGTTCTATTTGCTAACCGCTTTTTACTGCTTGTTTGTCAGTGTATTCTGTCTGCCGGGCTTGTGAGCTATCACGAGTCGCTGGCACGGAATGCAAGCCTAGTTTGCATTCCGATTTCTTGGACGCTGATTTCAGGTTCTTCGTTCTCGGCGTTCTTGGCGTTCTACGTTTTTCGCCTACTTTGCTTCTTTACCTGCACGGCACGGAGTGCTGACTCCGTGCGCTTACTTCGCTGCCCGCTGTTGCTCCGCACCGCTTTCTGCCCGACTGCAACCGAGCCTGCGCCCGCCGCTGACCTGCGCACCGTGTCCGGCCACGTGACAGCAGACTTCGCCGGCGAGCTGTCGCCGGGTTCCGCCACGTGCCGAAGACCCGGATCAGAGTCCAACGAAGGCCAGTGACTGCCGTTGCATACCACCAGCAACAGTGCCGGGTGTAAACAGTGGTGCGAATTTATTAAAGCCTGAACCACGTAATTACCCTGAGTACTCATTTATCTACCTACCCCTACCTGCGGGCGGCCTAACCCGCCGCAACACCTTGAATTACAAAGCAATGCTTGGCATTCCACTGCGCTCGCCATCCTGAGACGTAAGATGTTAAGTAAAACTATTATTTACAATTATTAATTTTAAAAAAGGGTAAAGGTAAGGGTATGTAAAATAAGGGTAGTTGAATTGTAACAGTCACAGAGCGGACGTCTAATACCTCAGTCCGCCCCGTGACCACGAAAGCTGTAAAGTGATCGAAACGTCGGGAAGTTAAAAATGTAAAAAATTAAATTAAATTCGCGATAGAATCCGTAAATAATAGTTTTATTTCAATGTGTAACATTCGCGTAAATCTAAGAAACCAAGATGTTAAGTCTCAATATGTCCAGTAGTTACTCTGGCTACAGTGTCCTTCAATCCGAAACACAACAGTGCATGTACACTGCTGTTTGACGGGAGAAATAGACAAAGCGGTGGTACCTACTCACGCGGCCGCTCACATATGAGAGTAATATAATTTTTAATTTAGGGCAAAAAGTTGTATAAACATATTTGTAGACAAAACAATTTGCTACAAATTACATATGTCCTTACAATTTTTTGGTAAGACGCATAGTTTCCGAGTTATCGCGAAAAAAGTGTTTTCACCCCGTTTTTCCAAGATGGCGGCCGGGGGACAACGGTGGCGACCCCACAAACTTGAGGTTAAACTTCTACTGACCCCCAAACATGTATCCCAAAAATAAAATTGCGTCCTCTAAGAAATGCAATATTCGGTCCTTAAATTGTAACATTTCAATGGACTACAACTATTAATACATTTTGGATAATTGGACACTTGAAAGTTTGAAAACTGCAGCCCATACCCACCCACAGAGAATTGTGTGACGTAAAATGTAACAGGGAAAATATTGACAAAATAGAAATCTATATTACAAGCTCACTATTAACAGCTGGGTGTCTAGATGATATACATATATTGATTTGGCTAAATATTAAATATAGCTTTATATTGAATTGGCAACGTGCTGGCGATATGTAAGCCTTTTCAGACCTAATATATTGAAGTTACTTAAGTGCCTTGGGAAGTATTACGGTGTATTGTGTAGTTTTTTTTTTTTTAGAGAGACTTTCCCGCCCTCACACCCGCCACTGTAACTCCTGTCAGCCAGGATCAACAGTGGCACACAAAGATATGACACCGAGCTCCGGAGCTCGGCGAGTCTCTCAGGGACACTAGCTTGTCTTTAACCCGCATCGAAATTAATCAGAAAGAAAAACAAAAGGAGGAGTTGGAAACAAATAGCTGTCCACTTCCCTCCGCAGCAAAGCGGGTGACAAAAAAAAAATTATTGAGTCGAGAGGTATGTATCCTCTTATATAAAGATATACAACTGGAGAAGCCAGATGTATTAAGCACCACGGGATAAACAAATTACATGGGTCCTATAGTTTGAGCTGCTAAATTTGGGTCCAATAATAGGTATGGCAAAAGCGCCGGAAAGCACGGAAGTTCCTCCTAGATTCCACGAGGTCCGTATAGTATGCAACACCAGAAGTTATTTGCATATTGTTCAACATTATGCCGCGTTCATCGGACCAGCGATCACACTCCCAAAGTATATGATGTGCAGTTTGTTCGTACTCACAGTCAGGTGTAGAGCATTGACACGCAGGCGATTCAACCAGCTTAAAAGTGAATAGTTTGCTCTTAAAGTTGCCATGTCCAGTTAGGAACTGTGATACACAGTGATCAATTTCTAGCCACGATTTTCTTAAGCGATCGCGAACGGACGGAAAGTATTGATATAAGTGACGCCCCTTTGAGGATATATCCCACCGGTTCTGCCATTCGTCAATTAATTCAGTGTACGCAGCAGAATACGGTTTAAATAACCTGCTAATCTTTAAAAAGTCTCGGGATGCAATAAAGTTTGTGTCTATTGTCTCTATATTTGAATAATATAATGCGGCGCGTCTTTGCACCTCCAGATCGACCGGAAGCACACCCGCGAGAACCGGCAAAGCCTCTGTACTAACGGTTCTGTAAGCCTTACACAAGAATATCAAGGCCAGGCGTTGACTCTGGAGCAACTTCCTACGAACAGCGCCAACAGTAGATCTATCGGCCCAAACTGGAGAACCGTAACAGATACAACCCAAATAAGTTGCTCCATAGATAACTTTCAAAGTATTAAATGATAATCCCCACGTTGCCCTTGATATTCTCGTTAAAGCATAGAAGTTATTTTTCGATTTTTCTCCGACGGTTCTAATGTGTTCAATAAATGAGAAATTTCTCTCTAAAATTAATCCGAGGTAACAAACTGATTCCTTTCTTTTAACTGGTACATTGTTAAATTTAATACGCGGGGGTGTTTTTAAAATCCCTTTTAACAACATTTGAAAAGTTTTTTGAGGTGCGAATGTTAGTCGATTTCGTTCACCCCAGTTCAAAATTAAACGCAGACTCGTGTCAGCCGAACTCTCGAGCCCGGCTCTACTATTGGATTGTATAAGTAGGAGTCCGTCATCTGCGTATCCAGTTAAAGAACAACCCGGCGGAAAAGGAATTGAGAAAATATCATCGAACCCCAAATTCCATAGATATGGACCGATAACCGAGCCTTGAGGGCAGCCCATAGTCAGCGCCTTCGATACGGCATGGTGGCCAAGTTGTAATTTGGTTGACCCATGACAAAAATAGGAATATATCATAGAATATATATTCCTAGGGCAACCTCGGATCTTTAATTTCAATAGTAATATTGGCCACCAGGCATTATCAAACGCGCCGGAGATGTCCAAGAAAATTCCCAATACGTACTTGTGATCCGAGTTGACGACAATTCTTCTAACAGATAAAGCCGCGTCCACAGTAGATTTACCTTTGGTAAAACCGAACTGTAGGTCATGAAATTTTGGACCACCCGGTAACAGACGAGGGACAATAAGCCTTTCAAGTACTTTACCCAAAGATGGTAATAATGTAATTGGGCGATATGACTTAGGGTCTTCAGGGGGCTTATTTCCACTTTTAGGTATAACACGAATGAAACCGCAACGCCAAACCCGGGAAAAATGCCCTCATCAATACACCGATTAAAAACTTTCAGTATAGTGTCACCCGACGACTTACACGCTTCCTTTATCATTTTATTCGATATTTTATCTTCTCCCGATGCTTTGTTAATTGGCAAAGAATTTACTATGTTAAGAAATTCGTTAAGAGATGGATGATCTGATTTTGGGGAAGAAGGTAGCTCCGAGGCCCAGAGTCTTATTTGTTTTGGTATTCGGAGTCATTATCGACACAATCGTCAGGTATAAGAAAATTCAAAAGAGTTTCCGTGGTCTCCTCGATACCAGTAGTATAGGTGTTATTTACTTTAATGTTTTCTATATAGGCCAAATTAATTGACCTATTTGCTTTGAATTCGTGGTAAAGAGGAGACCAGGGACCCTCTCTCTCGAGGCGTTCTACTATTTTACGCAGCAAGTTACCTTTAGCTTTTGTTACCGCGGCCCTATAGTGAGACCTGGCCACTTTAAGTGTGATGAAAGCACTCGTGAGTATGTCTTCAGGAACGATTCGTTTTTTAAGCCTATTAAACCGCCTACGCGCTCGTCGAAATCTTTGTCGAAGGTGGAGTAATTTACTATTCCACCAGTCACATCTGCGGGTATTGGTTATAGAACTGCGACCAATGGTTAAATCCGCGCAGTATGTAAAGGTGTCAGACATTATTTCAGCACAGTTTTCAGCTGAGAGATCATTGCGAGTGAAATCTCCGGTATGACGCGCGAAAACAGATCTAAACAATTCCCAATTAGCCCCTTTAGATTTATACCTAAAGTCAGAGATGTTGTTAAGCGGACCCCGTATAAATCCGGGTAAGAACTCGTACACTATCAGGCGATGATCACTACATGACGCGTCAGGAATAACGCGCCACCTAACAATCTGGACGTCCCCACAAGAAAGTGTGACGTCAATAGAAGATTCGCCAACGGGGCTGCAATAAGTTGGTGGTGCTTCAGGGGTGTTATGTACATTGAGGTTCCATTCGGCAATAAAGTCTTCGACAGCACAGCGACGTTCTGCATCGGTTTGACGATATTTGCCATACCAAAGGGTTGACGACGCATTAACGTCGGCGCCTATAATAATTTTATTGCCGGCAAGAGATCGCAAAACACTGCGAAGGTGATGTATATGTGGGCCGACAGGATCGGAGTATTGAAAGTAACAGCTCACAACGTAAACTTTACTTGATGGAGATGAAACCTCCGCGACCCGCACAGTGCGATGTCATAAGATTACGCACAGAGGTTATGGTGTAGTTTGAACTCGACACATAAATGCCTGCTCGCGCCTTGTTATCGAGTTGTACCAGCCTACCACGTAAGCGCGCATGTTGGTATTGTTCTTGGACGAGGACTATGTCAAGATTATATTCGGTAATTAATATATTTAATTCTGACGTCGCCGCCCTATCATTATGAAGATTTAACTGTCCGATCGTAAGGCTATCCATATCCTATTTATTTCGACAAGGATTTAGGTCGACAGAAATAACGCCTGCAACTTCTGTTTATAAGTAGGGCAATCTTGGGAACCACAGCTGTGATCATGTGGTTTCTTTAAGCGTTTACATGACGCGCAAATCGGTTTAAAATCAGAACGGGATTATTAGGACATGTTTGTATTGTGTATTGTGTATTTTGTATTGTGTAGTTTATGTATTTTAGTTGTATGTATGTATTTATATACATACATACAACTAAAATACATAAAGGGAGGCTGTAATTATTATTAATTTCAGCCTCCATGGCGCAGTCGGTTACACGCCTGTGAAACGAGAGGCCGCGGGTTCCATCCCCTCGCCGAGAGAAACGTTTGTGCGGCCCACAAATATTTCTTTCGGGTCTAGGTGTTTGTGAGACCGAAAAGTCTCTCATAGCTAATGATACCCACGACACATCACCCGACCTTAAAGTGGGGTCAGGACTATGTATGTGACCGTTTGGTGTTATTATTATTAATTGTACATCTATGTATTCTTTTACTATTTAACCATTGCCCTCTATTTCTCATTTCTGCCTACTGCTCTTTCCACTCCATCCAAAGATTGGAAGAGATCCCCACCGTTAGCGATAGGACCGCCGCTCGTGCTACTGAGAAGTTATAATTAAGCCTGTTTCCCTATTATTATTTATTGTCTTTTTAATGGTGTACAAAAAGTATTCAATAAATAAATATGGGTAAGCTTATATTCTAACCTCGAATAGTAGGTTAGACCTCGTGGAGTAGGTTGCTGAAAGCTGGTTGTGACTGGACGTGGTGAGTTTGATACTCCCATTGAGAAAACGTTTGTGCAACCCTTTTTTGGGTGTCAGTGATTGTGAGATCGAAAGTTCTCTTGTAGTCTCTGATAGTCATGGGTATAGCAATATCTGACTGTTAGGTGTAATTATTTATTGTTGGATATTTCTTTTTGCTTATTGCTTTGAAACTTGAAAAGATAAAATCTGATCTGATGGAAACAATCTTGCTTATTTTACGTATGCGATGATAATTATTTGCTAATAATGATAATTAAGTGTATATTGGTCTGTTCGTACCAACTACCAGGCCAGACGCGACTGCCAAACTGGGTATACCTACCTCTGACTAGTCGGAGTCATGTATTGATTATTCAATCAATACACACAATAACGGTGAAGGAAAACATTGGGAGGAAACCTGCATACCATAGCGATTTATAAGAATTTCTATGGTATGTAAAGTCAGCCAACTCGCATTAGGCCTAACCACTCTCAATCGTACTCTCGGTTGTAGAGGAGGCCCGTGCCCTGCAGGGGAACGTACTTTACACCACCCATTTTAACTGGCAGAGAATGCCTCAGGCATTAAGTTCGCCTTTATAGGATTTATGTATATAAATCATATATTAAATAAATACAAAACTTGCACCTGATTATCAGGCCAACACGTTGTGGATTTTTTAGTATTTATATGTACAAATTTAATTTCATTTGAAATAAAATTCACATTAATTTAATTTGAATTTCCGCTTGATTGGTCTCATTACATTCATCACAAAAGGAGACATTTTGGTCCGTTAAATTTGGTATTAGGATCCCGATCCGTACCCCTTCAATGGGGTCGTTTTTTGCTGGGGTAAAGATATTTCCGACGTGCAGGTAGCTCTGCTGACCTCAATGGATGCCGCCGTGAATATAGGGGAGTTAATTGTGGGAACCGCTTTGGAATGTTATCTTTGTCATAAAAAATGTGGTTATCATGTTGATCTTGTTTGCGATGTGTTATGGAGGTCTGTTTATTATCCCCTTTCCATTGATTTAAAAACTAAGGATAGGACCTCCAATACATTTGGAGTTTCGAAAAGATGACCCTTAAAATTGCGCTAAAATAAACATTAAATTAATTTACTGGTTTTTTACTTCTTTTACTGGTGGTAGGTCTTTCATATTTGAGAGGCCAGCTGGGTAGGTACCACCGCCATGCCTATTTCTCCCGGCAAACAACAGTGTAAATGCACTGTTGTGTTTCACGTCACGGATTGAAGGACATTCTAGCCAGAGAGTAACTACTGGACATATTGAGACCACATCTTATGTCTCAGGATGGCGAGCGCAGTGGAATGCCAAGCGTTGCTTTGTAATTCAGGTGTTGTTTGGTTTTGCTACTGTTCTTGAGCGGTCGTATCGCTTACCATCAGCTAAAAAACGTGCTCATCTCACCATTCCATGAAATAAACAAAATATAGATTTCGTCGAAACAGTGATAAGAAATATTTTCTTCATTAATACTAAACTTTTTGTGATAATAAAAGCAAGCATTTTTCCACGACTTATTTCAGTAAGGCTCCACTAGAGATGTAGTGGAGCGCGCGTACTACTTAAGTCGGAACATTTTACGCGCTTTTAGCCCTGTCTGTATATTTCTCAATGCCCCTTTCATATACCTATTTATTTTATCGGCCCTATTGATAGACAGTTAATAAACCTATTTTAGTTTTAGAATGTTTTGTCCTTTTACGAACACATGTAACTCGACTAACTACTACGTAATGAGACGTAAAGTCTTATATATCAGGATGGCGGGTGCAGTGGAAGCCAAGCATTGCTTTGTTATTAATATTGTGGCTTGGTTTTGTCGCTATTCATGAGCGCATATCGCTTACAATTGAATGGCACGCTCGTCATTCACAGAATTAAAAAAAGGATTTTTCAAATAACAACAAAACAGATCAACTTTGTTATTCTTAAAAATACTGTTAATGAAATAACATATGCTGTTAACGTGACATATTGCAGATAATGCATTATAAAATAATTTTCCTGTCATTGTTATAAGGCTGGAATGCAAAGTAATTTAACTACATGACATCACAAATTGTGTCAGAATAATAGATTGATTGGCCTTCGAACTTTAATGGTATTAGATAAAGATGTATTTTCTATATGTACCATATTTATGTTTATTATTATTATCTTTTAAGTCTATATATATTATAATCTATTGTGTTTCAAATATGCCTCATTTCTTCACCACCCTATGGTAATATACTGCTAGAGAATTACTTTAGGCATTAAGTTCACCAGTAATAATACTTTCAGTACAACAGTACTTTCAGTTTATAATGCTTTAAAGAAATAAATAATTAGATATTAGCTCACACTGGTTTACACACAGGGAAAGGTACCTCTACCAACCTCTGCTATCAATAAACTCCGTAGTTTACTGAGTTTATGTAGATTCAAAGTTGTTATAGAGCGCGAGTGACGTCGGGCGCTGACTTCAGCCCCTGGTTTTTCATATTTAAATACCTAGAAGAAAAATTTTCGACCTGAGAATTGAACCTAATATATTATAAGTTGGCTCACTATCATGTACAAACTTAACACCAAACAGAGACTTAATCCAACCTCTTTTACAGAGAAACACAAACAAGAAAAAAAAAATGATTCACAGCACTTGTGAGCCAAAATTAGATTAAATGAGTAAATTAGACCGATTAGATGATTACATAATATAATATTAATTGAATGTGCTCGGAGACCTACGGGATTATTTATCTGTGATTATCGGTGCTGCAAAACGCTCCAATATGCCTTATTTTGGTTCCTAGTTTAATTCGAGGATATATACCTAGTCAAAAGGTTTTCTATGTCACAAAGTTTATTTTGTTCTCACTTTTGGTTTTTTGAGACTTAACATCTTATGTCCTAGAATGGCGAGCGCAGTGGAATGCCAAGCATTGCTTTGTAATTCTTGGTATTGTTCGTTTCTGCTACTGTTTATGAGCGGTCGTATCGCTTACCATCAGGCGAACGGTATGCTCGTCTTGCCATACATTCCGATAAAAAAAACTTGTGTTTCAGAATACTGAAAACAGATTACTTTATACTGTTGTTTGGAGCGAGAAATAAAACATTGCTGTGGTAGACGGCCTTTCATATATGACAGACCTACTGCTAGCATACTTACTGTAGCTATAAGGTTTAAAAAATATTTTGATATTTTTCCGCAGTTGTATTTATTATGTGAAATATTTCTAGATTGAAAAAAAAAACTGACTCTCGTACAGAATTCCAACAATTTAGTATCTAAAAAGTCCGGACTGAAAGTCAAAACCAAAACTATTTGAGAATTGCTCGAGTTTCGCCAGCTACCACTTTAATCACATGCACGCGAACTTCTAAAACAATTCTCAAAAATAGTTCTCCCAACAGGCACCGAACAATTCACACTCGTTAGTCAAAGCAACAAACCCGGGACTTTTCAATAACGATGTTGAATCTAAAGCGGCGATCCAGCGTTTCAAATGAATATTTCTACGATCTCCCGAGGAAAGGCTGCTAACGAAGACGACAAACAAAAGCCACACGAAGCTGCTTTAAAACAATAAAACTCCCATCCATCCCTCTCCAACACAAGGGACCAGTTGAGATGCAAACAGAGTTGCATTAACTACTATTCACTATTGTTCCGATGCTGCGCTTTTACTGCAAACTGAATATAAAAATTTCACGCCCCGATCATCTTAATGTCGAAATAGCTGCGTCCCTTTCTGTTTATAGAGTAGTATATGCTCTGTCCCTGTCCGCATGGTATCCTAGACACAGCTCTGATATCGACGCAGCGTTATCAGTACCACTGGCGGCATAAGTTCTGTCGCTATCCGTACCACATACAGTCTATATTTGTTTGAAGTCTCGTTTGCGAGGTTGTTCACATACCTGAATGGCCGTAGCTCGTAGTATTCGAGAATGGGACCGCTCACGTTCACGAGCCAGTGTCGCGCGAGACTCGGTGCGGGTCGGACGCGTGTGAGTTGAGAAACGCCGAAAGCCGGCGACCGCGTGTGCGAATTTCGAGTGAGTGACTTGGCACATATTTTAATTTTACCTCAGTGAAGTTAGAAATTATGTGTGATTGTGTTGTGGTGACTGTGTAAGGTAGGTTTGTGGAGTATGATTTCCTTTTGGTTTGTAATGTAAACCTGTTTTTCGTCCGGTTGCCGTGGGAAGGTATTTTGTTTGCGATCGGGTGCATTCAGCATTGTTTGCGGACCATGTTAAATACACGTTGCACATCGCTCTGTGATTTTAACGTGCATTATGTTGTATTAATCTGTCGTTATTACTATTTCCAATATTACCTAAATCTTGCATTGCGAGTTATAACTTGTAAAATACCCGCGTTTAATTAAAGTCGCTTTGAATATTGTTTAATAATTGCGTTGGTATTTGAATTAATAAACGTATGTTTAATTACTATTAATTTATGTAAACAACTTTGGTTTTGCTGATAAGAAATTATGAAGTATTTATTGTTCGTAATTACATGTAATGTTTTCATTTTTGTAGTTCTACATCTCGTGTTTGTCACAAAGCACAACACTGCCACATGATTTTCAATTGAAATATCAGGTCGTCATCAACCATTGAAAAAGTGATGCCATAAGAGTTAATAAACCAATTAATTGCTTTAACGTCTGAGGTCGATTACATTTATTTGTTTATTTTAAATTGTCGTTACGGGTTCGACAGAGCCCAGACTTTGTAAAATTACGCCTATGTTTGGAGTTAAGAATCAATAAAAAATGATAAAGGAGACCACAGTAAGAGTGAGAAATTCACATGTTTTGAGAAGATGCATTGCCTTGTTGTTGAAGAGGCTTATGACCTTTCTGCGTCCTGCACTCTTCTAATATGTAGAATAGAAAGTGTAATTATGTTTACTAAAACCTACACTTTCTTGTGACAACAAAGGATCGATGATAACTCATCAGAGTTAAAATACCAATTTTGGGTACTCACAGTACGATGACTACTAACTACTACTATACTACTACAGAATACCATCAGGTAATCTGTCTGCTCATTTACCAACTATATTCTATAGTTATACCACAAAAAATATTACTGATATATTTTATTTAATGGCTGATTTTATTACTAAAGCGTATGTAGGCTGGATAATTGACATTTGTCTGTTGGAGAAAACGCTTGCAGAAAGTCAAACTGTATGGAGATGTCATTTGGTAACAAGAAGTCATGTGACTGCTAAATGTACTTACTTTGCATGCATTCTGCTCTTTCAATCGGATCAAACAGAAAAGTGATTTTTGTCTAGGCCCCCTGATACAAGTTATAGGAGGTTGACAAAGGCTTTGTCGTTACTTCTCATTTGGTTAGATTTACGGAGATTCAAAAGCTGTTAATATATTCGTATCCGCTTGGATAATGGATAGTAATCACCATATACGATGTTGGAAAACCCAAAGTGACACGTACAAGCATGTCACCTTTATGGATTTGCCTATCAAGCATATCAAGTTTTACTAGACCGGCAAAAAAATTTTATTTCTCTATTTCAATAATATGCGACTGCAGTTATAATAAACACTCCAGCAGCAAAACCAAACAACAACTTCAATTACAAAGCAATGCTTTACAATCTACTGAGATTCCACTGCCATCCTGAGACATAAGATATTAAGTTTCAATATGTCCAGTAGTTACTCTGGCTACAATATCCTTCAAACAGAAACATAGCAATGCATTTACATACCTGTTTGGCGGGAGAAATAGACATTGCGATTTACGGTGGTACCTACCCAGGCGGCCTCTTACATATGAGAGACCACCAGTATATTCTAGATCGATGTTCAAATATCTCCTACCATGGAAATCAACTGGAAGTAATTTATAATGTTAAGTTGATATTGATTATATCTTATCATTTAGTTACGTACTTATATTATTTACAAAGCTGGGGCCCTACTATATAAATCCGAAATTCGAATCTTCGTGACGTTTTTCGTTTCGAAACCTACTCTGTAACACGAAATTCGAATCTTCGGATCGAAGAATGAATGATTCGAATATATCGGCAATCCGAACATTTACAGAGTAGGTACATTCGTATCGTCAGAAACTTCGTTCGTCCGAAGTTTCGAACTTCGTTTCGGATGAATATAGTAGGGCCCCTGATGGACTATTAGAAGACAAACAAAAGAGCATTAAATATTTAATGGGAAGCGAGATAAATAACGACTATTTGTATTTGAAACTAACTGTTGCGCCTGGTTTTGTTTATGTTGTATTATCTGGGGGCGCGGCCGAGCCCCCGTCCAAGTCGAGCTATAGGCCGTAACATCCTTTTCTCGAAGCAATTCAGACCATTTTCAACCCCCTATAACTTCGTTGTGGCTAAAGCATGAAGCCTGAATTTTCAGTTACTAAGCAGGCATTGTGTAAACACGGTATATTTAAAATTTCATTCAATTTGAACCAGTAGTTTAAAAATTGTAACTAGTCAAACTTTCTTAATTTTGTCACTCACTGACTGACTGACCGATCATCAAAAGTCTAAGGCACTTCTAGCAGACATAGAACCTTCAAATTTAGAATATAATTAGTGTTTAGTGTCTAAAGTAAGGGAAAATTCAAACATTTCATAATTTGTCTCTAGTTTTCTAGATAGACCAACTGCGTGAATAACTTTGTAATCCCATATAAAAGTATAGGATTACAAAGTTACATTTGCAGTTAATGAATCATTGTACCCGTATATAATGGAATAATAGTTGTAGATAGATATCTATATATATGTGGCATAACAAGCGGGGATATAGAGAAGGAAATGGTGTATTCAGCATGTCACATGCCCTTGCAAATAAATAGACTAAACAGCTCGAAAATATCAATTACAATGAAAGAAAGAACATTAATAATCAAATCCGCTATACTTGTGATAAATTGATGCCTACAAAAATAAGAAAAATCCATAAGACAGAGGCTTTAAGAAAAATCGTTAGTGATATTCTAGAAGTAAGAAGTACTGAAAAGGAAAAAAGTAGGACTCTACAAAAAGACGTGAGATCCCATCAAAAACATCCTGTAAAAAAAATCCAAGTCTCGCAGCTCAGGTTTTCTACCGCAAAAAGTTGTGAGATGCGTGTTATACCAAGTCGATTAATTTATTTAGTCCTTAAGGGACCTTCTATATTAAGTTATTTCGTTAGTTATTACCATATCAATATTAAAAATTCTTTACGTTTTAAATAAATAGATCGACTTGGCCAGCAGCATTATGTATAAATTGTATGATACATTATGTTTTCATGCGATGGCCAAGTCGATCCATTTATTTAAAACGTAAAGAATTTTTAATATTGATATGGTAATGACTAACGAAATAACTTTATATAGAAGGTCCCTTAAGGACTAAATAAATTAATCGACTTGGTATAACACGCATCTCACAACTTTTTGCGGTAGAAAACCTGAGCTGCGAGACTTGGATTTTTTTTACAGGATGTTTTTGATGGGATTTAATATACAGCGTTAATAAATAAATAAATAATAAATAAATAACACCCAACAGTCACATACATAGTCCTGACCCCACACTAAGATCGAGTCTTGTGTCGTGGGTATCAGGAACTACGAGAGACTTTTCGGTCTCACAAACACCCAGACCCGGAAGAAATATTTGTGGGCCGCACAAACATTTCTCTCGGTGCGGGGATCGAACCCGCGGCCTCTCGTTTCACAGGCGGCGTCTAACCAACTGCGCCACGGAGGCTATCAATAAGGAGTGACCTGGTCTCGAGGTTTCTAAGTTTGACTCCCAGGATAGGATATTGGCACTTGAGTTACTAAGTCATATAGTGTTATACCTTACTTAATAAGAATACATCAGCCGGCGGTAAGTAAATAATAATTAACATCGAAAAAATTATAAGTCTATGCAAGTCCCATAACAAATTAAATAATATATTATCTGTTAATAAATACGAAGGACTTTAACCATTTCCCATAGTGTAATTTTTAATTATATTAAATAGAGAAAAATTGGATTCAAATTGACTATGTAATTTATAAGTATGTCAATTGCTTGACCTGGGAATCAAATCTAGGCCTACATCATTCACATGTCGTATACCTCGTCAAACCAGAGACGGTGATCGGTGTTATATTAAATAACTTACTAATTAATTCCACTTTCATATCCTCTATACTTTATCTTAATTAATATTCATTTGATACATCAATACCATATTATGTGGAGATCTTACTATTATTAACTATATTACTTACTTACGTGGTAGGTCTCTCATATGTGAGAGGCCGCCTGGATAGGTACCTCCGCAAAGTCTATTAATCTCGCCAAACAGCGGTGTATATGCACTGTTGTGTCCGGGTTGAAGGACATTGTAGCCAGAGTAACTACTGGACATATTGAGACTTAACATGTAATGTGTCAGGATGGCGAGATTAGTGACTGCCAAGCCTTGCTTAGTTCAGGTATTTTTTGGTCTTAAAATTTGGGCGATAATATCGCTTACCACTAGGCGATCAGCATTAGTACAGGCAACGAAGCAACGGGTTACTCTTGTCCGCAATGCATAATTTGCCAGGAGTTTTTTTTTCATGAAGAGGTGGCATATGTCCCACAAGTTAAAAACCCAAAATACTTACAAAAATGGTGTCCGCTAGAGCCGCCATTTTGGAAAACGCGTTTAAAGCCATATCTCCGGAACCGTCCACTATAGGCCCTTCATGCTAAGGACCTTTATTGTAGATAATTAAATTTCCCATCTTTTTTGTTCAATAATTTTTTTTGTACCATTAACCGTTCGCGATTTACAATGTTATTAATTTTCATTTTATACCTTTTTTACAATAAATTTTACATGGATTTTTAACAAAATTTACTGTTTCCTCATTGCTTTGTTCCCTTATGCCATCAGTATTTAATTAATTACGTGATAATCATGGAGAAATCATTGGATTTCATAATTACGCTATGCATCCTTCGTTTCCATTGACCTTGATTCGGTAGTACATCATTCAACGCGCGATAACTTCTAAAATATTGATTTTAGAGAAAAAAAGTATGGGTGAAAAGTTGTTAAGAATTTATTGATTTAAAAGTTTAGTCATTAACATGACATCAAAAACAACATGATAAAAAACTCAAAAGTGGCGAACCGTAACTCAGTGTTATTTATCAATAAAGTATTATCACAATATTATTGCTGTGAATTTCCGTTATCAAAGGCGCATTATCTGATAATTATTTTGCTGTTATCTGCTTCAGCGACCAAGTTTTGAAGCAATTAATCTTTCTGCTACCAAGGTTCCTTTATTTTTATATTGATTATTTTTCAAATGCAATTTTATATGAAAATCGACGGTTACCGTTAATGGTGACTCATATGGGTCACTTCTATACTATACATATGTGAATTGAAATACTGTAACTAATATTAATAAGTATCAGTTATCAGACTAGAAATCTCCTGATATGTATCTGTATCTGTATCTGTATCAGCCCATATACGTCCCACTGCAGGGCACGGGCCTACTCTACAATCGAGAATACGATATGTATACTATAGTCTATTTAGGTGATCTCAAATTATGCGAATCTTATCACGACATATGAGTCAATTATGAATTCTATTACTCCGAATAGAGTAAAAAAAAGTTCATTAAGGTAAAATGAAATTTACAATTCACACAATCATTTGTCTCGGGATAGTGTTCGAACCCGCAGCCTATTATTTCACAGTCGGCTTTTTATTAACTCCACACGATCGCTGACGAAATTCACAATCCAACTTGCTTTACGGTGACTCATATCAGTTGTTGTCATTATGCCGGTAACAATCAGAATATAAATACTGATCTCAATACTCGACTCATGGGTATGAGTCACCCGTGTATTTTTATGTCATTGTCTTATTTTCTTTAATAAATATTGAATATTTAAAACATAGTCGAAAAAATGTGACTGGATTAATTTGTTGTTTCTTAATTTTCTAGTTACTAGAAGGAAACAGTTAAAAACGTATTATGATTTTCAGGAAAAAAAAAAACGATATCTAGACATCTGGTGTTGTAAAAATATACAACATCTATTTACTTATATGAAAGATAAAAGTGGAAAGAACAAGAAGTGTTTTTTATTCCCTAAAAATTATGAAATCCCTTATTTTAATGTTGGGTCAACTTTAATATGTGTTTGAAATATAATGTATATTATAATCATTTATTAAAAGAACAGATATTAGAAATGTAATTTGATAGCCTTAAGGAAAACAGTTTTTTTTCTTCACGTAATGTAATGTACCACAAGCTACTCGTATATTGTAGCAAAACCAAGCTACACCTTGAATTAGAAATCAATGCATGGGCATTCCTCCGCGCTCGCCATCCTGAGACATAATAGGTTAAATCTCAATATATCCAGTAGTTACCCAGGCAAATCAAAACACACCAGTGCATTTAAAGAGAAATAGACATTGTGGTGGGTAGGCGGCCATTCATAAATGAGAGACCTACCACCAGTGTAAATTCATATCATACATTTTCTTTTCACGAACAATAATCATAGTATAAGGCCACGGTATAATTAAAGTTCGAGTAAGTTGAACGCATAGTAAATTGTGTAAACACTCGATATTTACTCAGCTAACTTACAGACAACTTCCTAGAACTATTGGATTAACTATTTGCTACTGTAGAGTGTACTTGGCACTTTCATTAAGTAGGTACCTATACATTATACATCATACATATTTGCGTTTTACAGTCTCATTCATAGTCTTAAACACAATATTAGTGATCAAATGTTTTGTCTTTTTCGCTCAAACTGAATGCAAGAGTCGTTGGAAAGAGACAAAATATTAGTTTAATTGAAATAAATTTTAAAACTGTCCATGGAAGAGGCCGTTTTTGTTTTGAGTGTTCGAGACCCCATAATGGATTAGGAATACTGGAATATGGGCTTATTTGTTGGACATATGAATTATTATTTTGTCAGGGCGATTCTGTATCAATTTTAGCTAAAAAGCATGTAATGACATATTTTTACTATTGGCCACTTCACAATAATCCTAAATCCTAATGTTAAATATCCACAATAGAATAAACGTATTATATAAAAACCATGTAACTGTTACCTATCTATGAACCCCCATTATAACCAATGTATGCAGGTGAGTTTAATACGAAAGTACTGCGTTGGATGCAAAGTCCTCACTGCGTCTTGTTTTGATCGGATGACTCACGGCGAAAATACGCGACGCAATAGTAATATTTTATCATACAATGGTCTTCCTACATGGATCTATCACCTGTTGATTTCACTTTCAAATGATAAAATAATATACACGTCTCACTGCCGAGTATGGGCCATCTTTGCAATTAAGACCTTTCACTTTTAAATAGAAAAAAACCTTCATTCAAGCAGTAGATGGATTAAGTAAGTGGGCCTACCTACGGTAGCGGGAAGTTGATTTAAACAGGTGGATTCTAATTAATAATATAGGAATCATTGGAGAAACCTAACCTACATACAGTTATTAATTACTAAACACACCTAGCCCTGAGACCACGCATCAATGAAGTCTCCCGTCGAGGAATTAGAAACAAAAGAGAGTTTTGGGTCACGCAAACATCCAGACCCTAAACAAACGTTTGTAGATCAGACCAACATTTGTCTTAGTGCAAAGTTATATACGCCATATTGGCTGATGTATTTATTATTGTATAATCAATCACAATATTCATCTTTATAATGATTTCTTAGGTTTACGCGAATGTTACTCAATTGAAATAAAACTATTATTTACGGATTTTATCGCGAATTTGGTTAAAAAAAAAATAACCAAATCCGCGATAAAATCCGTAAATAATAGTTTTTTTTTCAATATTCATTATTTTCATTATATCCCGCTTTGAAGGCCAGCGTCTATGATTTACCAAATATCGTAGATGCACATAAGTCTTCGTAATTACTCATTAGGAAAACAATTTATGTACTAGGCAAACATAAATAAAAGTCGTGAAAGATAAACACTGAAATAATATAATTTAACCCAGAACACCACAAAAAACAGAACCTTTTAAATCCAGAAAACACAGGCCAAACTCGTCATTAAATATTCATCAGTAAAGTGTATTGGGTTGCGAAAATAATATTCGTAGCCTGTAAAATATTACAGGCACACTTTGCTTAGATTACAAGGCCTGTACTCAGGCAATATCCGTGAAACTTGTTAGGGGGACGTCAGAATGAAAAATTGCCGAGTATTCACAATGAGCGATCGATCAACGATGACGGATAACACAGATTTCGTCTTTAAGGGCTTATGCCTAAAAATACTCCGATTTTTTATGTTTACTTAATACGTAAAATCAATCAATTTTTAGTTACAAAAGCCAGGTGTAGCCTATTTCCCTTTTTTATTAAGTTGATTGATAAAACGATCATTATTAGTGCACGCAATCACATTACGATATATTTGACGAAAGATCTTTCGCTATACGATAGGATAATCTGTATCAGCCCATAAACATCCCACTGCCAGGGCACGGGCCTCCTCTACCATTAGGAGTACGATTTAGAGGGGAAGGCTATATGTATAATCCACCACGCTGGCCTACATACCATAGAAATGCAAGGTTTCCTGACTATGTTTTCCTTCGCCGTTATAGTGACTGACTATAAATACACATATGACTTTGGAAAGTCAGATGTGTGCCCTAGGAATTGAATCTGCGGCCTTTGGCATAATAATGCCAGATTGAAACTTCTGTGTCTACGGTCATATTTTTTGATAATAATAATTTATATGTTCAAAAATGAATAAACGAACTTTTCCTACTTCACAGAGATCAAGATAAGCTGGTAATTATACACTCGCCTTGGAGTTGGTCATTTGTGAGACCGGACGTAGCATAATAGTCACCTCGTTAAAAGGTATGATTCAATATGCTATTAATTTGTGTTGTTGCGGAAAACAACGAAGTTAAAAGACCTTTTAAAAATTGTAAACAAAAAATACAATAATGAGCAAATACTGCTTTTCTCATTGGTCCTCCCCATGAGAAATAATCCAGAATTACGATGATATAACTGATCGAATTGAATGCTTGACAAATTAACCATCCGATTCGGGAAAATCAAAAACCATCTCAAAATCTTTGCACAACTTGGATATCAAATTCATGGATAGCGTCGCGATTCACAGAAATGGCCCTAGGCGTAAAGCGATATTAAGCAGAATGACATTGTAACAACCAGTTTGATTCAAGTAGGCGATGTATGAATTAACAGGACGTCAAACGTATAGGTTTCCACACGTCTGATTTCCCATAAATTATAATATCAAAAATCAAGGCCTGCATACACTCACGCAATCGCTTTATCTTAGCTGCTTATGCTTTTTACTGCTTGAGAATAAAGTCAATTACTTTGTGTTGGCATCGGACGGCAGTCCCATGCCAATGGAAACAATTATGCCGGCCTGCTAAGGTGCCTCTTCACATCACGGCGGAAGGACCCAGGATTGTAGGAAGGAGGGAACACGTGTGCCGGCAAACAATTCCACAGCTTGACGGTGCGGCACAAAAACGAATTTGAGAACCGTTTGGTTCGCGCCGGGATGGTGTGGACCGTCAAGCTATGGCTTCGCAAGCCAGCACGCGTGGTTCTGGTTAGGAATGGAGAGGAGAGGAGCAAGTTGAACAATTCTTCAGAGCTCTCACCGTAATACAGGCGGTAGAACACGCTTAGAGAGGCGACATCTCTCCGGAGTTGTAGCGACTCTAAGTTGCTCGTAACGTCTGCATAATATATTTAGAGGTATTTAGAGTCTCTCATTATCAGTCACAGAATTTGATTGATGATTGAAATTTGTAGAAATGTTGCTTTGGTGACCTGATTCCCGTTGTTTGGTGTTAGCCTTATTCCCTAGTTATATTAGGTTTCCGTGACACAAGTTATTAAGTTATATTGTTTCACAATGAATCGGCTTATAATTGTTCGACATGTGCAACTTCTATGTTATCGAGGGGAGGCTTTTTGGTCTACCACACAATATTTACCATAAGTAAGTAATAGACTATTATGCATAGTCATTAGTTCAGGAAAAGTTTGATTTATTAACAAAGGGAAGGTATTTGTATCGCCGCTAAACCATATTGCCAATGTTGAGCAATAACTTGTATGACAGTTCGTTTGAATCATTATTGTTGTCATCATCCGCAACAAAAAACTATACGCTAACCACCGTAGCGCAGTTGGTTGGACGTTGGCTCTGAAACGAAAGAACAGGCCTCTTCTATGACTGACAGGAGGTTTAGACTTAATCCAATAAGTTGCCGGCTGGACTGCACATAACTTAGAAATTTTGGACATGTCAGTTATGCAGGTAATATCATGAAGTTTTTATTCATTGAAATATTAAGAGACAGTTAACTATGAAAACAATACTAAGATAGTGACGAAAGTTAGGTCAAAGTTGATGTCTTGGGCTTGAAGAACCACCTTCATTTGCCTATCCATCCTCTGCCAACTAGGCAAATACTCATGCCAGTAGAAGTAGATCTTACAGATTATCAGATAGACATAAAGGGTTATAAGGAGGCTATTTTCTAGCCAATAGGAAGTAATATACCAGCATCTCTTTAGATATTCTTAGGGGAGGCCCATACAGAATGTATAGGCATTGAAGATGATGGTAAAAAAAATGCGATACTCTCATTCACAAAAAGGCATCGGCAGTCGGTCCAAGTGTTTTATAACGTAAAATGAAAGAGGGGTAACTGTTACTTTGAACTGCGCAGTTAATGGCGGTAACTGTCACAGTTATCACCGCTACATACGGTTGTTGGTGATTTAAATTAATTCGAGAAGACATCCTGATTTTTTGTTATTACTAACAAAATATTCCGTTCTACAAAATTTGAAAAAGTTTGTAAATCCTTGCGGAATTAAGTATCTTGGAAATGTTTTAAACCTGGAGGATTATTGCAGAGTAATAGAAAAGAGATACAAAAGAATAGTGATGTTATTGTCATTAGAGTATTAGAAATTTGAAAAAAGGGCCATCTTAAAAACAACGATCGTAAAAAGTGATGTCATATATTGTTTTTAGACGACAAAAAACGCGTTGAATATATCAATATGTTAACTTATTTTAGATTCAGATAATATACCAACAAGAATACTGGTGGTAGGTCTCTCATATGTGAGAGGCTGCCTGGGTGGGTACCACCGCAATGTCTATTTCTCTCGTCAAACAGCAGTTTAAATGCACTGTTGTGTTTCGGATTGAAGGACATTGTAGCCAGAGTAACTACTGGACATATTGAGACTTAACATCTTGTCTCAGGATGGCGAGTGCAGTGGAATGCCAAGCATTGCTTTGTAAATCTAGGTGTTGTTTGGTTTTGCTACTGTTCATGAGCGGTCGCATCGCTTACCATCAGGCAAACGGCATGCTCGTCTCGCCATTCAATGCAATAAAAAAAAAAAGAATCTCAACAATTTTAGCGTTTTTATTTTCCACGTATCCCAGATGTTGTTTGCGTGTTTAAGCACATTATGGTTCGAGAATACCGTTGGTTGTATGTGGGTGCATTTGTTGCATCTCTGCCTACGTCTCCGACATATAGGCGTGATTTACGCCATTTTAAGTAATAATCAATCCTACGCGAATAGTTCATATTTAGTTAAATTACTTTCTGGATATAGTATTACCAAATTGATTGGAGCCAGGGAACAGTTTAAACTTGTATGGTTTAGATGAAATTCTTGGAAACTTTTTAGTTTACCCTTTTTACGTTTTTACCCTATTCGTGAAGAAGTTAACAATATCGGAACTTTTATAATCTTTAATATAATACGTAGAAAAGTGAAAAGTGGTGAGTAAGGAAGACAGCGTAGCTGAACAGGCGAGCATAAATATTAAAACCAAAAACAAAAATTAAACCATCAAAATAAATCATGTCGCCTAGACATTATTCAAATGAATTTGTTTGCCTTGACTATGTGAAGAACAAGCGATAAAACCCAATTTTATCTGCTTGTCGAAAAGCTTTTTTGATTACTATCGGTTTTACACTTTTGTCTCGTAAATAAAATGCTGATAAAACTATATTTTTGTTTCTATGGGATAAAACATTGGCTAATTCTTGACTAAATTCATTTAAAGTTCATATTATGACTAAACTTTGTTGATCAACCATCAGGTCATGATATGATGATCAGTTTTTTAATTTTATAAATATGTTTGGAATAACGACTGAAAAAAAATGTTCTAACATAAAAGCACGGGATTCAATTATTTGCTATGCATTTGAATTCCATGTTCGATCACAGTTAGACGTAAAAACTATACCGTAACTCACAATTGCCCTATCGAATATTCATGGTTGAATTTTGGTATTTGTAACTGTTATGAATTTTTCAAAACCTACTATTTTATTTATTTCCTTTTGCATCTAGTGGTATTGGATGTAAGTTCCCTTTCGTTTTACGCTATAAAATCGTTATAAAATAAGAAATGCATGTTAAACTTGAATTAATACTTTTAAAAATGTTTGGGTATTGAAATGTCCCGATGAATTGAAACAAAAAATGGAAAGTATAAGGGGATAAGATGATAATGTAAATTATTACTGAAGTAGGATTATCAATGCCTTAACTTTTAAAAGCTGTTGAAGCTGTTGTGCCGGCTTATCCATACTTCTTATAGGTGAAACATGTTACAATCTGGCTCTTATGACTTAAAAATAAATTAGTATATTGTAATACATGCGCCCCTATATATGTCTAAGGAGCTTTTGCTCTAACAGTATATTTTGTTTCTTCTACTTTGCCTATATTTTTCATACCATCCGTCAATATTACTATATTTATCTAGACTTTCCCTAATGTATTGTTATATAATAAATAAATAATACATATAAATAAATGAATCTTCAAAATCATCTCTAGCATCATCACACTCATCAAAATCTTTTCCAACTTCATCAAGTTTGGCCCATACTTTGTCTCATGCAACTGACATGCAACGTTTAATACTGTGTGTTGGTAATGCGGCATTCGTTGCCTCAGCGTGGGTGGATTGATTTATAATCCCAGTCGGGACATGAGCCAGCATTGCCAAGGTTTACGCCTTGCGAATGAACAATGATGTACGCAGTTGGACAACTGCACTGGAATTTAGGGGTTTGGTTTAAAATGCTGGAGTGTGGTAAGGAATGATTTGGTTACTAATTACTGCGTATGTTGTAAGTGGAGAAAATTATAAAGATAATTTTGAAACGAAGTGGTAATGTGATATTAATAGGATCAGAGATTAAATTGGTCTTTAAAATTTGGAATAAAATTAAAATGTTGAATAATTTACAATTTAAAAAAGAAGACTTTGGTAAACCAAAACGTAACTAAAAAAAAAGTAAAATGGTAAATATTCTGCAATTATTATTCGAAACTTACAAGGCATCACACAGTCATATTAACACAATAGAAATTATGTATTGCAGAACGTGTTTTATGGAGCAATATTAGACCTTCTCAGCTTCTGAGATTCTCGTCAGAAGACACAATATGTCCTATTGTGGACTACGTATAATTGTTGGGATGTATTTATAGCCTTCTTAATTATAGTTCAAACAATTAGTCTCTAAATTTAGTTTTGTATGGAGCATGGCTGTTATTTTCCTTGTTTTGACTGCATATTGTTCAAAAGTCTGTTGCGAGTTATTTATAAATAAGGTTATGCTGGAGTGGAATTACATTTTAAAGGTCTTTGACAGTGACGACGAAAATATTTCAATAACGGTTTCTTGTAAATGATGAATGGAGTATAATAAATTCATTGACGCTGCTGGTGTCAATAGAATTTCTATAAATATCTGAATATTAAAGCAAATTATTGGAGCAGGAGATAGAAATACGCGCGTCTAAGATAAATTATTATTAAAACCACTTTAATTTTGTAAGGATTTTATTTTAAGCAACCTATTAATAAAATTGGGCTCGATATTTTAACTGTTTAAGTGTTTAGACTAAATGCACTATGTAATGCAACTCCACTGATTATGTACGTTCCCAAGGAACTCGCTTTGTGCAATGCATTCGGGTAACCAATAAATAATTAAAAATAAAAAGTCTATAGGTACTCTCAGGAGCATTGAGTTACGAATTACGTGTGGTCCGCAGATCGAAGGATGTTAGGGCTCCGCACTAAATGGTAAAATAGAACCCTTGTAAAAAACTTTGTTGCTAGTCTGTCTGTCTTTTTGTTTGCCAAAAAAACTGTAGGACAGTTGCTATTCAATCACAAATAATCATGTTTAGCAAAAGCTAGGTCGCATTGCCTGACTAACTAAATAAATAAATAAATAAATAAATAACACCCAACAGTCACATACATAGTCCTGACCCCACACTAAGATCGAGTCTTGTGTCGTGGGTATCCGGAACTACGAGAGACTTTTCGGTCTCACAAACACCCAGACCCGGAAGAAATATTTGTGGACCGCACAAACATTTCTCTCGGTGCGGGGATCGAACCCGCGGCCTCTCGTTTCACAGGCGGCGTCTAACCAACTGCGCCACGGAGGCTGTCATCCAATAAAATCGATAGATAGATCGATAGACATATACAATCCGAAAAAAATATTTAACATTATTATCTGGATGGTGCCTAATGTTGTAAATCAAAACATAAAGACTGATGGATTGCTTTCTATTGTTTATGAATTTTATATTTCTTTTTTTTTTAATGTGTATTTTGTTTATCCGTCAGAGTTTTTTGTTTCTTGTTGTTCTCTCTAAAATACTGTAATACTAGGCTAGCTTGTATTTTAGAATAAACTATTATAAATTTATTATTTTAGTGGTTTTAAAGTATTTGGACTCGGAACTCTAGATGCTTAAGTCGTGGCACACTTGGTAGTTTTTTTTGTCACATCACCTATCCGGTCCTGCCCACTGTTTGTATTTATGCTAATACTTGTCTAACGACATGCCGCCGCGTACTCGCTTGCGTCTCTGGGTACTAATTTTATTTCGTTGGAATTTATTGGTATCTGATGGTTTCAAGGTTGTATTGAGTAGTGATATACATATTTTATTTAGTAGTATATATTATGTAATGTAGGTATATGTCTGGGTTTAAAGTTGATAGGTATTGTGGTTCTTGTAGTTGCTTATTATTGTTGCTACATTATGACCACTTTTGATACTAAAGTTATGATTAGATTAAAAAATATAATGATATGAGCTTTTATATTATGATTACTAAACTAGACGAGCATAATCAGTCTGTTAGTAAACTGGAGGGAGTACATTTTTATATTATGACATGTTTAATACATATATGAATACATTTAAATAATAAATTGTTTATTCTATTCGTGTGGGCGTAGGAAAACCACTTTTTTTGTTCTCTAATATGAATATAAACCTACACATTACAAGAAAAAAAACTGCACTGTTGTAAGCATTGAAATGCGATCGGATACGAACAAAAAATTAACACAAACATTAGGTTTCCGTTAAATTATTTTATAAATTAATTGATCATTGTAACAATTCCACTTTCTCTTTCGAAGCCACGCAATTAGCTTTTTAATTATTCTCCGTTAGATGTTTTTTTGTGCTGGCAACCCGTTCCAATAAATTGCCTCTAATTGGTGCTTAACCTTTATAACAATACATATGTTGCCAGCAATTTCACCGTTTGCAAAAACTTTACGGTCAATTGCCTTTGCCTTGTCAAGTATGTACATATGCTTGAAAATTTATTCCTTTTTTATGGCGCAGCTGATAGGAATTAATTTTATAGATATTGTCACATTTTGTAGGCATTAGAGTCAATACGTTGAGTAGTATTTCTTTATTAAAAAAATTAAATACAGATAATTTCTTAAATGGTCGGATTGGAAATATATTACTACGCCTTAAAAATGCTAGTAATTGGACTTCAAGGAAGGTCAACTGAAAGTCGCTGGCTTAATGTGGTCAAATAAGATATGGGAGCGAATTGACAAATACCTGGTTTTACAGATAGATTTAAGTTTTTGTGTTTCAGATTTTTGATTCCAAATAAATAATTTTCCCTAAATTGGACACTTTTGAAAAATGTATACTTCGTTAGGCACTCGGTTCTAAAATCATAAGGCTATCCTGTCTATGTATTAAGCATAGAAATGCTATACTTATTCTATGTCGTGAAGTTATAAGGCAGCTGCAAAAAAGTCTTACATGCACAATAAAAGTTATTTATATAAACAGACCTTTTAACCTCATAAGCCATTAATAATTCGCGAATATCCGAACCGTGACGTCATTAAGTGACGCAACAGCGGTTGGTATTTCATACCATACATGTTATCGATAATTACACAGAAACGTTGACATTTTAAAAAGGGTTTTAATTCCATGCTGTTGCGTGTTAATATTAATAGGGTTAATTATATGCACTTTAGTTTTGAAGCTAGTATTTCGCTTACTTTAGGCTTACTTTCCTTTTTTTCACTTTTAAGTTATCCATTTATGTAAAATAGAAAATAACTTATATAATTAATTTAATCTTTTTTGGCTTGTGGTAAAATTTGGAACTGTGAAAAAAATTATACAAATACAAAGCATTTAAAAATCAGACGTCAAAGGTAGTGGACAGATTAAGAAACATCAAATTTTTTACTTGTTTCCAAACACGTACTTGGTCATAAAAAATTGTTTAACTATTGCATAATAATTAGGTATGATACCAGGTTATTTTTTGTGGTGACAACTTTTTTTTCACACTTTGTCACTTAGTCATATTCTATCATCACATTCAGCGTGGGATACTGAATCACTAAATTTCAACCACATCCATTTGGGACGTAATTAATTAAGGGATTATTATGCACTGGCCATTACAAGAAGTCTGGCTGTAAATTAGCTCCTAACACCCACACTTGAGATTTAACTCTGTGACCTTAAAAATAAGGTTACTTTTTGTGAAATTACCCACCCTTGTAGTCCATGTTCAAAGGGCCACTGAGTAAATTGGATAGATTTATAGGGATATAAGTTAAGCAACGGTTAATTCGCGCAAAACAATTGTTACAATTTATCATTGCGAGTTCGTGTTTCGGGAGTGAAAACACTTTTTAATTAAACATTTCAATTTATTTTTCATTGACGTTTTATAGTTTGGACGTAAAACGATAGGGTTCGCTGTAATTTAAATCGAGAGATTTAAACACTTTGTAAATGTTTGTCTCATTTATCTAGCTGTGTATATAGTTAAACTCGAGAACATCGACGACCTTACCTTATTCAAAGACATCAATGTTGTGAATGTTTGGTTTTTGCTCACACTGTATTCAGAAGTCGTTGGAAAAAGACAGAACATTCGATAACTAAAATATGTTTTAAGACTTTCAATGAATAAGGCCATGAATATTCATTGCAATTTATATGCCTTTATCTCCGATAGCAAAGATATTTGATTGGTACACAGGAATTAATCCGACATGATGACGTTATAGAAGGCATGGAGTTTACGCGTTGTGGAGAAAGAAACTTAGGACCTCAAGGTTCACACCATGTTGATTTTTTTCAAGACAAAGCATACTGGATGGATTTAAAAAATCATCCCGATTTGTTTTGTCGTGGTTTCAAGAGTTGCAGTAGCAAGCTGCAAAACTGGATCTTATCTAAAATCCTTTCTACGATCCCTACTCAGCTGTATACTTATTTATTTATTATTAAACAATTCATATTAATTTACGTATCTTAAGAACTTGGGAAAGTCAAAAGAAGCGGAGAGGAAAATTGTACCGCGGAAATTAATTTATTTTTTAATCAGTTGCGCACCGCGAGTTGATTTAGAGTTTCAACTTTTGCTTTGAGAATTATGTACGCCGTTTCAAGTTGAATAAACTTATTAATTGTGGTTTGCAGTTGTACACACAAAAAATATTAACTGGTTGAGGATAATATATGCACCGGTTACAAGAATAGCATTTCGTTGTCAGAGCATTGTTTATAATTTTTTGTACACTAAATTTCTCTCTCCAGTCATATAAAGTTATTGTTGAAAATAAGCCTCCCCCACAGATCGGAGGAGCGGCACACCAAATAATTCCTAACAACTACACGAATATTTAACATAACGGTCGTATCGCTCAATGCGAATTCCTGCCGACTACCATGGTATAAACACAAGAGAAGGAAAAAAGAGAAGGTAGTCTTAAGTCTACTTTTAGGGTTAAAGCTTGACTGATATAGCTTGTAAATTATGGGATAAATAATAGTAACGCTTACGTTTTCCAGTAGGATGAAGAATGGGTAAAAGGAAAAGGTATTGTGTATCCGGAAATTTCACTCGCCGAACGTAACGTGACAGCAAAACTGTCGCTTTACGTCGGTCTCCTTTGAGTCACTGGTACCTCCTCGGACGAGCCTGCTCATTCATGTTGAGTCGGAATGGCAACAGCGTGCCTCTGCCACTTTTAAAGTATTGCAGTGGTTATTTAAAAAGTGAAAAAGAAAACATGCTAATATTCTTTTTCGTTTTATTTTCGAAAGAATACATATGAAAATCTTACGATGATATAGTTGAATTACACAGTAGATATAAAATATGCATCGACATTTATTTTACAACGGTCAGCATACAGAGACCAAACGTTTTGCAGCAAAATGTTTTGTATATCACCAAAACTTGTCAAGCCCATATCTATTTCAAATTTATGAAACAGTTAAAACCTTTTTTCGACTACAACTTTTGAATTCACACAGTACCTGCCTTATAAAAAAGCATTTTCGTGCACCATGAGGACTCAAAACCGTCTCAAGTGGGACCATTCAGGATGCGACGCGACGTGCATCACACGGTATTTTTATGTACATATCTCTTTTTTATATTTGTCCCACACTTTTGTGGGGTTTTGGTTACGTGTTTATGACGTATGAATCAAAGGATATAGGAACAATTGGTTCTTTGGAAATATTAAATATTCTCTGATAAATGGATATTAGTTTGTATGATAACAATAAATGGATCACTTTCTTGATTGAATTCTGGCAACCAACTGGGAAGCCATATGTTCTAGAACTAGAGTATAAAAATCGTTATTAACAGATATTTCCTATTCTCAATTAATTCAATTTTTAAAGAAAATTATTAAGAGAAGTCTTACTTTAGGATTGGATTCCACGTGGCTGAAGAATATAGCAAAAACAAAATTAACAAAAATACATTAAAATGGAATTGGGCCTTTGCCCAATCTTTGTTCCCCTTTTTCCTCCATTCGATCCTTTGATCGAATGGAGGAAAAAGGGGAGAACTTTACCCAGCAGTGGGGCATAATATAGGCCACAAAAATAACAAAATTTCTTGTTTACAACATTCTTCTCTTCATTTCAAGGACGGTGGACGTTTAGTGTGGGAACATTATTTGATAATTTTTATCTAGCGTTTGTACGACATTAATGTCTTCCGGTTTTACTCAAACAATAATTAAGTCTCGAGATTATTTGATACCAGAAATTGGACATAGTTCGTGTAACAAACGAGTAAGAACCGTATGGCCTAATTAATATAACATCTTTTCGTGATACCATTTCGTTTAATTAATCGGAGTACATACAAATGGGTTACATCATCAGTACTTATCCTATTTCTCTGATGAGAATGTCATCGGAAAGATGACTGATCACTAAATTGCTGCAAGCATTAAAAATGGAAATGGGTTAAGGGCTTATAAATTGCGCAAATCGCTTTAAATTGCTAGGATAGATTGTTGTTGAAGGCAATGGATAATGATCACCGCGAGATCAAGATATGCCAAGTTATTGAATTCATTCCTTATCCTTAGAGCACAAGCATGTGTGTTTTAAATACATGTACTACAGTGTAACTAAAACTTACTTTTGATGGGTCCCATAAATTGTCCCTGCGCGGGGATTAAACCCATGAACTCTCGTTTCGATACATTTCGTTGAAATATTTTCGACTTCGAATAAAGTAAATTATACTATAAATAGTACTAACCCGTGTAATATTTTATCCTGCAAAAATATTTTTATATTGCGAAAAAATCTCTATAAAAAATAACCTAAAATGGACGCCTGGTGGTTTACAACAATGAAGTAGGTAAAATTATAATATTTTCAGTTCAGATTAAAACGTGTATTCTTATAAAATCTTAACTAAATCGATAGATAAAACTCAGTGTTAATTAAATCCGGTTCTAAACGGTACAATCTTGTCTGTTAAAATAATATCTAGGAGGGAAGCTCTTACACTCCCGGTTAAGTAACATAGTTTCTTAGCAAAATCGTCTTGGGATTATGGAGTTTAAACTGTGCTGCATTTTGAATATTACTGTTCTAGTTTTTAAATGAAATTATATAAAATTCCTGGGGCATAGAAAAAAATATGACCAAACTATATTGAAAGTAAAGCGAGTATGCCGCGTTACGAACAGAGAGAATTCAAAACAAAAAAAAAAGAACAATTACTTAGACCGATTCATTCTACTTGATAATTATTTATTAGTATTTATTTATATCTGTATTATACATGGATTTATACACCAAAAGAAAAACAAAAAAATAATGTAGCTATATTAAATTGAAAATAAGTACTCTCAATAGGCGGCATTATTGTTCTAGGCAATCTCTTACAGGAATCCTTTGTGTGGAGATAATGGAAAGGAGAGAGAAAGGGTAACCATTGGTATATATTGACAAAAATATATAATAAGTATGTATAAAATATAAGAATATTAACCAGTAATTTTGTGTAAAAATAATTTACCATGAAAAAGTATTACAACTATAACATTTATACATTTTAAATTAATGCACACTTATCGAAATGCAAATGTGTCATACAGTTTTGCGCTAAATCTATACGAATATAGTGGGTATCTCAAGACTGCTACCGAAAACTGCTACCGAAAGCCGGGTGGTAGTTTTAGTGACTACAAACACAATGCAACTAAAAATTTCGCAAAGAAAAGCGACAATATTTTTTATGATTTTTTTAAATATCGTCATTTTTGGGTGGTAAATCCATAGTTTTTGCTAAAATAATAATTTCAACACTTTTATACCTTAGATTATTTATAAATAAAAGGGTATACACTATTATTTTAGAAAAAAATGTATTTACCACCCAAATATGGTCATAGGAAAAAAAATTGCCTCTTTTTGCAACTTTTTCTATTGAAAAATCTAGCAAAAGCGGGGAAATATTATTGGAATATTGTTACGATGTTAACTGGTGTCAACAAAAGTATTTGCACCCAGGCGGAGCTGGGCCGAGCCGCTAATAAATTATGAAAAAGACATATTCGTTTTGTAAACAAAGATAGATTAATAAATTCATTAAAAATATATTTATACTTAAAATAAACTGTATTATTCAGTCGATACGCTTGACACAAATAGATATATACAATGAATCAACGCGGCTTCAAAATGGCGTTAATTACAGCCATATATTGTTCAACTTAATGTTATTGCTTATATAACAATGTTTACAGTTGAAGTTAATTTTGCATGTCCTCGTATTTATTTCATTGTTGGGCCAAGTATTCGCATAGCATTTAAATAAATAATCACATGATTTTATTCTGGGTATACCGAGAGAAATATTTATATGAACCACGTGAATTTGTTAGAGTTTTAAAGACCGTCGACTATCTACGTGTATACTAATTTCACATAATACTGAGATCATGAGATGAAAAATGGTCTGTTTTTGATCTGATGAGGCTTAAATACCTTAACAGTAGTATTACTGTTACAGACGTATGTCTGTATTACATTATACATACAAGCTGAAAAGAATCAAGTATATCTATTTTCCTATAGGAAAATATAGTAATTTTGGTAAGTGCACTCCAATCCACCATTCAGCGATAAAATATGGTTTATATTTCAGCGATCGATACAATAATTATGTTTGTTCGAAACTGGATATACGAAGGACCTCAACGCTGTTCATGGGTCACTGACGGCTTATCTAATACCACATGCAATGGTCTTTATCCAAGCGCATAATACTTATATTCATCATCTAGGAAAACGTCGTGAGGAAATCTGCTTACCACAGTGATTTGCGAATTTCTATGGTAGATAAAGTCCTTCAAACCGCACTAGGTCAGCGTGGTGTGGACTATCTGGTCCTCAAAATCGTACTCTTAATTATAGAGGAAGAATGGCGTCTGCAGAAGGGCACATATGGGTTGATATGAGCTCGCTAAGGCCAAGGACAACCAAACGTCCTTAAGAGACTCACTGAGCTCCGGAGCTCGTGTCAACTCTTTGCGTGCCCTGTTGATCCTGGCTGACAGGAGACGCAGTGATGGATTTGTTGGTGAGAGAGTCTGTATAGGCTCTCTAGAGTTCTAACTTACCATCATCATTGGCCACAACATCTTGACAGTTGATTGTTGCAGTGTTTGTGGTGTACAAAATTTATTGCGTAAGATAATAAGCAATTAGGATGCCTGTACTCTGGTGCTGACACATTTTCTTCTGTGGCTTACAAGGCCAATGGCAGCACGGCATCTCTTGCCGCATATGTCGCAAGTGAAGCGCGAATCGGGAACAGGGACAGCTGCTCTAGTACGAAGCTTTTTCCGCTTTATCATATCGAACCAGACTTCGTCATGCCTCCGCATCCCATCAGCAACCATTTTGCGCCACTCAGGTCTCTTGATGGCCAGATTTTCCCAAGTCCTGAATTCCAAACCAAAGCTTTCCATGTCCCGCTTACAGGAGTCCTTGAATCTCAAAATAGGACGACCAACAGGCCTCTTAGCATTGGCAATCTGTCCAAGCATGACTTCACGAGGTAATCTATCATGATCCATTCGGTGAACGTGACCAAGCCAGCGGAGTCGTCTCTGTTTCAGAAGTGCCATAATGCTGTTACTGCTGGTGCGTGACAGAACTTCTTCATTGGTTATCCTGTCCCTCCAAGTAACTCTTAAGATTGTACGCAGACAGCGCATATGAAAGGCATTGAGCCGTCTTTCCTGTTTAGAATAGGTAGTCCATGTTTCTGACGCATACAGCAGGATACTAAGGACGCAAGTTTGGTAAACAAGGATCTTAGTTGACAAGGTCAGTTTGTTGTTATTCCAGACCCTAGATGAGAGATGACCAAAGGTCGATGAAGCTCTTCCAACGACGTATCTATCTCTCTATTATTGCAAAGATGCGATGTTGTGGTAGAGCCGAGGTAGCAGAAGCTGTCCACAACTTGCAGCGGCGCACCATCCAGGGTAATGTCGGGTAACGAGTGAGTGCCTTGAACCATGACAACGGTCTTCTTGGTGTTAATGCTCATTGAGAATAGTTTGCAAGCTCGACCAAATCTCCATACCAAATCCTGCAGATCCTGCTCAGAGTTGGCAACGAGTGCAGCGTCGTCAGCGTAGAGAAGTTCACGGGCCAGTACTTCGTGGCGTTTCTTATGAGATTTTAATAAATTTATATTAAATAGTCTTCCGTCCCTTCTTGTGTGTAGTAGTACACCAATATTGCAATCGTTAAATGCCGCATTAAGCAAAGCTGAGAAAAAGATCCCAAAGATCCCAAAGAGAGTTGGGGAAAGGCAATGCTTTAAATTGCCTCTCTCTAGATTTTTAATTAGCGCACATCACTAGTTTGTTGCAAAATAAAACCAAATAAACAGTTGTACACTGTGTTGGTGGTGTAGTTATATTACGGTATGACTGCAATGCTTAAGTGACGGGTTGGAATCTCGTGTCGGGAAAAGTGATACAGAATTTTTCTGTTTATTATAAGCCTGAAGTCAGATATTTGTGACAGCTCGCCACCTATCAATCACATCGTGGGACGGAACTTACAGGCGAAATGTGGGTTTTTTTGGTAGCATCTCTGCATACCTCTTCTGGGAAAAAGACGTGAATTTATTTATGTAAATAAGCAGTTCTTTTTATCTTTCTAGATATTTTACACGGTCGTAGCTTCATCATTGTCTATGGTTGTATAGTCAGTAAACAAAGCAAAAATACGGATTTCATCGTTTCTAAGTAAATGAGTGCGAAGCTATCTCAAAGCGGTACGGTCAGCAACAAAAGTTGCTTAGCAAATTTAATATGTTTAATCATTATTCTCAGTCGCAAGAAGTCATCTGCTACACAAAGAACATCAACACAGATCCTAAGATTTTTACTGTGATTTGTTGAAAGCATCAGGCCACTTGATAATATAAATAAGTATAAAACAAGAAAAAATCCTGATTGTCGTATCCAACCGTTTCAAGTTCCCGATCTTCATCATTCTCAATAGTAAGGCCATTGTACCTCATATCTTCCATGCCATCTAGCCAGCGCTTTTTTGGTATACTCCTCGGTCGAGGTCCGAAATAAATATTAGTACGATCCATAAATATTTGGTTCTTTTGGTGTTGTGATATTGGAATGTTTCCAACGTTTTGATAAACTCACAATAAAGGAATTATTTCTCGCATCAGGACTAAGTATGCACCTGTATGGTCTATTATTTAGTTGAATTCATTAGTTAGTTTAGTTTATTTATTACTAACAGTCGGTCCCGGATGCGCCCGGGTGCAGAAGCGCGTTTTTTAAAATATTCTATTGCTCATGTTCATCAGGGATAATGTTCAAATCGGTCCTGTCGTTTCAGAGCCTATTTAATCATCATCATCATCAGCCTATCCGCATACACTGCTGGACATAGGCCTCTCCTATGGCACACCACTGGGCTCGATCTTCAGCCCATCGTCTCCAAACGCTACCAGTCTATTGAATGCGAATAAAAAAGTCAAATCTTTCCTCTATATAGAATTAGTTTAGATTTATTTATAGGCTATGTTTTGCTGACTGTACCGTTGAGTTAAAACGCTGATTACTCGGAGTTTTAACAGTGTTACGCGTTTGGTGCGATGAGCAGACATTGTTCGGCTCTAACTGTAATGGCAGCCCGTTTTAAAGCCTCCGCCGTTATGTTTTCTTCTTTATGTACTCTATAGACATAACGGAACCTGACTTGATTTAAAGGTTTTCAGAGAAAATATTATATTCAAACTGTTATCGCATTTTGTGGATTATTTTTGTGAAAGATACGCGGGGATGTTTGGAGTACTTAAATGTGAGAAAAGCTTAAAGTTAACTAAATTTTACGCAGGTAGATGGTAAATAATGGTAAAAAAAAATTAAACAGAAAAAAGGACCCTTAAAACGGTTGAAATTAATGCGAGGTATGAAAATACTTATTAGTAAATAGTTTAATAATCATTAGATACATGCCAAAGATCAAGCCGAGTGAAAATAGAAGAGATTGAAAGAAATAAAACAAAATCATAGAAATCATTACAGAAAAAATTGAAGCTATTAAATTTAATCTGAGACTGACTAGTAGAATTAAAACAACAACTAGTCAAATTATAACCAATGTACTAATTGTTGTGAAGTCTCTTTGGCCATGTTTTCAGACACATGTTTAAGTTTGCCTGGGATGGACGTCGCGTATTTATTTTTACTCAACTATAATGATATTCTAAGACCTCCGCGAAGATTAATTTGACATAATATAGTGGAGGCCGCGCCACATTCTAGATCACTCCTCTAATTGATATCTTATATATAAAAATGAATCGCAAAATGTGTTGGTAACCGCATAATTCAACAACGCCTGGACCAATTTGGCTGATTTTGGTCTTGAAATATTCGTGGAAGTCCTGGGAAGGTTTTAGGGGTGAGAAAAATAGGAAAATTTCTGAGGAAGATACTAAAAACCTTTTTTTTGGGTATCGTTTAAGCGTGATGCGTCCAGCCAATATAGGATGATCTTTGTTTATTTGACGGGAGACGTAAAAGACGGTCCAGCTTCAACTACCATCCAACGTAAAATGATCTATCTTTCCATTGTCTTTCATTGACGGCTGACGAAATAGAACAAAATTCAAAAAAATGTGTACATCGTGTATATCGTGTATATAATATTATCTAGATACGGCGTCTTGCGCATAATTTTGTGAAATGTAAATTGAAATCATGTCCATATCTACCAAAATCGCCCATTGTTTTTTGAGATTATTGCAACAGTTTTAAACAAGGTATACTCTATCGAAGCGTTTTGCCGGAGTACACCAAAATATATCTAATTATAATTTTTCGTTTTCATAAACGACATTGTTTTTGAATTGATACTTTTAGATGCGCTGGGGGACATATTTAAATTTCGCATTAATATTGTTTTTATACTCAAGAATAAAAAGAATATTGGTACGTTGATGCCGTATCTAGACATTATAACGAAACGATATGCAGTTTTATATTTTTAAATATTTGTTCTATTACTTACGTCACCTGGTAAGGCTGTATGAAGGTTTTATTAATTTGTATATGGTAACGTACTAGACGCGACTGCCAACAAGTTAACGATGGTCACGGGTTCAAATCCCAGGGCACACCTCTGACTTTTCGGATTAAATTCTACGTGAAATAAAATCCGCCAACTCGCACTAAGCCAGCAGGGTGGACTATAATATCTTCTTCTATAATATAAAAATGAATCGCAAAATGTGTTGGTAAGCGCATAACTCAACAACGCCTGGACCAATTTGGCCAATTCTTTTTTTAAATTGTTATTATTACTTTACTACTAACAAAAAGTAATGGCGTGCAATATTATTAGGAAAAACAGCATTTTGGTGCTGAAATAAGGGACGTAATATTGGATGGACAATAAAAAACCCTAAAGTTTTTAATGTCAAAATTTCATAAGGCAATCTTTATATGTACATGTATATGGAGAGACGGGATATAATAGAGTGGAAGGTACGGGAGAGGGCTGGGATAGCTGACAGATTTGATAGGACGAAATGTAAATGCACGTTATAAGACGGGATGGATAATAAAAGAAAAAGGACGGGACGGATCGGGAAGAGACTGAACAGACGGATGAGACGGGATTGAGCCAGACAGTAGGATAGCTATGTCAAGTTTAGGTATACAAGAGATTAATACGAAAAATAACATGTATTTGGTGTGGAGTGGAATCAAAAAATATATGCACCCAGGCGAAGCTGGGTCGGGCCGCTAGTTAAAAATAAAAGCTCAGCTGGGAGCTATTATGATGTGCGAATTTCAACCTTAAGCCATGGTAATAGAGCTCAAAATAGATTAATTGCGAGAGTGTATGTTTATGTAACATCGAAATACTTTGCGGAAAGAAAGTTTCTCCGACACCTACATAATAATTATATATTTATGATGTTTGAGATTTATTTCCATATTGGTATATAAAGTGATTATTATTTATAAATTTAATGTATTTCAAATGGAAAATTCATCGCCGATACTAACCAACATATTTATTTATTTTAATCTTTATTAACAACATACATACATACCTAAACTCACGCCTTTTATCCAGAAGGGTAAGCAGAGGTGTCAGGACACCAACATTTCGTCATGTCTTATCCGTCCCACAATGTGATAGGGGCGAGCCTGCCGTCATATCGGGCACAAATTCCTGACTCCAGTGCTTGTAATGAATTGAAAAATCCAATATCGCTTTGCCCGATCCGAGAAATCAGCTTTGTAACCGTAACATAGAAGAACTAAGCCACTGACGCTATCATGCAGTATTGGAAAGACGCCTTTAGTTAAAATTGAGATGTTTAATAACTGTATTTAAATATAAAAAGAAATTAAAACAGTTATAACTAAAAACACAGCAGCTCGTATTCTCATAAACAAAACATATTGCACGCAAATGAAATGACTGTGGTATCATACAATTTTAATCATTTTAATGCACTTAATGCACACGCGGCGCGGCGGACAAATGTTGAAATAGAGTGAAATCGCTTTAATTGAAAGCCGCATGGGAACGAGGGTTGACAAACCTATAGCTTTCACGGGTTTTATGATAAATGAATTTAGTTATGGAGTGGTGGCACTAATTTGTGTTACTAACTTGTGGTACAGGTCAATTAGAAGCAGGGTTTGAAATTATACGATATTTATTATAAATATTAAAATATCGCAAATCCATGATATACATATAATTATACCAAGTTTTATATATATCAATTTTGTGAAAGCCATATTATTATTGATTATTAGTATTTGCATATGTGTTACAGAATAATAAAATATATATTAAAAAAAACTTTATTACTTTTAATGTTTCATTTATTTAGGCAGTTAAAATTGGACAAATGAAATAGAAGTAACATGGTGTGTGTTTCGGTACTAAGCCGGACGGCAACAAAAAACAATATCTACTACGTAAATTGCACTGAAGGACGCCCCAATATATGTATTCATGACAACCGCCAGAGGTTTTGGTCGAAGTAATAGCTTGGGATTTTCTGAGAAACAATTCTCCTATAAGAAACACAATACTTTTCTTTATTATAAAAGAAGTACTAAAAATCCCAGAATGTTTCGCTGAAGATATAAATTGAAAAAACAAACATTTTATGGAAACACATACTCCATTTCTCAACAATAGAACAAAAATATCGGCAAATATTCATCATAACACTAAAGCTTATACGGATAAAAAAAATGAATCGACGGATAACTTACATCCGTGCAAAATAGAACAACCCTATAGTTTTTCAACCGTAATTGCGAGCCAACTGCATACCGATGACAGGCCGTGGCTGTACAAAAGTGCTTCCTTTTCGCCTTGCAAATGAAAATAAACTAACGAGCACACTGCGAGTGTTCAGAAAATGCGAAATTACTGAATTCTACAATGTTTTAATGATTTTGCTGGGAGTTTTAGAGTTGGGTGCACTTTTTTTGAACGTTTGAAATGTTGGAGGTTAGTTGTATTGTACGACAAATGAGTTGGAAATGTGTTTAGTTGTTTCGTACTGATATAAGTTTCGTTTTTATACATTATCAGGCTGTCAGTATAAAATAAGTTTACGAAATTATGCTAAAATATTTGCCACCATAAACAAAAATATTTCTGGACATATCATTAAAAGTAAAAAATTAAATATTGACGGATCATTTACAGTTTAAGAAATAAATGCTATCACAATGTCTGCATAACCACCGCCTCATGTAAGCAAAGCAACTAATAAATCAAAGGCTAAACACGATCGAATCAATCAGAAAAATAAAGGAGCTGTTGACAACATGAAAAAATTCTCGAAAGTCGTTATTGTAACATTGGACCATAAATTTGTTTTGACAAACAAGCAATACACGAACCTTCGAAATATGAAAATACACCAACATTTTCCCAGTTTTATATTATGCTGAGAAATGAGTGAACCAATCTCGATCTCTTCTTGGAATCTTGTTTGAATAATTTGACAATCTATAACTATAGCGTTATCACAGCACAGCCCATGCAAAGTTGGGCACAGGACACGGGTCTCCTGTACAAATGAAAAATGTAACAAAGAAACTATTAAATATGCTTAATGGTTTCTTAGATTTACGCGACTATTACACATTGATTATCATCAATATTAAATATGCTACTTATTATTTATTAATAAATGTCAGTAATATGTACATAATACGTCTTTAACGAAACAATAACACGTAATTTAATACTGAAACTTCCCTCTGCGATTGTATAGTCCTACACCCGCAGAACGAACAATTTATCGTCTGAAAACAATATTTAGGATGTTTTTATTCCACAGTGCTCAGTGGCTGCATTATTACCTGTCCATTGGCTGGATGAATGCAAAAAATAAATTCAATACGTTTTGCATTGAATTATGGATTTGCTTTGCTTTTATGAGGATCGCATTTTATTTGAATAGGACATTGTATTATTGACCTGTGCAACCGCTTGAAGAAATTATCGATGCTTAATTGGTTACAGTTGTTTCTCTTGTTTTCTGTTATTTTGCTTTTATGTATTTATTCAATTATATTATTAATTGGTCTGTATCAGCCTGTATACGTCCCACGTCTCAACCACAATCGAGAGTGCGATTGAGAGTGGTGAGACCATATAGTCCACCACGCTGGCCTAGTGCGGATTAGCAGACTTAACATACCACAAAAATATTGTACAAATCGTTATGGTATGCAGGTTTCTTAACGATGTCTTCCTTCACCGTTGTAGTGCGTTGTGATAGTCTATCAATACACACATGACTCCGTAAAAGTCAGTGATGTGTCCTGAAATTTGAACGCGCGACCACCGTGAACATGTTTGGCAGCCATATCTGGTCCGTTTACCAACAGGCTACCATGCATTTTGGTATTTGGTTATTAATGGGTAATAAGCATTATCTATACTAATATTATAAAGCTGCAGAGTTTGTTTGTTTGTTTGTTTGAACGTGCTAATCTCTGGAACTACTGGTCCGATTTGAATGATTCTTTCAGTGTTGGGTAGTACATTTATCGAGAAAGGCTATAGGCTATATATCATCACGCTATGACATATAGGAGGAAAGCAGTAGTGATATTTCTAGCAAATACGAGGAAATTTTGTTCGTTTTTCGTGGTCCGATTGGTCGACATTCTAAACTGATAGTCAGAATTAAACATTTTGACCGCCATTTTAAAACGTGTATGCACCCGGGCGGAGTCGGGCCCGACCGTTAGTTTTTTTATATGTTGATTGCCTTAAAGAACTGTATTATAGAAGAGTAATAAACCAACTATAGATTCCTTCGTACCTATATTGGATCATTGGGGAGAGCTAAAACTCTTTTTTATCCTCTCTCATGATTCATCACCAAGACCTAAGATCCTTTAGCTATCAAAAGTATTCAAATTATTAGCTGCTTGATCTCTAAATTTCTGAATTCTTAGACAGCTAAATGTAAATTATCTGTAGCCCGTACCCCCTTGTTATATAGGTACATCTGAGTCCCCAGTCCAATCGAGTTCATTGCTCTGTCGGCGTTCGTTCAGGCACGATTTGCACTCCACATCTCATTCACCCCAGCCCTCAGTGCTGCTTAGTTTACTAATTCGTTAAGCTATTGAGAAATCGGTTTATGTATCTCTAAATCCAATTCTGGATGAAATAAGGGGCGGAATTCATTTCATTCTGAGAATTTGATAGAACATTTTCCGAGGTTTGTAAAGCCTTAGTAAGCTTTACACGTACATCCTCACACACAGGGAAGGAGTTTGCATGTCTGAGAATTTTATAAAACTTTGAAGAAAGGTGAAGTCTTTTTATAAGCGTATTGTGAGTTTAAATTTGAACATACTTTAGAACTCTGGCAGTGAAATTGTCTAGCTCACCATCATAACCAATTAGAGCTGTAGGAATTCCACTATGGAATATTGGCCTGTCTACACAATTTCCACAATATTGCATGCAAAGATCTACAACAAATATTTGTTTTCAGTCTGTGTATTATAAAACTGTTTTTTTTTTTATTTTCATACTCTCTGATATTCACGATACAAGATCATACCTTTAACGCCCAAATACTGGAACGCAAATTAAATATAAATGGCGCTTAACTACATTAATCCCGATTAAATGTACTGGCTGAGTGGGCCGTGCGCTGTTAAGAGCAACTTATTATTTGAATGGCGTTCCAGTATTCGGGCGTAAGAGAATATATTTAAATGAAAAGATTTTCAACATGTATGGTTCAAATAATAACTCAAGTATTTAAGCAAACCCGAGCTGACGTACTAGTGTTATCCAAGTAAAATTAAATAAGAAGAGAAACCAACGCTTAACCTTACTGGTTGTGGATACATTGAACTCATTAAGTTCAATGCCGTCAATTCCTTGCCATGTTTAGAAATCAAGAAACCCCTATTGACGAGCAATTTTCTCATTACTTATACATCTATAAATAAAAGTACTTTCGATCCATCTTGGAGTTCGTTCAACTTGAAACTACTCCGAAATATGTAAGAGTTCTTTAGAAACTTCTAGAGGATTGAAAACTGGCTCAGATGCAAGTTGCAGCGTATTAATAAAGTTGTGAAGTTGAAATGTTGTATTTCATTCTTGCTTATTTTCTGACCTTTGCATCACAGAGAAATGTGTGCAATTGTGTCGCATTTTGTGAATTGCATGAGGTTTTTTTAATGCGATAAATGGCGAGACAAGCATGCCGTTCGTCTTTTGCTAAATATTAAGACCACTCATGGACTACCAAAACCAAACAACACCATGAATGAAAAACTGGGCTCTGTGGCGTACATCGGGAGAAGTCTATGTCTAGTAGTGGACTGATACTGATAATGATGCATAAAGGAGAGAAAAAAAGAAATGCTGTTATTTAACTATATAGAGGGTTGACATTAAAGGAACGATAGGCTATACGAAAAAAATAACTAACATTTACTAAATGACATTACTTACCACCATCTAGTTACTATCTAGATAACTTTTCTTAACTTTTCTTCCTTAAGAACAATATTTAACATGAAAACAGCTATTATTTTACCAGGTACAGGTAACCAAAGTAAAAAACTAGCGCAAATATTTTAAGTATGTGTAAATCAGAAATAGTTCAAATATTAGTTATAGTTATCGCGGCGCCGACAAATTCCATAAGCATTTTTCCACGCAAGTACTTTGGTACCGTGTTTTGTTTGATGTTTCTGCTGTTATGCAAGGGGTTTAGTCGCTGAGAGAATAACTAGTGTAACATTTGCGGTGTTAAGGCGGAGAATATTGTACCGGTTTTTTAATGTACCACTATACATTTATCTGCATTGAGGTGTCTTTATTTCCTCGTCTTAATAATTGAATTGCAATATTGTTTTTCATAATAAATTGCCAATTAACCCAGATAAGCCTACTGTCCTATATATAGGACAGTCAAAATAAAAAAAATATATTGAACTAACTATTTTAATGGTTGATTTTATTTGTTGTTTTTTAAAGTAAGGAGACTATTTTTTATTATAAAAAAATATAATATCAATGATATAAATATATTTCATAGAAATATTTCACTTCAAAATACGCAATAAAAATGTGCCCCAGACAAGGTGCACGAAAGGTAGGTACAAAAAACTGTAAATTACAGTAAAGTTTTATATTTCACATTTTTCTTATTCAAGATAGCCTGTTCCTTATTTTCGAAAACTCGTTCCTCAATATAATACTTTGGAAAGTGGAAATAATTAGGGATAAAAAGTAGTGTCCTATATACAGGGTATATCAAGACTGCTACCGAAAACGAAGCCGGGTGGTAGTTTAAGCGACTTCAGACACAATGCAACAGAAAAAGTTGCAAAAATAAGCGACAATTTTTTTAAATTTTTTTTTCCTATTGCCGTATTTTGGTGGTAAATATTTTTTTTCCTAAAATAATAGTGTATACCCTTTAATTTATAAATACTCTAAGATATAAGAGAGTTTAAATAATTATTTTAGCAAAAACTATGGATTTACCACCCAAAAATGACGATATTTAAAAAATCATAAAAATGGTTGCCTGTAAAGTCGGTTTTACGGGCGAAGATTTTACGTGACAACGTCTTTTTCTCGGTAGAATATTTATTGATATGAATATAATTAAATTGCACAATAGGAACAAGGAATTGAATGAAAATAAGAATTGCACAAATTTTAACTATAGAAATATATTTTGTTTACTAAAACATTGTACATGTAATGACGAATCTAAGCACTCCATATTTTCACTACAGACACAGCTGACGATACTTTAACCACACGTGTGAACTTGTATTGTGACGCTTTCTTGTTTTTCCAACGCCAAGAACGTTCGAGAAAGACAAAGACAGAGACACAAGCATGCGCCGATTCAATGCGCCTAATTCTCTAGTGCTGCGCGCGCGGCAGACCGATCATAGTTGAGTGGGAGAGAGACGCAAGGCATTCGGCGGGCCTCTCTCTCGTTCGGTGACTCATCGTAACGTTACCGGGCGTTACACTTTTTCATAAGTGACTCCCAGCCGCAACCTAATTTAAGACGTTGTCACGTCAATAAATTTTTTGGAGGTAAAATATTTTTTTTTGGGGGGGTAATTTTTTGCGTAATTTGGGATTTCTGGCGGGGTCAATTTGTAGCCCTCACCAAGACGGTTCCGAGGATACCAAACTCGGTGGGTCTACGACCTATGTTGGCCGAGATAGGATTGGGGGGGGGGGTGAGGTAAATTTTCGGGGTGGGGGTAGGGGAGGGGGGGGGGTAGGTTTCGTGGGGAGGCTAATAGGCACTATTTCGGAATAAGGGTGGGGGAAGGCAGGGGGGGGGGGCTATGGGACAATTTTGGAAAAAGTGGGTGAAACTGAAAAATAATTCTCTAGTGCTGCGCGCGCACCGTTACGTTACCGGGCGTTACACTTTTTCATAAGTGACTCCCAGCCGCAACCTAATTTAAGACGTTGTCACGTCAAAAATAATTGTCGCGTTTCTATGCGAAAATTTTAGTTGCATTGTGTTTGTAGCCACTAAAACTACCACCCGGCTTCATTTTCGGTAGCAGTCTTGAGATACCCGGTATAGGACGGTAGGATAATATGGGGTAACTTTACATTCACACTATTACAGGCGCATGTCATAATTATCGCGTGGATTATGATGTTGAAATCTTTTCTGACGATGGAAAAAATACTGAGAGGTAACTCAATATATATATGATCACTTTTAACTAAAATTTATTGACACACTAATGTAGATTTTTGTATAAGGACTTTTGTAAGTGGTAGAGTTTTGCTGTAAGTCGTTAAAGCTACGAAACAAATGTCTCCTCAGCCAAGGAGGCTCTACTAGCTCACAGATGAACTGTATAGCAGCATCTTCGCTGTTGGGTTTCATTCGTCGAGTGAGATTGTCCAAGAACCAACAGCTGGTAATGTGCTTGATTACCATATTGCCGGGTGATGGTTATCGAACCGTGTTGTGCTGTCATCATATACACTGGTGGAAAACTCGTTGATGACCCATGCAAGTGTATCGCATTCAGGGATCAGCTTGTGTATATCCATTAGATACCCTGTTTGGATCGCGCTAAGCTTACATCAAGTGCAATGGAACAATTTTATAGGTCAGAGTAAAACACGACTCAGTGGTTGAGAATGTGACGCTGAATGCCATACAATGAACATACATGAAGCCAACAAACACAATAATTCCAGTAGCAGTTATCTTTGTTCAAAGACAACACGGTAGAGATCACATTAGTAATCGCAAAAACAAACATACAAGTTAGGCAGCTTCTTGCGAGAAATAATATGGTCAGAAATAATAGGTTCTGAAGTCATTTTCAGTAGATTGGCTTGAAATTTAAAATTTTTATGTGGGTAGATTTGACTTTTTCTTTCACGACATTCATGTCCATGACTCATGTAGATATTTAGGACACTTTTAATCAGTAAATATAGCTTTTATATTCAATTTGGTCAATATCAATGCTAAACTATACTTGCTACCTATTATCCTACTGTCCTATATATAGGACGGTCATTTCCCGGAAAGCCTTATGGCAGATAATTTTTAAACATTTTTTTGATTCGTCTTGAGGGTAATGAAATTAAAGAAAATCATTAGTTCTGATGATTTACAAAAAAAAATGTTTCAGGCTTATCTGGGTTATATGAATATTACTATTGCTATATTATATATTACTAGAATTAGTATAATATAGATAATGTGTATCTTTACTCTTGGAACTTAAAAATCTCTCACTCAGTGTCCAAACAAACGTCAGTTATACCATAAATTAAATATTTTAAAAATAATTATTAAAAGATTGCAGTTTAAACTGCATATAGATACATATAATGGTATACCTATCACGTAATTTGTGGATATGTGCGGCAAATATTTAATTATCGGCCAATACGCAATGCATTAATATTAGTTCACAATTACAAATATGTACCTAGGATTCGTTAAATTAACCGTACTATGAATTCATAGTAAAGGCCTAATTGGTACGCTGTACCATGCGTAGTTTTAGAATCACAATTTGTGGGTATATTAAGCTATTGTAGAGATGGGGCAATTCGACTAATATGGGATTGCTATCTTACAGAAAATTGCCGTAAAGTGAAGCTATCCATACTAATATATAGAGCTAGTCAGTAGTTTTGTTTGTGAGTACTCGATAATCAGGAACTTCTGGTTCGAATTTCAAATTTATTTTGGTGTGAGATAGTCGTTTTATTAGGTTAGGCTACAGGCTATACGACAATAAGCCAGAACCCAGGCGAAGCAAGGCCAAGTCGATTGTATGAAATTAAAACTGCACCCAACACTATATTAGCGGCTTATACGATGATCAAAGTTTGTAATACAAGTAAATTACTTATTTATGCGTTATGATTTAAAAAAGTATTGTGAAAATTGGTTTCCACGCCTTAAACACATCTGAGAAGATATTTCTTATGTCAACAAACATCGCGACGCTACGGGAGAAAGTACACAGCATAAAATATGCTCTTATCAGTTCAGTACACTGTCTCAAAAATAATTTAACCTTTATATAACACTGGTATCATGACAAGCATGAGTTGTTGAAAGTAGATTTGATATTAAAATATAGCACTCGCCGGTCGGGCCCGACTTTGCTCGGGTGCAGACAGTTTATGAGTCTAGTTCATATCGACAACGTATATTTTTGTATTATATTTCGCGTATTGTTGTACATTTAGTTTTGCCTGGGTTCAATTTTTTGACTCCATTCCATATCAATAACATAATTATTATTTAGCGTAGGTACTAACTGTTTTATTTTAATTAAATTCAATGTGACCGCTGGAGACTATTTTGCCTATTCCGTCCCGTACTATTACATCCCGTTTGTCCCGTCTTATTCTACTCCTTGTCAAAAAATATGTCTTCCTGTCCTGTCTTGTCCCGTGCCACCCATTCAAATTTGCAACAGTAACAAATATGGATATTTGCTTTCCTGAGTTATCCCACTAGAACAAGACATGTTTCGATAAGCAAAGTAACCAACATATGTGTTAACCCAGGTTGTCAGCTATCCTTAGACCAAATTTCTTCAAAATCTATCCAACCATTTTTGCGTGAAAGAGTAACAAACATCCAAAAATTCATACTCACCAAATTTCGCGTTTCTATTGGTAAGGATTTTTGTATAAATTTGTGATTCTATTGATACAACAATCCATCTATTAATATTGAATATTTCAAACTCTTTGTATGTAGATGACAGGTTTATTACATGCAAGCAGTCGTTTGGGCAGACACCATTTTTGAATTTCGACAACTGAGAAAGAGTATGTAAACTCGTCTATTCCGGTTGGAAGGACGGTAGCCAGTAGCTAGTGCTAAGCATTAAGCGGCACACCTAGGGCCCTACTATATTCAACGAAACGAAGTTCGAAACTTCGGATGATCAAAGTTTATTTACGATACGAATGTACCTACATAAAACTTATGGTCGTTATTGATTTATGGTCGTAACCATAGACTTATAGTTATGGTGTACGTTATATATATATATATATACATTCGTATCGTATAAAAAACTTCGTTTGTCCGAAGTTTCGAACTTCGTTCGTTCGTTCGGTTGAATATAGTAGGGCCCGTAAGTGCGGAGCCATGCTGTGTTTAATAATAATAAGTCTGAGTGCTGCCTCTGTTTATGGGCAAAAGTCACGCTTAATATTACGTGAACGACCTGTCTGTTTCATTATTGGTATTTTCATTTCATTTACGCTTGGTAATAAAAAAAAATGTTCTAAGCTTTTTTTTATCGCAAGTTATGACGGGACTAGCATCCCATTCGCCTGATGGTAAGCGATACAACAGCTCATGTACAGTAGCAAAACCAAACAACACCATGAATTAATGCTCGGCATTCCACTGCGCTCGCCATCCTGATCCATAATATGTGAAGTCTCATTTTGTCCAGTAGTTACTCTGGCTACAATGTCCTTCATATCGGAACACAACAGTGCATTAACACTGCTGCTTGGCAGTCTTGAATTGAATGTTTTGGGACTGCCGTCTGATGCCATTCAATACTCTGCCTGGACGGCATTGGCGCTTATCATCAGACGCATTGCCATTATGGCGGGTGACGGGAAAAAAAACACCGTAAACTAAGGGGGTTACTCTATGAACTATGATATGATATTGATATAATACTGAGTACTGGCAGAGTATTCCTCAGGCATTAAGTTTATATCATACAGGGTATATCAAGACTGCTACCGAAAACAAAGCCGGGTGGTAGTTTAAGCGGCTTCAGACATCATGCAACAGAAAAAGTTGCAAAAAAAAGCCGGTATCCGTATCGGTATGTGTAAAGTTTAAATAAATTGAAAATTCTTATACACCGAACTATCTAAAACAGACCATGTCTAAAATTAGAATTACTTCCGACTTGCAAGAATCTATGAATACAATCTAAATCTTTAATATTCATTACATGCAAACACGCGCGTGTGGATCTCCGAAAACGGAAGGAAAGTTGTGTAACAATTCTTGAGTTTGTGGCGTGTTTTGAATGAATTTTGTATATTATGTCACGCATACGATTATATTATGACTTAAAGTATGGAATCTTGACATCGATTGAAGTCATGAGAAAATTAAATTATTACATAATAACACGATGACTGAGAAATAAAAATTATTTTTTATGCACTTACTTTGTCTTCTCTCTGCACTATCTACTACTATATACTACTTCGTCTGCATGGAATTTAACAAAAAAGTTAATTAGTTTTTTTTTTTTTTTTGGGTTTTGGATTTACATTTGATTATCAACCTTTGTAACGAAAATATACCGCGATCTAATTCTACGGTGGCGCCATCTCTTAGTGAGCGGCGGCAAACTCCCGTAACACATTTATTTTCAGTTTTTTGTATTAGCTTTATTGATAAATTCCTTTATATACAATATTTTGTAAATGTGATATTGATTCGTTGGTGGGAGAAGTGGAGGGAGGCGCCCGACGTGACGGCCCAGTGGTGGCATGCGCGTGAGCTGCGCGCGGGCATTGCAACATTATTTTATTTTTCTAAAATAAAAGATTTTTTCTAAAATAAATGTAGCCTAAGTTACTCCTTGTTATATCAGCTACCTGACAAAAAAGTCCTGTCAAAATCGGTCCAGCCATTTCAGAGATTAGCCGGAACAAACAGACAGACAGACAGACAAAAAAAAATTAATGATCATTTTCGGCACAGGTATCGTGTATATAACGATATGTAGTAGGACATCTTTTTTTATTTTCACTCTTAAAACAGACACTTCAATTTTATTTATATGTATAGATGTACAACATTTGCGCAACGTGACAATGGCGGGCTTTCTCCGATCAGCCGGGGTCAACGACACCGCGGTATTGTTCCAATAGGTACCATGCGATTTGCACTAATTACTAGCTCAGAACTGAGGTATCTCGGAATGTAATTGTTATTGTGTATTGTAATATCTATAAATGGAAATCGATTAGTGCTGATAATTACGTGTGAGTACTAGAGCCTTGCTGTATATCTTTGAAGATCTATGTTGTATCAACTTTTAAACAAGAAAATATTATATTCTATTGTAAAGCTATTTGACGGCTTAACTTAAATGGTACAACTATATCACAGAAACTGATATAAAGTGATAAGAACAGTAGTGTAAATGCACTGTTGTGTTCCGGTTTGAAGGACATTCCAGATAGAGTAACTACTGGACATATTGAGTCACACCGTATGTCTCAGGATGCCGAGCGCAATGGAAAGCCAAGCATTGTTTTGTAATTCATGGTGTTGTTTGGTTCTCCTATTGTCCATGAGCAGTCGTATCGCATACCATCAGGCGAATGGCATCGTCTCACCATTCATTGCAATAAAAAAGTAAGACTTGGTAAATTTCGTTCAGTGAGATTACCGGAGACTTTATAGTTGGTTTGAACCTCTAGACTTTGATTTTTCAATCCAGTCTGTTACCAAGAAAGTAGCGCTCACTTACTTATCACTTACGCTCTTATTCATAGACAGTTTAAAACCTATTTTAGCTATCGAACGCTTTGTTCCTTTCAAACGACTTTTGAATTCCGTTTGAGTTAAGAAAACAAAACATTCAATAGCTTTATAAACTGTCTCTCAAAAAGAGCTTTAATTCCAAAAATATAACGAAAATGATATCGTGTTATCAATATCAATCTAAATGAATTTATAATACCATCTTGATTCCAAATGCCAATGACATCTCCACAAATATTAAAATTCGCCATCGAATTCTCGTCCAGAAATAACTTAAATCACCCAGAAAATTCCCTCATTCCCAGGGCGAGGACCTCTGGAATTAATCGCCATTCCTCAAAAATTATAGGCTCAGGCAATTTTACGGATGGCAAGATTTCAATAAACTATTGCGGCTGTGCTTGGGAGATAATGAGTTTCATACTTGTATTGTTTACCTTTGATGATTGGTCACGATTTTCGGATGATCCTTGGAAAGTGCTTTGGATTTAAGGTATAAAGTATTGTTTTGTTTTTGAAAGGATATATAAGATTGATAAAATTCGGCGCAAGTGAGGTAAATAGATAATTCTAGTCCCTGCTTACACTTACGGGATGCTACAGACAAGCATGGGATGGATATATTTTAATTTATTTTTTTATTTATTAAGGAAAACTTACGACTTGACGACGACGAATGTATAATGCTACATTATTAACATAAACATATGTATACATATGATCATAAAAGGGTAGTCTAGAGCATAAAATCAAATAATAGTATGCTACAACAATTAGCATAAACACACATACTTACATACAAGCATAGGTAACCATCAGCATGACATAGAATGCTTAATTATGCGCAAAACGTGGTATATTTTTTGTAACTCGGATATTTAATGGTTTCTTAGATAAAAACGAATAAAAACAAACCTCTGACACTGAATAATATACATATCCACAAAATGACTAACATAGTCCACCCCGTGACCAAGAAATAAGTTAAAAAAAGTAAAAATTAAACCAAATTCCCGATAAATTCCTTAAATAATAGTTATATTCCACTGTGTTGTTTCTTAAAACCTTATATTCCTATTTAAAGTATATTTCTTTCTTACAGTCTATATTCCTTTCTTTTTCTAAGCATATAAATTTGAAATACTTGTTTTTTACCCAAGTTGAGATAGAAACCGCAATATCCGGCCTTGAAAGTTGTATTCTAAGCCTTTGCGTTTGTAATCAAGTTCCTACCCCGGGCAAATCGGCCTATTTATATTGTAGTGAAAATTGTCTTCAGAAATGCTCTTCTATACCTATGAAGTTCATTTATTTCTGTTTCTTATAAAGATCTTGTTTGATTCCTAGTTTAACAGTTTATTAAAAGTGTACTGTATCATGACGCCTCCATCAATGAGAATTCGATTGAAATTGATTAGGCCAATGTGTTGGTAAACTTAATTCTCATAAATTAAGACCATTTATTCAACTCAATCTTAGTGTGGGGTTAGGACTATGTATGTGACTGTTGGTTATATTTATTATTTAACGTTATTAATCTCCGTTTTATTACTGGTTTATTTAAAGTGTTATAACATTATTATTTTGACTATTTCATAAAACATAACAGTATTTATTTATGTTCCCCAAACGAAGGCTAATATCCTGTTTTATAAGCAAACTTGACTACTAAAAACTTTTATGAAACTTAGTTTCCACAAATGTTTCAGTCCCAATGCGACTTACAGTTTGTGATTTATGAAACATTCCTGATTATAATTCCAATATTAGACTTGATGCCATATCATAAACTCACGCCTTTTTGCCAGATGGGGTAGGCAGAGGTGTTCGTTGCAACAACAACAACTACGTTTCGCTATGTGTGTATGTGATAAGGGGCCAGCCTATATCAGGCACAAAATCTTGAGGCTGATAATTAACTGGAAAATCCACTTTTACTTCGCCCAACCTGAGAATCGAACCTTCGAGAGCTTTGTAATCAAACCGTAGCTTTTTGCTACCCGACATCCAGGTTGGTCGTCAGTACTAATTTGTTTGACTTTCTGCTTACCATTAACCGTGTATGTCTCTTACAAAAAAATGAAAAAAACCTATGACACTTTCCAGTTAATGTATCAATATCCCAACCAAACAATACCAAAAACAAACAATCCAATGAGCAAAACAAAAACCTTGGATAATATAACTGAGTTGTATTTCCAATACCAGCGCGAAGGAAATGTCTGGCCAATAAATTGAAAAGTGAACTCTTGACGCCCAGAGGCGGATCGGTGTGGGCGATTAGGGCCCACGCTCACGACTAACTGTTTTTCGAATTACGAATTATCAGAAATTTATATTGAACATATTATGTTATAAAAATGTGCATAAACAAATAAAATAAAATGTAAATTCTACTATTTTGCGTTATTTATGAAGAAATTTTAAATGGTTTTTAAGATTTAACACCAAAATTCAGTAAAATGATAGCTTTGTAACATAAAATATCCCATTTAAATGGTAGGTTAAAAATGCAGTTTTCTCGATTATGGTCTAGATTGAGTTGACATTTTAATGGCCATATATATAGCAGAAGGGAATTATCGTTGTTAATACACCGAAAAAGTTGCAAAATCAATTCAGATTTGTGGGTGTAGAAGTGATCAGTTTAATATCCACTAACCCACAATGAGTTAACGTCGTAGTTCCCTGCCTATAATTTTATGAGATGCTCGTCATCATCATAAAACATCTGTTCCCTTTTCCTGTCTTTATAACCCACACCAAACCCCCCAAATCCGTCCCAACAAGTAGTAAACGAACGTACAATCGAGACAAAGAGGAGAGACGTAATCATCTCTCGTTGGCCGGTAGATCATACACTGGCGGTCGCGGGCCCCGAACAAGTGTATTGAGTCTTGGGTCTAGTTCAATATCGTTGGAGTAGATATTTTGCTCGTATCTACTATACTGTATATACATTTGTTTCATTTTGTTGAAGTGTTTTTTTCACACACTTTTTGTGATCTACTGTCATTGTGAGTACTTCACTCTTATATCTCATTATATCGTCTCATTATATCGTCTGGATGATATTTGGTAGTATATATTGATGACACAAGTACAGCATAAATTAAAGTAACATAAAAATAAATCCATATTAACCACCAACCACTAGCACAGGAAAAAAATCACATAAACTAAAATTAGCAAAAAAATAAGTAGGTAAACTTGCATAGGAGATTGAGATAGATCACTGAACCACAGAATACTAAACTAATGAACATTCTAAAATCTCTTTGACGAAACAACGAAGACAATTCTATGTATTTCATTAAAAAATATTTGGAGAAGTCTCCAGTTACCAGCGTTTCGAACAATGTTTAATTTTGAACCTCGAGAAGCCATCAATGTGTGCCTTGAATTTGAAGCTGAACTGACAGAACTATCGCTCGATTAACAAAAAATTGTCTTTCTTTTGTATCAGCTTATACCCCACTGCATGGCACGAGCCTCCTCTACAATACAGAATACGATTGATAGTGGCCATATAGTCCACCACGCTAGCCTAGTGCTGGTAGGCTTTAATTACTTTAGTGATTTTCTTACTATCAATTATTCCATCTTGGTTGAACCAGCGCCTTTATACTGTAGCGTTGCACTACATTATCCCGACAATACAAATCCCAAGATATTTACTTACATTCGTATTAGCAACAGCACTGCAAAAGATATGTGTATTCACAAAGCAACATTTGTCAGAATATATGAAACGCAGATTAAACAAATGATATGGGGTATTCAAAGTTACGAAGTGTGGGTGAAGTTGTAGACTGGAGTTTGTACGAAGACACTTATGTAATGTACTTGCATACGGGATACTTAGTAGTTACATTGCTGTTTTAATTCAGTATTCAGTTGGTTTCTTAATATGGAGGTAAGGCAATGGTTAATGAAGATGATATGTCATTTCATACGGGTTTTTTGGTAGTTACATTGCTGTTTAAATTCAGTATTCGTTAGGTTTCTTAACATGGGAGTAAGGCAATGGTTAATAAATTTGTTTTGGAGTATTTAAGAATGGAATGGCAATGCTGAGAAATATTATAAAGAAAATTATTTTATTAATGATTTTTGTTGTCTTGTTTCAGGTATGTTACACATCAGCTGATAAAGGGGCGTGGTAAAAGCATCTAAAGAATAATCACATACAAGGTATCGTCATTCTTTCTTTTATTTATGGTATTAGTACAGTCAGCGACAAAAGTCGTTGAACACATTCAAAACGCCAAAAGTCTTGCACACATGAAGCAACAGAAGCGGTTGATCAGGGTCGGCCACAAAAATTCGTGAACACCTTAAGGTTACAAAAGTTTCTGAACAACAAAAGCAACAAAATTCCTGAACACGCAAATTGTACATAAGTCAGTAATTTTTTTCCAACTCCTCCTATTAATTTCACTTTCTGATTAATTTCGTTGCGGGTTAAAGACAAGTTAGACATTTCCGGAGACTCGCCGAGCTTCAATGCTCGGTGTCATTACATTGCGTGCCACTGTTGATCCTGGCTCACAGGAGTTACAGTGGTGGGTGTGAGGGTGGGACAGTCTCCTAAAGTCAGTAATTTTTTTGATATCTTTGTATTGCGCACGTCCACCGACTTCGATATGAACCAGTTAGCTGTTAATATCTGGCGAATTTCCGTGACAACTCATAACAATATTCAATGTAGTTTCTCAAAATATTCCTAAAGCCATAACGCGTGTTTTATATCAATGGAGACAATTAAAAATAATAATTATTAGTCTGAACGGAAAATACTTTTTCAAAAGTTTCTGAGCGACAAAATACCTGAACACACCAATGGTACATAAGTTTCTGAACACCTATTAAAAGCAAGTTTGCCGCAGATGTGTTCAGCTACTTTTGTCGCTTTGTTATGCATTCATTGTAAAATGTTATTTCATAATTTATATTTTTTGCTTTTCTCTGCATTTAATTATTGTAGTCTTCTTTTTTTTATTGCAATGAGGAGCTAGACGAGCATGCCGTTTGCCTGATGGTAAGCGATACGACCGCTCATAAACAGTAGCAAAACCAAAAAACACCTTGAATTACAAAGCAATGCTTGACATTCCACTGCGCTCGCCATCCTGAGACCTAACATGTTAAGTCTCAAAATATCCAGTAATTACTCTGGCTACAATACCGTTCAATTCGCAACATAACAGTGCATTTACACTGCTGTTTAACGGGAGAAAAAGACTTGCGGTGGTAACTACCCAGATGGCCTCTTACATATGAGAAACTTACCACCAGTGTTATTGTGAAATAACATTTATTTATGAGAAGTTTTTGGCATGTTTTATATCAGTGGAGATAATAAATAACAATAATTTTATTAGTCAGAATGAAAATAGTGGCCGCAATTTTGAACTTTTTAGATATTGGTCAATTGGTCTCGAATTTTATTTCACGGTTTATATTTTTTGCTTTCCTCTGCATTGACTTATTGTCTTCTGTTTTTGTGAAATAATATTTATTTATGAGAAGTTTAAATGTCTTGTTCATCTGTTATTGGCACGAGATATTAAACAATAAATTGTAAGATTAAAAAAACATTTATCTCAAAAGATTTTTCTATATTTCACTTCATGAGATATAATAATTGTATAGGTAAAATTATGCTAGTATCAGACAGTACTAATCTATAATTTAATGATGTGGGTAAGACAGTTACAATGTGCTTATATTGGAACAATAACACAGTAAAATACCTACATGTCAATTCACAAACCAAGTCTTGCTGCCAGGGCCGCATTCAAAGCTTTGATTTTTGTTTAAATAATTTAATTGTTGTCTTGGAAATACGGAAGTTATCTTTTTCTTTTATGATTGTTGGCAAGTCGTTTTACATCTGTGCCCCTTCATATCTAATACTTTTTTCAATGTAATTTGTGCGTGGTGTCGGCATACAAATGTTACTTGAATTTATAAATACTCTAAGGCAGAGTTATTTTTATTTTGAAAGGTTAAATTTGAATTAATTTTATTTACTATTAGTTTTCTTATTAAAATGCAAGTGTTGAATTTATGTGAATAATCAATATTTAATATAACATATACGATAAATTATTAAACTTCTTGAGTTTTTATGTACTCTTGTTTTTATGTGGACCTATTATTGTCTAAATCGTACGTATCGTTTTCCATTGATCTTACAATTTAGAATATCGGAGCGAAGGGTCTCTCAGATATGTATTCTGAACCCAATTGAATCTAAAAAGTTCAAAAATGCTGCCACTATTTTCTTTCTGAATCTAAGAATAATTATTATTTATTTACACCACTGATATAAAACACGCTTAAAACTTCTCATAAATACATTGAGGTATTATACATAAATAAATATTATTTCACAAAAACAGAAAACAATAAGTAAATGCAGAGAAAAGCAAAATAAAAATTATGAAATAACATTTTACAATGAATTCATAACAAAGCGACAAAAGTAGCTGAACACATCTGCGGCAAACTTGCTTTTTATAGGTGTTCAGAAACTTATGTACCATTGGTGTGTTCAGATATTTTGTCGCTCAGAAACTTTTGAAAAAGTATTTTCCATTCTGACTAAATTATTGTTTTCAATTGTCTCCATTGATATAAAACACGCGTTGTGGCTTTAGGAATATTTTGAGAAACTACATTGAATATTGTTATGAGTTGTCACGGAAATTCGCCAGATGGTTAACAGCTAACTGGTTCATATCAAAGTCGGTGGGCGTGCACAATACAAAGATATAAAAAAAAAACTGACTTATGTACAATTTGCGTGTTCAGGAATTTTGTTGCTTTTGTTGTTCAGAAACTTTTGTAACCTTAAGGTGTTCACAAATTTTTGTGGCCGACCCTGATCAACCGCTTCTGTTGCTTCATGTGTGCAAGACTTTTGGCGTTTTGAATGTGTTCAACGACTTATGTCGCTGACTGTACATTCTTGTATACCTTTTGCAAATGTAGGTTTTATTTTTAGATCTAGCCTTTTTATGTGACAATTAGCCTTCTTCGTCTACTAGGTGTTATGCCGGCCGATGCTAGGATCTGCCTTCCGGCTAATTCTCTTCCATTTCGCCGGATCTTCGGCATCGTTAATAGTATGGTCATTGATTGATATATACCTTTATGATATATAGCCACCCCTTCTTTGGTCTATCCCTCGGTCGAGGTTCGTGAATGTTGAGTATCATGCACATATTGCCGACGTACTCCTGTGGATTTCTTAGGACATGACCATACCGTTTCAAGCGAAGTAACGTCATTTTATATATTGGATGACTTGTCCTCAAACTAACAACACAACTTACAACGTACACAGTCAACCACAACGCAAACGATCCATTATAAGAACCCTACATTTAATCCCAAAGAAACTTTTATATTCAAGTTCTACGAAAATCAACACCTACTAAACTAATAAATATCTTGTAAACCAACCCGAACACTCCACAAGGCCAGCTCAACCCTCACAAATCAAAAAATATGTAACCAAACGTTACATCTAGTTTTTCATTCGATTTACTTCGAATAAAGGAAACTTAGTTTGGTGCCAGCAATCTCTGAAGTTCGAGATATATCGCATCTCTGGATTTGTAAGGTCGATATCTTGGAATAAATCTACTAAACAGAATTTCGTATATTGACGGTCGTGAGCATACTTATTGCTCTATCTGAAATTGTTGTTTACCAGAGAGATAAAATAAACTTTAAATATGTGTAAATGGTCATTTAAATAACAGACCGTAGATTATAAAAAGGCGTTTGATTTAGAACCAACGTCATATTTTATAATTATTGTACTAAATCGATTTAAAAAGGATATCATCGTGAACGACGTACCTTAAGCAGTACATTTCCTACACTTTAATATTTGTTCAGACTTCAAATTGCATTTTATAAAGATTTGTTTTATTTATTAATCAATCTTCACAATATACATTCATTTTGTCCTTTAATCTTAGGAAATCCACTGTTAAACAAAGAGCTCATCCGTAAAATTTACGGCTATATAATACAATTCAATTTACCTTATATTTTTTAATATTCACTTATTTTGACTTTTATATATACCTTGAAAATCATGAATACATTAAATTTGTCCTATCAGTAGCTCATAAACATTTTATTTCCTTGTAATATCTGACAAAGCGTAATACTCTGATCAAATATTAATAGGTCCATCAAAACAGTCCGAAATGGAATTAGGTTCGTGGTTTCAATATTCGGCAATTTTATGACATATCGGATGGAAGGGTTTTATGTCCAATTAGCTTGATATGGCGGATGGATACTTTAAACTGACCGTGAAGGTGTATTTTATAGTTATTAAGTTAATACGGGTACTGGCATGACTGCGACAACCATTTAATTGTTAATAAGTTCAAAAAACAATAAAAATAAAAAGCGGGATTAGCATGCTATACGTATTGGCAAGCGATACGAAAGCTCATGGACAGTAGTAGATAACTAAACATCACTATGGATAACTAAACATCGCCTACCCAGGCGGCCTCACATATGGGAAACCTACCAGAGTATTCATTGAAGAGAGTTAGATTAGTAGGTATTGGAATTCGACTCATTACATTGTGTGGTTTACTACAGCGTAATTTTTTGTTGGCCGCGAATAAAGGAATCCGAATATCAAGAGGATGAAGAGCTATGTAATACGTGTAATGAACGAGTAGGAAACTCTAAAATTCATACCACACATTTTTATGACTAGATGAGATTAAAAATTACTGGAATTGTATGATTTTATAGATAAACACTTAATTTTAAGACCGCCTAGTCCCTCATTAAATACATTCTGATCAAAATTAATAATTACCTTTGATTATGCTATCATAATTAGACCAAATATGACGGTGTGATACAAGTGCACAAAGGATGTGCGGTACAAAGGCGGCTGCAATCAAACGGCTCATGATAGCGTTTACCTCTACCGTTATTAAGCTCTGTGTGTTAAGTAAGGGACACAAATGTGCTCCAATTAAATATACAGGGCATATCAAGGCTGCTACCGAAAACGAAGCCGGGTGGTAGTTTCCGTGACTGCAGTACAAACACAACGCAACTAAAAATTTCGCGATATTTTTTATTAAAAAGACTGTCTTATAAATTACCGTATCAATTCAGGACTGCCTTTCACCTCCTCAAGAAACCAACTGATAATAAAATGTACCGGGTGTGCAGGAAAATGGAGCACTGGCAAAGTTGGATACAAGGCTATAATATAAATATGATAATAAAGAAATATTATTTGGAAAATATCTATCCATTTTGGTATGTTGACCATTTAAAGTTTTAATCGTCGCTTTTTCGCATAAAACCAATTGGAATGGCTAAAGAAAAAATAATAACATATACGTATTTTTTCGTTTCGTCGTTAGTTAAATGGTTATCGAAATATATCATGAAAACTATTTATATTTATAACTACAACAAACTTTTCACAGACTTCGCCTTAACACTTTTTACATATAGACGATGTCATGAACTCTCAGGACTTTGCCGTAATATGTTAAGGGGAAGCATGTGTAATGTTAATTCTTGATTTGTCAGCATCCTTATTATTATCAGAGTAAGTTACGAAAATTCATCTTAACATAGATGCACAGACGATTTACTAAAATGTATATCAGCAGATGCGCCATTTCTTGGGACTGTATATTTTTTTGTGTCACTCATTTCAGTTCATTTGAGTTTCGTCCCTAGTGTGTCTCTCAGAAGGTGTAATAATAGCGTAGTCTCTCTCTGCTATCACTCAACGTATGTTCCTTCCATCCGACTGCTCCCGACATTACCTCGCTCGTAATGCCAACTTTATGCGAACATGTTACTTCATACGTAGATTTCCTTGCATAACACCTTTGGATGTGGTTTTTACCTTTTTTAGGTTATAGGCATTGGAGGTGGTGATTGACACTTTTCGTGGGGGAGTTAGTTAAGCAACAATAGAGACAAATGTTTGTATGCCAAGTATTTGTTGCGAAAAGTCTTAAGTAGTTTCTAATTACCACGATTAGACTCGTATCATAGGTATTTGTTTTATTTTATTCTTAACTGTACAAAAAAACTTGAAAAAAAAACTACGAATTAACAAAAAGGGTTAATGGCGGTCTTATCGCTCTAGAGGATTTCTTATGGACAACTTTTGGGTTGATATATGAAAATGAAGACAAGAGAGGCAGTCTAGAATATAAAAGAAATAATTCCAATTAACGAGAGACAAACGAATTAAATTTAATTCATATTTGTGATTATCTTTGTGAGGGGTCGGGAGTATGCACATTACAGTAAGGTGTATTTATAATTATCCGTCCTCTATCAAAGCACCAAAAATTCAAAATTAGGTCATATTTCAATTAAATCATAAGTTTTTGTATCGTTATATGTCATGGAATCGTAATTAGCTGTAAATTGGATCGGATTGTAATCACAGAGTGTGATTTGGTCGTGTGATTAATTCTAATTTAGTGTATTGCGGTTATCGGTTATCAGTTGTAACATGTGAATTATTTCTTTGATGTGTCATTCAATACGGGTTTGGTTTGGTAATGTTTTAGTTTCACGTTAAATATTTATTAAATTCACCGCAAAATTGTTTACCTGGTGGATTTAGGGCAACCTTGCATTCATCCAACAATTGGAATCAAAAATTATACTATATGGAAGGTAGAACATAGCAAATAATGATTTCCTTGTAGTGTTTTTGGTGAAAAATGGATCCCGCATTTGGTTTCAATCATTTATTATTTATTAATTAAACACTTTTGTAAATCAGATACATCAAAAGTAGACAACATAACGGGAATAAAGAGTGGCGGTCCTATTGCTCCAACCAATTTGTGCCAGATAAAGGGGATGGATAAAACAGAAAGAACATTATGGGTTATAAAAAGAAAATAAATAAGAAAAGAAATTCGAACAATTTGAACCGCTATGTTAACCAGAAATAAAATAATAGTAAAAATAATGCCTGGTTTTATTAGAATACGGATAAAACAAAGCAACTACAAAACAAAGAAGTGGTTGTCTTGGCGTTCAATAAAATTATGTTGTATCAGCCCATATACGACCCACTGTAAGACACCGGTCTCCTCTTAAATAGAGAGTACGATTCAGAGTAGTTAGGCCATATAGTCCACGATGGCCTAGTGCGTGTTGCCGGGCTTTACTTGCCATAGAAATTCTTACAATTCGTTATGATATGCAATTTTTCTCACGATTATTTTCTTCACCGTTATAGTGCGTGGTTCTTGAGTATCAATACACAATATATATCTGTCTTCTCAGAGTCATGCGTGTAGTGTCCAGGGCATATGCCCTGGGGTTTTAATTATGTTGGCATGCTAGATAACCGGATATGTACTACTGTTTACGGAGTTCCATATACAGATTATAACAAATATTCTAGCACAGGTAAGAAACCATTTTAACCAGTAAAATTCGAACGTAAAAACGTTTCACAACAGCTCTCAAAAAAGTCAGTAAAACATCTTAAATATAACGTTAAGGGAGAACCTTTCAAGTCACTCAGCAAGTAAAGACTCGTGTAATACCTTATTTGTAATCCGCACCCAGTCCGGGGCGGCCATCCCGGGACCCTCCGACCATCCCGGAAAACGACCGATGTACCGGGAACCTTTTTAGCTCATATTCCACGAATCGGAAGAATATCGTACACACATTTCATTATTATTTTATCATATTGGGATGTGTAAGGAGAATTTTATGAATTGTTAATTCATGTATGGTTTAGGTCACTGTCCCGTAAAACATAATGTACTGCGACCTTGAATGCCTCCGTGGCGCAACTGGTTAGTAGTGGGTTTGAAACTAGAGGCCGCGGGTTCGAACCCGCACCGAGACAAATGTTTGTGTGAATCACAGGTATTTATTTCGGGTCTAAATATTCCGTATTTGTAAGTCCGAAAAGTCTCTCCTAGTTTCTGATACCCACGACACAAGACTCGATCTTGTAGGCTTAGGACTATATATGTGTCTTTTCGGTCTCACACCCAGACCCGAAACAAATACTTAAGTTCATGGACTGCTTTATCTAAGTTAAAAATTAGAACCATTTAACCCAGTACATTAAAATCGCCACTCTAAGTTCATAAACTAGACTCAATTAATATTCCGTTTTATCTAACTCTGCTGATTACGGGATAACAGATGGTTGTCCCGAAAAAAAAAGTATTTCATTTAGCTCGATTTGCATCGGATGTCCGATGTAATTTGACCGTGCGTAATTTATGACTTTTCCGCCAACCCGCTTTCAAATGGGGACGTTTTACATGGTATATTTTTTAAATTGTAGCGATATTGGGAGATAAAAGTTGTAGGATATTTTTTTTTGGCATGTAAAAATTGTTTTGGCACTTTCAGGAAGAGGATAAAAAATTAAAATACGATATGGATGTTACAGTAGAAAATACATTTATGAAATCTAGTTCAAAGTATACATTTTCCGGAGTTTGTGAAAAATCCCGCTGTATATCGAGGATCGATTAATGTACTGACAAATATGGTTGCCTGGAAGAGATCGCAGCTATAAGGCCGCCTATTGTAACCATTTACCATCCCTTTAGTTTTTAAGTGTTTTGTAAGCGTCTTTCATTTTGATGTTCAATAAAGCATAAGTATATAAATAAATAAAATAAATAAAAATAATCATATTTGTGTGACTCGCAAGTAATTCTTTCGGGTTTAGATATCATTAAAAAAACTCTTACTGTCCAATACACGAAGCAATATTTGTATCTAAATTTCAGGTTAGGACTGTCTTGTGACTATTACGTAGATTTTAAATCGCAAATATTTATGTTATTGTTTAATTTTGGACTTATAAGCAAAATTATTGGTTGTTCTTATGTTCCTTAAATTACTAATAACAATCATAATATATCCCACCACAGTTTAATCCTATTAACTCATCAGTGGATTTGAAAAGAACATAAATAAGTGAATATTCTTCGGCTGGCATGTCGAAGTTGTTTTATGGCTTTGTTGACAGTGTTCCAACTTTTCAGTTAAGTAGGTGACTTTGAAAGTTAATTTCTTAACTCGTGTGTTGCGGCTTTAAAAGTCGGCTCTGATACGTCGTGGGGTGGTTGAAATGTGCTGTTTGATTTTCGACGTATTTTTTTGTCGGCACGAGAAAGTGACTAAAATTTATCTGATGGTAATAGCGCATTGCCGGTCGATACTATTATGTCTGCAAACTCGGAACTGCATAATATACATATAGGCTGTATATTAAACAGAAAAACAAAGAAAAAACAATACTTCGTGAAATCCGAGGCTATACAACAGGTCTCCCTTCCGAAATTGATCGTCTTAATTTAAAAAAAATACTTGAAAAAATATCAGCTATTTTTTTTTTTTTTCATTTATTTGGTTCACAAAACTGGTTACAAACAAGTGACATTCCTTAAAAACAACGATACAGTAGAGCACACAAAATATTTGCAACCTTCTAGAAGTGAACGCGACATGCATAAATTAGTAGTTAATATTAACAAAAATAATAGATATAGGAAAAATGAAAATCTAGAATGAAAGGACGCGGTACAAATCGTGTCTGGGTTATATTATGTATTTAAATGTTTTAATCTTAGCTGAGGCAGGCGAACCAAAAAAGATGTCATAATCATTACAAATACTATTATAAGAAGAGCACATTCGATAAAGGGGTGAATGTTGACCGAGATTCGTTTTGTACAGGGGAAGAGCGAAGGTTTTTCGATTTAGTAAGCGGCTGCTAGGACGAAATACGTTAAGTTTAAGACGTTGCAACATATCAGGACAGCTAACATAAGAATTGACAAGCTTGTATAAGAACATTACGTCGGCAACTGTTCTACGCTTCTGAAGAGTTGTAAGGTTGTAATAGGTTAGACGTGAGTTGTAGGATAGTAGTTTATTACATTTAACATCAATAAAAGTTAAGTAGTAATCTCTTTTGAACCCTCTCTAATCTGTCTGAATGGACTTGATATCGAGGGTTCCATATTGGACTGCAATATTCCAATATGCTACGAATTAGACAGTTATAAATTATAATTGATAATTTAGGGTCATGAAAACATTTCATCTGTCTAGAGACGAACCCGGTGAGTTTTGATGTTTTATTAACTATGTGAGAAATGTGATGCTATCAACAATATAACTAGGCACATGTACATATGTAAATCACAATGATATAATTATGTTTTTCATGAAAAACTCACAATATAATGTAAAACACCACTATGCACTCACAGACAAACCAAGTAATAGGTTTTGTGAGACTTACGCCCGAATACTGGAACGCCATTCAAATAATAAGTTGCTCTTAACAGCGCACGGCCCACTTAGCCAGAACATTTAATCGGGATTAACGTAGTTAAGCGCCATTTATATTTAAGTTGCGTTCCAGTATTTGCGCGTAATTGTAATATTTTTTTAACTGTCCCATAAATATAATAAATAAAAAATTTAAAAAGCAATGACGAATAAAAACAGAGAATTTCTAGTATAGATTGGACCATAAAAATATCTGCACCCAAAAATATATATTATGCACAGTAAAATGTCGTGGATAATAATTTTGTAGGGCCTGACAAGAAATGGTTATAAGTAACTTCGAATGGCACCTAGTGTGTTGTTAGTTTAAACTACTGTGTGCTTACGTAATAGTATTAACTCACAAGTTATTCAGCTCAGGTCAAATGTACACCAAGGACTCATTGTTTGGAGTTTAATTCTTCTGAAAGCCTACTGCGTATATTCGACTTTCATTGCCCTTTTTATTCTTGTCCGGCAAAGTGACAGAATTGCACCATACTACGAAGCTAATGTATATCGATTTGCGACAGAATATAATAAATAAATAACATCCAACATTCACATACATTGTCCTGACCCCACACTAAGATCGAGTCTTGTGTCGTAGGTATCAGGAACTACGAGAGACTTTTCGGTCTCACAAATGCCCATAATAATATGATGATATTTCGTGATTTGTCTTATGTATGTCGGCCTTCGTAATTTGATTTTTATTTGCTTCTAGCGGCCTGGCCCAGTTCGGCCCGGGTGCTGATACATTTTTTTGCAAATATTCTATCGCCTATGTCCATCAAGGATAATGTAGGATGCTAATGGTGATTTTTTTCAAATCGGTCTAGTAGTTTCAGAGTCTATTCAATGCAAAGAACAATAAAATATTTCCTCTTTATATTATTAGTGTAGATTGGCGCACAAAGCTTAGATCTGAACAAAAGAATAAAACGTGTTACATACAGTATAAAAAACGAAGGAACAATCTGATTATTGAAGTGAAAACTTCTTTAGCGGCGTTGAGCACTTTTTCTGTAGTGGGTATAAAATCTTAAACTCGCGTCAGGACACGTGACCTGATCGTAAGACGAAAAGCGTAAGACGGATGGAGAGTAGACAGCTGTCAGTTAGCTGTCAGTTTATAAAGCTTTGATGAATTGCCAATGATTTTGAGTGGAGATTTCAACATAAACTTCGCAGACGATAAAAATCAACTATTAATTGAATTTTTAAATAATGAATTTGGTTTAACTATGTCGAATGATCGCAATCTTAACACAACGAAATACAAAACTACTATTGATGCGGTCTTTATTAGACATTTAAATAGGTTCGAATCAAAACTGTTCGTTTCTTACTTCAGCTACCATAAACCTATCGTATCAGTTTTAGAGATTGGCGATGATAGTTCTGGTAATGATGATGGTGAAAAAGTCGTTGAAATTATGGATGAAAGTTGATTTTTCGGAGAGATAAACTTTTTAATGTAAAATTATTGTAATAGTTTTAAAGTGTTAAATTTTTAATGTAATATAAATTGTCATGTTTGTGTACGATAGCGCAATAAATGAATATTGTATTCTACCACATAAATGATAGTACTTTTATACTGATAAAGCAATTGGTGCAAAATTATTCCCTAACCATTCCAAAATATCAAACATGCTCAACGTTAATTTTTTAAATCAAAAGTCCACTTCAAGCGTTTTCCAATAACCTTATATAATCCTTAAAATGAAATTCGATTAGTAATAATTAAGAATAGGAATTTAAAAAATACATATCATTATTTTAAAAAGCATATAATTAAATAAACACAAATACACCCCGTTTTTCTCTCACAATAATATATTCCATGAATTTAATGTACCTACTATTTATTAAAATTATATCTGGCCGCATTAATTGGCATACTAAAGTGCTTCTGAGCGCTTCGAATAAATTCGGTCATACAATACGAATGTGAACGGAAAATACGGAATTCTGGAAACAAAGACGCAAAAACGATAATAGTATTAAAATATTAACTCGTAAATATACTTTTATTGTGTTTTAAATCGACTACAAAATGTGTGAAGAGTGCCCGACTGTTATTGGCTCGGTGTCAGTTCTTTTAAAAATAAGGCATGAACCTCTTTCGTTATTCGAATATAATAATTCCATTTTTAAACGAGTTGAATAAAAGGAGGTTCTAAATTCGAAATTTAGAACCTCCTTTTAGTATATTTTTTTCAAGAATGATTAATCGTATTTGTGTCGAACCTAAAAAACCGGTTCGAGAAATATATTGCTATTTGATTACATAAGATTATACTATTTTTGTAATGGTTTTGCTTTTTAAGTCGCCGCTGATTTATTTGCATGAGGGAATAATATGTATTTTATTTTAGAACTCTGTGAAAATATTAAAGCTCAAGTTGACATAAGGGCTGTGCTACATGTCATAAATTTCAGTGGAATACCAGAGTGCAGAGTTTCCAGGATAAAATTTAGTATTGTATTCGAAATATAAAATGACCACCGATTACATGCTTGTCATATTGAGTTTTGTCTGACTTGGGGAAGCTTCATTCTGCAACATTTCAGTTTTTTTATTAACTTCATCCATTATTCATTATTCCGACAAATATTTAACATTGAATGTAAATAAGAAAACAAAATACGTATAAAAATGTGTTATATTCCCTACACATTTTTAGAACACGTTCACGATATATACAAGAACAAAATCTTGACACAACAAAGGAAAACGCTTCAAATTTCCACATACAAAATGTTGCATATATTTTGATACAAAACGGGAATATTTAAAAGCCATTCGGGTACCTGTCGCGTTGGGCCAATAAATATGGCCAATTTTACTCCAACGCAACTCAAAGGATTTGTTTTAGGGAGGGTAATTTGTTACCGGGATGTTTTTCCGGTACATTTTCTTTGTCCGGGATCCCGGCACGCGGCACAGATACCGGGAAATTGATGAACGAATAACCCACGCCATTACGCTGATGTTAAACATTTTCAATCCGTTTTATAGTTTTATGAGGGAAGATTATATTATATTAATCTAGGGGAATACATTTTCCATTTACCATATTTTTCTTGGCAAGAGCAGAATAGAAATAATGGTAGAAGCGGTTTCAACATAAATTTGATGGATAATTTAATTTTAAGTCAGAGCGAAATCATTGAAGTAAAAAATTATTGTAAATATATTAAGTCACTATTTTAATTTACCTATTACTTTTTAGTTCGATAAAAAGTTCGTAAATTATATTTCATGTGATTCTTATAATCACTTGAAATATTAAAATATTCATATTACGTTTACTTAAAATTTAGAAAATATTCCGAAATCGATTATTTTCTACAAAATTGAAGTTAAGAGCCAGAAACCATTTTTTAAATAATAATAGAGACAAAAATATTTTTATGCAAAACAAAATGAAATCCTTGTTAACTTTAGAATAGGTATTCATTTTCTCATTATTCCCGATTCCATTAAACCGTGAAAACAAGTACATATTGCATACCATGGTTGCAAGTGACGTCAAGGCCCGATCGCACTGCAAATTGGGAACAGCAACTTTCACTTGGCAGTGACCGTCGAGAGAAAGATAAAATTACCATGCACAGGAAATTGTAATGCGAAGGGCATGATATATAGCTTTAATGTGCAATTATTATATTATAAACATTAAATCACAAGCAAGAATTATGGTCTTATAAGTTTAATTTGCATGGGCGGTAGTCACTTTCCATAACATCATTTAATATGGTAGAATGTTCTCTCCGCTGAAGTTTGTAATCTAAAGACTAAAAGAGACTACTAAACCGTATTTGTCCTGATACAAAGACCACTTGATTCGGTGGCGTATTACAGGTTCGAAACCCATATTGGGCTAAGTAATATTGGATTTCTCTATTGATATTAGCTCGGAATCAGGAATTTATGCCAGATATGACGAAAAGCTCGCACAATGTGCGGCACACATAATACGAAACGTGGATGCCCTGGCAGCACATCTTCCTACCTAGAAGGTAGGAAGAACAAAACTCGTGAGATTATTATGATGTATGTATAAATTCTATCTGAACATATTTTGATTTTCTCTCTCTCTCTCACACGAGGTCCACTGTTGAGCACCTGTTGGAAGCAGCCTGCATCCATTCCTCCCTAACTAGGTTGTCCGTTATTTGGTTACTGTCAACTTCAATTACATAAAAAACAGAGGATCCACAATACGTTATATAAATACATGTTTAGTAATATTGAGGTAGTAATGTTCAGCGATTGTTTATTGCTTCCTCGAGTATGATTGATGTCTCAGGAAATGAGAGCACTTCGGACGGGGAAATTGTATTGCGCGATATTGATCTTATTACTAAAGATTGTCTTATACACTTGAGACATATCGGATGCGCCTTACAACCTCAGAATACCGTTATTATATCCTCTTGTATCCTCATACCTCCCTTTATTGATAAACTTCGCGTCAATATTGGGTGTCGTGATATTGACGTAGGAAATTAATAGTCTGAATAGTGATGCCTCCTAATTGTGCTTATAACATACCTAAAGTATACTATTTCTGTATTGAAATGTAAATAGAAGAAGAAAGCGCGTTGAAGCCTTGCTGCCAACTTGTGGTGTTTGCGGGTTTAAATCCCAGGGTACCCGTGACTTTTCGGAGCCATGTGTGTATACTTAATACACCAGGCACTATAACAGTGAAGGAAAACATCGTGAGGAAATCTGCATTTACAATTGTGAAAGAATGTTTATGCTATGTAAAAGTCCGCCAACCCGTACTAGGCCAGGGTGGTGGACTATATGAATTAACCCCTCGTAATCATATTCTCGATTGTAGAGGTCTGTTCTCTGCAGTAGGACATATGTGGGTCGATTCAGAGAAGAAGACCATCAGACGTAGAATCTAACGACACAAAATTATCATAATATTTCGGCACCATGCTTTAAAAAATATATTGCGCCAATACTTTGTAAATATAGTATACAGATGAACATAAAAAAAAATCTGGAATCCATAACCACTTCATACATACACATGCATTTTCCACGTCTAAAATCAGCATACAGTCAATAAAAGCAAAATTACGTCCCTGAAATTAGCAGTAGTCCTCAATCCAAAGCCATCCAAAGGTGGTTGCTTACTGAAGCGCAGTCAAATAGGTCATAGCTCATTTGACACGATTAACACTTATAATGGCCATTAAGCCGAGAGCATATTTGCAAAGGTTTCGGTCCATATCGGGGTTTGGCGCGACTCCAACCGGTTGAAGGGGATGTTTCACAGATACTGACACAGCTTTTGTTTCAACGAAATTTGCACATGTAGAACATTTTATAAAATTTTTATTTTCAGGGGATGTGGTGTTAAAATATGGAGGTATAACGTTGATTTTTGTAAGTTCTTTTTGCTCTATTTTAGCTCTTAAAGCTTATTTCTCAACTCGGGCTAATAAAGTAGATAGTAAAAGCTTAGGTTGGTAAAGGTAAAAGATTAAATAAGAAGAACACTGGTGTATTTGTTATCACTATACTACTATCGGTGATAAGACCTCTCTTACTATGCCCTTGATAACTCTGAACTTTTCTATGGTCTCGCAAGATTTTCTTTCGGCAAACTCTCCAACATTCCAAACATCCTAAACAATTTTTTCAACCGCACAATTCATTAATAAATAATAACTAAATACACCCAACAGTAACATACATAATTCTAAACCACAGTCTTGTATCGTAGGCATCAGGAACTACGAGAGACGTTTTCGAATCACAAACACCAAGACTTCGGGTCTTGGTGTCCAAAACCTGTGGTTCAAACATCGAGATAATATACTAGAGAGGACACTGCAAACAAAATGTTTGTCACAAAATGAAGGGTACTATCTCTGTCACGCCTAAGAAGTAACATATTTTCCCTCTCGCTTCAATGTGTACCCGTGTGCACGCACCATACGCAGAGATTTTGTTCCCGATGTCCGTTCTAGTATAATACCTCAATGGGTTCAAACAAATATTTGTTTCATTGCGGTACAAATATTTAATTCTCCTTTCACAAAACCAAAACAAAGTAATATTACAAACAATAACGCTTATACAACCAAAAATACTCCAAGCCGAGAAAGTACAAATCCAATTCGGTAGCGGTGCATCTGTCGCTAAAACCCGTACTGTGGTAATTAAACTTGTGTGCATGCTGAATTTTAGCCAGCGTTAAATTTCACAAAGCAATTTACTTCGCTTAACATTATGACGTTTTTGTGACGAGGTAAGCAGAGTACGAGCGAGCTTCCCTCTCATAATAACATTGTAATAAGCCTGTTTTATGTTGCTGTTTGCAACTGTTATGGAATAAAATTAGCGAAGTCTTTTGCTTAATGATGATGAAAATGATACGGTGTATACATCTAGGTGTTTTCAGTATACCCGAGGTCATAAGAAATATAAAGCACGTATTCTAATATATAAAGCTGCAGAGTTTGTTTGTTTGTAACCTCTAATCTTAGGAACTACTTGTTTGAATTGTAAAAATATTTTTGTCTTCGATAGGCCATCTATCGAGGAATGCGATAGGCTATATATCATCATGCTATGTATGACCTAAAGTAGGGACATAGTAGTGAAAATTGGCAAATACGAGGTAATTCGTTTTTCGTGGACCGATTGGTCGATATACTAAATTAACAGTCAGAATTGAATATTTTGGCCGCCATTCTGAGCCGGACCGCTAGTTTTAAATGAATGAATAAACAAAAAAAAATATCATCATCATCATCATATCAGCCACAGGAAGTCCACTGCTGAACATAGGCCTCCCCCAATGATCTCCACAATGACCTGTTGGAAGCGGCCTGCATCCAGCGACTTCCTGCGACCTTAGTCAGATCGTCCGTCCACCTTGTAGGCGGGCGTCCAACACTTCGCTTGCCTATACGTGGCCTCCACTCGAGAACCTTTCGGCCCCAACGGCCATCGGTTCTACGAGCTATGTGCCCGGCCCACTGCCACTTCAACTTGCCAATCCTATGGGCTATGTCGGTAACCTTGGTTCTCCTACGGATCTCCTCATTTCTGATTCGATCTCGTAGGGAAACACCGAGCATAGCCCGCTCCATGGCTCGTTGAGTGACTTTGAGCCTTTTAATGAGGCCCACAGTGAGAGGCCACGTCTCGGTGCCGTATGTCATCACTGGTAACACACAACTATCGAAGACTTTCGATTTTAGGCACTGAGGTATTTTGGACGAGAAGACCAAAATACCTCAGTGCCTAAAATCCCATCCCCATTGGAGTTGGGGGCTCGACTCTCGAAGTTGTAGACGAATATGTCTATTTAGGACAAGTGGTCCGGTTAGGCAGGTCCAACTTCGAGAGAGAGGTCAACCGGCGAATCCAACTCGGTTGGGCAGCGTTCGGGAAACTTCGCGACGTCTTCTCGTCCAAAAAAAAAATATCCTGCAGTCAAATTGTTTGTACAGTTTTGCAAGACATTTCATTTAGTTGTAAGATTTTTTATCAAAGAAATAAATAACAAAAATGAAAGTGCGTAGTTAGGTAATGAATCAGACAGAAATTATTCGCGTCAAATGACAGGGAAAATGTTCTGTTTCCGATATTTTTTGTTCTATAACATTACATTGCATTTTACCGAGCCAGTAGAATGGACAAAATTATTTATTAAGGTAAAATTCATAGTAGATAAGTGGAGGATGACATTGTAAAATATTTATTAAAACTCTTTATTTGTGTTGAATTTTCAGCAGGAAACTTGCATATTAAAGAGATATGTGAGAGAGATAATATGTGATTGGCCTAATAACCTGCATAGCAGGGGCGTGCACTCCTTGTAGGCAGAAATGCAGTGCTTTACTTGCCATTCACAGATATTTTATTATAACGTTCGTACGTTTTAGATGACTTTAATTTATAGTAAATAATATATGTTTATTCATAAAAACGCCTAATATTTTATAAATAGCACCTATTTGCAATCACGCAAACATTATGGTTGCCACGCGAAAAGCAAGAGGCGCTGCAAAGCAAATTAATGTACCTAATCAACCAAGTCATGCCGCCGCGTCCCGCATGACATTTGTTTGCATGTGTGTAGTAATTTTGGTGTCCGTGCACAGTCGCAAACGCACACACCCATGAATATTGAAAGCCGCGACTCCTGCGGCAGGCCTCGGGAGTTCGGCAGTTGTCGGGAGTAATCGTAAATGTTCGTTGCCTATAATCCGAGTAAAATTAATAGGCTGGAAACTAATAAATCACCTATGCAGTATGCACATTATGCATTTTTGGTTAGTAAGGTTTTATTTGTTTAAATAGAAATGTTTTGTGTTTCGCGGGGGCCATTTTCCTTTTTTTATGAGTTTTTGCATTGTTTACTATTTTATACTAGTATGTTTGTAAAAAAAAATAGATTTCATAACGGATTTTTCATTTTAAGATTTGAAAGTGTGTACATTTAACAGTTTATTACTAAGTTTCGATATTAATTGTAGTCATTTGCTTTTACTAGTGTGTTTGTTTATTTTTTTAAATGTTATTTGATTGCGAGGTTTGTGCTAAAAATGTATGTTTATCAAATGAATGAATGAGGTGGCCGAAATCTTGCGTTTATTTACATCGGGATAGGTATAGTAATCTCAACTAACCGGAACCTTGAATATGTGAAAATTGAATGCTGACTAGGTGAGTTTTTTTTATTTTACTTATTAGAATTTCTTCCGCCGCAACGATCGATCGCTGTTTTGTCTGCGTTGCCGTAGAAGATGGACATGAATAGTAGTACATCTAAGACTTGTTATGTTGGCATGGTTTCCGACTTAGAGATCCGTCGCGTGGCTGTGGCTATGCTAAAAACTATAAAAGAAAAAGTTTTTGTGACCGAGTACTCCGCCGCATACCCAGTGTCATAATCCTGTGCACGCCGCTGCTGCATAGGCCCACGAGATCTTAGACCTAAGTCCTCACAATTGAACTTTCGAGTGTAGTAGCGTCCGATGCTCAACTAGAATCGTGTAGAAGCTGATATAAAATGTTTACTATAGTAATAATGTTTTGTTATCCTCTGTATAAAGTAATAAAGGTCTTAGTATGTTGTAGATATATCAAAAAGTATGGCACTTGTCTTAACCAAATTGATGGCAACCTAAATAACGGTCTGAAGTACCCTGACCTGACGATTATGCATGACCCAGTTAATCATAATTGATAAGCGAAAGTGGTATGTCACGATTGAACAAAGTTCAGACCTATTATGATTGTCTGCCTAGTCCTATGAGATGTAGGCGTGACGATAGTGTACTTATGTAGGTATGCATTTATTACAATTCTAATAATATTGCGTCGTTATCTAGATTTAGATGACTAATACTCAAAAAAACTTACAATGTGTTTATCAGAAAGTAGGCATGCAATAAATACATAAGTAAAGGATTTGAACTTTTCTTTTCAACGAGGACCGAGTCAAACATCTGACAGCATTATAAAACATAGTTTTTTCCTTTGTAGTTTTTGGCAAAGTTCCAAAGACGCCTGTAGTGCGTGATCTATGTGTAATAAAATTGTCATAACGTGTGTAATGTATGATTTTAGGAATAAATGGTGCGTATAAAATATTATTATTATACTTGTAAGAAGAAGTTATAGTTAATTCACTCTAATATAAAAGTTATGGGGTAAGACATTGGTTACCTTTCTAAATAAAGTAATTCTAAATTGTCAACAAAGCGTATTATCAATTGATAATCCATTTTATGCCGTCAACTATCCAACAATTTACCTCTTTATTTACCTCCTTAGTTCATTGTTTTGCAACCCGCTTTGTCACGGAGGGAAGTGGACAATAATCTATTTCCAACTCCTATTAATTTAACTTTCTGATTGATTTTGTTGCGGGTTAGAGACAAGTTAGACACTCCCGGAGACATTACATTGCGTGCCACTGTTGGTCCTGGCTTACAGGAGTTTCAGTGGTGGGTGTGAGGGCGGGACAGTCTCCAACTATCTTAAGATTACGAAATTATAATTAAAAAAATATTTTGTAACTACAAATACCCTGTATGTATCCCAGTACTGGGCACGAAACTCTACATCGTTCCAATTTACTGACCATTAACCGCTATTGTATTTTAGCATCGAAATACGTGAAAATGATGTTAAATATACTGTCGGAACAATTTACACAACAAGACAAACACTCATTACGAAATATGTCCTGTGAAACGCGCTACCCTTACTAATTATGCGAATTATATTTTGTGACGTTTTATAGCTTTAACTACTAATCATATAATTAAATAAAAATACACCTTGTCAGGATTATAAAAAGGCATTTAACATACCTATTAACTGCAAATATACCTGAAAAAAAAACATTTTTATTTTCTTGTACACTGTTCATTAAAAAAACCTTAGACAAAAGTTATATATAATTCACTACTGTGCAATAAACAACATGAAAGTGAGAAAAACCCGTAGCTAAAAGTTAGTTTCATAACGCATCACTGTGCAAACTTTGGCGACAAACGCTCACTGGTCCGAGCGTCAAATGTCCGCGTCGATCATTAATTTCATACGTGTACGTCTGAACGCACGCCAGTTTTCTCGGCTGGTTTTTGTCCGGCATTTCTCGTATAGCCCACTGTGCGGTATGTGAAAAGGCAATTTCACTCCTATGGTAATGTGACGCGATGGATTTTATTTATTGTGGTTGGGCACTGTTTGGCCGGAGACTTTATTTTAAACATATTGGATGTTTCGGAAAGTATGATGTAAATTCTGAAGCTTTCTTATAACTATGTAAGTTATTATCTGTTTATTAATGTTAACCTTTTATAACGTTTTGATTACCAAATAACAGAGAATTCTCGATAAGTGTAATATAAAAAGAGAAATGAAGCCAATTTTATATGAAATATTTTTAATTCTAAAGCTTATATGGAAATCACGTACAAGTTTCTCATATATGTCGATGAACAATCAATATAACGGTTACAATTCATTCTTTCTTTCTCCCTGTCATAAATCCATCCGATGGATTTCTGGTAGATTTGCGGCGATAAGACCGCCATTTGTACCTTGTGTCGTTGTGTTATGTTTATTTTTTATTTTATTTATTTTAATCTTTATTGTACACATACAAAAGAACATAACAATATAAAGAAGTAACATCTATAAAAAGTACAAAAGGCGGTCTTATCGCTAATAAGCGATCTCTACCAGACAACCTTTGGATGGATATAAAAGAAGGAAAAAGAAAGGGCAGTGTAAAACAAAGATAAGTTAAGCTCCAATAGATATAAATTATAAAATAGATAATCATAAAAAATACATACATACATATAAATGACATAATAAATACACATACGTCAATAATATATACATATATACATACATACAGTTTTAAATAATTACATAAACATCTAATAATTTATAATTATACTACAAATTAAAAATATATCCGAAAAGAGGAAATAATACCATGCTTTATCTGTTTAGTGAGAAAGGTAGTGTGCTTTCACCGCTTTTTAAAAGATGACAAGGTTTGTGCCCGTCGAACCACAACAGGAAGCGCGTTCCATAATCGGACAGCTTCAACAGCAAACGATTATCAGTAAATGTCGTTGTGTGTACGGGCATTCTCAGCTTAAAGTTCTCTGACGACCTCAGGGACCTCGAATGTGAGTCATGGAGAAAAGTGAAACGTTCTTTAAGATAAGATGGGGTGAGAGGATTAAACAAAATATTATAAAGGAGTGAGAGAACGTGAGTATTCCGACGAAGGCGTATAGGTAACCACTTGAGCTAAGCACGAAACTCAGATACATGATCATATTTGCGTAGTCCAAATATGATCTAATACAGAATTTTGAAGTCGCTCAAGTTTATTAAGTTGGTCTTCGGTGAGATCAAGATAGCTGACATCCGCATAATCAAGGATGGGAAGAAGGAGAGTTAGCGCAAGTGAAATTTTCGTGGCAATGGGTAAAACATTGTGTAACCGTCGCAAGGACCTTGCCGAGGCAAACAGCTTGCGACTTAACTCTCGAAGCTGAGGACCCCGGTGAACGACTGATCGAAGTGTATACCAAGATTTCTTACAGTGTTACTGTATGGAACAGTTATTCCATCGCAAGAAACACTTGGTAATTAGGTGTGATCTAGTCTCGAAATCATCCTGGGGCTGCCGACAACGAGCCTGATCACTATATGCAATGTTTATAGAGAACTGAACCTTTTATAACGTTTTGAGTACCAATTAACCGAGAATTCTCAGATAAGTGTAATAATATCAAAAGAGACATGAAGACAATTTTATATGAAATATTTTTAATTCTAAGCTTATATGGAAATCAACGTACAAGTTTCTCATACTATGTCGATGAACAATCAATATAACGGTTACAATTCATTCTTTCTTTCTCCCTGTCATAAATCCATCCGATGGATTTCTGGTAGATTTGCGGCGATAAGACCGCCCATTTGTACCTGTTGTCGTTGTGTTATGTTTATTGTACATAATAGAGAATAAATAAGTAAATAAATAGTACATTTACACATTCTACCCTTCTGTAACAAAACTATAACACGAATTACTAAAGTAGTTTATATAAAGAAGCAACTATCCAGTAGTGCGAAAGTTTAGGGGTGTCCGTGACAAGTGGACCGAAACATCATTAATTTTAGCTTATTTTGTCCAAGACGTGCCACTCAGCGGGCCACTGTGCAGACAATGCGGGATCAACCGTCTTGGTTTGGCTTAAGAGCTTTAAAATAATATTAATAGATGTGAGAGCTCGCTGAGTTTGTTAACCGTTTAATATAACCTTTTTTTGTCAGGACCTTTGTGGAATTTAGTGGCCAGTAATGTCAACATTACATGATTTATTTTTTCTAAATAGTCTAGTCGACAAGTTGAAAATGGTACAAAATACAAACGCAGACCTATTTTCAGCGTTAAATTAAAATTATAAATAATGGCGATAGAGTTCCGGGAGTTAGGAGTTTTTTTATTGGAAATTTCCTCCTCTTTCAGACTCTTTTTTTGAAATTTCTTAAATATTAATAGTTTATTAAATATTGGCAAAAACGAAATGCCATTTTTTTTCATCTTTAATTGTTTATAACTTTTGCAATTTTTATGTGCTAATACACGCTTTTGGCACATTTTTCTAGACGTCATTCCGGATCCAACGAGCTATCGCACATAATTTTAAGAGCAGTATCTCTATTTTGTACCATTTTCAACTTGTCGACTAGACTAAAAATGGTTTAATAAAGGAAAATAGAACACACAGTGTAGACAAAAAAGTGAAAACTTGATTATTAACGTTGAGCATGTTTGATATTTTGGAATGGTTAGGGAATAATTTTGCACCAATTGCTTTATCAGTATAAAAGTACTATCATTTATGTGGTAGAATACAATATTCATTTATTGCGCTATCGTACACAAACATGACAATTTATATTACATTAAAAATTTAACACTTTAAAACTATTACAATAATTTTACATTAAAAAGTTTATCTCTCCGAAAAATCAACTTTTATCCATAATTTCAACGACTTTTTCACCATCATCGTTACCAGAACTATCATCGCCAATCTCTAAAACTGATACGATAGGTTTATGGTAGCTGAAGTAAGAAACGAACAGTTTTGATTCGAACCTATTTAAATGTCTAATAAAGACCGCATCAATAGTAGTTTTGTATTTCGTTGTGCTAAGATTGCGATTATTCGACATAGTTAAACCAAATTCATTATTTAAAATTCAATTAATAGTTGATTTTTATCGTCTGCGAAGTTTATGTTGAAATCTCCACTCAAAATCATTGGCAATTCATCAAAGCTTTATAAACTGACAGCTAACTGACAGCTGTCTACTCTCCATCCGTCTTACGCTTTTCGTCTTACGATCAGGTCACGTGTCCTGACGCGAGTTTAAGATTTTATACCCATTACAGAAAAAGTGCTCAACGCCGCTAAAGAAGTTTTCACTTCAAAAATACACCAATCAGAAACAATCATGATACATTATAAAATAAATTAGGAATATTATTTTCGTAACTATGTTAATAAAATTATTGATTATCTTATTTTATTAAAAAATAGCATCAAAAAATCCTAGAACTGGTATCGAGCCCTGCAAATTATGATCACCATTAGTATAACAGCTGCCTACCCCTTCGACGATTCAGATATGTGGTTATATAAATTATATAAAAAAATCATTTAAGGTTAAATTTATCGAAAAAATATTACAATTGAATATCTAGTTATATTGGACAGTGGAATCACAATTCTTATCGTGTCCGTACGCTAAAGAATTTTTTTCAAGTGTCCTTCAGCTACTGCTTTCATGAATGGTAATGGCTGTTCGTTAAATTTGTATTTTCTGTTTTATTTTCGAATAGGAATGCTTTTACTTGTATTTTAGTTTGTATCTAGTAATGGCTTCCATAATGGTGTTGTATATGCATATATTATGTAAGTATACGATTCCATATGTTGATAAAAAGCCCGCCATAGAGTATCTTGCAAATGAATCACGTTTTGGGATCAGCCTGTAACATTCTAGCAAGCCGGCATGATTGTTTTGACTGACAGGAGACTCTATCGTACTACAAAGAATTGAAAACAACGCTACAAAGTGACTAAAAATTGACAGTTAGTAACTTCACTACAATTCCAATAGAGCATCCGTCGACGAGAGATGGTTCCGCCTCGTTGACCGACACAATTATACCTGACTTAGATTGTTTTTTTGTAGAAAGTGTTCATTAGAAAGCTATATACTAGCGTACGTGGCTAATACATTGATAACAAAGTCTAAATACATATCAAAATATACCTAATCTGTATTCCCTGCTGTACCAGTTGGTTCCCGTTTCATTTTATCTTGTTATTACGATAGCTCGGATAATATTACGAGACTCAGTGTCCTTTCCTTTAAAATACTTAAGAATTGAAGCTTATTTATTATATTTCTTAGAGTACAGAGCCAGTAAGAAAGGAGATCAGTGTTGAGGCTTGCTAATTGCAACGTTAAGTGGTGATTTAATCTTGGATGTATGTTTACCTTTGCTTGATTTCGAAAATGAAATGAGGTTATGAATTCGGCGGTAAGTCTGACGGAACGGTACATCATGTTAGTTTCAAATTTAGAACTAGTAACTAAGGAGGTCCATCTTTAATGAATACTGCGTCTGAATCGTATTAACTTAATTCAAAAACGATCTATAATTTACCAAATTATTGATGAGACCACACGTACATATGTATATTATGTATACTCAATTTATTTATGCGCAAATTGTACCATCATTTGAATCACCAATTTTGACTGCCAAAAACAATATTGATGCTAAAGTATTCGTTCTTTCAATAAAATATTATTACTGCGTTGTAAAAATATATCTGAACACTATTTTTTAGTTCTTTTCAATGCAATTAATTATTTTCAATTATTTTTACACATGAATTATTCTGATTTTTTTTGACACGTAATATAAATTTTCTTTTACATTCAATACTGAATAAAGGCGTTTGAAATAGTAATTTTCTAGTGGAATTCAATAACGCAAAATTACATTTTTCACTTTTCATTTTCATATAATAAATTAAAATTTAAATTCTAGTGTGTCAGAATCGTTGGAAGTTGGAGCTACAGACCGCATTGAAATGAAATCGTCGCTTCTTGTTATAATAATATTTGAACTCCATTGAAATATTATAAGAATCAACATTTTAAGCCCGTATTATGAACACTATGACTGCCTCGGTAGTGTAGGTGTTCTAAGGTACGATTATAATGCTGAGACTGATGCGATAAACTCGCCTCGCATGGGACGGAAAACATAAAACGAAAAGTGGGTGTCCTACTGGCACGGCTGTCTACCCCATCTGGAATACGGCGTGAATTTTTTGTATGTAGATACATATGTAAATATCAATATTATCTAAGTTTATTAGCTACTCAATTTTTAGATTACAATTTAACAAGGCTTTCAAGTAGGTACTATTACAACCAAAACACAACAATATAGCCAATACAATACCAACAAAGGTTTCCTCCGATAATTACTTAAACCGTCCAAATCCATTTACACAGACTGGTATATCCGACTGTACTATGTCTAGATTTCATTATCTGTTGCGATAGACTCGGCTCCGTGGCAAAATTGTCAATAAAATCTAATTGGATCAACTAGGCAGCTGCGGCGGACAATTAATAAGCATCGAGTATTCCACGTTTCAGGATTAAATTTTTTAGGACGCCATTTTGTTCTTTTTTGTGGCGAAGGAAGTTGTGTTATACAGCCTTGTTGTATTTTGTTTTAGTTATGTGTAATTTTGTAACATTATCGGTACCAATGTATTGTTCAAAGACAACATTTATAGATAATAGAAATATCTATCTCGATTCTAAGTTCAAGTTTAAGACAATTTTCAAGCCTAGAACAAACCGTATTATCATCGATTCGAAAAATATCCATAATATTTGTTTGTCAATGTTAAAAATAAAAACCTACATTGTACAAGTTCCAATCTACTTAATACGAGCAAAAATATTAAAAATATTGTTCCGTTAACACCATTGAAGTATAGCATCATAAAAATGTCGTTTAAACTCGTTCACAGCAGTTCACTTAGGATTTAGCCTCCGGCGCTAACCTAACACTGCCATATAAATATATGAGATTAGGAGAATCAATACACCGTTCCAACAGGATTACACAACTGCGAATTTATAAACGATACCGCGATTTACAATATAACTTCTCGGATTTAAGTCATAAGAATGATCGGTAATACCTTAGAGTATTTGTAAGAAAGAGGGTGAGCTGTCATACATTTGCGTCTTCAGAAACGTAGATTTTTCTTGTTCGTAATATTGGTAGTGAAAATTGAACGAATTATTTAACAACAAATTGCTATAAATTCCTTGATAACCGAAATAATATTTAGCTATGATCATTTTAACATGTTTGAGTGGAATTAAAAGCCCAATTTTTTTTTTTACTATTATACGTACATGTTTGAAAACCAGTCAAATATCATCCAATAGGAGGGCAGAAAAAGGTGGTCCGGCATTAACATTTTTATCTACGTTTTTCATTTTTGGAGTATCAGCGCTCCGTTTATATTTATTTACTCTAAGGGTAATACCAACATTGCTAGCGACTTTTCCCACTACACAAATATTAAAAATGGTTCGAGTTTTCTAAAATTATTGCAACGTTACTTCTTGAGATTATTTTAATATCTGGTTTGAGTTGAATTCATGTTGAATGAGTGTGCTAATTGCTTATTCGGAATATGATAATGGCAGACATTTTGTGGCTGCTTGTGAAACTAATTTCTGATGTTAGATTCGGTTGGTGGTTTTATTTATAATTACCATTAATAGATAGAACAGCAATTTGATATACTGTGTATTGAATAATATAGGCCTGTTCTTCAAGAAAGAGATTAAATTATTATAACACATGCTCTAGAACGTTGACTTCGAAGTCTTCCGATGGTTTTGTAAGACGTTATTCATATATTTTTTATGATGGTATAATGCTTTCTTAAATCGTCCAATGGAAATCATCAAGACAGTTACCGCCCCTTTCTACATTAGTCCACTCAAACACAATTGTATTAAAAACATACTTCCTAACAAGACGCAACTGACCCATTCTCCAAATTAGACCAAAACACGAGAAAACAATATGCTTTTTACAAAGGCGACACGTCCAGCACAACTGTCGGGGCGAAGTTGACCGAAGTTGGTCCAGCACGCCGAACTTATTTTGTTACTGTGAAGTTTTCGACTGCAAGATTGGTTTCTTAGTAATATCCTGTATATTTTTTCTAAAGTTCAATTATTTTAAGATTCAGCTCCTTGCAGTTACTTTTTCAAAATGTTTTTTTTTGTTTATTTACATTGTCACATCTTAATCTGAATTGAGCATCGGTCATATTTAAAAAATATTATTGTATATTGTCCATATACTTCCCATTGCAGGGCACGGGCCTCCTCTACAATCGAGAGTACGATTGAGAATGGTTTAGTCATATAGTCCATCGCGCTGTACTAGTGCGGCTTGGCGGACTTTACGTACCATGGAAATTCTTACAAATCGCTATGGTATGCAGGTTTTCTCACGATATTTTCCTTCGCCGTTATACAGGGTATATCAAGACTGCTACCGAAAACGAAGCCGGGTGGTAGTTTATGCGACTTCAGACACAATGCAACAGAAAAAGTTGCAAAAAAAAATGTCAATTTTTTTTTGTTATTTTTTTCCTTTGACCATATTTGGGTGGGTAAATACATTTTTTCCTAAATAATAGTGTATACCCTTTTATTTATAATAATCTAAGGTATAAAAGTGTTTAAATTATTATTTTAGCAAAAACTATGGATTTACCACCCAAAAAATACGATATTAAAAAAATCATAAAAAATAATTGTCGCGTTTCTTTTCGAAATTTTTGGCTGCATTGTGTTTGTAGTCACTAAAACTACCACCCGGCTTCATTTTCGGTAGCAGTCTTGAGATACCCGGTAGTGCGTGGGTATCAACTATCAATACACACATGCAAACTATCTGACTATAAAAATTGTGAAGTGATATGAAACGAGAACTATACCGGGTATCTCAAGACTGCTACCGAAAACGAAGCTGGCTGGTAGTTTTAGTGACTACAAACACAATGCAACAAAAAATTTCGCAAAGAAACACGACAATTTTTTTTTTATAATTTTTTAAATATCATCATTTTTGGGTGGTAAATCCGTAGTTTTTGCAAAAATAATAATTTAAACTATTTTATACCTTAGAGTATTTATAAATAAAAGGGTATACTCTATTATTTTAGGGGAAAAAAATGTATTTACTACCCAAATACGACCATATGAAAAAAAATCGTCGCTTTTTTTGCAACATTTTCAGTTGCATTGTGTCTAAAGTCGCATAAACCCGGCTTCGTTTTCGGTAGCAGTCTTGATATACCCGGTATTTCCATCCATATTTTGCAGACAAGATATGTAATGTGCTCTACCTCTAGTAGAGCAAATTGTGGATCAATGGGGATTGAGCATTTCCAGTAATCGTAAATAAACGCCACAATGAGTGACTCCCGAGAGTCACATTTCGAATTCCCGGTATTTATTTCCTTTAACTTTATAGTACATGTATGAGAAAAATGGCAGCTATTTCCAAACGCCATTTTTTGGAATATATTTTAAACCAAGATTGATTCAAGTTTAACTAAAATCTAATAATGTTTATATAACATAATATGTGTATTTATTATTTGTATTACTTGTAATTTTATTAAATTATTTGTACTTATTTGCAATACTTCTCCTTTCTAAGTAGGTTCTATCCTTTACGCTTTAGACTGCCCTCTGTTTATCCTATTTTAAATCCATCCCATGGTTGTCTGTAAGACATTGCCTTTCGGCGATAAGACCGCCAATTGTACTTTTTATGTATGTGATTTCTGTTTGTATGTGTTTCCCTTTTGTGCAATAAAGTGTAATTAAATAAATAAATAAAATCAAATAGTCTAATGAGCGCCGTGAACCAAGTTTTATAATTTCGACCACTTTTCATAATATTTGCATTAATTCATTCAAAAATTTTGTGTTGTTAACATGTTTTAAAAACTAAGGATAGGCCCTTCAGTGCATTTGGAGTTCAAAAAGATGACCGTGAAAATCGTGCTAAACTAAATATTAAATTAACTTAATTTAATAGATTTCGTCTAAACTGCGATAAAAATAAACATTTATTCATTTCTATTAATATTTCTATCATAATCCAAACAAGAATTTTCAAAATCTTTGCGTGCGACGACTAATTTCAGTAACGCTCCACTAGAGAGGCACTGGAGCGCGCGCCCACTTACGTCGGAACACTTTACGCGCTTTCCGCACTGTCCATATATTTATGTCAATGGTTGTTATACTCTGGTTGATGGCTTGATATTGCTGTGTTTCTGGTCAACCACTAGACTGCAGTTTAAGCCCGTCATTTCGATTAACATATGTATGTTCCATGATGAGATAGAATCAGGTCATCTCATCTCATCTTAGTGCATCTATCTGGATACCACTCGTCGTGCCAGCATTAATTAGTATTTTTCCTCCCTAATTTCCCAGGTAATGACGACCTGTATTTAAAAGCCTATTTCAACCGGAGTTCATGCGAAGCTAGACCGTGCCCCTAATGAGACACAGCCGCACACTGTGTCAAAACTTTGTCGGAAACGAAAAAAACTGCCGTTTCATTACTACATCCTGGTCGGGACGGGACGCATTGTGACAGCGCTCTAGCAGGTTTTCCAACTTTGCCGTGTTTTTCACTGTTTGTCCAGTTAAAGCAGTTTTTTACGTCGTGTATCTGTTTTCAGTAGTTTGTTACGGTTTTTTAAGGTACTTTGCGGGTGGTACAAATATTTCGTTTATGTGTACGTTTTGTAACAGTTAATGTTGTTTATTTGTGCTGAAATATTTCAATGGATTTTTATTAATAGTATGTCTGTTATAACTAAGATTAGTACAGTCTATGAAATGATTAGAAATGGTAAATTAAATCTAAAATTTAATGTGAATTCCTTCATCTACATTTCAAAATAGTTGACAAAGTAAAACCTCCGACACACACTTCCTGACTCCGAATCGAACTCATCACCCTGTACAAACTATACTAAATCAATTCATTCCTAACAAAACAAAACCAATAAAGCCTCTGCTAAGTTTCCTGTCCTCAAACTTTCCCTAGGGAACTCCGCAATGTTCCCATGATTGTGCAAATATTACCTATATGTAATAACACGTTCAAGGAAGCTACGAAGCTCCCACGAAGTTAATAAGTGTTGTGCAAGTAATTACTTAGACGTTCTCACTATAAGTTACACGTTATAAGTTAATTGAAAAGAGGAAGACATGGCGTAGTTACCTTGGACAGGTGATCCCTAGTGTGTGAATGGATTGGCTCTACCAAGATGATACCGAAAAATAAGCGAGTGCCATTACCAGTGCTTAAATGTCTTATTTTTAATTAAGAGATGATGGTCTTCTGTTGGTAGGTCTCTCATATGTGAAGGGACGCCTGGGTAGATACCACTCTATTTCTGCCGCCAATCAGTGTAAGTACTTTTTTATGGGTTTGAAGAACATTGTAGCCCGAGGGGCCTGGACATAATGAGACTCAACATCTTATGTCTCAGGATGGCGAGCACAGTGGAATGCCAGCAATACTTGGTAATTCATGGTGTTTGAGTTTCCTACTGTCCATGAGCGGTCGTCTAGCTTACCTTCAGGCAAATGACATGCTCGTCTCCTCATTCATGGTCATAAAACAAAAGCTGCCAATGCTACTAAAATCGATGCAATAATGTTCAAGAACGGCAGTAATTACTTACCACCAAAAGTTTCCAAGACTGTTACACTTAAACAATAAGAAAAAGAACGTTATCATATTTAACGAGGATCTGATCACAATATATTGCTCCTTCTGAGCACTAAACAAATTTTTAACCATCAAAAGTTTCAAGATTGGCATACGTGGGATATGATGTTACACGGAAACCGTTGTCTGAAAGCAATTATGGAGCTATTACGTTGACGCTCCGGGAACGCTCCACTCAACTATCAAAATGTTGTTCGAAATTAATTAGTTTGCGTAAAGTTGTAATGCAGACGTTGCTCCGAGTCGTATATTTATATATCATTGAGCATGCTTGTTTACTAAAGAACTTGTCATGGCGACGCAACTCCAAGGAGTTAAATTCCAAGAATCCTAGAGTTTGGCGATGCTTGCCGTCAAAATATCGAGAAAAATCAAACGAGTTTTTTGTAGGGCAAAGCCAAACTGGCGAGCAAAAATTTGGGTAACCTGAATAGAGCCATGGTCAGGTTGACGTTCCACAAAGCGCAAATCTGGCCCCACGTGGATTACGGCTCTCACATCTGGACAGGTGCCACAAAATGCCAGCTCGACCCACTTGACTCCTTGCAGCGACGAGCTTATCGAATAGTCTATGATCTCTATCTCACGGACAAACCGGGGCCGTTAGGACTGCGGAGAGACATTTTCTGCGGAGAAGTTTTCTCCGTATGTTCTATCGTCTTTTCCACAGCGAGTGTTTGGACGAATTGTTTGAGATGATACCACCACTTTTACCATCGAATCACCCGTCAACGAAGTAGTGTTAATTCCTACTACCTGGAAACCATCCGAGCCCCAACAGCTCGTTTCCAGCGTTTTTTGACAATGTCACTGTGATTTTTTTTTGGTGTGTTGCAGCAAGATTTGTTATTTAATTTTACAATAACCTCACAACTTAGGAATTGAATACGAGGCCTAATTGATAGTAACCAATTGATCCACGAAGCAAAGCTAAACTAAAGACTAGACTTACAGAGACAGAAGATCAAACCAGATCGTACTCAAAATCATTTTAAGTAAAATTCTGAATTTTGAGTGATAATTCACAATACCTGCCTACATCTAGATACAAGCGTGATGATTAAATCTGTTGATTTATACTAACAACTTTTCTATACCGTACCATTACGACACAAAGAGAGTGTCAGAGCCTCATGTTTTATACAATGAAAATCAATATTCTATCGCCTCTCTGATCTAGGTGGGCGATAAAAATCACTTTTCCATACAATAAAAATCACGTTGTGCACCGTAAATCGGATGGAACTTTCCCTCTCAACCGCTTAAAAGCATTGATTTGAAAGCATTCAGAACTAGGATTTGTACTGCCTCTATAGATCGGAGTCATAAAGAGCCATAGATGGGAGTAAAAGTGAAAATGTCTGGAACATATATACAATGTTTTGTAGGTATATGTGATGTATTAGAAGAGTATGTGAAATGTTAAATCGAAGCTTTAAAGCTCAAGCCGAGACAAAAGAGTGGCAAAAATTTTTTTTTAGATATGAGTAATTTCTGGTAACTATGATCATTGTAGGATCGAGGATATCATTTTTATTCCATAATTTTTCCATTAAATGTGTTTCATAGTCTATTTTATGGATAGACTCTCATATAAATGATACATAATTTTATGAAAATGGGTATTTAGTATACTATCCAACCAAAACCTTTTGCATAAACTGATGTGATACCTGTATCCAATAGTGGAACATACATCACGCTGCTGAACATCAACTGATATTTTCAAATCCTGAAACAGCATTTATATTTGTATGTAGTCCAAACAAACCAACAAGCAACGCTAATATCCCAAAATTACCTACTTCCAAATTACATGATAAATTTACGTAATATGTCAAATTTCAGAAAGTTCTAGAACAGCAATTACTGCGGCTCTTTAAATCTTTGCCGGCCGCCATGTTATGAATACAAAATAGATATTTTATGAAAAAAAAAACCACTCAACTTCGAAATCAGTACAACGGATTAAAAGCTAAATTGTGTATTCGTTTAAGAGTATTTTTATTGTAAAACTTTACGTGTTTGCCATGTTGAAGTTATGCTAAAATGTATTCAATTGCAGCTTAGATAAGGTATATAAGGTCAGTTTTTGCATGTATTTGTTTCGATATAAGACGTTTTGATAATTAATTGAATCTTACTCTTTCGTAATAAGTAATCTAAGTTTATTATTTGTTTAAGTAAATTTTAATTTATAATAATAATAATAATAATAATAAACTTTATTTGGCACAAAATTACAAAGGTTACATTTCTAACGCATAGGTTGACAATCATGTTAGTGCTTACACAAATTATGACAGCTGCAGTTTAGCAGGGGGCCCCAAACTAGGCTGAGCCTGTATCTTGGAGACCAGTATAATATGTCTAATGTCTATTGTAATTGTTACATTGCTTAGCATTGCTCTTATATGTTATATTAATTTTAAAACTTATCTTCTAATATACATAAATCAAAAATATATTTATAATAGTTACAACATCATCCTGTCTTGCTTTACTAATGGTATATAATGTTATGGTGTTTGGTAATCATTTATATTACTTTCGGTGAGTGCACAAAAATCTGAAATACGAACATTATTCCATATAAACACTAAATTTAATAAACACTAAATTCAAGATTACACAACTTTACTTTATTATTAGAAATAAAATAAAATTACAAAATCCTAAATTAGAGAAAAAAAAAAAAATGTTAGAAACCTTAAAAACCTTAACAAATATCTATCAATATATTTTCGGTGTCTTTATAGTCAAGTGTTTGTAGCCACTTTGATAAAGTTGATTTTGTTTCAAGAACTGAGAGGGTTTTCAAATCGCAATGTTTTAATACCGAATTATATGTGTGTGCCCTAAGGTGTTCTCCAAATCGACGACCAAAATTAGTTTTTGTTTTGGAAGTGGTAGTCGGAAAATTCTCTTTTTTATTAATGCATGGTAGTCATACGTCGAAAGGCGTTTTTGGGTGTTGATGCATATTTTCAAAATAAAGAGTTGCCGTACAGTTAAGACTTGGGCTTCTTGGTAAAGATTTCTGGTAGGATATCTATAGGGCTTTTTTAGCATTATTTTTAAAACCGATCTCTGGGCTCTTTCAGCGGTTATGAGAGTAGTTTTTGGAGCGCTGCCCCATACGGAGATACAGTAAGTGATAACTGATTGACAGATAGCCGTGTAAATAGTTTTAAGAATGCAATAACTAGCGGAATTATTGAGTCTTTTTAAAATTGAGGACGTTTTTCTAATTCTCTTTGTATTGTTCATTTTGATTACATCGCTTGTCACAAACTTAATGTAAATTGTAATTTGTTGGTACATTATATGGAAAATAGAGCAAATAATAATTTTACTAGCCTTTTCACTACCTAACTACATCAAGAAATGTGTTATCGAGAGATTAAAAGCTCTTGTTGGTTGACATTATTATGGCGGCCTTTTCAGAACTTCACACGGCCTAACCCCGAATTGTGATACACTAACATTTTGGACATTCGATTACAGTGCCTATCCGATCGGATAGTGTTGGCCGACAAAATTATTTCCAATAGCAAGGGTTGCAGTCTTTGTCAAGCCATAATAACCTTTAACATCCTACTCTAGGACGCGGCTGCCAACATGTTCACGGTGGTCGCGGGTTCAAATCACAGGGCACACCTCTGACTTTTCGGAGTCATGTGTGTATTGATAGTCAATCACCACGCACTAAAACGGTGAAGGAAAACATCGTGAGGAAACCTGCATACCATAGTGATTCATAAGAATTTATATGGTATGTAAGTCCGCCAACCCGCACTAGGCCAGCGTGGTGGACTATATGGCCTAACCACTCTCAATCGTACTCTCGATTGTAGAGTAGGCCCGTGCCCTGCAGTGGGACGTATATGGGCTGATCCAGATCCAGATCCAGATCCTACTCTAGGAACAGTAGAATATAAACACTATTTTAAAGTATCTCATTATGAAGGCCGCTCGTTAAATGTAAGAGATCTGAATAACGCAGTAACAGCCCCAATATATTTTAACTGAGTCATTAGGCCCGACGAATACGAGCATTGTTTTGTCCATGATGAGGCATTTTAATGATTTCCTTATGTAATGTTCTCCTTAGCTACAAATTACATAATTGTACAACATTAACAGTGTGAATTTTCCGGTATTTTTTATGTTCATTTATTGTTGATTGTAATGTGAAGGGACATTGACCCTATTATATTAAGTATTCACAAATAAGAATTACAGTGACGGTTACCTTAACTCGTCAAACCATCTGCTCCCACTTAACATGATCACTATCTATAATCGTATACCTAACTTGAGCCAATGGTGACCTTAAAATATCAATGAAATTGTTTTTAATTATTTATTTTACTAGTTCCATGATTAATTATATATTTTTGTTGCAGGTAAATCATCAGAAAACAAAGAATTTTGTCCAGGTAAACCATTACATGGCCCACTGTGCATCCAGTGTCTCCTAAAAGTTGTTTCACTCGAATACATAAAACTACATACGGATTAATTCTATATCAATATCATCAATTTGTCCGTGTGTGTTGGCTATCTGCCCACTGTGCGTCGTGAACCTCATAATATAAGAAAATATAAATTTGGAATCGAGATAAACGGCATGACTGCTACCAGTATGATTTATTTGAGAAAAATCCTTTGTTAAATGTGAAGGAAATGGTAGAGTATTCGTGGGGGAAAAGAATTGAAAGACAAATTGGGAATGATGTACTTTTAGTGTACTTAAAGATTAAAATTACTAAAGTTGTTATCAGTGCAATAATAATAATTAGCTTTCGTTGTTAGTAATCTGTATCAAGTATACATACGACCCACTGCAGGTCACGGGCCTTCCCTACAGTTGATAGTACAGTTGAAAGGGTACATAGCATGTGGGTCTGTTTTTAGTAATTGTTTAATAAGATAGCTTGATAGGAGAACTTAAATATTGTTTTTTTATGTTTGATAATATATTCTTAACAAATTCTCCTACTTTGGACAAAACGAATTGGACGGTGCGGCATAAAAAGGCGTGACAGTTGGCGCTCGGGCTCACTTTTTGCGCAGCGGTTGAAGGGAGCATTGTTGATACTCGCGTCATATTATTTTGTCGGTACCTAAGAGTAGTTTTCGTGTTAATTGTTGGCTCATTATTTATGTAATTGATATTAATTGATTTGGTTAATAATTGGTGTAATAAGTTTTAAGAATAAAACATTATTTTCGTTAGGTGTTTGTGTCCGTTATTTTTTTTAAAAACTCAATTTCACTTCTTATTTGTAAAAATATACTATTTTCAAATAATATAAATTTACAGTATTGCGATGTTTACGACTATATGTAGGTTCTAAAGATAAAAATACATATTTCTCAACAATCTCCATAATTTCCAGTACAAAACAAGGTGGGTTACTTTATGAAACGATACGAACTTCGAATGTTCGAATGTTTTACTGGTGGTAGGTCTCTCATATGTGAGAGGCCATCTGGGTAGGTACCACCGCAATGTCTATTTCTCCCGTGAAACAACACTGCGTAAGTGCACTGTTGTGTTTCGGATTGAAGGACATTGTAGCCAGAGTAACTACTGGACATATTGAGGCTTAACATCTTATGTCTCAGGATGGCGAGCGCAGTGGAATGTTGCTACTGTTTATGAGCGGTCGTATCGCTTACCATCAGGTATGGCTTGCTCGTCTCGTCATTCATTGCAATAAAAAAAAATGTTCGGATGTTCGACGTCTGGATTAAGATATAAGTTTCCCACATCTAAAAATCAATACTATTCTCAATTATACTTATAATTTTCTCCGAACTTAGTCTATGGTTACGATGTACGATAAAGGACTCGCAACATTTTGTAGGATATCTAGACACATAAGTACAGTTTTACCTACGGCGTCCGAATATTCGATGTTCGTATCGTTTCATACAGTAACGACCCCTGGCGAGAATAATGCTGAACGTAACGCGGGAACATGTGCGCTACAAACTTTACGGCTCAATAGTTTAAGAAATGAAGGCAATGTCTCTTTATTCTCAGTCGTGTTACATTATTTTTATGTGCCGCTTTTTTCCACATTCCCTCTACTGAATGCATAATTGAAGAGGTATAAATTCAGGGTTTATGTTGTGAATTGCATTAGAGAAAAAGAAATAAAAGCATAAAAAAATGTTGTCTTAATTCATCAGTCTAGTACTAAATTCATTGATTCCATGCGTTATGATACTACTATACTTAATCATAAATGATGATATGCGTGGTGGTTTGGTGATATCGACCAGAAGCGGCTACCGACATGTTCACGGTTCCCCACTGACTTTTCTCTCATCGTGCTTTCGATTGTAGAGGAGGCCCATGCTCTGCAGTGGGATGTATATTGGCCGACAAAGATACATTATGATAGCTAAGATATACTCTTTAACATCGAATATTGTTGAAAGTAAAGTGAAACCCATCGTACCACATTGAGAAAAGTCGATTAAATCACGTTAGTCCCTTCTATTCTCTCTCTCTCTCTCTCTCATTTGAGTATTTTTCAAACTCTTAATTCTCAGAAATCGCTTTAATTTACGCAGCAGACTACTAATCTATTTGATCCAGAAAATATATAATTAAAGCATAGAGGTCTCTTACTAATCAGTGGCAATATTGTCATCTAAAAAAATTGTAGCATTTATTTTCCAACATACAACCTAGCTTATAGATCAAGAGCCCGTGGCCGCCAGACCTTCCTAATTTTATATGTTATTAAATATTACGCTATCTTCAAACTTTAACATAATTTAATTTTGTCAGCGTTATAGTATAAAAGCTGAATTTTATTAATGTTATTAAGGCAACTATGAACAAATATTTCCTTGGTATACATACACTTTTGATGGTTCTTTCATCTTGCCAGAAACATTAAAGCTCATAACTTCCAAGGCAACCACGATCGGAACTTCATAATAGCTGATCGTGTGATGCCTATGTCAGAGGCATGCGCACACAAACTTTCAGGTTTTATAAAATTAGGAAGGTCTGGCGGCCACGGGCTCTTAGTCTATTAACAAAGCCAGTGATTTTTGTCCAAGTGCTGGCATGCGGCCCACTGTGCGCCAGTATCGTCTCACGTACGTAGAACAAAGGCGCCGTAATAACCGCTCGTACTGATAGCTGTGTCGTGCGAGATTTTTGCACAAGCGTGCTGCGTTTACTATGGAAGGATGTGGGGGACCTATTATGTCAGTTGTGATATGAGAACAGAATAGGTCATGCTTTTAGATTTAAAAAGTCTTAGAGAAAATGTATGTAGAACAGATTTGATGTCTAGTTTCGTTTAATAAAGATCCCATCAAAAACATCCTGTAAAAAATTCCAAGTCTCGCAGCTCAGGTTTTCTACCGCAAAAAGTTGTGAGATGCATGTAATACCAAGTCGATTAATTTATTTAGTCCTTAAGGGACCTTCTATATAAAGTTATTACGTTAGTTATTACCATATCAATATTAAAAATTCTTTACGTTTTAAATAAATGGATCGACTTGGCCATCCCATGAAAACATAATGTATCGTACAATTTATACATAATGCTGCTGGCCAAGTCGATCTATTTATTTAAAACGTAAAGAATGTTTAATATTGATATGGTAATAACTAACGTAATAACTTTATATAGAAGGTCCCTTAAGGACTAAATAAATTAATCGACTTGGTATTACATGCATCTCACAACTTTTTGCGGTAGAAAACCTGAGCTGCGAGACTTGGATTTTTTTTACAGGATGTTTTGATGTGATCTCACGTCTTTTTGTAGAGTCCTACTTTTTTCCTTTTCGGTACTTTTTACTTCTAGAATATCACTAACGATTTTTCTTAAAGCCTCTGTCTTATGGATTTTTCTTATTTTTGTAGGTATAAATTTATCACAAATATAGCGGATTTGATTATTAATGTTCTTTCTTTCATTGTAATTGATATTTTCGAGTTATTTAATCTAGTTAATTGCAAGTTTTTCTTCGTCATGTTTTTCTAGAGGAATGTTGTACAGTTTCATGGGCTGAATACACCATTTCCCTCTATATCCCTTCCTGTTTTGCCTCATGTATATAGATATCTATCTACAACTATTATTCCATTATATATGGGTACAATTATTATTAACTGCAAATGTAACTTTGTAATCCTATACATTTATATGGGTTTACAAAGTTATTCACGCAGTTGGTGTATCTAGAAAACTAGACAAAAAATATGAAATGTTTGAATTTTCCCATACTTTAGACACTAAACACTAATTATATTCTAAATTTGAAGGTTCTATGTCTGCTAGAAGTGCCTTAGACTTTTGATGATCGGTCAGTCAGTCAGTGAGTGACAAAATTACGAAAGTTTGACAAGTTATAATTCTTAAACTACTGGTTCAAATTGAATGAAATTTTAAATATACCGTGTTTACACAATGCCTGCTTAGTAACTGAAAATTCAGGCTTCATGCTTTAGCCACAACGAAGTTATAGGGGGTTGAAAATGGTCTGAATTGCTTCGAGAAAAGGATGTTACGGCCTATGGCTCGACTTGGAGGGGGCTCGGCCGCGCCCCCAGATAAGTTTACCCTTATTGTGAAAACTCCGCAATATTCAAATGTAAAATATTTTCTAGTCTTTATGAGAAATCATGAGATACTTCCAGCTGTATATTTTTAACTGACACGACAAACTGACTGACTGACATGTCGTAGTTGCTATAGCAGGTTTTCATCTGGCTATTTAACCCGATACGAATATTCAATTACCATTTGGGTTTCCGAAAATGTCAATCACCGATTGTTTCCGTTTCAGACAGACAGTGGTACCATATAGATCGAACCGATCAAGTTTTACCGTGGTTTTAATAACAAGGCTCTCTTGCGAAAATATCAACACACAGCTCAGATTTATATTCATGAAATAAATTCTTAGGAAGGCGTAAACCTACTCACACCTCATACATAGCGTAATCTCTTTTAGTGCTAGAAAACTGAAGCGAGGACATTGTAGGTAATCCCTCTTGATAACCTTTGTATGGGGCGTGGAAAATGTATGCATCGTACATTTGCATCGTAAATTATACTATATCTCTTGGAGGAGGTATTATTTAAAATGTTCGTTTTTGGGGATTATTTATCTATAATATAAAAATGAATCGCAAAATGTGTTGGTAACCGCATAATTCAACAACGCCTGGACCAATTTGGCTGATTTTGGTCTTGAAATATTCGTGGAAGTCCTGGGAAGGTTTTAGGGGTGAGAAAAATATGAAAATTTCTGAGGAAGATACTAAAACCTTTTTTTTGGGTATCGTTCAAGCGTGATGCGTCCAGCCAGTATAGGATGATCTTTGTTTATTTGACGGGAGACGTAAAAGACGGTCCAGCTTCAACTACCACCCAACGTAAAATGATCTATCTTTCCATTGTCTTTCATTGACGGCTGACGAAATAGAACAAAATTCAAAAAATGTGTACATCGTGTATATAATATTATCTAGATACGGCGTCTTGCGCATAATTTTGTTAAATGTAAATTAAAACGATGTCCACATCTACCAAAATCGCCCATTGTTTTTTGAGATTATTGCAACAGTTTTAAACAAAGTATACTCTATCGAAGCGTTTTGCCGGAGTATACCAAAATATATCTAATTATAATTTTTCGTTTTCATAAACGACATTGTTTTTTGAATTTATACTTTTAGATGCGCTGGGGGACATATTTAAATTTCGCATTAGTATTGTTTTCAGACTCAAGAATAAAAAAAATATTGGTACGTTGATGCCGTATCTAGACATTATAATGAAACGATATGCAGTTTTATATTTTTAAATATTTGTTCTATTACTTACGTCACCTGGTAAGGCAGTATGAAGGTTTTATTAATTTGTATATGGTAACATAATAGACGCGACTGCCAACAAGTTAACGATGGTCACGGGTTCAAATCCCAGGGCACACCTCTGACTTTTCGGATTAATTTCTACGTGAAATAAAATCCGCCAACTTGCACTAAGCAAGCAGGGTGGACTATAATATCTTCTTCTATAATATAAAAATGAATCACAAAAAGTGTTGGTAAGCGCATAACTCAACAACGCCTGGACCAATTTGGCCAATTCTTTTTTTAAATGGTTATTATTACTTTATTACTAACAAAAAGTAATGGCGTGCAATATTATTAGGAAAAACAGCATTTTGGTGCTGAAATAAGGGACGTAATATTGGATGGACAATAAAAAACGCTAAAGTTTTTAATGTCAAAATTTCATAAGGCAATCTTTATATGTACATGTATATGGAGAGACGGGATATAATAGAGTGGAAGGTACGGGAGAGGGCTGGGATAGCTGACAGATTTGATAGGACGAAATGTAAATGCACGTTATAAGACGGGATGGATAATAAAAGAGAAAGGACGGGACGGATCGGGAAGAGACTGAACAGACGGATGAGACGGGATTGAGCCAGACAGTAGGATAGCTATGTCAAGTTTAGGTATACAAGAGATTAATACGAAATATAACATGTATTTGGTGTGGAGTGGAATCAAAAAATATATGCACCCAGGCGAAGCTGGGTCGGGCCGCTAGTATTAAATAAATGTCAAGAGCGAGAGAGGAGAGGAGAAAGAAATTGAGGCAATAAATATACTTGAAAAGAAACAAACAAAAAGAATAAAAATAGTGCAAAACAAAGTTAAAAGATACAAGAAAGCTACATTTATTTGGGTCATGTGATTATAGTGTAATATAATTGAGAGGTGAAGGTATAAAAAAGGGTGCATACAAACTTATCACAAATATTCGGAGCCCATAACTTCACGTTTTCATTCGTTTCTATCGCCTCGGTTTTTATATTTTTTATCTAGTGTTGTTGTTTTGGTTGGTAATGGTGAACCATTACTGTCATATACTGCCTGTTTTACTCTGTATCGGCCCATATACGTCCCGCTGCAGGGCACGGGCCTCCTCTACTAATCGAAAGTACGACTGAGAGTGGTTAAATCATATAGTTCACCACGCTGGCCTAGTGCGGTTATACACACAAGCCACTATGTACTTTCATGGACAGAGACTGCAAAATTCATTTTTTATATTATTGAATTTCCAGAATAGTGATATAGAAAGCCTGGGCTTCGCTGCCTGGCTATCACGAATACTTTTAAGTGAATCCTGCTATTACGACCTATATAAATTTTACGCCCGATATATAATTTCCGATTACGATTTTTATCCCCAGTTTTACGATATACCTAAAATTGAGGCTGTTAAATAATATTTTATGTACTTTTCTCATTATCATGATTATATTTTATTCATCTATCTTTTTATATAAACGTTATGGTAAGTGGCCATCGAATCTAATGCATTTTTAACATCTGGAGATCGTAGAATGATCCCATGCCTTGACCGGGGAAATAATGGAAAACTTACATTACACAACATTTTTTTTTTCTTGCTTAGCTCGGTTATACGAGCAAACAGGTCACTTGATGGTAAAATCAACAACGCTTGGATCATGGATGTGTTGCTGACCCATCAAAGCGAAAAAGGGAGGAGAGTGTGAAGGAAAAACTATGGAAAGAGGGAAGGGTCATTGGACATCCGACAATCTCACTCACTGAACGAAATACAAAGCTGTCGCTTCACGTCGCTTTCTTGTGGAAACTAGTACCGCGTTATGCGAGTCTGCCCATTCATGCAATTATGACTGACAAAAACGTGGCCCTACCACTTCAAACTGGCAGAAACTTTCTAGGATTAGGTAAATAATAATTTAAAAAATATATAGTCAACAGTCATACACATCGTACAGGATCCACAGTACAGTACGATTCATGTCTCATGTTGTAGGCACCAGAAACTATAAGAGGTCATTTGGTCTCACAACAGAAAAGAACCTAATTAAGAAAGAGTTAGACCGAAAACAAATATTTGTGTCTCACCGGGGCACTTCTTTTGAGAATTTTGCAACGGGAACTTTCCAGGCAATATTATAAAAAAATAACTAAATCGTTTGCATGATAATCCTATTATCCTCAACACCAAAGCGATTCAAGCGAAAGTATAAAAATACCAACACAAAAGATCACAAAACTCGGCTTTTGAAGGCTCAAAAATAATGCCACATCCTTGAAAGCCGGGCTTTCAGACTCAGCACACTATTGCCGTCTTAGTACGTCTCAATATAAAGCTGTAAGACCGGCTTAAGTTGCACACACCGCGTAATATGACGGGGAAGCCCGCAAGACTCCTCATAACGTGAATATGAAATAAGAACGCAATACCTCGGATTACTTGAGACGCTGTGAATGCATAAATTGAGTTGCGATAGTTTATGAATCGATTTGCGGATGTTATGGGACTTCACTATGGAAGTACATATGTCTTTTATGTTTATAGATCTTCTACGATCTTTTGGCGTCCGAATGTGTTATTTTCATGCTATCGCACATTTTTCATCTTTTTATAAGCCCATATACGTCCCGTCACTGCACGGGCCTACTCTACATACGAGAATACGACTGAGACTGGTTAGTCCATATAGTCCACAACTTTGGCCTAACGCGCAAAATATTAGGAACAGTCTCTTTTGCTCATATTTTATTTTGACATATTAATACTTTTAGATTACGATTATAAATACTTGTTGTTTATAATATGAAAACATTAAACAAACAATGCATTATATCTTCGATCATTATATAGATCTTTTTAAATATTTTTTTGATAGTTCCACAATTCGCCACACACGAATAGAAAGCAGTCGAAGTATAGTTAAGTTGCCTCATTATCTAGTGTAATATATTGTTCATGATATTGTTAAAATTATAGCGTGTGTACCGTGGAGTAATTTCGCATTCAAAAATTCTACTTTGTATAACTTTTTTGGAGCTCAAATTTATGCTTTGCTATAAGCTAGCCCACTTTTATATGTTAGTCGTAAAATATTTTTTGAAGACTTAAATAAATCGATGTACCGAAAAACCATTACAAATGGCGGCTAGGTAAATAAGAATAGCTGGCTATCCGCACTTAGCTTAAAGAATGATGGTTGCGACCCAGTTTCTGTAGGGCCAGTGCTCAGCAGCTTTGTAAACTGCGCTCAACGTTGAGATAAATGCCACCTATCAAAGTATTTAAGTGCGGTCTCGGTTTTATATGCTTTCTTCTTGCAAGTGCAGCTTATAGACTAGTAGTTATTAATGTGGACTGAAAAAGACAATATGGAGGCACTTTATTTAAAATCATTATTATTGTAAGTTGTTTGGGATTCCCTTAAGTCCGGTCCGGATCGAACCCGCGGCCTCTCGTTTCAAATGCGGCGTCTAACCAACTGCGCCACGAAGGCCGTCAATTCTATTCTTTTATTAGTCTTTTTTAGGCATCAAAACTCAGCAGGGACAGCAAAACTAATAGCCTCATACTTGAGTATTTTTGATTAGTTACCCAACAAAAGCAATCTTAGCACTGGACCCCACTACTCCAAAAACTTTGTTATTTATTCGCCAAAAGAAAAAAATACCTCTTTAACATAAAACTTTCGTAACAACAATTTGTCGTGTCCATCTCTTGGTGGATAACATTCGAAACTTTCCACAAAAATACTGAAATGAATTATTTCTTTTATATTTTCAAGTGGTCTTGCTCAAATCTTGTAAATTTTCTTTGTTTTTTATTATCCATTCTCGTGAACTAAGAACGCGTTGAAAATTTTCATTTTTGCAAGCTTTGTACTGAATTTAATATAGGCATTATTAGTTTTCTCTTTTGTAAAGTATGATTGTGTATTTTTAGTATCGTTTATTCGTCAGTTACAACACGAAGTAAAAACAAATACATAATAGAAATGTAAGACTAACATTTGATTACATTCTCAGCTAACATAGGGGTCACTAAAAACTCAAAGTTCACATACACAGTGTGTGTGTTTTCTGAAGTAAACACCAGACATACCGCGAAGCAAACACAAGTATAAAGAATATGTTCTTTAGTTAGTAGAAAAAACGAGTAGCCTATGTTTTCTTTTTTATTGCAAAGGATAGCGAAACAAGCATGCCATTCTGATGACAATGTCAAGTGATACGACCGCTCATGGACAGTGGCAAAGCCAAATAAAACCATGAATTACAAAGCGATGCTTGGCAATCCACTATACTCGCCATCCTGAGACATATGATGTAAAGTCACAATATTACTTTCTGTAATTACTCTCTAAGAAAATATTATCTCTCAAATATCACATTCAACATGAAAACCATAAAATCCAATAATACCCTTTAATAATCTCTAAATTCCATAATCGAACATTTACAAATCCCATGATGTAAAGCAATAACTAAAACCTATGTATACTTATGTACAAATAAATAAATATACAAAACACGAGAGCACCGATGGCCAATTTATTCATCCGACTGAGCAAAAGACGTCAGAAATCCAAGTGAAAGCCGACTCCAAACCGCACTCGTCGCTGTCGGTCTATTAAAGTACTGCCAACTAGGCGCAAAACGCGTATCTCATTATGCGGCTCGTAAAAATAAACATCCTTTTGGTAAGTAAAGCCGCCGCATCGCTGCGAATCAACAAACATCTTCAATTCTCCCCCGGGTCCATAATTCTTTTGGAGAGCGACGCCGACTGACGTTCCACCCCTCACTCCCTCACTGACTATCGTCGCTATCCGTAGATCAGGCGCTAACTGCTTGTACAAACACACCTGGAAACCGCTTTTGCTGATCGTTGAAGAGGCAGCGTATGAACGCTTCTCATACCGCGCACTGATTGAGTATTCTGGCGTCGGTGGGTACAACAGCGGCTTGAAAGCTACCTCAGTGCCGAAATAAAAGTCTGGGTGAATCTTGTACATCCATTGAGTCACGACACGTAACGTGTTAGGCTCCACATCCCTCACTGTACATGAAATAGACCCAACAGCCTTTTCTTGCTCCTTTTCAATTACAACTTCAGTTTCTGATGAAACCAAGTCTTTTATTTTTGATGTCAAACGCATTTGGTACGCACCCTCTAGACTATCTGTATACGTTGCAGTCGCGCAACCAGACGAATCTATCAGTAATCCCTCGTCAATGTTTTTCTGTTCTAACTCCTTGTCAATTAACTGCGTGAAGCATTTGTGTGTTTCTTTTGGTTTGCCATAATTGTACTGCTGTACTAGCTTGACTTTGTCCATCATTTCTCTAAGTATCAGCAGTTTGGCGCCGATGAAGCATTTTGGGAACACGTTTTTCGCCTCAGCATGTATGTCCGTTAGCCTGGTCAATCTAGTTCTCACTGGCGCGATGACGACAATGTCCTTCTTCTTCGGTAGTAGTCTTTGTATGTTGGTCACAAAACTGTTCACTTCCTGTTTAATGATGTCTTCGTTTATGTCCATTGTGGTTTGATTGTTGGCTCGTTCGGTAACAGGTCGAACGTCATTGCACTGTGTATTTTAATGTAAGCTACGTCGTGTACGGCCAGTGGCAGACTGCACGGAGTTTGTATATTTTTAGTTTGCTCGGCGTGCAGACGGAGACTTCCGCTCAGTACAGTTTATAGTTTCCAATCGGTTTCCAGTTGGTTTAAGGTGGATTTATTCTTTCGAGTTGAGCATGGCTGAAAGTATTAAGATTATAAAAAACAATACACATGACCCGTAATTTTGTTCTGTACACTAATTAAGAACCCTATGTAATGGACAAGCCAAGGACGGATAAGAAAATCAGAGAACTGTGCTCAATGCCATTGATTGGTGACTCAATAGCTTTAGAATGGAGAACTGTAGGGATTAGTATAAGTAGTATATAGTATTGTATAATATTATATCAAAAGTAATTTCATACATGTTTATTGTATTGTTATTGGTATCGTTTTTCTCAATATTTATATTTCAGCTATATCAACATTTAACAGCAACTGCTTCTTTCACAATTATGTAAATCTGAAATGTTTCATTTCAATATTTTATTATTTCAACGTATGTAACTCCTCACATATTTCAAGTATAATTATACTTGTAGCAGTGAACAAAAGTTGAGCATCATTAAAACCGCCGGTGTTGTTACTATTGTGTTCTCGACTGTACAATTAAATATATTTTATAGGGAAATATATACGTAGGTTTATATAGTTGTTTGTTAATCAAATGTTTCTGAGGCCCTCAAATATTCTCGGGTCTGGGTGATTGTGAGACCAAAAAGTCTCTCGTAGTTTCTGATACCCACCACACAAAATTATTGATCTTAATGTGGGGTCACGGCTATATATGTAACTGTTGGTATTTATACGCAATTTAACGATGAAGGAAAACATCGTGAGGAAACCTGCATATCAAGGCGATTGTAAAGAATTTATATGGTAGGGTAGACTGGGTACGGTTGTGCCAGGGTACGGTAGTGACAGTCGTCATAACAGCGAAACTATACTCAATTCGGGGAAGAGTGTAAGGGGAGAAAGACGCGGCATGCCACTCTGAACACGTTCCCTGGTATCGCATCGGCCATCGTGCGACGTTGACATAAGCAGGTGCCTACATTGCTTTTCAACAGTCAAAAGTAAGTTTTTTTGTTTGATTTTTTAATAATTACTATTTTTAGGATAAAGGTAGATTGTATCGTATTTTGTCTTGCTATAAGTTATAAGATAGTAGTTAACTACGAGTGAATACTTTTTACGTAGATTGTTTGGCAGATTTTTGGCGATTTTTTGTTTTCGAAATTGTGCTTTGGGTACGGTTGTGACAATTTTTATGGGTACGGTTGTGACATATGCTTATTCGCTTTTTTTGCTTCAGATGCCTAGAAAATGCCTACGGAGGACCAATCGTGCCCAGGCTAATATTAGCACATATGAAGATGCTTATGCAGATGTTCAAAACTTTAAATACTGCTTTTGACGGATGGATGCGCAGTCACCCTGGGGAAACAATGTCTATTTACGACATCCCAGGCATTATCAAAACTACTTTTTCGCCTGAAATTGTCCTGATTCAATATGCTGCTACAACCTCAGGCAAGCTACCACATTTTTCGCCTGAAACTGTTCGATCTTTTTCGAAAGCTGCCCAAAGAAAATCAAGAGGTGCTAGATCTAAAAAGTCAACTATTTACACAGATACGCTTGAGAAAGAGGCAGTTAGGAAAGAACATGAAGAAAAGAAAAACGTTTGAAGGCTAAAGAGGTAAAGAAAAATGTAACCGAATTAAAACGAAATAATATAGGGAAAGGAAAAGCCCATAAAAAGCTAGAAAAGAAAGATTTTACAATCGTCCTCCGATAAATATGACTATTTTTGTGATGTTTGTGCAGGCGTATATTCTGAAAGTAGGGCTAGCGAAAAATGGATAAAGTGCCAAAGAACATGTGGATTCAGGTCCCACGTAGAAAGCGTAGGTAATAGTCACCATTATATTTGTCACAACTGTGATTGTGAATCTGACTAGATCACATCATTTCAGTTCAAAACTTTTTTTTTATTGTTAAATTTGTCAAATTATATAGGGAATAGTAAAACTTTTTCCAGTTACCTTCAGTAAATTTATGTTTCGTTAACGTTTTTACTGATTCTAAGGGCCTCTTCAGTGCGACGCGGACGACCTACGCGGATGTCCGCGACGGACGGTAAAATGTATCAATCCTATACAACGTGTTCAGAGCGACGCGGATCGCCCGCGCCGCGGAGAGCTGTCCGGGCCTCTTCAGTGCGACGCGGACGACCTACGCGGATGTCCGCGACGGACGGTAAAATGTATCAATCCCATACAACGCGTTCAGAGCGACGCGGAGCGCCCGCGCCGCGGAGAGCTGTCCGCGCGCGGATCGAAATCACTCCGCGTCGCTCGTCCGCGGCGCGGGCGTCCGCGCGCGGACGGTAATGCACTTGTACCACAGATCACTCCCAATAGATACCAAATGCAAGGCAGCGGTTGCGCCCAACACATATAAGCTATCAGATAGATATAAACCGATGCCAAATGTCGCGTCATCAGTGTCGTCCAAGTAGTGGACCCGCACATGTCGTCGCACGTTAGCGAAAATGACATTTTGGAAACATAATATTACAGTTAATAATGATTTGTTCGATCATCGATAACTAATATTCTTTAAATTAATTTGGTTTCGAGCGAGCTCAATTTATACTGGTTAATGTATCAATGTCAAACAGTCGAGTTCGGATGGAGAATCAGCCCTCTCTTTTTCGCATAGCAATAACCGTAATAAGCCATCTTTTTTTGGCGAAATCACACGTTCTTCTAGTGTTTGACTCATGTTTATAATATAATTCCCAGAAATATCGATATTGTAAAACAATAATGTAAATTAATTTTATTAAATGAAAATGTCACGTTATTTTATGTAATTTGAAATAGTTAAATTTGTTAACAAGGTACTTTTACAATATTTTTTTAATTATCTTTGGCGTAATTAAATTTCCTTTTTTCCCTCTGGTTGTATCTGTATCTGTATCTGTATCAGCCCATATACGTCCCACTGCAGGGCATGGGCCTACTCTACAATCGAGAATACGATTGAGAGTGGTTAGGCCATATAGTCCACCACGCTGGCCTAGTGCGGGTTGGCGGACTTACATACCATAGAAATACGGTTGTATACGTTTTCAAATATAATGGGAGGGTATTTACCATAAGTTTTAGTATACTAAGTTTATTGAGAATCAGTAGCACAAGCTATTGCACTAATTTTAACATACGTTGTATATATCGTCTCAAAAACATTCATAGTTCGTCAAGTGGGTTTCATCGTCACTTGTCGATATTACATTTACTACAGCCGTCGTCAGAATTCAAGAAACGGAAGTTATTGTAGCCCTTTAGGGCGTAAGGTTTAGTTATTTACTATTTCATATTTTTATCTGATCTTTTATATCAACACTTAATTTGGGTATTTCGCCATTATGGCATACAAAAATACACAGTGAATAATAGAAATAAAACCGTTACATACTAAAGTATAAATCTTAATCCTATTTTATTCGTAGTTAACTGTTGCCGGTTGGTATAATTTATCAGATATGTAGTGCGATTCACGTAACTTTTTGACGCGCCGATCAAGTTGCGGTGCGGTTACAATTAAGTATACGCTTTAGTACAAAATGGTATTCTTGTAAGTGTTTAGCTGCGCGTGAACCGCGCGTGAGTTGCGCGTCAACTGTACGTCAGACGTATGATTTTTTTTTGAGATAGACTTATACGCGCAGCAGTAGAATACGCTAAAACATTTGCGTGACGCGAACTTGACGCGAGCGTATTTGACAGCGGTTGTCAAAATTACGAGAATACGATAAGGGCTGTTTTGATCGAAACTTAACCGCAACTGCACTGCAACTGAACTTATTATAATACGTGAATCGCCCTACAGGCCGGTGAAAAAATATTATCAAACATTTAAAAAGTTGGTAATTAAGTTATAGAAGCGATCATAACACATGAACTTACTGGCAAATCGAACTATCGATACATTTTTTTATTTATCGACTTATGCTTCATATCTCCAGTGAAGTCCACGTGACCGCGCTGCAACCCGCCCACCCCCCGCGCAGTTCCCTTCGTTGGCGTTTTCGGTTCGAAACAAAACTATCGTAATGCGGTATCTATTGGAAGTGATCTGTGACTTGTACAGACTTGTTCAGTGCGCGACGGACGGTCGTGCGACGCGGACGAAAAGTACTGTCGTCGTCATGGCTGCAACCGTGCAAACTGAGAGGGTTATACAAGAAGTACGATTACAACCATGTCTTTGGAATCTCCTTGTATAAAAATAAGGATGCTAAACTAAAGGCGTGGCTGGATGTTTGCAAAGCTGTGTATCCAAAATTTGAAGATAGTTCAGGCGAAGAAAAAAAACAAATTGGTTTAAAAAAACAAACTGCTATTTAATAAATAGGCAGCAACCACCAACTTCAATTTTTTATCATTAGGCTTACTGTTGTAACTGTACCACTCTCAACCGCGTTCCGCGTCGAACTGAACGATGATTTGATCCGCGACGGACGCAAGCACTAATCCGCGCGCGGACCGTCCGCGTTGCACTGAATAGGGCCTAATAAGACTGTTATAATATTAGTTGTTAAAGTGCCTTATTAATTATAAGAACAGAAGTGATCTCAGATTTTAGTTTAATCGCTATATGAATATAAACGTTGTTTAGAAGAAGATTATATTTTGTTATGGTGCATATTTGTCATAATAAAAGTTATTATAAACCATTTTTATGTATTTTTACGCCTGTCACAACCGACCCCAACCACTGTCACAACCGTCCTTGGGGTGTGGTCGGTTGTGACACTTTCCTTTTTTTATCTAATTTGATCTTATGGCTAATACATTATATTTAAAGACAATATATTAGTAATTTTACGTAGACAAATAAATAAATAATGAATCGTGTTAGTTTTTTCCCAGCTATCTGATAAATTAACAAAATTATCGGCGAGCAAACCAAAATTGTCACAACTGTACCCAGTCTACCCTACTAGCCGGCCCGGCCCAGCTTCGCCCGGGTACAAATAGATTTCTGTACAATAATATATACGTATTATACATATAAATCTTCCTCTTGAATCACTCTATATATTTAAAACCGCATCAAAATCCATTGCGTAGTTTTAAAGATTTAAGCGTACAAAGGGACATAGGTACAGAGAAAGCGACTTTATTTTATACTAAGTAGTGATAGTGATTTCAATATCGCCCACCTGCACTAGGCCATTGACTACATGGCCTAACCACTCGCAATCGTACTCTCGATAGTAGGGGTTACTCGTGCTCTGCAATGGGACGTATATAGGCTAATACAGATGCATGATTAATTTATTTCACTAATGAAGTTTAAACCAGAATATGTTTGTTGATGGAAGATATAACTTATATGAGGAACAGAAACCACAGTTCACAGTTCATGTCAATTACCACTAGACATTCATTATTCTTACGTATTACTTACTTTCTTATTTTATCTCCAACATGAACCCTCCTGAATAGAAAATACAATTTTGTAAAGCATACTCTTACAATTCTAGAAGAGCACGACTTTCATTAAATAAAACCAACAGATTAATTAAAAGATATTTGCTTGCAGACGTTGGAAACCAGATTTTAAATGAACTTTAACTTCCGAACGTAACACGAATACTGTATTCATTCACTTAGTGTATTAAATTATAGTCTTTCTTATTCTATTTGCGCGTAACCTTAACTTCTTTCGGGCTTAAAGCTTGTGGTAAAATTGTTATTTGCGCCCGAATAGCGACTGCCATACACAGTGTAAAAGTACTGGTCATACTGAACCATATAATCGTTCTCCCTATGTATAACCGAATACATCATATATTATTTACGATTTTCTCTCGTCAAACAGCAGTATTAATGCACGGCTTTCGATCTGAAGAGTTAGCTAGTCACTACTAAACATATTGATACATAACATCGTTTGTCTCAGGATGACGAGCGCAGTGGAATGCAAAGCATTGCTTTGTAATTCATGTTATTGCTTGGTTTTGCTACATCGCAATAAAAAAGCACTAGACCAGCGTGATGGACTATAACCACACTCAATAATACTTTCGATTGCAGAGGACGCCTGTGTCTCGCAGTGGGACGTAGATGGGCTCATATAGATATGCGGACACAAACAAAAAATTAAACTTTCATATTTGTAGACCGACGTATAATCCTTACACGTGTGTCATAACTCAAGGATCGATTACAGCCACTATTTCCATCCCACACAAAACATAATTATTATTTAATTCATCCGCAATAACTTCGTTCATTGCCAAAGTAGCCGTGGCACAAAAAGTCCGATATCTTTTCGTTAAGGAAGTCAGACTAAACTGATTTATTATTATCAGGCGCGCAATCGCCACCTGGGTCGAAATGATCCCGTGGGAGAGGCTTTTAGTAAATTGCAATAAACAGGTGAAATTGAAAAAGGGGTTCCGTAATCGACTGACTGATTTATCCCTTGGTGGGTGTGCTGTCAGGGATAAACTTGTTTAGGAATTGTGTCGTTGGAGAGGTTTTAATTCAGTTGGTGTAGATGTTTTGATGTAAATGTTTTTGACGTAGTTTTTTAGTTTCTTAGGTTTACGCGAATGTTACACATACAACTATTATTCACGGATTTTATCGTGAATTTGGTTAAACTTTTACATTTTTTAACTTTCCGACGTTTCGATTACTTTACAAAAATCCGCCCTGAGACCACGAAAGCAATAAAAAAATCCGTAAATAATAGTCAATTCAAAGATTCAATGTTGAAAATTTCCGCAAATCTAAGAAGCCTTTATACTTTCTATCAGTAAGCTAATCATTCTAATGCGCGATTAGGCTCCTTGAAATATATCTAATAAGAATACCTTCTTAGCGTGCTTCTTCAATACGCGTATAACTACATTCATTACCGACTGTCGCTTGAGAACGAAGCTTTTTACCTTAATAGTATTTTTGATGAAGCAATTTTAACTTCTAGATACTAATCTAAAAAAAATACTAAATAACTTTTAAATTGAATGAGTATTGTCTATACTTAGTCTCTACCCATAACCCGCGGGCTTACATATTTTTTGCTAAACATGCAACCTTTGCAGTTTCAAACACCATGCACAAATATTATTTTTAATTGTAGTTTTTGAAAATCCCACCCAAGTGATTGGAAAATTGAAAAAAACTTCACTTCACTTGACCTGGTAGAGGAGTTACTAATTTCTCCTTTGTTTTGTTCGTTTCGTTTAATTTGAACATGTACAATCTGCATAAAATTAATTATTATTCATAAATAGAACACAACAAATTGTCGCTGGCTGTACGAATCAACGACCTTTGCCCGCACGATAACACCAATATCTATTCTGTTTTCAAAATGGCGGAAGTTTTTGAAGCTAGAACGTGGATGCATCAAACAGGATGTCTTCATTTGCCGCATCGACGTAGGAATCCCGCTGCGACGTCTCACATCCGGGATGGTTCCCGCCATTCCTGGTATATTGTTTGCTTTTCTACCGTTTATGGTCTCTGCACCAGATGTTTTATTTAAACTATTTATGCATTACAGGGTTCAACAGGAAGCCAAATTGAAAGATTTTGTTTACGTTATACATTTTGAATTTGAAATTGATTCTAATAGCGTGTTTGATTGAAATATAAATATTTGATTAAAATTTGAAATAAATTTAATTAAAAAATAAGCCCGTATAACATCACCCTTATATCGTGTACATAATAACGCATAGGGTAGGCAGAGCAAATAAATATATATTTAAGACGGTTCTAAAGTTTTGTATCTTGTCTAAAAGAATGAAAATCATATGAATTAAGTTTGAATACATACATTTGTCCTATTATCAATACTAAAAATGAAAGAATTAAACAAACTCTTACTCACAGTCGCAACGAACATAAATCATATACAATTAATGAAAAATGGCTGGCCCCGGTTTAAGGTGATGAAAAGTCAACAACTTTAATAACCCAAAGACGAAGACAAGCTCAATAAGAAATATTAAATCTGCAAGCTATTCTGACGAAAACAAATAACTAAGAGTATATCGTTTTCATTGCCTCTTTATTACATAGTAATAAAGATTTAAAGTGGAAAATAATAATTTACGATCGAAGAACTGAGTTAAATGGGATTCATGGCTGTCTTTAACTTTTGTAATAAAATACAATGATTTTGTACATTTTCATAGTTTTGCTATGAAAAATATGAAATACCGATCGTTGTAGATAAATTGATGACCTTTTTACCAGCTACGCACTTGACTAATTAAATTTAAATTTAAGGTCATGCATTCGATACAAATACTTGAATGAGCTGGAATCATTTTTTCTATACCTGGATAAGCAAATTTTCTTAGAGTATTTATATATAGAGGGAGCGCTGTCATACATTTGCGACTTCAAAAACGTAGATATTTTCTTGTTCGTTATGTTGGTAGCACTGCTATATTAATGTTACCGATAAATTACTTTTCCACGAAAAATATATAAATAAATAAATAAACGGAAATTAACATATTCACGTTACATTGTTTTAAGCTGTCATAATACAAAATATTAATAATAAATGAAAAATAAAACTCACCCTTCATCCATCCATCCATCCATCAGCCAAAGGAAGTCCACTGCTGAACATAGGCCTCCCCCAATGATTTCCACAGAGACCTGTTGGAGGCAGCCTGCATCCAGCGACGTCCCGCGACCTTTACCAGGTCGTCGGACCATCTTGTGGGTGGACGTCCTACGCTGCGCTTTCCGATACGCGGCCTCCATTCGAGCACTTTCCGACCCCATCGGTCATCAGATCTCCGCGCTATGTGCCCTGCCCATTGCCACTTCAACTTGCTAATCCGGTGGGCTATGTCGGTTATTTTAGTTCTCCTACGGATCTCCTCATTTCTGATTCGATCTCGTAGGGAAACCCCGAACATAGCCCTCTCCATAGCTCGTTGAGTGACTTTGAGCTTCCTAATATGGCCCATAGTGAGAGGCCACGTCTCGGTGCCGTAAGTCATCACTGGCAACACACAACTATCGAAGACTTTCGATTTAAGGCACTGAGGTATTTTGGACGAGAAGACGTCGCGTAGTTTCCCGAACGCTGCCCAACCGAGTTGGATTCGACGATTGACCTCTCTCTCAAAGTTGGACCTGCCTAACCGGACCACTTGTCCTAAATAGACATATTCGTCAACAACTTCAAGAGTCGAGCCCCCAACACCGATGGGGGTGGGCACAACATGGACATTCGACATGATCTTCGTTTTGTCCATGTTCATTTTAAGACCCACCTGTTGGGAGACTCGATTGAGGTCTTCGAGCATAGTGCTAAGGTCTCCCAGCGATTCTGCCAAGACTACAATATCGTCGGCAAACCGAAGGTGAGTGATATACTCGCCGTTGATGTTGATGCCGAATCCTTTCCACTGTAAGAGCTTGAAGGCATTTTCCAGCGCGGCAGTGAACAGTTTCGGAGATATGACATCTCCCTGTCTCACGTAGTAGAATAGCCTTCGTACTCTGATCTTGTACTCGGACCGACATGGTGGCGTTGTTGTATATACACTTCAACACTTCGATGTACCGACAGTCTATGTGGCACCCGCTGAAGAGACTGTAGCACTGCCCAAGTCTCGATCGAATCAAAGGCTTTCTCATAGTCCACAAACGCTAAACAAAGCGGCAAGTTATATTCCTCGGTGTTTTGTATAACTTGCCGAAGCGTATGGATGTGGTCTATGGTACTAAAGCCTTTTCGGAAACCGGCTTGTTCGGGAGGCTGGAAGTCATCAAACCTGCGTTCGAGACGATTTGTGATGACCCTCGAAAACAACTTATAGACATGGCTCAGGAGCGAGATGGGCCTGTAATTCTTCAGCAAAGTGTTATCACCTTTTTGAAGAACAGTACCACCACGCTCCTGCTCCATGCCTCTGGCGTTGAGCCCTCGAGGAAAACGGAATTAAAGAGCCTCTGAAGGACTTTCTGAAGTGATTCCGTCCTCGCCCGGCGCCTTGTTGTTTTTAAGTTGCTTCAGGGCCATCTCAATCTCACACAGGCTAATGTCCGGGATATCATCGCTAAAGTGTCGGATCAACTCGGCTCTCGGGTCTTCGGCCGAGCTAACAGCAGGTTGGGCAACCGAGGTGTAAAGCTGTCCGTAGAACCTCTCGATCTCCCTTAATACCTCTGCCCTCGTCGATACCACGCGGCCGTCGTCCGTCTTCAGCCTAGACAACTGGCTTTGCCCAATAGACAAGTCTCTTGCAAACACTTTGGAGCCTCCGTTCCGCTCAATTGTCTCCTTAATGCTCACAGTATTGTGAGCACGGACATCGTGTCGCAAGGACTTCCAGATCTGTCTATTGAGCCGCCGTATTAAAACTCACCCTTGGCTTATTATAATTTATTTCGCTCCAAATTCAAATATTTTATATTTTTTACATAAAAATTATTCCGGAACTTTTTCGGAATTTCAACAATTTCATTACTTGCAACATTGAATAAAAAGGCGTTCGAAAATTCAAAAATATGAATGTTTTTCAGTAAAAATTATTTAAATTATTTCTTGATAGTTAATAAGAGATTGGATTTATTGTCGATGATAAACGTATACACAGTTAATAATTAACCCCTAAAATAAATTTGGATGGTATTCGATAGCGCTAAACTACATTTTTTGAATTTTCTTTTTCATGTAAGTGATGCGTATTCCAAGCTGTCACAATTCACACTGGATGTAGATGTAGAAAAAGGTGGCACCACCATTTTTATCTACGTTTTTGAAGTACCAGCGCTCCCTCTATATATATATACTCTAAGCAAATTTCTATTGCAATTTGTCTTAGATTAATTAAGTGATAAAGAGTATAATAGATATCTATTACAACCTAGGACGGAAAATACAAGGCGAAATGTAGGTGTCCTGGCACCTCTTCCTACCCCTTCTGAGAAAAATCATGACTTTATGTATAATATGTACATATGTATGTAAAGAATATGTCATCCTATATTCGCATATTCTGTATCAGCCCATATACGTCCCACTGCAGGGCATGGGCCTCCTCTACAATCGAGAGTACGATTGAGAGTGGTTAGGCCATATAGTCCACCACGCTGGCCTAGTGCGGGTTGGCGGACTTACATACCATAGAATTTTTATAAATATGGTATGCAGGTTTCCTCACAATGTTTTCCTTCACCGTTTTAGTGCGTGGTGATTGACTATCAATACACACATGACTCGGAAAAGTCAGAGGTGTGCCCTGGGATTCGAACCCGCGACCACCGTGAACATGTACATTCGCATATTACGGAGCATGAAATTCGTCTATAATTGAGAGGTAGATTATGAGGACTTGGCCTACGACGCTCGCCTCTATAGAATGTCTCTCTAAAAATATAGAACTACCGAACGCGAAAATTTACGTATCATAAAATTTGAAAAGACAACGCTACACTTATCCAGAATTAAGCTCATAAATACATATATGTCAATATGACACAATTACAAAGATAAAATATCCTTAACTTTAACCAGAAAATCAACGGATGCGTCAAACACAATATAGAGCTGTAATCAGATGAAACCAGGCGTATTTGTCGCTATATAACTCCACGCCTCAAATACAATTAACTGGCATTCACGACTTTTCAATTGTTACAACCCGTTCGAATGTAATTTCCACTTTCCCCCACTTTCCCTTATAATCCGACGGGCTATTGAATTCGGCATCGTCACGCTATCGACTCAAACAATTCACAACAGTTGGTGTTTATTGGCTGACAATTTTTGACTGTCGGTTATTTGATTGCAAAGTTTTTGGAAGTTTTAATATTAAAATTATTTAAATATTTATAGCCATATACATAGACAGTATTAAAATGTATTTTGATTATCAAATGTTCTGTTTTCTTTGACAAAACATTCGATTGCTAAAATGGGTTTTATAACTGTACGAACAAGTCCGGTGGATTCCTAATTTTGGTTGAAAAGCATTGATATTTAGATAGTTAACGGATTAATTAATTCGTATTTACCCCTTCATAGTTATTGTAGACTAAGCAAAAACCAGTTAATAAAATTTCGCATTGGAAATTTTCGATAACACCATGAAAAATTTGCTGATTCCAAGTTTTCTAATCAGCTATAAATATTCAACGGCGCTCCATATTTTGTGAGTTTACCAAAGTATGACGCACTTAAAGAAAACTTTGTGGAAATTTGTTCCAATTTTAACACTTTTTTACCATACCTCGTTTGTTTGCGGAATATTATCTAACAGGAAGCGAACAAGAGAATGAGAATAAAGAAATAGTAAGATAATAACATAAAAGAATCAATCAACCCACTACTATCATTCAAACCATTATTAGTGGGCAAAAAACAGGAGTAGAACAAAAAATATATAGACATTTAAGAAACCTTACTTAGTCAGCGATTTTTTTTATTGCTATGAATGGCAAGACGAGTATGCCGTTCGCCTGATGGTAAGCGATACGGCCGCTCATGAACTGTTGCAAAACCAAACAAAACCTTGAATTTCAAAGCAGTGATTGGCATGCCACTGCACTCGCCATCCTGAGACATAAGATGTAAAGTTTGAATATGTCCAGTAGTTACTCTGACTACAATGTATTTTGTCTTCTTCGCTCAAATTGAATTCAAGTCGAAACGGACAAAACATTCCATAAATAAAATAAGTTATAACCATTGAGGTATTATGCGTTATAACTGTCTACGAATAAGGCCGTTAGTATTAATCTATTAACAATATTAAAAAACAAAATATTCGCCATTCTTGCAATTCTCGCAAAGCTTGATTAACTAAACGATTTACTTGTTTTGGTGTCCTAATTGGAAGAAATAAATGGGAATGCAGATTCAATTGGTTTTATGACAGCACACAGACCTGCACGTTTGTATTCCATAGCAGATGAGTTTATTATTATTGGTAAAAAAGAAATGGAACGGGAAGCTATCAATGCGGGCGTTGTTTATACAATATTTTTTAGCATTGAAGTTGTTTGAAACTGATGACATTTGTGAGTAGCGTGGTGCTTTTAAATGAGTTGCTACTCCTTTGTTGAGCTTAATAGGGCTTCCTTTAGTTGCCCTATTTGCTATGGCTAATAATCTGGGTTCTTTGTTCGTTCATGAAGCGGTTCAATGATCATTAGCAAGAACTAGTGAGGACAACGAAATTAGTTTTGTTGCATGAAAATGGAAAAGGACGATAAATTCATATTTTTTTATTTATAAAACAATGTGCTTTTGCATCTAATGGTAATATTAAGTGCACTCAAGCACCTATTCTTTGTTTTTTTTTTTGTGTCTATATAATTCATTTATAAATTGCCACTATGATATTTTCGGTTGGTTAAATCGTGAAATATAAAAAACACCAGTTATTGAAATAAAACTATTATTTACGGATTTTATCGCGGATTTGGTTTAATTTTTACATTTTTTGAATTCCCGACGTTTCGATTACTTTACAGCTTTCGTGGTCACGGGGCGGACTGAGGTATTAGTCATCCGCTCAGTGACTGCTGCAATTTAACTACCCTTAATTTTGAATTATTAAATTAAAAAGTTAATTTAAATAACTAATCTGTTTTTGCGTTCCGGTCCACGCAGAAGGAGCTCACTGTGTCTTGAGGTCTGGCAGTTGGCCTTTTGGGTTCCGATTTAATTAAGTGTAGAATTGGATCCCATGCTTGTGCAAGCTTCAAGCCATCTTCCCTATTGAAATTTGGATGTTTTTTAATTTCAATAGCCTCGCGAAACATCCTGGGCAGGAAACGGTGTTCTTTCGCGAGGACTTGGGGCTGTTCAAAACGAAGGTAATGCTTGGAGCCTTCTTCTATGTGTTCAGCAACTGCAGACTTCGTTGAGCGTCGATGTTTGACGTCAGCTATATGTTCTTTCACGCGGGTCCCTATGCTTCTTTTGGTTTGACCAATGTAGGAGAGGCCACAGTCGCAGTCTATTGTCGACGCTCAACGAAGTCTGCAGTTGCTGAGCACATAGAAGAAGGCTCCAAGCATTACCTTCATTTTGACCAGCCCCAAGTCCTCGCGAAAGAACACCGTTTCCTGCCCAGGATGTTTCGCGAGGCTATTGAAATTAAAAATCATCCTAATTTCAATAGGGAAGATGGCTTGAAGCTTGCACAAGCATGGGATCCAATTCTACACTTAATTAAATCGGAACCCAAAAGACCAACTGCCAGACCTCAAGACACAGTGAGCTCCTTCTGCGTGGATGGGAACGCAAAAACAGATTAGTTATTTAAATTCACTTTTTAATTGAATAATTCAAAGTTAAGGGTAGTTAAATTGTAGCAGTCACTGAGCGGATGACTAATACCTCAGTCCGCCCCGTGACCACGAAAGCTGTAAAGTAATCGAAACGTCGGGAATTCAAAAAATGTAAAAATTAAACCAAATCCGCGATAAAATCCGTAAATAATAGTTTTGTTTCAATGTGTAACATTCGCGTAAATCTAAGAAACCATTAAACACCAGTTAGCAATACAATAGAATACATTTAATCCAAAGACCTGAAGAAATACAAAACTGTACAGTCGATTGTGAAGACGAAGCGAAATCAACATAAGAAAAGTTTTCAGAAATCAAAATCAGTCGAAGAGTATCAAAAGTATTGATATAAAAATGTAAATACTCGCAATCCTACCTGAGAGGGGTAGACGATATTCAAAGTGGATTAAAATCAGCATTTAAATGAATTTTCTTAATTACTCGCCGAGTAATCGGGTGTCGGCATGAATTCGTAATGTCTTAAGGTCCGTTGCTTGCTTCTGATATCTTTAAGTGTGCTTTATTAGTATCGTTTATTTGAATTTTGAAATACTTAACTTCGATGTACTTTTGGAGTATATTTCTAGGGCTTGAAATTGTTTTGTAACTGATTACACCTTTTGTTTTGTTATTTGAAGTGATACTTCACGTACAACACTGATATTGTTTAAGTCTTGTTCATGGACGTAGCATCAGTCTTGTTATACCCAATTTAGAATCATAGGTTATCAAGCATAGATTCACTATCTTATAGAGAGATTTTGTAAAGTAGAAAATAAGCCACCAAGTTTCAATCGATCAAAGAGACTCCTAGAAGTTAAAGAACAATACTTAATTCCTTTAATGCCTCCCGAATGACCAAAACCAACAAATTGTCCCGCCCTCATAGGTACCCACCACTGCAACTCCTGTAAGCCAGGATAAACAGTGAATAGCAATGAAGCTCGACAAATCTCCGGGAATGTCTAACTTACCTTTAACCCGCAACGAAATCATTTATAAAGTTAAATTAATAGGAGAAGTTGCAAATATTTGACCCACTTCTCTCCGTTGCAAAGCGGGTGACAAAACAATGAACTAAAGAAGTAAATAGCTTCTCATAAATACTTTAACAGCTAGAAAATACAAAAAGGAGAGTTATGTTTTTACCAAGCCTAGGCTATCCTTTCAATTCTACTCTTAAATACTATAAAGCCTGACTATATTATTCCAAAGGCTCGGCTGGTTTAGTTACTTTAACTACAGGTTTATTCTTAACCTACACCAAAACTACCATTACGAGCGTTCCATCACGCAAAATTTAGCCAATAACCGCGTCGCACTCCATACTGTTTGCAGCTGTTACCAACAGCAATACAGTTTCCAGCTAAACGGGCCACAAAAATTGTGTCAACCACAACGTCCGTTGCAACTAAACAGAAACAATTGTGAACCTCGATTGTAGAACAAAAAACAATTAACAACAATCAATTCACATTGAGCTATCCGCTCGACGCAACGTTTGGATCCTGTTTTTCAGTACGTCCGTCCATTCGTCTGTTTCTATTGAATTTGTTTGTAATAATTTGATTAGTGATGCAGATTACAAGGTTATTTGACATTGCGAAAAGTCGTGTCATGGTTATAAGTTAGTAGTAAGGTGCTTTAACGGCGATTTTGATTAATCAAATAATTTTAAATAAATAATCATTTAATTATTAATATACGCTACGATCATAAAAGGTCAAATCTGCGTTGTGGCGTGGTAACGGCTTAGACGCGGCTACCAACATGTTCACTGTGGTCGCGGGCTCAAATCCGAGAAAACATATCTGGCATTCCGGTGTGTAAAGTTCGCCCACACGCACTAGGGTAGCGTTTTGGACTATATGACCTAACCCCAACCAACCGAACTCTCGATTGTAGAGAAAGCCCATGCCCTGCAGTGGGATTTCTATGAGCTGATACAAATCTAAGGTCATTTTTGTATAAGCGATGAACTGTAGCGATGAATCTGAATTTCAGAAAATTCAATACAACCAAACACTTATATTCAGATGATGTTTTGTGATTAGAATAAGTCTTAATTGGCTGAAAGTATCATGACGTCACAAGTCTGTAAATATGTCGCGTTGATTGCCGTTCTTTTGACTTTTGGTTTTCAATTACTAACGTATGACGTTACAGTACAGTTGAAGTCATATTGCTCAAAGTGACGTTTACATAGCTCGTCTCTCAAAAAACTGCGGTGAGGCAACCCAGCAGGGTAAAAAAGTAAAAAAAAAACGTTCTTTGAACGCTATATTCAACACTTATATTTAGATGATGCTTTGTGATTAGAATAAGTCTTGATTGGCTGAAGGTATCATGACGTCACAAGTCTGTAAATATGTCTCGTTGATTGCCGTTCTTTTGACTTTTGGTTTTCAATTACTAATGTATGACGTTACAGTACAGTTGAAGTCATATTGCTCAAAGCGATGTTTACATAGCTCGTCTCTCAAAAAACTACTGTGAGGCAACCCCCGGGTAAAAAAGTAAAAAAACGTTCTTTGAAAGCTATATTCAAATTTAGTTTAAAAGATTCCTAAGTTTTTTCAGGCTTTCCTTTATTTTTGCATAAGTAAAATAATTCCGTAATATTTCAAAAAATAATCAACAATATGAATAACAATATCAACATTTCGAAACACTGTAAAAAATTCAGCTTCATTTGTCTAAAAATTATTTCAACGCCCCTCGAAAAAATATAAAACGAATAAAACAAGTTATTTTCGATAGCACTCAGTGCGTGGTGCGTACTCACTTCGAACACGCAAATATAATGCCCAACTAGATCCAACTTTTTTTAAATCCGTTTGCATCGGACGCCTTGTCCAATAAATCGTTCAGAACTATAAATAAATTAAAAACTTATGAATTGATTTACGCTTTGAAAAGTGTAGTTTTAATTTATGACAGTTTTACACAATTCAGCTGACTAGGTACATAAAACAATGTTGTTTTAATTCTTTAGTTCAATTGCTTTGGCAAATAATGCAGGTAATAGTGGAGAATTTTGGGGCTCACAATGGATTTTTGTGGTAGAATATAAAACGATTTTGTTCAGAATAATTTATAAGAAAATGAAGCCTTCATTCTCTTTTTTAACTTTTGTTTATAAACAATACACCAAAATTCCGTGAAACTTAAATTACGGAGTAAAGTTTGTTGGTATTGTAACTTTGACAGCGCGACTCAGCTGTTAAGCAGTTAGCTGTGCAACGAAATCATTGCGTTTAATTACAGCACTGAGACAAAATTTTATATGAAGAAAAAAAACCGAAATTTCTAAGACCCTTGAAAAAATTGACTGTATTTTTTTTTCGATTCAAATATCGCAACACTTCTAGCTAACGACCTCTAAATCACATTTTAATTAGGTGTGAACGTTATAGGGGGCGCTGAGCCGCCGTCGTAACGTTTTTATTGGAAAATTCCGCCGTGCTAACGGAATTTTCTAATTACACTTATATGATGTCCCGATAGCTGCACAAAATGGACTTTAAAATTTTAATTTTGCCGTACCTGCAGGCTTTGGATATAATGCTTTAGTTAATATCATAAATGAGACAAGGGCTGGATTGAGCAGTTAGCCTGCAAGTATGAAATTCGGCATTATCGAGATAATATCGCCCCTTCACAATCACATACAGGCAAGAGGTTTAACTGTGTAAAATATGGTCGTATTTGCCAAGCACGAATCGGTCTAATTAGTTACCAGCTTAGGTGTTCTTTCCAATCCTAATCTTATCTCAAGTAGATGTTAATTGCCAATGATGATGATGATGAAATGGCAAGAGATAACTGTATGTTGCCAAAGCTTGCTATCAAGTACAGTGCAGCCACTGTCCTATGCCATTATGAATAATTTTAAAATATCTTGAGTTTAACATTAAAATGACTCGCATAAATATAAGAATACAAATAAGTTTAGATGGTTTGGCGTTACAACTTTTAGCCATCTTATGGTTCCGATAATTTTCGCAGAGCATGATCAAATTCTTTAGGAATTTTCAACTTTAAATTCCTGTTTAGGTATCTTTAATTCTTCTGTAACTAATATGCTTCTTTTCATAAATAGGAATAAGGATATTAATAATACTATGAAAGGAAAGGAACTATTTGGTCCTCAGAAAACGTCGTTTACCATACGGAATGTCTACGGAATGCATCACAGGAAACTGCCACTTAACATCAGTTTTCATTTGTCTGACTATCGTGACTGACGGTAGACATCATTCCCTACTCGTCTCTACTTTTATGTGGTAAAGTTTCAATTTATGATTCGGTTATAGCTTTATTTTATGATTCTGACATAGTATTAAGTTCGTATTAAGTCATTCTACAAACCTTTTTTGCGGATTTCAACTGTGACAAAACTTGCTTTAAAATTCGTGAGGTATGATGACTGCCAAATTAGAATAACATGGTGAAAATACTTGTCGTTTATCGATATCAGTGATCTGCAAGTACCAATCTACGCTTGAGAATGGAGGCCTTATTTTTAAAACCTATTTTAAATATCGAATCTTTGCTCAAACTAAATTCAAAAATCGTTCGAAAGATTCGAGAAGATTTTCAAACCGTACGTGAATACGGCCGTAAAACTGAGGAACAAATACATTGAAAAAATAAAAAACACCTCTCTTGATCCAAGAACGACAAAAACATATTCCCTTGAAGTAATAAAATGAAAAAAATAAAAGACATGTCCATATGGAAACTATGTTAATACCGCATTACCATATTTGCAGGTGGTTACCGTATCCGAAGCAGACCTTGGGCCCGATTTTCGGCATTTGAACGTTATATCCTAACATTCGTTCTGCGAATTTACATACTCAGTCTTGTATTCCACTTGGTTACGCATTTTACAAATATATTATTAATTTTATGAATATATCAAAAGAAGTCAAAAGGTTTATGACGGTGTAAGGTTTATGTGTGTTGTTTGTTTGAATTGTAATATGATCATTCGTGTAGTACATAAGGTATTTTAAATAGACTATTAAAGAAAAAAAATATATTTTTGAGCAAGAAAATAATTGATTCATACAGACCGGATAAATTTAGATCGCCTACTCCATCACTCCTTGTCTATCCCTCTTTCTATACCTTTTCTACTGTTAAACCCGCCATAATACTAAAATAATGTCCATATCCATAACAAGGATATGCCTGATCAAATCCTACTACATTGTAGCGGCTTATTGACCGTATTTATCGAGAAGCTACAATATTTAAAATTTGTCCACAGATAAAATAAACGTCAGAACAATGTGGTCCGGCAAGAAGTGTTCGGAGACGCCTGCTGCGGCCACGCCGACCTCAGAGGAGGAGATCAAGGTGGTGCTGGTTGGTGACACGCAGTGCGGGAAGACCTCACTCGTTCAGAGATTCGTATCTGACACATTCATCGAGGTACGTATAGTTTATTATTATCTTTATCAACCCGTATACGTCCCATTGCACGAGCCTCCTCTACAATCTACAGTAGTTGAGAGTGGTTAGGTCAATAGTCCACCACGCTGGCTTAATGCGGATTGACGGACTTACATACCATAGAAATGCTTACAAATCGCTATGGTATGCAGGTTTCCTCATGATGTTTTCCTTCGCCGTTATAGTGCCTAGTGATTGACTTTCAATACACACATGACACCGAAAAGACAGAGGTGGGCCCTGGGATTCGGACCCGCTACCACCGTGAATATGGCACGCATAGACCATTTAGCAACAGGCTACGACGCATTACGTTCATTATTGTTACTCTGTTTTCATTTTAAGGGACTTGTGTACTCAATACATACCACTATTATTGGCATAATTTATAGTTAAGTTGTTTTCTTGTTGGGAAACTGTTAAAACCTCTTAAAACACCCTTCCATCATAAATAGCTTAGACATCGCTACAGATTGTGACAAGCGACTACACCACGGTGGACAGAAAGTAAACAGGCGCCGAGCTAATCGATTCCAAACGAGAATTCTAAATTATCCGTTTCCGCACGAACCGACTTGTGTCAACGTTGCGTAATGACGTATTAAACATGGCGGACACTGGGTTTTGACAAAAGTTTTAAACATTAATCATTATTTACTTTTATAACATAATTAGATCAATTAATAATTAAATGTTGATAAATCAATAAAGTTTGATAGGGAACGGACGGGTTATTTAAGTATAGGTCTGGGATTAAATTTCCGACGATAATAATAAGGATAATCTTTATTTATAAATAACGTATTTCCTTCAATAGTATATTACTTACTATAAATAGTTATAAATAATAAATAAGACGATTACCAAAAATTAAAACCAAATATTTATTTTACATCTCCAGAATAAGCCATATGCTCCTTCCCCAAGCTATGTAATGTTTTTATGAAATAGCGGAAAAATTGGCTGAAGTTATATCTAAATTAGATTCCAAAAACTTGTCCCGTCGTGTCACTTTCCTGGCAGTTCACTTGAGAGTTGAGAACCTTGACGAGGGGCTCGAAACTAGAAATTACAAGGATATTAGGTTTAGGGATGAAACCTCGTAATGTTCTCGTAGTGAACGCTTTAGTTTTGAATTGAATTAATTTTACCCCTAGGTGTTGGTAGCTATTTTTATACAGTCGTTTAGTGAGTCTGTAAATTTTAATTTTAGTTACAAATAAATTAACTATAAATATTGGAATTAAAATATATCTAATAATTTTTGACCTCCAGAGCTTTCAAAAAATGTTTCATTTAATTTGTTGTTTGCGTAAATGTAAAACATCTACCTAAAACAACTACAAAAGTTTCAACCATCTCTTAGTGAGTCCCTACTTTTACCATCCTATCAAACTAACAAGTTAAATTGTAGTGTTAATCTTCCTTCTACGAGTATGACTCGTGTTAGCTCTAGTATCAACTGGCTTGCTAGCAGCTATATTACAGAGCTTTTATTTCCGTTTAAACAAAATACAAACAAAAACCGACAAATATTCTCATCGATAAAACAAAACCCCATCCCTTTTAAAGACAAAATCAGCAGATTTAAACGGTATACTTAATACGTTTATACCCTCTTTAGCGACAGGCCCACCTGTAAAACTCCCCGCAAAGGACATAAAAACGTCAGTTTTCCCGCCCACGGCACTTTCAACAATATTTTAGTGTCGAAATAATCCCGACCATGACAACACAGACAGATTTATGAACTTTTCAGAATTTATAAACTATTGCAAAATGTATATGAAAGATAAACGGCCGCTGGACTATGGGCAATGTGTATTATTTTTGTCATGAGTACGGTGATGTATTGGTGTGTGCATATTTTAACACGCAAGAGATTGGTATGAATTTTTAGAGGTTAATATTTAAAGAGGTAAATTTTTGGATGTAAGCTAAATCAGCATTTTCTTTCAAAACGCCATTTAACTGGATGATTCTCGCAGCGCTAATTTAGCCCTCCAAAGCGTCGGGTTACCAGTTTGGATACATATAATATGAAAATTGATTTATGATGTTCGTTTCCTACTTAATTAAATAATTATTATTATGGTGGATTTTCAGGCAGCCTCCGTGGCGCAGTTGGATAGATTCCGCACAAAGACAAATTTGTAAACCACAAGTATTTGTTGAAAAGTCTCTCGTAGTTCCTAATACGACACAAGTACTTGAGGTTCGCTCGATCTTAGTATTGGGTCAGGACTATTTGTGACTGTTGGGTTTTTTCCCCACTTGTATGACTAGACAATAGCCTACAGTTTTTGGTACAATTTATTCGCCACAACGGCTCTTAGTCAATACATCGAAAGGCTACTTTTATTGGTCAAATATTACATTCAAAGGTAATATCATACACGATAAATCTTCAGATAAAATTGCGCATCTGTATACTATGAAAAGGGCTTTCTATCTTCTATTACGGGATGGTTTACTAGCTAAAGAGCCACTTGTATCTCCGCTCACCTCACCATACGCAAGTTATTAATAGAACTCAATTAAACCCTCACTATATCCAACCCTAGTTATAAAAGGTAATACAAAACACTTATAAAACGCTGTAAACATATATAAATACATAAACTTACAGCCTATTTTACAGCAAGGGTAGGCAGAGGTGCTATAACACAGACAGTCATGAGTCAATAATTTGTTGCAACAATGATAATATTTTCTTGATTATATAGGATCTTTCTACAAAATAAAAGGGACATTTGTCAACATTCCTATTATTGATCCACTTTACCCGACCCGGGATTCGAAGCCGAGACTCACCGTAATCGTACCGTACAACTACGCCAACCAGCCACGTTCTAACAGTTGCAAATATTTGCGGATACACGTAGATAAACAACCGTATAAATGAATTTGGGGATGAGCCCGCCGCGTAAACACCGTGGAATTAATTATTTGTTTGGACAACGTGTCCTGACTCCACGGAAAGCCTCGAAATGTAGGAGAATGTTTTCTGATGCTGTGCAAAATTGGGTGATTTTTAGAATTGGATATTTTATTATACAAAATAAATTTTCAATTGGAATCAATAGTTCGTGAGATTACCGCGTTCAAACAACATAATAAGTTAATAACTAAATAAATAAATTGATCCTTTTGTTTATTGCCTTTATTTGAATTTCACTTCTATTAATCAATCGATGGTTATCGGAATATTTTGTTATGAGATATTTCGGGAACATTGGATACAAAAAATCTCTTTAAATTAATATATGTATTGCAATGATTATTAAGGCTGACTTACACCTTTTACAAGGACCGCTTTTGGACGCTAAACCAAACAAAACAAATCATCCTTCAGCCGAAGGAAGTCCACTGCCTCCACCACTCCACCACCACTGCCTCCCGACTTCGTTTTCGGTAGCACACTGGATATACTCTGTAGATGCATGGTGCTATAGGGTGTAAGCTTTTTATAAGAAAAAATAGCCGGGGTGAGTCAACGAGTATAGTTTGCTACTTAAATATTTTTTTAGACTTCTGCCCCACCCTGAAGGAAGGGCTACGCCCATGAACACTATAGTGCATTTACACTGCTGTTTGGCGGGAGAAATAGAATTATTATTTCTCCTACATAGCAATTATTTTTCTCCTATATAAAGTAAGGGAAATACATCATTATGAATTCTCAGACAATGCTGAGGTCTGTGGAGGGAAGTAATAACGAGATGGTACTTTAAGATGCAGGCTCGCACGCACATTATAAATCTTACTTATGTGCATACGTGACCAAACCACTACAGTTTGAAAGTGGCGTAAGTGCTTCCGATAGTCGTGTATTTATGTACGTTTTGGTTTTCGAGTGTAACAGTAGTAAAGCACGATGTGTGATTCTGCATCCATAATAATGATTAAATTTTGCTTATACTCGTAGTTATGACTCGTTTTACTAACTTAAGTAAGGTTTAATTTAGAAATACATACTTACTTCATATAATTATTTCATATTTATAACTTACTATTTCATGAACAGTTTAAAATCATTTACTTTTTTATTGAATGGAATAGCGAGACGTGTGACAACAGTGTATTTACACTGCTGTTTGGCAGGAAAAATAAACATTGCAGTGGTGCCTTCCCAGACGGTCTATCCATTATGAGAGACAACCAGTAACGTAAGTTATATAAAGCAATACACATCCTAGTCACCACTAAAACATAAAATATGTATATTGTAAAGTGCAGTTATGTCTGTCGTCTACCTTAAAGGGCACCAAAGTGGTCTGGAAGCCCGCGAACTTAAGAGGCTCTCAGACAATACGTCCCATGCAATTTTATGCAAAGGAAAAATAAAGACACATGACTGCGTTCAAGTCTATTTACTTACTATACTGGGTTTATCAAGACTGCTACCGAAATGAAGCCGGGTGGTAGTTTTAGTGAGTACAAACACAATGCAACTAAAATTTTCGCTAAAGAACGCGCCTTTTTTTTATGATTTTCTAAATATCGAGCGCATCGGCGAGCGCAGTGGAATGTTGCTACTGTTTATGAGCGGTCGTATCGCTTACCATCAGGCGAACGGCTTGCTCGTCTCGTCATTCAATGCAATAAAAAAATAAAAAAAATGTTTGTGCGGCCTGCAATTATTTCTTTCGGGTCTGGGTTTTTGGAGACCAAAAAGAAATTAATTATTTTAGAAAAAAAAATAATTTACCATCCAAATAAGACCACAGGAAAAAATAACAAAAAAAAAATCGTCGCTTTTTTTTCAACTATCTGTTGCAATGTGTCTGAACTCATTAAAACTACCACCCGGCTTCGTTTTCAGTAGCAGTCTTGAGATACCCTGTATAGTACTATATACATCCTACTGCCACTGCAATGTCTATTACTCAAAGCAGTTTAAATTGACTGTTGAGTTTCGGATTGAACGGTAATGTTGCCAGAGTAACTACTGACATATTGAGACTTACCTTGTGTATGTGATGTGTCTCTGGACGGCGAACGCAGTGGAATTCCAAGCATTGTTTTGTAACTCAAGGTGTTGTTTGGTTTTGTTACTGTTCATGAGCGGTCGAATCGCTTACCATCAGGCGAACGGTAAGCTCGTCTCGACACTCAAGGCAATAAAAAAAACTTATGTTATGTCATTTGATGGGATTATTATAACATTTCTCTAGTTCCTTAGCGAAAATATACAAATTAGTTCTATAATCACAGGCGTAAAACATTGCTTACAAGGTTTATCGCAACGTCCGTTAGAAATTTGGTCAAATTCAAACTAAATCTTCTATTTTAACAAGTAAATCTGCCTGAATAGTCTTGATACAACATTTCTTTCTGGTACACATGTGTTTATACATGTGTTTTATTGTATTTATCATTTCTTAAAACAAATGCATTAATTACCTATTCACAGGAGTTTCAAGGACTATTTTAGGGGCGTGTTTAAGATAAGGGTTCATCAAACAGTGATGTATTTTGCACTTCTAGTTAACACTTGTGATCCCGGAAGAGCGCATTATCTATACTACATATAAATAAAATTGAAGTGTCTGTTTGTAAAGTGAAAATAAAAAATACTAACTTCATATCGTTATATACACGATACCTACGACAAAAATGACCTTAGAATTTTTTTTGTCTGTCTGTCTGTTTGTTCCGGCTAATCTATGAAATGGCTGGACCGATTTTGACGGGACTTTTATTGTCAGGTAGCTGATATAATGAGTAACTTAGGCTATATTTATTTTAAAAATTCTCTTATTTAAGAAAATGAAGTTTTTGTTAAATTTCACGCGGACGAAGTCGCGGGCACAGCTAGTTATAAATAATTATCATCAACAGTTCTTATGTATTGTCATAATCTTTAAAAATAAGCCCAGTTTAATCTTTCATAATTAATATTAAAGAGCCTGCAAATAAAATACTTGGCTTATCTTGTTTCACACTTTTTATCTTTCTAATATCATCGAATGTCTTAATCATAAGACATTTGACTAAAAAAAGTGTTTTTGTTAATATGAACTTGATACTAAAATATATAGAAAGAATCAACATTTTTCAATCCAATTACCCTGGTGTTGCTATGCACAATTTTCGATTTCCTCAATTGCCATAAGATTCTGACACACCTATATTATGTTTGTACTGTATTATGTATCCATAAATGGCAATTATTGTCACCATATCTGTACCATGCAAGTCACATCCCCAACTCTATATATACTTAACGAACATACAAACGTCTAAACTGCTGGTATTTGTCATGTAGTGTCGACGGTTAACTCTAACGGAGTTAGAGTTGGCGCCTCTCGACCTAATTGTTTATAATCCTCTTAGCCTCGTGAACGCCGTCCAATCCGATTTCAAACTATCTGGAGTTCAGGTGACGTGTGGATGCCATGGCTTGGCTCTTGAATAATGTAGGGTTAGACTCTAGAGATTAGTTCATCTGGTCGCTTAAGACCTTTCAAGGCTGTTTTAGTTATTAAAATCTAATTTCTAATCTATATTTATGAATGGCCAACTTGCATGCTATCATGGTGCACTATAAGGCTCCTCTCAGTCGCACTCTCAATTGTATAGGCAGCCCGTACCCTGTAGTGGAACGTATATGGACTGATGCAGGTATAGATATATGAATACATTAGATGGCAGAAGTGAAAGAAAACATAGATGGTAGAAGTAAAAAAAAATGGCGTCGTTTTTTTACAAATACCGGGGAGTACCTTATTTTAGGAAAATGCTACGTATTTACCACCCAAACACGACTATACTAAAAAAAAAACAATCTTATAGCTTATTCTGTGAAATTTTTAGTTTCCTTGTGTTTCAAGTCACTAAGACTACCTCCTTTTTTTGTTTTCCGTCACAGTTTTGTACATTGATAAAAAGACACAAAAATATAGACAAAGAGCGATATTAAGTTTCCAAAACTAATGGTGTCCGACATCGCTTAAACGCTCGCCATAAAACACCGGGCAATTTGTTAGATGGCGTGGAATTTGATCATTTGTTAGCGTCCGAGCGTCGACGAGCGATTCTACCCGTCCATCAAACTACGCCTAGATTTAATGTTCTGTTGTTAGACTCGCCAAATACTTTAGTAAAAGAGTAAATTAGTTTTTCGCCGGACGGAGCAACAGCACAAACAGCTCAGAGGTTTTAGTTGCTTCTGTATTTATGGTTTGCTAGCGAGCCAGAGGGATTACTCTATAAAAACGATACGAACTTCGAATATTCGGACGCCCTACGTAAAACTTCACTAATGTGCCTGGATAGTCCACAAAATTTTGGATTCCTCCACCCGGGTATAGATACACTTTTCGAAAATTTTCATCAGGAATAGGTGGAAGAATTTATCAAATCGATCCAGTACTTCCGGAGTATATTCAATGCAAGCAATCAAATCTTTCCTCATCATAATATCAGTATTATAAAACACTTTGACAATGAAGAAAAAAACAACATTTATTTTAATCACGATATTGTGATCTAGTGTTTATAGCGTAACATCAGTTTCTTGCTCGTTGTTTTCTGGTAAAAAGTATGTTTTGAACAGAGAGGCTACAAAGAGCTATAATCAACATTTAGTTTCAATGAAATCACGCCAATTCATTCACACTCAATCAATCAATTTAGACAGCCTCCGTGGCGCAGTTGGTTAAACGCCGCCTGTGAAACGAGAGGCCGCGGGTTCGATCCCCGCACCGAGAGAAATGTTTGTGTGACCCACAAATATTTCTTCCGGGTCTGGGTGTTTGTGAGACCGAAAAGTCTCTCGTAGTTCCTGATACCCACGACACAACTCTCGATCTTAGTGTGGGGTCAGGACTATGTATGTGACTGTTGGGTGTTATTTATTTATAGTTATTAATTTATAATCCTAAATATGTAAATCTGAAAAAATAAAAATCTTTCCCAACCATCACATAAATAAAATCACGGCAAACCGCAATATATACAAGGTAACTTACAAGATACGGGAAAGAAATGAATGGAAGCAACATACTGAAAGAGTCATTAGCAGAGCAGAGCGTTTTACCGCTGACAGGGCCGGTAAAAACTGCTAATGTACGGATCCATCACTTGTTGGCCTTATCGCTTGGCCAACGTTTGTAAAACCCTTAAGGCTCCATTCGGGCGCTGTTTCAACACGCGTTAAAAAAACATAACAATGAAACTAATATAAATCCATTAGTTGTTAAGATGTAAAGTCTCAATATACAGTAATTACTCTGACTACATTATGCTTCAATCCAAAACACAACAGTGCGTGTACAGTGCTGATTGATGGAAGAAATAGACATTGGGGAGCTACCTACCGAGATGGCGTCTCACATATGAGAGATCTACCACCAGTAAATGCAAATATACATATATATAACAAACAGTGCGGGCATAAATCGCTTCGTGAAATATGCGTTTGTTTTTTTATCATATGGACCGTCAAGCTATGCCTTTGCAAGCCAGCACGCATGGTTCTGTTTAGGAACGGTGTATTCTGTGGTCAGTCAGACCTCACTAACGTTTTTTTCCGACCTGACCAGACCTATACAGCTTGATTTCGGCACCTATTCCTTTACTATACTGTATCAGCCCATATAGTTCCATCTACAGGTTACGAGCCTCCCCCACAATAGAGAGCACGATTGAGAAGTGTTAGGCCATAAATTCCAATTAGTTTAATAAAGAGATAATTTAAAAAAAGTAAACGTTCAAATCGAATACTTAATCACTTCTTTTAAACAATTAAGTGGAGGAGTGTATAGAGTAAACAAGCAGCGGGTCCACGCCAATCGGTTAGTTGAAAAGTTATTAATTCGTTTTAGAACGGCCATTGTAAGTAATCAATTTGAAACAAGCGAATCTGCTCACTTTAGTACTTCTAGTAAATACGTACTATTTGTCCTCGATTATAAGTTTAAATATCGCGAATGGAACTGGAATCGAAATTGAGACAATGAATTCATTTAAGATCAAAAATTAAAAATCTAGTATTGATTTATCCTTCTATGATTTAACTCAAAACTTGAATGATTGTAATAATCAAGAAGAATAAAGAAGAAAAAGCTGAAGGCTCACCTTCAACACTGCAGAGCCACTCAAGGAGAAAAAGAATGAGTTCGATTCTATATCACGTAGATTAAAATATTTGATCTCTACTTAATGAATGGATCAGAAAGCCCGAAAGCAACTATTTTAAATAGAATAGTAACTTGCACATCGTGAAATAGGTTAGACATCACATTTTATTCACTGATTGAGAACTAAAAACAGCCCAACAATACTTCAAATTTCAAACTTAAATTTGGAGGCATTTGAAAATCCGCCATACAATACGACTTCACAAATTATTTTTCTAATAAAATCTGATAGTTGGGGCGGCCGGTCAGCAGTGGACTTCCTGTGATTAAAAATATAAAGCTGCTCTTTTAAAATTTCCATCCCGAAAACACAGCATTTACTACTGTAAATGGTTCGAAAACGGAGCAACGTGTTATTTAAACAATGTGCGTATCAACTTTGTATCTCTTTGTTTATTGTTTATTTTTCAATGCTTTGTATCACTGGAGGCTTTTATATACCAAACGTGTGTTTTCGGAAACCAAAAATGTACCAACAATGTTATTTGACGTATTTTCAGTATGGAAAATGTTGTGATAATGTACGTCAGAGGTGATACGAGTATACGTTACAAAATATTCTCGTAGAAAAATATGCTGTAAAATATTTGCTTTATTATTTACATTACACAAAAAACTAAATATCACTACCATTTCAATAAAAAGTTTTTAGGTGACGAATAGATTAATAAAAAATGCCGCTAATGCCAGTATTATTACAGAACCTGTTAATTCCAGATTTCAAAATGTCATTGGATATTTCAACGAGACATACTCGGTCAAAGTTATAATGCTGTTGACAACACTAAATTTCCGTAACACTAGAATCAGTTTTTCACTATTACACACCAAATATAATCCTGATTTGTCTATAATACCGGGTATCTCAAGACTGCTACCGAAAACGAAGCCGGGTGGTAGTTTTAGTGGCTACAAACACAATGCAACTAAAATTTTCGCACAGAAACGCGACAATTATTTTTTATGATTTTTTAAATATCGTCATTTTTGGGTGGTAAATCCATAGTTTTTGCTAAAATAATTATTTAAACTCTCTTATATCTTAGAGTATTTATAAATTAAAGGGTATACACTATTACTTTAGGAAAATAAAAATACCACCAAAATATGGCAATAGGAAAAAAAATTCAAAAAAAAAATTGTCGCTTATTTTTGCAACTTTTTCTGTTGCATTGTGTCTGAAGTCGCTTAAACTACCACCCGGCTTCGTTTTCGGTAGCAGTCTTGATATACCCTGTATATCATTTCCTACTATTCCAATACATTTTGAAAATAAATAAACATTTAACCAAACCACCAACACTTTAAAAATAATTTCACAAACAGAACCGTGTAATTACCATGATATACACACGATATCGAATAATTAGCAGTTAATTAAACGACATTGGTAGGGGCGGTGCTCACGGCTTTCGGATTAATTAATTTTCACTTCACAAGTAGCGAAGGGAGTTGATTTGTTACATTCAAACCAGTTTTGACTTCACAAAAGATTATTGGAGCAATTACGTTTTGTAAGACTCGCTTAGTTTCTAAGGGTGCGTTTGGGTTAAAGGGCGCCAGAATTAAAGGGACGCTGTAAGGATAGCAAAGTTACACTAATTTTACTGTGTTTCGCAAGGGTTGGGATGGCAGCTAGGGGGCGTCTTAGGTATCTTGGACAAGGCGCTATTATTGCTAAATGAACATTGGTTTCTGGCTGCTAAGTCGAGCTATCACGACCACTTTCTTATTTTGAACTAGCTTTGCTTAGCGGCATATCTCGGCTCAACTTAAGGAATTCTGATAATGCCAACTGAGTTTGTTTACCTGGGTCTTCTCAGGCAGGGCTGTCGGGATCTGGTAAATAATATAGAAGAAGACTGCCGAAAACTAAATAAATATAATTTATTTAATAACTAGCTGTGCCCGCGACTTGGTCCGCGTGGAATTTAACAAAAAAAGTGAATTATGTAGTTTATTTAGTTTTTTTTTTTTTTGGTTTTTGCATTTTTATTTTAATTATCAACCTTTGTAACGAATACCGCGATCTAATTCTACGGTGGCGCCATTTCTTAGCGAGCGACATAAACTCCCGTTACACATTTATTTTCAGTTTTTTGTATTAGCTTTATTGATAAATTCCTTTATATACAATATTTTGTAAAAGTGATATTGATTCGTTGGTGGGAGAAGTGGTGGGAGGCGCCCGACGTAACGGCCCAGTGGTGGCATCCGCGTGAGCTGAGCGCGGACATTACAACATTACTTTATTTTTCTAAAATAAAAGATTTTTCTGAAATAAATGTACCCTTAGTTACTCCTTGTTATATCAGCTACCTGACAAAAAAAGTCCCGTCAATATTGGTCCAGCCATTCCAGAGAGTAGCCGGAACAGACAGACAGACAAAAAAATTTTAAAGATCATTTTCGGCACAGGTATCGTTTATATAACGATATGTAGTTGGACATTTTTTTTATTTTCACTTTTAAAACATACACTTTTATTTATACCGGGTATCTCAAGACTGCTACCGAAAACAAAGCCGGGTGGTAGTTTTAGTGGCTACAAACACAATGCAATTAAAAATTTCGCCTAGAAAGCGTCAATTTTTTTTATGATTTTTTAAATATCGTCATTTTTGGGTGGTAAATCCATAGTTTTTGCTAAAATAATAATTTAAACTCTTTTATACCTTAGAGTATTTATAAATAAAAAGGTATATACTATTATTTTAGGAAAAAATGTATTTACCACCCAAATATGGCCATAGGAAAAAAATAACAAAAAAAAATTGTCGCTTTTTTTTGCAACTTTTTCTGTTGCATTGTGTCTGAAGTCGCTTAAACTACCACCCGGCTTCGTTTTCGGTAGCAGTCTTGATATACCCTGTATGTATATGTTAACGGAAATGTATGTAATCCGTCATTGTATACAATTCCTAGGAAATCTATGTAATTCCTAAAATCGCCCGGAAATGTGTAAAATAAATTACATTAGACACATTTCCTAGGAAATCTATACATTTCCTAAATAGTGATCGGAAATGTAAGATATTTAAGATGTCCTTCAATCCGAAACACAACAGTGCATTTAAACTGCTGTCTGACCCACACATGAGACACATGAGAGACCTACCACCAGTAAAGTGGTAGGTTAGGTTAGGTTAGTATTTATTTATTTATTTATATAATATAAATTCTATAATAGTTAAGTATTATAGAATTTAACGCTATGATTGTTACCTGTGATAAAAAATATTACTCTCATTTGAACAACGTGTTTTATTACAGAAACCATTATTATTATACATTTCCTAATACGATATTGGAATTTTATACAATGCCTAGGAAATGTATACATTTCCCAGGATATGTATGTATAAAATAATTATTGAAATAATATTTTATACATTTCCTAAACAGCTTCGGAATTGTATACATTTCCTAGGAAATGTATACAATTCCTAGACTTCATACATTTCCGGTGACATATAGATATAATTATTTTTGTTGTAAATAAAGATTAAGTATTATGTATTGTCTTGTCACAAGCGCCTATATGACCAATAAACAAATTATATTAAGAAAAGAGAATAGCAAATAAGCTGGTGAAATAACCATTAATGCATTTATTTCGAATTCTAACTGTTCCAGTCTAAACCCTCAAAAAATGGTAACGCGCCCTCAATATTATAAATATCTATGTATAGGCGGTTATAACATCATCATAAGGAGCAATACTTTCATTTTCGGTGAGCTCTATTGAAAAATTATATTATTTTACTACTGGCTTAAAATTAAACAACCTTCGGTCAATATTTGATAATTAGAAACTCTCCAACACCAGCTTCATTTGTTTTTGTGTTTTAATTACCATAAATAGGAATGATTTCGCCAAAAAATTAATGTGAAAGTGCGAAACTCCAAATAAGTTATCCCGAAATGCGCCAAGGGTCTAATTCGCGTTATTTACGACGTCAAGGTGAGACAAAAAGTCATTAACCGTCGTAATTAATTCCCCGCCATTATTAGCGGAGTCGACCTAATCTTGGTCGGGGTGGGTGCAAAATCTTACCTTTATTTATGTATATCGAGTAAATAGAAGATACATAAAAATACGTCTTTTTCCCAGAAGGAGTAGACAGAGGTAGTAGGAGGAGACTGTCCCACCCTCACACCCACCACTGTAACTCCTGTGAGCCAGGATCAACAGTGGCACGCAATGTAATGACACCGAGCATTGAAGCTCGGCGAGTCTCCGGGAATGTCTAACTTGTCTTTAACCCGCAACGAAATTAATCAGAAAGTGAAATTAATAGGAGGAGTTGGAAATAAATTATTGTCCACTTCCCTCCGTGCAAAGCGGGCGACAAAACAATGAACTAAACAGGTAAATAACCTTGTAAAAAGACTTTTACAGCCGGAGAAGCCAGCTGTAAAGCACCACGGATCACATCATCACTACATTTAAATGGGACCTATTATGTGAGCTTTTAGACTTGATTCCAATAATAAGTATGGCAAAAACGCCGGAAAGCACGGAAGTTCTTCCTAGTCTCTACAAGGTCCATGTAGTATACGACTCCAGATGATATCTGCATACTATCCAGCATAGTTTTACGCTCATTCTGCCAAAGACTACACTCCCAAAGTATATGATGCGCGGACTGCTCATACTCGCAATTAGGTGTTGAACATGGGCATGCAGGCGATTCAACAAGCTTAAAAGAGTAAAGTTTAGACCTAAAGTTACCATGGCCCGTGAGAAACTGTGATACGCAATAATCGACATCCAACCAAGTCTTTGTCAAACGGTCACGAACGCAAGGAAAATATTGATATAGATGTCGTCCCTTCAAAGATACCTCCCATCTATTTTGCCATTCATCTAATAGTTCGCTATATACCACTGAAAGCGGTTTAAATAATCTATCAATTTTTAAAAGTTCACGTGCGGTTAAAAAACTTTTATCCATATTCTCCCTAGTAGAGTAATACATGGCGGCGCGACGTTGCACCTCCAGGTCGACTGGAAGTACACCCGCCAGGACAGGCAAAGCTTCGGTACTAACAGTTCTATATGCCTTACACAAGAAGACAAGTAGGACACCCAACAAGACAAAGGTACAAGAGGTAGTAGGACACCCATAATTCGCCTTGTATGTTCCGTCACTTAATGTGATAGCCAATACACATTTGTCCGATCCGGGATTCGAATTCAACATTGTAATTACAGCGTTGTACAACTGCCTCACTGAGACAGTCGGATGGAAGATATTTTACATATTTTTTTATCGCCATGAATGGCAAGACGAGCATGCCGTTCGCCTGATGGTAAGCGATACGACCGCTCATGAACAGTAGCAAAACCAAACAACACCTTGAATTACAAAGCATTGCTTGGCATGCCATTGCGCTCGCCGTCCTGAGACGTAAGATGTAAAGTCTCAATATGTTCAGTTGTTACTCTGGCTACAATTTCCTTCAATCCGAAACACAACAGTGCATTTACACTGCTATTTGGCGTTAGAAATAAACATTGCGGTGGTAACTACCCAGGCGGCCTCTTTCTTATGAGAGACCTACCACCAGTAAAGTACGTATGTATGTCTTTTCCAATAATAAGCGAACCCATGGTGTACATTATAATACAGGTTATATCAAGACTGCTACCGAAAACGAAGCCGGGTGGTAGTTTAAACGACTTCAGACACAATGCAACAGAAAATATTGCAAAAAAAGCGACGATTTTTTTTGTTATTTTTTTCGTATGGTCGTATTTGGGTGGTAAATATATTTTTTTCCCTAAAATAATAGTGAATACCCTTTTATTTATAAAGTCTCTAAGGTATAAAAGAGTTTAAATTTTTATTTTGGTAAAAACTATGGATTCACCACCCAAAAATGATGATATTTAAATAACGATAAAAAAAAATTACGCATTTCTATGCGAAATTTTTAGTTGCATTGTGTTTGTAGACACTAAAACTACCACTCGGCTTCGTTTTCGGTAGCAGTCTTGATATACCCGGTATAAGTATGTGTCATATAAGTTTTAAGTTACTTAATAATCATATTTAAGGAGTTTACCATGTATTTAAACGGTAAACCAAACATATGAGCGAACCAGCTGCATCTGATACAAGACAATTAGACAGTTGACGAATTTTTTTTTAGTAAACAAAATCCACCAATCTGTTGAATAAAACACATCCCATCTCAATGTTAGAAAGCCCGTGAATTATACGTTCATAATGTACTCATGGTACATCCATATAATACACAATTTTATTTAAAAAAATCTAAATATTGCAATAAATTGAACATGAATTACAAATAAATCACTTATCAATACAACACACCCCTATCAGACTAACAATTCCTCAGAAAATAAAAAAAACGAGAAATAGAATGCCAAAAAAGGTGGCAAAATTCTATCTCAATCATATAGAAAGCTCTTGAACAATGTTACGCCAATGTTACATTCATATACTACTTAAACATTGCAATAAAAAGAACAGAAAACACAAATAAATTATTAACAATGGCCTCCCACACCCCAAACAAACTAAAAACTTCTTAGAATGTAAAAAAAAAACAGAAATAGAATACCGAAAAAGGTGGCAAATTCTGGGAATTTTGTACAAAGAGCGACGCCGCGCCGTACGGCGCAAAGGCATAGTTCACACTGTTCCGTTTGATTTATTTACTCGGGCTTGGGAACAAACCTTTATTTTCTAGAAAAGTTTAACCAAAGCATGGACTGGAAAGAAGTGCTGTGAAAGATCGTGATATGATTATAATACAATGTAATTTTTTTTTAAAGGTATCATTTATAATTTCATAAAATTAGCACATATAAATAACGTTTTTTTTTCAAGTTGTCTGTAATAATGAGATATAATTACCACAAAAATAACATGAAATAATTTTCCAGTATAAGAAAGTCATTGTAACTTAGCTTAATATGCGATTATAACTTGGAAATGACTCTGACATTCCCAACCTAATTCAACAAATAGAAAATGATCATACCTAATACCGTACGAAATCGTACACATGCTATGTAAGTCTCTTATTCTAGACAAATTCGTACACTTGTTAGCTAAGTCCCGTATTCTAGACTCTAGTAGCCAGTACCTTTCTCAAATATAGGGTGTTTTTTACGTAGAAGTCATATTTAAATTATAATGCCAGAAGATTATCTTTCGAATAAGGCCAATTTCACGTCAATTTATAAAAGCATCTTTGTTTTATTCCATTTCAAAGTTCTATACCTCTATAAAAACACCCTATACAAATAAATAATAAACTAACACGTGCCATAAAAACATGAAAGTGATTAGTTCGCATGTCACTCAAGGTGACCACTGAAAACCAGCGTTGTGCTGTGGCTCGCGCCGCAGTACAACATTAAGCTGAGTGGTCACCTACGTGTCACTTTTTTGCGACGTACAAACTTTTTATTTTATTTTATTTTTTTAATTTCTGTATGGTGTATGTAAATTTGTGTTATATGAGTGTGTGCGTTGTAATAAGTGAAAAATAAATGTGTTTTCTTTCTTGTCTTTCTTTCTTTCTTATTTAGACAACTGCAGCGTGTTTCAAATGTGAAATCAATAATTTCTCCAACACTCTCTCAGACGGTTTACCGGTCAACGACTTTAAGGGCGAGGTTAAGCATTATGACTTTCTCGATAAATTAAATCTGACTTTTCATGATTAACAGTCTTTATTCCAGTTGTCAAACACAAAAACTAAGTAACAATTTCTTTATAATCAGTCATTTTGTTGTCGACGTTATCTACCTTTGAGCTAACGAGTTCAATTGTAACAATACAATGGAATATATAATTCGTTTTACATTTTAAATCATGTCTACTGTTAGAAGTTTCATATAATGTTTTCGAACTTAATTACTGTTTCTGCAATCTTAACATGAAGTTCTGAGGTATTTCATTTTACAACTAAAGCTATCATTACACGCTGCAAAATATTTGCTACCAAAATATAACATTCATGTCTATTTCTCCCACCAAACAGAAGTGTAAATGCACTGTTGTTTTTCCACACAAAGACATTATAGCCAGAGTAACTACTTGACATATTGAGACTCAACATCTTATGTCTCGGAATACCGAGCGCAGTGAAATTCTAAGTATTGCTTTGTAATTCAAGGTGTTGTTTGGTTTTGCTACTGTTCATGAGTTGTCGTACCGCTTACCATCAGGCGAACGGCATGCTTGTCTTGACATTCTTTGTAATACAACAAAAAAAATGATATTATTACTTAGTTATTTCAATTACATCCATACACTAAGACACTATAAAAAGACAAATAAACGCCATGTTAAACTTTAAAACTATTTTTTACCTCCAACATCCTGTGTAAAACATATGTTAATATACACGTGCGGCCTTCTGGGAACAGGCGCTAAGTACCTCTAAATTGTAACCGCCAGTGACGCCTCACTTCCTCGTGTTATTGATTTCACCCGGCACTTAGAACTAACAATTAGAGCTCCTACAGGACTCTGGAATGCTCCCTCGCACACTTTGTGCCGTCACTTCATTATCACTATGTTAATTATGTTACACGGAGGTATTTCAGGTCGTGAAGCGAAATGATTATGTGACATCTGTGCATTCATATTACGTTTATGTTAGTTAATTTAAGAATACGGTTAAAGTTAATATGTTACTTTACGAAGTCACTACATGAGCACTGGTCAACCAGCGATAACCACCAGTCATCACCGAAGCAAGATGTTCGGCAATTTATATTTTTTTGAACGGCACTATTTCATTGGGTCAACTTACCTGCCGGCATGCTGCCTCCTTCCTATATTAAGTGTGGTTTTAAAAGAAAATACTCATGCCTTCTTGATTTCATTGATTAATTGTTATTGTTCTGTCTCTAGTTCAATTTTGTGTTATAAATATCACTCAACTGTTTTTTTTTTCTTCAACTTTGTATCCAAATATTTCATTACCATTTTCAACTATTTGTTTCTAATTATTCTTATATGTAAATTAGTGAATAATCTATTACAGAGACCAACTATTGTGCTTTTCACATGCAAATACCTTTCAAACGCCAGTGCAAGTTAGGCATGGTCCGTAAATCCACTATCTTGGTGGAATCTCGACACAGCGCGAAAACCACACGCCGGTCAAATTCCATCAAACACAGCTTTGGGTTGCAAACTGCTGCCAAAACTATCCGTGCAATTCTAAATTGATGCCTTTGTACTGACTGCAGTGGCTTTTTGTAATTAAAATAAGAAAATCTTTGGCATATTTTGTTGGATTTTTCTATTGGATTAATGAAAAATGTGGTCTTTCCTAAAATATTACGAAATTGATTTGAAAAAAGTGAATCTAATAAAAGGCTAGAAAACAGCTTAAACCTTCTAAAAATCTTTGATTTTTGAGTTTATTTCGCACATAATGGTCTGAAAAGCTCGCTAAGTGTATGTGCAATGTATTTTGCAATGTTTTCACTCGCTAAGAGCGTTGCCTCTACGCTTCTTAAGCTTATGTATACGTGTTAGTTTAATTCTATTCTATACATCTAGTCCTTAGTAGCTGATTTTATCCCACCTTGAGTAGGTGAAATTACATCTTAATTTCTTGTAACTTTGACATCACCCCGACCTGCTGGTTCCTTGTTAATTATTAATAAATCTATATTTTTTTTATTATCCACGATATAAAAATATTTTAAAAATAATACAAAAGCAAAAAAACAAAAGAGCCCTATTTTTAATGAAGGAGACACTTCAAAAAAGTAGGAAGTTCTCAATTTAACTCTATGTTTTTTTTTAATATAAATGCCTTTTCCATGTTAGCATTTGGAAAAAATGGAGCTGTATGAGTATTAAAAATATGATCATAATAAAGCATATTGTTATAGTGTATTATAAAATATGATGATATTATGAAACTTAATTAACGCATTGTGTTTTTTGTGTATCAAGTTTCCACTTTATTACACTGACGTAATCGAAGAGCTTTGTTCAAAAATACATGCAATAGCTGTCATGGGTTGAAAAAGCTTTGTGTTATATACAAACTTTTGCCTTAAGCCAGACATACGTATCTATCAACTATATTTATCTTTAAACTTGGTAAAAATAAAACATGTTTGCGAACACCCTAACTAGGTCAACACTATAAACAGAAAATGGGCTACATTTCTCCATACCAAATTGAAACTTTTATGTTTCCAAAAAAATTCAATTCCGATTTACTCGCATTTTTTTACGAAATATACGCCGTAGAAGTTGCCCGTCGAAATATAACTGAAAAATCTCCGTTTATAATTCCTCTGATGCCGTTTACAAACACTCGAACATTTTCAACTAAAACCAGAATATGGGGATACCAATGTAACCTATTTCGGAACAGGGGAATATGAGCCTTATTATCATGAAATTAGGAGATGTAGAGGCAGAAATTGAATGCTCTTCACAGGTCTTTCTAGTATGCAGTCATGATTAGCTTTTTTGCTAACTTGTCTTTCAAAAGTTTTTTGCTCGGTGATAGATCAGGGCTGGAATCGCTACTTTATGCGAATGCTATGATATATTTATATATTCACCAAACGTATTTTAATTAAACTTCCGTGAATCAATCAAGGCTTATCGAAATTTATCTTTTATAAGGTATTGTGGGAATTTTTCATAAAAAAATTCTTTAAAAATTTAGTAAATAGTAAAAAATGGTAAAAAATAATTTTACTCTTACTTAGGTGCATTGGGGTAACACAATCATAGTAGTGAGTAAGGAATAATAAAGTCAAATAAAATATACCTATAAGTTTACGTTCTTACCCCTTCCATCCTTGTATTACGGTGGTGGCCCAACGGACGTTACATTAAATTGTATATTTTTCTCAAAGGTGTAAAAGAATTCGAGTGAATAATTGACAGCCTCGTTAGATGCCAAGTTAGACGGCTGAGAAACGAGAAACCTCGGGTTCGATTCCCGCACCGAGACAAAATTTGTTTGATCCCCGGGTATTTATTTCGTGTCTGGATGTTTGTGAAACCGAAAAGCCTCTTGTAGTTCCTGATACCCACGACACAAGAGTCAATCTTATTGAGGGCTAAGGTCTATGTATGTGACTGTTACTTAGGTATATTTATTTATTTAATTGGAAGCATAGTAACGATATGTTTTGTGCAGAATTATAACTAACAAAAATCTCGGTTTGGATCAAATCTTTAACAAATTATTCTGACATTGTCAAATATTCAAAATAAACCACCTTTACTTTACTGTGTATTAAAAATTACTATAAACACGCCGGCACTTCTCAAATAATCTCTTAAAGAATTACCTCAAAATTAAGCTAAAATAAACTCGGTTCGCAGACTACACCGCATTACTTCTACGTCATTTCAGCTCATTTAGCATCAATAGCTCCCACGGGGACCATTCATTTGGGTGCATTCATTACCTCTTGCATATAAACTTGGCCAACGTAACCTGACCTCTCAGCATAAGGCAAATTCATGTAAATCAGGGGCGCGCTAAATGGAGGACCTCCACGGTGGCTACCCTTCTGGCGACATTTGTTGTTCATAAAAAAATTTGTTAAGAAAAAATTGCGGCATTTGGTGAAAGATTTTTGGTTTGCCGGAAATTTTATAGAATAAGAGGCGACAGAATGTTAATTGGATAATGAATGTGAGTTTGTAAAGTTGCAGACATTGCTTTTTGATAAAACACTTCAATTACATATCGCTATATGAAATTGATTCTATGTTTAAAAATTGTAAAGTTTTACAAAACCGTCGAAAAAATCGCATCATAAAAGGCAAAGCATAGTTAAGTGTAAAACCAGTCCCTATAAATATAATTTATTATTCAATCACTTATTTGTTTCCACATTCAAATAATTTCACCCTCCAATAATCCTTTTAGCTGTTATAAAAAGCAAAGGAATAAAATGTATACAGCCAGGGATATTCAACGATTATTTAAAAAGTATCATAGTTAAAAGTTTACGGCATTCCATTACACTTGTTTATTGTGAGTTGCAGCCCGGTGCTGTAAAATAGGTCGGGATGAACAAACTCACAACTGTCGTTGTGAAATATATGAAAATTTCTGTGTATCTTTACGTATTCTGTTATTTGAATAAACTTTTTAGCAGAGGAAAATAAATGTAAATTTACATAGTTTTAATTGTTTTTCTTTAAGTACTTATTTAATGGACAAACTGAAAAAAACACTTAACATTGTAATTGGATTGAATTGATACTCATTCAGAGTCCTTTTGTATTATTTTGTCATGGAATTTAGCAATATCACCAACTATTCTTTTAGCCAAATCGGAGCTACAACAAAACCATTTGATAAGCCAACAATAACACTGCTCAATAACTAAAACAAAACAGTAATAACTCAATACTAATGCAGTTAAACATTGGATAATTGGATATTGGATATATACTCAGGCACCCGTGGACAAGATGGTCGATGCAATTGCTTATATCAATACAGATATTCAACACATCTGTGATTGGAGTAGAGCTCATGGTTTGAAGATCAATCCCTTGAAAACACAAGTCATTGTTGTCGGTAGCCCTAGGATGATCTCGAAGCTGGATTGGAATCAACTCCCCTGTGTTTATTGTAATGGGATAACCATCCCTTACAGTGACACCGTCCGCAATTTGGGCTTACTTATTGATAAGTCATTTACTTGGGGTCCTCAGCTTCGTGAAATAAGCCGTAAGCTGTTCGTTTCAGCTAAGTCCCTGCGAAGATTACGCAACTTTCTACCCGTTACCACGAAGATTACGCTTGCGCAAACCCTCCTTCTCCCCATCCTTGATTATGCCGATGTCAGCTATCTAGATCTCACCGAAGACCAACTAAATAAACTTGAGCGTCTTCAAAATTTCTGCATAAGATTCATATTTGGTCTTCGCAAATATGACCATGTTTCTGAGTTTCGTGCTAAGCTCAAGTGGTTACCTATACGGCTTCGTCGGAATACTCACATTCTCTGTCTTCTTTACAATATTTTGTTCAATCCTCTCACCCCATCTTATCTTAAAGAACGATTTATTTTTCTTCATGACTCACATTTGAGGTCCTTGAGGTCGTCCGAGAATCTTAGGCTGAGAATGCCTGTGCACACCACGACATTTATGGACAAGTCTTTTACTGTCAAAGCAGTTCGATTGTGGAACGCGCTTCCTGTTGTGGTGAGACAGGCGCAATCGCTGTCTTCATTCAAGAGGCAAATCAAAGAACATTACCTCTATCTCTCTAAATAAACAGATTTTAGTAGATAATATTATTTCCTACTTCTAATTAATTTTAAATTTGTATTTATTATATATTTATATATGTATATGTTTGTAGTATTATATATGTATGTATTTATGCTTTTTATTATGTATGTATGTATGTATGTTATTTTGGTGTATTTTTATGTTTAGATTATATATATAGATAGTATGAGTTTTATCTAGTTTCCTCACTTTTAATTATTTATTTTACACTGCCCTCTCTTTTTCCTTCTTTTAAATCCATCCCATGGTTGTCTGTAAGACATTGCTTTAAGCGATAAGACCGCCATTTGTACTTTTTATATTTTTTTGTTTCTGTATGTTGTATTTTTTTTTATGTGTATAATAAAGATTTAAAATAAATAAATAAATAAAAATTGCTAATAGAGTATAAATTGCTGTAACTGTTCATTTCACGCAACATTAAAACAGCAATAAAAGTAAGTAATGCACAAATTACATTGTTTTATTATATAAATAAACACTCTGGCATGTAAAGCTAAGCGAAATTTATGTCTCGGCATAATGAGGCGTCAAAATTAAATGAATTGCTGTCGGATGATAATTAGGCTGTACGAGTGGAGGCCTTCGTCTTTCACTAACAGAAAAGAGGTTTTAACCATTCTGACAGATTTATTAGCCAGTAAGATTTGCGGCTTTCATCAAGTTTTTAAAATTCGAATCATTATTTGCGGGACTGTGACGTGACAGATAAAAAGTATTATTGCTTGATCCGGCACTGCAAAGGTATTTTTTTATTAAATACCATTATTTGCGACAAGCAGAATTCTTTTTTTAAGGGGTAAGGCAGACAGATAGGCATTGACTATAAAATTTCAACCTAAATAATTATAATATGTATACATAAATTATGGCGCAGTAGAGGAAATCATTTTTAAACTAATAATTAATCAAAGATTATTCAACGAATACACAATTTTGTGCGAAATAAAAATATCTGCCAAAAAAACCTATCTATACTCATATTATAAAGCTGAAGAGTTTGTTTGTTTGTTTGAACGCGCTAATCTCAGGAACTGCAGGTTCGATTTGAATTTTTTCAGTGTTGGATAGTACATTTATCGATCGATCACGCTATGACATATAGGAGGGAACCTGTAGTGACATTTCTAGCAAATACGAGGAAATTTTATTCGTTCCTTGTTGTCCGTTTCGTCGATATTCTAAATTGATAGTCGGAGTTGAACATTTTGACCGCCATGCCATTCTGAAACGTGTATCTGTACTCGGGCGGTGCCGGGCCTGACCGCTAGTTTCATATAATATCCATTAATTTCATTTTAAACGAACACAGATTTTCACAAATGTCTTAGTGCAAAAAGAAGTACCTACATAAACTTATGTTCTTTCGTAACATCTCGTTTTTACATGAACAATATTATAATAAAAATAAAGCATAAAACATAATACAAAATAAAACATAATATGAGTATGTATTATAGAAAATTTATTAAAATGAGTAAAAATTGGCATTCCCGTACCGGGAATCGAACCCGAGCCTCCTGGGTGAAAGCCAGGTATCCTAGCCACTAGACGATACGGGAGTTAGATTTGTAATCAAATTAACCGCCCATATTATTATTTACATTAATGTTATTTTTACAATACATGAATACAATACGTTATTGAAAACTTTTGCTACAATAGCTCTATTTGCGAAAGAATATCTTGAAAAACGATTAAAACTTCAAATAATTTTAGATACGGTTTTTAATATTATTATTTTTTCCTTTTCACACTAATTAACATGTATATTTTATTTACAATTACATTATTTATAATATTTAAAACACGTAATAATCATACAAATAGCGAAACTTATACGAATAGACGCACAAATCACGAGGTGAGTTAAACCGAAGTTATTTTGCAAAACCACGCCAATAAATAACATCCTTTCGGCTTTCACCGCGCACGTAAAATGTAAGCGAAATGTTTTCAGCATGACGATTTTCCTTGAGTGTCCGACCACTCGTAAATCAATCGATATAACTTTATATAATGCTTTGTGAAACTGGCCACTAAATAAAATAACGTTTTTGCCGATCCAAATTTATGTAGGGTAATGTGAATTTTAATTTTTAACATATTGTGGTACACTTGGCTTTTACGTAATAAAAGCGACGCACTTTACCGCTGAAGGAAAATATTGTAAGGAGGCTTTTATAGTCAATAGCCCTTTAAGATTCTCGTACTTTTTCTTTCCTTGCATTTCTAGAGACATGGCATATTACCTATGTTGTAGGTGTTCTTAAAAGTGAAGGATATCACCGTCAAGTGAAATATTTGTTTGCTAAATCAAAACAAATACGAATATAATTATTTTTATTGCAATGATGGCGAGACGAGTATGTCATTCGTCTGATAGTAGGCAATACGACCGCTAATGGATAGCAGCAAAACAAAAAAAATACCATGAATTACAATGCAATGCTTGGTATTTCACTACGTCTTAGGATGGCGACCTGAGACATAATATTATGTTAAGTCACAATATGTCCAGTAATTACTTTGGGTACAATATCCTTCAAACTAAAACATTAGTACATTTACACTGTTGTTTAGCGGGAGAAATAGCCATTACGCTGGTACCTACCGAGGCCTCTCACATATAAGAGACCTACCAGCGGAAAATACAATATAAATTAAAATGTAGCCGTATCACACATGATACGTATAAGTATGAAGGACATCCATTGCTCCACTAACTCAGTGGTAATCCATACGACTCCGTTGAATACAAACGATGTTATTATGCAAAAGAAACGATTAAGTCACTCTGTTCCTCTGATAATGAGGATAAATGCTGTTCCAACGAGTTACAATGGTAATAAATGTTGGTGTATTGTAATTCGTGTAACAAGACTATTCAGAAGATATACAGCCTTCATAGATTAATCGGTGCGACCCCGAAACCCAAACAGAGAACAATATATATATAGTGTGTGTACAATTAAATTTGTTTTGGGTCTAGGTGTTGAGGAACTGAAGTTATTTTATTGCAAGGAATGATGACACAAACATGCTATTCGCTTGAAATCTATACAATCGCATTATACCCAGTGTGACTATCGGACATAATGAGACTAAAAATGTTATGTCTCAGGATGACGAGCGCAGTGGAATGCCAAACATTGCTTTGAAATACAATATTTTTTGGTTTTGCTACTGTCCATGAGCGGTAAAATCGCTCACCATCATGCACATGGCATGCTTATCTTCCAATACGTAGCAATAAATAAAACGAAATTCTCGCTGGGTATTAATGACGAGTTCAAACAAACCAGCGTCAACGTCAGTCTGTAATAAAGTACGTTTGCTCCACACAAACACAACTAACATATAACTAATTACACATCTAAAAAGGCGAACCCTTTAAACTATCCTACAATATGTAACAATTAATCACAATTATTGTTTCATCTCTGCCACCCGTTGTGACGAGACAACGGCTATGTTATTTGTCGCGTCAAGCCCTGGATGACACACAATTTATTAGCAGATCTAATGGATGTAATCTTAGGAACAATGCTGCATAACATTTATCATCACGGTTACTGACGAAGGTCCTGGGAAGTTGGAGATTTATTTTTGTTGGACGTGAGTTCGGTTTAGTAGTCTATATATTCTACTAGGGGTCCAGCCCGGATTCAGTCCACTTTAGAAACATAATATGAACTATTTCGCGTGATAACTGTTTTTAATATTCTAGCTCAACGTTACTGCCGTACTTTATACGACACAGTCCTTTCCTTAAAGTTTGAAAGAGTATCGAATATATTTTAATTCCGCGCACATCCCAAGAAAGAATGTTATTTTGTCGAGATAAAAAACCTGTATTTTAATCCAGAGTGTCAGCTACCTCTATACCAAATTTCATCACAATTGGTACAGTAGTTTAATCATGAAGAGGTAACAAACACATAAACTTTCGATTTATAATATTAGCAGGATACATACATATTGCTGAGTTACGCACACACGACATGACTAGAAGTCATATTGAAAGGATGCCGCTATGGAATTTCTGAAAGTGGTAGAGCCACACTGTTGTCAGTCATGACTCAGCATGAATTGGCAGGCTAGTCCAGGGTCACCACTGTCTCACAGGAAATCGAGTTGAAGCTACAGCCTTGCATTCACGTTTCGCTCGGTGAGTGAGATTGCCAATGCCCAAAACTTTTTTCCTCTGTCCATGGTTTGTCCTACTGACTCTTCTTCCGATTTGATATCCCGGCAATACAGTCAAGCGTTGTAAATGTTGATGGGCAGCAGTGATCCCTTACCATCAGGTGAAAAGATTGCCGGATTGATGCAATAAAAAAAATGGATGTCCAATGACACGCGTCTCGACATTCAGATGAAATTAAAATGTTAGCAAGGTCAGATTGGATCTTAACGATACTAAAACCGAAGGAAGCAGCGAATATTTATCCAGAAAGCCGACACTTAACCCGGTCAAGTTCCAAAACGAACAAAATTAATAATAAACTTAGTGTGCTCTACTAAAACCAATTCAATTCCATTTTCTAAGCACCAATTACAAATAGAAAACGCAATAATTGCAAGAAAATCGCTCGTTATATAGCAATTTTTCTGTATAACCCTGCTGAGTTTAATAGGCACTTGGCCGGTGAGCTTCGCCAATGGCCATTCGTAGTAAGCTGCTTTCTAAAAGCCCTTACTGTGTGGTCGGGTAGCAATCGTGGGCGCGGTGCAATGCACTCCGCGGATGAACCAAGTTGAAAACTGCAGCGATACGAAAAAATATTTAGTTTTATTTTTAATCTACCTTGAACCCATTTATCGTGTAGATTTGTTGTCTGTATCTTGAAGAAAAAGCTCTGAGCCAATCATTACCCAATATCGATTATTATTTCGATACTAGATTAATTACGGAAATACGTTACAATAAATGTCAAAATATTGAAATCGAAATATTCAATACCGGAATCCAAATCTCGTGAGTAGGTACAATTTTTGTCCTCTATAATACATACATTTTTTTAGCATCTGAACTATGTGCATTCAAGATCTTTTTAATCTATACAAAAAAATGAACGTCACCGTTACATAGAGATTTTCAACGAAAAGATTTCTGGTGATATAAATAAATACACCCAAAAGTCAAATACATGATCTTAACCCACATTAAGATCAATTAAGTCTTGCGACATGGGTATCAGGGATCTACGACAAACTTTTCGTTGTCACAAATACCCAGGCCCGAGACAAATACTTGTGGTCCTCGCATTCATTTGTCTGCGTGCGGGGATCGAAACGGTGAGGCCACTCGTTTCACAGTCGGCTACTAACAAACTGTGCCTCAGAGGCCGTAAGGTATATCTGATATCTGGTATGCCAAGCTTTTCAATTAGAAAACATTGTTTTAAAGAATCGTTACAGCTTGTATCTTGTACCAAGCATTGCAGTTCAGTAAACTCCATACATTTATTGGAACCTAATATAAACATAAAATTATGTCAGTGTGTATGTACGTCACGATTCGCCGATAAAACGGTTGTACAAACTTATATCATCTGTTACAATACCAATCTAATTTATTTTACTATTTCATTTAAATCGCCATTTTCGTTTAGAATGTTTCAATATGGTTTCAATGTGATTGTGTTGACAAGTTTTTAAGTCTTATATTTTTAATTTTATTATGCCTGTCTGTTTTTGTAACTACATACATGGTATATCAAGACTGCTGAAAAGAAGCTGGGTGATAGGTTTAGTGACTACAAATACAATGCAATTAATATTTTCGCTAAGTGTTTTTTTTTTATATCGTCGTTCTTGGGTGGTAAATCCATAGTTTTTGCTAAATTAATAATTTAAACCCTAGCGTGACATAGCGTCTTTAAAAATAAAAGGGTGGTACACTATTATTTAAAAAAAACGATGTATTTATCATCCAAATACCAAGATAGGAAAAAAATCGCTTCTTTTTAATCATTTTAACTTCTTTGTGTCTGAAGTCACTAAAACTACCACCTGGCTTCGTTTTCGGAAGCAGTCTTGATATGAAATGAAATGAAAATGAAAATAATTTATTGAATCCATTAATATATTCAACATCGTTTAGATTTAATATTTTTTTTATCTACCACCTTGTTCCGGTTTTCACTAGAGAAGAACGCAAGAAACTCTAGTGTTGCTCTTTTCAAAACCAGTTGACAGTGTAGTGATTATTACAAAATTTACAAGTTGGTTTAAATCAGAGCAGTTCATTAATAAGTTAAATTAAATTATTTTTATATTATTTACTTATATATTATTTGATATACCCTGTATATAAAATTATGTAGAGGCTTAAAGTGAGATCAAAAAACTGTTTTACCTATTAAAATATTTTAACATAAAGCATAATGATTACATAATTCTTTGAAATCATTATCTATCATGAATCGATGCCCTGCATATCGTTCTACTCGGGACGTGTGCATTGGCGGAGTTTGTCACCTAGACAAAATTAAAGGAACTCCAAGTTTTTCCTCAAGAACCTCTGTTCAAGTGTAGTTTTATTTCCTTTGTTTCAGGCTTACACACCCACTGGTTTCGAGAAATATGGATACACGTGCACAGTGGCTGACTATAGAGTCAATTTCTCCGTTTGGGATACATCAGGTAAGCTACAAAGAGATTAATTAATTTTCATCCTAGTAAAAATAACATAACATTATATTATACAGATATGTAGTTAATTTGATAATCGATGCGAGAAATGAATATCGGGTCGTACAGATACTTCTTCGTGTATTTTTGGGACATTTGTGGAGCTAGTACAAGCTTTCTGTTCTACGAAAACAATGAATTCTCTATTGCAAATAAAATTTGTGTTTTCAGGTTGAAGTTTTGTAAAAATAGAAATGTTATTCGTAGTTTCTAATGCTCATAACACAAAATACCGTCAAGCATTATTATCATACAACAGTGAAAATATTTGAAGCTGATAAGATTTGTGCATGCGTAACAGTTACGCTAGAAAACAGTGGGAATTGCGCGAGAGAATATGACACTTTTGGACTAGTGACCACATTCCCATACAAACATTTTATTAATTAAGTAATATTTGGCAAAGTTATATTGGATTTTCTATTAATTATCAGCCTGGAGTCAGAAATTTGTGTCCGATGGCGATAGGCTCGTTAATCGTGGGGCGTACATACAAGACGAAATGTGGGTGTCCAGGCACCTCTGCATTCCCCTTCTGGGAAAAAGACATGATTTAATGTAGGTACGTATGAAAAGCTATAGTTTTTATTTTAAGTTATCACCCTATTTGTGCCAGAAGTACTAGTAGTTCTGACGACGATTTCCATCAACAAACGTTTGAAAATAACGGTATAAAGTTTTTATGTGCCATTCGACGGTATCTCGCCACTGCGTACGTACTTCAATGGTTTTAAACTTCTTAAAACTTTAATCTGCTGCCGTTTCATAAAATAATACACCGATTTGACCTATTTAAAGAAACTGGTCTAGTCAGCTTATGTACTTCAGTTTTATGACAGAGTTATTAGGAAAATAGCGTTTAAAATGAAATTTGGGTACACGAGAGCAAAGGACCAATCATAGCGACCTGCGGAAAAGTGTCTCATTATGTGTTTCTGTATCTGTACTCGCCTATATATGTCCCACTGCAGGACGGGTCTCCTCTACAATCAAGAGTACGATTGAGAGTGGTTAGGCCATATAGTACAACATTTTGGCCGCCGCAGTCTATTTCCCCCGCCAAACAGCAAGTTAAGTGCACTGTTGTGTTTCAGTTAGAAAGACAGTCAGCTACAATGCCAGAGTAAGTACTGGACCATCTTATGTCATGAATAGCGAAGAGCTGTGGCAGACCAAACATTGCTTTGTAATTCAATGTGTCGTTTGGTTTTGCTGCTGTTCATGACCGGTCGTATCGCTTACCATCAGTTGAACTGCATGCCCGTGTCGCCATTAATTGATATTTACAAAAATAATACCACATCCTGAATCGATTTGGAGATTAAATTAAACTTCAAACGGGTAGTAAGGTTTTATTTCACCATTACCTTAGAATGAGTGTTTACTTAGTCATGTGCATAGTTGGGCATTTAATCTATGCGGCGCTTTGATGAAGTTGCTCGGTTCATTGAAATTGTTAGCGTTAAGTTTGAGCTTCAGATATTTTGGTGGAGTTATGCTGTTCTGTAGTAAGTATTTTTTTTCTGTTGCTTAAATATAAATACTTATTCCTATGCGAAATGATTTATCAAAACTATTTAGTTGAGCGTTGCTGTAGACAATTGTGGCATTTGTTTTTGCAATTTATGCCCTTGTAAAAAGATAATGACTTCCGAAAACACTTAACCTCGTGAATTAATAATAAACAAACATACCTATTTGACACAATAATGTTACATTCACCGGCTTTAACTGAACATTTCCACTCGAAAAGCGAATTCTAAACTCCCATTCATATTCAAGCATTCACCTCGGAAGCCAAACGTCAAAATTTGCGCGAAAGCTACAAACGAACAGACTTATAAATACAGATATGCTCATGTTCATTTCACACGTTCGTATTCAGCGTTGTTTCACAAAACTTTTCTCCTAGTTGGGAAATTATGCCGCTTCTACATTGTACCCAGGCCGCTACACATGTATGCAACTTTGTTCTGCGATTTATTGTGTGCACGCCGCTTTATCTGGTATTGTTTTGACTTCTTTCCCTGTGTAGGACTGGCAGTCATAAATGCTCAACCAGCGAATGTAACTACAGCTGTTTAAATTCGAACTTATATGCAAACATATGGCCTTACCACTCTCAATACTATTCTACTCTAGATTCTACAGGAGGCCCGTGCCCTGCAGTGGGATGTATATGGGCTGATACAGAAACTGATATGTAAACAATATCGATGGCCGAAGCAAGATCAAAATTTGTGTGGGCAGTGAGCACTGGAGGATTTTTATTATTGTAGTGTCACACACGAGACTCCTTGATACGCAAGGGTCCCGGATTTCCAAAACCGTGATTAGTGGTCCCCTATGTTCCTTATGTAGTTCTACCTGTATCTATAGATTTTTTGGTGATTAAATATCCCTTATATGATGAAATACTTGGTTACTTATTTAGCAAAAACAAATATGCGTGGATTGAATAGAAATACCCATATAGTATATACTTAATATTAGTTGCATTGTAGATAATGTACAAGTTTTAATAAAAGTAATTACGCAGAGACATTATGGTCCTTATATCTATGGTCCTTATTATGTCGGAGTCACTAGTACAATAGGACTGAGTGATTAACTCGAGGGGTAAAAAGCCTATTGTCTACCCGAGACACCGCAATTAACATGAAATTTTCCTGCCTATATTAGAATTGTATAGTAATACTATTACGCACGTTGTAATAACAATAAGTAATGGAAAAATTGAAATATTATAGTAGAGCCTAGAGGGGACACTGCCAGGAAAACGTTTCTAACAAAAATGAACGGTACTGTTTCTGTCTCTGCTCCGCCTGTGGCTCCGCCTAAGCAGTAGCATCATCTTCCCTCTCGCTTCACTGGGTTGACAAGGGAATAGGCGTGACGACAAAATATCAAATATTTTATGATGTTAGGGGGAAAAACATATAAGAATGTTTTAAAACGATGTTTTAGTTTTAATCCAGAATTGGAGATTAATAAGATTTTCAATAAAATAAAAGTACAAAATATAGCAATCGGCCATTTTGACAGAAACGCTAGCCACGACGCATGACGTCACGCCTATGTAAACCTGCCGTAAACATTACCAAATTCTTTAGAAATGTGGAATGTGAACTTTACCGGAACCACTTATAGACTTTAGAATTCATTTTTATCAAACGAAATATGTTTTGTTTCGATAACTTTCTTCGCTGCGCATAGACACAATGACATGTTTACCTAGTGGTGATGTTATAACGGATGCCATGACACCTACTAGTTTTTTCTGTGCACTATTGAAAGATTATTAGAAAAATGGCTTAAAACTGTGTTAAACCTTTGTTAGTTCTTGAAATATAGATTATTTCGTATATAATAAATGTGTATCTATATTATAAAACATGATTTTAAAATAATTCGTCATGCCTATTCTGTAGCAGTACAATGCGCAGAGATTTTGTTCCCCATGCCCGCTCTGGTATAATAATTATTTTAGTATATTTTCGTTTTGCATTTTTTAATAAAGAGTCATAAATAGCATGTCTACTTGTCTACGAAATTCCTTTTGTCCATTGTTTAGCACGTATCACGCCTCCAATTCAGATACTACTTAATATTATATAGATTGGTTAAATTCGTAAGAATTTACCATAAAATATTAGCAAAAGCCTATTATGAATTTAATGTAATTGATACTTAACAAATATTTGTATATTAAGTACTGTGTGTATTGACTTGTCATAAGAGCTATTTGATTGTTTACATACGACCAATAAACGAATTAAAATTCACTTTCAAAAAATGTTAAAATGTTTCAAGTATGTAAAACTCTTTATAATGTATTGTGAACTATTAAATTAATCAATAAATATGAAACAAATATACAAAGTTTTGTGTCATAAATTCAAACCTCAGACCCATGTTAGGTTAGTCAAGTCCACTGCCAACTATATTATAACTTATGGCCTACTTATAAAACTTACAACTTACCTATGAAAAGATTATAACTTAACCCAACTTAGCTATAAAACGCTTTTAGGTTACTCTTAATATTTGACTATAAAGAGATTTACGTCTTGACGAGTTCTCTGGGAAACTAAGGCTTCTACATTTTACTGCTTATTTCAGTGCTTTAGCCTTTGCCTATTGACCGCTTCATTTAGCCGCCGTCGTAAAAGTAGATCTAGGGACAAATTGTGCAGAATAGCATAATTTACCAACAAAATCCTTGAGTTTGATGGGAGTTTCAATCCATTTAGTAATACGTAGAGCATCATTTAAAGGACTTATTACAAGTCTAAACCCTAATTATATTCGGATACATTGACTAAAATCTAGATATTATCTGTCATATAGTTCCAATCCGCCATTAATACGTGACTTGTTTATTTATTATTAAATTAACGGAGCAGTTGGTTAGACTCCAGTTATGAAACGTGAAGCCGCAGGTTCGATCCCTGCACGAGACAAATATTTGTGTGATCCACAGGTATTGGTTTCGGGTCTGGGTGTTTTTGAAAATATTGAAAATTATACAGCGACATAAGACTTGATCTTGATGTGGGGTCAAGTCTATGTATGTGACTGTTGGGTGTATTTATTAAAAAATATATCATAAGGTACTCATTGTCCACATAATACTAAAGCAGACCGCAAAAAACATTTATTGATATTTAAATCTTTCAAATACATATGTAGATCTTCCACTAATTTCACTCTCAAACACCTTATATTAAGATTTTTACACCGAAAATTCATAACCCTACCTGTGAATCGACTTCAGACTATTAACAACATAATTATCTGTCTTTCCCCTTTAACACAATATATACAAATTTATATTCACCATACGTCATTGTGACATAACCGTCAGTTACTAAACGCTGTTACCCAATGTTACCATTCAACCGGAACAAATTAAATTCTGCAAAGTCCCGGGCAATGCGAAATTGTTCTAGATTACAATGTACGTTTGAATTCGGTCAACTGAAACTACACGATACATGTTTACAATTCAGGCCGTGAATGATTGTCGAGTGTCGCGTCAATTTTAATAAAAATAAATAACCATGGGCCCTACTATATAAATCCGAAACGAAGTTCGAAACTTCGTGACGTTTTTCGTTTCGAAACCTACTCTGTAACACGAAATTCGAATCTTCGGATCGAAGAATGAATTATTCCAATATATCGGCAATACGAACATTTACAGAGTAGGTACATTCGTATCGTCACAAACTTCGTTCGTCCGAAGTTTCGAACTTCGTTTCGGATGAATATAGTAAATAAAAATGTAAATGTTCGTATTGCCGATATATTCGAATCATTCATTCTTCGATCCGAAGTTTCGAATTTCGTGTTACACAGTAGGTTTCGAAACGAAAAACGTCACGAAGATTCGAACTTCGGATTTATATAGTAGGGCCCCATGACTGTCGTGACGACCATTCCATTCGTCTGATGGTAAGCGATACCGCTCAGGGACTGTAGAATTCTTGGCATTCCACTACGCTCGCACTCCTGTGACATAAGTCTCAATATGTCCAGTAGTTACTCTATCTATAATGTCCTTCAAATTGAAACACAACACGACGCGCTTGCAGTTCTAACTTGTACATTCGGTTTTGATTAGGCCAGCATAATTATTTCGACCGACGAGGGATCAGAACCTTAACAGACTAATATAAAAAGGATATTACAATATTTTTCTATTTCTAACCACATCACGTTATGAAAATAGTTTACCAGCGCGAATATCATCGGTATAAATGGATTGGTCCACTCGCTCTGTGAGAATTGCCATGAAACACGTCTGCACTGTCATCCGACGCGACGACTCGTGAAGGCGACTGTCCCTTCTTTTCCTATTTCATTTGCTGTATTGCTTTTTGTTTCTCTTATTGGATAAGGTGGATTTAAGTGTTTGGTAACATTGATTGGTATCTATTTGATGTAAGTTTGAATCGACATCAAAATAAAAAATATTTTTTAAAAAATAAGCTGTCTTTAAAATAAAAAAAGAGGATTAAAAGTAATCTTTAACAAATCTATAATACCTAACCAAGATTGTTTGGCCACCAGCTGGCCTCCTATAAGCTTTGCGGGAAACATAACGGGGAATACCTGGTCCCAAACATTAAGGCTGACACATATTTTTATTGTCCTTGTTGTACCTATGTGACCAGGAAGTATTTATGACTTTGTATACACCTATATAATGTATTGCTCCAAACTGTACTCAGCCACAAATACGCAAGCAGGGGCAGTCATACGAAATATTCCTCTGAATGAATATTAAAATTCCGATTGTTTTGTCCGCGAGTGCTCAATCTTCCCGCGGTTGTTCAAACAAACAGGTCAGTGAGTTTCACTTGTCGAACATTCAATACTGCCGATGTCTGTGGGTGTGTTCTGTTTATCCGGGTACAGAGTAGGTACTGGTTGTAGGATCTTTAATATCATCATCATAAATCTGTATCGTATCAGCCCTACGTCATACTGCAGGACGCGGGCCTCCTCTACAATCGAGGGTACGATTGAGAGTGGTTAGGCCATATAGTCCACCACGCTGGCCTAGTGCGTGTTGGTGGGCTTTGCATACCATAGAAATCACCATGGTATGCAGGTTTCCTTGCGATGTTTTCCTTCATAGTTATATTGCGTGGTGATTGACTATCAATACACACGTGACTCAGAATAGTCAGAGGTGTGCCCTGTGATTCGAACCCGCGACAGCCGTGAATATGTTGGCAGTCACGTCTGGTCCGTTTTACCAATAGGCCTCCACGCACTTGATTTGGATTCATCAACAATTTTGTTAAAATACGTCCATTATTTTGCTAAAAAAACAGCAATGAAACACAAAATTAAAATAAGTAACGCCTAATTTACAGGTTATTGAGGTATTGTGCGTAACTATTTAATAAGTTATGTGGGTAAAATAATTAACACCTTATTTACAGGTTACTGTAGGTATACCTGTTTATTTAGTTATGTGGGCGAAATTTCTATTTCGCCCACATATAGTCCCACAAACTTATCTGACCCGGTGAGAGAGTCGCTATTATCGAATTTGGTGTTGCCATTAAAAATAGATATTACAATAAAGTGGGTAATGTAAGATTTTTCAATCCGATCAATAGTGTCTGGAAAATGAGTGGACCAGTTTCATCTGCATGTTATTTTTCCTTCACAAGATTTCTAACATATCGCTCCCTAAACCCTTAAACAAATGTATCTGTATCAGCCCATATACGTCCCATTGCATGGCACGGGCCTCCTCTACAATCGACAGTACGATTGAGGGTGGTTAGGCCACATCACAGGCCATATAGTCCACCACGCTGACCTAATGCGGGTTGGTGGACTTAGATACCATAGAAATTGTTATAAATCGCTATGGTATGCAGGTTTCCTCACGATGTTTTCCTTCACCGTTTTAGTACGTGTTTATTGACTATCAATACACGCATGAATCCGAAAAGTCAGAGGTGTGCCCTGAGATTCGAACCCGCGACCACCATGAACTTGTTGCCAGCCGCGTCTGGTCCATTCACCAACAGGCCACCACGCACGTAACGCAAGAAGGAACAATAAATACATTGAGTAAACAACCAATGGCGGATATGTCAGCGACTGGCAGCGAGATTGACACTTCCAAATGACGTCGCTGTTTCCACTTTTGGCCACCGGGCCAGATAAGTTTGTGGCTCTATAACTAAATAAGCATTTGTCAAATCAATCATATAATCTGTGACCACCAAGGTGACCACTTATAGAAATAAGTGGTCACAGATTATATTCAGGTATTTCCATAGCAGTAATTGTTATTTTCGCCGTAGTGTGGGAGTAATTAAATCGAATGTTATTAGCGTCGAATGGGAGAGGTAATTCATCTGGTATCAATCGATGCCCTCCCTAGACAATATTGCAACTATTAGTTGCAATGTATGTAGTTATTTTGCCAAGCTACGTAAAAAAACAGTGTTCCGTGTTGGAATTTCCGCGATAGAAAAGTCTCTCCAATGTTATGTGTTGTGTAATGGTCTACTTATTAATCATTGTTATTAAGCGACTTCAAAAAAGGAGGCGGTTCTCAATTTGTCGGAATCTTGTTTATTTTAAGCACTTACATTTGCACAAAAATATTTTAGGTAAGAAACATACAGAATAAAATAATTTCGCGTAGTATGTCCTTGCGTCCTAGCTGATAACGCGAAATATAATATATATATATATATATATATATATATACCGGGTATCTCAAGACTGCTACCGAAAACGAAGCCTGGTGGTAGTTTTAGTGGCTACAAACACAATGCAATTAAAAATTTCGCTTAGAAACGCGACAATTATTTTTTATGATTTTTTAAATATCGTCATTTTTGGGTGGTAAATCCATAGATTTTGCTAAAATAATAATTTAAACTCTCTTATATCTTAGAGTATTTATAAATTAAAGGGTATACACAATTATTTTAGGAAAAAATGTATTTACCACCAAAATATGGCAATAGGAAAAAAATTACAAAAAAAAAAATTGTCGCTTTTTTTTGCAACTTTTTCTGTTGCATTGTGTCTGAAGTCGCTTAAACTACCACCCGGCTTCGTTTTCGGTAGCAGTCTTGATATACCCTGTATATAAATTATATTATGAGCCTGTAGCGTCCCACTGCAGGGCAAAGGCCTCTCTTTCCGCCGTCCATGCATCCCGGTCAAGGGCTTTATATGACCAATCCTTCAAATATGCATCCAAATATAATATAATAATATTTTAATAAAATATATTTTTATACGCGCATTTTTTTCCGCATTCATACATTTAAAATATTACTGTTTCTTTAAAATATGTGTGCTATATATTTTATATAAAATATGCGCGCCCAATATATCACAAAACGCTATGTGAAATTCTGCGTGAACGCAAACGTGTTCTGACATGTGGCCATTGGCATTGGCGCCATTATCCGCCCCCCCCCCCCCCCCCTCCTATCCGCGCCCCACATTACGTCGACACGCCTCTGTGACGTCACCACAACGTGCCTTCACAACGCATCACAGTTTCAACATTATTTGATTGATTGTTCACAAAATTACTTTATGTCATAGTTGAATTAGATCCCTTATAAATGGGATTTATTATAATTTATTTTGATATATCGTATTTTAAAATAATGATATAAAGATTATTATGTTTACAATTACACCCTAGGTACCTATTTAAATGACACGGGAAAGTTTAGGTAACCCAACTAATTGAGAAATATCAATAAGTCCTTGAATAAGTACTGTGATAGAAAGGAAATAACACACACTTGAGCACTTTTAATATTAATATTGTTCATAATTGTATTAATTAATTGATAATATTTATCATAAGAAGTGGTTACCACTATTATCAAGTGTGGGTTTTAATATTTCACAATCTAAAGATAGTGAGGAAAATGCGTCGTAATACTATGGTTTATTTCGATAGCTCTTATATAGCCGAAATAGCTCAGTTGGGAGAGCGTTAGACTGAAGATCTAAAGGTCCCCGGTTCAATCCCGGGTTTCGGCAGGTCTAACTTTTTGTATTTTCTTTTTATGTTTTAAGATAGAAATCGATAGTTGAATAATTATCGTAATTATTTAAACAAAAAAATTAAAACTATTATTGTTAAAAATATAAAAATACACCGTATTCGCCTGTAAAAAAATTAACAATAGGTACATACAGACTTTTTCCTCAAAGGAGAGTCGATTCTTTGTCGGTTGTATTAAAGTTTATACATTTTTTACTGTATTTAACAACCAAAATAAAGGCAAGCCAAAGCCACCAAGTCTACAGGGATCAAAGTCTAATACTCTACAAGACCAAACTCTATAAACTCTACATCTTGTTAACAGAGTGGACATTGGTGGACTGTTGGTATTGCATTGCGCTTATTATCAGGCGCTTTTCATACGTTTTATTTTTTAGTGATAGTATGAGCCTTGCTATCTCGAAATACTCTCGATTAGCAACAAACTGTCATCTATTGCTAGTCGGCATAATTATGCCGGCCACCTTAGTTGCTCCTTGGCCTACGGGAGGAACCCGGAGTTTGAAGAAATATAGGTGCAGGCAAAATTTTCCACCGCTTAGTGACGCAACAAAAAGTTGACTTGCGAATATTTTAGTTCGGTATGATAGTGATGTGGCTTCTCACAGCAACACGCATGATTCTAAGAATTTTTTTTTTTAAATTGCTAAGATTGGAGACACGAGGGTACCATTCGCCGATGGTAACTGATATGACCGCTCATCAAAATCAAAATCAATGAATAGCATTTCAGTGCGTTCACCATCCTGAGACAGAAAATGTTAAGTCTCCAACAAGTCCAGTAGTTTCTCTGCCTACAGTGTCCTTCAAACCGGAACAAAACAGTACATTTACGCTGCTATTTGTCGGGAGAAGATAGAAATTGCGGTGGTACACATCTAGGCGGCCTCTCACATATGAGAAACCTACCACCAGTATAATTTATAAGTTATAGAGGCTTGAACTGTTCCTCAATTCATTCGCCATAAATGTCGGTAAAACACATTTAGAGTGGACATCCCTCTACTATTAAACAGTCATACTATTAACAGGAAAAGCAGTTTCACGTCTCGTGTGCGAAATAGTTTTCCAGTGGGTCAGTTTTCCGGCGCGTTTACCAGTTTAGGCGTCTCTATAATTAGTGAGCGGGAACGGGATCAATGACCGGTAATTGCAGTAACTTACCTGTAGTGTTTACAAACGTGCCATTTTGAAATTATGTGGTGGAGATTTTTAATAGCATATGTGTATATGGAAGCGGGCTGAGTATAGCCACTTCCTGCTGTGTTACGTTGTCTGTCCGCCTTTTAAATTACCTCGGAAATACTTTAGGGATGCCTAAGTTTAGTTCACCTATGTGGATAAATCGTTCTTGATGATTTTGTGTTTTTGAAACATCCTTTGTATTTTTCTATTCGGATATATTATTATATTTACATTGCTGCTTTAGGTCAATTTGATTACACTACAGGTCATAGCGAGAATTTTTGAATCAAACGAACCATTTATTTATTTATTTATTTAAATCCTTTATTGTACACTAAGTTAACTTAATAATAGAACATTATATTACATAGTAGTACAAAATGCGGTCGTATCGCTCGAGGCAATCTCTTACCGACTACCTTGGGATGGACAATAAGAGATGGAAAAAAGAGAGGGCAGTCAAAAGTGTACAAAGTAAAAATAAATATGAAAAACAAAAAAATTAAGTAAAATCGTACATGCAAAATACGTGACATACGAATATAATTACAAAAATTAACAAACATAACATATATAAGACATATAAATAAATATATACATACATGTATATACACATACAAGTGCACAGATATCATAATAATATATACAAATACATACATATATACAAACAATCAATCACTCGACTAATGTAGCAGTTAAAGGGACAGGTAGTGTTCTTTAACCATTTTCTTAAAGGACACCAATGTTCGTGCCCGTCTCACTGCATCAGGAAGTGCATTCCATAATCGGACTGCTTGTACTGTGAAAGACTTGTCCATGAAAGTCGTAGAGTGCACGGGCATTCTCAACCTCAGGTTCTCCGACGATCTCAGGGATTTTGTATGTGAATCAACCATATATTGTCCATAAAATGAGAAGCTTGGAACGAAATCTTTCTAGAAGCTTAAAAAACACCGATCTACAGTAAATGAAACAAAGTTTCCTTTCATTACTAATATAATAATTATTGGTAATTCATTTTTATATTATAGATGAAACGTATGTTTGTTCGCAGGTACAACGTCATACGACACAGTTAGACCACTCGCGTATCAGGATGCGAAGCTCTTCATGCTTTGCTTCAACGTGGCCGAGCCTGAATCACTGCACAACGCTGCTGTTAAGGTAATATCAAATTCCTAAATGCTATTACGCTTAAATTCTTATAAGAATAGACAGATAACTTAGACTACCCTCACATTTTCCTATTTCAGTATCCGTCCAAAGGTTGCTAGGAAAAAATTAACTAGAGTGATTAGGCCGCCTCTTGTGCTATTATTATTGTGTTGTTTCTTCGTTGTATTTTTTTTTTCAATTTTATGCAATAAACTATTAAATAAATAAATAAAATAGATCATAAGTACTTTAAATAACAGAAAATACAAACAATTATTAATAAAAGAATGGAAACATTTTCTTTTTATTGGTCCCAAATCCATACATGACTAGCCAATATCGAGCAAATTTCATATTTCTCATGAGACATTAAATAATCTTTTTTAAACAAAGTTTACTCCTAGAATCAAATAAAATAATAACAATGCGTTCTTTAATTTCAAAGCTGACTATTAGCCCAAGCATAGGTGACTATTAAGCCACGAATAGACAACCAAATAACCCCTCTTTCACTTCCAGTGGTACAAAGAGGTGCGTACCCATGGAGGTTCGGCGCCGGTGCTGCTCTGCGGCTGCAAGGCCGACCTGCGACACGACAAGGAGACGCTCACCATGCTGTCCAAGCTACGATCCCACCCAGTCACAAGCGAAGAGGTAAACATTTCCTACGTTTTTTTTATTGCAATGAATGGCGAGGCAAGCATGCCGTTCGCCTGATAGTAAGCGATACGACCGCGTATGAACAGTAGCAAAATCAAACAGCACCTTGCATTACAAAACTTGATGTTCCACCGCGGTCGCCATCCTGAGACATAAGATGATAAGTCTCAATATGTCCAGTAGTTACTCTGGCTACAATGTTCTTCAAATTTAAATAGATATTGCGGTGGTACCTATCCAGGCGACCTCACACATAATATGAGGGACCTACCACCTGTGTTAATTATCTCTAAATCGTTATCCTTACTTTACATACTGTCAATTACATTTCCATTAAACAAATACAGTGAGACCTAGTCAATACAATCGCAGATTTGTTAATTATTTCCCTCGCATTCTGTTGGATTGCCTAGAACGTCTCACAAGTATTACAAGCAATTGTAGACCCAGTACAGTCGGTTGGCCAATTAATTTGATATCTTATTCGGGTGTAAGGGTCGGCACCGTACCCGTTGTTCCACAACTTTGGATAAACAGGCGACTTGAGCATACATTAATTTTGGGCCCCTGTTGACTTGAAGTTTTATTTTTGTTAAATATCATGTTACGTAAATATTACGAATACGTAATTTGTTGTTAAAATTTAAATATCAAGTTACATTATCGTAATAAAATCGTTATTTGTAGCTCTATAGATGATAAGTATTTGGTAGAGGGAACTTTGTAATTGTATACTAATTTATTAAACCATATATATACATATAGGGTATATCAAGACTGCTACCGAAAACGAAGCCGGGTGGTAGTCTAAGCGACTTCAGACACAATGCAACAGAAAAAGTTGCAAAAAAAAGTGAAATTTTTTTTTTGTTATTTTTTTCCTATGGCCATATTTGGGTGGTAAATACATTTTTTCCTAAAATAATAGTGTATACCCTTTTATTTATAAATACTCTAAGGTATAAAAGAGTTTAAATTATTATTTTAGCAAAAACTATGGATTTACCACCCAAAAATGACGATATTTAAAAAATCATAAAAAATAATTGTCGCATTTCTATGCGAAATTTTTTATTGCATTGTGTTTGTAGCCACTAAAACTACCACCCGGCTTCGTTTTCGGTAGCAGTCTTGAGATACCCGGTATATTCATATAGAAGAGCCGACAATAAACAAAAGAATGAAGTGTACGATATTTGTTTTGTACATAGATATTTATTGCGATAAAGCATAATAAGTACCTGATAAGATAGATATTTAAATAGATTATGAGAAGAAATATTAATAAGTATATTAATATTAAATGGACAAGTCCAACTATTTTAGTTGAACCATATTTCGGACCTATTTCCATGAACTGATACGTAATTGGTAATTATTTAATAAATGTAACAACTTCATAAAGTTAGCCCTAAAATTACCTCCTAGGGTGATATGAAACAAGCAAAACTAAAGACGTAATTAATCTAGGGTTCAGGTATCAAGTCATTTACAGCAGTCCTTAGGCAGCCCTAACACAAATAGAAACTTCACGAATCACTAATTGAGGCAATGCTTTCGGGAATTGCTGAATGAACGTCGGCTATAAATGAAATTGAATGTAGTATAATATTAGTGATATATGGTGCCATTAGAGATGTATTAAACGGACGCAATTTGCGTTGCACAGGGCTATCTGTACCGCAATATGTCACTGCGGAAATTATTGACGAGGTTATCAATGCTTGGGAATGGGTAGTTAGATAGATTTTGCACTAAACATGTTTATCAGTTGGTTTGATAGTATATTTGTCATATAGAAATAATGGGTGGAGAAGATAAGGGTTAAATATCACATGCAATAACAAACGCGTTTAGTGTAACTTCTCTATAAATCAGAGGAACAACTCCAGTTAAAACTGTCGTTAGGACCAACGACGCTACTGCCCTATTCCGTACATAATTTTCAAATATGTATGGCTGGAGTAAAAACCAATAGCTGCATTGAAAGTCCACTAACAATTTGGGCAGACAACCTAACTACATACATAGATAGTTGCTAGATGCCCATAGCTTTCGACAATCACTATGCTAATTATTTAGGGAGGAGACCTATATTCAGCAGTTAACATTTGATATGTCTCTCTCTATCTCTCTTTAGTTACAAGAAGTCCACTGCTGAACATAGGCTTCACCCAAGAATCTCCACACTACCTAACTGGAAGTAACCTGAATTTTATATTACAGTGCCAATTATGAGAAACCAATTCAGTTGCATAGTTACCCAGAAACTCAGTATTTATCTTAATATTACATCTTTCACAGGCTTTATCAGTAGCGAGACAGCTCAGTGCGACGACCTACGTGGAGACATCAGCAAGGGCTTCAAGCAAAGGAGTGAAAGACGCTTTCGAACTGGCTGCTCTCGCGGCATTGGGGAAACTTAACAAGCAGCAAATGAAACAACAGGTAATATAGAACCATCTTATAAGTATGTTTCATAAAAATTTATTAATAGTCATTTAAGCATTATTATAATTCATACAAATTTAAACCGCAATAAGTAGAAGCAGTAACATGCATCTTTAATGTCATAGTGTAATTATTTGTCTGAGAAATCATTGTTGAAGTGTTATTAATATGATCGATTAAATGAAAACAATTGACTTATCTGATACAAAATGCATGATATTATTTGGTTATTCACTCAAATGGATGGAAAACAATGAGATACTGAAACTTATCAAATGACACTTAGATATTGATTTTCGATGCGATTCCTAATCGAATATACAAACTAGGTCGGGATTGGGAAATGCAACCATTTTTTTTTTCTGATAATGACTCGTACACACAACTAGAACATCGGAATTTGTTATGATATAGCCTTCCATATTAAACAAAATGAAATGTAATAACCTCAAACACGTTCTCATAAATATTACACGGTACGAAATTTAAAAATACCTTTTCACATTAATTTTAAATGGTACGCCTCCTAGACAGAAATATGGAGTATCCCAAAATATTTTATAATAAATGCGCGCTCCCTCCGAGGTTCTCCCACGGCGTGACCCAATTACTATTTCGTCCTTTCGTATAAACGTGTATTTACCTACATTCTATTTAAATTTATTGTCATTACGTTTTAATGGTTTTGAGTTTATCCGAATAATTATTTTGAGTTTTTCGTTGCTTAGATTTCCTAGCAAAATTGGATCTGTTTGCTAATTGCTAGTGGCATTGACCAAGATTTATTGAATTGACGTTATCTCTTTTTAACTATCAAAAGGCGAAATTCAATTCAATTACCTACATAATATATCAGAAGTCACTAATTCTTACTAAGAGTTTGAGTACGTTTGCATAAAATACTGCATCTCCATTCTCTATTATGTTTTATGCCAAAATTCTGCAGCGCCAAGTGCTGTAATTGATGGATGAGCTGACACCGAATTTTCATGAAGTAAAAATGGATGCATTAACCAATACCCATTATCCAAATTGATCAACAATCATACTATATTTATAAGTAAACATCTGATCCTCATACATACTATAAATTGATTAAAAACGTGACTTCGAAAGCTAACGTTAACAACAGTTTTAGTATAGATCATATCGAATATTAACTAGTAAAATAGGGATTCTTAGAGACAATGTAGAATAAAAGTAAGTTTTGTATCAACAGCAGGTGGGACGCAGCAAAAGCAAGCGTGATTTGAAGGCTGAGCTAAAAGGGCGGGCGAAGAGCTGTTGCGTCATGTGATCCGTAGCCGGCCACCCTTCCCGGTGGCCGCACGACTGCTAGGCGACCACCGCCCTTCCAGAACATTCTACGAACTTCGAACCACTCCCTACGCCACACGTAAGGGAACAGTGCACTTACCGCTGAAGACTTCATCAAGAAACTTTTAAAGTGAACCAAGTTCGTTTGTGATGGATTGAGTAAGGGTGCAATCAGACCCTCAGGGTTGGAGCGTAAGCCTGTGATAATGTTAACGTAGATTGGAAATAGAAGGTCCAGAGAGATCGTTAGAAAGAACACGCTCAAGAACATTGATATCACACGAATCCATGTTTACTGCATTCGTGAATTGTAACATAAGGTACATGAATAAGTGTTTTCATATATTAAAGTAAGTGGATACGGATCGATGTTCTTTTTATATATAATGTTAATGTGTGCACTTGGTATTTCAATAAGAATAAAAAAATACACGAGGCTAATAAAAACTTTTATTACCATTGAAATTTGAATGTAACTCCTGAGACGTGGACTTCAAAGAAATTGCTGTGTACGCATTTTCTTGGAAAATGTGCTTTAGTAATTCCTAAGAAATTTAAGACAACGGCATAGAAAAATATTAAATTCTACGCTATAATTGTCTTGTTTGAAAGACGTTAAAAAGTAAAAAAGGAGGCAAAATATATTTTAGTTGAGGAGGGCAAAATAGTAAAGTAATATACGATTCATCATCACAATTTTATTCATAAACACCATGAATGCTCAAAGGACTAGTATTCAAATTGTTAATTTCAGAGCAGTGATACTATGAACCATCCCAAAACCTAACCTCAAAATCAGCCAAGTGCACACAAGTAGTTTTTAATAATGCGGTTTTTTGTAGGTAGGACCAACATTGCTATTGTTTGAGCTGTAGCTACACCTACAGCCTATTTACTTTTGTGATATACATACGTAAATATAAATTAAAATGCACAATTATGGACAATACAATTGTACGGAGGTCCATGTTTAGGGTTCCACGTCCATGCTACGATAGATGCTAGATTTTATATATTTAATACGATAATGAATGTCTGCTTGCCTTTAGGTGAAATATCACGGCGAATAACATAGTCTCATTATTAATGTGAATTTAAAACAGGCTTTTTTTGACGAGCATTGGATTTCACAAAACACATCACCAAATTAACCTTGTAATTATATGAAATCACTTAGCCACAACAAAAAGCCTACTCACGTGTTTCAATAATGCTTCTCGAACAATAATTGACATTACGAACCAAAGGTTCGTGCTTAAGGCACAAATGACGGAGTTAAGCACTAAAACCTTAAACGTTTTTCTTAAAATATTTATACAGGTTTTAAATCCTTTGTAGACCGTAATAATGCACTGTTTTATACTTTTTATATGCTATGTTATTTGCTGGAGATAAAATGTACATGTTTAGGAATTGTAATAACATCTTATTTGTTGTTGATTAATTTTACTGCCATTTTGTGTGATTATACACCGCAAAATGTCTGGTGGTCTAATATACAAAGTGAGGTCTAATCTAAGCGACCCTATTATAGGGGATATAGTTGTTCTAAAACATGTGAATGATCGGAAACAAAATGTGTTAGCAGATGATGTCAGAAATATTTTATAACTTCTAACTAACTAACAATAAACGTGAAAGACATTTGAGCTGCCAGCAATTTTCTTTTGACAATACTGCATAAATTACAGTATAAAATTTCAAGGATGGAATAACTAATAAAATAAAACTTACATATAATATCCCCCTATTGCTTTAATTACTTCTATTTTTCAACTAAACATTTATGAAATCTTTCAACCCAAATATATCTTGAATCGATAATGAATTAAAATAGCAATTTGTTACAACAATAATTGTACTTCAATAAGGTTTCCTTAAGTATAGGAAATTCTCCGTCTACTCAAGCCAAAACGTTTTGCGCGCCATTACACATTAATACATCGGCAACCCTATCATTGGAATCACTTAGGAATTGGGTTAGCTACATGAATTCTATTTGAGTTAAATTCTGATAGTTTCAATTAACAAATGAAATTGCACACAATAAAATTTTGATATAGATTTTTTTTAAGTTATTTATGGCAAAGGAAGCGTAAGTTATACAGGCTATAATGTATTATGACGGATTTGGGTTTATTTTTAAAATACCAAATAAAGCTTGTTTATTGCCTCAATTTACATAATAAATGCAGTGTTTGAAATATAATCTTAATATCCAGTGCTGAAAATTGTTTTGTCAGAATTCAATTCCATAATGAAAATTTTTGACATCGTCCAAAACATTTTATTAACGATTAAAATCACAACCAAGTCTCATAATGAAGGAATTTTTCGTTATAAATTGTAAATATTTGAATGTATTAATCAACGATAGATAAATAAATCATTCCTTCAACCAGAAAAAAATTTTTATGTATGTATTTAAAATGATTATAATACTATTTTTATATAATTTAATATTAAATAATTATGTATTTACGTTCAAAAAAAAAACATTAAAATAATGGTATCAAAATGAATACATTAGTTAATATGTGATTATTATTAAAACAAAAATATATCTTACACATTTAATTGTAAAAAAGGCATTTAATTTTACAAAAATGTCGAAAATTCGCTAATAAAATTGGCGCTATTATTCATTTTTCATGAATATTTATTTCTTTATGATAAAAATTAAAGTTTCCACAATGGACTACATAAAATGCTGGCCTCAAATTTATTATACTTATATAACTACTGGTAAAGAAAAATAAATGCTCTTGATTTTAAATAAAAAAAAACAGAAGGCCTAATACACCGTTTACATTGATATAGTTTTAAGACTAGTGTATTCATTTTCGAAAGAAAAGTGTACATATAGATAGAAAAACAAGAAATAATTCCTTATAAACGTGGTAGTTGATTATTTTCGATCATTTAAAGTATTGTAAGTCGATTTCAAGCTTTAAAATCAATGTTAGCTTTAATTATCGATTAAATGTTATTTAAAGATAGTTTGTATTCAACGGTTTCTATGAGTTGATTCATTTAATTTCGAATTGTTTCATTTAGATTGACAATATTGACTTTTAAAAGTACATATCAGATTTTTTAGTTTTATTATAGGAAACCGTTGAAATTATTTGCTTTGTTTATTTATTTGACGCTTGCATTGAGCATGTAGTAGATTATTAAATTAATTTTAAAACATCGAATGTTTATTAAACCCCTGGGCAGTTGGAAAAAAGAAAAATAATGACGAAAAAAATAAATTCAATAAGTTAGTTTCATTTAGGCAATATGCTAAAAACTTTGGACTTAAGTATAAATTGTTAATAGGTTAAAATGCAATTTATAAACATCAACGAAACGTTACACATTATACTTATCTAGAAAATGAGTTTAGATTGAGCAAAAGTCATGGTGCAAACTGCCTAGGCAACAATAATATACTTTTTAAATTAACATCCTCATGCAAGCTTTATTAGTATAATTTTAAATATAAAATTTAAAAAAACTTGCATAGATATAACTTCTTGCATGGTGCAAGAATTAAATTTAAACATTAAGTTATGTGACCTAATAAATGCCTTAAATGTAATTCGTTCGTTATAATTTTGTAAAAAGTATTTTAAATGTACTAAAAATGTTTTAACTTAGTTAATTCAACGTTAGGCCATTTTGGATGTTGTTTGTAGATTAATAAATATAGCATCTGTGTTTTTGGAAATCGTTTTTTTTTTCAAGACCTATTTTCTTGCAAATGTTTAATCAAATTGAACTTAGACCCCGAGCCTCCAAAAACCCTGGCTGCATATCGTTAAGGAATGTATGAGAGTCTTAAAACTTGAATTGGAGGGCACATCCTTGTAGAGTCAAAAAATTCACCTGATACATGACTTTTTATCTTCGATCAAATATACACTAGATACACAGTTACCTGTAAAATTTCTGTTAAAAAGTGGCACCGATATATGACTTGAAAAAAAGTAAACAAAAAGATCACATATTCCAAATATATTAACACAAATTCTATCTTATTCCTGGAGCTTAAAGTAGCTTTTCACATAATATTGTTTACAGTTCTGCGACGTTTTAGAAGCAACGGTCGGTGCGTGACTGAAGGCGAAAGAGTGCTTAAAGCACTCTTTTTTGATGCCATTTTCTAAGTGCTCATGTTGTATCTAGTGTATATTTGATCGAAGCTTTTTATAATAAAAGATCAATGACTTTTTCACGCTGCCTTAGTGTAAAAAAGTAAAAAAAAAACATTAAATGTTATTTTTAGTTATCATCATACATCATACATCATCATCAAGTGCGTGGTGGCCTGTTGGTAAACGGACTAGACGCGACTGCCAACATGTTCACGGTGGTTGCGGGTTCGAATCCCAGGGCACACCTCTGACTTTTCGGAGTCATGTGTGTATTGATAGTCAATCACCACGCACTGAAACGGTGAAGGAAAACATCGTGAGGAAACCTGCATACCATAGCGATTTATAAAAAATTCTATGGTATGTAAGTCCGCCAACCCGCACTAGGCCAGCGTGGTGGACTATATGGCCTAACCACTCTCAATCGTACTGTCGATTGTAGAGGAGGCCCGTGCCCTGCAGTGGGACGTATATGGGCTGATACAGAATCATACATCATATTAATAATAAATGTAAAGTAAAGCTCACCGTTGCGTTATTATAATTAATTTCGGTCCAAATTCAAATATTTTATATTTTCTACCTAAAATTATTCCGGAAGTTTTTCGGAATTTCAACAATTTAATTACTTGCAACATTGAATAAAAAGGCGTTCGAAAATTAAAAAATATGAATATTTTTCTGTAAATTGATGTATATCATTTCTTAATAATTATAATAAAAAATTGGACTTATTGTCGGTGATAAAGTAATACACAGTTAATAATTAACCCCTTAAATAAATTTGGATGAAATTCGATAGCGCTAAACTACATTTTTTGATTTTTCTTTTTCATGTAATTCATGCGTATTCCAAGCTGTCATAATTCATACTGGATGTGGGGAAGAAAAAGGTGGCCCCGGCACCACCATTTTTATCTACGTTTTTGAAGTACCAGCGCTCCCTCTATATATATATATACCGGGTATCTCAAGACTGCTACCGAAAACGAAGCCGGGTGGTAGTTTTAGTGGCTACAAACACAATGCAATTAAAAATTTCGCTTAGAAACGCGACAATTGTTTTTTATGATTTTTTAAATATTGTCATTTTTGGGTGGTAAATCCATAGTTTTTGCTAAAATAATAATTTAAACTCTTTTATACCTTAGAGCATTTATAAATAAAAGGGTATATACTATTATTTTAGGAAAAAATGTATTTACCACCCAAATATGGCCATAGGAAAAAAATAACAAAAAAAAAATTGTCGCTTTTTTTGCAACTTTTTCTGTTGCATTGTGTCTGAAGTCGTTTAAACTAACACCCGGCTTCGTTTTCGGTAGCAGTCTTGATATACCCTGTATATACAGGGCAACAGAAAAAGTTGCAAAAAAAAAAGCGTCAATTTTTTTTTTGTTATTTTTTTCCTATGGCCATATTTGGGTGGTAAATACATTTTTTCCTAAAATAATAGTGTATACCCTTTTATTTATAAGTAATCTAAGGTATAAAAGAGTTTAAATTATTATTTTAGCAAAAACTATGGATTTACCACCCAAAAATTACGATATTTAAAAAATCATAAAACATAATTGTCGCGTTTCTATGCGAAATTTTTAATTGCATTGTGTTTGAAGCCACTAAAACTACAACCCGGCTTCGTTTTCGGTAGCAGTCTTGAGATACCCAGTATATATATACTCTAAGTAGAAGTGTAATCCTGATAATACTGCAGTAATAATCAATTTAAAAGTTGACACAATGTCTTTGCCTTCCTGCTTGAATCGAGATCGATCCCAGCTGATCTCGGATAGCGACATACATACGCTACCCCTAAACTTATCTAAAATAAATACCCAATAGTCTCCTACCCTGTCCTAGCCTCTCAAATACCTATATATCAAATCAAATCATATAATTTATTTGCTTGTGACATAAGTTACATAGTTGGTAAAATGGTAATATTATAAAGCGCTCTATGATCTGCCTGTTTATACAAGTGTATACAAGTGTGACTTAGATTAATAAACTAGTATTATAGGTAATGCAATACATTATGACACAAATCAAACCGACTCCTTGATACAAGATATATAAGATTAATACAAGATACAAGACATATGAGAATTGAACCCAATACCTTAGCGTCGTAGTCGTACCGCGGAGCAACTGCGCCACCGAAACTGTCAAATAAACACAGTCACACTTTTCCCGTTCCAGTGATGTCATAAGACCATTTATTACAATATTTTTAACCAACAATGGAAGAAGACTTTTCTATAGACAACAGGGCTACTTCACGATCCCAAAAGAAAATCTAATGTTCGAGCGTAAAAATATGCCTAGGTACTCAAAATATTTTTTTAATACTATGTCGAATATACGTCGTAACCATAGACTAAGTTCGGAATAAATTATACGTAATTATCATAGAGAATATAGATTTTTTGAAGGGGAAAACTTTTATCTTACTTCAGACGTCGAACATTCGAAAATTTGAGTTTCATTTTGAAACATAGAGTATCACCCTTGAAAAGAAAAAAGAAAGCCAACGTTTCTATCAATAACAAAATACATTGTAAAGAGAAATTGGCACTGCGGAGAGAACGGTCGCCAACGGAGCTGTAAAAATGTGGCGACTCCTCAGACTGTTATTGTCAGGTTTGTTTCAAATATAATGGATATTGCCGAGCTCAGATTGTGTCACAGGACTTTCAAACTGGGTCGGGAATGGAGGTTGACAAAACCACGCTCGAAATGTTTGTGTTGTGGCAAATTTATAGTTTTTGGTTATCATTGTAAATCGGTGTGTTGGAGTTCGCATAAATAAGTAAATATCGTTTTTTTATTACAATTAATGGTGAGACGAATATTCCATTCACCTAATTGTAAGCCATACGACTGCTCATCGACAGTAGCAAAACTAAACAACACCATGAATTACAAAGCAATGCATTCCGCTGCGCTCGCTATCCTAAGACGATCTTGAGTCTCAATATGTCCAGTAGGTAGTCTAGCTACCATGTCCTTTAAACTAGAACACGACAATGCATTTACACTACTGTTTTACGAGTGAAATATATATTGCGGTGGTAGGTTCCACCGCAATCAGCAACTTCTCACATATGAGAGTTTATAGTCTTCTCCAAACGCTACTCTATAACGGCGACAATCAATTCCTTGTATGCTCACTATCATGACGGGTAAAATTAAATTAAATTTAGCTTTTAAGTACCAAGCAATATTGCTCAGCAAACGCAACGTAGACGCAATACAATGTATGCATGTACAGGTGTCTATAATTACATATGTACATACTTATGTAAGTATGATTACATATGTACATACTTATGTAAGTATGTACATATGTAATTATAGACACCTGTACATGCATACATTGTATTGCGTCTACGTTGCGTATACATATACGCACGCCTTTTTCCCAGAAGGGGACGGCCGAGGTGCTACCAGGACACCCACGTTTCGCCTTGTTTTTTTCGTCCCACGATGTGATAGGCGGCGAACCTATCGTCATATTCGGCATTAATTCCTGACTACGGGCTAAAAATGAGTAGAAAATTCCAATATCACTTTACCCGACCTAATATTTGAACCCGAGATCTCAGCTTCGTAATAGTACCGTGGTACAACAACGCCTCCGTGGCAGTCGTCTCTCAGTCAATCGTAGTGTCTACAACTACTGACGTACTATATAAAATTGTACTCTCAATCGCACTCTCGATTGTAAAAGAGGCCTATGCACTGCAGTGGGACGTATATGGCCAGATACAATATACAAAATTACATAAATATTCACCTGAAATATTACTAAACTGCTATCACCTCTCAATTTACCGCTTCAACAACTAATATAGACCTAGGCTTGTTTATTGTCCATTATAGGCAGAGAATTTTCATAGTAATTGCGCGGTCGCGGGTCAGAAAATAGGTTTATTACCCCACGAGTTAATCACTCAACTCTTATGTACGTCACAACTGCGAGATAACGTCATAATGAAGTCCATTAGGTGTATTTTCGAGTTACAAGAAAGCCATATCTGTGAGAACTCTGTATGCATTAAAATTATCATTGTGGTCGCTTTGTCATGCCAATCAAACATGATCGACGACAGGCAGGCTACTGAAATATTCATAACATTAAAATATTGTGCATGGTACCTATGAAGAAAAATAAGTTAAAGTTCTAAAGCAAAATGATTTTCAAATACTTGATTTTACAGGATCAGAAGGCGACTGTTATTAAATATTAAAATCTTAGGATACGATTTGACAATTTTTTATTTTTTTTTTATTTTTTTATTGCTGTGAATGGCGAGACGAGCATGCCGTTCGCCTGATGGTAAGCGATGCGACCGCTCATGAACAGTAGCAAAACCAAACAACATCTTGAACTATAAAGCAATGCTTGGCATTCCACTGCGCTCGCCATCCTGAGACATAAGATGTTAAGTCTCAATATGTCCAGTAGTTACTCTGGCTACAATGTCCTTCAATCCGAAACACAACAGTGCATTTAAACTGCTGTTTGACGGGAGAAATAGACATTGCGGTGGTACCCACCCAGGCAGCCTCTCACATATGAGAGACCTACCACCAGTAAATTAACAATAGGCAAGACGAATTATTTTAAAATCATGTTTTATAAAATAGATACACATTTATTATATACGAAATAATCTATATTTCAAGAATTAACAAAGGTTTAACATAGTTTTAAGCCATTTTTCAAATAATCTTTCAATAGTGCACAGAAAAAGCTAGTAGGTGTCATGGCGTCCGTTATAACGTCACCACTAGGTAAACATGTCATTGTGTCTATGCGCAGCGAAGAAAGTTAACGAAACAAATCATATTTCGTTTGATAAAAATGAATTCTAAAGTCTATAAGTGGTTCCGGTAAAGTTCACATTCCACATTTCTAAAGAAATTGGTAATGTTTACGGCAGGTTTACATAGGCGTGACGTCATGCGTCGTGGCTAGCGTTTCTGTCAAAATGGCCGATTGCTATATTTTATACTTTTATTTTATTGAAAATCTTGTTAATTTCCAATTCTGGATTAAAACTAAAACAACGTTTTAAATCCCTCTAATATGTTTTTCCCCCTAACATCATAAAATATTTGATATTTTGATACTGTCGTCACGCCTATTACAATTTGACTTTCCATTGATTAACCTCCGTTGCATAATTGGTTAAACACCGGCTGTAAAACAAGAGGCCGCGGGTTCGATCCCCGCACCGAAACAAATATTTGTTTCGGGTCTGGGTGTTTGTGAGACCGAAAAGTATCGCGTAGTTCCTGATACCCAAAACACAAGACTCAATCTTAGTGTGGGGTCAGGACTATGTATGTGAATGTTGGGTGTATATTTTAAAAAACCCTTAAACTAAAATAAACTACATAAATCCAAATAAATTAATCCGCTTAATACTAGGATGCAATATATAAATACTGCCTAGTATTATACTTCCAACAACGGTGTTCCTGGATGTACAAAAGGGATTCTAAGAAGCTCTACGAAAACAATATCGAATAACACAAGCTACATTGTTAGTTAACCTACTGACCCATTTTCTTACATCCCTTTTCCTAATCACCTGATTACTTTTATTAAATAGAGCCTGGCTATTTCTCGGTAAACCCATGAGTAAATGATAATCACTAAAAATACAATAATATCATAGGTGTTTGTGAGACGGAAGAGTCTCTCGTAGTTCCCCACAAGACTCGACTTTATTTCTTTATTTAAGCTTTATTGTACACCATAAAATATAAAACAAAAGTAAACAGTCCGCCCCGTGACCTCGAAAGCTATAAAGTAATCGAAACGTCGGGAAGTCAAAAAATGTAAAAATATAATTAATCCAAATCCGTTAATAATAGTTTTATTTCAATGAGTAACATTCGCGTAAACATAAGAAATCATAAACAGTTCACATTAGAAAAAAGTACAATTGGAGGTCTATTATCGCACAAAGCAATATCTGACAGACAACCATTTGATGGATATAAGAGAATCGATATTAGTGTGGGATCAGGACTATGTATGCGACTGCTGGGTGTATTTATTATTTTATTTATCCTTTAAACATTAATGGCGTCTTTTGTAGAAAAAAAACCTTTAAGTTATCAAATGTTCTATCCCTTTCCATCAACTTAAGAATCCAATTTGAGCGAAGAAAACAAAACATTCGATATTAAAAATAGGTTTTACGAGTAAACTGTGTATGATTAACACTTAAAGTCACTTTCAGGTGCATTAGCGGTATATAGATAGATGGAACTCCGAAAAGTACTGTTACTGTATCTATCATAGAAAACCGATGTGAAGGAACAGCCAGTGGAGTAGAATACCAAGCATTGCTTTGTAATTCATGGTGTTTTTTGGGTTTGATATTGTCTATGAACGGTTATATCACATACCATGAGGTAAATGATATGCTCGTCTCGCTACTCATTGCAATAAAAAAGTCATTCTAGGATATTCCATTGCGACAGAATGGAGACCACAGTACATAAAAGCCTGTCACATTTTAGAGTCAGATTGTGTATATACTACATCCAGTTTTTATCAGGCCGGCATAATTTTGTCGTTCAACTCAATGTAGTGAAGATACACTGAATCTCTGGTGCAATACATCCTCGCGCTAGTATAATATATCGAAAATACATTTACACCGAATACAACCTCTCCTGCCCCAGAAAAATATACCCCAATTTTCTTTATAGTTGGAGATGTAAAAAATAACCAAAATTTTCACGTCTCAATATCTTCGAAATAGGTAGGGATATTATCATTACGTACAAGAACATAACGAGACTTGCCCGCTATTCGGAGGGTATTCCTTGTAATTCAGAAAACTTTTTATTAAAAAATAGAGGGCATGAAGCCTTGGATATCCGACGCTGTTTATACACAACGCACTCGGCCTGAGAAGACCCAAACAGTTTGCGTTTTTACCGCCAGAATACTTGCAGTGATTATCGCTGATTTTCTATTTTTGACAATTATTTAATAGACATTCACAGCCTTAAAATTTAAACAATAATGTGCCTTTGACGCTTTAAATTATTATCTACATTTTAAATTCCGTTTTAAATATTGTAATATGAAGAATTTTATTTGAAAAACTAAGTTAATTTTTTTTTTAAATCTAAATCAATCACATCCAGTCTGTTAATTTCTCCACATATCAGTTAATGACATATATATTTTTTTGTAAACCATGAACATACCATAACATAAAGTCATATAAAAAAAGTTGACAATTCTCTACCTTCTGGAGACTTCTTTGCTGTGTACGCACCATCACGCAATATTAGGGTCTCAGTTTAGGACGTGACAGTATTTTGCGAGTATTTGCCCTTTATTATTAAAAAAGTCGGCAAAGAGTAAGCCGTTTGTTATACGTTACGGTTCTATCCACCAAACTACGAGTAGTTATTACAAGTAATTTGGTACCTTATTCGTAACGGAATGTAATTGAAAATACTCGGAAACTTTTTGTACAAAAATACTGAGCGAATTTTCGAAAATTAAATCGCGCTTCTATGTATACATCCGACTCGTCTTAAAGGAGGGAGGTATATGTCCAGTAGTGGGACACATGATAGGATATTAAAAAAATATATAACGAACTTATTCAAATAGTTCAAAAACTTATTTTATTTATCCAATGTGTCCCTTTCCAGTGATTTTTGAATTCAGTTTGAGCGAAAAAGACAAAACATTATAATACAATAGGTTTTTAAACTGTGTTAGGGCGTTAATGTTTAATGTAAATATGTTGTTTAAAATCTATAGCAATAATGTTATAATATATATCATACTATAGTATATTTATCATCTGACCATAGCATGGCAATACCACTTTATGTATTTAACGTTAAGTAATTAATATTGTGAATTGATTTTGAAATGCACAAAAACGCTATTCATCCATCTGATTAAATACGCATCTTTTTCACTTTGAGCGATTACCACACAATCCACGCAAGACAAATCCAGTTTAATGAAAAGATATTTCCATAACCATAATTTTGAATAAAACATTAACTCGAGATTGTAAGATTTGTTCAGTAAATTGTTTCCGAGGGAACTCCAGCGAGTCCGCCTGATAATTCCTTAGTTCTGAAGATTTTTTCCGCTCGATAAAATGGCTATAAGCCACAAGGAGACGTTGTCACAGGCAGAAAATGTTAAATAAAAAGTGAAAAGGAAAAAGTCAAGACGGTCTCAGAAGGCCGTTAAAGGCAATGTTTATAATCATTATTTTGACAAAAAACAGTATTCTAGATTTAGACTCTATTAAGGAATGGGAAATAATGTTTTATAAGCAAATGTTAAAATTATGGAAAAATATTACGGCGAATTAGAGCGGTCTTGTTTTTCACAGGCACCGTACATTTTTCAGGACTTAAAGTTTTAGTTAAATTGTAGTACTCTAAGTATAACATCTATATTTATAATAATACATTAAACGCAAAACGTACAAAATATGATAGGAAAAAAGGGCACCCAGCGTAAATTTGATTAAAAGCAATGCCGGAGATGATCATTCTTAGTATAAAGTATACCTATGATAAAAGCGATGACGGTATTCTCCAGATTCTTAAATAGATACGAACTAACAAAAATTTATGGTAGTACAAGTGAAATTATTAATGCATATACTAAAAATAAACGATTGTTGAAACATTAAGCAGATATCCATTACAAAGATTGAAACTATGTTCATGCTTGAACACCTAATGTCTCGTAATATATGTCTGTATGTGCATCTGTAACAGCATATATACGTCCCACTGCAAGACACGAGCCTCCTCTACAATCGAGAGTACGATTTAGAGGGATTAAGCCACATAGTCTACCACGTTGGCGTAGTGCAGATTGAATACGCATAATTATAGATAATTTAAAGAAAATAATTCGAAGACACTGGTGGTAGTTTCCTTATTTGTGACTTGTGAGAGACTACCTAATTAGGTACAACCCCAAACATTACCCCAAACAACAGTAAATGCACTGTTGTATTCCGGTTTAAAGAACATTGGAGCCAGAGTAACTACAAGACATATAGACTTAAAATCTTATGTCTCAAGCTGACGAGCGCATTGAAATGCCAAGCATTGGTTTGTAATTCATGGTGTTGATTGGTTTTCCTACTGTTCATAAGTGGTCGACTCGCATACCATCAGACGAATCGTATCCTCGTTTTACCATACATCGCAATAAAAATACCTTAATCAAATGAGGGAATTAGTACAAATTTTCCCGGCGAACGCAGCAAAAATCTTCTTGAATAACTTCCACAAAATTACCCCAACTTTTGCATAAATAATACGCATCCTAAATTATTCCACGCTGTTGTAAACCTCACAAAAACGTGGATTTAAAGGCATGTAAATAAAGGAGCAATTTTTGAAATTAACATAATGGCGGATTGCCACTTTTGGCGCGCTCCGCGGTGACTGCGTTCCATTTCACTCAGTCTCCAAAATAGGCTCGGAATAGTTAGTTAATTTAATTATTAAGCTTTTAACAACAGGCAGTATTTGAATTTAAAGTATGAAGGCAGTTAGTTTAATTATTAAGAACGTTCAACGTGCATGCAACCGACTCCTTGGCGCAATTGAGTTAAAGAATGGGTATAAAATAAGATGTAGTGAATTCCATTCGTGAAGGATACAAAATATGTGTATTAGTGTAGATCACAAGAATTTATTTCGGAATTGGATGCAATATGGCTTAGAAATATGTGGTAGAGACCTGTAGTAAGTTTCTGAGCGCACATTTTTCTTGGTCTATTTTTTTAAAGCTTTAATATTGTTTTTAGGTTATATAAATGAAGACGTTACTAAGTTTACAGTGTAAGATGAAAGGTTATTATTATTATTGTAAAGTTTATTCGTTTAAAATGAAATTTGTGAGCCGATAAGTGTTAAATTTATTACACCCTACACTCCTGAATAATATCTAAATGCGTATTATTTCTACTTATGTAAATACTACTCTGATTAGAGCACTGATTTCTATGTTCTCTAAAGTAATATATTTGTAACAATATGTGGTAATATTGTGAGTTGTGACTGTCACCATTCGTGCTAGTGATATTGACGGATCCCTATGATCAGTAACCTTTTACGGCCTGATTCATAAGCAGTCTGAAAACCTAGTTTAGCTATTGAATATTTTGTCCCTTTTGAACGACTTTTGAATTCAGTTTAAACGAAGAAGACAAAATATTAGATATCTTAAATGAGGTTTAAAACTGCCTGAATAAAGCTTTTTTATCCCTAAGCCTGTAAACGCTACGATTCCACATGTAATATGAATACTCCTCTTGCTTTTCTCGGTTCTCATTTCATGTCATGGCACGGGCCCCCTCTACAATCAAGAGTATGATTGAGAGTGGTTAGGCCATATTGTCCACCACGCTAGCCTAATGCGGGTTGACGGACTATACATTCCATAGAAATTTGACGCTTAGGTAAGCATGTTTCCTCACAATGTTTTCCTGTACCGTTTATTCTCTTCATTTCGTTTCATGTCTATCATGATAAAAAACTGGCGTACGCATTTGAAATAAACATTCACCATAAATAGTCTCAATATTGACGCAATATCATTTAACGTTACGGCGTCGAACAAAACGCTCCATTCGACGGCGCGCGACTGTTTCGTATGGGAAATGGCGTCATTCCGAAGCGACAACAGCTTCCCGCAATCGGCTATATTCAACATTGGGTAAGCGTTGTGCGTGTAAACATCTATACCAAAAGCTTTTTACATCGATTCAACATTTTATCTGAATCATTCCACACTTTTGGCTATTGTAATTCGGAGATTTTCCATAATCACTGTGTGTTATTATTTAACCCCTATCTCGTTCGGTTATAAGTCATTTTGTTTTTATTTGGCATTTTGTTGTTTGTATATTTACTTATATAAAAGTTTTATCGTGTAAAATTTGTCAGTATACGATAATGTAAATGTAATCACTAGATTATGACCTGCGATAATGACATACGATTTTCCCGCTCGAACCTCTCCCCGTGTATTTAGGCTATTACTATGCTGAAATTAAATAATACCTAACCGTTAAATGTTGTGCTCCTTACATCGAATTTGTTTAGACTTTAGACATATAATTAAGATTTTTTTTAATTTAATTCCAATTTTAAATTATTTTTCCAGATTCAGCGAATTAGAGGGCGCACCAGAACCGAATATAACAATTTTTATTATTATTATTATTATTATGAGCCCTTTAATTCCCACTGCTGGGCAAAGGCCTCCCTCCTTTCCTTCCATTTGTCGCGGTCAGGTGCTAATTGCCGCCAGTTCGGAAGATATGAATCGAGTTCGTCCCGCCATCTCCTTCTAGGCCTACCACGTAGTCGGTTTCGGCCATTGGGGAACCACTGTGTAGTAACTTTCGCCCAATGGTCGTCGAACATGCGGTAGATGTGGCCAGCCTAGTTCCATTTCAACTTGGCAGCTGTTTGTCCCACGTCAGCGATCTTGGTTTTGGAACGCAGCGTTGAGTTCTTAACGCGGTCGACAAGTTTAACTCCAAGAATGCTGCGTTCCATCGCTCGTTGGCAAGCCCCCAGGACGGACTTTTGACGATTGGTTAGAGACCAAGTTTGCGCTCCATAAGTAAGGGTGGGGAGTATACACATGTCCATAAGTTTCCCTTTCAGGGAGAGAGGTAATGACCCTTTCATTAGATCTTTCATGGACCAGTAGTTCCTCCAGGCATTCTCAGTTCGTCTTGAGATTTCCTTGTCTTGTCTTGCCTGGAAGGATACTATCTGGCCAAGATAAAGGTACTCATGGACATATTCAACTCCCACTCCCCCAATTTCTATGCGCCTCTCTAAGCTATTTGTCATTACTTTGGTCTTGGTCATATTCATGCTAAGTCCGACCTCGAGGCTCGCTAGGCTCAGTTGTTCGAGCATTTGGGTCAGATCAGCTGCAGATGAGGAGAAGAGGACAATGTCATCGGCGAAGCGAAGATTAGTTAATCTCTTTTCGCAGATAACAATGCCGCTGTTCTCCCAACTGAGTTTCAATTTTCGAAAAACTTCTTCCAGCGTGGCTGTAAAAAGTTTTGGAGATAGCGGGTCACCCTGTTTCACACTCTTTTGGATAGGAAAAGAAGGCCCTGCGGAACCGTTGATGCTGATGGATGCTGTGCTGTGTTTATATATGTTCCGAAGTAATTGTATGTACCCGGGGTGGATATTCTGTTTTTTAAGGGACTTAAATATGGCTGAATGGTGTAGGCTATCGAATACTTTAGAATAATCAACGAATGCAATGTACAAAGGTATATTGAATTCTTGATGTTTTTCTATCAGCTGATTTAGGGTATGTAAATGATCGGTAGTCGAAAGGCCACGGCGGAATCCTGCTTGTTCAAGGGGTTGGTAGTCGTCTAATTTGTCAGATATTCGATGTTCGATTATTTTTATAAAAAGTTTATAAAGATGGGATATTAAGCTTATTGGACGGTAATTGTTTATATCGGACCTGTCACCTTTTTTGTGGAGTAGTATTATGTTCGAATGGCAAAAACCTTTTGGAAAATAACCGGATTTTAAAATTGTGTTATACAAGTTGCAAATGTGGGGTAACAAAATCTCTTCTCCAACTTTTAATATTTCTGCTGTGATACCGTATATAACAATACACAAAAATATAAAACAAAATGCAATATTAATTAAATCTATTTGACTTACCCAAGTCTCACAAAACTGGATCACCAACAACTGTCTGCACCAATCTGTTCACAAAACAAAGGAAATTATTAATTAGGTAAAAATCTAGTGCAGTGAATGACTCATACGTTCGGAAATAAAACTATCCTCTGCAGGACTATATTAGTCGGGCAGTATTTAACAATACCTAAAATATGCTTAGTTGTATGTATTATAATAATTTTATGATATAACATAGTCGTTGTATATAATACATATAACCAAATAACTAAATGCAAGAATCAAATTGAAACAATTTGTTTGTGAGAAAATAAGAAGAACAATGACGACATATCTGAAAAAAAGTGTAGTGAAAATATGATCGAATTATTGCAGACAGCGATCATTTTGATACTTGTGTTTTAAAATATAAAAATTGTGTTTTTTTATTCCAATGAATGGCAAGACCAGTATGCCATACGCCTGATGGTAGACGATGCAACAGCTTATGGATAGAAGCAAAACTAAAAAACACCACCACCAAAAGAAGTACCACTCATATATTAGAGACCTACCACCAGTAAAACCATAGAGTACATTTTATAGAGAGTAAAACGTAACTTAAAATTAAAAGCGGCTGTAATAAAAGATATTTTCTAGATAGGGGGTAGACAGAGGTGCCAGTACACCCACATTCCGCCTTGTATGTTCCGTCCCACAATGTGATAGGTGGCGAGCCTATCGCCATATCGGGCACAAATTCCTAACTCTGGACTGATAATGAAAAATCCAATGTCACTTTGCCTTACCCGGATTCGCACCCGAGACCTCAGCTTTGTAATCGTACCTTAGTACAACTACGCCACCAAACCAGTCAGATAGAAACTATGTTTTCATTTCGATGATACAGTTAGAAAGCTGCTGGGAGTATTTTCTAGATAACTACAATAAAATAAGTCATATTTTATAATATTACTTGACCATATGTTACTAAGCAGTATTTATCCCACTACACAATATTTTATAAAGCCTAAGAATTAAGATTTATGTGCGAACACAAAAATAACTAAAATAATGTATATAGCAAATATTTACTATCCTAAAACAAAAGAATAAATAATGCACAGACGAAAATATACGGGCGCGGGACTGTTGACTAATGGAGGTACATCGTAACAAAATCACACGAGATAGTAGATTTCTCCGAGATATTATATGAGAGGTGATACAAAAGAATTATACAACGCAACGCTATTTATATTTTTATAGACTGGCATGGCAAAATGTGTGAGCTGTGGAATGGTTTGCCGGCGCACGGGTCTGTTCTATAAGAAGCATTTTTGTAGGCATAATTGTGTTGGGCATGGGTCGCCGTCTCTTGCTATTCTTCGGCGAATTTCTTGTATGGTTCATTATGTTTCATTATCCAATTGATATAAATACACAACTATCTGCTCAACTTTGGTCTCCGGAAATCTCACTTTATACCAAGGGCGGATCCAGGAGGGAGTTCATGGGGGTCATGACCCCCCCTGGGCTGGCCCCAGATTGACAAAATTAATTAATTATCTTGTTGATTGAAGTGTTCACAAATCACGTCTGTAACAAACTTTAAAACGTCATTTCTACGAATTGGAGTTTTGAAATCGGACCCAGTGTTCTGACATGACCTATATGACCCCCTTGGCGTAAAATCTGACATGAGCTATAATGTGACCTCCCCCCCTGGCGTAAAAGCTGGATCCGTCCTTGCTTTATACGGTTTAGTTTCTTGAAAGACAGAGTTATTTATTGAACGTGCCAGGTAGTTCTTAACTAACATTAAAACCCAAGTCAAGGCTCTACCACATCAATATTTTACATTAAACAAAAGTAGACACCAAACTATCAATGGACGCATTCAATTAAACCTGACAGCGCCACTAAATCCCTGTAAACATAAATCGATTGTCGCAACTGTTTGTTGTACTACTGTTTAATCACGTTGCGTACGTGCCACCTCGGCCCTTTGCTGCATCAATCCATGGTTAATGTATTCGTTTATTGTTTAATTATGGATGGCTGTATCTAGATTTGATTCGATGGGTGGGTCAGGTTGCCAATGCACTGAAGGTCCCCATTAATGCAGCATTACATCAAACAGAAGACCGAAGCCGGTGGAGAGAGGTCATCAAGACAACTGAGAGTCAAGATTCTCAATAATGAGGGAACGACTGAAGAGAGTATCTAGATTTGGTTATAAACGAAGAGCTCAAACAATGTTTTTCTATTTATTTAATTGAAACTGCCTCGGTGGCGCAATGGTATGACTGCAAAGCCGTGGTCTCTGCTTTGAATCCCGAGTCGGGCAAAGTGATATTGGATTTTTTTATTCATTATCAGCCTGGAGTCAGGAGTATGTGCATGATATGGTAATAATCTCGCCTCTCACTATTTGACACGGAAAATACACGGTGGAACGTGGGTGTCCTGGTTAGGTACTCTGCCTACCTCTTCTGGGAAAAAAGCGTGAGTTTATGTATGCATGTATGTAATATAAGTAATTTATCCGTAAAATTTTATTATATGTGTAATAATAATATGTGTAATATTCACGTATATGTGTAATATTCACGTAAATATTAGAAAGCATACTGATTTCTATTACCTCTTTATACGATGGGGGGAATAAAAAAAAGTTATTAGCTAACTGGCGATTAGTGGTTACTAGTTATTGAAAAATTCTGTATTTTTCCATCTCAGAAGTTTTCTATGATACATCTCGGATGATTTACAATTTAGTCAAGGGTTACAAAGCTACTTTAAATAAATCGAATCTTCTCCGCTTAAACTGAATTTAAAAAGTGTTTGAAAAAAAAACTGGCTATGAATAAGGCAGTTGATATTTCAAAATAAACGTAGTTTATGTGCTTTACATGTTTATTAAAAATTACATTAGCAAGGTAAGATTTCCGTCTTATAAAACGTTGCTGTATTGTCAAAATTAATCAGAAACCTACTGGCTTGATATCCTGTCACTGAAACGGACACTAGTCAATCCGTTTAGGAAGCCGATGACCTGAATATACAGAGGAGACTGTGCCCTGCGGCGAATGCTGTGACATACATACAGATACGCATCCAATGGATATTACATTTACCGATTCACTTGGCTTAAGTGGGTCAATACTTTTATTTGATTTAAAATATATGTGTATGGGGTAGTTCTCAGAACAAAAAAAAACAGAATATTATTAAAGCACAATATAATATAATAAAAAAATATGTACAAGAATATTTTTAATGACTGTATGGGTATAAGAAAGAAAATTGTTACAATTACTGTATATTTCTATCTGTATAAATGACTAATAGCAATATTTGTTTCCAGAATTCACACAAAATGGTCTGGCAAAAATGTCCCTTGAAATTTCTACTCTGCCAAAATAAAAAGAACCAACAATAAAAGTCTAGCAAAGCCGCAAAATAACTCAATCAATTTCACTCGCCAGACTAGCCCTGACCTGAAAAGGCAAAAAACACTTTTACAATAGAGTTACCTTTGCAAAATCAAACACATAAATATTGAAGAAATAGCGGTTAAGTAACCTATTTTAGGTCCAGCAACTAGAATAGACGACTAAACTTGTATCTTTTTACTACAAAAGAGTTTTTATTTGACCGTGGGATGATCCTACATTGTTACTGAAGTATGCATATTGTGTCTTTTTATTAAAACGGTGGTCTGTATTTCATTTTGGACAAAGTGAAATTGGACAATGGAGATATAGTGGGCCCTATGTGACGAAATATCGAATTTTTCGGATTAAATCATTGACGTAAATATAATATGGACAGGGCGGAAAGCGCGTAAAGTTTTCCGACATAAGTAGTGGGGGCGGTCCAGCACATTTCTAGTAGATCGTTACTTAAATAAGTCGAGCCTCGCAATGATTTCTAAAATGCTTGCTTGTATTATGATAGAAAGTTTAAACGAAATCTATTTAATTATAAATAATAATAAATAAAAACTCCAAACTCCAAATGTACTGAAGGGCCTGTCCTTAGTTTTTAAATTAATGGATTAAGTTCCCTTATAGTCCGGACAATTTTTAAATAGAGCAACTTGTAATCCGACAAATCACATAATTATATCCTGTAATATTAATAATATCGAAACAAAATATAGTTTAGAATCGCGTTTAGAGCAAAAGACATGTCGTATTAGATAGGGGCAGGATCACCAGGGCCATTGACAGCCTCCGTGGTAGTGGTGGTAATGGTATTGAAGCTTAAATAAATTAAAGACAACATTTTAATGTATATAGGAATTAATTTATTTTTGGTTGGAATTTCAATAATTAAGGGATGTGATTCTGCGTAAAATGGAACGGGATACGTACAAATTACAACGGACTATGGATATTCCTAGAATTTCGCAAAATTGATATGGTAAGACACTGTTGTAAAAATAATTGAGTTAAAATATCTATTAACTATCAGCCCGGAGTCAGGAATTTTTGCCTGATACGACGGTAGGCTCATCCCCTATGACATCGTGGGACGGAAGACACAATGCGAAAAATGGGTTGCCTTGAAATACCTCTGCCTACCCCTACTGGGAAAAGCGTATGTTTATGTATGTTTGTAATCTCTTTCATATATAAAAATACGAAAGCAAAATTATTGATTGATTTATATGTTAGATAATGGTACCAACGTACCATTTATTACAAGTTGTAGAGTTCTTCATAGGCCCTAAATACCCAAATTTATATTTCGATATCTTAAAGTACTGGGTAAGTTAAGTATTTATTTATCTAACATTTTTACAGTCCGAAATAGTCGCTATTTCGGCCCACATGAACAGCCAAAATTCTAGTTTTACTACAGCGGCTGTAAAACTGAATACTGGGGTCCCTGACGATGCAATGTTATTAGTGTTATAAGTCTCCATTGTGGTACCCTTGAGAACGAAATAAAATCTTATTGTATGGAAGTTGATAATTTTAATTTTTGAAACTATGTAAAAGGGTTTTGATATTTAGTATTGGGTCTTGAAATTATTATTTTGATTATCTCCTCAGATTGGCTCTAAGACGCAATTGGTTAAAATGCTGACTATAAAAATATAAGCCTCAGAACAATAACTGCTATTCATTGTTCTGAGATATAAGCTAATGATCCGTCCTCTGCGATACATTTGATTACGATTTTTAACATTATTATTAAAACAATTTATAGCAAAGTATGGCGCGACGAGCATGCCATTGCCTGATGGTAAGCGATACGACCGTTTATGGGTAGTAACAAAACCAAGCAAGACTATGAATAATCAAGCAATGCTTGGCATTTCACTGCGCTCGTCATGCGAGATTAAGCCAAGATTAAGCCTCAATATTTATAGAGAGGCTTTGATATTTTTGACTATAAAACTACAACATTGGAAGTAATGTGCAATACAATAGTTAACAAATCAATACAAAAGTGTTTCTATTGTTTTGTTCCACCTTATCATAGGTACTCATATTTAAACATAAATTGACTACTAAATAACTTTCTTCACAAGAAATTTAATAAAAACCAACGACAAACTAAAGAGCAGTTCGTTGAGCACCGCCTTCGATATGATAAATGTGTTGAAACTTAATAACGGAATACGTTGCCAAAATCTAATCACTCGCACGAGGAGCAATGTTGACGAGTTGGCGCTTGCTATACGTAAGTTAACAGGCGCTCTGTGCCAAACTCGACCAAACGCGATTACTCTAGATTCGAGCACCGGGTCTACAGAACACGAATACTGACGGGAATATCTGAGATATATTTTTAAGATAATAAATTGTAGTTCTTTAGTTATTTTTGATAGTTTATATTCTAGGACAGTGGCTTAGTTGTAGAAGTATATTGAGAAGAGTTAAAACATAAGACAGTAATATATTGTTTTTATGAACTCACTATTTAAACAACAATAAACTATATTGAGCACATTGACATATATATTGTTCTGACGTAAGTGGTGTGCGGGCTCCAATGCATCTCTAGTGATCATCATCATCATCATATCAGCCACAGGAAGTCCACTGCTGAACACAGGCCTCCCCCAAGGATCTCCACAATGACCTTTTGGAAGCGGCCTGCATCCAGCGACTTCCTGGAACCTTCTCTAGTGATGCGTTACTAAAATTAGTCGTCGCTCGAAACAATTTTGAAAATGCTTGCTTGTATTAAGACAGAAAGTTTAATAAAAATAAATATAATATATTTTATCCCCGTTTAAACGAAAGCTGTGAAATTAAATTAGTTAAATATTTATTTTGGCGCGATTTCCACTGTCATATTCTTGCAACTCCAAATGTTCTGAAAGGCCTATCTTTAGGTCTTAATCTTAATCAATTATAGAACATAATATTTTATGAGTTAAGACAATTTCATCGCCATGAAATAATCTTTATGATTATGCTATCAAGAACGAAAACTATACAATGCTATCTCTATCTGCTATATATCCATTATGTATCTGGTACCTTACCAACTATGAAACGAAGCCTCGTGAATTCACCAAAGATTTTAATAAAAAATCGACAGAGTTACACCCAGGCGAAGCTGACTCAAGCCGCTGTTAATCATAAAACAAATTAGCATCATGAAAAAAATATCTCATTGTCATACCATTCTTATCTTTAGCTCCCATATTACCGTGTTACTGTTGTCATTTGGCTGCTTACGTCCTGTCCCACCCTTTTTTATTGCCAAACCAATTTAATAATACACGTTTCTCCCTTAAACATAAATTACATAACCCTTATGTAAAAGTACATAAGAGCGATGTTTAAAATGTAAAAAGAAGATGCAGAAACGTGAATTTTGCAAATCGTCTCATTATTTTTTTGCGTTCTTTCTCCAGTTCTGCCTAATGAGATTTCGCGATATCTACGTTATATGGACGAGAATTCCGCTTTATAAGTAATTAAAGGTGGTGTATTACGCGAAAGTTTTTATCCAAGCTACTGTCGATTTATGTACAACTCTTTTATATATATTTTAGTGTCACCGATGGACGAATTAATCAAGGATACGGGCAGTTTATGGTTTACTATAAAATACCCTGGTAGGTTGATGGTCAAGAATGAACTTCTTATGATTAACGGTGATGACATCCTCCAGGAGAATAGAAAAATCTGTATCTGTATCAGCCCATATACGTCCCACTGCAGGGCACGGGCCTCCTCTACAATCGAGAGTACGATTGAGAGATTACGATTGAGAGTACGATAGAAAAATGAAGATGCAAAACCAAATGCATGCCCAGCCTTGTTAATATTCAGTTTATAAACCTAGTTTAGTTACCAAATGTTTTTCTTCTTCGCTCAAACTGAATTCAAGTCATATAGTTCAACAAACATTCCTAGTTTGTTTTGTTGGAGCCACGAAAAAATTTTACAGTGTTTTCCAATTTCATCTAAACTAATTCCCCGACTTGTGAATAAACTAGTGCCCTTAATTCATTATTAGAAATATATAACATGTGGCAATGAAACTATTACACCTGTACTATATTATAATCATAAGTAATCCTTATGCAGGGCCCTACACTGCAATACCATCCAAAATAAATAAATATTAAATACAACCAACAGTCACATAGCCGTGACCCCACATTAAGATCTATGAAATCTTGTGTCGAAGGTATCAGAAACTACAAGAGACTTTTTGGTCTCACAAACACACAGAGAATCTCAATTGTAGAGGAGGCCCGTGCCCTGCAGTGGGACGTATATGGGCTGATACAGAAACACCCAGACCCGAGACAAATATTGTGTGCCTCACAGAAATTTGTCTCAGTGCGAGGATCGAACCCGCTGCGTCTCAATTCACAGTCGGTTTCTAACCAACTGCGCCACGGAGGCTGTCAAATACATCATAATAACCAAAAACCGTACATTTGTATGCTGGCAATGTGTATGGCATGCAATAATTTACAAAAATACACGCAAAATTACAGGATTATCGCCATAAACGTCTGCTTAACGAGGTTGTGGGCGCGTTAAAACGTCAGCCCACACCGTATCTCATAGATTTACTGTCCCACTTACCATAATACCAGGTATAAATGGGAATTGTTGGAAAATCTACTACGTGTAGACATTAATTTATTAGTGACATGATACAGTCGTAAGTCTCTCATATGTGAGAGGCCGCTTGGGTACCACCACAATGCCTATTTCTCCCGCCAAACAGCAGTATAAATGCATTGTTGTGTTTCGGATAGAAGGACATTGTACCCAGAGTAACTACTGGACATATTGAAACTTTACATCTCATGTCTCAGGATGGCGCAGTGGAATGCCAAGCATTGCAATGTAATTCAAGGTGTTGTCTTTTTTGCTTCTATGAGCGGTCGTATCGCTTAACATCAGGCGAACGGCATGCTCGTCTCGCCATTCAATGCAATAAAAAAAATAACATAAAAGATTTTTCCCGCCGGTCACACGTTTATGCCGAACTAATTGGAAAATAAAGGTAGACACTAGAGGTAATAATAAAAAGTGTCAGATTTTGTTCTTAACATATTTCAAATTAAAAATGGCAACATTTTAAAATGGCCAGTTCTCAGGATATAAAAATTCGTTGAAGAAAAACTTTCTTTGTATTTTTTGTTGCTTCCAGAATAGTCTGGGTATAAAGACACAAAGAGTGACGTTTCGAGGCGCCAAATAAACCAGTAAAGAAAAGCCTTTTGTTATTAACCACTATAAAACATTACAATTGTGCTGCTTTCTGCCTCACTCAGAATGATTAAAGCCAAACGAAAACTAATTAGTATCTTACATTTGGTTGTTATATAAAGTTATTAAAGAAATAGTAGAATCAACTATCAATGTATTAAAGACATTATGAACTCTTCTGATAAAAGATCCATATATTACATACTTAAGTTTACGCCTTTAAAGTATAAACCCTTTATTTATGTAAACTGTGTCCTCCTATAGTTTAAGATGCACAACGTTTATATTTGTATGTACCTATTCAGCTACATGTATGCCATGTGTAATCTTAGTTAGAGACCAATAAATTAAAAATAAATATAAAAAAAACCCTTAGGGGTAGGTAAAGATAATAAAGATCAGGGTGAAAATTATTAGACACCGCTCTGTCAACATCTACGTCTCCAAAATCTAAATCAAATTGTAAATGGGTATTTTGTTTATTACGTAAATTAAATAAAGCTTTGTAATTTTTCGTTTGTATCAAAGAGTTATATATTGCGATATTCGAAAAAATATTGTCATAAAGTGTAATGTTGGTTCGCCCCTTCATTTTTCCCGTGATTCACATGTCAAATAAACTCTAGGCATCAGCGAGTTACCCCATCTTAAACCGTCAGCTTTTATTGTCAAGCGAGTTTCCTGATACAATAAATATTACGGTTTTTTTTCTCTACATTGGAAAACACATTCAATTACTTTTATAATTAATTCAATTCTAAGTACACATTTATTTGTGAAAACAAATACACGTGCTCAAATATTTTAACTGTGAGGAAAATATAGTTGATGATATACAGGGTATATCAAGACTGCTACCGAAAACGAAGCCGGGTGGTAGTTTAAGCGACTTCAGACACAATGCAACAGAAAAAGTTGCAAAAACAAGCGACAATTTTTTTTTTGAAATTTTTTTCCTATTGCCATATTTTGGTGGTAAATATTTTTTTTCTTAAATAATAGTGTATACCCTTTAATTTATAAATACTCAAGATATAAGAGAGTTTAAATTATTATTTTAGCAAAAACTATGGATTTACCACCCAAAAATGACGATATTTAAAAAATCATAAAAAATAATTGTCACGTTTCTATGCGAAAATTTTAGTTGCATTGTGTTTGTAGCCACTAAAACTACCACCCGGCTTCGTTTTCGGTAGCAGTCTTGAGATACCCGGTATAATTTATAAGAGGCAAGGGTCATGCTTCCACTAGATTTGTATTTTACAAAATATCATTCAGGAGTCAGGAATTTGTAGCCTCGTGTGACGAAACGTACAAGGTAAAACGTGGGTGTCCTGGGAGCACCTCTGCCTAACTCTTCTGAGAAAGAGGCGTGAGTTTATGTAAGAGTATGTATGTATTTTAAGAGCTTTAATCGATCATACATTAGACAGCCTCCGTGGCGCAGTCGGTTAGACGCCGCCTGTGAAACGAGAGGCTGCGGGTTCGATCCCCGCACCGAGATAAATGTTTGTGCGGCCCACAAATATTTCTATCGGGTGCTTGTGAGACCGAAAAAGTCTCTCGTAGTTCCTGATACCCACGACACAAGACTCAATCTTAGTGTGGAGTCAAGGCTATGTATGTGACTGTTAGGTGTTATATCCATCCATCCATCCATCAGCCAAAGGAAGTCCACTGTTGAACATAGGCCTCCCCCAATGATTTCCACAGAGACCTGTTGGAGGCAGCCTGCATCCAGCGACGTCCTGCGACCTTTACCAGGTCGTCTGACCATCTTGTGGGTGGACGTCCTACGCTGCGCTTTCCGCTACGTGGCCTCCATTCGAGCACTTTCCGACCCCATCGGTCATCAGATCTCCGCGCTATGTGCCCTGCTCATTGCCACTTCAACTTGCTAATCCGGTGGGATATGTCGGTTATTTTTTTTTGTTGTATAACTTGCCGAAACGTATGGATATGGTCTATGGTAGGGTAGAATGGGTACGGTTGTGCCAGGGTACGGTAGTGACAGTCGTCATAACAGCGAAACTATACTCAATTCGGGGAAGAGTGTAAGGGGAGAAAGACGCGGCATGCCACTCTGAACACGTTCCCTGGTATCGCATCGGCCATCGTGCGACGTTGACATAAGCAGGTGCCTACATTGCTTTTCAACAGTCAAAAGTAAGTTTTTTTGTTAGATTTATTTTAATAATTACTATTTTTAGGATAAAGGTAGATTGTATCGTATTTTGTCTTGCTATAAGTTATAAGATAGTAGTTAACTACGAGTGAATACTTTTTACGTAGATTGTTTGGCAGATTATTGGCGATTTTTTGTTTTCGAAATTGTGCTTTGGGTACGGTTGTGACAAATTTTATGGGTACGGTTGTGACATATGCTTATTCGCTTTTTTTGCTTCAGATGCCTAGAAAATGCCTACGGAGGACCAATCGTGCCCTGGCTAATATTAGCACATATGAGGATGCTTATGCAGATGTTCAAAACTTTAAATACTGCTTTTGACGGATGGATGCGCAGTCACCCTGGGGAAACAATGTCTTTTTACGACATCCCAGGCATTATCAAAACTACTTTTTCGCCTGAAATTGTCCTGATTCAATATGCTGCTACAACTTCAGGCAAGCTACCACATTTTTCGCCTGAAACTGTTCGATCTTTTTCGAAAGCTGCCCAAAGAAAATCAAGAGGTGCTAGATCTAAAAAGTCAACTATTTACACATATACGCTTGAGAAAGAGGCAGTTAGGAAAGAACATGAAGGAAAGAAAAACGTTTGAAGGCTAAAGAGGTAAAGAAAAATGTAACCGAATTAAAACGAAATAATATAGGGAAAGGAAAAGCCTATAAAAAGCTAGAAAAGAAAGATTTTACAATCGATAAATATGACTATTTTTGTGATGTTTGTGCAGGCGTATATTCTGAAAGTAGGGCTAGCGAAAAATGGATAAAGTGCCAAAGAACATGTGGATTCAGGTCCCACGTAGAAAGCGTAGGTAATAGTCACCATTATATTTGTCACAACTGTGATTGTGAATCTGACTAGATCACATCATTTCAGTTCAAAACTTTTTTTTATTGTTAAATTTGTCAAATTATATAGGGAATAGTAAAACTTTTTCCAGTTACCTTCAGTAAATTTATGTTTCGTTAACGTTTTTACTGATTCTAATAAGACTGTTATAATATTAGTTGTTAAAGTGCCTTATTGATTATAAGAACAGAAGTGATCTCAGATTTTAGTTTAATCGCTATATGAATATAAACGTTGTTTAGAAGATTATATTTTGTTATGGTGCATATTTGTCATAATAAAAGTTATTATAAACCATTTTTATGTATTTTTACGCCTGTCACAACCGCCCCCAACCACTGTCACAACCGTCCTTGGGGTGTGGTCGGTTGTGACACTTTCCTTTTTTTATCTAATTTGATCTTATGGCTAATACATTATATTTAAAGACAATATATTAGTAATATTACGTAGACAAATAAATAAATAATGATTCGTGTTAGTTTTTTCCCAGCTATCTGATAAATTAACAAAATTATCGGCGAGCAAACCAAAATTGTCACAACTGTACCCAGTCTACCCTACTAAAGCCTTTTCGGAAACCGGCTTGTTCGGGAGGTGTTATATACAACTAGACAAAATCTCAATGGAACTTCAAAGACTCGAATATTTGTGTCAGAGAATAAAATATTGTATATACAACAAAATGTACCATTCCTTCTCCGTCATTAAAGTTCTCGAAGAGCACTAAACATGCTCCAAAACATAAAACAGCAACATTGAATTTTACTGCACATATTCATGTTATAATGGCGATAAATGCAGTCTGTAGGGAAATTATTTGCTGTTCACAGCCTCTGTGGCGCATTACAATACGAATTGTGAAAAGAGAGGTCGCGGGTTCGAATCCCTTGCTGAATAATATTTGTCTGATTGATAAGTTTTTTAATAATGAATAGACAAATCCAATATCACTTTGCCCAACCCGGGATTCGAACCAGAGACCTCGGCTTTGTAACCGTATCCCATTACAACTACGCCACCGAGGCAGACAAGCATCTTTATATCATATCCGTTATTTACCATCAGTTGCAGTAATTCTAATTCAGGTTTACTACAATATTGTTGCAAAGCTGTGATCCCGGGTCGGGCAGCGACATGGGATATGTATTCATTATTAGCCCGGAGTCAAGAATTTCTGGCTGATATGACGATAGGCTCGCCCTCCATCACATCGTGGGACGGAACACACAAGGCCCTGGTGACTACCAGGAGAACCTCTGCCTATCCTTTCTGGAAAAACCGTGAGTTTAAAGCGTAAGTATCAAGTAATTCCACCATAAAATACCTTTGAAATAAAACTATTATTTACGGATTTTGTCGCAGATTTGGTTTAATTTTTACATTTTTTAACTTCCTGACGTTTCGATTACTATACAGCTTACGTGGTTACGGGGCGGACAAAATACCTTTACAACCTCTTTTATTTTCAATTCCACTACAAGTACATTTACGCCCGAATACTGGAACGAGACTTAAATATAAGTTGCGCTTAACTATGTTAATCCCGCTTAAATGTACTGGTTAAGTGGGCCGTGCGCTGTTAAGAGCAACTTATTAATTGAATGGCGTTCCAGTATTCGGGCCTTAAAGTAGTATTGTTTTTGTAGTAAGGAATCCTGAGCGGTCATTACCAAGGCTGCCCTGTAACACTCGTTACGCGTCAAAACCTGATTCAGAATCATTACTACGTTCTTGAAGTAAATTAAGTTAGACATTTTGTAAAATGGCTAGGGTATAGTAGTTGCCTGCGACTTGACTTGTAAGCGAACTTATTTCTTTCTTTATTGTACGCAGTAAAAAAGAACAAGAGTTAGAGATGATACAAAACATCAAAGTACATAGGACGATCTTATCGCTCACTTTTGTCAGACTGCCATGGGACGGATACATAAGGAGGAAAAAGACTTCTAAGAAACTTCATCAGAACTGTCTGAACCAAAAATAAATAAATTACTTATATAAATTCATTATATCACTCAAAAGAGAGACAATGGTATAATATATATTATGTACATATTATGTATATGATTTGCAGCACTATGACTCGACAACATCTGGAGGAGAAATCTTCACAGTTGTTAGAGAAAACCCTTTCAGGAGTTCAAAATGTAAATTATTCAAAATATAACTAGACTGTATCAGCGGTTAGATAAATATATCAACACACGAATTTATGGTGTATATTCGAATCCTTTGAACCCACGACAACCGACTCAGCAATTCGCATCCATGCCATTACTATTCATAAAAACAAAAAATCGTTTCTATTAAAGTTTTTTACAAAATGAAATCTAAGTACAAAATAAAGCTTTGCATTTTTTATTCTTTTTCATACCTTATTGAGCACGCTTTTCTTGGTTGTATAAAGTATTTATTTCCAAGGAAATATTTAGTCTCAATTAGGTCACGGTGCTGTTGCCGCGGGAAACCTCTTGGATTTTTTTATTAGTAGTCTATTAATTAAGGGAATTATAGGGAAGTTTTATACGGGTAGAATGGACAGGCCGTGGGTTCGATCTTTGAGGAAAATCTTTGTGTTATCACATACTTTTTTCTATTGCAATGAATTGCGAGACGATCATGCCATTCGCTTGATGGTAAGCTCGACCGCTCATGGACACTAACAAAACCAAAAAACACCAAGTATTACAAAGCAATGTTTGTCATTCCACTGTGCTCGCCACCCTGAGACATACGTTGTTAAGTCTTAATATGTCTATAGTAGCTCTGGCTACTTTTTTTTTGGTTATTTTTGCATAGCGGTGGGTTTAAGAGACCCGAAATGTTAGTGTTGAATTTTACACCAAGCACGATGTAGGAAAAAACAACATAATGACCAATGCATGTTTTTGAAATTACACTTCTTTTGGGGATTCGGGAAAATTATGAGAATATTTTTTTATCACTTAGAGTTTAGCCTGCGTATATCACATTTTGAAAAGGCCCACATAATAATCAAAATATTTATTTTTATGAAACTTGAGATAAACTTGAGATAGAGAAACTTGATAAAAATTTCTATGGTAAGTAAGTCCGCCAACACGCACTAGGCCAGCGTGGTAGACTATATGGCCTAACCACTCTCAATCGTACTGTCGAGTATAGAGGAGGCCCGTGCCCTGCAGTGGGACGTATATGGGCTGATATAGATATAGATATAGAAACATGAAACTTCTCATTCTCTACATTAAAGTACGTTTGTGATATTCGTTACCTTTGATGTACATCAAAACATAGAGTTAATGCATAAAATACATACAAGTAGCGCCATCTATCAAATTCTCTTCGTATTACTTTCGTCCCGTTTTACTTCCCTCTTGCTGCAGGCTGCACCTTTTTAAAATATATTTATATCTAGAAAAATAATATACGTGAATACTTGTTTTCTTAACACTATTAAATAGATAAATACTTTTTAACAACCTTACAGCGAATACCTACAATTTTCCTACTCACTTAATAACTGGACCATTACTTCATCTTATTTCCATTGTGAATAATGTCCTTGCGGGTAAAACTTTAAAGAAAAATTAGTGCCCTACGGAGAGTTCGCTAAACTTTAATGCTAGGTGTCTTTTTAATGGTCCCGCATACATCCTAGTTCGGAATAGTGGCCTGTGAACAGTATATTATTTTTCTTTACGTAATAAGACACATCGACATACACATAAGATCGTAAACATAGAGGTCTCAACTTCATCATCATCATCACCATCATCTCAGCGACAGGAAGTCCACTGCTGAACATAGGCCTACTCCAAAGATCTCCACATCGACCTGTTGGAAGCGGCCTGCATCCAGCGACATCCTGCAAATTTTGCCAGGTCGTCCGTCTACCTTGTTGGCGGGCGTCCGACATTTCGCTTGCCTGTACGTGGCCTCCACTCTAGAACCTATCGGCCCCAACGGCCATCGATTCTGCGAGCTATGTGCCCGGCCCACTGCCACTTCAACTTACTAATCCTATGGGCTATGTCTTAACTTACTTATTATTTATTTATTTTTAATTTTACACAAAAAAACCATAACGGTATGTAGTGAGTATAAAATAACAAAATACAAATGACGGTCTTATCGCACTATAGCAATCTCTACTGGACAACCATTCGATTCGAGCGTAAAATAAAGATAATATCAAATGAATAATACAATTTATACACATAAATACCTATACAAGAAAATACACATGTACTTATATTGACTATTATTGTATTATTTCAGGATGAAAAAAGATTTTCTTGCATTAACGTTTTTCCTGTTTAGTCTGGCTTCAAAAGGACAACTGGATGATAAATTACAGGCTGAAACATTTTACGTAAGTAATGGAACCACACTCTGAGTACCTACTAGCCCCAGCGTTAATGAATACATTATCAATAATAATTTGTGGTAGAAAAAGGACTATGTACTTTTCCTGCTGACGAACAAATTGACATGATTGATCATGACTCATTACCGCTTGCAAGATGACACCTGAATGTCTTTGTCAGCTATGATTTTCGGAACGAAATATTGGAAGCTTGGAGCTAAAGATTCTCTAAGACTATTGTAATGTTTGTAGATAATATTTTCTAATTTAAAAAAAAACGTCAAAGACTATGTTTATGATATAATAATTACTTCAAGTATGATACCTATATTTTGCGCTATCTGTGACGAAGAGTGAAAATTTCTTAAATTAGATTCCTCATGAATCGACGGAAGAAAGAACGAAGAGAGTGGCATAATATAACATTATTTACCGGTAAGTTTTGTTGGTTAAATTGTCTTTATTTCTAGAATTTTTTTTCACTGTTTCCATTCTTTCCACATTGTTTAATTTTAATTTTATTCTTCTTGTTATTGTATTATCATTGTTATTAGTTAGTTAATAGTTAGTGTTTATACTAGGTAATTAATTATAATTTAATTTCACTTCTGTGTTATTATTCTGTGACAAATGTTTTCTTTCTTTCTTTTATAAATCTAGAAATATTTCAAAATTCCGCGAAACAATTACCTCAGCGACATACATAATGCAATATTCTACACTCTTGATACAAAACAGTTAAGGTTGTGCGCTCAAGCACAGCAGTAGTATACTCGAATTAATTAAAAAAATAAACAATCTTGTGACGTCAGTGGCCGGGGATTTTTGCGAAACCAATGTGAGTTTTTTAAATACATTCTTGTTTAAATGTTAAAATACTATAGACTGGTTTGTAATAAAGGTAAGCCACTTTTAATTTTACATTCTAAAAATAGTGAAATCATTAACTTCTGCACTTTACGTTTAGTTTTATTATAAATCCAAGTACATAATTTCTTCTGGCACGTCTGCCTACCTTTTCTGGGAAAAAGGCGTGCGTTTATGTATGTACCTACATAATTTTTCTTCTCATAGGTAATGAATGTACACAAAAACGTTGTCTTCCTTAAATGTTCTAACTTCATGATTAATTAGTAGTAGGTATATGTATATTTCTTCCAAGAGTTTTAAGATTTACCGTAAAGCTGAAAACACATTATAGGTTTTCGTCTTACGCATAGAGTAAAGAGCGGTAAGTACGGGGACAACTGACCAATCAGGACAATGGAACGTACAAGGTTCTTTCTATGTATTCTGTGGTCACGTCTTAAGCGTATAACCTATAATGTGCACACAACAAAAGAATCCATTGTTCAGATCGCTCTAAGACGCGTTGCTCTAGTATTAATGGCCGCTTCTTTACTCTATGCGTAAGACGAAAACCTATAATGTGTTTTCAGCTTTATGGTTTGACTGGTCTATTTTAGTTATTTCCGTGTTTATAACAAAGTAAAAACGAATACTTGAATTAGGATACAATTATAGTGTTTGTGTCATCTATAAAAATATTTAATACCTTTTTTTATTCTTTGCGACGACATATAATATTTTATTTTATTACAACTACAACAGAAAAACTGGTCAAAAACAAGTTATTTTGCCGACTAAAGTGCATGTTGCATCGTGCATCATTCAATTCTATAAGTTCACATGACATCATAAATTAAAGACACCTTTGCCACAGATTAAAAACATCATAATTAAGAGGCAAACGTCACTAGTTCAATAATTCAAAACAAAAGCTATTATTTACATAAGCTTGATACAAGATTTGATACCTAAATATACATACATATTATAAGTTATTATTTTACTTTATTAAACTACATGTAGAGTTATTATTTAAGTTCTTGGAATGTATATTCGTAATATTATTGACATCCATTGATAGGTTTTTCAATGCGCAAAGATATACTCCGTTTATCTTTCAGATAGCTTCTCAAGCACCAAGTTTGATACCAGTTGTTGCCATATTGGAATAGAGTTGTAGAAACTTGAGACAAATAAATGATAACTGGAAAAACTGATATTGACAATGCATTCTCGACAAATCTTTTGGCCTAAGTATTATATAAGAAGGCCCTAAACTAGCATTCAATGGGTACGATATTTTTTGTTATAAATCATTGAGATAATATACTAGAGGGGACACTGCAAATAAAATGTTTGTAAAAAAATGAAAGGTACATAATGGTTTCTTAGATTTACGCGAATGCTTTATGAAAGCTGTAAAGTGATCGAAACGTCGGGAAGTTAAAAATGTAAAAAATTAAACTAAATTCGCGATAAAATCCGTAAATAATAGTTTTATTTCAATGAAGGGTACATTCTATTTCTGTCTCTGTCACGCCTACGAAGTAACATATCTTCCCTCTCGCTTCAATGTGTTCCCGTGTGCACGCACCATACGCAGAGATTTTGTTCCCGATGTCCGCTCTAGTATAATACCTCAATGTTATAAATGTTGTTAAAATAAATATTTTGACAGTCACAGTGGCGAGTTGTTTGTGAAACGAGATGGCGCGGGACCTAGGTCTATATCTAGATCCCGTGGCCGCCAGACTTGTACTCGTAACTTTATAAGAGCTGAAAATTTGTCTGCGCATGCCTCTAACACAGGCATCATACGATCTGCAAGTACGAAGTACATTTTATTAAAGTTTGAACATATTGCCATATTTAAAATTATATAATTTTGCGAGCGTAATAATATAAAAGCTTATATATTATGTTACTTACAGCTATCAAAAGGAGTTTCCTTGGTAGTCACACACTTTTGATGGTTGTTTCAACTTGTCAGACACATTAAAGCTGACAACTTCTAAAGCCACCACGATCGGAACATCATTATTACTTATCGTGTGATGCCTATGTCAAAGGCTTGTGCAGACAAACTTTTAGCTTTCACAAAATGATGAAAGTGTAGTGGCCCCGGGCTCTTGGTCTATCCACACTCATACAATTGTTTGTGTGATCCACAAATTTCTTTTCGGATCTAGATAGATCTGTTGTGTCATTATTTCTAAAATCCTACTATGAAACAGTTATGTAGTTTGTTTATTTATATGTATGTGAACGAAATAACCACTAAACTGTGCGCGAACAAGATGCACTCACAAACACAGTCCCTCCACTTGTAGGGACATAACCTAATCCGTGCTATATGGATTGCAGACGTGTGCATTTTAATAACTTGTTTATCCGCTAGCATTGCGAGATAAAATTCTTACCTATTCACTTCAAACAGAAAAAAATAGAGCGATGCAAGTATAAACATATATGTAATTTGGAATGCATCTGTTCATACTGCATCAAAACATCCATAGATACAACATTTTGAGGAAGGATTTGGAAGTGGTAGCGCCGCTCTGTTGTTAGTCACTATTATTATTTTTTTAATCTGACCCGGCATAGTGGCCACATTGCACCTGATGGTAAGCGCAAATGCCGTCCAGGCAGAGTATCAATTAGATAGATTATGCCGGCCTGCTAAGATGCCTCTTCACACTACGGCGGAAGGACCCAGGATTATAGGAAGTAGGGAAGACGTGAGACATGAGTCATGGACTTATGATGCCACTGTCTGACAGGAGATCAAAGTGTAGCGAAAGCTTCACTGTCGCAGTTCGTTCGCCCAATACGCCCTCTCTGATTAGGTGACCTGTTTACTCGTTTGGCAGACCTATGCAGTAAAAAAACTAAGAACCGTTTGGTGAATTAGATTAACACTGCTTAAATGCACTGTTGTGTTTCGGATTGAAGGACATTGTAGCCAGAGTAACTACTGGACATATTGAGACTTAACATCTTATGTCTCAGGATGGCGAGCGCAGTGGAATGTTGCTACTGTTTATGAGCGGTCGTATCGCTTACCATCAGGCGAACGGCTTGCTCGTCTCGCAATTCACTGCAATAAAGAAAAAAAAAAAAAACTATGTTTGAGTTAAAAATGTAAAAGTTCTCTCTATTGTGCTGAGCGTAACAAGCATTTTCAGATGTCGATTGTTGTGAAAACTACGAAAACAAGACATACGTACCAAAACATGGCTAATTTCCACTCATTTTCTACATGAGAGGCTTAGCGTCATAACCGGTTGATACTAGACATTTTCGCTTTATTTTACAACAAGTATAAGGGTAATTTGCCCATTATCTATTTTTTTTTGCTATTATTGTTGAGACGAGCATGCCGTTCGCCTGATAGTAAGCGATAAGACGGATCATGAACAGTAGCAAAACCAAACAACACCTTGAATTACAAATCTATGCTTGGTATTCCACTGCGCTCGCCATCTTGAGACATAAAATGTTAAGTTTCAACATGTCCAGTTATAATGTCAGTCAGTCAGTTACTCTGGTTAGAATGTCATTCAAACCGAAACACTACAGTGCATTCACATTGCTGTTTGGCGGTATTGGGTATCCAGTCTATTCGAATGTCTGTCGAATTTACGCAAGATAGGTCATAATAATTACTATTATCTTTCAAAAATGCATTCAACTTCGGGTTTCATCAGTGATTTTATAAAACCCCACGAAAATATTAACCGGTACAAGTATTTAAATATATTTTTTTGCAAAATAACTACCGTTTTTGCTGAGATCTTTGGAACTGGTATTAACAAGTGTCCGTACACAGGTTTTTTTTGTTCGGGTCAACGTTTTTATTTCTGAGTTATGCGTGTTATAAATTATGTAGCTTTCCCCAAGAAAAATAATATAATACGTCTTCAGAAAGAATTTGGCCTCCTTTTGTGGCTAGGGATGTAGAGCCATTACACACTTTGTTAATATGTTGACAGTCGCTTCTCATCCGTTACGAACAGGCCACCACGCACTTTGTACTAGCTCTACCAGGGTCAAATAATTTAATGAAAAAATGGTTTTCAATAAGTGCGTGGTGGCTTGTTGGCAAAACGGACCAGACGCGACTGCCAACATGTTCACGGTGGTCGTGGGTTCAAATCCAAAAAGAGCACACCTCTGACTTTCCGGAGTCATGTGTGTATTGATAGTCAATCAGCACGCACTATAACGGTAAAGGAAAATATTATGAGGAAACTCACATATCAAAGCGATTTGTAAGAATTCCTATGGTATGTAAAGTCTGCCAATATTCACGGGGCCAATGCACACTATATAAGCCATATGGCCTAACCCCTATCAATCGTACACGCGAGTGTAGAGGAGGCTAGTGCCCCGCAATTGAACGTATATGGGCTAACCGCTGATTCAGGGCAATACAATACAGTTACAATAAATAGTTGGTATTGTATTGTATTTTATCAGCCCATATACAACCCACTGCAGGACACGGGCCTATGATTGAGAGTGGTTAAGCCATATATATAGTCGACCACGATGGACTAGTGCGGGTTGGCGAATTTTTACATACCATAGAAATTCATACAAATCGCTATGGTATGCAAGTTATATTATATTATGTTATAAATAGTTATGTATCACTGTACATTCGTTATTTTAGTATTTACCTTATTTACGACGCATCCGCGTTAACCGGTTAGGTCACTCCGTGCACACTAGACCATCTATAATTTAATCCCATCTATTGCCTTATTATTTGCATTTTGTAGGTACGTGTCAATATATTTAAAACAAGAAATAGTACATATATAATATGCATGTATTGAATATTTTGATGTGAGTAAAAAACACTTTTGCAGAAAAACATCTAACCTAGGACGCAAAATGAACCCACAGGAGTGTAGAAACAATAATCTCCTTTCTTTCCTTCTCTTATGTCCACCCCATGGTACTCGGTCTGAAATTGCCTCAAGCGATACAACTACCATTTGTACTCTTATATTAAATATTAGTTTAGTTTGGTGTACAAAATAAATACCATAAGAAACAACATTTTAAACTGGACTCACCAAAGATTAGCTTTCCGTCCCGAATGATCCTCCGCGATGAAAACACGAATACATCACACACCAATTGCACAACACCATCACTAGAACAACTAAAATTAGGCGAATAAAATGAACCCAGCAATAACACACGCATCACGGACCCGAAAGTTACACGAGACTAAACTACCCTAGCTTCTAAAAAATAAAATAAATATATACACCCAACAGTCACATATTACTGACCACTGACCATCACGCTAATATGGAATCACGAGTATCCAGAAAATAAGAGACACCTTTTACTTTTTTAGTTGCACAAACACTCAGACCCGAAACAAATTGCGGATCGCGCAAACCTTTGTCTCGGTACGGGAATTGAATCCACCCCCTCACTTGTCACAGCCGGCGTCTTACTAACTGCGCCACGGGATTCTCGCCACAGTGTGTCTATGAGTAACACGTGTGTCTTGAATTTCTTTTTCCTTATCGCAATCCGATTATTTTTATTTTGTTAAATTGGAACGATTGTGAATTAGTTTAGTTATTTGTTTTGTTTTATATATTATTTTATATTTGGTAGTTATAATTAAGTGTTTCTTGTGTTTATATTTTTGTTTAAGTGTTTGTTTTTTTTTTACATTTGTTTGTCAACAAGTTGGTAAGTCTACCTTCATAATGAATTATGAACGAAATAAACCTTCTGACCCTCCCGACATTAATATGCCGTTATCCCCATCGCCATCAGCCCCTCCTTCTTACCCTAACAACTTAAGTCCTCTTTCGCAAATTGCAGAAGTTGCGTCTAGCATAATCTAATTCTGGCGCCTTTCTTCATCCAGTAACTTTCGGACTATTTCTTTACAACCAAAACATCCATAATATTGTAAAAGATGGCGTGAAAAGAATAGGAAGAAATCGTGTTTCCGTTGAGTTTGCTTCTCCTCAAGATGCAAACTCATTCCTAATGAATCCCATTTTAGCAAAACACAAATTCAATGCTTCAATACCGACCTTCAATGTAACCAGAATGGGAGTTGTCTCTGGAGTTCCAACTGATATGGACGAAGAGACAGCAAAAAAGTATATAACCGTTCCTCCAGGTTGCGGCTGTATCCTCAAAATTAGACGCATTAGTCGAAAAATTACCAGAGACGGGGTTTCAGAGTGGAAGCACACTGAGACCTGCGTTCTTACTTTTGATGGACAAATTCTTCCTAAAAGAGTTTACTGCTGCTATACATCCCTCCCGGTTGAACGGTATATATACCCCACAATCCAATGTAGGAAATGCTGCAGATATGGCCATGTAGAAGATATGTGCAGGTCCAAACCTCGCTGTGTTAAGTGTGGGCAGGACCATCCTGGAAATGGTTGTGATGTCTCGGAGAGTGATGCTTTCTGCGTGCTGTGCTCTGGTGAGCACTTTGCGAATAGCAAAGCATGCCCAGAGTATAGCAGGCAGAGAACCATTAAAATTACAATGGCAGAGAAAAGCATATCGTACGCTGAAGCCAATAAAATGACCCCAGTTGCATCATCCACACGTAGTTATGCGGACACTCTCAAATCTACCCAAGCCCAAGCTCCCCTCTCCCACCGCAAAACTGTTTTCCGCCAACCTAAGACTCCTATAACCTTATCCCCAGCTTATGACAAAGTTGCTCATCGTAATATTGTTAACTCTCCAAAATCTTCACAGCATAATGGCTGTGCACTCAATACATCCCTAGACCCTACCATAATTGACTTAATCACCCAAATTTTAACTTTACTACTATCCACAAATTCTTCTCAATATCATAATACTCCATCATCATCCAAACAACCGTCCAACATTGCCCATGAACTTTTAACAACTTTACTTAGTTTTAAAAATGGCTCCGCCACTAATATTTCTCCAGTGGAATGTGAGAAGCGTGCTTCATAAGAAGCACGACCTGATATTTCTGCTAAATAAATTTAAACCAATGACTTGTGCTATCGCTGAGACTTGGTTGCGTCCAAGCCTTAGCTTCCGTGTACCACAGTACAATATTTTTAGAAGCGACAGACCTGATGGCTACGGAGGTTCTGCCCTGCTAACAAATAACCGACTCCCTTTTGTAACATCCCCTTTACCTCCCTTTATAGGAGATATGAACTTAATAGCAGGCACAGCAGAAAGCATTACCGTGGTCTCTATTTATATCGCCCATCCCGATCGTAACTTTCTGCCCATAATCAAAACAACTTTTGAAAATTTAAGTAGGCCTTTATTAATTATGGGTGATTTTAATTGCCATCATTATAGATGGGGCTCCGATCACTGCGATTCCTTCGGAACAGGCTTAGTGGAAATCCTAGACGACCTTAATCTTTGCATTCTAAATAATGGTTGTCCCACTCGCCGAGTCTTACCCGGTCAAAGGAAAAGTTGCGTCGACCTTTCTATTTGCTCTCCAGATATTGCAGTATCTGCTTGTTGGCAATGCACGGATCTAGCTCATGGTAGTGATCACTACCCCATAATCATCTCCTTCGCTCATCGAACGTATTTAGAAAAAACGTTTCCTCCTTTATTAAAATATAATTTATCAGACCCAGACTGGACCAAATTCGCATCTCTTTTAGAACATAAAATCACTGCCCTTCCTAAAATAAATGACCCAAATTTAACAAATATTGACCAATCTCATGTAAATACCTGTTGTGAGCAATTTGTGCGGGCCTTAAACTCTTGCGCTGATTCCTGTTTTCCAATTAAAATAGTGATAGGCACAAAATTCCATCTCCACCATGGTGGGATCGGGAATGCACCTTAGCTATTAAAGAACGCAATGCTGCAGAGAGGAAATACAATAGTGATATGAGCACCCCAAACCTGCTGAACTATAAACAAGTATATGCAAAATCGAAAAGGTTACTGCGGAGAAAGAAACGTACGGGTTGGATGAATTTTTGTAACTCTTTATCACCTTCTACTCCCTCCACCTTAGTTTGGAAGAGAATAAATAGATTTAGGTCTGATTGTTCTCCCTCAATCTCCTCTACCATCTCCCGGGAGACTGCCAGTCTGTTTTTTAATAAAATTTGTCCTCCTTATGTACCATCATTGCAAGAAACCCACATAATCCCCGTATTTACATCCGAAGACCCACACGATGCACCTTTCACTATGGAGGAACTTGATTTGGTCCTTGGTTGTGTTCGGGATTCCGCCCCTGGTGCTGATGGGCTTCCTTATTCTTTTATAGTGCATTCCGGCATTCATGCAAAGAAATATTTTTTAGAAATGGTAAATTTTTGTTATTATTATGGTATAATACCAAAAGACTGGAAGTTACAAATTATTATACCAATCTTAAAACCTAGTAAACACGCAGATAATCCCAACAACTTCAGACCAATTGCTTGTCGTCGGTCATGGCCAAAATTATGGAACATCTTATTAAAAACAGGTTGGAGTGGATTGTTGAGTCGAGAGACTTACTTCCAAAGTCTCAATTTGGATTTCGGAAAGGACTGGGTACCATGGATAGCGTTGGAGTGTTAGTAACCGACATTCGAGTTGGTCTCTCCAAAAATGACTCAGTAGTCGCTTCCTTTTTAGACGTATCTTCAGCATATGACAACGTCCTCCTTCCCATTCTCAGGCATAAATTGCACCAGCTGAGTATCCCGGCAAGGATGGCCCAGTGTATATGTCTGATGCTTATGTCAAGGTCCCTGACTCTGAGAGTCCCTGGTGAGCAATTCTATCCGAGATTAACGTGGAGGGGCTTACCTCAGGGTTCGGTACTAAGCCCTATACTATATAATCTCTATACAGCCGATGTTGAGACCTGTCTAAATTACAACTGCCACATCCTACAATACGCCGACGATCTAGCGTTGTATGTGAGGAACAAATCAATTCAGGATGCAGCCACATCTCTTTGTCTCTCTTTGCAATAAATAACACCCAACAGTCACATACATAGTCCTGACCCCACATTAAGATCGAGTCTTGTGTCGTGGGTATCAGGAACTACGAGACTTTTCGGTCTCACAAACACCCAGACCCGAGAGAAATATTTGTGGGCCGCACAAACATTTCTCTCGGTGCGGGGATCGAACCCGCGGCCTCTCGTTTCACAGGCGGCGTCTAACCGCCTGCGCCACGGAGACTAAAATCTCTCTCTGAACTGTTGGCTTTTAAGACATGGCTTGAACCTCTCAACCCAGAAAAGCTCTGTGGTTATCTTCTCCCGGAAACAACAGTACCCGTCGATTCAAATAGGCATTGACGGCAACGCTATGCCGATCGTTCCGAAAGCAAAATTTTTGGGCGTATATTTGGATTCCAAATTAAATGGTGTAAACCACATTACACACACACATTTAATTAAAAAATGCGAACGCGTTGTCCCCATGCTAAAAGTACTAGCTGGTGTTTGGTGGGGTGCACACCCATTCACAATGAAACTACTGTTTAATGCCCTAGTGAGAAGCATAATGGACTATGGGACGTTCCTCATGATTCCATGCAACAAGGGTGCGCTATTGAGACTGGACAAGTTGCAGGCTAAATGCCTCCGGATTATATCTGGTTGCATGAAGTCCTCTCCAATTAATGCGTTACAGGTCGAATGTGCAGAACCGCCGTTATCACTAAGGAGACAATACCTGGCCACCCGCTTTTGGTCTAGAATTAGTGACAAAGGCTCCCACCCACTGCAAGAAAAAATTGGAGAACTAAATCAAATTTGCAATGAAGTACCTTATTGGATTCATAAAGAGATCCCGCTTTACCTCCAATCCTATCGATCCTTTGCAAATTTAGAGGGCCCAATAATTAAAACACACAGGCTCCCTCTATTTAACATCCAATACGAAATTCTTTGCTATAGACCTGAAATTATCTTAGATATTGGCCTCTCTAAACACACTGTGGCAGCGGATCGGATTTTTAATGCCTTGGTTGGAGAACGCTGGAATGATTATCACAGATTTTTTACTGATGCATCTAAATTCACATATGAAAAATATACAGGTTCTGCCGTTTTCTACCAAAATTCAAACATTATCTTACAATTTAAATCTCCTAAGGAATCATCAGTCTACACAGGAGAATGCATTGCTATTTTAGAAGCATGTAACTATATAGAGTCCCATAATGGAGACTGTCCCGCCCTCACACCCACCACTGCAACTCCTGTAAGCCAGGATCAACAGTGGCACGCAATGTAATGACACGAGCATTGAAGCTCGGCGAGTCTCCGGGAATGTCTAACTTGTCTTTAACCCGCAACGAAATCAATCAGAAAGTTAAATTAATAGGAGGAGTTGGAAATAAATTATTGTCCACTTCATATCACATAGAGTCCCATAATATCCATAAGGGTGTTATATTCACTGATTCACTGAGCTGTCTTAAAGCTCTGGGTCAAAATCCTTATAAAGATAGACTTCATAACTCCCTGCTTTTAAATATTAAAAAATGTTTATACTCTTGTTCAAGAAAGGGCAAAACAGTGCATTTAACATGGATCCCTAGCCACTCAGGTATAGGAGGTAATGAGTGTGCAGACAGACTAGCCAAGAATGCAATTTCTTCAGAAGCATCCGATCTAAAGCATTTTGTTCACCATAACTATGATTTACTAAGCCTTGCTCATAGGACTTTGTTGACATTGTGGCAGGATCACTGGAACAAATCTGCAATGCATAAAGGCAGACATTACTATGCCATACAATCAACCATACCACCTAAACCTTGGTTCTACAAATTTAAAAAAGTTTCCAAACCTGCCATATCAACTGTTTCCAGAATTCGTATAGGCCACTGCTCTTCCCCGGTATTCTTAAATAAAATTCGGATCCGGGACTCGTCTCTTTGCGAGTGTGGGTTGGACGATGGTACTTTGGAGCATATTTTCTTTAACTGCCCTAGAAATACCTCCACATTTGATCTGTATACTCATTTAACATTTCTGAACATTCCCGTCCCTATTAACTTTCCTTCTCTTTTGACCCACTCTTCCCCTCGACTTTTTGAAGCTATGATTGCCTTCATAAGATCTAACGCCATCCGTCTGTGACCTTGAAATCTGATGCGTGTTGTACTGTGGTATACCTACCTGTTATAACATTTTAACAAGTGTATATTATATTTCAATGCTTTTTTATATATGTATATATATATATATACTACGTGTGATTGTATTTGTTCTAGCATTTATACTAACTACGTCGCCATAATCTTATTCGTAAAGTTCACTGTCGAACCAACTATAGTAATGTAGTAGGTTGTTCCACGAAAAATCATATCACACACGAGTTCTCATCGCACATCTGACATTGGCAGAATTGTCGACATCGGCATAATTTGCCAGAGAGAAAAAAAAACTGCGCCACGGAGGCTGAGTAATACAAAAGCACAAAATCACTTCACTTGTATAAAATTAAACACACAACGTTCAAAATAAAGCAAAATATTCAGCGCATTAATGACGCATGCGCCACGCGTCCGAAACTTACGCAAAACTAAACTACCCTCTCCAAAAAATTCTGTATGATATGGCGGCGGTAAAAGGAATCTGATACCCTCCACAGAGTACGTCGTATATGTATAGAGTCAATAGTCAGCTTAAGGGCCTTAGCGCCCTATGATGCACAACGTTACAGAGGAACCGGACTCGTCAATGTTCAAATTAAATTAAATATTAATTTCTAAATATTATTACCACTTGACGCTCAAACATGGTATTGACAACCTCCGTGGCGCAGTTGGTTAGACGCCGCCTGTGAAACGAGGGGCCGCGGGTTCGATCCCCGCACCGAGAGAAGTGTTTGTGGGGCCCACAAATATTGTTTTTTCTTTAATAAAGTAAAGCAGATAAATGTTTAGTATCGAGTGTGACCCCCTCTAGCTGAAATCACAGCTTGAATTCGTCTGGGTATGCTAGCGAGGATATCCCGGATACTTGCTTGCGGAATACGTTCCCACTCCGCGGTAATCACATTCTTCAGCTCTCTGATGGTCTGCGAAGCCGGTTGTACTGATCTCACGCGTCGTTTCAGAACGTCCCAGACATGCTCTATAGGATTGAGGTCGGGACTTCGAGCTGGCCAATCCAAACGACGAATGCCGACCTCTTACACATACGCTTCCATATCGCCAGACCGGTGGGCGCGAGCGTTGTCGTCCATAAAAATTGAGTCTTCGCCTAAAGCGGCCAATGCGGGTTGTGCATGAGGAATTAGAACTTCCGTTATGTATCGATGTCCAGTCAGTGAGCCGTTTTCAATGAAGACTAACTCTGTACGATCCATTGAATTTATTCCTGCCCAAAACATAACAGAGCCCCCACCATAAGGTGTGATTTCTTCAAAACAAGCCTCTGCAAAGCGTTCTCCTCGTCTTCGTAGCACTCGCCGACGTCGATATTCACCGAACAGAGATATCCTGGCTTCATCGGAGAACAATACCCTATTCCAGTCTTCTTGAGTCCATGACTCACAATTTCGAGCAAACCTAAGCCTGGCAACTCTGTGCTCATGGAGTAACTTAGGGCCGCGGGCCGGGCGATGACTGCGTATATTGGCCGCGAGAAGCCTCCTCCTGACCGTCCATAGACTAATATGCACATTTCTTACTTCTTCAAGGTTGTTCTTAAGGTCCACATACGAAGACTTGCGATTTCTCAATGCGCGACTCACAAGAATACGATCATCCCGTGGTTGGGTACATGGTTTTCTTCCAGAACCAGGCCTTCTCTCGACGGAACCGGTGTCTTGATACCGCTGCCAGGTCCTTTGAACCGTCGAGCGACTCACACTTAGCCTCTGAGCCACGAAGCATTGGCTGCAACCCTCTTCGAGCAGCGTAATAATTTTGGTAGTTTTTACCACTTTCTCTAACATTATTGAGACAGCTAAACAGCAATAAATGAAGCTTTGACAATTAAGAATATGAAATAAATTCATAAAAATTGAATAAAAATTATGAAAACCGATATTATCTTTTGGAACTTCGCACCAAAAATGTAGGATAAAAAGTGGTTTTCTGTAAAAACGAGCATCAAACGAAAAATTGAATTTAGAACGTATTGTTTCAAACACCACGGCATTTTTAAACCGGCCAGTAACATGTACAAATGATTGAAATCATTTTGGTACCGTATTTTTTTAAAGAAGAATTAAAATCAAAACCGCCCGTTTTTTTTGAAAATGGGTGTATATATGAGGCATAACAAGAGGAGGGTATAGAGAGGGAAAGGGTGTATTCAGCCCATGAAACTGTACAACATTCCTCTAGAAAAACATGACGAAGAAAAACTTGCAAATAAATAGTCTAAATAGCTCTATAATATCAATTACCATGAAAGAAAGAACACTTATAATCAATTCCGCTATATTTGTGATAAACTGAAATAAGAAAAAACCATAAGGCTTTAAGAAAAATCGTTATATGTATTCAAGAAGTGAATATATATAACGCAGGTCCGGTCGGGTATGGAGTACTGCTCGCACCTCTGGGATGGATCCGCCCAGTACCTGCTCGATGGCTTGGATGGATTGCAGCAGCGGGCCATCCGCAATGTGAATGATGCAGACGTTACGAGCAACTTAGAGTCGCTACAACTCCGGAGGGATGTCGCCTCTTTAAGCGTGTTCTACCGCCTGTATCACGGTGAATTCTCTGAAGAATTGTTCAACTTGATCCCCCTCCATTCCTAACCAGAACCAAGCGTGCTGGCTTGCGAAGCCATAGCTTGACGGTCCACACCATCCCGGCGCGAACCAAACGGTTCTCAAATTCTTTTTTGTGCCGCACCGTCAGGCTTTGGAATTGTTTGCCGTCTCACGTGTTCCCTCCTTCCTATAATCCTGGGTCCTTCCGCCGTAGAGTGAAGAGGCATCTTAGCAGGCCGGCTAATTGTATCTATTGACATGGGACTGCCGTCCGATGTCAATGGATATTCTGCCTGGGCGGCATTTGCGCTCACCATCAGGCGCAATGCGGCCACTATGCCGGGCCAGAATAAAAAAATAATAATTGAAAAGTACCGAAAAAGAAAAAAGTAGGACTCTACAAAAAGACGTGAGATCCCATCAAAAACGTCCTGTAAAAAAATTCCAAGTTTCACAGCTCAGTTTTTCTACCGCAAAAGTTGTGAGATCCATGTAATACCAAGTTGATTAATTTATTTAGTCCTTGCTTAAGGGACCTTCTGTATCAGGCTAGGATTTTTCCTTCGAAATACTCGAGATTTTAGGAGTCAACATGCTATCAAGCTTCTATATAACACCCTCGTGCGCAGTAAGCTTGAATCAAGCTGCGTTGTGTGGAATCCACACGAATGTAAACACATCCTACTACTGGAAAAAGTACATTTTCATGTATTTTAAAATGTCTATCAAGACATTTGAGGAGTAACATGCGAAACTACAATCTTCTATGACGACGATAGTACTTTTCGTCCGCGTCGGCCGTCGCACGGCCGTCCGTCGCGCACTGAACAAATCTCGCTCTGAACGCGTTGTATAGGATTGATACATTTTACCGTCCGTCGCGGACATCCGCGTAGGTCGTCCGCGTCGCACTGAAGAGGCCCTTATAGGGCTTAATAAAAGTGTATGCAGACTTACATCCTATTATGTGACAATAAGTCGGCATATATTGATTGTTGCCTCGGAAAGTTATTTCCCCAAAATATACTCAAGTTTTTTGAGATAATAAATACAGAGCGCCAAACGAAAAAAAAAACCATCAGTACATATTGTTTGTTGTTGTTTAATGTTTACATATTGTACTGTATTAAAACTATTAATTCAGGAAAAACTAATACTTAAATTGACGATCGGCTGTTGAACGAACGTGCACGATTTTCGAATTAAAATCTTTGATTTTAAACGACTATCAATCAAATAAAACGTTATAGTTTATGTTTTTTTTTCAGACTTGCAGCATTAACTAAAAATGAACATCAACAGAGAAAAACTTGTAATACCCGTTTGTTTGCTTGCCGTCTTCGTGTTCTGGATATCTGGATCGGCTGGTATGTTTGTTGAAATAGTAACAAAATAAGTAAAACCGCCACAAAGTGTTAAACTGTATTGTTCACGGTGGTCGCAGGTTCGAATCCCAGGGCACACCTCTGACTTTTCGGAGTCATGTGTGTATTGATAGTCAATCACCACGCACTAAAACGGTGAAGGAAAACATCGTGAGGAAACCTGCATACCATAGCTATTTATAAAAAAATCTATGGTATGTAAGTCCGCCAATCCGCACTAGGCCAGCATGGTGGACTATATGGCCTAACCACTCTCAATCGTACTGTCGATTGTAGAGGAGGCCCGTGCCCTGCAGTGGGACGTATATGGGCAGATACAGATACAGAATATTATTAACCGTTATTTTTGTCTTTGAGACCAAAAACTCTTGTAATTTCTGATACACAACAAAAAATTAAATCCTAGTGTGTGCATAGGACTACGTATACGTGGGAATAGTTTCGTCTCTGGTCAAATCAAACAAACATTTTTTGGATAATCTTCAATATATTCTTGTCTTATAAACTCGTTTTGATTTCGTCGTCACTTCAGTCGTACTTCACGTCTACCATCGCCTTCAAGACTCTGTTATGATTTCAGACTGTTCTCTCTTATTCCGTACTTCTGTACTTCCACATCTTAATCATTCATCCTCTAACTCTTTCAACCATAAATACTTTAATTAGTCATCTCTTTCACACATTACGTTCCATATCACTCATTCGTCTAACGTTTCATTCTATATATATATATACAGGGTATATCAAGACTGCTACCGAAAACGAAGCCGGGTGGTAGTTTAAACGATTTCAGACACAATGCAACAGAAAAAGTTGCAAAAAAAAGCGTCAATTTTTTTTGTTATTTTTTTTCCTATGGCCATATTTGGGTGGTAAATACATTTTTTTCCGAGAATAATAATGTGTACCCTTTTATTTATAAATACTTTAAGGTATAAAATAATTAAACTATTATTTTAGCAAAAACTTTGAATTTACCACTCAAAAATGACGATATTTAAAAAATCATAAAAATAATTGTCGCGTTTCTTTGCAAAATTTTTAGCTGCATTATGTTTCTAGTCACTAAAACTACCATCCGGCTTCGTTTTCGGTAGCAGTCTTGAGATACCCCGTATATATATATGACTACTGGGTAAATTTATATCATTTCTTCTCCAGGCACATTCATCCCGAACCTCACAGAACGGTGTTACAGATGCCTCTGTTACGTGTCTACCAAATGCGACATCTCCCACGGCTGCACCGGTGGATACTGCGGGCCCTTCAACATCTCCAGGGTATACTGGGTGGATGCCGGCAAAATTGTCATGCCTGAGGACGATATCGATAGATACAACGGTAAATATTTTATGAAATAGGAGACAAAAAATAATGAGACCTGTAGGTCACCTTCACCCATGAATTTATACAATACCAGATCAACAGTACTTTTTTTTTCGGATGCAATGCGACACGAGCATACTATTAGCCTGATGTTAAGCGATACGACCGCTCATGGGGAGTAGCAAAACCAAAAAATAGCATGAATTACAGAGCAATGCTTATAATTTCACTGCCCTTCCATCCTGGGACATAAGATGTTGTCTCAATATGAACACAACAGTGCATTTACACAATTGATCAAAAGTGGCGTTGCTGGCGATCACGCAGAGTCGAACTCGTGGTCCATGATGCGTAGTCAGCATTGCGCCATCGTGTGGATTTTGGAATGATTGTTCATGCGTCGATAGCGTGATGTGGTCTCAGCACTTTCGTATATAGGTGAATGTGTAACATCTCCCCCCTCAGCTCAGCGATTATTTTTGTCGTTTAGAGAAAATATCGCTGGGAAGCTGTGGATTCTGCTTCGGTTGTGGTTTCTGGCGGGATGACTCTGGTTTCGCATATATGATGTCATTTTCGGGTGTTATACTAATATCCTTGGATCGGTGAAGATACCTTCGATATAGAATTCCGATAACAAGTGCAATTGTACCGAATAATATGCAGTACACAGGAACCGTGGTGTGATAGATGACATTGGATTGGCTTGTTGTAAGATGTTCTTGTAAATTTATTTTATCTTGGATTCTATGTAATGTCTTCAAATTAATGGAGTTGATTTTCACGAGTGGATGTGTTTCAGGAGACTTTGCCTCTAAACCCGATGAAAGGTTTGCAATCTTGATTGGTTGTCCTCGTATACGATTGTTGGTGTTAGCTATGGTGAGTTCGTTTGTTCGCAGTTTGCAGTTATGTGGTATGATTGCTAGATAACTTCCGGTTAGTTTCATGAAGTCATCACGGTCGCAGGTAAGTCGCACTTGAGTTGGTCTCGGGAATACTATGGCGTAATGGCGATCGTCCATTTTCTCTGTGGCTGGCCTCGTCGATGGTGGTTTTGTTGCAGCTCTCTTTCGTGGTTCTTCCTTCGATTATATTACAGATGCAGTCCGGGTGAGATTTCAGCTGGTGATTGAAAGTTTCCTCGCAGAGATATACCGAGTCTACCTTCGGGCATTCTGCCTCAATGTATACATGAAGAGTTCCAGTGATCGCGAGGAAAGGGACAGGAGGGATAATAGCTTGCCTATCCTTGTTTGGTACTATTATTAATTTATATAAGGCAAAGTTCAATGGTGATACAATAGGAAACTTAAATAGGAAAACGATTTGATCTTCGCTAAAGTATGACGCAGGTTTTATGACGTCATAGTATTCTCTATACTGTAAATCTAATAATTGATCTTTACTATAGACCGATCTTAATGTGACTAACATACTATTCATTATTTTTAAACTTAACATGGAATGGTGAGTACGTGACTGACCACAAAATGCTAACGCATTCTCTAACCTACTTAATTCGCTTGCTAAGCTATCTATATTATCGCTAATTATAGCTAAAATTTGAGCAAATTTAGCAAACTTTAAAAGTGTGTATTGTGCAAATGCTTCGGTGTCAAGTAAAATATGCAACGTTTTGTTTAATTGAATTTGATTCTCTACGAGTTTCGAAATTACTTTTGTTTGTTCGTTCATCAATTCCGAACTAATACTAATATGCTGGTATTGTTCGTTAATTATTTTGTCCTGATTATCTTTTAGAATTTTAAGCGCATTATTATATTTAATGGCATCTGAATAATCTAAATTTCCAGTTATGCTCTTAATGACAGATCCAAGACCATCTATGAGGCCTCTCTTAGAACGATTGGGTTCCAGAGTCTTTTATTGAGATGAAACTTTATCCAGCTTTCTACTTAAATGATCTATTTGGAATTCATACATTGAATAAGTATAATTATCTAACTTGGTTTTGACTTGGGCTAATTGTCCTTCTACGAGTTTTATACTGTCGTCAATGTCTGTCAGTTTTATGTATTGCAAAAACGTATGGTGTGAAGTTGTGAGTTTCATAGGTCCTAATAATGTAAAAGGTAAAATCCCTGGTCCATCTTCAAGGGATTCCAGTTTTATCTCGGTCGCCCGCGCGAGGCCGAGAATCAGCATCAGTGGAATTCTGCAACAACTTAGCGGTGTTAGGGACACGTTTTAACCTAGCTTTCGCAATAGGGCCCTTCTTCTTAGAAGTATATATATGTATGGGTAAGTCTGCCAATACTGTATCCTGAGTATATCTAGGAGCTAGTTTTGACCGGCTAGCACAAGGATTTGTAATAAAAATCTGTTGTTCAGGTTGGTATTCCTGTTCCGTTTCACGAGCTTTATTCCGGTTATCTATGAGCGATGTCCTATTGGCGAGAGATGTCTCATTAATTAAGCTGTATACTTTTTCCATGCGGTCCCTTTGCGTTACGATGAACTGTTGTAAAAGATGATGGGTGAGATCTATGTCAGTGGGATCCTTGGGATCAGTATGCCCTAAGATAAGATCATAAGGCCTACATTTGGTAAAACTATGGACTGAACTATTGTAAGCGATTATGGCATATGACATGAGGTTAGTAATGGGTTCGTTACGCTTATTTAATTTTAGTATGCGAAGATGTTCTAGCAATGTTGAATGGAATCTTTCAATATTACCATTCGCATTTGGTGAATGAGCCAAAGTTTGGTGATGGATGATTTTATGGATTTTACAGAATTCGGAGAATAACTGATTGGTGAATTCCGTTCCCTGGTCTGTAATGATGGTAAATGGTAACCCGTGATGCATGCTAAAGGTTAGTAAAGCTTGTATTATACTTACAGCGGTGCCGTCTCTTAATAGGTATGCTTGGCCATACTTAAAAAAAACATCAATAAAGGTAAGATATTTTTCATTCTGGGCGGTAAAACTATCCATATGGACAATTTCAAATGGTCGCGTGGCTGGTGGCACAATATTAAACTTAGGCCTGATGGGGTTGCGATCGTATTTGGCTTGTCCACATATTGTATAGTCATTTATGAACTTAGTAATGTGTTCTTCATTTTGGCCAAAAATATCTATCAGACAAAGCAAGATAACACTCGTTTATGCCGCGATGATTGGTTTTACCCTCGTGATAATGACGAATGATATCCTGTTGTCGCAAATATTCTTTAACGTTTTCAATCTCTCTCTTAGCAAGGACTAAATTCATGGATGAACTTTTGAATTTATTTTGAATTATTGGTATGATTTGGTACATAGCAAGAGGCGGTGTAATTAAAATAGCAGTTTTAATTTTTGGGTTAACATATTCCTTAATGGCTGACACAACATCTTCTTCCAAATTAGATTGAGATAACTGAACAGATGTCCGTGTGTGTGTCAAAAGGTTTCGTAGCTACCGGTCTCTTTTTAATATCGCCTACTACGGTTAGACATAACTGACGGTGAAATTTATTTAAGGGATCGTCTGTAATTGGAATGTCAAGTATGGGATTCTCATTGGATGTATGTGCTGTCTGTGTATCTGAGTTGGCTAAAGAGGGTGGCCTATCCGTCGCATTCGCAATCATAGAGCACGTGTCCTCATTATAAATCTCAATGCGAGAAAGTGCGTCGGCATTAGTGTTACTTTTGCCTTTCTTGTAAATGACAGTAAAGTCATACTCACTAAGTTTCAAACGCCATCTCGTGAGGCGAGAATTTGGTTCTTTAAGACTCATGACCCACTGAAGTGGTTTATGGTCTGTTAAAATTTTGAATTTACGGCCGAAAAGGTAAGGGCGGAAGTACTTTGTTGCCCACACGATTGCCAAAAGTTCCTTTTCAATCGTGCTATAATTAACTTCGCTATCGTTCAGAGTGCGCGAAGCGTACGCTATTGGTTTGTCCGAGCCTACGGTACCTTGAGACAATACTGCACCGATTGCAAAATTTGAAGCGTCTGTTGTTAGTATAAATTCTTTTTCAAAATCTGGATATTTTAAGATGGGGTCGTTCGTCAGTAAAGTTTTGCATTTTTCAAAAGAATTAACATAATTTGAATTAAATGTTACTTTTTTTCCTTTCTTTAGGCATTGTGTAAGGGGTTTGGTTATTCGAGCAAAGTCAGGGATAAATTTACGGTAATATCCTAAAAGTCCTAAAAATTGTTTTATTTCTTTGGAGGTCTTTGGTAACGGATAATTTTGTATCGCAGTAATCTTATCGGGGTTAGGTTTTATTCCTTCGCTGCTAATGACGTGTTCGAGGTATGCGGTTTCAAGTTTCAGAAATTCTGACTTATCTAATTGTATTTTAAAATTAGACTCGCGCAATCTCTGGAAAACTTTTTCGAGGTTGATCATATGTTCTTGGAGTGATGTACTGAAGACAATTATGTCGTCTAAGTATACAAGACATATGACATTCTGTAAGCCTCGAAGGACATTGTCCATAACACGCTGAAAAGTGAACGGCGAATTTTTAAGACCCATCGGCATTCTTAAAAATTCGAAATGCCCATGTTCTACGTTAAAAGCCGTTTTGAGTATATCGGAGGGGTTCATCTCGACTTGATAAAAGCCGGATGCAAGATCAAGAGTTGTGAAGTATTGACATTTGCCTAATTTATCGAGAACGTCTGCTATGTTCGCTATTGGGTATTTATCGTCAATTGTCTTTTCGTTGAGTTTTCGAAAATCAACGACGAGTCTCCATTTCTGTTTACCAGAAGCGTCAACCTTTTTTGGAACTACCCAAATTGGTGAGCTCCACGCGGATTCTGACGGTCTAATGATCCCTTGTTCTAACATTTTACATATCTGTTCACTCACTTCCTCGCGGTGAATAAATGGATAGCAGTAACTTTTTGTATAAACTGGTATTTCGTCGGTAGTTCGGATGTTGTGTTTTATTTTATTTGTAAAAGTAAGAGGTTCGCCATCAATATAAAATACGTCACAAAATTTGGTACAAAGCGCGATTAAATTAGCTTTTTCTTCCGCGTTTAAATGTTCCGTACGTAAACGAGAAATGACGTCTTTAGCGCATGGCGATGGTTGTTCGGTGCTTATGCACTCGTTTTTAAATACTGTCGCTTGCGTCGCGCGATCTAATGACAATATTATATCGTTTTTCGTAGGGTTCGTCACTTCAACTATGCCACGGCTATTATTAACTGTAGTTAAACATTCAGAAATTACACAATTACATACAATTTGTTCTGGAATGGATACTTCGCCATCTGGGGAGTTTACGGGTATTCTAATTAACTTTGAACTATTAGCAGGTATTATTGTTTCATATAAGTTTAAGTTCCGCGAGTTATAAATTTTTAATAGGGTTAACGGCAAATTTCGTTGTGAGAGTAAGTGTTTTAAGGTCTAGTTTCGCTTCCCAATCGGTAAGTAAGTCCATACCTATTAAGCCATCAAAATGGTCATGAAATTTATAAACGAATAATTTCATAACTTTCGAATCATTAAATTCGGCGAAGCAGGGTAAATTAATGGAAAAATCATTTCTTGTGGTAGCGTGCACGTTTGTGACTTCAAATGGGTCGTAATTAAGTGGTATATGAGAAAAAAATGTGTTAACCGAGTCCGGACTAATAAACGATTGATTAGCGCCCGTGTCAATCAAGAGGTTTAGTGGGGGGTTAGATATATGTATGTACGGCAATTGTCTTCGACTATGTAAATTTAACTTTATCCTAATTTGTCTGATTTCTGGTCCTTCTGAAAATCCTCAGCAGAGGGCTGTGGAATTTTTTCCTCGACTACTTGCTGTTCGGTCTGACTGAACATCTCTGAATTATAGGGTGTTTCATATGAGCTGTAATAATCATTGTAATTAAATTCGTCATATTCATTACAGTAATAAGGGTCGTAATACGCGTCATAGGTGTGATAGCTACTATCGTCGTAATTTGAGCATTCGTTTAAATTAACATCACGCGTTTTAAAATAATTTGAGGGTGGTGGATTCCCTTGCCTTGCCCAATTCCAGGGGGTTGGCGGTAATTGTTTAGGCATGAAGTGACTTACACCGCTCATTGGCTTAGGGCCATGATTTACCGGTTGCGGCGGCATTTTGAATACTGGGTTACGTTGATTGTACCCCGGTGGTGGCGCGGCAAACATTTGCTGAGTGCGCGTTTGCATTCGAGGTTGAAACGGAGGCGGTTTGATTCCGTGTTGGGGACGACTAGGACCAGGCATTACGACTTTATAATATGATTTAGGTGGGTGCTGCATGTGTGTAATGGTGTGGTTAGGCATTTTAAAATTAGGAGTTAGTTGGTTAGAAAGCATTTGCCCTAACATTTTCCTATCTGGAAGATGATCGTTTCTGCTTTGCATATAATAGTGTTCATTTCCTCATGAACAAATTCTAATGCCTTTTCTATAGTTTCTGGTCGCATACACCTAATTCTGGATCCAAGAGGATCTTTTAGTCCGCGCAAATAAGCTTGTAGTGTTAGTTTTTTATACCGGGTATCTCAAGACTGCTACCGAAAACGAAGCCGGGTGGTAGTTTTAGTGGCTACAAACACAATGCAATTAAAAATTTCGCATAGAAACGCGACAATTATTTTTTATGATTTTTTAAATATCGTCATTTTTAGGTGGTAAATCCATAGTTTTTGCTAAAATAATAATTTAAACTCTTTTATACCTTAGAGTATTTATAAATAAAAGGGTATACACTATTATTTTAGGAAAAAATGTATTTACCACCCAAATATGGCCATAGGAAATAATAACAAAAAAAAATTGTCGCTTTTTTTTTTGCAACTTTTTCTGTTGCATTTGTCTGAAGTCGCTTAGACTACCACCCGGCTTCGTTTTCGGTAGCAGTCTTGATATACCCTGTATAAGTCCCTTTTCGCGGCTATGGTGCTTTCTAAGTTGTCATGCAATGAGATATATGCCATGATGGTACTAAAAAGATTTTGACAACGTTCATAAAACTCTTGTGGTGTACTAGAACCTTGAGTTAGCAGAGCTAAATCGTTGTACAGCGCGGTTTCGTCTCTTTGGTCGGAGAAATTGTTAACAAGAGCGCTACGGATGCCTGCCCAATCAGTAGGAATACCATTAGTATTTATTAAACGGGCTGCGGGGCCAACAATTTTATTTAATATACCGTGTTCTAAGGACACTTTTTCTAGTTCGTCGATATCCTGACCATATCTCTCTACTATTTCCTCGCATAATTTAATAAATCTAGTTAAGACGTTTGGATTTCCGTCAAACTCGGGAAGTAAGCGGAGGGCTTTATAGATGTTATCTAAGCTTGCCATTTCTACGTTTGATTGATCTAGACTTCTCCTAGCGTCTAAAAATAATTGCCTACCACTAGCTAACCTAGGTTTCCTTGATTTTGATTTGGAAAAAATCTTGGAGATAATGTAAACTACTTAAGGATAATGGAAAAGGAAAGGTAAGCAACCACTGGACTATTCAGTGTACTTACATGCACATGACGATTCTTCTTGAGCGGTATCGAAGTTCAGATCTCCGGCGCGGCCTCGTTGTTCAGGATCTCCCGTCGCAACGTTGAAAGTCTATCGGAGCGCGACCACGTGGTGCGATATAAGCGATTCGCGACCCGACCCGGGCATCCTACCGACTGCGCCAATTATGTAAGTCGCTGCCGGAGGACTCAAAAAAACCGAAATTAAATTATAATTGATTTATTAATTAAAAGTTACAATTAAAACTTATGCCTAGTGACCCGATCGATGGTTGATCAAAAAGTGGCGTTGCTGGCGATCACGCAGAGTCGAACTCGTGGCCCATGATGCGTAGTCAGCATTGCGCCATCGTGTGGATTTTGGAATGATTGTTCATGCGTCGATAGCGTGATGTGGTCTCAGCACTTTCGTATATAGGTGAATGTGTAACACTCTTCTGTTTTGCGGGAAAAACAGACATTGTGGTGGTTCATAGTTCTGATATCCACGAGTTAAGATTTGGTTTTTGATGTAGGATAATAACTATGTGTGGACTTGAATGTAACTTTTTATAAATATATAGCTATATGATTCCTCATACCTCAAAATGTCTGTATAGAGCCACAAAGTTATCTGGCCCGGTGGCCAAAACTGGAAACAAAGAAGTCATTTGAAATTCTCAATCTAGCTGCCAGTCGCTGACATATCCGCCATTGGTTGTTTACTCAGTGTATTTATTTTTCCTGCATTATTTAAAACTAGTGAAAAATGCCGAAAGCTTTAAAAAGTGATGCTAGGAACGTTATACTTCAGGTATTAAATTTTACGTAGGATGAAAAGCGTCTTCCGACATCAATAATACCCTTCGAAAAATTGTATTAACGCGTAGCTGCCACCAAAGGTTTGTGTTGTCAGCTTTATAAAATAAATTCCACGAAAACAGAATTATGTACGTACTAGTAGAATATAATATGTAAGTACATATCATAAACTAAAATGTATCTTACTCGTCTCATTTTACGTTACGTGGTGGCCTGTTGGTAAATGGACCAGACGCGGCAGCCAACTTGTTCACGCTGGTTGCGGGTTGGAATCTCAGGTCACACTTCTGACTTTTCGGAGCCATGTTTGTATTGATAAAAACGCGCTATAACGGTGAAGGAAAACATCGTGAGGAAACCTGCATACCATAGCGATTTATTAGAATTTCTATGGTATGTAAGTCCACCAACCCGCATGAGGCCAGCGTGGTGGGCTATATGGCCTAACCCCCCGCAATCGTACTCTCGATTGTGGAGGAGAATACAGATACACTTTTTTCAGGGTTTTGGGGAGCGATTTGTTAGAAATCGTGTGAAGGAAAAATAATATGCAGATGAAACTGGTCATTTTCTCGACACTATTGATCGGATTAGTGCGTGGTGGCCTGTTGGTAAACGGACCAGACGCGGCTGCCAACATGTTCACGGTGGTCGCGGGTTCAAATCCCAGGGCAATACCTCTGACTTTTCGGAGTCATGTGTGTATTGACAGTCAATCACCACGCACTAAAACGGTGAAGGAAAACATCGTGAGGAAACCTGCATACCATAGCGATTCATAAGAATTTATATGGTATGTAAGTCCGCCAACCCGCACTAGGCCAGCGTGGTGGACTATATGGCCTAACCACTCTCAATCGTACTCTCGATTGTAGAGTAGGCCCGTGCCCTGCAGTGGGACGTATATGGGCTGATCCAGATCCAGATTGATCGGATTGAAAAATCTTACTTTACCCCATTTATTGCAATATCTATTTTTAATGGCAACACCAAATTCGATTACAGCGACTCTCTCACCGGGTCAGATAACTTTGTGGCTCTATAACAGTTTGAAATGTCAGCAGCAATAACACCATGGCTATAGACAATAAGACAAAAATGGGATTCACAAACCTGTTACGATATTCTGCATTAGATGATAATATCATTCATGTTTTATTTGAACCGGAATATCTTGTCGAGGAAAATGCAGCCCAGATGTAAAAAAAACACGAAATAACCATAATCACCAAATAATAAAATCACTCTGGTGTGCAGGTTTCCTCACGATGTTTGCCTTTACCTACCATTATAATGGTTACTATAGTCCGGACGGACTATAGTCCGATATCGCTTACCATCAGGCGAAGGAATGCTCGTCTCGACATTCATAGCATTAAATAAAATATTATTGTCCCCAAAAAGTGCATTCAACAACAGGCATCATCTGCGATTCCGCAAAATCCTACGAAAATCATTCGGTCTCGGGTTCAAATCCCAGATCGGGCCGTTATATTGGATTTTTCTATTCAGCACAGAGTCAGGAATTTGTGCTCGATATGGCGATAGGCTCGCTCCTTATCACATCGTGGGAAAAAATTCACAAGGCGAAACATGGGTGTCCTGGTTGCTACCAGCGGAACATCTGCTTACCCCTTCAGGGAAAAAAGCGTGAGTTTATACATATATGTACGTATGTTAGTAATTTTCATATTTTATCAAGGCTCTAGTTATAAGTTTTAATGTTGTTGTTTTTGTTCCAGCTTGGAAAGACTGCGCAAGAAACTATCATTGTGCACAGAGGATCATTGAGGGATACCTTCAGAAATTTGGAAAGGTTTCTATTTATCATACAATCCTCATTTTTTACTATTATATTATGACAAAAAGAAAAAGTGAAACGAAGCGAGCAAGAAGGACTTAAACACAATTTGCGAAAACTTTGATGTAGATTACAAAAAGTAATACATGGCGCGACGCGACGATTCTTGAGCCTTTCTTCCATTGCGAATTAGTTTAACCGACATACTGCTTTAGTCTTACTCTTATTTACTGTGTATTATTATATTTATTCTATCACATTATAACTGAAAACCTATAAGTAGCTATCTGTTTCATATTTTTCCTTTTACCTAATGTATTGTATATAAGCGTTGGTTTTCCAATAAATATAAAATTAATAGTACTTTGAACAGTATGTGATGATATACGGTACTTACACGTGGTCTTCTCACTATGGACCTCTTCCAAAGGCTCAGTGTCACTCAACGGCCTGTGGAGAGAGAATGAGGAGATGTGTAGGAAAACAACATATCCCTAAGGATCAGCAGGTTAAAGTGGCAGTGGGCCGGGCACATAGGGCGAAGAACTGATGGCCGTTGGGGCAGAAAAGTTCTGGAGTGGAGGCTACGTACAGGCAAGCACAGTGTCGGGCACCCGCCTACCAAGTGGACGGACAACCTGGCTTAGGTTCCAGGAAGTCGCTGGATGCAGGCCGCTTCCAACAAATCAATGTGGAGATCCTTTGGGGAGGCATATGTTCAGTGTACTTCCTGTGGCTAGAGAGATAGAGAGAGTAGTAGTAGAATGTAATCATAAAAGTCATGTTCATTTCATGTAACAGTAAATTATCAATGATTCCAGGACTGCAACGGCGATGGTGTGACGAACTGCTTTGATTACATGATGGTTAACGGGAATGGTGGATACTCGTGCTCCACACCGCTCAACGGATCCGTTAATGGCAGGAGATGGCTCCAGAGATACGCAGAGTGCCAGCTATAGACACTATCAAGTGCCATAACATTTAGGATTAACTAAATATATATAGCCTGCAGTCCTAAGCGGTGGACTCCGGCAGATGTCTCGTGTAAAACTGTTGATTGTGATCATTAGATTTTAAATAAAGACAAGACTTCATAATTTACAACCCTCCTGACATAACACGTTCGCTGACAGTACGTCATTAGGCGTGAAATTACAAATAATGCGTTATGACAGTACGCCGAAGGACGGGCCACTTATTTTTAAGATTATTGGCAGTACGTCGTCCAACGATGACTTTTCATATAAGAATTATGAAGAGCAGTATCTTCTGTCGACGAAGTGTCGAATTAGGGCAAGCTAACAAATGTCCAGCATGACACTACGTCTAGACACGTGTGTCATTTAGTATGACAAATTCTACTGTCATAATGTGGTGTCAGGGTAATTTGGTCACTGTCAGCGAACGTGTTAAGGTTATGAATGAAAGATAAATAAATAAATAAACCCAACAGTCACTGACCCCACATAAAGCTCAATTAAGTCTTGTGTCGAGACAGCAGAGACTTTTCCGTTTCACAAATACCCAGACCCGAGACAATTACTCGTGGGCCTCACAAACATTTGTTTTGGGGCGGGAATCAAGCCCGCGGCCGTTTTCGTTTCACAGTCGGTGTCTAACCAACTGCACCACGGGGGCTGTCTGAATATGAGAGAAGTAATGCGTATGGTATTATGCACAAGAATTACAAACTGTAATACATCTGAAATGTTTGAATTAGAAACTTGGATTTTTCTGGTCTTTATCATTGAGCCAGGAATAAGTACCGAATGTGGCATTAGGCTCGCCCCGTATAAGTTCATGGGAAGGAATACACAAGGCAAAACGGAGTTGAACTGGGAATACCTCTGTCTACGCTTCAAGGAAAAAGGCGTGAGCTCATATATGTATGTATTAGGCGTGAGCTCATATATGTATGTATTAGGCGGGAGCTATTGCTGGGCACAGTAGCACCCCCTCCAAGACGACTAACAGCCGTTCTCTATAATCTATCTGTCTTTAACAAGAGATTTCATTACATATTTCGATGAATTTTGTGGTTAGTTAACAAAGATAGAGGTAAGGTATAGATACGGTTCATAATATATTTATATATAGCTAGATAAGATAAATGTACATATATATGACGGGGAATCAGACTGATTGCCTAAATCTTCCGCCATCAGTTCATGCGAGTCGTCCATAGCAGCATAATAAACTCGTTGTTCTATTGCCATGATTAGTTTTAATGTTCCAATATAATTTAGAATTCAAAGTTACAGAGATTTTCCAGTATGAAAACAGATTTAAAGCCAACGGGTTCACACGAGTGCGATACCGCCTTGCTTTCAAAATAGGATAACGTTTTTCTCTACACTGTCAAAGTCATCCTTTCATTTTGAGATAAGTAAGCAGTGTTGCTGCGTGCGACTCCATTCGGGTGTTGCCCACTTTAAATCTACTTTTCCAAAGACAAATCTATTTCCATCTACAAAGATCAAACAAACAAATCCACACTATTGCCATGTATCCAAATTAAATAAGCCATCTCGCCCCATCACGGCCATCCTGCATCTTCATACGTCCTCGTGTGAATCTTCTTGTTCTGTTGACACAGGAAAAACACACGCTTTAGCTACCAACTACACAAGTTGTAACTAAATAGAGTCGTCTTCTAGTTTGTTTTCCGTATACTCGGTAACCCGCATACTTTCTTCAGGACCGTTTGTGCAACACTTAACATCATACAAGCAATATCTACTACAATATTTAACTTCTCGTTCATTACATTTTAAGTTCGATAGCAAGGTTAACAAATTTTCCACACAGGCTTATCACACAAGTTTACCACACAGGTTACCACTCAGATTTGCTACACAGGGTTATCACGCAGATTTGCTACACAAGTTTGCCACACAGGATTGCCACACAGATTTGTCACACCGGTTTGACACACATGTTTGCCACACCGATTTGCCACATAGGCTTGTCACACAGGCTTGCCACACAGGCTTGCCACACAGGCTGGCCACACAGGCTTGTTACACGGAGGTGACACACAGGTATGTCTCATGGAGTGGACACATTTTACTCAATATGTTTCTCTCACAAACGCATCACACAGATTTTAAACACATTGAGAAGCAGCCACGTACATTTATCTTACACACATTCAAACGAGAGCATCACACAGGTACTTATTTCAAACTGCGAGTTATGCACACGCCAATCATTAAGTATTACTTATTGCCAATTACTTATCACATAATAATAATATTAGCGTTGAGTAGATCTCGTATTTTACGGCGCACAACCTCACGTTCATCCGTACTTAGCCCCCATGTTCTACTTTTTACTACTAGGTTTGGATCTCCTAACTTAAACTCAAATTGACCCGTCGTAACTCTACTGGTTGATGTACCGTCTACATTGAAAACTCTGTTCGTAACAAATCGCGTCCGATCATGAGATCGTGCAATGACCGTATAATATCATCAGCCACAACGTGAAATAATAATGACAATTGCTGAAGTTTACAGTGAACATTAGAACCATCGATTCCTATAACTGTCACCACGATATTTTGTTGTTTATCGTAAAATCTTTTTACGTTACTTTCTTTTATTAGAGAACACTCTGCACCAGAATCGAAACAAAATTAAAACTGCTCACCAGATGCAATTTGTCCAGCCTTTCTGCAGTAATAACATGCAGGTGGCATTTTCGGATTAGGCTGAGTTGCTGAGGATCCTCGCTTTTTGATCGTTGCGCTGCCCCCGCCGATGAAACCGAAAACTTAGAAGACATATTAGGGACTACGTCTCAATTTGAGCTTGATCTAAAATCCGCTATTAAGTAGCCCAGCTTCCCGCAGTTGTAACATTCTCTAGGGCTGGTCAATCTTGGCCTCTTAGCTTCGGAGCTGCTAATTTTCTTGGCTGACTAAATCCCTCTTTCGATAACTGTGACTCATTACTTCTTGCTGCAGCTTCACGCGAGTACTAATGTCGTTTGTAAAAGCAAGTTCTTGTAGTCATGGTTCCATCTTGGTGACATGAAGTGGCATTACAGCAATAGCAATTTGTTAATGAACATAGTGCTCCATGGGTTCATGAATGCGTTCTTTATACGGCTGAAATGTGCCGCCAGACATGCTCCGTCTTTTGGTTTTCCGGTTAAAAATTATACACACCAAAGCTGCAGGTGTCTCAACTTTACTAAGCCAAAAGTAGCTCTATCAGATGAAGCCGTGTGATTCCGCAAACTTAGTTATGTAAGCCATATTGCAGCTGTAACTTTTAAGGCTTTGTTTATCGCTAAAATCAGTTCACTTCCGATTACCACTTTTCTTCGATACACATATTTACTATCTCACAACAGGCCCGTGCATCGCTGTCTGTTAAGTCTGAATTGTACTCAATCAATATGATTAGTTTGTCTTTACACATAGTAGGTTTCTTCTTGAAGCCGTAATCTCCGCATATGGTACGTTGTTGTAAATCCAAATGCATCTGCCACCGGTCTTGGTCGACAAATATTTGTAAAATTGTCATTCTGACCTGTACCATGCTGCTGTGGGCGTTGTTGTGATCCCACTTCTGATGACGGGGAATCAGACTGATTGCCTAAATCTTCCGCCATCAGTTCATGCGAGTCGTCCATAGCAGCATAATAAACTCGTTGTTCTATTGCCATGATTAGTTTTAATGTTCCAATATAATTTAGAATTCAAAGTTACAGAGATTTTCCAGTATGAAAACAGATTTAAAGCCAACGGGTTCACACGAGTGCGATACCGCCTTGCTTTCAAAATGGGATAACGTTTTTCTCTACACTGTCAAAGTCATCCTTTCATTTTGACACAAGTAAGCAGTGTTGCCGCGTGCGACTCCATTCGGGTGTTGCCCACTTTAAATCTTATTTTCCAAAGACAAATCTATTTCCATCTACAAAGATCAAACAAACAAATCAACACTATTGCCATGTATCCAAATTAAATAAGCCATCTCGCCCCGTCATATATATATATATATGTCTATCTTTGTTAAATGGTAATGATAGCTATTATAACTTCTTGTTAAAGATAGATATGATATAGATAATGGCCATAAGCGAAGCTCAAGACCTTTTCTCGAAGCGCTTTGTCGTTTTTTTTTGAGCCCTCATAACTTAGATTTAATGAATGCTCCCGCTCCGCTAAACATCGGGACACGTGGAGACGCATAGCGAGAACAGCTGCGTAGCAATCGGCCTAAGCGTGACCACGATCACTCTGTCAAGAGTATACGATTAAGAAAAGAAACTTAGGTTTGTGTTCTACTAGATCAGGGTTTCTTAAAGTGGGGTACACGGACCCCTTAGGGGTCCGTAACATGTGTGCCAGGGGTCCGCAGCAGCTCAGTAAACTTTTAGTATATTTATCAGTAAATTATCATTTAAATGACTATCAATATTAAAAAGAAACAAATAACATATGTTTTTAATTAAAACTTCAAAAATAAACAACCCCTATAAAGTAAACAACAATAATTATAAATGTCCACTGAAAAGTAAAAAATAATATTTAATTCATTGTACATGTTAATTAATTTGTTTATTTACTTGACTAGCTAATAAATCAAAATATATGCGTAACATATTGGATTCGGTGCGCATAGTACCAAATATGTAGAAATTAAAATTAAGTAATTAATTTACCCTATCCTGTTGTAAACTAGCAATAAAAGTCCATGTTCAATAAAATATTTAAAGGAAGAAAAACAAACCTTGTATTGAATGAGTATTCAATACAAGGTTTGTTTTTCTTCTAAAATATTTTTGACATGGTCCGTGAACTATTTTAAATTTAGTTAGTGGGCCGTGACTGCAAAAAGTTTAAGAAACCCTGTACTAGATAAACACAACTCTCGGGATATATTTTGAATAGCGAACTTAATAAATAAAATTTTAATTGCACAGCTCTCATAATATTAGATTTTATTGATACCTAAAACACCCTGATTCACTGACATGATTCACCGAATCACTGGTGATCAAAGTACTATTACACAAGCTATTAGTACACAAACAAGAACAAAAATCTCAAAAACTTGGATTTTTTATCTCCTAATCCCATAAACTAGTATAGGTATAAGACTTTCGCATTTGTTGATGTTAGAGTTCTGAAAATTGATATTTTATGGGTATCTTAGTTATAAACAAAAAAATAATACTAATGAACACAAAAAAAGAAAACAAAAACGTTGTAAGCAACTTACAAATAGAAGTGAAATCCCATAAAAAACAAGAAACCCAACAAAAATTATTATCAGATCTCATATAGACCTAACATTTTTTGTTTTTTTAATATTGTATTAAGTGGCGAGACAAGCACGCTGCGCCGAACGCTCATGAACAGTGGCAAAACCAAACAATACTTGAATTTCAAAGCAATGCTTAGCACTGCGAGGAGACATAAGATGTTAAGTCTCAATATGTCCAATAGTTACTGTGGCTACAATATCCTTGAAACCCAAACACAACCATGCATTTACACTGCTGTTTGGCGGGAGAAGACATTGCGGTGGTACCTACCCAGGCGGCCTACCAGAAAAACTACAAGGCCCAACCTCAAAATCTACACCTTAGCCAAAATAGGGGGTCGTTTATAAACTTAATACTTATGATTGATGGCTGATTTGGTGTTTCAGTTGTACTACGGTATGATTGCAATGCTGTGGTCTCGGGTTGGAATCCCGAGTCGGGCAAAGTGATAATGGATTGTTCTATTTATTATCAACCTGAATTCAGGAATGTATGCCTGATGTGGCGATTGGCTAGTATCCTATCACATCTTGATGAGAAAAAACGAGAAAAAAGAGAAAAAACTTCTGGGAAAAAGGCGAGAATTTATTTATGTATGGTACTTATGATTAAAATTGTAAAAAAATGATTGCTTTTTTACAACATTATTAGTTGCATTGTGCATATAGTCACTAAAACTACCACCCGTCTTCGTTTTCGGTTGCAGTCTTGAGATACCCTGTATAATATTGCTCTTGGAAGTGATACTTTTCAGGTGCGCTGGAGAACAAATTCAAATCAAGCACCAGTGTACTTTCAGCAACGAACAATGGCTTAGATCAGTGATTCTCAACCACTGTGCCGCGGCACTTTTGTGTGCCGCCAAATTTCAAGTGTGCCGCCAAATTTTGCAAATATATAATAATGTTAATATTATTAAATTATATCATTTAAAAAGAAAAATATTTTTAACATGAATATATATTTACACCACAAAAAAGTAAATTATTTTATTATTTGCTTTGCAACGCGTTTTTTCTTAGTGTCAAATTATGATGAAGCGGCGTGCATAGCAATAGGAATATGTCTCAAGGCGGCGCATACTTGCCAGTTCTGCGTACAAAACGTGTTGTTTTAGTGATAATTGGGATTCACAAGGTGTTGCATAGTAGTTACTGCACCTTTTCGTTACGATATGAGAGTAGCATTGTCATTTTTACGACCAAATATAAATGAAATTATCAAAAAACATCTAGCTCAAATTTCGCATTAAAAGTATTTTTATTATTAGCTTGTAATGAATCCCTTATAGTGGAGCGCCTGGGGGTTTTCACCTCGAATTAGAGTTATAGTGAATGGATTAATATGATCGATGTGGGATATTGTTTTTTAAACTATAAATTGCAATGTTTACCCAAAAAAAAATTGTGCACTCCATTTTTTTATTATTTAAACAAATTATTATGAAAATTAATGTTTGACCATATATTTTCACTTTAAACAGTATTTTTTTTATTTATGTGTTAAATCTTACCTAAGTAGACATAAGGGAACATTTTTCAAAGATACCTGTGTATAAACATAGCAATAGGGATGTCGAACAGAAGAACGTGGAGGGGAGTGCGGAGCGACAGCTGTTATATACAATGGAATTTCTCGGCCAGTTTAATTATAAATGAAACGTACTCTATTATGCACATTAAAAAAAATAAGGCAATTAATTACGACTAATGAAAAGAAAAAAAATATTAGTACAAAATCTGTTTATTTAAATATATTACATTGTTGTCTACACCAAATATTTTCTTCTACTTCATCTATCTGTATAATAGGTGAAGTATTGGAACTACTATTTCCGCTGCACTGTAAACATGCTACTCTCTTCAGTCGGTCCCTCATTATTGAGGATCGTGACTCTTAATTGTCTTGATGACCTCTCTCCACCGGCACCGGTCCTCTGCTTGATGTAATGCTGCATTAAGGTCCCCAACCTTTAGTGCATTGGCAACCTGGTCCACCCATTGTTTGGGAGTTCGTCCTCGTCTTCTTTTTCCCTCCAATTTTCCAACAATGAGCAGTTTTTCCAAGTTGTCTGGTTCGCGTATAGCGATATGTCCGAAGTATTGTAATGTTCTGTGTAGGCAAGTTGCAGAAAGTTTTGGTCTTCCTTCGAGATGCACTTGTTTTAAGATGGATATGTTGGTTCGATGTGCCGTCCACGGTATTCTTAACATCCTGCGCACCACATCTCAAACGCATCTATCCTCCTTCTATCTGCTGCTTTGACGGTCCAGGATTCACAACCGTATAGAAAGATCGGTATCACCAAAGTGTCAATTATTCTTATTTTTGTTGTTGTTGTGTTGTTGTTATGTTGTTATATATGTTGCTATCCTTCCAGACCTTTTGAAGTTGAGTCATTGCAGCTTTGGCCATTCCGATGCGTCGCCGTATCTCAGGTTCACAGTTACCCGTGTTGTTTAATACAGAGCCGAGATATAAGAACTGATCTATGGTGTCGTATTCCCCAAATATCCCTGTGTTCCCAAAAGTCTCTGAACGGTCGACTAGCATTATTTTGGTTTTTTCTTTATTTATTGTGAGGTCAAAGTTTTTGCTGCATCGTTCTAAACGTGTTAACAAATCGGCCATTTCTTCTTCTGTGGACGCGAAAAAAAAACATGCTACACTGCAGTATAAACCACTTTTTCGGAATCCACACGCAGCTCCACGCATAAAAAACAATTAATTCATTATTAATTGTTTTTTATTAGATTTCGAACAATGGATAAACCAACGGCTAGCAGCATGGCTGATAAAAAATTGCTGCATAATATGTATATACCTGGGTTCATCTTTTCATCAAAAAATGTTGAGACAGCAATGAATTTGGAATCAAAAGATAATGTTATAGTTTCAGAAGATATCGATGTCTTCGTGAAATTAAACGCATTGGTAGATAGAGATCTTTAAATATATTTTCTGAAACCATCCCGAGGCAAAGTTCAACAGAAGATATTTTGATGGAAATGTTTAGAAAAATCATTACCAAATTGTAAAGAATATTTTCTTTTTTTACATGCCTTTACGGGTTGTGACACTACTTCTGCGTTTTTCAATAAAGGCAAAATTCAGTTTGCCAAAAATTTTGTAAAACGGATTGATTTACACGACTCAGTAAAAGTATTTAAAAATATCAATGAAGACCCCAATAATATATTGTAAGCAGGTGTAGCATGTATTTTGAGTTTATATAGAGCTCCATCTAAAACTCATGCTTTAAATACATTGAGGTTCAATTCTTAAATAAAAGCAACAGCCAAAAATACGAGTGTTCTTTTGTCATCACTGCCTCCAACAACAGATGCAGCGTTTGAGCACCTTAAAAGAGTGTACCTACAAATTCAGATGGCTTAGAAATGACGTAGTTATTGAAAATTGGGGATGCAAGTATTCCAACAACATGTACATCCCAATATCAATGAATCAATTACCTGCTCCGGATAATTTATTGCAAATGTTATTTTGTAATTACAAAAAAGGGACGTGGAGCTGCGCGTGGATGCCGAAAAAGTGGTTTATACTGCAGAGTAGCATGTTTACAGTGCAGCGGAAATAGTTGTTCCAATACTTCACCTATTATACAGATAGATGAAGTAGAAGAAAATATTTGGTGTAGACAACAATGTAATATATTTAAATAAACAGATTTTGTACTAATATTTTTTTTTCTTTTCATTAGTCGTAAATAATTACCTTATTTTTTTAAATGTGCACAATAGACTACGTTTCATTTATAATTAAACTGGCTGAGAAATTCCATTGTACATAACAGCTGTCGCTCCGCACTCCCCTCCACGTTCTTCTGTTCGAGATCCCTATTGCTATGTTTATACACAGGTATCTTTGAAAAATGTTCCTATATGTCTACTCAGGTAAGATCTAACATATAAATAAAAAAAATACTGTTTAAAGTGAAAATATATGGTCCAACATTAATTTTTCGTAATAATTTGTTTAAATAATAAAAAAATGGAATGCACAGATTTTTTTTGGGTAAACATTGCAATGTATAGTTTAAAAAACAATATCCCACATCAACCATACTAATCCATTCACTATATAACTCTAATCCGAGGTTTTACGGTTTTTAATGCTCCAGGCACTCCACTATTAATAAAAGTTTAGTTATTATTGTAGTATATATTAGTTTATTTCGCATATTTAAAATTTTTGTCATAAACTATTTATGCAGTGTGTTGTAGGAAGTAAATAATTTTTATCTTTTTCTTTGTGTGTCGCCAAATTCTGAAATCGTTAAATATGTACCGCAACAAAAAAAGGTTAAAATCACTGGTTTAGATACTCTGTTGCCATATAAAGAGAGAAGCGATTATTAATTTGTTCGCCGGTTCCTGAGATTACAAAAATACATAAAAATTGCTAGGCACTCAACTAAAGAGAAGCACCCAAACTTAATGTACTCCAAAGCAATCTGACTATAATTTAAAAAATATGTTTTATAATGAAATTGAGCACAATTTAGCTGCAATTTCAAGCTTACCCCAGCCTTTATTCAAGCATGTAAAAATCTGATCTCAGCGGACCTTTCGAACAAAACTTGCTCTATTTTTCTCCTATTTCAACTTTCAACTCGAAAATACGAGATACAAGACAAACTAGTTACGTAGGAGGTAGCCTAACGAATACAATACCACGGAAACTTAAAACACAACCGAAACATCACTTTGATTTTCATTGCTGGTTTTGTTGGGTTTTTCAGTTAGTACCCGCTTACAAAAGCAGCAATGTACTGAGTTTAATTGATAAAATTGCGAATGAAGATCAAATAGCAGCACATGGTGGTAGTTTTGACGAGACAAGTGACATCAATGAATATTCAGTCAGGACCCGCTGAATACTTAATGAGATTACGCGGAGGAACGCTGAAAAAATAATCCGACAGCCTACAAATAGCAGACATATTTTAAAGAACTAGTTTATTTGTATTCACTCCAAATCTCAGAGGGAGATCGTGGGGAGAACAGTATTAAACATCTTTGAAGATAAGACAGTGTAATAAGTAGCTTTAATTTGTCACTGTTTATTTTAATGTGACTTTAAATCAATTTGCATATCTCGATATTTTTTATTGTTTATTGCTTTCATCGATTTCAGATATTAGATATAAACACATTAAATACTGTTAATTAATTGAAGTATGTGGTGGTACTATTGGTAAACGGAACAGATGCAGCTGCCAACATGTTCACGGTAGTCGGGGGTTCAAATACCAGGGCACACATCTGAATCTTCGGAGAACATGTGTGTATTGATTTGATAGTCAATTACCACGCACTATAACGGCGACGGAAAACATCGTGATGAAACCTGCATACCGTAGCAATTTGTATGAATTAAATAAAATTAAAAATAAAATGTTTTTAAATGTTAAGTCGCGTCAACCCGCACTAATTTTTAGTTGCATCGTGTTTGTAGTCACTAGACTACCACCCGGCTTCGTTTTCGGTAGCAGTCTTGATATACGCTGTATGTTACACATTTTGACCTCAAAAGGCAGTTCAAACGACCTACACAGCCTCAAAACCGCTAAATCACATCCATAAATTAATGAAACTAGCTTCATACCCACAAGTCAAGGATAGGTCATAAATAGAGCGCAGTTGAAGCAATTCCAGCCCGACCACACAATCAGTAGTGTACGGTCGGCTGTTTGTCTGCATGTCATCTGGAGCTGATTACGGGTGTAAATATTGCTGTTTGGAAGCCCCATCGTCTTGGAAACCTCGGCTTTGTGGTTCTCTGAGTGGTTAATGTAAGCTTTGTTACCGAAGACCCAGTGAGGTTGAAATAATAACATAAAAAAAAATAAACCCAATAATCATATACAGAGTATATCAAGACTGCTACCGAAAACGAAGCCGGGTGGTAGTTTAAGCGACTTCAGACACAATGTAACAGAAAAAGTTGCAAAAAAAAGCGACAATTTTTTTTTTTTTGTTATTTTTTTCCTATGGCCATATTTGGGTGGTAAATACATTTTTTCCTAAAATAATAGTATATACCCTTTTATTTATAAATACTCTAAGGTATAAAAGAGTTTAAATTATTATTTTAGCAAAAACTATGGATTTACCACCCAAAAATGACGATATTTAAAAAATCATAAAAAAAATTGTCGCGTTTCTAGGCGAAATTTTTAATTGCATTGTGTTTGTAGCCACTAAAACTACCACCCGGCTTCGTTTTCGGTAGCAGTCTTGAGATACCCGGCATATTGTCCTGACACCAAACTAAGATTGAGTCTTGTGTCGTGGGTATCACAAACTACGAGAGATTTCTCGGTCCCTCAAATATTATTTGTTTCTGTGTTTGTTTCGGTGTTGGGATCGAACCCACAGCCTCTCGTTCCACAGCCAGTGTCTAACCAACTGCACTTCCACTTCCACTGCTGAAACTTGAAACCCAACCAAAACATCACTTTAATTTTCATTGCTGGTTTTGTAGGGTTTTTCAGTTAGTACCCGCTTACAAAAAGCAGCAATGTATTGAGTTTAATTGATACACACTGCTGGACGCTATCAAAACAAAATCTATTTGTAAAAAAACAATAAACTCGCAGGACTAGACAGCTAACATCATAAACAACATTTCATCTACGACTATTAACATTAATTTACACAGTGACATATAAAATGCAATACTTAATAATACTAATACTAATTCTACAAACCTGACACAAAATAGTAGAGGCGGTGCGCTCAAGCAGTGCAGTTGTATAATCCAAGAAATTAAAAAATAGATATTCGTGTTATATCAGTGGCCGGGGATTTTCGTAAAACTAATGTGAGTTTTAAACCTCGACGCTATGTGGATATGTGTTTGTGTATATGTGTTTGGAGAGGATGTTTGTGCAAACTGTAAATGTCATTTTTTTTCCAAACTACTAGTCCGATCTCTTCCAGACAACCTTCATTTGTTTATTTATTCATTCAATCTTTATTGTACACAAACAAATAGAACATGAAAATACAAAGAAATAACATCAATTGAAAGTACAAAAAGCGGTCTTATCACTAAAAAACTATTTCTACCAGACAACCTTTCGATGGATATAAAAGAAAGAGAAAGAAAGGGCAGTGTAAACACAAAGATAAGAGAAGCTCCAATAGAAACAAATAATTCAATAGACCTTCATATAGATATTAAAAGAAAGTGGCGGTACACAATAAACAAAATCTTAAGGATTAATATACAAATAAACTAATAGATAATCTATTGAAGATAGAATAAACACTTACAAAAGTGAAAACAAAAGTATATTATTAAGTAACATTACGAAAGAAGTGCTTTTTTAAGAGAACTTTAAAGTGATGTGAAGATCTTGCACGTCTGATCTCTATCGTAGTACTGTTTATATTTGTTTAAACTTGAAAAGTGTGAAACGTATTAGTTTAGATGGACGACAATTCAGAATACATTGATGCATAATTTACGATTCAAAATCCTTAGTTGTAAACCATCACGAATCAACAAAATGGTCCTCTTGCATTTTTCAGAAGTGGAGCAAAAATTAAAATGAACACCAACAGAGAACAAATTGTAATACCCGTTTGTTTACTTGCCGTCTTCGTATTCTGGATATCTGGATCGGCAGGTATGTTTACTTTATTGTACATCATCACTACATAGTATAAAACAAAGTCGCTTTCTCTGTCCCTATGTCCCTTTGTACATATGATTAAATCTTTAAAACTTAAATCTTTAAAACTACGCAACGGATTTTGATGCGGTTTTTTTTAATAGATAGAGTGATTCAAGAGGAAGGTTTATATGTATAATTAACGTACATATTATTGTACAGAAATCTATTTGTACCCGATCGCAGCTGGGCCGGGCCGCTAGTTATTGATAAAAGTTTCTAGCGCCCTACTGTAGGAAGAAGCCTCAGTAGAAGTTGTATTTACATCTATGTTTTTTTTATTTTTGTATCGGAGAATTGAATACTTTGTATCTCATGGTTTTTTTTTCTTTTTGTTTTATAATGTTTGAGATGGTGTTGTGATGTGTCGCTGTCTAGACACCTGAGTACATGTGGGGTGACATATTCCATGACTTAACTAGTAAAGGGAAGGGGTTTCGCTATTTCATACGGCCTTCCCTGAACTGATGTCATGGTTAGTGTTAAGCGTTCATTACAATATTAGTAACAAGTACAATGAAATATCATTGTTTTGTGATAGTTTTGGTAAAATGTCAACAGGTATAAATACAAGTATCTACTTTTTAAAAAGAAGATGAAGACTTGTTGCACAATACAATAAGTCTTTATTATTAAACACAATAAAACGAATTATTATAGCTCTTGATCCAAATGCAAAAGTTGAAGGTTTAATTTTAAAATTCATTCACTTCTTACGAATCTAATTTTCCTATAACCATTTCCTATAAATATTACTGCTGTCATGTCCTCACAGTTGTCACAAGACAGCGCTTTTTTGAAAAAAATATGGGAATGCCCAATGTTGAGTCTGATTTCTAAACTTTACTTTTTCCATTAGATGTGCTTAAGATGTCTGAAAATTCTTAATTTATGAGCTTGTAAGATATATTTTAGAATGTCAACTGTAAAATTTGTTTTTAAGCGCATGTTTTAATTAATAGCTTACCAACTACAGTAGAATGAAAACAAAGAAACATTTTTTTTTTATTTCAATGGACGGCGAGACTAGCTTGTAATTTACTTGATGGTAAGATATGACTGCTCGTGGACTGTAGCAAAACCAAACAACACCATGAATTACAAAGCAATGCTTGGCATTCCACTGTACTCGCCATCCTGAGACATAAGATGTTAAGTCTCAATATACATCCAGTAGTTACTCTGGGTACAATGTCCTTGATCCAAACCTATACATGACAGTGCATTCACACTACTGTTTGGCGGGAGAAATATAACATTGCGGTGGTACTTACCCAGGCGGCCTCTCACATATGAGAGACCTACTACCAGTAGACTTAATTCCATTATAACTCCTATTCATATATACCTAATAAACTACGACCGTCTGCTACCGATACTTAAACGAACTTGTTTATGTGCCAAGATATGATATGTGAGTTTCCTCCACTACAATTTGACATCCCAGGCCACTCTTATGAGACTTCAAATCAAAAGCGTCAGGTAACGAATGGTACGGACGTGGAAATTGACACTCTACGACTAGAAAAATCAATAAACAAAATGTTTTTATCGAATTGTAAATTCAACCATAAAGAAATATAATAAAACAAAACCATTATGCAAAATAAATTTTATAGCATCCAAAAGGTCACTGAGACCAGATTTTTAGCAAATCTTAAAAATCACGTATTATAAATTAATGGTTTCTTAGATTAACGCGAATGTAACCATTGAAATAAAACTGTAATTTACGGATTTTATCGCTGATTTGTTCCCAGAGCCGAAGACAAAAAAATATATTTTCTTCGGAATTAATTTAATTTCTCGAAGAACTCCGTGCCTGGGTCGCTATTATGTTATATTTATTTTTAATGTAATATATATTTTTCCCTACACTACAAAGTAGGTATCATCGAGGCACAACAATCTTCGCACCCTTAATAAGTTTCACAGTACAATGAGTATTCCTTTATCGCGTAACAATAGGGTATTTGACTATTATCGATTTTTTGAATTATTTCGCTTCCAAATACAAATACGTTAAAAATAAAGCCTTGCTGTCAAAAAAGTATTAAAGTAGTTTGTAACATAAGGCAAATATTAACATTTAAAATTAAAGAGTGGGGGTGTAGTGGGGACATCTTGCTGTCTCTTTCACACCCGCACACTGTAATGTATAATAACCCTAGTGACGTCACTATCTTGGTTTTGCATTTCTTTTCTGTTACCCCCACTACAAGATTTAAAACGTTTCTAACTTGTTTAATTCTAAATGGATTTATAAATTTCTTTGTTTGTTAGACCATAGCTGTGGAAAAGTTTTGATAAATACAATAAAAAAAATTGAGTCAAATACCCTATTATTTTACATAGTACTTTTAACTTTTATTAATAGGTCTGCCCGATTCTTCCATTTAAATGAAAAATATTATGTATATATGTATTTCTTCAGGTACTACATACATCCCAAACCTGAACGATCGATGCTACAGATGCCTGTGTCACGTGGCCAGCAGGTGCGACCTATCAAAGGGTTGTAGGGCCGGCCACTGCGGACCCTTCAACATCTCCAGGATCTACTGGTTTGATTCCGGCAAAGTTGTCCTGCCTGAGGACGATTTTGAGAGACCCAACGGTAAATTTATACTAATCTATGCTATACAGTCCAAAGAAATAGAGCACCTGCTGACATTCATTTTAGTAAATCGTCTTTGCGTCTATATTAGGGTGAATTTTCGTAACTTACTCTGATAATAACAAGGATGTCGTCAAATAAAGAATTAACAGTACACATGCTTCCCCTTAACATATTACGTCCAAGTTCTGAGAATTCATGACATATCGCATAAATATAAACATTGTTAAGGCGAAGTCTATGACAGGTTTATTGCTGTTAAAAATGGTTTACATGGTATATTCTGATAACCATTTAATTAACTTAAAAACGAAAATATACGTATATGTTATAATTTTATTCTTTAGCCAATTACAATTGGTTTTAATTAAAACTTTAAATTGATCATAACTCCAAAACGGATAGATATTTTCCAAATATTATTTCTTTATTATCACATTTATATTGTGCCCTTGTATTCAACTCAGCAAGTGCTCTATTTTCCTGCACTTCCGATATAAAGCTGAAGAGTTCGTGTGTCTACTACCTCCAATCTCAGAAACTGCTGGTTTGAATTAAAAAAGGCAGGTCATTTACCGAGGAATGCTATATGCTATATATCATTACAGCATGACCCATGAGGGAGGCAGTATTGAAAAATCTAACAAATACGAAGAAATGTTATTCGTTTTTCGCGGTCCGATTGGTCGATATTCTAAATTGATAATCTTGCGTGGTCAATTTATCACTGAAAGAAAAAACTGTCATCCACAATTTAAATACTGGGTTAATTTATTATATTTATTAATTTTAACATTCAGGATTGAGTTTTAAGAAACCAGAAAATCTTGTACTTTCTGACACCCCCGACACCGAATTTGGTGTTTTTTATTTTCATTTTTGTTTATATTATTTTATGAAGAAGACAATGTGTGAGACAGTTGAATTTACAATATTATACCGGGTATATCAAGACTGCTGCCGAAAACGAAGCCGGGTGGTAGTTTCAGTGACTACACACACAATGGAAATAAACGCGACAATAATTTTTGTGGCGTTTTGAATATCGTTGTTTTTGATGGTCAATCCATATTTTTTGCTTAAATATTATTTTAAACCATGCGTACCATAGCGTCTTTAAAAATAAAAGGATGCACACTATTATTTTAGGAAAAACTATAAATTTACCACCCTAATAAGACGTTGCGAAAACAAAACAAAAAAAATAGTCACTGTTTTTCTAAATTTTTTGTTGCATTGTGTCTGAAGTCACTATATCTACCACCTGGCTTCGTTTTCGGTCGTAGTAAAGATTAACCTTGTATTCAAAGTGACAAGCTTATTCCGTCATCAAACTATTAAAATGTCGGCAGAATACTAATTGAATACATAATAGACTAATACTTTTCCAAGCTATACACAATAAAACGAAAATTCACAAACCTGTTGCGATGAAATATCTTTAGTATATGATATCATACTTCTAAAATAAAGTAATATATAATAATAAAATAACCTTTCGTCGCTTTATCTCCTAAACCATAATTTCTTGTCAAATCTATCTTATAATGTAATAATAGGTCTATCTATCTATCTATAAATACGTATTGGAGAAACTTTGTATGCAATTTTACGAAAACTACGCGGGCGAAGTAACATGAAATTTGTCTCAGCTGAAGATTATATAGAGAAGAAATAAGAAGCTTAATATTTAATTAAAATATGGGTTCAATTATTTAATTAACTAGTTTTAACAGGGGTCTTCTGACCAATATTGAATAGTCTGTCTTAGATAGACAGGAATTGTAAAAGAGAACAACCAACCTAAAATGATCTGTCCATCACTGACGGGTGAAGGAATAGAACAAATACAATATTATTTTTTCTGTATGTAATGTACGTCATAATTTGTTTAATTTTGACAGCAATCAAATAAAATTAGGTCCGTGATTTCTAAAACAGCCATCATTTTGAGATGGTTGCCACATTTTTAACTGTTGTGTGTATGCTCAATAGAAGCTTTTTGACTGAGTACCTATACTCTGTAATTACCAATTTTCATTTGGTCATACAGACTATATCCAGTCTGCGACCGAAAATGAAGCCAGGTGGTGGTTTTAATGACTTCAGACGAAACGAAATTTAAAAAAATGATTTTTTTTTCCTGTCGTCGTATTCGGGTTGTAAGTACATAGTTTTTTCCTAAAATAATATTTTATGATTTTAGGAAAAAAAAATTTTATGTACAGTCTTGCCGCAATGGCTTAAATTATTATTCTAGCAAGCAAACTACGGATTTACCACCCAAACACGATAATATTTAAAACAAAACAAAAAAATTACCGCCTTCTTTGCGAAATTTTTAGTTGCATCGTGTTTGCAATCACTAAAACTACCACCCAGCTTGGTGCAGTTTTCGGTCGCAGGCTTGATATCCCCTGTGTAGGTAATATTGCTCTTGGAAGTGATACTTTTCAGGTACATTGGGAACCAAATTCAAATCAAGCAGTGTACTTTCAGCAACGAAAAATGGTTTAGATACTTTGTTGCCATATAAAGAGATTATAAAGATACTAATTATTATCACCGTTAAGCCAAATTCTATTAAACTAAGTTAATTTCTTCATTTTCACGATCATATTTTTGAAATTCCAAATGTACTGAAGGGCATCATATCCTTAGATTGTAAATCAATGATTTTTTTAAAGTTTATGTGCGGGATAGTTTGGTGATATACAGGGTATATCAAGACTGCTACCGAAAACGAAGCCGGGTGGTAGTTTAAGCGACTTCAGACACAATGCAACAGAAAAAGTTGCAAAAAAAAGCGACAATTTTTTTTTGTTATATTTTTCCTATGGCCATATTTGGGTGGTAAATACATGTTTTCCTAAAATAATAGTATATACCCTTTTATTTATAAATACTCTAAGGTATAAAAGAGTTTAAATTATTATTTAAGCAAAAACTATGGATTTACCACCCAAAAATAATTATATTTAAAAAATCATAAAAAAAATTGTCGCGTTTCTAGGCGAAATTTTTAATTGCATTGTGTTTGTAGCCACTAAAACTACCACCCGGCTTCGTTTTCGGTAGCAGTCTTGAGATACCCGGTATATAGATGTAAGGAATATGTTAATAGTAAGTATATGTATAGTGGTGTTTATGTTAATAGTCTGTGTACATAATAGTAGTATATATATTTATATAAGTAAGTATATAATTATCATAATTAATAGGATACTAAAAATAATAGACTGCCTCGTTGGCGTAGTTGTACTAAGGTACGGTAACAAATCTGAGGTCCCGGGTTTAAATCTTGGGTCGAGCAAAGTGATAATGAATGTGTGGCGGAATTTACAAGGCTAAATGTGGGTGTTCTTGCACCTCTGCCTAAATTTCTGGGATAAAGGCCTGAGATCATATCTAAATGTAGGCCTCTCTCTTTGTAATAAAATACCTACTGTAAGTTTTTAGCTAATTCTTTGGGCTAGCTCTCCAAAATTAAAGCACTAACATGAAATACCCAATAATAGTAGTAATCTCGATAATATATCCAGGTTGTAGTCATAATTTGTAGTGATTGCTTTTTATTCCAGCTTGGAAAGACTGCGCTAGAGACTATACTTGTTCAAAGAAGATTATTGAAGGATATCTTCAAAATCGTGGGAAGGTTAGTATTAATTATAAAAAATATAAAAATACTTTATAAGATGAACGAAGATGAACCAAGATAAGATGTCCAGAACTCAGTATTTATTTTTATGGCTCTGACGATTCGGCCAATGTCAAGTAGTGGAAAGCACAGAAAGATTATAACTAAAATAAAAATATGAAGGAACCCATCATATTTTCGATGACAAGAAAGCTGTCAAATCGATAGCCTCCGTGGCGCAGCTGGTAGGTTAGACGCAGACTGTGAAACGAGATACTACGGGTTCGATTCCGCATCGATACAAATGTTTGTGAGGCCCACAAGTGTTTGTGTCGGTTTGGGTGTTTGTGAAACCGGTAAGCCTCTCGTAGTTTCTGATGTTCGCAGCACAAAACTATATTGATCTTAGTGTGGGGTCAGGACTATGTATGTGAGTTGGGTGTATTTATTATTCCGCGTCCTATATTCGTCGGAGCATGGGGTATCCCGTGGGAAGTCGAATGTATATGTTTACACAAGCATAGTTTTCGGGTCTGAATGTATCTGAGACCGCAAAGTTTTTTATTGCTTTGAATGGCGAGACTAACAAGCCGTTCGCCTGATGGTAAGCGATACGAACGCTCATAAACAATAAACTCTAGTGTTATTCTTTTCAAAACTAGTTTACAATATAGGGATTATTACAAAAGTTCAGTTCATGAATAATTTGAAATAAATTTTAAATACATCATGTTTAACATTTTATTTAATATGGCTTAGAGAAATGAAGTCGAACGAACGAAGAATCAGTATCCTCTGTTTGGCCAACGTAATAACTAATTTTCTACAATTACACATAAAAAACACCTGAAATAAACATATCTGTATCTTAGTGTGATGTCAGAAATAAGTAAGTAGTAATAAGAAAGAAAGAAAATAAAGTTATTGACGCACATTAAGAAGAATGAGAACTCAATACATTATACTGTAAATGGTCTAGTTAATGCTACTACTGCTAAACTACTACTGCCAAAAGACTACGACTAAATAGAAAATAATGATGATAGGTCTCTCATATGAGAGGCCGCCTGGATAGGTACCATGGCAATGTGCAAAAATTTTCCCGCCAAACAGCAGTGTAAATGCACTGTTGTGTTTCGGTTTGAAGGATATTGTAGCCAAAAGCTAAGTAACTACTGGACATATTGATACTTAATATCTTATGTCTCAGGATGGCGAGCGCAGTGGAATGCCAAGCATAGCTTTGTAATTTAAGTTGCTGTTTGGTTTTGCTACATTTCATGAACAGTAGCCCGCTATTAATAGCAATTAAAAAAATAAAGAAAGAGAGATTGGCAATAATACTTTTCACATTGATAATTTGTATAAGACCTTTGGACCTCGTCTGTTATTTTGTCACTTTTATACCTTTTTTTAATTAAGGCAGTACCAACCTATTATTTCTTGTAATGTATGAATAGCGTTTATGATTATACCTATACATATATTATTGATTATCGTTCTTATGTTCTATTTGTATTCATCTGTTCATCAATTGTTTGTTTTTCCAATAAACTAAAAAAAAAACCACCATTCAAAACAGCTAAACTGCACTGCGTGGATTTATCGACATATTAAATACAGGGTATATCAAGACTGCTACCGAAAACGAAGCCGGATGGTAGTATAAGCGACTTCAGACACAATGCAACAAAAAAAGTTGCAAAAAAAAGCGACCAATTTTTTTTTGTTATTTTTTTCCTATGACCATATTTGGGTGGTAAATACATTTTTTCCTAAAATAATAGTGTATACCCTTTTATTTATAAATAATCTAAGGTATAAGAGTGTTTAAATCATTATTTTAGCAAAAACAATGGATTTACCACCCAAAAATGACGATATTTAAAAATCATAAAAAATAATTGTCGCGTTTCTATGCGAAAATTTTAGTTGCATAGTGTTTGTAGTCACTAAAACTATCACCCGGCTTCGTTTTCGGTAGCGGTCTTGAGATACCCGGTATAATACTCTCTCTCCTCGTCTCCCCTCCTGGAGGTGGGCGCAAATGACTGCGACACAGTTCTCCCGAACTAATGCAGTTGTTAACGTACACATACATTATCTGTAAGCTTGTTTATGTATCAATAAAATATTTGGTAGGTCTCTCATATGTGAGAGGCCATCTAGGTAGGTACCACCGCAATGTCTATTTCTCCCGTGAAACAACAGTGTAAATGCACTGTTGTGTTTCAGATTGAAGGACTTTGTAGCCAGAGTAACTACTGGACATATTGAGACTAACATCTTATGTCTCAGGATGGCGAGCGCAGTGGAATGTTGCTACTGTTTATGAGCGGTCGTATCGCTTACCATCAGGCAAACGGCTTGCTCGTCTCGCCATTTATTGCAATAAAAAAATGAATTTTAATACCATAATGATTCCAGGACTGCAACGACGATGGTGTGACGAACTGCTTCGACTACATACTGGTGCACACCCTCGGTCCGACCGGGTGCACCGAGCCGGACAACCGTGAAACCGAGTACGGCAAACAAGTGGTTCGCAGATACGAAGAATGCCTTCTACCATAATTAGAATTTTGTATTTCTCTAGCTGTTAGTTTGGGGCAAGCCATAAATTGCGTCACACGAATTTAATGATTTTTTGACCCCTCGGATTTTCTATTTCTCTATATGTTAGTTTGGTGCCAGCCATTCATAAATTAAGACACACGAATATTACGATTTTTTTAGTCTTTCCCCGTCCCTATCACAGCTGGTCACATTTGTGAAGCCAAACGTAGTGATGTCATACTTCGTAATTTTAGACAGAGTTGCAAATATTTTATGTCATTCTTTATTAGGCATGTGGTTTATTTTGTGTTGTAATAATTAGATATTACATAATGTATTTTGAAAAATATGACGTCACAAAATTTTGTACTTGTGTCACACAATGTCACACTTCGTCCACACCCTCCGCCCCCCCCCCCCCCCCTCTTAGCATGTAACGTAATTTATGGCTGGACCATTTTCCTTACAAGATAAAATAAAATAAACTAGATTAGCCAGCCCGCAGTCCAGTGGTAGACTATATCCGAAGTATTGAGAAAAAGAATTAATTGAAGAGTTCCTTGTTCCTAGCCTATTATGTACCCCATAGAGAACAGTTATATTACAAGTTCAGGAAACCCTCACAATCGTCAAAATAAAAATGTTCGGTCCATAACGAAAGATATCTTTTTTCCAATTAAATCTGATTCACCTCCAACAAATCCCTACAATTTATTAAAATTAAAAAAAGAACAACAACAAAAAAGGCAATGAACCCCAGACATCACGAGGAAAATATGGTGTTTTATTCCAAAAAGGATAAATAAAACGTCCCGAGGCTGTCACACAAATACGCCTTAGCGTCGGTGAAAACATATTAAAAAAATACACAACTAAGCAGTAAGCAGACTGCAGAGTATTTCAAAAGTTCGCGCCGCGCCGGTTGGACGTCCAATGTTTTTGTTTATAATTACTTTGTTTACGCGGGAGAGTAATGTCCGTGAAACCTGGGCACAGAGGTTTCCAACATTTCAACTTTTTTTTTTATATATTTACACGACAAAGTAACTTCAATTTACAAAACGATAAAAGCAGTGCAATTCAATACGAGCATGTCATGTCATCATGAGCATAAGCATAAAAATATGAAAAATGTCGTCTCTTAAACTAAGATTATATAAAAAATATACGTGTTACATAATATTATCTATTATTTTTAAAGAATCAAACCTATTATAAAGTGACATACAATAATACAGTCACCTGTCGACAAAATTAAAAATATACTCAGGTGTAAATCCTTGTAAATCGCTCTTATGATTTTCCGGCCATGTACGACGTTCGCTATCTTTGATAGCCTCCGTGTCGGAGTTGGTTACTGGCCGTCTGTGAAACGTGAGACCGCGGGGGTTTGATCCCCACACCGAGACAAATATTTTTGTAATGAGTGATCCACAGGTATCTGTTTCGGGTCTGGGTGTGAGACCGAAAAGTCTCTCGTAGTTCCTGATACCCACCACGCTACCCAAAGCACAACTTATTGTGTACTTCAATTCTGACTTCTCCGGAACAGTGGTACCACCCCGGTCGACCCATTTTTACCAAGACCAACTAAAGCTTTAACGAGATACAATAAAATTTACGATATCAAAACATTCGATTTCAACCAGAAATAAAAATGTATGACATAATTTATTTCTTTATATGTTTCCTTTGCTTAATAAACAGCAACCGTATTTAATTCCAAAATCTTTGGATTTCACATTCATAAATTATTCTCAGCTTTTTTGTATTATTAAAATATTTTAGCACAATTTTACCTTAATCAAATTCGTCCAAAGACCTCTAAAGTCGAAATGTGATTGAGATAAATGCTTAAAGGATTTTTAGAAAAAGTAAATGATTTATTTTTCTGTTATTAAATGTTTTTAGTACCTACCAATCACGTGTTTGTAACGTGATTTATATGAAGTCTCATAAATAACTGGTTTGGACATATAGTCAGTCACGGGTTGGCGGACTTTACATATCATAGAAATTCATTCAAATCGCTGTGAAGTGCAGGTTTCCTCACATTGTTTTCCTTCGCCGTTATAGTGTTGTTTATTGGAATAAAACTATTACTTACGAATTTAATCGCAGATTTGATTTGATTTTTATATTTTTACAGTCCACCACGAAAACTTTAAAGTAATCGAAACTTTGGAAAGTTAAAAAATGATAAGAGCAAACTAAATCCGCGATAAATATTTAAGAAGTAGTGATAATATTTCGACATACAGGTAATATTTATTGCTCTATGTAAAAAATACCAAAAAAGATAGTCATTGAAAGGTTGCTAAAATTAACTGAACACTTTGGGATCTCAAGTTTAAAAAAAAAACTTTTACATATATTCAAATGAATTTTGGCTGCGAAAATAACAGAGTAGAATAACATTTCTTATGATTTCGAGTGGAGCATGTTTTAGGAAATCAATTAAACGCACTCATAATTAAAAGAGATTTTTGGCAGAGGCCTATGTTCACCAGTGGACTTCCTGTGATAAAATTTGAATAATGAAAAGAGACAATATAAACATAAAAATCAACAAACACCGCCCTCTTTGCAAACCTTTGCACATTACCTAATGATGAAAACAGAAACCCCATTATTTTTACTTGGGGCACTTGGAACATAATGTTGAGCACCATTGTGACGTCATTTCGGACAGCGGTGAGCACTTGTTGTGACGTCACCACGCTTAACGTAAGCGACGATACTCAACGTAACTGCTACATACTGTATGTAGCAGTTAGTATGTAACATACATCAGAATAATTGCGGACGCAGAGGGATTTATCTGTTGTATGAATTTTGGGAGTGTTTGAAGCTGAATAAACGTAAAATATTTTTGTCCTAAAGATAAATGAAGGATGAATGTAGCAAAAGTTTAAGCATATAAATCGAGTAAAAAGGTTATCCTTTTTTACTGGTTGCATTAGATACAAAAGTTTTTAAGGAGTTATCGATAATAGATAATTGTTTTCGTATTGATATTTCATGTCAATTGAAGATGGATAAACGTATTACTTACGTAGTTATACTTTTATTAATTTATTTGATTCCTAAAATATTTTGTAACAAAGGTTTTGGTGCTCTGGTTCCCAAACGTACATTTTATCCGTTGAGTAACCTTTATCTTACATCTTGCAATTATCACACATCATTTCGACGATCGAAATTATGTTTTTATGCAAATTGCCTATGCAATTTGAAATTTTAAGAAGAATGTAATTTATTATTTATAAACTGGGCGCTTTTCTATAACAACACTGTCAACAAATTAGCAAATATTCTATTGTAGAATTAATCATCTTAGAATAGAAAATCTTCTACATACTTGATTTGGAAGTCGTATTTAAGTTTTACATTCCAACCTAGATATGGAACTGCTTGAAAAACAGTGAAAACTCAGAGGCAATACAAATTAACAGAAAAAAAATCTAATACAACAAGTTGGAACCAAAATTATCTTTAATAGTTTTTTTATGTTTAAGCGAATGTTACACGTTGCAAAAGTAATTTCAACAGATTACATGTTGAGTGTTTTATTCATATTAATTTTTGATTATGCGGCGTTTTAAAAACTTTCCAGTTTTTGTAATCACGAGATGGATCAAGGTTTCGTCATACAATCCGAAATATAATAATTGCTACCTTCATTTTATAATATATTTTTTAATTATTAAATGTTCACCCTGACCACAAAACAGGTAATTTGTTCGTAAATAAGTATTTAAAAATCTGTATTAAATATAAATAAAAAAAATTGAATCCTTAAATCGTTTTAATAATCCAATACACAGCAAAGCTGATACAAAATATCTACTTATCTCTAAGCTTGCCATATACATTCCTGCAACCCTCTTTACAACGATGTATTATAAGGAACATCAAGCCAGGTTAAATCGGTGTGAAATTAACGAACAGCATTTGTTACCGAGTTAATATATTGCCGACTGACTGCCAAAGATACGACGCATATTTATTGCGCGACATACGAGATCATTTTAATTCAGAGTTATTTATACGGGGTATATATAAAGACTGCTACCGAAAACGAAGCCGGGTGGTAATTTGACTGCAGAAACAAAGGAAATAAAAATTTCGCAATATATCGCGACAATTTTTTGTCATGTGTGATAGTTTTTGCTGAAATAATAATTTAAGCCCTTGCGTACCATAGTCTTAAAATATATAAGACTGTACAATATTACTTTAGGAAAAACTATGTATTTATCCTCCAAAAATGATGTAAGAAAAAGGATCGTGTTTTTTGCAAAATTAATTATAATACAAATATTTCTTCCGGGTCTGGGTGTTTGTGAGACCAAAAAGTCTCTCGTAGTTCCTGATACCCACAACACAAGATTCGATCTTAGTGTGGGGTCAGGACTATGTATGTGACTGTTGGGTGTTATTTATTTATTTATTATTTTCAGGTGCATTATGTCCGAAGTCACTGAAACTACCACCTGGCTTTGTTTTCGGTCGCAGTTTGGATATACCCTGTATATGTGCCTGCATTTTTGTATTTCACAGTTGGCTAGACACCGGCTGTGAAACGAAAGGCCGCGGGTTCGAACCCCGCAATGGAATCATTTTTGTGTGATTCACAAGTATTTGTTTATCCGGTCTGAATGTTTGTCAGGCCGAAAAGTTTCTCGTAGTTTCTATTATCCTTGAAATAAGATATATGGGATCATGGGTACTTAACTGTAAAAAACATGGGCGTTGCAAATATCAAGAGGCAAAAACCCAGGCTTGGCGAAACGTCTCAAAAATTCCATCGCATATTTAAACAATCCTATAAACATATGAATATGAATAATTTATATACTTACAAAACGGAGTATTTTCTTCTAATTTTATTCAAACCAACCGCAATACCCTAGCGGAAAATACGCGTTACACGGCCGCACAAAATCCAAATTCGCTGATACCGGGCCAGCATTTTAAATATGTAAACAGAATCCTTGGACCTTAACCGGGCGTATCCGGATAACAAACGTGAAATCACGAGCGAATACAAGGTTATCACGCCAACAGCCCCGCGGGGATCCGTGCGGGCACCACAAATAACCGACAAAAACGAGAGAATCCACCTCGCTGTGATTTTGAGGATAGAATCAGAATATTAGAAAATTCTGGTAGTAGGTGTCTCATATGTGAGAGGCCACTTCGGTAGGTACCTCCGCAATGTCTATTTCTCCCGCCAAACAGTGTCAATGCACACAAAAAATGCATACAATTGCCATACAAAAACTGTCACGTGAGACGGAAATATGTTAGATAACCGTTGGCCACTAGTAGCAACTCCATATTTCATAGATACCGGCAGGCTTTATAGTTATGTATACGTGTACCATTTCAAACTTTCCTGGGCTCAAGTCATCTTCTCCTGGTTACTTCAACTGCCTCAATATGAAGCTGAGACGACAGATGACTGATCAACCCCGATAATCCAATCACAATAACATAACAATCAAATTGTAACGAGTGTTTTATTTTTATTGCCATGAGTGGTGACGAGCATGCAAGATGGAAAGCAATATGACCGCTCATGGACGGTAGGAAAAACAAGCAATACCATGAGTTACCAAGCAATGCTTGATATTTCACTGCGTTCGCCTTCCTTAGACATGACACGTTACGTCTCAATATGTCCCGTATTTACTTTCACTACAACGTCCTTATAAATACCGCTGCTTGCGTGGGAGAAAAATACATTGAGTGGTTTATGCATATTTTGTTTATCTCTCAATTCTCACATATCAGAGACCTACCACCAGAAAGAATAAAGAATGTATGAGAGAATTTTAAAATAAATGAGATCTATTAGTAGCTGGATTAGTCCGGGAAACATCGCGACGTCTTCTCGTTCAAAATACCTCAGTGCCTAAAATCGAAAGTCTTCGATAGTTGTGTGTTACCAGTGATGACATACGGCACCGAGAAGTGGCCTCTCACTGTGGGCCTCATTAAAAGGCTCAAAGTCACTCAACGAGCCATGGAGCGGGCTATGCTCGGTGTTTCCCTATGAGGTTGAATCAGAAATGAGGAGATCCGTAGGAGAACCAAGGCTACCGACATAGCCCATAGGATTGGCAAGTTGAAGTGGCAGTGGGCCGGGCACATAGCTCGTAGAACCGATGGCCGTTGGGGCCGTAAGGTTCTTGAGTGGAGGTCACGTACAGGCAAGCGAACGCCCGCCTACAAGGTGGACGGACGATCTGACTAAGGTTGCAGGAAGTCGCTGGATGCAGGCCGCTTCCAACAGGTCATGTGGAGATCCTTGGGGGAGGCCTATGTTCAGCAGTGGACTTCCTGTGGCTGATATGATGATGATGATGATGATTGGTAGCTGGAGACTGGCTGTAACTGACCTTGATGGTGAATTATTTTAAATGTCCAGAGACAGGCCAGGAATATTCTAGATTAGTAAGGCTCTTATAGTGGTAATCATGAGTCATAAATCATTAAAAATCCTTTTACTTCATTACGTTGAAAATAACAACAAAGTCCTCAATAAACGCAAAGCCTTGCTATCCGCTAGGTATATTTGAGATTAAACCTGCATATACGTTATTACCGGCTTTGTAGTCTGCAGCGGCGGGCTGGACTAATAATACGGGACACGAGATTTCCCGGAGAAAACGCGTTTAACCGGGATTGGGTTAAACTGGTCATCTCTTTAGGGACATGGTTGCAAAAATGCTTTCGAATAATGACGACAAGTTACTTATGGATAAAATAGAGTCAATTTTATGAACGTTTAAAACAATAAGATTAATAGGATAGTTATTTCTAGTTACTACATTATATTACTTATTTTTACGTCCACTGCTATTCGTGGGCCTCCCCAAGTAAACGCCAACCATTATAGATTTATTTATTAAAAACCCATAATATTGATACAATGTGAAGAGTAGCTTATATTGAAAAAATTATATTTATATCCCCCCATGTAGGTACAATTAGGCACTAATATCTATGAATTATATGTTAAGGCCTTATTAGGCTTTAGGCAGGCCTAGATTGCTAGATAAACCTAAACATGAACATACTATTGTTTGTTTGAACAACAAACGAAATGAAAATTTGACTGACATGTGACCATTTTCAGAATGAAATATTTTCTGAGCTGAAAAAATAAACAAAAATTCTCTAGCAGTATCGTATGCCGCAATGCACTGCCCGGGAATCGAACCCGGCTCGCAAGAATGGGAATCTTGCATGATACCACTACACCAGCAGTGCTTATGATTAGTTGGTTGAATTAAATGTTCAATAGAAACATGATTTCAATGCATTATTTATGTTTTATTGTATTTAAGGAAATACAAGTTTTTACGCCTTAAAAACTAGTCCATACCCGATTAATGTACGAAATGTTTACCTGGTTAAAACTTGTAAGGATTGGCCAAGGTTATATCAGTACAGCGATATCCTACAATATATTACCGTACAATAACTTAACATTTTTAATAGAAATGTATTAAATTAAAAATCGTTCTTTTAAAAGGAGCACTTTATTTAAATAATCTCTTGATTTAAACTCTATTTCGCCATTATGATGTACTCTGTATTTTATGGTCAAACTGCCTATCCATTTAAAGCCTTCCTGAGGTACAAAAAAGGAAATTTTGTAATATTCATCCAATTAAGCCTATCTGATATTAAGTTTAACACCATCTTTCAGTGCTTGTGGCTATCTCATTACAAAATACATGTCTAGTTTCCAACGTGAATAGGCAAACGGGAATCCATATTGTGCAATATTTAACAGAGGGCGTTGAAGAGAAGCAAGCTAATATCAAAATAATTATTGAGCTCACTTTAAAACAATGTTTTGTATAATGTTTATTTATTTTACAGAATAGTAGGAATTAAAAGAACGTTTATTAAAAATCCACCAATTTGACATAAATGTTTTGAAACTCGGCCACAAGCGGCGCCACCGTCAATAAGGTTTCGCATGCGTAGAAAAACATAATCTTTTCAATGTCCAACATTTTCATGAATGACGATCACAACCCACCGCGAGTTGTTTAAATAACATAATTAATAATTTTAATGTTAGAAAATGCTAGATACAAACGCGTACAATAAAAGTGTTGTACCAATTAGATAGTGTTGTGACCAGACGATCAAGTTTGCTGATATTTCTATGACAATAATTTGACCTGTAAGTACACATTTCCTTTGTTTTTATTTGGAAATACCATACATTACGTAACTATTTCGCTTTATTTGAACCTTGATATGAGCAACAGATATGTCTCTTGCATGAAATTTGTGAAAATTGGAAATTTCTCCGTTCCGTCATGACGTATTTTCCTTGATAACAAAACTGCGGTAATTTTATCGATTTGACACTTCTACCGTTATATCGTTGCGAATGGTCTCAATGCGAAAGTCATTACCATATGGATATTTATTTGTCGTCTGTAATTATGTAATATTAACGATTTTTTGTTATTGTGTCAAGGACGTGTCTGTATGTAACATTGATCTTTCCTTTATCAAAACAAGTACATTTGACTTCCGGTCTATCTATGTAACATCACGCATTAATTAAATAAACTAGGTTAATTGCACAACCCACACATAACATCGCAAAATTCAAAACTATAAATAATATATCTGAATAATACTTTTAGTTTTAACTGTAATATAATATTTATAATTAAATCTCTGGTATTTTAACTATATATCTGCGTTTTCTATTCGAGAACTTACGGTCTATAAGACTATTAAATTAAACGGAGTTATCTATTATCTGAATGCAATTAATTAATAGTAGTGTATTCTAGGAAGCCATTTAAGGCCAATGAACGCTTCAACTACGGCGTATTAAATCCGTTTTTCCATAGTAACGTGATAGTTGTTTCGCCTCGTAACAAACTCTTTGAAGGAAGTAGGTTCCTCTGAAATGCGGTTTGGTAATATTTTTCTATAGTGGATTCGAAATTCTAATTCAAATTGCGCATCAATCACGTTCGACGGATAAAATATTGGCAACCTCCTTGCATCGGAAAACTCTATGAATCGTTGAAATTTTGCATGAGAATTTCTTAAAGAGCTATTCAAATCTTGGCTCGATATCTTAAACAGAGCTTGTATGTTAATGTATTATGCTTATGTGAATTTACCCGTTCCAATTTTAGACCATAATAAATGAGAAAATTTAAATAGATAAATTGTTACAAATTCGTTTAGGGTAAAACACAGATCACTCCCAATAGATACCTAATGCAAGGCAGCGGTTGCGCCCAACACATATAAGATATCAGATAGATATAAACCGATGCCAAATGTCGCGTCATCAGTGTCGTCCAAGTAGTGGACCCGCACATGGCGTCCCACGATAGCGAAAATTACATTTTGGGAACTTAATATTGCAGTTAATAATGATTTGTTCAATAAAATGGTGTGCAAAATACTCAAAAAAATAAAGTATCTAAAAAACGCAATAAGTTTTCATCGATAACTAATATTCTTTAAATTAATTTGGTCCCGAGCGAGCTCAATTTTTACTGGTTAATGTATCAATGTTAAACAGTCGAGTTCGGATGGAGAATCAGCCGTCTCTTTTCCGCATAGCAATAACTGTAATAAGCCATCTTTTTTTGGCGAAATCACGCGTTCTTCTAGTGTTTGACGCATGTTTATAATATAATTCCCAGAAATATCGATATTATAAAACAATAATGTAAATTAATTTTATTAAATGACAATGTCACAAAATATATATTGATTTAAATAAAAATTGCAAATTACCATAATTACGTTATTTTATGTAATTTGAAATAGTTAAATTTGTACTTTTACAATATTTTTTTATTTATCTTTGGCGTAATTAAATTTCCTTTTTTCCCTCTAGTTGTATACGTTTTCAAATATAATGGGAGGGTATTTATCATAAGTTTTAGTATACTAAGTTTATTGAGAATCAGTAGCACAAGCTATTGTACTAATTTTAACATTCGTTGTATATATCGTCTCAAAAACATTCATAGTTCGTCAAATGGGTTTCATCGTCACTTGTCGATATTACATTTACTACAGCCGCCGTCAGAATTCAAGAATCGGAATAAGTTATTGTAGCCCTTTAGGGCGTGAGGTTTAGTTATTTACTATTTCATATTTTTATCTGATCTTTTATATCAACACTTAATTTGGGTATTTCGCCATTATGGTATACAAAAATACACGGTGAATAATAGAAATAAAACCGTTACATACTAAAGTATAAATCTTAATCCTATTTTAGTCGTAGTTAGCGGTTGCCGGTTGGTATAATTTATCAGATCAGGCCGGTGAAAAAATATTATCAAACATTTAACAAGTTGGTAATTAAGTTATAGAAGCGATCATAACACATGAAGTTACTGGCAAATCGAACTATCGATACATTTTTTTATTTATCGACTTATGCCTCATCTCTCCAGTGAAGTCCACGTGACCGCGCTGCAACCCGCCCACCCCCCGCGCAGTTCCCTTCGTTGGCGTTTTCGGTTCAAAACAAAACTATCGTAATGCGGTATCTATTGGAAGTGATCTGTGGGGTAAAATAACTATCTAGTAATAATTTCAAAATAAAGTGACTGCACCATAACATTCAAAATGTACATATGTAAATCTAAATAAGTAGGTGCTGGACATTGAGATTGATACGTACTGGATTATTTATTTATTGTATCACCTTATAACAAAATGAAATATTCTCTGTAACGAAGAGTTCGATTTTTTGTTGTTGCCATGAATATAATAGCGAGACAAGCATGTCATTCGCTTGATCGTAAGCGATATAGCCGCTTAATGACAGCAGCAAAACCAAACACCATAAATCACAAAGTAATGCTTGGATATTCCACTGCACTCGCCATCCTGAGACTTAGGATGTTAAGTTTCAATATGTCAAGAAGTTGCTCCGACTAAAATGTCCTTCAAACCGGAACACAACAGTGCATTTACACTATTCTTAAGCGGGAGAAATAGACATTATGGTGGTAAATATCCAGACCTAGTACCAGTTAAACCCGATTATGCGGAGTCCATCACACTAACTTATTACGATTTTTGTAACATCTAACATTGTAATTCGTGCAAAGCTTTTCTATCGCATTCAGATTACTTCATCATGTTCATCAGACATTGAAATAAGTTCAATCCTATGACATACAAACGCAATAGGATTAAAATTCATAACATAAATAAATATATGAGTAATATTAAAGGCTTTTTGGCATTATATGGGCGTTCCAAATCTTTTCCCCTTCTTTCTCCAAGTCGGAGGTTATAGGTCACCAGACACATGAGACACAGTAACCCAATGAATATACGAATAGATTGGTTGCCAATATTTGTCGAATATCTTATACTTATTCAAAGACTTTTTGATAAAATTGAACTCGTCACATTAATCAGTCAACTTTGTAATTAATTAATGTTTATTAATTAACTAAGGAATAGATTTCGTCAAAATGTCTTCTTCAGAACACTTTTTTGACACGAAACACACGCGAAGTGGCTTAAAGAATGGATCACCCGAGAGTCGAACTCGGAAACTTACGGCTCATAGTCAGTGGGTAGGTTACCAGCTTGCTAACAATTTTCCAACATATTCCACTTAAAAATATATTTCATTGAGTAACTTACTGATTATACTTTCATTATCGACTGTTAAGGAAAATAATGGTCTTGTAACCAAACTCTTATTAACCAATGATATGATGATTCCATACCCGGCAGGTATACCTTATTTTTTGATGTTCAAAATCTGCGCATTCATATTATTGTTAGTGCGATCCAGTGCGATATTTGAAGGAACGCAAACTACTACCGACGCGGACGGCTAGCATCGGTACCGAAGGATTAAATAGGAATAGTACCTACCCACATTTAAGTCATTAAATTCTGGGATTTAATTATTATGTAATACTTATGAGAGCATTTCAATACATTTTATAGATTCTCGCCACAGTGTGTCTATGAGTAACACGTGTGTCTTGAATTTATTTTTCCTTATCTCAAATTGATTATTTTTATTTTGTTAAATCGGTCACGACTGTGAATTATTGTTTTAGTTATTTGTTTTGTTTTATATATTATATTATATACGGTATTTATAACGTAGTGTTGTGTGTGTACTTTTGTCTAAGTGTTTGTCTTTATTTGTTTGTCTACAAGTTGGTAAGTCTATTTTCACAATGAACTACGAACGAAATAAACCTCCTGACCCTCCCGACATTAATATGCCGTTATCCCCATCGTCATCTGCCCCTCCTACTTACCCTAACAACTTAAGTCCCCTTTCGCAAATTGCAGAAGTCGCGACTAGTATACTAGAAAATGATAACTCTGCTTCTCATGCAAACGCCTCGAATAAACGACCGGCAGGTGATGACAAACAGACAGATATTCGTCCATCGAAGCAGTCCAAAAGCTATATCGGAAGAACCAGGTATAATGCTGAAGATAGGGCTCCCTTTCTGGTCCATGTGTCTCGAATCGAATCCCAACCTAATTCTGGCACCTTTCTACACCCAGTAACTTTTGGATTATTTCTTTACAATCAAAACATACACAATATTGTAAGAGATGGCGTGAAGAGAATAGGGAGAAATCGTGTCTCCGTGGAGTTTGCTTCTCCTCAAGATGCGAACTCATTTCTAACAAATACACTATTAGCTAAACATAAATACAACGCCTCCATTCCGACATTCAACGTAACCAGAATGGGAGTGGTTTCTGGAGTCCCAACCGACATGGATGAAGAAACAGCAAAAAAGTATATAACCGTTCCACCAGGATGCGGCCGTATCCTTAAAATTAGACGCATTAGTCGGAAAATTACCAGGGACGGGGTTTCGGAGTGGAAACACACTGAGACCTGCGTTCTTACATTCGATGGGCAAGTTCTTCCCAAAAGAGTCTACTGCTGTTATACGTCCCTCCCAGTCGAACGATATATATACCCCACAATTCAATGTCGAAAATGCTGCAGATTCGGCCATGTAGAGGATATGTGCAGGTCTAGGCCACGCTGCATCAAGTGTGGACAAGACCACCCTGGAAGTGGTTGCGATGTTACGGAGAGTGGTGCTTTCTGTGTGTTGTGCTCTGGTGAGCACTTTGCAAATAGCAAAGCATGCCCAGAGTATAGTAGACAGAGATCCATCAAAATTATCATGGCGGAGAAAAGCATATCGTACGCCGAAGCTAGCAAAATGACCCCCGTTTCATCGCCATCACGTAGTTATGCGGAAACCCTCAAATCTACCCAAGTCCAAGCTCCCGTCTCCCACCGCAAAACAGTTTCCCGTCCACCTAAGACTCATATTCCCTTATCCCCAGCATATGATAAAGTAGCTCATCGCACTATTGTTAACCCCCCAAAATCTTCACAGCATAATGGATGTGCACTCAATACATCCCTAGACCCTACCACAATTGACCTCATTACCCAAATCTTGACCTTACTTCTATCAACAAATTCTTCCCAATATCATAACCACCCATCATCATCCAAACAACCGTCCAACATTGCCCATGAACTTTTAACAACCTTACTTAATTATAAAAATGGCTCCCCCCCCCCTAATATTTCTCCAGTGGAATGTGAGGAGCGTGCAACATAAGAAGCACGACCTGATTTTTCTACTCAACAAATTTAAACCATTGGCTTGTGCTATGGCTGAGACTTGGTTGCATCCAAGTCTTAGTTTCCGAGTACCACAGTACAATATTTTTAGATGCGACAGACCTGATGGCTACGGAGGTTCTGCCCTCCTAACTAATAACCGACTCCCTTTTGTAATATCCCCCTTACCTTCCTTTATAAGAGATATAAACATAGTAGTGGGTAGAGCAGACGGCATTACCGTGGTCTCTATTTATATCGCCCATCCCGATCGTGACTTTTTGCCCATAATCAAAACAAGGTTTGAAAATCTAAGTAGACCTTTATTGATTATGGGTGACTTCAATTGTCATCATTACAGATGGGGCTCCGACCACTGTGATCCCTTCGCAACAGGCTTGGTGGAAATTCTAGACGACCTAAATCTTTGCATTCTAAATAATGGTAGTCCCACTCGCCGAGTCTTACCCGGACAAAGAAAAAGCTGCGTCGATCTTTCTATTTGCTCTCCAGATATTGCAGCATCTGCCTGTTGGCAATGCACAGATCTGACTCATGGAAGTGATCACTGCCCTATAATCATCTCTTTTGCCCATCGAACGTACTTTGAAAAAACATACCCCCCGTTATTAAAATATAATTTATCAGACCCAGATTGGTCTAAATTCGCATCACTTTTAGAGCATAAGATCACTACATTACCTAAAATAAATGACTCAAATTTTGATAACACTAATAACTCTCACGTGAATATTTGTTGTGAGCAATTCATACAAGCCATAAACTCCTGCGCTGATTCCTGTTTCCCAATCAAAAACAGTGACAGGCTCAAAATCCCATCCCCACCATGGTGGGATCGGGAATGCACCTCGGCTATCAAAGAGCGTAACAATGCAGAGAGGAAATACAGCAGTGATATGAGCACCCAAAATTTGTTGATCTACAAGCAGGTATATGCAAAATCTAAAAGACTGTTACGGAGGAAAAAACGCACTGGTTGGGCGAATTTTTGCAACACGCTGTCACCCTCTACACCCCATACAGTAGTTTGGAAAAGAATAAATAAATTCAGATCTGGTTGCTCTTCTTCACTTGCCTCTACTATTTCCCGGGAGACCGCCAATCTGTTTTTTGATAAAATAGCTGCCCCTTATGTACCCACCTTACAAGAAGCTTACATTCCCCCCGTATTTACATCTGAAGATCCACATGATAATCCATTTACAATGGCAGAACTAGATTTGGTCCTCAGTAGTGTTCGGGACTCTGCTCCGGGTGCTGATGGACTGCCTTACTCTTTTATACTTCATTCTGGCATAGGAGCAAAAACATACTTTCTGGAATTATTAAATTTTTCTTATTATCATGGCCTAATACCAAAGTATTGGAAGTTGCAAATTATTATCCCAATCTTAAAACAAGGCAAGCACCCGGGCGATCCTAGCAGCTTCAGACCAATTGCTTTGTCATCAGTGTTGGTTAAAATTATGGAACACTTAATCAAAAACAGATTAGAGTGGATTGTGGAGTCGAGAGACTTGCTCCCAAACTCTCAATTTGGATTTAGAAAAGGCCTCGGTACCATGGACAGCGTCGGAGTGTTAGTTACAGATATTCGACTCGCCCTCTCCAGAAATGACTCAGTGGTTGCTTCCTTTTTAGACGTATCTTCTGCATACGACAATGTCCTCCTTCCCACTCTCAGGCAGAAAATGCTTCAGCTGAGATTCCCGGCAAGGATGGTTCAATGTATATGCCTTATGCTCACGTCAAGATCATTGACCCTAAGAGTCCCTGGTGAGCAATTCGATGAAAGATTAACATGGAAGGGTTTACCTCAAGGCTCCGTACTGAGCCCAATTTTGTATAACCTTTATACAGCGGATATTGGGTCTTGCCTAAACTACAATTGCCACATCCTTCAATACGCCGACGATCTGGCTTTATATGTAATTAATAACTCAATCCATGATGCAGCATCATCCCTTTGCCTCTCCCTTCAATCTCTGAATCGCTGGCTTTTGAGACATGGCCTGAGCCTCTCACCGCAGAAAAGTTCTGTGGTCATATTCTCCCGAAAACGACAACTTCCTCCGATACAAATAGACATAGATAGATATGTTATACCAATTGTCTCTCAGACAAAATTTTTGGGAGTATACTTGGACTCCAAATTAACTGGCGTAAGCCACATTAACCATTTAATCAAAAAATCTGAACGGGTAATCCCTATGCTTAAGGTACTAGCTGGTGTTTGGTGGGGTGCACACCCCTTCACAATGAAAGTAGCCTATAATGCTCTAGTGCGAAGCATCATGGATTATGGTACTTTCCTTATGATTCCATGCAACAAGGGGGTGTTATCTAGACTGGATCAGCTACAAGCTAAATGCCTCCGAATTATATCTGGCTGCATGAAGTCCTCTCCAATTAATGCGTTGCAAGTTGAATGTTCGGAACCGCCGTTATCCTTGAGAAGACAATGTCTTGCCACCCGCTTTTGGAGTAGAATTTGTGGCAATACTTCCCATCCTCTGTATGGAAAAATTTCAAAATTAGATCGAATTTGCAATGAATCTACCTATTGGATCCATAAAGAAATTCCCCTTTACCTCCAATCCTATCGGTCCTTTAAAAATTTAGAGGGTCCAATAATAAAGCTACACAAACTCCCACTATTTAACTGCGAGTTCGAAATTCTCCACTTTAGACCTGACATCTTCCTAGATATTGGACTTTCCAAGGATATGGTGTCAGCTGATAGGATTTTCAATGCATTGGTTGGAGAACGCTGGCATGATTTCCAAAGATTTTTTACTGATGCATCCAAGTTTACTTATGATGACTATACAGGAGCTGCCGTGTACTATCAAAATTCTAAAATTGTCCTACAATTTAAATGTCCCAAGGAATCTTCAGTCTATACAGGAGAATGCATTGCCCTCCTAGAAGCATGTAGCTATATAGAATCCCATAATATCAATAAGGGCGTTATATTCACGGATTCGCTGAGTTGTCTTAAAGCACTTTGCCAAAACCCTTACAAGGATAGACTTCATAGTTCACTGCTTCTACAAATTAAAAAATGTCTATACTCCTGTTCAAGGAAGGGCTATACAGTGCATTTAACTTGGATTCCGAGCCACTCAGGTATTGAGGGTAATGAGTATGTAGATAGGTTGGCTAAGAATGCAATTTGTTCAACATCATCAGATCTGAAGCATTTTGTGCATCATAACTACGACCTATTAAGTCTTCCTCAAAGGACATTGCTGTCTTCATGGCAGGAACACTGGAACAATTCTGCAAAACAAAAAGGCAGTTATTACTATGCCATACAACCAACCATAACACCTAAACCTTGGTTCTTCAATTTTAAAAACGTTTCTAAACCTGTCATATCTACAATTTCCAGAATTCGTATAGGCCACTGCTCTTCTCCTGTATTTTTAAACAAAATTCGGGTTCGGGATTCTTCCCTATGCGAATGTGGGCTGGACGAGGGTAGTCTGGAGCATATATTCTTTAATTGTCCTAGAAATACCTCCCCATTTGATCTATACAGTCATTTAAGATCTTTAAACATTCCTGCCCCTATTAACCTTCCTTGTCTTTTAACTCACTCCTCCCCTCGTCTCTTCGAAACTATAATTACCTTCATAAGATGTAACGCCATCAGACTGTGATACTGAAATCCGGTCTTTGTTGTATTGTGGTATACCTGACTATGTTATTCAATGTTTTAACAACTATTTATATTACAATGTTTTATTTTATTAAGTATATACATTACGAGTGATTGTGTTTGTTTCAGTATACTAACTACGTTGCCATTTTATACATAAAGTTCACTGTCGAAACAATATTAACAATACTGTAGGTAGTTTGCTACCAGTGCCCCAAGCAGGAACATTTGGCTCTATAGTATAGTAATCGTAATAGTAAAATTTTGTATGGGAATTTGAACAGCGCCATTGTGAGCGTATTTGGAACTAAATTATGGCAGCGGGAAACGTTTACGACACTATAGTATGGTAATCGTATAGTCTAGCGATAGTTGAATGTATGAAAAGTGGTAGCAGGAATAATTTTTGACGTATAGTATCGCCGATTTACTATCGAGAAATACGATTGTTTTGTCACCTACATTTTTACCGTGAGAACATTATCGGGAGTGTATTTTTGCGTTTTTACACATCGAATTAAGGAAAAATATGTTAATTACGGTCATGATTAGTGTCTCCCGATGCCGTAGTGTTATTGTGTGTAATTATCTACTCCGTATTTCGCTAATAATATGAAATTCAATGCTGCGATATGAAGTTACAATTATTGTGATACCTAACTCAAATATGAAGATTATTTCTTAGACTGTGGACTGTTTGGAATCGGAGAAACGAACTTGGGAATCTTGTGAACATGTATGAGGATATAGAAAGTGGAATTTATTGTAGTTAAAAACATACCTAACCTAAAACTGTAAAAAACTTATAAATAAAATATTTACATGGAACTTTGATTTTAGTTTTGCGTACCTACTTAATCATTTTATGTCATAAGCTTATTTCAATGTATAGTCGAGCAAGCTCTTAGGGCAGAGAAATGTGAGCATTGAATATGTGAAAATAGTTTCCGAGGAACTTAACGAGCAAAAATATAGAGAATACTTTCATGAAGCTCTCCTCCGTAAAAATGTAGAGGGATTTTATAAAACATATATACGTATCTTTATCTATAATCTATATAATATGAGAGTTATTAATTTGCATTAGATTAAAAGTGAAAACCGCTAATATGTGACAACCACAGTGACAACTAACCAAAAATAATTGCTACGTTCGGAAATCTAAATGCAAAATTAATTGGAGTCATTTTTGTATATTGCGGAATAAAAGCAATAAATATGTATTTGCTTATTAATTTATTTCCATAACCTTTCTACGCGACATTAATGCATGTTTTATATTTTTTTGTTATTCTATAATAATAATTAATTAATTTACCCACGTAGTGAATGACAATTCCGCACGAATCATTCAATAATATTCGTTCATTACCTTAGGTTATCTGTCACTATCGTAGCGTAATAGTATCGAGTTCACGAGAGTATGGTTAAACGATTCATGCTACCGATATGGAGTAGTAATAGTACCTATAGTAATCGTTGTCACGATACTATTACTATACGATACTTCTAAATGTTCCTGCTTGGGGTTACAGTTAAAAATATCACACACGTGTTCTCACCGCACATCTGACACTGGCAGAATTGTCGACAACGACATATTATATTGCCATAGAGGAAAAAAAAATACATTTTATAAGGACAGACTAATCCAAGGCGCCAAACATCACATTTATGTAAATAAAATTATGCTGTAACATGCCGGGCTTGATATTCAATCAGGGCCCCTTCAACAATCAAGAGATCGATTGAGGATGATTAGCCGTTAGACCGTAGTCCACCTAGTCGCCACTTGATACACCACAGAAATCCTCGACAAATTTAACATGGTAAACAGATTTCTCCCCGACAATTTCCTTCATCCTTACAGGGCGTGGTAGTTGACTATCAATACACAGATGACTCTGAAAAATCAGAGGTGTGCCAGGCATACGAAACCCCGAACAAAGTATCGGTAGCCGCGTCCAGTTCATAATAAGTTCAAGTAACAGGCCACCACTCACGATAACCAGATGGCATAATATTCGGGGTCAGAACAACTATTGGGTGTTGCATTCACTCCACCTTGATCAGCGAGATTGTGTTTCTCTAATCTGATTACATTCACTTCACAGTGAAAATGTCGTCGAGTCCATTTCCATACACTTGTGAGCTGTGCGGCGCGGAGGGGTTGACGGACGAGGGCATGCGCTCGCATACCTTGGAGGCTCATGTGGCTGGACGGCCGGAGTGCCCCTTCTGTGATAGCGTGGTCCCGCAGCCTCAGCTTGTGGGCCATGTTCAGAGAGCACATCTGCATTACCTCACGCCGGAGAGAGAGCTGATGGCGTTTATTGATGATCAGAGTCCAAGGTAAGGGTTAAAGTGATATTGTTTATTGATTACTGAACAGTAACCAAACTCGTTATGATAAAAAGGAGGACTTCGTTTTGCAAAAGTAAATGGTGGTCGATCTATGTTGATTATATAAGTATTTAGAATTATTTTATAATTCCTGGCATTCTAATTTTTTTCTGTAACTCATTGAATAGTTACAGCTAATATGATTCAAAATAAATTTCACGAGACCCAAGTAATCTTAGAAGAAAAATACAAAAACGAACAATTAATTTGCGACTTTTCACAATAAATGGTCAACAATTAAGGTGTTATAAATGCTAGACAAAACTAGGCATTTCTTAACTTGCAAATACATGAAGAAAAAGTTAAAAGCTCTCGGTAACAAAGTCCATGGACCGTATACTAGGGCTGTAAATCTGTTTCCTTTGCTGATAATAAAATACAATGCTTAACCACTGGCATTACGATGCGGTGATAAAACTGGCGAAATGCCACGATCACAAAATATAAGACCTTAAAACCGCGGTCAACAGCCAATACTACTCTATTTAGTACCAAAGCTATAGCTATTTTTATAATGGCATATTTTTCGTGCATATTATCATAAAGCTTGATTTTTAAAGAGACGAGCCGAAATTGTAACATATGCTTCAAATTACAAATTTACACTAATTTTGTGTACATTCATTTTTGTTACGGTCCCATCCGTATAGAACTTTAAAAATTTGCAGACATTTGAATGCTAAAGAGTCCAGCTAAAACCAATAAATAAGTCGTTTATGTAATGTATAGCCTTCACGGATTTAACAAAAATGTTACGGGCGTTCCTGCTTTTCTCTTGAATGGAAGTTGTCTGTAACTTATTTCCCATTCCCCCCTATTTATTCCTATTGTTATTTTTATTACAGTATGAAGATAAGTTAGTGTTCCTCAGCAAATTAATTGATTTGATGCTTGATGCCATTTCAGTGCGCTCCATATTCTTAGCATCCAGGATCTACAGTTGTTTACCTATTTATGAAATCTATAAAGTCTTTATAACTCCATGATCGATTTTCAAAGAATCCATATTAATCATAAATAGACTCGCTTCGGTTTCCTTGAATAGACTGGCAAAAGTACCGTTCTACCCACGACTAGACACAGTTCGCCAAACATATTTCCAAGATGAAATATGGGACAAACCTTCCATCATAACGACCTAAAAATCAAACTTCACCAGTTTTAATGTAATCTTAAATCTTACCAAACATAATTTTAGCTTCGATGAAGACTCAAAAATGACGACAGACAGTTGCAGCTACAACACCCCGGGCTCAATCAACGGCTGGCACAGCCCCGACAACACATCTTCCTACCAAAATGGGGCAATCTCGAAAATCACTAACTACCACAACGGGTACCAGGAAAAAGACAACAAAAATGAAAAAGACAACTACAGGAGCGATAGGGACGACGATAGAGGGAAAAACATTTATGATTTAACCAATGGCTTGACTAACGGGCTGAAGAATATTAACATTAGTAACGGTGTGGTACCCAAAAAGCTCCGGAGTAGACAAAACTCTAATGAAGGCGAAAGCAATGTTGATAAACGAGGTTGGTGTTATTTTTTTAACGTCTTTGGGTACCTAGATACAATAAAATTGATTGCAATGTGATTTTGGCATCACTTTTCCTCGTTTCAGGAGTTCATTCGAGTCCAAGTCATAACTCTGGCAGTTACGAAGGATCTCCGAATAAAAACAAGGTATAATTTGCATATTTTAACTGTTGAGTTTATTTTTGGTGGATTTAAATTTTATTGTTACTTTACTTTAACTTTTGCAGTTAAACATAACAGGGGCTGGGCAAGGTTCACCATTGCGGTCACAATTAGCATTGAAATTAAAACCTAACACGCCTAAAAAGGCTCCCACGCCTAGTCCTACTGTGCAAGTAAGTAATTAAGAGTAGTTAGTTACCAATATGTGTAAGATTTCATCATCATCAGTATTCTGCTCTCATATCATTAGGGCGATTCACGTAATTTCTTGATGCGCCGACCAAGGGGCCCTACTATATTCAACGAAACGAAGTTCGAAACTTCGGATGATCGAAGTTTATAAACGATACGAATGTACGTACATATACTTATGGTCGTTATTGCCTTATTGTCGTACCTAACCATAAACTTATCGTTACATTGTACGTTATACAAATTTGAACTTTTGCAGAGTAGATACATTCGTATCGTATATAAACTTCGACCGTCCGAAGTTTCGAACTTCGTTTCGGATGAATATAGTAGGGCCCAAGTTGTGGTGCGATTGTAATTAAGTTTACGTTTTGGTGCAAAATGGTATTCTTGTAAATGATTAGCTGCGCGTGTGCGCGTCAACTGTACGTCAGACGTATGTAATACGTTTGACATTAATATACTGGATACGATTTTTAGGATGTTTCCTTACAATGAAAATCGAAACTGCACATGTGCTACCTGTTGTTAATCGGACTAAACTGTTATCTGAGTCGTTAAATGAATAGGTGAATACCTACCGATCAAATTCCGATCTGTATCGTGGGCATAAAACGCGCAGCAGTAGAATACGCTAAAGCGCTCGCGTGACGCGAACTTGAACTACAAAAAGGGCTGTTGTGATCGAAACGTAACTACAACTGCACCGCAACTGAACTTATATAATTACGTGAATCGCCTTACAGTTCTTCTCTTCTTCAGCCTCTGTACGCCTCCGAATTCAATCCTCGATTTCAGCAGCGTTCAAACAGCGTTAATTTGTATAAATTCCATCATAATATCTATATTTTATTAGGCGTACAAAATGTATTTAGGAAATAAGTATTTTGTTCTTATTTTAATGCATTAATAAAACTAATGAGGCTGTGTATTTTTAACTGCCGTTGCTTAACCTTTCAACGGAAGAACATAAACGGAATCAGCTGACTACTTAAGAAACAAGAAATACTTTCGACTTGGCAGCATGGTCTTGGATCTTAGCTGGTTCCTTACGGAACGAAAAGAACAAAAAAAAAAAAAAAAAGGAATCAGCTGTCATTTGAGTTGTGTCAAATCATCAGTGTCAAACTGGAAGTTTAAATGGCGGCAAAGCATGTTTTAAAATATATTCACATATTTTGACGAACGTTTGGATATAACAATAAGTTAAAAAATACAGTATGCAGACTTTTAATATGCTTGCAGTGTCTCCTGTGTGATTTTACGTCGACATGCCCGCGAAAATTGGAAGAGCATATAAACCGAGCACATTTCGATCTCACGTCTCCGTCTTTGAATGCGAACGCGAATTCTAACTCCGAGAATCCCACGTTGGGGCTAGCGAATCCCACAATAACATTGGAGAATCCCACATTAGCCCTGAGTGCGATGGCCATGTCTCCAGGACCCCATAGTTCGAGTTTTCAGTGCCCAATATGCGAACGTGAATTCGCGAACGGATCTGACGTAGAAGTGCACGTAAATGTTGAACACAGAGATATATTGAGTCCGCAGAAAGAGGTGAGATTAATATCTTAGAGATTTATTTATATATATTATATATTTATAAAACACATAAAAAAATTCTATACCAAAAGAAGTAAAGAAAAACTTATAACATGCCTTTTTCATGGTTCAAAATATATAATGAAATAGACTATACATTTCCTTTTACATATATTAAATTACACTAAACTCCACATATATCACAAAGCAACTTCCTTTAGAATCATTTAATAATTTTAAAATTTCTGGTGTTAAAAGATAATCTTTCCTTCAGGATCAGGTGGACAATGCATCATGTGAGGATGTGGTGATGATGGAAGAAAGCCCAGTCAGCAACTGTCCAGTCTGCTGCCAACCACTGCCTGTCTCAGAACATGAGCTGGTAATACAGATATTGTAATATTACCTATTTATGTTCCAGCGCCGGGCAAAAGCTTTTTTATATCCGTCTAGAGTTTAAACTACAGGCTTATGCAAATCACATTTATACTCAGTCTTAATTACTTTGTGACTTGCTGGTCTGTATCATATTTTTAATTGTTTTAATATTGGCTGAGATTTTTTTTAAAATCATGCCTAAACAATGCAGTATGTCTGATGGTAAATGCAGTAACAATAGAAAGTTTTTGTTTCATTTTTATTTTCAACCAAGTCTCCAATTGTAATTCAAAATGAGTGAATTAATGCTGCAGCCATACAATATATTAATATTATTTACTACAAGTAGCTTTTGGTTGAATCCCTTTTAGATCCAACATATAGAGGAGCACTTTGAGAGGGGTGAAGATGGTGGGTCATCTGGATTGACGGCTGCTGAAAGAGAGGCGCAGAAGAATCGAGAGGAACATGAATTTCAAATGTTACGAGTAAGTTTAATATTTATTTTTATTTCATTTCCATATAATAAATTCATTTGGTTGGTTATATAGGATTAATTATAAGACATTTTATTTTCATAACTACAGTCTGTCTTTAGCATCCTCGAATGTGAAATTGTTGGCGTTCAAAGATATTATCAGTATCAGCCTGTGTCAACCTTCTGTTGAGTTTAATGGTTCAAGCTTCATAATAATCTTATTAATTTATCAATAAAGTTGTTTTTATTGTAATAAATGGCTAGACAAGAATGCCATTCACCTGATGGTAAGTGATACAACTGCTCATAGATAGTAGCAAAACCAAACAACACCTTGAATTACAAAGCAATGCTTGGCAGTCTACTGTGCTTGCCATCGTAAGACATAAGATGTAACATAGTTATATACCTACTTTGGCAACAATATCTAATAATATTTTTATTCTTTTGCTATATTGTATTTGGGTGATAAATACATTATAGTTTCTAAAATAATAGCGTACACCCTTTTGTTTTTAAAGATGCTAGATTTGTAGCAGTGTTGTTTCACGGGAGAAATATTGGTATATAACCAGATGGCCTCTCACATATGAGAGACCTACCACCAGTAGACATACAATATCACCCTATATAGAGGACACAGAGGTGCAGTGTATGCGTGTGCGCAGGCGCAGTACGGCATGTGCGAGGAGGGCGGCGGGTACACTCCTCGCACGTCGCAGCGGCTGCGTCGCGCGGTGTACAGCGGCGCGCTGTCCGTGGCGGGGTACTACGAGCGTAGTGTGGGCCTGCGACGCGCCGCCAACGGACGCGACCCGGGCGCCTCGCGCACGCACGGTACAACACTTGTTTATTATTATTTGACAACCTCCGTGGCGCTGGGTTCGATCCCCGCACCGAGAGAAATGTTTGTGCGGCCCACAAATATTTCTTTCGGGTCTGGGTGTTTGTGAGACCGAAAAGTCTCTCGTAGTTCCTGATACCCACGACACAAGACTCGATCTTAGTGTGGGGTCAGGACTATGTATGTGACTATTGGGTGTTATTTATTTATTGTACATGGTGGATCCAAGGGTCGTAGCGAAAATCGCAGCGTAGGACGTCCACCCACAAGATGGTCAGACGACCTGGTAAAGGTCGCGGGACGTCGCTGGATGCAGGCTGCCTCCAATGGGTCACTATGGAAATCATTGGGCAGGCCTATGTTCAGCAGTGGACTTCTTTTGGCTGATGGATGGATGGATCCAGGGGGGACGTCGTGGTGGTCATGACCACCCCTGAGCTGGCTCTAGATTTACAGTATTTATTTATTGTTGTTATTTGAGCACAATTAATTCTTTGTATGTCGATAAAGTAAAAATGTGTGTGTGTTCACTAATCACGGCTGTAACAAACTTTAAAAAATCATAATTACGAATTTGAGTACTGAAAGCGGACCCAATGTTCTGATACGAACCATGTGACTGACCTTGAAAATTGGACCCGCCCTTGATTTGACACTAAAAAAATAAAACATTTTTTTTAAAAGTCAGTACATTTATCGCTCTCTATTGCTTAGAGCAATATCTTACAGACAACCATGGGATGAATTTAGAAGAAAGAGAAAAAATAAATAATTACTAATAGTAACTGAACACAAAAATACACCAATATAACATTAATTCAAAGCATCGATTTGTTGAAAATGTCCGGATAAATTATTTTCCCATTAAAAGACGTGTCGTGATTTCAATAATCGTTATTAAACGAATACACACCGGATACGTTTTTTATTTATTTTATTTTTTTATTTTTATTTTTATTTTATTGTTAACACTTGTTGGATACAATTACATTTGTTCACTAATTCTTAAACTAGGTAAACCTGTCTTATAAGAATTAGTTGCTTCCCAAAGTTACTAATTACAAATGCAAACAAGATGCTAGTATGTTGACATTTATCAATCAGCGTTAGTTTATACAAAACAAAACAAAATATAATTTTATTTAACACTAGCGGCCCGACCCAGCTTCGCCTGGGTGCATATATTTTTTGATTCCACTCCACACCAAATACATGTTGTTTTTCGTATAAACTCTTGTATGCCTAAACTTGACGTAGCTATCCTACTGTCCGGCTCAATCCCGTCTCATCCGCCTGTTCAGTCTCTTCCCAATCCGTCCCGTCCCTTCTCTTTATTATCCATCCCGTTTTATAACGTGCATTTACATTTCGTCCTAACAAATCTGTCATCTATCCCAGCCCTCTCCCGTACCTTCGATTCTATTTTACTTTATGTCCCTTCTCTTCATAAACATCCATATACATCTTATATATAAAATAGGAATTATTAAAATTTAATATGAGAGTTACACTGAGATAGCAAAATAATAATTGTTAACACTTGATGCATAAACAATAATCGTATTGTGTGAGAGAAACAGGAGACCGGCTTCGTTCTCATCCCTACTCCGTGCTGTTTACTGGGTCAGAAGTGACACCTGTAGACATCTGGCGGGGATAACTAATTAAATGACGATTGATCAGTTTTCGACCGGAGAGGAAAAATGATTAAATTACTAAAATGGCTATTAAAAAATAAGGGTTGATCGTAGAAGGGTGAAAATTGAGGATTGTATGTATTTTTGTATGTTGTATCATAAAAAAATAGACATTAAAAATTTTGTCTAAAAAATAAAAAAATAAATTTAGGGGTGGTCTACCCCTAACATTTAGGGGGATGAAAAAAGATGTTGGCCGATTCTCAGACCTACTCAATATGCTCACAAAATTTCATGAGAATCGGTCAAGCCATTTCGGAGGAGTTCGATTACGCACCCCGTGACAGAAGAATTTTATATATTAGATTACAAAATTTATCTTATACACATACAGGGTATATCAAGACTGCTACCGAAAACGAAGCCGGGTGGTAGTCTAAGCGACTTCAGACACAATGCAACAGAAAAAGTTGCAAAAAAAAGCGACAATTTTTTTTTGTTATTTTTTTCCTATGGCCTATATTTGGGTGGTAAATACATTTTTTCCTAAAATAATAGTGTATACCCTTTTATTTATAAATACTCTAAGGTATAAAAGAGTTTAAATTATTATTTTAGCAAAAACTATGGATTTACCACCCAAAAATGACGATATTTAAAAAATCATAAAAATTAATTGTCGCCTTTCTATGCGAAATTTTTAATTGCATTGTGTTTGTAGCCACTAAAACTACCACCCGGCTTCGTTTTCGGTAGCAGTCTTGAGATACCCGGTATATAATATTATTTTAAAACTTAGGGCAATATTTGTTTGTGTAGTGTCTTTGTGTACGTATGTATGTATTTGTGTTATGTTGGTGTAGTGAATGTTTGTGAGTGGATTTTATATGTGTGAATGTTAACCATCAATTTTTAACAATTTCTCTGTACTAAGATAATCAAGACTTTGTAACCATTTTTTTATAACTTCTTTAATTTCATAGTTGCTATAATCTCTACAGTTTTCACAATTATCATTTAATTTATTGTACAATCTAGGTGCTAAATACGAATAGTGGCGTTGTGCGAAAGTACTATTCACCGACGGCGTTTTACACCTATCCCTTCGTTTAAGACGTTTCGGTAGAGTTGGAATAACTTCCTTATGATACTTCCGTAATATATTATATACATATAGTTTCCGGACACTTAGGACGTGTACTGTTGTATTTCGTCAATGTTAATAATGTTACAAAAAAAATCTAACCATATATTTTTTAAATTAAACGTCTTTTATCATAGACAATTTTAAAATCATTTTTTGCTAACGAATGTTTTATCCCTTTCCAACGAGTTTGAATTCAATTTGAGCGAAAATAACAAAACATACTATAACTAAAATAGGTTTTAAAACTATTTATGAATACCATCGAAAGTACATATTGTTTTGCATTATTTGCAGGAATCCTGGAGAGGATAGCTCAACTGAACGCTCAGAACCCGAGTATAGTGAAGACTTACTTATGCAGCGCGGTGGACCATTACGCCAGCACCTATGGCGATAGGGGATGGGGCTGCGGATATCGGTAACTCACGATTTCTCTACTTGCAATAAATTAAATACATACAATTTACAAGTAATTATAATATATTATCAGAAAAAAAAACACTATTATACTAAAATAAATCACTTTTAACGCTTCTTTTCCACATAAAGAAATGAAGGTTGGCACTTACACTTTTTGCTCATGTTGAAAGCCAATATTCATAGTCATTCAAGAGTATACTTATAATACCTACAAACGAAAAGTATTGTATACTCCAAAATAAGCTCAAGCAAACAGTAAGTTATAGGTGGATTATGAAAAACCTTTGACTCACTATGGCAAAACTACAACAATACGGTATGATCGATTTTTTTTCATTATTTTGCGTGCATCACAAATAATATTAAAATAAAACATTTCGATTTCAAAAGATATTGGGAGTGTAGTGGGTATATCGTTCCGTCTCTTTCAAACTCGCATATTAGGATTAGTGACGTCACTAGTTAGTTTTTCTCTTTTTCTCACTCCTACTATTTATAATGTTTCTGACCTCTTTACTTCTGAATGGATTTACAAAATTCTTTGTTTGTTAGCCTTTGGATATGAACACTTTTTGACACAATACAATTTAAAAAAATGAGATTTAAATTCACCAGGAATATGCAGATGCTACTATCATCTCTAATAAAGCACCCGCCATACGCGGAGCTTCTGAAATGCAACGAGGAGCGCGACTGCGAGTGCGTGCCTTCGATTCCCAGGCTGCAACTACTCGTCGAAAGGGCTTGGCAACTAGGCTTCGACACGCAGGTATATTTACTAACTAAGATACACAATCAGCTGTTTTTTCGATATTATATTTGTGTGTTTTTATTCGATATATTTTTGTTTTTTTTTTGTGATACTAATTCGATATTTTTTTGTTTTTTTTTTTTGTGATACCAACATTTCGTTTTAGAATTAAATCTTTAAAAAAAACACAAAAGTCGTGACTGAAATGCTCAATACCATTTTAAAGCAATCTTTCCTCCTATACCAATGAAAACCCAACCCGCACTAGGCCAGCCTGGTGGACTGTATGGCCTAAACATTCTCAATCGTATTCTCGATTTCAGAGGAGGCCCCAGCCCTGCAGTTGGTCATGTATGGGCTGATACATACATACAATTTCATCATAACTTATTTTTATTATAGGGTTCAGAACAACTAGGCTCCAAGCTATACAATACAAGGAAATGGATCGGCGCGTGTGAAGTTTTCACCGTTCTCTCGTCTTTGAGGATAAAGTAAGAATTTTATATTATTTAGCATAAGTCTTCGATCAAATTACAAATATATTATACTAGATACAGAGTCAGATTGTATGTTTAAATATGGAAATAAATAGTTCTAGACATAAATTAATAAAAAAATTATACCCTCCGAAATATTGGTATTTTAATATCAAACTGCCGAATGTTCACGTCTTAACGTTGACGATGATTGGAGCAAACTAAATTGAAATATCACAACAATTCAGCAACAACAGTTGTGATATTGTACGGGCTGTTTTGAATTGCTAATCGGACATCTAGTATATATTTGATTGAAGGCATAAGTAGCAAGATTTGAATATAACATTACTCAAATATCACCTTAATTAAATGCTAGTAAATGTATTATATTGTTTGGTTATAATTTGATAGTTAATCAACATCATATTTTGGTAGATAGCAAGCACAATTTAACATGCATCTAAAAGTCACACGATTCCAATCCCCATACATTGACAAATTGTCTTATAAATAAATAAATACACTCAACAGTCACACACATAGTCCTGACCTCACACTAAGATTGAGTCTTGTGTCGTGGGTATCAAGAACTACGAGAGACTTTTCGGTCTCACATTTTTTTTATTGCTATGAATAGCGAGACGAGCATGCCGTTCACCTGATGGTAAGCGATACGACCGCTCATAAACAGTATCAAAACCAAACAACACCTTGAATTACAAAGCAATGCTTGGCATTCCACTGCGCCGGCCATCATGAGACATAAGATGTTAAGTCTCAATATGTCCAGTAGTTACTCTGGCTACAATGTCGTTCAATCCAAAACACAAAAGTGCATTCACACCGCTGTTTGACGGGAGAAATAGACACTACGGTGGTACCCACCCAGATGGCCTCTCACATATGAGAGACGTATCACCAGTAAATACATAAAGTACATACACCCAGACCCGAAACAAATACCTGTGGATCACACAAATATTTGTGTCGGTGCGGGAATCGAACCCGCGACCGTAATTTACATAGTCAGCGTCTAACCAACTGCGCCACGGAGGCTGTCAAACTTGTTACTAACCTTACTAACTAACTACTCTTATTTATTTATTTCTTTATTGTACATCTTAATATATATATTTCTTGTGTGCGTGTGTATGTGACTGAACTCCTCCTAAACGACTGGACCAATTTTGATGAAATTTTTTGTGTGTGTTCGTGGAGATTCGAGAATGGTTTAGATTTACAGTTTGGTCTACTGGAAAATGTTTTTTCAATTAATTTTTTATTTATAAGGAGTTGTTGATTTTGGTTATACCATACAAAATGTTCATGGGTTTGTAACTGTCAAACATTTAATGTTCATACCGTCAATACGGTAAACTCTTCCCTCAAATTAAATAACATATTTAAATAAAGGTTTCGAATCGACAACATATATCCACAATATTCGATTAATGGCGTATTTTAGATTTTAAAGATGTAAAATAATGACAGTAATGAAAAGTGGTTGACATTTAAATTGGTTGTCAAATATTTATGCATACGTTCAGAAATTTAATTTGTGTAAACTAAAGAGTATATTATGAAGCTAAATAAATATAGTACAATCAAATAAATAATATTCACACGTAAGAAGTTTTACTTCTTTTCAAGATAGAATGTCACTTGAAAATGAAAAATCTTTCATAAAATAACACATAAAAATAAAAACTGAACTGAACTGAATAAAATAACAATTTTATATAATTATGGAGAATATTGCAGGGATTCTCAAATTAGGCGTTGTCTGTGTCTTGAGAAACCAGTTATATATAATTGTTACTACCGTTACTCAATGACCGTTACTACATTAATTGTGTGTGTGAGTGTATTTCTATGAAAATTTATATTTAATCTCTTTATTACTAACAAAAAGTAATGGCGTAATGTTTTTGGAAAACAGCATACTGGGGGTGAAATAAGGGATGGAATATTGCATGGATAATCAAAATCGCTAAAGTGTTTAATGTCAAAAATTTATAAGGCACACTATTTGGATATGGAGAAACGGGATATAATAGAGTGGGAGGTAGGGGAGAGGACTGGGATAGCTGACACATTTGATAGGACGAAATGTAAATGCACGGTATAAGACGGGATGGTCAATGAAGAGAAAAGACGGGACGTATCGGGAAGTGACTGAACAGACGGGATGGGACGGAATTGAGCAGGACAGTAGGATAGCTAATTCATGTTTAGGTATACAAGAGCTTATACGAAAAATAACATGTATTTGGTGTGGAGTAAAATAAAAAAATATCTGCATCCAGGCAAAGGTGGGTCGGGCTTTTTTGCTATGCTAAATAATTCAATATAAAATTCATCATATAATAACTAAGCCATAGCGAAGCGTGGTCGGGTCATCTATGGTATCTTTTAATTGATTTCAATGAATGTCGTCGGAGTAGTAACAGTGTTATAATATTTCCACAGCAAAATAATGATTTGAATCTGGAGAGATGGGATAGAATAGAATATAAGGTGGATAAAATGGGACATAAGAATAGGTACAGGATGGGATTGAAAATGGATAAGCAGTTTAGACAACGGCTGTCATATTGATTTTAAATAAAATATGGACTGGAATCTGTATTTGCACCCAGGCGAAGCCGGGCCGGGCCGCTAGTACATTTATATATCAAAAGAAAAACAAAGACAATTGTAGCTATATTTAAAGTAAGTACTTCCTACTTTTTTAGTATGTGAGATCTTAATAAAAATGTTTTGGTGTTGATAGTATCCGCGTTTTATCAATTAACAGCTGGCTTCTAGCAAATTGCATTAGTAATGCTAAATACTGCCTCAAATCGCATATCCATTAAGTTTTAGTAGAACAGCTAGGCAAAACCTAAACAGAATTGGGTAGTTGCGAAAAAAATAATAATAAAGAAATGTAAATAATATGTTCCTAATTTTTAAAATTTCTTACAGATGTAACACAATGCCGCTCGCATTGTAATTGCATTTAAAATTTAAAAATGTATTTTAATTACAGATTTGCCATTTAACCTACAAAAAAAGCAAAAAAAATTCTCGCTTATAAAAACAATTTTTTGTGAGTTAACAGCTGTTTTTTCATAAAAAAAGAAAAAAAAAACAAAATAACATATTTGGGCACTTTACGAGCACAAAATCTTTACTTAAACCAAAAAAAAAAAACAAAAAAATGTAAGTCAACTACCCAATTTTGTTTTGCAGGTGTCAGCTGATCGACTTCCACAAGCCGACCAGCGCGGACGGCAGCCACCCCGCGCTGTTCGACTGGGTGCTGCGGTACTTCCAGGAAGATCCGAACGGGTTCAAAGCGCCATTGTATTTGCAGCATCAAGGTATTTCAAGAAAAAAAAGAAAATTGACCGTTGATAGTATATTTCCTGCAACATCAAGGCACTAAATGAAAAAAAAATTGTCCGTTTGATGAAATTTATCCATATTTTTAATAGGCTCAGATCTTGGCTTGATAAATGTAGTTGGACTAAATAAAAAATGTTGCTCTACTTCAAAACGAAAATAATGTCGTTACAGTATAATATTAGCTTTAAAAAAGATTTATTTAAAATTTAAGCCGACTCTGATAAAAATTCTTAACAATTAGTTCTTTTTCAACAGCAACAGTGCAACATTTGCCTAAAGATAAGTAACCATTATTGATTATGCAAAGGGAGAAGTTTCGATAGTAAGTTACGTAGGGTCTGTCGATTTGACTGCCTCCGTGATGCAGTTGGTTAGACGCTAACTACTAAACGAAAAACCGATTCTTCGTCGAAAAAATATTTGTGAATTCTAGACATATTTGATTTCGAGTCTGGGTTTTTAGAAGCCATAACGTCTTTCGGCTTTCGTGTCATTACACAAGATTTGAACTTATTTAATTTTATTTATTTATTTAATCTTTATTGTACACAAACAAAAGAATATAACAATATACAGAAATAACATCAATTAAAAGTACAAAAGGCGGTCTTATCGCTAATAAGCGATCTCTTCCAGACAACCTTTGGATGGATATAAAAGAAGGAGAATGAAAAGGCAGTGTAAAACAAACATAAGAAAAGCTAAAAAATAATTACGTAAACATCTATAATAGTTTATAATTATACTATTGATTAAAAATATCTAGAATAGAATATAACTTAGTATGGAATCATAACTATGTATGTGACTGTTCGGTGTATTTATTTATACATCTAGAATTAGTGTGGGGTCAGGACTATGTATGTGACTGTTAGATGTATTTGTTTGTGTAACTTGTTCACTCGTTGTATTGTGCCGTTTGAAAATCAATCTAAATAGTAATTTTAACGGTGTTCAAGGTTTTAACTTAAAGTTATTTAATAGCATACTTTTTTTTATATTACATTATATTATTAGTTATTATAATTATAATAGTAACCTGACACATAAAAATGAGCATTAATATTAATATTTGAAAGTGCTGCTATAAGTGAATGTGCAAAAACTGATCTTTAGCTCGCTAGCAGAGGCTGGATGCGTCAAGCCGAAAATAATGGGAAACGGCGTAATTTGCAGGAGGTCTATGTCCAGCCGTGGGCAACAATGTAGGCTGATAATGATGAATAGCATACTATACAAAATATTGAGACATCGATATAATTTTATGGATAAACTAGCTGTGCCCGCGACTCCGTCCGCGTGGATTTAACAAAAAAGTTTATTAGTTTTTTAAAGTTTTTTTTTAAATAAATTAAATTTTCTAAAACAAATGTAGCCTAAGTTACTCCTTGTTATATCAGCTACCTGACAAAAAAAAGTCCCGTCAAAATCGGTCCAGCCATTTCAGAGATTAGCCGGAACAAACAGACAGACAGACAATTTTTTTTTAAATATCATTTTCGGCACAGGTATCGTGTATATAACGATATGTAGTAGGAATTTTTTTTTTATTTTCACTCTTAAAACAGACACTTCAATTTTATTTATATGTATCTATATAATACTCTTCTACTTCACCCGTACTATACAGTTATTAAATTAATATAAAATATAAGTAATAATATTAAATATTTGTAATTTCAGGCCACTCACGAACAATAATTGGCTACGAGAAGCACAAGGATGGCAAGGCCACGCTTCTCGTCTTAGATCCATCACATTCACCCGCACAGGTACTTGCTTATTATTATTATACCGGGCATCTCAAGACTGCTACCGAAAACGAAGCCGGGTGGTAGTTTTAGTGACTACAAACACAATGCAACTAAAAATTTCGCAAAGAAACGCGACAATGATTTTTTATGATTTTTTAAATATCGTCATTTTTGGGTGGTAAATCCATTGTTTTTGCTAAAATAATAATTTAAACACTTTTATATCTTAGATTATTTATAAATAAAAGGGTATACACTATTATTTTAGGAAAAAATGTATTTACCACCCAAATATGGTCAAAGGAAAAAAATAACAAAAAAAAAAAATTTCGCTTTTTTTTGCAACTTTTTCTATTGCATTATGACTGAAGTCGCTTTAACTACCACCCGGCTTCGTTTTCGGTAGCAGTCTTGATATACCCTGTAGATTAGAGTTGTGTACTCAATGTTTTTATTGTATCTATTTCAAAAAAAGGTTATTATATATTTTAAACGGAATTTAATATTTAGTAAACAATGATTTATTTTTCAAAACTATTTAAAATGTTATTCTACAGGGTAGTTTTAATGACTACGAACATAAACTTAACTAAATAAAATTTAAAGTAACATGTCAATATATTTTTTTGGATTTAGAAGAAGAAGAAGAAGAAAACAGATTTATTTGTCACCACAATACAACACACACACACTGACACTACATACATTAACACAGAAAAAAATGAAAACAATAAGTATATAAGTAACACATAGGTAATGTAAGACTGCGTGTCTTACTTAAATGTTATCATTTTGGGGCGCTAAATCGATAGTTTTTGCTAAAATAATAATTTAAATTCTTTTATACCTTAGAGTCTTTATACATAAGGGGGTATACACTATTATTTTAGGAAAAATAATGTATTTACCACCCAAATATGACAATATGAAAAAAATAACAAAAAAAATCGTCGTTTTTTTGCAACACTTTCTGTTGCATTGTGTCTGAAGTCGCTTAAACTAGCACCCAGCTTCGTTTTCGGTAGCACTCTTGATATACCCAGTATATGTATGTATGTGTGTATGCATGCACGCGTGTATGTATGTGTGTATGTGCGTACGTATGCATGTATGTATGCATGTATATACGTATGCATGCAGGTCCGCGCGGTGGTGTGCGGCGGCTGGTGCGAGGGCGGCGCGGCGCTGCGCCTGCTGCGGCGGGGCGCGCCGGCGCTGCGGGCGCGGCAGTACCAGCTGCTCGCCGTCAGCGGCACGCTCGCAGGCCACGCCGAGTACGAGGTGCACGGACACTACACGCCGCACACAACACGACCTGCCCGACACCCGACACAAATGACCCAGCACACAACACACGACACCTACCACACATGATCGAGTACACGACACCTGATACCATGAGCGTAGCCAGCCGTGGGCTCAGGGTGGGGCAGCAGTCTAAAATGATACGTAATTAGAAAACTGTACGTGTTTTATACAAAAAGGTTACACCCTAAAGCGCCCTGTATCTAAATTTATAATGCGATTTATCCTAAACACTTTGTTATTGCTCACCTGTCTAGTACTTTACCTAGATCATTTATTTTTTTAGGTTCCGTTAAGTACCTTATAGGTCAAAGCCAGGGTGGAGCAAGCGCCCCACTCTGCCCCACCGTGGCTACGCCCATGCCTGATACCCGACAACCTACAACCAGAGTTGGGCAAAATTTATTCGAATGACGAATAACGAATAAATAATTTTTTTTATTCGTTATTCGAATAAAGAATAACATAGGTTATTCGAACCAAAGTTATTCGAATAACGAATAACTTTTTTTATTCGTTATTCGAATAAGAATAAAATAAACGAGCGAATAATTGGTATTAAACTCGTTACATATTTCATTTGAAAACGACTTGAAAAAACGAATAATCGCAACTGGACATGTATACACAGACTGCATACACTAGTTTTTTTATGTTATTGTTGGTGGGGAATTGTTTATCGTGAAATATTAAAATGTTTTCGTCACTAATTTATATTTGCCATTGAAAGTGTATAATGCAACTATACAATGGGTAATGCCCATCGTGGGCTAAACGGACAACGACAAACAGAAAAACGAATTAATCCAAACATCCACGCCTACTTGAAAAACTCACCCTGTATATTTCGTTAATAATATAACATAGTTTTTGACTAATCATTCGTAAAAAGGCTTTTTAAATAAAAACAGATAAACAATAACATTATATTTTCATGATATCTCTCATTTGAGTGTCATTAAATCGACTAATCAATGGTAAGTTTACAATATTTTTATACATATAGGCTAGGTACATGACAAAATGGCACAGTTGACGTTTCATTGAACATTTTTGTTACCTTCGAGAATGATTTGTTTTATTGGATTGAATTTATTTATTTCTGGTAACGTTAATAAATGGGCTCAGCTGATTCCACACTGTGGCGGAGAAATATGGGAATAATAAAATCCTAAACTAAAATAAGTATAAAGCAGCCAAATACATTTGCGGAGTAACTACTGGACAAATTGCGATTTAACATCTTATGTCTGTGGATGGTAAGCGCAGTGAAATGCCAAGCATTGCTTTGTAATTCAAGGTATTGTTTGGTTTTGGCACTGTTCATAAGCGGTCTTATCGCTTACCACCAGGCGAACGGAATGTTCGTTTTGCAATACAAAGTAATAAAAAAAATGTTTCATTGTCAATTTGTTAAAAAGATAAGGTCAAAATGTTATGAATTTCTTATTTTTTCTTCCCTTAAAAAGACAATGGCATATTTTTTTATGTATTTTCTGATAATAGATACCCTTATTCTGAAATAAGTCCCAAAGAACCCCAGTGTAAGTGTTCGTTCTTAGACCAAAACACTATGAAAAATGGGCATTCCCCTTGATAGAGAAGTAAATAGGATAACTGTGCCATGGTTCTTTCCTCACCCACCTCACCAAGTTTAGTATCCCTAGAACCAACCAGTACACCCAAATTCCCTACATACCTTACCTCACCGCCTCTAATCATTTCTCGGTCACTACTGTAATTGGCAGTTTGTGGTTTCCACAACATACTACGAAAAAGTTCAGTCCCAGGTAACTATTACCCAATATAGAAACCATAATTTGGAGTAAGTACTCGCCCTGGGTTCGAATCAAAGGCCTTACTGACCCACAACCTATATGAAGTACCGAGCTAAAAATATTATTCAGAATAACGAATAAATCATAAATAAATAATTCGTGAGGGTATTATTCACGAATAAATTATTCGCGAATAAATCATTCGTGAATAATTTTGGTGCGAATAAATTTTCATTCGAATAATTATCTAGATAACGATTCATTCGAATAATGCCCAACTCTGCCTACAACCTACAGCAAAAACACAATACTCGACACCCAACACCCATCTCACATGTTACAGTATCCAGCACGCGACATCCATCACATGACATCCATCAACCAACACCGAAATCACGATACTCAACTACCTGAATGCTACTACTGACTCCTGACTGCTATCACCTGACACGCGACAACCTACAGCAAGAACACAATACTCGACACCCAACCATTAACACTCACCACCTAACACACCACCCAACACCCAACACTCACAGACATAATCCTCATGCTACACTTGATACAGACGTCCCACACACATCACCCAACACTTACATAAACAGTCCTTACTCAACACTTGATACTGGCATCCCATGCCCCTCGACCATCACCCAACACACACATAAACACTCCTCATCTTACACTTGATACAGGCGTCCCACACCCATCACCCAACACTCACAAACATACTCCTTACCCCACACTCGAACCCACCGACCACCAGCCATAACCGACCGACACTGCCCGGTGGCAACAAGCGCCCGCACGTGTTGCCCGCCGACATAACGTCATAAAAATGTTCCTAATTACTTGGAGCCACTGCCATGTAAATAACTAAGTTTTGCTTGCAATAAGTGAACTCAAAAAGTTGCTGATATAAGCTGGCAACTCTGTGACTTTGTATAATGCATATTTTTTTGTATCACTTCAAATCTAGTGTCATGAGTATCAAAAACTACAAGACACTTCGGCCTCAAACTCAAAATAAATACTTATAAACCACACATTTGTTATAATATGTTTTTTTAATCTATGATGTGTTTAAAATTCCTCAAAGAGTTCTACATACAATGTAATATTTGTGTGCAGGCCAGCAAGGTGTTACAGTCGGTGCGCATCCCGTAGTGGCGGCCGCGCTGCGCCTCGCCCCTCACACCATCCTCTAGTCGCGTACGCGTGTGACGTTTGCAAACGTACCAAAAAGCAAAAAAAGGTTTGCCAAATAAGTTTTCGTTTCTACAAAAAAATTTTTTGTGTGCAAAAAAAGTTTTTTTTTGTTTGATACATTTTTTATTTTAATATTATTATTGAAGTGAGTTGTATTAGACTCTTTTATTGCCCTTTTATTTTTATTAAACTGATATTTTCAAGTAAGTTTTAATTATTTTCAACTTTAAACCAAAATTAAAAATGTAGATTCTTACTTATTGATTCTGTTTTTGTTTTCGTTTGTTTTGTTACGTTTTCAAACAGCACACGTAATTTCCAATTGTCAATGCAATTAGCTTATTTGATTCCCCATTCTACCTCGTTATATTTTTTTTAATTTATAATTATTAATAATGGATTTTAAAAAGTTGCGAATTGTAAAAATGCTTGTTTTTGACACGCTTTCAAAGCGAACACACATTTGACGATTGTTGACGAAATTATGAATTTGAATAATGAAAAATTAACCTTTGGCCTATTTTAAACGAAAATTATAGTGCGGGAAATTAGTTGCATTTTTATTCTTATCTTTTTGGACAAGTGCTTTCAATCTCCTACATTACTGTATTTCATGCTATTACAATACTTTAAAACATTTAAATGAATTATTTGTGATTTAAATAACTATAATTGATTTCTTGAGCTCTAAATATTTCTTCTATCTTTAAATTTACGTGCTATGTTTAATTGTAATTATTTGACTTTTAAATTTTTTTGTGTAATTGTCAAATAAATTGTGTGCAACTAATTTTCCGTGCACAGTGATGTTACAATAATCATTATTAGAAAAGTCTACGAGATGGTTGTCTAAAATGTACCATTAAAAGATTTGACAATTGAAATGTTATCCAATATTATCTCCTATAAGGCTTACGTACGGTAGCTTCCCTTACACATGGTTTTAATATAATATTTTGTAATTTCTCCCGCCATTTTTGTATTTTGTTACATATTAGTTCGATTATTGATAAGTTGGCAATATTATGAATTGAGAATATTACTGATTTTACCTAAATTATTTACAAATATCAAAATGATTTTAATTTAAAATCTACTGTTTATTGATAAAGCGTATAAACATCTCATTTTTAGTAAATTCTATTTAAAATAGTAATTTGAAAGCTGGTTATAATATAATCATTAATGCTAATTAACACGTTGAACGCCACGCGGCCCACCGGTGGGCGATTCAAGCAAACCCGTTCGGGCCAAGTGGAAATCATCAATTCCATCATTTTTCGCTAAAGTTAATATCAACACAAAACAATAAAAAAATACTAAATTTGCATATTTAATTTGACTAAAACAATTTTTCGTGATATTTTCTTAAGGAAACATGTAATCGGTCACCGGTGACCCCCGTGGCCCAAATGACTAACTGCCATTTTTTGCTCGGCGTTTAACGTGTTAAAATGTAACAAAATATACAAATGAGTTACCATTAATTAGTGAATATTTTAAAATAGTCTAAAGCCTAGTGTAATTAAAGGAATAAATATCCCATGTAAACGATATAGCTTTCATGACATTGCCTTCGAATAATATTAAGATATAATAACAATGCGGGGCGGCCGGTGCGTCTCAAGATTAAATTGGCTTTAAAAACCATAGTTTTGCCGAATAAAATATATTTTTGCTTAATTACAATAGTTATAATCTGTGCTGGATCAATTTTGATGAAATTCTTTGTAATCAAAAAATAATAAGAATGGCCATTTACTTTATTTATTTATTTATTTATTTTATGCTTTATATACAAAATGTATAAAGGCGGACTTAATGCCTGAGGCATTCTCTGCCAGTCTACCTTTGGATGGTGCAGAGAGAAAACAAACTTTATTCTATGTACATTTAATAATATGCTGCTATCTTTGATTATTTATAAAATTTAGGGATTTAGGCATGCAAATAATTAGTTTCAAGTTTCTCATAGTAATATTATACTTTTTAAAAAGAATTGTGAGTATTTACCCGTATGGGCAGTTGTAACGTCTTATTTAATCTGATTTTTTATTAATTACTTAGAACTTCATGTTTTTACACTAGAGTAATCAATAACGCAAAATTCTTAATAACCTATTATTTAAAAAATATTTGATTTCCCTTCGACCCGGCCGAAATGTATGGTAAACTTAATCAAAATCGATCCAGCATTCCAATGCCATAACTAAACCCTCCAATATGATACAAAATATCTGGGAACGCACCGATCGCAACTCAAATATAGCTAGATGTAATACAGTAAGGATTTTTAAGCAATATAGTGCTTAACCACCACTCAAAATCATTGGCACTTTAACAATACTTCCTATCAACGCGTATATAGCTGATCGGTGCGACGATGCTTGATATGGAAAAAACCGTCTCGACATTTCGTTTTTGGTCTTTTTGAACTTAATGGCGGATACAGGAGGGAGGTTATGGGGGCCATGACCTCCCCTCCCCCTCTGGGTTGGCTCCAGATTGACAGAATTTTTTCATGATTTTGTTGGAAAAATATATGAGTGCAATAAATTCTTTATATGTTGATAAATAAAGCAAAAACCTTTGTGTGTTCACAAATCACATCTGTAACAAAGTTCATTTTTTTTTATTACGAATTCGTGTATTGAAATCGTACCCATTGTTTTGAAAGTATAATATATTAATACACACATGACTCCGAAATGTTAGAGGTGTCCTGGGGTTTGATCGCGCGACCTCCGTGAACATCTGGTAGCCGCGTCTGGTCCATTACCATAGGCCATCGCACTTAATATTTAGCTTGAATTTCATATTTTTTAATTGCCACTTCTTTGAAGAAAAAAATGACTACAATTCAGCTTGTGGTATTTACGTACGGTGTTACAATTACAAATAATAATTCGTCGATTTATTTAACAATTTTAAATCGTCTTCAATAATTCTAACTCTGATTTAAATTATATTCGTTTTATGTAGCCGTAAAAAAGTTTTTTTTTTTTTATAAGTAAGATACGAAGTGTTGGGACGGTTAAATGAATTGTTTTGTGCACTGCTTGAATTGTTTTTTCTGTATAACAAGGCTTAATGACTTCTGACTTTTATGGAAAATGAAACTAATGTTTTTGAATGACAATTGTATTTTGTAAAAGATATTTAGGGAATTTATATATATCGATTTCTTTTTACGTGTTTAAATTTAATTTTGTATTCTATTTTAAAATTATCCTTCTTTTTATTGCTCTGTTTTTTTGTATTTTCAATACTAATGATTATTTGGTATATTTTGTTTCGGGTTTGTACCTTCACGCTCGCTAAGTAACATTTACAAGTACAATTTTCATTAAAACCCCAAATTTCTGTAGCGATTGCTTTGTTTATAAACAATGTCTTTCAATTAATATCTTGGTGTTAATTATGTCAATTAAAAATTACAAATTTTTCCTCAAGTATGTAAATTGCGGTTTAGTTTAAGTGTTGTCTGACCAAATTGTTGTTTTAGTGGTAAATACCAAATTATTTCTAGTGTAATGATACGTTTCCGATATTGTTTGAAATTAGGGTGACGTTAAGCATTATATAAGGTCGGATCAATATTCCATACGGTCAAGTATAGGACAATGGAAATTAAAAATCTTGATAAAAGTAGGGTAAATGTATTTTAATTGTCCGAAATGAGACAAATAACTCGTGGGACTATACTAAAACCTATGTCTTCAGACATGACAAGGGACTTGATTATATTCTAAAGCTGTTAAATCTTTTTCTTCTTCGACCGTATGTTTATTTTCTTTCTGATGAGCAATTGAGACATTTACCCTACTGTTTCTAAGACCTTTATAGCCCCATTTACATGTAGAGAGTTTGGCGCTTCGCAGATACGATTATCGTACGTATATAAAAAAGGTTTCTTCGTGTAAACATTGGCCCTAAACATTAGAATACGTGTATCGTATAGAGATTATCGTATGTGATAATAGCATACGATTCTAACAGGTGATAATCTCTCTATGTAAATGGATGTTGATATCCAAAATCGTTTTCGAACTGACACTAAGCTGTGTTGCCTCATAATTCTTACAATATCGGAAGCGTGATCGAGTTGTATTTAATAAATTGTACTAATTGGTATTAAAATGTTTTGTTCTTTGTAAACGGGGAACAATGTGTGCTGCTAAGCTGGCGCTGAGAATGTGTGTCGTCACGATATGATTTCATTATGTTAAGGACGATGGCACTGCGATGAATGGAAATGGAGAATGGACTGATTATTTATTACAGATAAAAGTGCCTGAATGAAAGGCGGGTATGATGCATATAGCTGTCTCTTTCTAGAACCCAAGCTTGTAGGGGAAATAAATTAAACTTACTTCTCAAAAGTAATAGGGCAAGTTGATATGTCTGGCAAGATGAACGATCCATCAAAAGTATCTGAGTACCAAGGAAACTTTTTGATAATTCTCTTAACAACATAAGTTTATAAAAAGGATCAAAAGGTATTACCCTGGTAGTCACACACTGTTAATGGTTCTATAATCTTGATAGACACATTGAAGCTGATAACTTGCAAAAGAACTTCATAATAGCTAATCGTGTGATGCCTATGTCAGAGCTATGCGGAAATAAACTTTCAGCTTTTACAAAATGACTAGTCTGGCGGCCACGGGCTCCCGGTCTATAAAGTATTTCCGGTTTCAAAAATCCTATATTATGCGGGTTGGAAACTTGGAATGGGTGCTCCGTAAGCCGATTGGAGTTACACCTCCATTATTTTGGAACAAAAATTTGCTCGGCGGATTAATAGATCGCATAATGGCACCTCTGGTTTCCCCTTAGAGAAAACGGGTGCCTATAATAATTATGTGAATATCCCAGTCCATTCTCTATATCTACGCATTGACTATTAATAATGTACGGCAGTTGATCCCTTCTGCCAAGTTGTGTGAAGTTAAGTAATACATATCCTTTGTTTTATTTGAATGCGTTTGTGTTGGAGGAAAAGTGCGGAAGGGATCGATAGAAATATATGGATGACTTGTTATAATCTGGTAAAGCAGGTCGAAGCTTTTATTGAAGGTATCTATTATACCGGGTATCTCAAGACTGCTACCGAAAACGAAGCCGGGTGGTAGTTTTAGTGGCTACAAACACAATGCAATTAAAAATTTCACCTAGAAACGCGACAATTTTTTTTTATGATTTTTTAAATATCGTCATTTTTGGGTGGTAAATCCATAGTTTTTGCTAAAATAATAATTTAAACTCTTTTATACCTTAGAGTATTTATAAATAAAAGGGTATATACTATTATTTTAGGAAAAAAATGTATTTACCACCCAAATATGGCCATAGGAAAAAAATAACAAAAAAAAAATTGTCGCTTTTTTTTGCAACTTTTTCTGTTGCATTGTGTCTGAAGTCGCTTAAATTACCACCCGGCTTCGTTTTCGGTAGCAGTCTTGATATACCCTGTATACAGTATTCCAACAAATATAAAAAGTAAGATATTCAAGGCATATTGATTTTATAAATATGGCTTTATTCCTAGACAGTTTTAAAACCAATTTTAGATATAGAATATTTTGTCTCCTTTATTCAAACTGAATTTAAAATTCATACGAAAGGGACAAAATAAAAAAAAAACAATAAAACGGATTGTAAAACTGTATATGAATAAGTTAATATTTAATTAACCACTGCAAAACGGTGGACTTTATACGTTCGATAATCTCAATAAAAATCGAAAACAATAAAATATGGATAAATGTATACAGGGTATATCAAGACTGTTACCGAAAACGAAGCCGGGTGGTAGTTTAAGCGACTTCAGACACAATACAACAGAAAAAGTTGCAAATAAAGCGACAATTTTTTTTTTGTTATTTTTTTCCTATGACCATTTTTGGGTGGTAAATACATTTTTTCTTAAAATAATAGTGTATACCCTTTTATTTATAAATAATGTAAGGTATAAAAGAGTTTAAATTATTATTTTAGCAAAAACTATGGATTTACCACCCAAAAATGACGATATTTAAAAAATAATAAAAAAATAATTGTCGCCTTTCTTTGCGAAATTTTTAGTTGTATTGTGTTTGTAGTCACTAAAACTACCACCCGGCTTCGTTTTCGGTAGCAGTCTTGAGATACCCAGTATTTGAGTTTGACCATGCTTGTCAGATTATGTCAAGAAATCTAATTCTTTTGTTTATTGAATGTGAAGTATACAGATACAGAACGGAATAGGTTTGCATCGGTGCGCGGGACTATATCATGCTTCAGTACAAACGCTAATGTAAGAATAACCGATGCAGTTGATGTTAATTTAGTACGTAATACGTCAGAAATTAAAATTAAGTTAACATAACCGGCAACAAATATGTTATTTAAAAAAAATATTCAATGATACTGTTTTATTTTTGGTCAATTTTTGTGTAAATATTAAAAATATTTATTCTTTTTTTTCTTACTAATAGTCATTCGAAATATTTCAATATTGTTCTTAGTTTTACTTTCTGACACAATTCTAGTCGTAGTTAGTCTGCGTCGAGACCTAAGTGAATGTATCTTTATAATCTCCGGATAGCAAGTGCATTTTCTCAGGTGTCGAAGTGAGAAACAATTCATTAGTATTACAATGCACTCATTCATGTGATATTTACTTAATATGCAAACGTTTCACAGTTTCGTGATCGGTGTATGAGGAGTTTTGTGCGTTTTGTTGCTGCATATTTTCAAGAATCTTCCTTGATAAACTTTGTGTATCATTTTAATTCAAGATCTTTCAAACTGAATATTTAGCATAAAAAACATTATTTCTGATTATACTCGTAATTGTTTTATTGCTTTATTTTGGTTACTACTTGTTGCAGTAACAAAACGCATAGGAACGCTTAATTCCCACAATTTATTAATAAACGAAATCCTGTGATAAGACGAGCGCGTAGTCAAGTCACTAACGGTAGTCACTATATTATTAGATACTTTGGAAACACACAAAACTAACTTAATATTTTAAATACCTAAGTAATACCCGTAACTCTCATTTTTAACTTATTATAAAATTAGTACAATTAAAAAAAGGTTTTCATTAGAATTTTCTATACATACCAGAATATTATTATACTTATTATTCATTATCGACAACAGAAAAATGAGCTTTTCTAATATAGAGATACTCAAATAAATGGACATTCAACTCAGGCGACAAAGTTTTATTTTGGACAAAAATATTTACAACATTAATTTTTAATTCATAAAAAGTGGCAAGTGGAGTACTCGTACATATTACATCGACACAGTTGATGGTCAATTTTGTTTTTTTCATCTTATTGCAAATTGTTTTTTGTATTTTTTAAATAATTACTTTAATTGAATATATTTGCAAAGCACTTTTAAATAGCCTATTAACGTGTAGTGTTGTGTGTTTCCGAGGCGTCGCCCGCACGTCACGTATCGGAGCTGTATGACGTCACCTTGCCTTGTAATGTGTAGTGATGGAGCGAGAGCTTCTTAGGGACAGCTAGGCTGTGCTCATATGTAATGTTTCTTCAATAAATATATTATAAGTTACCTAAATTATGACTATTATTTGTATCAACATTTCCTACATATTTTCAAACCCATTTAAGTCCCATTTATGTAAAACAACAATACACTCACTATGTGCATAAATTAACAGATGCTGTAAGACTGGTTCAATCTTCAGAACAGTTTCGAATTCTGATAATTCATCTGATATTTGCTAGTTTTTCTTGGCGATGCGTATTATTTAGTTGATAGTAGGAATAATCAAAATAATGTATTATGTAATTATATTAAATAACACACCCTACACTACACAGACTGCAGAGTGGTGTTTTTAGACCCATAAAATATCTAAGGGTACCGTAGGTAATGAAGACGAGAAGGCGAAACGATGTGGAACTCTCTGCCTATTCGTGAAGCGCTTTGTCAGTTTTTTTTGAATCCTCATAACTTGGGTACTGATAATACCATACAAATAAAATTCGCGAGATATGTTGTCAATAGCAGACTTAATAAACATAAAGAATACGGTTATTAACCATTGAAATAAAACTATTATTTACGGATTTTATCGCGGATTTGGTTTGATTTTAAATTTTTTGAATTCCCGACGTTTCGATTACTTTACAGCTTTCGTGGTCACGGGACGGTTATTAGCCGCCATTTATCGCCATAATGAGTGACACTCGCTTGTCTCGAACTTAAACTATGCAACTGTAACTTAAGCAGCGATAATGCACTGCTGTGTTTCGGATTAAAGGACAATGTAGCCAGAATAACTACTGGACATATTGACACTTAACAAATACGGCCTCATTAATAAACTCGGATGAGCGAAGGATTAACTTTAGGAATTGGGCTAGAGAATTCAATCGATTATTATGAATAGCTAGATAGTAATGACTATATTTAAAAAAATCTATATTCTTCAGCCTGACATGATAATCCTGTTATGGCAATCCACTGATTTTAAAAGTAAAAGGAACGGTCAATATAAATTAGTCAATTTTAAAGGTTTTGGCTAAAATCGCTCGCTCATCCGAGTTTATTAATAAGGCCCCTAATGTCTCAGGATGGCGAGCGCGATGGAATGGCAAGTATTGTTTTGTAATTCATAGTGTTGTTTGGTTTTGCTACTATTAATTAGCGGTCGTGTCGCTATACATCAGGCGAATGCTCTATCGCCATTAATTGAAATAAAATAAAAATAATAATAATTACAACCAAGTGGCACAGTACACTCAACAAACCACTTTAAGCTTTTTAACTTTTTTTTTAAGTGGTGATGACGGAAGGTTATTCATGCGAGCGACAACGGGCGTGGGTAGAAGCAAATTATTTGGGACAAGTTAGGGACTCTTCCCAAGCTGAATTCTAGGATTCAGTGCGTTCGATAGCTCAAAATCAAAATATTCTTTATTCAAATAGTCTTTCACAAGATCTTTTGAATCGTCCTTTTCTGCTACCGCTGCTATGGTCTGGTGTTGTCAGTGGACTGTATGTTGGATCCCCTTCGTTATTTTGACATCCGCTTTGCTTCGGTACCAAGTGGGTAATTATTAATTTCCGACTCGTGTATTTGTTTTTTTCTTTTCGATAAAATTACATTTGAGTTAAAAATAAGCTGGGGCCTAAGAGACTCGCCGAGCTCCTGAGCTCGACATCAATTTTTGGCTATTGATCCTAGTTGAAAAGAGTTGCAGTGGTGTTGTGTGAGCGGGTTAGTCTCATTCTTTTCATAGGAGCTGGATTGCAATGCGACGCTAGTCGGAAGCAATAATGTGAAAAGAAATGTGCATGACTTACCTTGGACCTGCACACTCGTAGAGGTCCTGGCGCGATGATATCGACGTAAGAGCACAACACACGCGCGAATAAGGGCTTATCCCTCACAATACCGATGCTAGTAAACCTAGCTGTTCGAAAACTGACAGTCTTCTTAGCCAGCGGACAAATTTCAAAAGCACATCTAACGAAGTTTAACTTATTTGAGGGTATATTTAATATTCACTTATTATTCCACAGATTCACGAAATTTGGTTTGACATTATTTCTCAAAATATTACATGTAATCTATTTCATAATTTATATCTAATTCAAAAATATATATTGAGCTAATTTTACTTGTACATAATTTATGTTAAACACTGTCATATTAATATTCAGTAAAAAAATTGAAAGGTAGTTTTAAAATTAGGTGGAAGAAAAAAATATGTAATGTATGACAAAGTAAAGATATGAATCGAATAATACCCACGTGTATTTTTAAAGAAATTATAATGAATGTACTAAATAAGGCGGTGAAAAAACACAAAAAAAAAGAAACATATTTTTGTAAATATTTATTTTTCAAAAAAATGTACACGAACGTACACAGCTGTCGTTTAACAAATTAATCCTCACATACATTTTACGTTATAGCCTTATGTAATGAATCAGTCACACAGAAACGTCACAATTTAAACACGGGTTCCATTCGAGGCAAGAATAGTGAGACAAAACAGAACAATATTTTTATTATAGTTTTAAATATTTACCAAAGCGTAGATAGAAGATGTTCAAATTTTGTAATGAAATTTAATTAAACACGTTTTTTTTGCACAAAAACAGTTTCATAATGCTACCTTCAAAGGGTACGAGGAATACCCTGTCCACTGCCTCACTATTCTTCTTTCGAATAAAATAGTATTAAAATCGCAGGAAATATATAACAAACCAAACTTTCAATACACAGATCAAATACATGCAAGGGAAAGCTGGAAGCAATCTTTAAAACGAATGGACGTTACTTGCGTTCCATTTCACGGAGTTTTCAAAATATTATGAGAACGAATTACTTTGTTCCATTACACAACAGTATTTGTTTCATACGGAATTAAAAATCTTAACCTAAGAGATTTTTATATTCGAACGTTTCTTTTAGACTTACATTGTAAACTGAAATACTTAGAAAATACAATAAATTAATCACTGTTGGTGTGTGTCAAAAACAAAAACTTGTTAGTATTTTGTGAAAATTACCGAATTTCACTACTTTTGGCCGAAAGAAATATATCCTAAGTAAACTACATTTACTATATAGAATGATACATAAACGAATACTTAAATAAGCTAAAGGATTTCCACAGACAATGTTGAATAAATAATTAATGTAATATGGACTTATTTACCCTGCATCCGTTGGAAGGAGTTTGGTCTTTGTCCGTGGAAATGTGTACGGAATAGACGCCAATATACTGAATAAATTATTCATAGAAATTATTTACTGTATTTTCCTTTGGTAGATTATAATTGAAAAATCTTTAATCATGTAAATATAATATGTAATAGAAATAAGTAATTAAAATTGTGTAATTAATAGTAAAAAAAAATCTAAATACTATTACTGAGTAATATTAAAATAAAAAAAATATATTTTTCGTCACTCATTGGACGCCAATTAAATTACCAGTTTGAAACGTCTACTCCGCCATTAAATACATAGAAAAACAAAAAATACCGAAATACTGATCGTAATTTAGGAACTACAAATAGCCGTAACATTTGTAATAAATTCAGAATTTTGAGAGCTTCCGTTCAGTAACAACTAGCGTAGCATTAAGGCGCCATAGACAAGGCTCTTTATCACAGTTGTCGAAATGCACAATCATATAATGCATTGTCCCTTGTAATAAACGATGAGGGCGGACCATATAAGAAAAAACAGGCTAATTTTATTTTCCAAATAAATGCACAGCAAACTCACATAGAATTTCATTTTGATGTGATGTTGAAAAGTTTATATTTTATCACATTTTTATAGCGTAAGTTTGCTTCATTCCAAAACACGAATTTAGCCAGCTTTTACTCAAATATAATCCTCCTCGTTGCGTACGTGGCTTAATACTTAATATCTATGTCTTACGGTAAAAAAAAAGTTACGAGAATTGCCTATGGTCACGAATCCACTGGTAAACTAGAATGGCTCTGAATTTTCCTAAATATTTCGATACACACAGTAAAAAAATAAATAAATTGGTACTTAAATTAAATACAATTACATTGTAATAAAAATCAAGAAATCTTCTTCACCCCTCTGTGTTGCACAGACGGACAAAGGGACACTATCGCTTAAAAATAATTACATTTTTATATAAAAAAATTAAGAAACCGATTTATTATTTTTTGCAGACAAAAATAACACAGCTAAAATAATCCGCATGTTTTAATGACAATTAAATTAGCTTCATCATTTTTTGATCAGCCAAAAATAATCGATTTCTATTCTTAGCATATGATGTAAGTACATTTTAAACGACAGTGTGTAATTTTGTTGGCTATCAAGTTTGGTCCCGGAAACCGTCATTCACTACGCTCATGAACTTAACATACAGAAATACCAATCAATACTGGCGATTAATTTAATCGTTTAGAATCGATAATGCATCGATTAATATCGACAAAAATCGGTGCATCACTATTCAAAAAAATAAATGCAATATGGTTAGCAGCACATAGAATATTTACTAAGAAAGACTTACAAAAAATCAGAAAGAGAAGTAGCGATTGTTTTGTCAATGTACTAGCCACCCAATCAATTTGTCTCTTTCACACATATTGATTTTTTGTATAGAATGGTTAGTCAATATTCTGTGCCTAAGGCAAGTATGTTATGACACAATTTCACCAAAACACATTGAATTCACCAACAAAATTACTAGTAAACGTCACACCACTTACAATGCTTACCGATATTATAATCGATATTTCAAGCATTGTAAATAATGTACAAATAACTTGACACAATTCGTTTTGTCGCGATGCATAGTTTATTCAATTGTTTTTTGGAATGTCCAATATTTTGAATGGTTTGCCTTTATGAGAAATTAATTGTAGATTTTGAAAAAACCTTGAGCTTAGAGCCTAATAATTGTAAAAACTTCAGGGCCTTTATTAGTAAACAAAAAAATGTTTGTGATAAAATATATTGTTTTTCTCAATAAAAATGAAGATTTTCTTAAAAAAAATAATGTTAATGCACCACCGTTATATGATACTAACGTCACATATACGAAAATACTGAAAATCACTTTTTAAATTTAAATCAAAAGAATACACACAGAAATGACATGCACCGCGACAATCGCATCAAGTGCTAATAACAATTGTGACTTCTTGACGCTAAATACTAAAATCATAACAATGAGTCGGGTTCCGAAACGCTCGGACCACCGTTACTGTACCGACATGCTGTCCACCCTCCAGTTATTATTTTAATTTGATATATTTATTTATTTAAATCTTTATTGTACATCTGTGGCTTACAATAAAGAAATAAAAGAAAAAGAAACGTACAAAAGGCAGTCTTATCGCTCGAGGCGATCTCTTACAGACAACCAACTCTGTTTTGTGTGTATAACCATACACTCAAAACCATTTAAAATTTCATTGAAATTATTGCGAATTAAAAACAAATAATTTCTTAGATTTACCCGAATGTCACATTGAAATTAAATTATTATAATATTTTATCGCAGGTTTAGTTTAATTTTTACATTTTTCAAAACAGATTCAGCGATAAAATCCGTCTAGAATAAATTAATTTCAATTATAAACAAAATATTGTCAATTTTGTTAAATTATATTGTTATTGAATTTGAAATCATAATTATATTCACGCACGAAGAAGTAATTAAAATTTACATCAATTGATCTCATCATAGTTTACTTATTATCAGGTATTCCTGATATAAAAGCAAAGTTTTAATCTCTGTTGGATTTGGCAATGGAATTTTAAACATCCAAACACCAAGGACAGATTTTAAATCCTCATTTACACGGAGAGTTCCTCGCGACGAGAATCGCATGACATAACCGCCATAGATAATCGTCTTCTGACAAATTACGCGATGCAACTTTTCATATTCTTATTTTTGTACCTTCGAGGCGAGAATCAATCCCGGCGTAAATGGGAAGATAGAGGGCAGAAAGCCATGTCGGTTTCATACAAACGACAATCCAATCGAATGTCCATTGCGAATGCCGGTAGTCGCGTGTTACTTAACATCACATTACAAACTATATTAAACAGCCTTTTTTTGAGTTTTTTTTAATTATTTTTTTCACCAACATAAGAAACAACTTATTCCTTATGTCTTCGCGTTGAGAGAACTCAGTATATGAATGCAGACATCCTCAGGATGCAATGAATAAATATTTTTAACTAAAATTCCATTTAATATTTAAGTGTAGCAGCCACGCTTACAACACAAAATTAATTATATAAGGTACAAATGGACTACAAAAATTCCATAAATGGAAATATATACAGTTCGGTACAATTGAATATACTAACATGCACTGACATTTTAGAATGGATTGAAAAACATGAATATAATCAAATTCTTGAACATTAGTAAGAGCTCCCCTGTATTAATAAAAGGGTGGAAAGTTGTCCCAATGCTGCTCAGAATTCGACAATCATATTTATATCGCAAGATATCACGATACCAGGCACAAATTCGTCAACATGAGATTTTTTTAATCTCATACAAAGAAGAAGTGCGGACATGAGACCCCAAGACAAATTACCCTATTCGTGATGACAGTAAATCACTGAAGCGACACATTCAATATTTATGTATATGTATTTTAGTAACAATATTATTCTTAAATAATTTAAAAATAATGTGGTATTTAGTACCTTTGTCAAAATAGATTTATGGAATGCACGAGTATATCATTGTACTGTACTGTCCGTACCCAGTTCACTCAACGCGTTCAACTTAAAGTAAATAGACAAATGTGATGTCTTGATGTTTACCAAAACACACACTCTCTATATCTACACATAAATAATAAAGTTAGGTATTGTGCTAAATTCGTTCGCGTTGTCAAGCAGGAATCAAGTATTATGAAAAAATATATTAAATGAAGTAATTTAAGTATGTATAGATGTAAAGTTTCAGAATTAAATATTTTCATGTCGTCACTGAAATGAATGTATGTATAGGACTTAATGGCCAAAAAAGCATTTGATGTAGAAAACTGTATATTAAAGGCATTTCTTACATTTATACATTGCCTCTTCGCATAAATATCACGTCAAAACTAAATACTTTTATCAAAAGCTTATTTCCGATTAAATACAAATAGAATAATATTGATATCAAATTGTATGTAATTCAAAATTTTATATTACATCCAAAACTGCTATATAATTTCCAAATACATTATAATTTATAAAATATTTTCAGCTCCAATATCATAGGCAACATTTAGTACAAAGTTAACATGGCAACATTTTTAAGCTCTTTTTAATTTTTAAACATTTATATTCAATTTTAACGCTAACAATTATTACAGTTTTCCAAGTAATTTTACGGCCTTATTCATAGACAGTTATAAACCTTTTTTAGTTATCGAATGCTCTGTCCCTTTCGAATTACTTTTTAATTCAGTTTGAGCAAGAGATAAAACATTCCATAACTTAAATAGCTTTATAAATTGTCTATGAATGACTTCGTTAAAGTATATTATCAGATTTATTAATTTTAGATAATCCATAAGAAGGAGAAATCAATGTTTTAATATAATTGTCATTAATACAATCGAAATAAGACTTCAAACATATTATAATTTGTAGTTATACCATATCTAATATACAAAATTTAAAGAACAAACTTCATAAACAATTATTGTGTTTAATCCATCATCTACACTGTGTAGAATTTCATTAAATTTTGGATAAGTTATGTCCTATTATGAGTTTTTAAATATCCTAAATCCCTATCCAACATAGGGCGTATATAAGAAATGAATGTATTTAAGTTTGTGTGATATCCTCCTGCCTGACAACCCTACCGTGCGTCCTCACGCCTTCTCCTCGTTGAGAGGTTCGTCTTCCCTCCTCTCCTCCGCATCGGTTTTGGCAGAGTTCCAGGGCTGTAGCTCTCCAGAGCCCAGGGTCACGAAGCTGAGGGCTCCCACCATGTACGTACCGGCTAGGATGTAGAATACTATCTTCCATTGTTCTACTGTGTTCTGTAAGGTAAAGATTGTGAGTTACTAACTCACAATTAGAAAAATGTTCATACATAAACTGAAGCTTTTTTCCAGAAGGGGTAGGCACAGGCGGTACGAGGACACCTAGGTATTGCCTTGTTTCTTGAGGCAGAAAAAAATTATAGATATGATTAATAACTCCGATGAAGATACAAATCTTTGATGGTGGCCTATAGTAGAAGGGCCATATTAGGAGAAACTTAAATACGCGTTCAGGAGTAAATTTTGTGTTATTGGGTATTATAAATATTAAGATATTTTTGGTACGAATGTGATCTTGTGATAATAAAACACTCGAAAAATCTAATCAATAATATTCATGTTAGTTATAACAACTTTATAATAGAGTGTTTGTCAAGGTAGGAGTTCCCTAAAATAAATTACGACATAGTTATAGGTATCAGCCCATATACGTCCCACTGCAGGGCACGGGCCTCCTCTACAATCGAGAGTACGATTGAGAGTGGTTAGGCCATATAGTCCACCACGCTGGCCTAGTGCGGGTTGGCGGACTTACATACCATAGAATTTTTTTATAAATCGCTATGGTATGCAGGTTTCCTCACGATGTTTTCCTTCACCGTTTTAGTGCGTGGTGATTGACTATCAATACACACATGACTCTGAAAAGTCAGAGGTGTGCGCTGGGATTCGAACCCGCGACCACCGTGAACATGTTGGCAGTCGCGTCTAGTCCGTTTACCAACAGGCCACCACGCACTATACAGATACATAGTTATAGGTAAGAAAAGTAAACTTACATTTTCTTTAGTCAATTCTCCGACCATGAAAGTGGAGAGCCAGCCGCCGAACGAAGACAAAGTGTTGGCCATACCGAAGATTGTACCTGGAAAATGGAAATAAGCATTGAATATTTTTATTTAAAGCTTCATATCTTCGATCAAATATAGACTAGATACAACATGAGCGTTGAGAAAATGGCACCAAAAAAGAGTGCTTTAAGCACTCTTTTGCCTTCAGTCACGCACCGACCGTTGCTTCTAAAACGTCGCAGAACTTTAGACAATATTATGTGAAAAGCTACTTTAAGCTCCAGGAATAAGGTGGAATTTGTGTTAATATATTTGGAATATGTGATCTTTTTGTTTACTTTTTTTCATATGATGCATCGGTGCCACTTTTTAACAGAACTTTACAGGGAACTGTGTATCTAGTGTATATTTGATCGAAGCTTCATATACTGAAAGTACACAGACACTTAATACCTGCGGCATTCTCTCATACGTGATGTCGCTACACATTCACGAGATTTGGAATTGTCTTACCATCCAAAACAATAATTATTTTCAATATCGTATGGCACTTCTCGGCATAGATGACTTTACTTGGTTATATTTTACGACTACAGAGTAGTACGTACAAATTTTAGTTCATAAAAAGGTTTTCAAAAAATGTGAAGTGTTCAGCGACTTATGTTGCTGACTGTACCATCGCATTGTCTATTTCTCCCGTCATACAGCAGTGTAAATAAACTATTGTGTTTCGGATTGAAGGATATTTAACCAAAGTAACTACTGTACATATTGAGACATAGATGTTAACTATGTCTCAGGATGACGAACGCCGCAGAATGCCAAGCATTGTTTTGTAATTCAAGGTTGTTTGGTTCTACTACTGTGCATGAGCGGTCGTATCCCTTACCATCAGGCGAACGAGATGCTCGTCCCGCCATTCATGGCAATAAAAAAAACGGTACAAGTTGTGACCGCCTTCAAAGGAGTTATATTGTAACAACCACTGGCTGTTCTAAATAAATAAAATAAAATAAAAATACAGTCCCATATATAGGGTGTATTTTTCAAGTGGGAGTGGATGGCATATGTAATAAATGAAATAAATGGTGGTGACTTACCGCTGAAGTTAGGTGCGATGTCGAGCCCGTTGCCGAGGTAGCCGGCGGTGACGGCACCGTTGATGGTCAGCGCGGTGGTGAAGATCGCGATAGACCACACGCGGTCCTCGCCGAATGACGCCTCCGCGATCATCAGCAGACCTGGAAATGTTCAGATTCAATTAGTAATGGTTCTCATCAATTGTAGTGTGTTGGGTGTAATATTAAAGTTTTGTGACACTTCATTTTATGTCTACTCCATTTATCGAGAAGCTGGGCCTTGGTCTGTTTGTTAATCGTCAATTTCTATAGTCCACCTTTAATGGTAATTGAATATTGTGATACAAAACCCATACAAACCACCCAAACCATATTCCAAGTATTTTCAGGTAATATTAGGCTAGCTTAGTACACCTAATCCTATTTTCTTCTCGGGTTTAATGCAAAGTGTAATATGACGATAAGAGCGGATAGAAGAACTAACGAGGCAAAAGTACTTGTACAGTGATGGCTGCGAGCCAGCTGTAAATCTGTGCTGTTATAAATAATTTTTATACGTATATTACAGGAAATATCAAAATAGCCCGGTTGCTTGTTACGATAATTATAATAATATTGTTAGTTATATTGTAAGTGTGAAAGAAACTAAAGAATTTAAATGATATCAACAAAACTAAGGTACCATAAATCAATTGCCAAAGATGATTGGATACGGAAGGTAAAGATCCTGTGTTAATAAAAAAAAATACACCCAACCAAATAATTACATAGTCCTGGGCCACATTAAGATCAATTAAGTCTTGTGTGGGTATCAGGAACTAGGGGAAACTTTTTGGTTTCACAAAAACCCAGACCCGAGACAAATACTTGTAGTCACAAACGTTTGTCTCGTGGCGGGTATCGATCCGGCGGCCTCTTGTTTCACAGTCGGTGTCTAACCAACTGCTCCACGGAGGCTGTCGAGGTGTGTTAGACCTACAGGGTACCGTTGCCCTTACCAGGTAATCCCACAGCAAATCCAGTGAATAGTTTCCGCGCGGCCGTGGTGGACAGCTTGCCGCTCCGTCTCAGCGAGTCGGCCAGCACTGATGATGCCAACGCGCATAGGTACTTTCCCAGGTATGGCAGGGATGAGAGCAGCCCGTTCTGTGGACAAGATGGGATATATTTTGAATACATATTGAAGCTAGATTAGTAATGACCTTATTCATAGACCGATTAAAAACCTATTTTAGCTATCAAAATTTCGCTCATACACTTATCGTATCGTTATAAACTTCGATCGTCCACATATTCGAACTGCGTTTCGGATTTTCAGAGTAGGGCCCCTGAGTTCAAAAGTGTTTCGAACGGTACAAAACAATCTATAAATAAAATATATTTAAACCAGTCTTGGAATTAGGCTGTTAATATTTAAAATGTCCACTGATGATAGGTTGTGGAGAGGCTTGGGGGAGGCCTATGTTTAGTAGTGAACTTCCTGTGGCTGAGATGATGATGATGATAGATTGTAAATAAAATCTTTTTTAAGCTTCCCACGTATATTTTCAAAGCGTTTGTGTTTTCTGTAAAATACAGAATTAATCTAACTTTTAATCTTGCCGCAACATTGTACAGTCAGCGACATAAGTCGCTGAACACTTCACATTTTTTGATAAGCTTTTTATGAATAAAAATTTGTACGTACTACTCTGTAGTCGTACAATATAACCAAGTAAAGTCATCTATGCCGAGAAGTGCCATACGATATTGAAAATAATTATTATTTTAGATGATAAGACAATTTCAAATCTCGTGAATGTGTAGCGACTTATGTCGCTGACTGTACAACAATCTAGTGCGTCGTCTTTACTGAGCAAACAATAGTCGTGACAATTAAAAAAACAATACATTATTATTATTATTAAATTCTTTATTGTACACAATAAAAAGGATTAACAGTTTAGAGATAATACAAAACAACAAAGTACAAATGGCGGTCTTATCGCTCTAAGGCAATTTCTACCAGACAACCATGGAATGGATATATGAGCAGGAAAAAAGATAGGGCAGAATACATTGTACACCTCAAACGGATTTGAGACAAATAAAAAAGCGTTTTTAAACTAAAAAACATAGACGTGAACGTTTTATTAAACCGCAGACGGTTCAGAATTAGGGGTGATGCGTATTTATCGTAACAGTTCAAAAGAACAGGTAGAAGCAAATCACAGATAACAGTTGTTCTCACTGTTAACAAATATCTGTTCCTCAGGCCTAATCTGTTCTTAAAAATATAACAGTTGGTATTAACAAAACTGTTCTCATCACCCGTCTCTTTTAAATGTACACACGAATGTCACTTGTTAAACGAGACACACCTAGTATTTATGCGAAAAAAAGCAGTTGGCAGTCATGTACGAACAAATCGTCTTTAAAAAATACTTCTTGAATTAGGTCGTGTTACTTGTTATAACGTTCCGTCTCCCTCACACCATCTGAATAGGCCTTTGCTAGAACGAGAAGCACCTAGTATTTTATTTGACAAATACAATATGCAGCGCTAGAAGAAATCATACATACAAAATGATATAAAAATAACAGGCTGTTATTTAAGAACAGTTATTAGGAACTGTGATTTGGAAGGAACAGTAACAGGAGGAACAGATATTGAGTTTGACCTGTTATAACACAACTCTATTCAGAATTGCAAATAGCACGCGTGAATGCAGTTTCCCAAGAAACGTGTGACTCACTGGCGCCTGCGTCGCGCGGCGGGTTTATTAACATTGTCTGCGCGCTCCCGGGTTTGACTCTCGGCTAGCGTTCGAGGCCGTGACTAATGCCGTAATCAGTTTTATAAATATAGATTTCTGCGCAGTAGTAGTGGGTCAAAGAAGTTTGCTCAAATTGTGCTGGGAATGCAGTGTAATTTTTAAATTCAATTTAAATTAACAACATAATTATAGGTCATTGAATTGTAAAAGATTTAACAAATGAGATATTGTTTTTATTGGTCAGAATTCCTTGGGCTCTTTATTAGGCTGTTCATTATTTTATTTTTACCTTTATTTATTTTTAGGGCCTTAGTCATTTTGTGACTATGCCGGCCCTACGCTATTCATTCTTATTATACTATAGAAAAATATTTTGTCGATTTTTTCCATTCTGTACAATACAGAAATGCTTCTGCCACTTATATGGAGTTATATCATGTATATGGTAGAAATAGTGAAAATATTTATGGCCGTTTATTCCTTATAAATACAATATAAAATGCATTAGTAACGCAAAGTGCTTGTTGTAGGCTGAGAAACCGCCAACGAACGGTCAACAGTGATTTCCCAAATAATTACGTGGTTCCGTCCAAATTATCAGTATCTGTATGAGCCTATTTATCCATGTATCCCACTGCAGGGCTCGGGCCACCCTACAATTGATAGTACGATTGGGAGTGGTTACTAACAGGCCACCATGCACTTACATTATCAGTACATCAAGCTTTAGTAAATAATTTGTTTTTTTTTTCAATTTGTCGCCAAATGGTAAAATAAATGACAAATGGAAATATTTTTATAAACTCAATAATATTGGTAGAGTTATATTTTTAAAACTAAAATCTTATTATATTAATATAATATTTTAAGTGGCCAGTTCTAAAAAACATCAGTTTGGCCCTCGTTATGTATCAAATTTTATTGAAATCAGAAGCATTTTTACTGATAATTATGTTACTTTCTCTAGTAAGCATGCAGAGTAGTACCTAAGTTTAATTATAATTTGATATTGTATATATTTAAACATGAAATTAGTGCTTTTAGACTGATTTTAATACAATTTTTATTCAAAGGTCACTTTTATTCCCTACAACGGGCCTCTGAAATTATACACGTCGGTGGCGCCACATCGCATCTAAACTGTCGGAGCTTAATCCGACCATTAAATGTTTTTTCATTCCATTACTGCTAATTTCCCTTCACGCGTCGTTTTCTTAGTATTGTGGAATCACTGCTCAGAATCAAATTACCTTTGGAGATGAGGCTATATTCTAGGAATCAGAAATATAATAATTTGATTCACAAACTTGGATTAGGTAGATAGGTCGTTAGGGATATTTTTTTAGTTGATCTTGATTCTAGATTCTTAACCTTTTACTCATAAGGTACCATTTGACAGAATTTTTGTCTTGCCACTGACCACCTAGTTGTCTGGCTGGTTTGGTGGTATGTTAATAAATACCGAAATGTAAGTAAATTAAAGTTTGCTCTATTTCTCCATAAATTTATGGAATAAAACAATATACAGCATAAAATTAATTTATGGGTGGCCTTAGTATGACTCCGCGGATCATTTGGGATTTTTCCAGGGACCACCAGTGGTCCGTAGACTACCAGTTAAGAACCACTGATCTAGATGACACTGGCTGATAAGCCATTTTTATTGTCCCAAGTAATCAGTTATAGTGGTCACTTTGCCGAGACACAATAAAAAAGGCACACTATGTTTGGCATTATGCCGTCCTAAAATAGATTGGTTACTAACAAATATAATTATACATAATAAGTTAAAAGCAACAAAACAAACATCTAATAATGTGCATTCGCGCGAATTTCGAATATCTGGTTCTAGAATAATTAAATTATTTGCCACATTTATAGTGCATGTGGGTTGTTATGACGCTGTTGCTAAGCTCAGCTCAGAGGTTTCTTAGAAATATTTATCATGAACTGTTTACATCATTACTAAGACATTCCAATTGCGATTGCAGATGAGATGACATCTGTTTTGACTAGTCCCTTTATGTTACCTCATAAAGGGACTTTTTTACAAAATATTTAGGATGTAGATATCAATAGAGTTTTAATTTTAGCTCTTTGTGATATGTGGTCAAAAATATTCTTCATTCTAGTTCAAGGCATCTAATCCTGTCCCATCTCATCCAATCGAGTTTCAAAAAGTAACAAATAGTCCTGACTCATCCCATGGGAACACCACATTTTTCAGGTTAAAAAGTATCTCCTTACCAAATCATTTTTCAGGACAAAAAGGCCTATGTGTATCCAGGGTGACAGCTACCTCTACATCAAATTTAAGCAAAGTCGGTTCAGCCGTTTCTATGATTAACATGCACTAAGGCATAGACAAACATTCTAACAATCATTGTCTTGGGTTCGTTACGTTAATAATATAGTCCCTTCATATTCGTTTTCTCGTTTATCTTTCATGTACAGACATCAATCGGTTACAAATTTATTATCTGTATAGATAAATTCAATGGATTACAAAGGTAAAGCAAGGTATAAAACAGGATGAAAACGTCTAAAAAATATCTATACATACCTAATTCTAAAAATAAACTGGCGTATGATGATTGACGCGATAGAGAAAAGGATTGTGAATGCAAAAAAAAAACATGGGCGAAACTGCATTTTGATTGGACAGTCATAATGTATGATATTTTTAAGATAACCCATCATAATAGCTCAAGAGACCTTGGCCACCAGACCATTGTCATTTTATAGAATTATAGAAGCTGAATGCTTGTGTGCGCATGCCTCCAACATACGATACGATCAGCAATTATATTTGGATCGTAGTGGCTTTAGAATTTATCAGCTTCAATGTGTCTGGCAAGTTCAAAGAACCATCAACAGTGTCTGCCTGCCAAGAACACCTTTTGACACTTTGGCATTGTGATAAATAAATCGTTTTCTTTTCTTTCTTTAATTCTTTCTTTGTTTTGAAAGTTGTGTAAAATCATATATAACATTCAGGTTTATTACTATAACTATAGCAACATTACATATTATTTAATATTTCGATATCTTCAAAACTTTTGTTAATGTAATCATATTCAAAGGCAGTTTTAATTCATATTTTAATTTTTTAATGTTTTGTCCCATCCGAACGACTTCAAATTCAGTTTGAGCGAAAATCAGAAGACGACAACTAAAAAATGATTCTTAGGCAGTTATAAAAAGGTGTTTCCTTAAGTCTATAGTCTAAAAGGTAGTCTGAAGTCTGTAGTCTATAGTTTGTAGTCTATAGTCTGTACCATGGTTCGGTGTTCGCGGTTAATTTGACGCAATTAGCCACCGCGCAGCGTGATTTAATAATACACGGGACTCCGGCGCGTATAACGTATTACTCACCGCGACATAATAGGATGCGACCACTGACATGTAAGAAAGTGTTATAGGGGGTAATGTTTTAATAGTTTATAATGGCAACCTTTAATGTTCAGGATAATTAATAATTTCCAAATACGAGTAATAATTTCTAAATTTTTTTTTATTGGATTTCATTTCACGCCATTTCATTGTCTTCAACTAAATAAATTATTTGAGTCATCGTCTGGTAAAATTATCAAAACCTATTTTGTGTTTTTATTCGCTCATCAAAAGAACATAATATGATTTTTAATGTGTCATTTAACCTTCATTGTGCCACAATAAAAGTTACTATGCAAAAAAGTATTTTATTTATGTGTAGACGACTTAGAAGCTTCCACAACATTTTTTTTTATTTTTTTTGTAACTTTCGTTGTCTTCTTTTGTTTATTGCAATGAATGGCATACCGTTTGCCTAATGGTAAGCATACGACAGCTCATGGACAGTAGGAAAACCAAACAACACCTTGAATAAAAAAGCAATGTTTGGTACTCCACTGCGCACGCCATCCTGAGACAAGATGTTAAATGTCCAGTAGTTACTGCTTTTTGTGATACGGTTGGTATCATAATAATTGGTTTTGAAAAGAGCAACACTAGAGTTTCTTGCCCGTTCTTCTCTAGTGAAAACCGCTTTCCGAACCGGGTACAGGTGGTAGAAAAAAAAATAACTGAACCTAAATTATGTAGAACATCTTAATGAATTCAATAAATTATTTTCATTTCATTTCAATTAAATTTTCATATTATCAGTTTTCCACTCGCGTGTACAGACGCGTCAGCTGCGTACTGTGCGTTCACGTACGTTCTCGTGAGTCAGCCGTCTAGTCGAGGGATGAGTGCGAGGATATTCATTTCGCGCACGAATGTACACCTGCTGCCCTTTTATTAGGACTTAATGGGATTACGTGGAAGTGCAGTACTGCCCTTTAATTACAAGGGGTTTTTTCCAGTGAGGGGAGCGAATATAAAAAGGCCCCTAAGGCATTGAAAGTGCACTGAGTAGTAATTAGATATTAGGATAAGTATTGATTATTTTAATTAATTATACTTTAATTTTTTCATAGATATTTGCTATAGGCAATATTAAAATAATCACATCACAATATGTTAAACATACAATAATGATTTGTATTTGCCATTTAATATTATAGAGCAAGAGCCCGGCGCCGCCAGACTTTCGTCATTTTACAAAGTAGATTTTTTGTCTGCGCATACCTCTGACACAGAGATCACACGATCAGCTTTTATAAAGTTCCGATCGTGGTTTCCTTGGGAGTTATCCGCTTCAATATGTTGGCGAGATGAAAGAACCATCAAGTGTCTGAATTCCAAGGAAAGTTGCTTTAATAACGTACATGAAATTCAGCTTTTATATTCATACTATAACGCTGGCAAATTACATGTTAATATTAAAATATCTTCAAACTTTATATCATAATATTGTTTTTCATTTCAGTTTTCATATTCATTGAAATTTTTAATGGTACTCGTTAACACACAGATATACGCATAACACATAAAAGCTGTCTTCAGATTTATATTTACAACCTGGTATAACCATTGTCGTTTAAAACAACAGCTAAATGCATCTTCACAATGCCATAGCTTAAATAGCTTTCTCTATACCCCATAAACAGCATGGGTTTTATGTACAGGCGTGGTAGGTCGGGACACGGTGATCTCAACCCCGATCTATATGATGTTTATGTGGTCATGTTGGTAATACTGAAACTGTGTGATACAAGTAGTAGTTTACACGCAGCCTTTTTTTATTGCTATGAATAGCACGATGAGCATGCCGTTCGCCTGACGGTAAGCGTAATGACTGCTCATAAACAGTAGCAAAACCTAACAAAGTACAAAGCAATTGGCTCCACGACGCTCGCCATAAGTATTTATACATAATATTTTATGATATTACTTATTTTGGTTACTTCTATTTCCATTTTATTTAAAATAGTCTACTGCAGAAACTTAACTAGAATCACCGCTATGCCTCAAATATACCATATCCCAGTCGTATTAGCGTACCTACGGATGTATTTCATAATAACCCCACGTAACTTCCGAAAGATGCCCTAGGCTTTACTCAGAACATGAAGTCATTTAAGGCCGCGTCCCCAGTGCCAAACGTGGTGGCGCCTGATATTGCCGAATGTGAATACTAAATTGCACACAATGCCTTAGTATGCCAAACGAGATTTACTGCACGCCGTGGCAAGGTTGATCGCTTTTCCTTAGATAACAATTAACATTGGAATTAATTCTAAAGAGGAAATTTTTGCATGTTATGTAAGGATATATGATCACTGCAAGGAAAAGTCTCGCTCGGGTTTCCGCCTTAATTGTATTGAGTTCTAATTTGTGAGAGGCCGCCTGGAAATGTGAAACCGCAATGTTTATTTCTCCCGCCAAGCATCAGTGTAAATGCACGGTTATGTTCTGGTTTGAAGGACATTGTAGCCAGAGTAACTACTGGAGATATTGAGACTTAACATCTTATTCCTCTGGGTGGCTAGCGTAGTGGAATACCAAGATTGCTTTTAATTTCATGGTTTTATTTGGTTACGTACTGTCCATCGCAGCGGCGTGCACAGGATTATGACACTGGGTATGCGGCGGAGTACTCGGTCACAAAAACTTTTTCTTTTATAGTTTTTTAGCATAGCCACAGCCACGCGACGGATCTCTAAGTCGGAAACCATGCCAACATAACAAGTCTTAGATGTACTACTATTCATGTCCATCTTCTACGGCAACGCAGACAAAACAGCGATCGATCGTCGCGGCGGAAGAAATTCTAATAAGTAAAATAAAAAAACTCACCTAGTCAGCTTTCAATTTTCACATATTCAAGGTTCCGGTTACTTGAGATTACTATATCCCGATGTAAATAAACGTAAATATGTAAATAAACACAAACCGCGCAATCAAATAACATTTAAAAAAATAAACAAACACACTAGTAAAAGCAAATGACTACAATTAATATCGAAACTTCGTAATAAACTGTTAAATGTACACACTTTCAAATGTTAAAATGAAAAATCCGTTTAGAAATCTATTTTTTTTTACAAACATACTAGTATAAAATAGTAAACAATGCAAAAACTCATAAAAAAAGCAAAATGGCCCCCGCGAAACACAAAACATTTCTATTTAAACAAATAAAACCTTACTAACCAAAAATGCATAAAGTGCATAGGTGATTTATTAGATTCCAGCCTATTAATTTTACTCGGATTATAGGCAACGAACATTTACGATTACTCCCGACAACTGCCGAACTCCCGAGGCCTGCGCAGGAGTCGCGGCTTTCAATATTCATGGGTGTGTGCGTTTGCGACTGTGCACGGACACCAAAATTACTACACACATGCAAACAAATGTAATGCGGGACGCGGCGGCATGACTTGGTTGATTAGGTAAAATTAATTTGCTTTGCAGCGCCTCTTGCTTTTCGCGTGGCAACCATAATGTTTGCGTGATTGCAAATAGGTGCTATTTATAAAATATTATGCGTTTTTAAATTATTATATTTTGTTTATTCAATTATTTACTATAAATTAAAGTCATCTAAAACGTACGAACGTTATAATAAAATATCTGTGAATGGCAAGTAAGCACTGCATTTCTGCCTACAAGGAGTGCACGCCCCTGGTCCATCGCATAATATCGCTATATCGCTTAACATCAAGCGAATGGCACGCTCGTCTCTCCATTCATCGTAATAAAAATAATTAGCAATAGGTAACAACTAACATGTGACTTATAGAAACGACATTTAACACTTTTAATAAAATATTGGAAGTTAATATTTATGTAGTAGCATTAAAGTAGAGAAAAGGTTCCCTTGCATACTTTGAGCGTACCATAGAAAATCTTTTAAAAAACAAATCTAGCGGAAAATCTGAAAATTACCATTTTAATAATTAGCAAGAAATACCTGTCCAGTGTCCATAGATCATATTTTCCTGACATTAATATGTATTTTTATAGACTTTATTATAATATTCTTTGTTCCAACTTACAATTAAATTAAAACAGCACCTTCACTTTATTAAGTTTATTAGAAGTATTGTTTTATTTATTACTTCTATAATTAGACAGAATATAATTGAATTAAAAAACAGGAAAATGTACAAAGTTATTTACTTCTTAGTAAATACAGTGGCAACGTGCAACGGTTACGCAACATTGACGAACATTTAAATTGCCCGTAGGAAACGACAGCAGTAAAAAATAATTTAATATTATCAAGATTCGAAAAGATATCAGATACCTAAGCTTTTTAACCGATTGTAATTTATTATATATTTACATCGATTAATAATACACATGTCAGCCTCCTTGGCGCAGTTGTTTAGACGCCGGCTGTGCCGCGGGTTCATACGACGTGCCGAGACAAATGTTGAGGCCTACAAATATTAGTCTCCGGTCTGGTTGTTAGTGACACCGAACAGTCTATCGTAGTTTCTGATACCTACTCTCAGCACAAGACTTAATTGTTCTTAATGTAAGGTCAGGACTATGTATGTAACTGTTGGGTGTATTTCTTTATATACGATAAACAACTATTTACATGCTGTATGATATTCATATACAGTATCATATTATGAAAATCGAAAAAAAAAATGCATACATAAACTTACCTCTTTATTCCTAAAGGGTGGGCAAAGATTTTACCAAGAAACCCACATTTCACCTTGTATGTTCCACCCCATCGTGGGACGTACAAAATTGTGTAACTTTAAATAACGAAGATCCAATACGGATCTACAAGAAATTAGTGTTGAGTCGAAAATTTAGTGAACAAACATCTTTACAGATTATCATCTATTTAAGTGATGGGAATTACATCTAAATGGTTACAATAATGTTTTTCAGAAACTGGTAATAATCGATTTCAGGACTGATTTATTCCAAACTGTGAATTAAATAGTAAACTACAGAACTTTCCTTAACGCAATCACGGATACTGGCATATGAAGCCGCAGCTGGATGGTCAAAACCATATTTAAATAAATACATCTCCGAATCAAAAGGCTTTATTTCTTTTTTGCCGCACCGTAAAGCTGTTGAATGATTTGTAGTCACACGTGTTCTCTTCTTCCTATAATCCTGGGTCTTTCCGCCGTAACGTGAATCAACTCAGTGGGCCAGTCTAATTGTGTCGCATGGTATATGGCCGCCTGGGTAGGTGTAAATGCACTGCTTTGTTTTGATTTGAAGGATATTGTAGCCAGAGTAACTACTGGACATATTGACACTTAACATCTTATGTCTCAGGATGGCGAGTGCCAAGCATTGCTTTGTAATTCAAGGTGTTTTTTGGTTTTGCTACTGTTCATGAGCGGTCGTATCGCTTACCATCAGGCGAACGGCATGCTCGTCTCGAAATTCAGTAAAATAAAAAAAAAGGGGCGAAATAAAAAATATAAACAAACAAACGCAAAGCTTGTTGCTAATTCGAAAGTCAAGAGCATGAATGTGTGTGGTGTGACAGCGCAAGGAGCCGACTACAAACGACCGGACACAGAATAATGAGTAACATCCACAATTGATGCAAGTCCCTACATCCTGCAACCTGATTTCGAATATGAAATGCTTCCTTTGGGATCCCTGATTTTAGGAGAGTATTCGGAAATGTAAGATATGGTACATGAAGATATTTTAATAGGAAGTTATGTAGTTTTATTGATAAATAAATTCTCTTGTGAAACAAAATCAAATGTGGAGGCAAATATATGCATTGATTCCTTGTAGGTGTTGTAATACTGAAGCTATTAGTAGGATCTTTAAAATTTAAAACACATTACACATGTGTTCTATTGTGTAAACACCTTTTTTTATTTTATACATTTCCTACTAATATGTATCGATCACTATTTCCATACATAGGCGATAGACTCGCCCTCTATCACATCATGGGACGGAGTAGACACGGTGAAAAGTGGGAGTCGCTGTTGCATCTCTGCTTATCCTTTATGCGGAAAGGCGTGATGTTTATGTATGTATATGTATCTATGTAATTCCCTAGAGCTCGCGGTAACAACAGGTAACATCCACAGATTAAATAACAAAAGGATTGTTACCTAAGAACATGTGAATTATTATAACAAATATACTCGTACGTTGAAAATCAATATATGAAACTTATGCAATAGATACAGCGTGTCTTACCGACATTACATGAAATGATGTAATAATGATGGTAATGTTATAGCATACTACATCGTTTTAACTAAATGACATTGTTATATGGCTACTCAGTTATTGTGTGTAGAAAAATAATATAATTTAAGTCAGAATTATTAACTGGTTGTCCCTGGAAGGAAGGAAATAAATTTTGCTAAAATATGGCACTCATAGAACGTCTAGTTCAGATATTTAGGGTTGAAGATATTCTTTAAGTAGACTTTCCACTAAATATAGTCACCCAAGAATATCCACATTAGATTCAAAACCGTTGAACATCCTAATTGTCCAAGATTAATGTTGCAGAACTAAAAGATCAAACAGACCCCTTGATATGCGCGTCGCGATATAACCGCAAATAGTTCCATGAATACGGCTTTAATAATAACCGGTAGACTCATGCAAATGATGCAACGCACGCATGATATAACCCTTCCAACGTACTTTCTCTTGACAAATTACTTAAACGCTGTTTGAACTGGGTACTTATGACCGTGAGTAGGAAGATAATTTAGGGTTGAAATCTAGCTGTATTTGGATTTTCTTGTCGATTCAAACTTTAAGTTGAATAAGTAACACCCAACAGTCATATACATAGTCCTGACCTCACACGATCGAGTCTTGTGTCGTGGGTATTAGGAACCACGAGAGGCTTTGCGGTCTCATAAACACCCAGACCCGAAAGAAATATTTGTGGGCCGCAAAATCATTTCTCTCGGTGCGGGGATCGAAACCACGGCGTCTTGTTTCACAGACGGCGTCTGCCGAAGGCGCCACGGAGACTGTCAGTTAATACGCCTACGTTAAATATCTTCCCTTCAACATAATATACAAACTCACGCCTATATCCCCGAATAGCCTGATACGTACCTCTGCCTACCCCTTCTGGGAAAAGGCGTGAATTTATGTATGTGTCTTTGGACATTATCAGTCGCAAATAACAGTAAAAAGACGAAACACACATTATTCGCAAAAGTTCTTGAGCCTAAAACTTAAAAATAGTTAAAACACACTTGCGTGTCGGTGAATCCAATAAGTAAATTAACAATTTGTCCAAATGATTTAAGTAAAGAAGTTATAAAAAAACGACGAATTTATTTTTTAATAAAATATTTAACAAGCGTGTAGCGACCACGGACGACACGAAAAAAAAAACACACGTCTTTTTATAATTGTTAGGGTGACCATGATTTTAGAAGTATACGGACAGTCCCAGTAACTAGTTTTACGGGTGCTTATTTTGTTTTCAACTATGCTAATACATAAATACACAAGCCTTTTTCTCAGAAGGGGTAGGCAGAGGTGCCAGAGCACCTACATTTCCCCTTGTATATTTCGTTCCATGATGTAATAAGGGGGCGAGCCTATTACCATATCCTACACGAATTACTGACTCTAGGCTAATAATAAATAAATCCAATATATCTTTAACCCGAGATTCGAACTCGAGACCTCAGTTTTGTAACGAGACCGTAGTACAACCACGCCACAAATGCAGTCTATTTTAATATAATTCCATAAAATATAATATTTCCTTGAGGTTTCTCCTTTATGTTTCCAGTTTCAAAGTAACTTTATTTCTTCTATTTTTGTTTCCCCCACGTTCACGTATGGCTGAACGTCTAACTATGGCAGTGCTATCTTTAGACCGTTGCTTACATCAAATTAAAAAACACGCTCATGGTTTCGCACCCTGGCGACATATCATATAATTTACCTCGTTTATTTTTTTTATTGCAATTCTTAGTGTGTCGAGCTAGCTATTCGTATGCCTTTGCCATGCTGGTGGTAAGCATAACGACTGCTCATGGACAGTACGCAAACCAAACAACACTATGAGTTACAAAGCAATGCTAAGCATATTGATGATATCTCTCCACTTCAACCACGTTAGACATCTTTCTTAACATCCGTCATCCTCAATCTATTATCTGCTTGTGTTTCGCTCATTTCTAATGAGTCTCTAGTTGTAAAAAAAACTTGTTATTAGAAAAAGAAAAAATATTCCATAAATAACACGACCCCATTGTAGAAGTACTCTTGTACGTACTTTGTCCTGGAATTTGATCATACAAATACGTAATCGTACTTTCACGGCACTCCCGTTGCGAAATCTGACTTCTTACAAACTATGCAATTCTTGTATTCTATATTGCATACGGTAAACTCGCAAAATGCAATACTTCTTTTTAAATAATTTAATACATGTACTTGTTGTTGATACACTAAAAGTCCCGACGAAAAGCGAAAGTTTGCCATTTAATATAAAGCAGGCTATGAGATTATGAAATTCGCATACTATGCATTTTAAAATGTCATGTATTTATGCCACGTAAAAATATAAATGAAGAATATAATTGAAACTCGTATTTTTATACTTGATTAGCATACCGGGTATCTCAAGACTGCTACCGAAAACGAAGCCGGGTGGTAGTTTTAGTGGCTACAAACACAATGCAACTATAAATTTCGCCGAGAAACGCGACAATTTTTTTTTTTATGATTTTTTGAATATTGTCATTTTTGGGTGGTAAATCCATAGTTTTTGCTAAAATAATAATTTAAACTCTTTTATACCTTAGAGTATTTATAAATAAAAGGGTATATACTATTATTTTAGGAAAAAATGTATTTACCACCCAAATATGGCCATAGGAAAAAAATAACAAAAAAAAATTGACGCTTTTTTTTGCAACTTTTCTGTTGCATTGTGTCTGAAGTCGCTTAAACTACCACCCGGCTTCGTTTTCGGTAGCAGTCTTGATATACCCTGTATAAAAAGTAATATACTTTAGATCTAAAAAAAGCATGTCAGCATACATACAAATATAAATATAAAATATTCTACGATAAAAATACTAAGATTTATGAGATCGATATGTATTTTAAAATTTATGAAACCACAATACCATCACTTACAGTTATTATTGTATGCGCAATGTAATACATGGTGATCATAATTAACTTGTTACGTACAGTAAAAACCCAGATATTACGAATTATATGTGCCTTTATAAAGAAAATCTCATTAAACATACCCGAGCATAAATGTTTTTTAATACGCATTAGGATAACATATTAGCTGTATTTGATGTTAGTATATTATTGTAATTACTTTTTGCCACGAATGAAGCATATGGAGTATAAATATGGATACTAAAAAAGAAAATTAGTATTTTTACAAGGTTTTAGTATTCCATATATCTTATATAATTCGAGTTTACCTCTTATGAAAGAGGACAAAGAAAATTAAAATACAATATACGCTATTGAGATAATCATTATTCATCTTCTTAATATATTTTTTTTTTATTGTGTTCCAAGTTTTACTCATACGCAATTCAATTAAAAAACAAACATAAATTAAAAAAATTAGCTTATACGGGCTATACGATTTATTAAAGATTTCACATTGAAAGCAACATTGCCCAAGTGTTTTGAATGGATAAATAAGTAATAATAAAACAAGCACACAGTTGCATTAAAACCCTTTTGGGTAGCCTACATACACAGTAATTGGGAGATTATTCCAATATGAAACTTGATATACCAGGTGTAGCGTGAGATAAATGCAAAAGTTAATATATTTCACAACTTAGTCTAAAGCAATATGCTGAATGTAATCTATAATTCAGTTTTCATTATCCACTTAGAGCCTTTGGTAGTACTAGTTTTTAACCATATTTTTTTATTCCAATAACGTTGACTAGAAACGGTTTGAATGTCAATATAAAAAAAATGCCTTTAGTAATATATACAATTTTATCCTGTTTCTCCTCTTTAATAGCAAGAAATATATTAATTTTAGTATTTCATAATAATTTAACTATAGAAAACTAATATGGAATGTTATTAAAGGCATTTGCGTCACAAAAATCTATTATGTTTCCATTAACACAAGGACTAAGCGGCAGCTCCGCATGTTTGTAAGAGTATTCAAGGCGTGGAAACCAGCCTGCCACCGCTATAAAATCAACTCGAGTTTGTCCACTTTTGGCTGATGCAATAGGGTGAGAAACTTGCGTGATGCTTGTGTGTCCTTTGCAAGTGTTTAAGCAAGATGATGACAAAACTGCATTGATAAAGAGGTGAAAATCGTTTAATCACACTCCGTCTCACTAAATATGAGAGTAAAATATTTTTTTTTAATTCGCATTTGCATGGCATATAGTGGTTTTGTAAGTATTACGCAGTAAAGGACGGTGCTTATTTGGTTTATTACTGAAAACACAAGGAAAGTAGTTTATTTGATATTTATATTAAATTGTTAATGGAAAATTATCCAGTAATAGTTCTTTTTCCCTTAAGATCCAACCGAATTATTCTACTGAAATATGTTGAATTGCTTATTTAAAGAGATATCCCATAATTAAGGCTAATACTTCATTCATGTTCTAATTGTATCATCTTTTAAAATATATTCATAAGGTTGGCAATAACCCGATGGGCCAGTTTTGTTACGTCTCATGTGTATTCAACTTATTTAAATTTGAACGGTATTTCACGGCTCTGTCGCGTGACCAAAACATTATTATCTATTCATAAACGGTATCATAGATGATATTCATAAATACAACCAGCTGATGTTTAATATTATTCAGCAAGAAAACATAAATATTATTATTGGAGTTGAAGTAGATATGGGAAATAAATGTTATCTGAATACAATGAACAATGTGATTAACAAATATAAAAAAATATGTAATCAACATACACGTGTCCATAATTCGTAATATATCTAAAGCTTGATCAGTTTAATAACGGGATGCACATGTTCTAGCGCACGTGAAACAATATGCGCTGCAATTTATCCTTTAAGGTTAATTATCACAAGCTTCTACTACGAGTAGGTACGGAGTTATAAGGATTGTATTACTTCTATTGTGAGTTATAAAGTCAATTAATTGGAAAATATCAATAGAGAAAGGCCTGATAAGAACGAAAGAGAAAGTAATTAATCCAATCCCGTGTAAGGCTAATAGTGTACGATATCTAATGGGTGAAGTCTTAGTTTAATCAGAAAGTCGTTAAGGTGAGTAATGTAATGCAGAAACTGCGTAGGAAGCAGGTTCTCAACAGCTAGGTATTTATTTGCATAATATGTTGTAAGCTATTATTGGAAATTCCTACAGGTCATCGTTCTATGTGATAAGCAATCGAGACATGCAAGCGTGCTGTTACTTTAAAACTTTTTTCTTAACAGACAGCTTGATTAATGCGTGCAAGGGGCCTAGGTGGTTATGAGGCGACAGTAAATTGTTTAAAATGTACATTAGGTTATTTAATTAAAGAAATGTAAGACAAAAGTTAATTAACTCAATTCATAAAAATGTAAGTACATTAGCAGATATTATACACAAACTTTTACACAGTCAAAAACTAAAAATAAACGAAGTACAATAACTCAATTTAATTATTAACTACTTGACAATAATTGAACAAGAGGCCATGATGTTTTTACACTAACTCAGCAATCAAAAATCACTTCAGTCCGCTTTTTACTAGTCCTAATGGTCACCGTACAAAATCGCAAGAGCTCGTCGACGTAAGGACGGAACGCTCCTTAAACGATATGAAACTTTATAACCCACACATAAAGTCGAAAATCAATTATGGTAAATTATTAATATTTTTACGTAACTCGAAGGTTTCATGAACTGTAGTGGACGATGAACTTGTATTGATTTTTTGCTTATCGGTCTTTTGATTGTAACGTAAATTATCTTAAATGAGGATACGTGAAAATTTAGCGGAAATTACGTGATAAATAAAACTTAATAATTGCTTACATAGACAAATCTAGTATAACAGCTTACATCGCTAAAGCATAAATGGGTATTCATATTTTTAAAACATGTACAATTTCGCAATTACATTCGCGAATCGCACATTCAAGAAATCTTATTTGCAAAACGAATGTTTTTTTCTTCTTTTTAGCTAAAAAGGGTAAGGCAGGTGCAAATCGTTTTATAAAATTAATACCTGGTTTCCGGCTCCCACTTTCAACATCTTATCTGATAAGAATATAGGTAGGGTTGCTGCCGTTTTATCATATGACTAATCGTATATCAGTTAATAATATTGAAACATCGAGGTAATAATACCCAACTTTTTCTATAATAATAAACAAATAGTATAGTAGCTATGCTTTTCAAAATGCTGCATTCGTAGGCAGCGGAATTCACATCCCCATCATAGAACTTAGAAATTAATAATTCACAAAATGACCTTCAGCTTTAAGATAGGTATACATTACTGAACAAAGCATGGTCATAGACAACCCATAAAGATAATTTTAGGGGAAAAGCTAATATTTGTCATCTTTAGGTGAGTTAATAAAAGCATAGGGAAGCTTCTCGCACTGATGACGCTGATGCATCAAGAATTTTTTGACCACATTATCCTATTTTCTTCAGACCTTGGAAGTCCCATGCTCAACATAATCTCCCAAGGCTTGTCATATCCACCTGTTGAAAACAGCCAGCGTCTAGTTCTTGTAACCTTAACCATCAATCTTTATAAAATTAATTTGGACGCATCTTAATGAACATGATTATGATGTCCTTCTAATGTCCTTACTCTTTCCGACATTAAATCACACAGCAAATCATTTTGCTCGCAATTGTCAGCAATTGGATGACGGTCAACATTTTCTACGAAGGTTAATAATATTAGCTCTGTTCTTTTTATTAATTATATCAAGGATTGGAGCTGATAGGTCGTGATGTATTTCCTAGAAATAAAGGGCAATAAATTCTATGTACTAAGCACATGAAGGTTAAATTTGATTGCGTGGGATTAAAAGATAAGCCTTCAGGCGTTGTCTGGTGTTTAGTGTGTTATGATCTACGTCAGAAAATTTACAGGCAGCCTAGCTATTGTTTTATTTTACATAGACTAAATGCACAATTAAAATTAATTAAACTCGACACAAGATAAGACAGGACTCTCTATTATCCAGATCGGGGGTCATACCCCGATCTGAGTAAAAGTATTAGGAATCTCAACCCTAAGATTTATATCAAGTAGGCAAAAATGACGCGTAATCGTCGATTTAGAGTTTATTTATAGAAAAAATCTAGATTACAAATAATAAAACTCATATTTTATATTTTACACATCAAAACTATTCTTTGACAATTATATTCGTTTGAAAAATTTAGTACTACACTTTACTATAAGCCGTAAAGCCTAAAGTGATCATTAATAATAAAATTTGGTGAAACATACATTGTTCAGAAAGATATACAAATTCTGCCTCGTTATATTTGAGCAGACATAAATTACAGTGCAAAGAGTGAACAAATATTGAAAAATAATATTTATAATAGCCGATGAGCTTAAATTTTATTAAAATTAAAATTAATAGCGTTTAATAATGTTGCCGGCATTGTGAATTATCAAATTGAATGGACGCGTTAGAAATATATTTAGGCCAGCTGCAATATTACAATACACGCAACCACTCTCTGTATACATAATAATTTTCATCCGAAAGCAAACAGCACAAATTGATATTGAGGAGAGAGTTATGTCCGGCAAAATGAGGTGGTCTAGACCAGTAGGCCATCGCCACGAAGTACTTAACTACCTAGATCACAATGATACACCCACGTCGTCGAGATTGCACTTGAAACAAGCACTCAATCACTCCACATTGCTTTCATCGGAATCTGCATCGTATATTATAAGTACGACGTGTTATTTTAACACTAAATATCTGTCGATCTTCAAGGTATGTGATTCAATTAACGGCTTTCAGTTCAGTTTGGCTCAGATTTCTGTAAGACTAAAATTGAGCTCAACTGGGTAAATCTGTTGTACGTCTATTAAAACGAGCTTTGATCTAAAATAATAACGACAGACCTGAAGACTACGCAATTGATCAATGATTTAACGAGATGAATTTCACTATATTGACAACTGATTATTATTGGCACAGGAGCGCAATAATTTAAAAGCTCTTGAAGAACTTTCTCCTATTTTGGCACAGTTCAAATTAATATAAAACAAAAATACAGTAAATATCCCAGTATATGGGGTTGCCATATTAAAATTAAATTCGATCTTAGCGCCTTCATTAAAAACACTCTTTTTTGCCAAGCTACCGTTTTAGTTGTGCAATTAAGAGTTTAGGCAATATCACTACCCTGGCCGGACCTAAGAACCATAGTAAATCTTCTGAAAAAAAAAACTCTACGGTGATAAGAAATACAGCGTTAATACTCACATGTTTGATATTGAAATGCAGGATGCTCTCGATATAGCTAGGCAGTTGGTTGACGACGGTGAAGTAGCCGAACACTGAGGCACCGTGCGTGATGATGATGGCCCACACTGGAGCCGACGTGAACAGCTGCCGCCACGGGACTGGCATGTGCTGGAGGCGACAAGCGATTTGTTAAATGATGAACCAAATGTAGGTAATGAAGTCTATGCAGTTATTAAACTGGTAGAGGTGATAGGTACTGGTGGTAGGTCTCTCATATGTGAGAGGCCGCTTGAGAAGGAACCACCGCAATGTCTATTTGTCCCGCAAAACAGCAGTTTAAATTCACTGTTCGAATTGAAGGACATTGTAGCCAGAGTAACTACTGGAGATATTGAAACTTAATCTTATGTCTCAGGATGGCGAGCGCAGCGGAATGACTAGCATTGCATTATAATAAAAATGTTGTTTGGTTTTGCTACTGTACATGAGCGGTCGTATCGCTTACCATCAGGCGCACGGCAAGCTCGCTCGCCATTCAATGCAATGAAAATAAGATAATCATCATAAGTGATCCGACTATCAACATGTTTATAGCAAATCACACGTCTACCGCTTGTATCTATACTATAAAACAATCAAGGAATAATTCCTCACACAATGCTAAGGTTTCGCTCGTAAATCTACCAAGGTGGAGGACAGCCAAAATTCAAATTAAGGACCTTTGGTATGCAAAATTTAAGGAAAACCACATCCGAAGGGTTACAGCGTAATAAATCAAGGCAACACATAGCACATTAGCATTCAGCAGCCGTGTTACTGCGAGCTCAAGGCTGTCTCCATTAGAACCGATTCGCATGATTTAAATACTGACAATTGATTGCCGAAAATTCTGTTAAAATTTATTGACAGTCTAGGCGTGTCTGAAGGACATAGACTGTTGAGGGTATATTTGCACAATGTATCAGTTATATAGAGGCATCAGTATGTACTGCCTAACATAACTATGTTATAATGAAATTGATGATCCATAAATCAAATTATTCATGACCTAATGAAATTGATGATCCATAAATTAAATTATTCATGACCTAACGTCCTACAGATAGTGCCTACACTTATCCCACACTTACATGGCAACTGGTAACTTAGGGGCTTAAGTCTCAATCCCTAAAACTTATTGCAATAAGATTTCAATCTTCAGACATACTGCTATATAAAAACTTCATTAAAAACGCTCTCATTAATTTTCCTAATACAAATAAACTTATAATTAACACAAAATTTGTCGCCATAATATCATGCAGTTACCGTGTGCTGTCTTTCACGAAAGGAAATGTATATATTAGCACAAATGTTTTGTGAATACATTAAACGTAATATATTATTTGTGAATAATTCATTTCAGAACATTGCATCGGGCATGTTATTACTAGGGACTAAATATTATTTATGAAATTCTACTTCTAGCCAGGATATATACTAATAGAATAGACAATTCAGCAACATGGATTAAAATTAATTTGGTCGACTGTTACTCAGTGAACAATCCGAAACGAAGTTTGAACGTTCGAAGTAAGTTATAAGTTTTCCACTTCTAAAAATCAATAGAATTCTCCACGATACTTATCATTCACTTTGAACTTAGGCTATAGTTACGACTTACGATAGAGGATTCGAATATTTTGTGGAGTACCTAGGCAAATTCGTACAGCTTTAGATACTACGGCGTCCGAACATTCGAATTTTCTTCAGATTATAAACTAACCCCATGATTAGAAAGATATAATAAGTTGATAGTTTCATATTATTCAATTAACCAAACCTACTTTAAACTTTCCAGTGGTACCTCAATATATCCTTTTTTTCAGGGTTATAGACGCACTAATATATCAATTATCCTTTCAAAGATATGCCCCGCTTATGAAGATATGAACTTACTCCTTTGGTATTGTTGTCTTGTGGCAGAGCCTTCATGAGGTAGTTTCTCTCGGTCTCCGAGATGCGAGGGTGCTGGCTTGGCGAGTCGTAAACCACGGCGAACCAAGCGACGGACCACATCACTCCTATTATACCTGGTGGAGATAATCACAATCATATTCAAATGTATGAAGTCATACCGGAGACTGAACATGGGTCTTTGAATAGCAAAGATGGTATTAAAATAATTTTCAATTAAACTTCAATCATTTCGTATGAATTGGGATGTCGAAATCGCTAATACACTCTTGAATTGTAAATGACAAAACTACTAATGACTTATCTAATGTACTGGAGATTTGTTTAGTAGTTTGTGTAGTTGAGATTTTTTTTTTTTTATTTTTTTTATTGCAGTGAATGGCGAGACGAGCAAGCCGTTCGCCTGATGGTAAGCGATACGACCGCTCATAAACAGTAGCAACATTCCACTGCGCTCGCCATCCTGAGACATAAGATGTTAAGTCTCAATATGTCCAGTAGTTACTCTGGCTACAATGTCCTTCAATCCGAAACACAACAGTGCATTTAAGCAGTGTTGTTTGACGGGAGAAATAGACATTGCGGTGGTACCTACCCAGATGGCCTCTCACATATGAGAGACCTACCACCAGTAAGATTTGTAGCACTCACAGATCATCCTCCGTGGCACAGGCGGTTAGATGCCGCCTGTGAAACTAGAGGCCGCGGGTTCGATCCCCGCACCAAGAGAAACGTTTGTGCGGCACACTGTTGGGTGTTATTTATTTAAAAACTGTAGTAATTGCCTAAGAAGGTTAATGTGCTTACCTGTGAAGTAAAACGCTGATTCCCAACCGAAGTGTGCGATGAGGAACCCGCAGATGGGCATAGTCATCGCCGCGCCCAGCGACGATGCTGTAACAAACATACAACACATCAGTAACGTTTACTTCTAAACATATCCAAAATAATTTCACACTTACAATTTCTTAACATACGCATTCATTGAATTAAATACAATATTACAATTAAAATGTAACTAAACAAACAAATAGATAACACATCGCAATATAAATAAATAAAATACATCATAACGCATCACCTAAACATTAATTTGTATGAACCAAAAAACCTTAATGAGCCCGCCCCAGCAGTGGCTGGTGAGAATGTTCCCTTAATACTGGCAACATTACTAAACTGATATTATCATCAGTAATGTCATTTATCCTCTATTGATAAGGTTAGAACACCTATATAAAGAGGATAATGTTAAACGATATTATTAAGTACGGTGGCAGCATTTAAGCAATTATTCCATTCACTAATTTGAGTTAATAGCTTTTCATTCAGTACAATCATTCATAACTTACACCAAGTAACAGAACTAGGTGTAAACATATTAGAAATCGCCGATGTGAACTTTACGTCTTAGAAAGTCAAAATGCTCTTTAACAAACAACTTACAATACGCAAGTACATGTAAAACAACCAAGGAATGAGGTGGAAACTATTATAATGCACAAATGTCAATCCTGAAAGTAATTGGTTGGAAGCTGGTCATTACGCGTAACTAGAACATACCACTAGGTGCTTTCTACGCGATGCTGACAAGCAATCTTAACAAGGAGCATTGACGTCACAGAACCTCCGGCCGTATAATTAACCCTAAGAATGTAATTAAAGTAATCACTCATTTCCTTGCAATGGTCTTAAAATACTAGCAGTCAGAAGCATACAGAGACGTGGTTTGAATATTTGGAGAGGAATCTCAGAAAAAATGTCAGGAAAGAAAACTATTATCCCAATAACAATAATTGAGCTTTTACAACCAATATTGGATTTGATTGCAAAGCCACGTGGATTGGCTTCCAAATAAAATCAATGCACCTCTATGAAGGATACTCATTTGTAATTAGACGATGCGTGAATTGATTATATTTTCTTCATTCTTCATTTTTATTATCATTTAATAAAAAATTACACCTGTACTAATTTAAATCTCCGGATTTTTTTCAATATTTATTCCCTCTATATCAATTCAACAACGCAAACCGGGCATCTTCTTATAACATTTATATAAAGCCAATGCGCATTACCGTACCAAGGCATTTTATGACTCAACGTAATTTTAAAAATCAACGCATTCCATAAAAAAAAATAACAATCATCCATACAGATTCACAAGTAACAAATATGACGCATTTTATCAATCAGAACATTCATTTGTACATTGCGGGTCGCAAGCGAGCGCAGTTAAATTCCACGACAGCGAGCCGTAGGAAAGTTACTACACGAATCAGGTCAACGCATCCGAACTGTGCACATTCAACTCGCTTTTAATAAGGGAAGTTTTACATCTAGTCTTGACGTCACTGAAGCATAAAGTTCTTGGAAATTATACTAATGACTTATATTTTTATTGTAAGGTCATCAAACAAAAATCTATATACAGTGGTTACCGTTGCCTGTGAATATATTATACTAGCCCGACCAGCTACGCATTATGCAGATATTTTTTGATTCCACTCCACACTATTTGTAGGTTATTTTTCGTACAAACTGACACCCTGTGTAATTTTTATACTTATAAACCTTCCTCTTGAATCATTGTATCTATTAAAAAAACCGCATCAAAATCAATTGAGTAGTTTTAAAGATTTAAGTATATATAGAGACAGACGGAAAGCCACTTTGCTTCATACTATGTGGTAACTATGGCACATGTATCTAAAATGCGTTTCCAGCCTCTTAAAATGATGGGGGAACAGCGAATTTTAAAGAACGGGATTATAGGACTCTGATAATCACTCACCGTCCGAAAAATGATAACATAGCCGGAGCTTTAGTGGGTTTTTCCTTGATTGTCTTCTAATTTCATCCGGCATAGGAATATGTTAAAATTTTCATCAGAATTCCCAAGGTATTTTACTTTTTCACTTGAATCATCTAGCTACTGTAAACTGTGCTAATTTGATTTTCATCTTTTACTTGTTCTGGCTATTTACTTTTTGCCTGGTGTAATATTTCTTTCCCCATTATTTTCTATAATATTGACTGTTAACGGCAGATCATTAAGATAATAGGACTATTTATCGTTTCGTTTTTGTTATCACTGAGGTTATATACAACGAGTTTTCATTAAATTGCAAATACTAAGGTTATTTTGATATTAGGATACAGAAAACAGCTAAAATTTTCGAACTGAGTTTATTACTTCTAAAAAAACTAATTTTGTGTAATTGTTAAATTCCATCACTTTACATCAAACCAAATAAGATATAAGGTAAAAAAATACATAAGAAGTGTTATAATTTTATTTAATATGTAGTAATATATGGCTATCCAAGACCTTTTTTGTTTTACCTAGTTTTTATTATCCTACCTAATAGTACGAGACAGTTATACGAGTGGTCACTTTTTAAATGACAATATGGCCAACGCAGATAATTCCAAACAACGTCCATATATTTTAAAACTATAATATCTGATTAAATAAAGTTATTAAATAAGCCACGATCAAGTCTACCAAACGCAAATAGCACCCGCTTAGCATATCATAAAGCTATTTCTGCATTTAATTATATTATCATTGGGAAAGCAAACTGCTTGTGTATTTGTTGCGCAAGCAAACTCTAACACACCAATAAGAACTGCATCAGTAGCAATAAACGTAAAACTTCTAGAAAGTTCTACACTTAGAATATATTTAACGCCATTCCACGTACACCATAACTTTAATAATTTATATAGTGATTAGTATTCCTCTCGATGTCCGTATGAGTGTTAAGTGGTACCTCTCTCTTGCAAATGAAAATAAAATTAAGCACTGCCCGCCATATTAAGAGCTTTGAGAAGGACCTAACTATGATTATACGATTTCAACCGTAGAATTGATATTGTATGAGAGAATACAAAGCCTACAGATATACAGATACGTCCTAATTTAACGAAAACCTACGCACCACTGGCCCGGTTTCAAAATGAATGTCGACTTAATATTTTAACTATTAATACTTTATCCAGGAGCAATAATAAAACTTATTCTGAATTACCGTCACAATATCACAGATAGCAAAACAATCTCTATTTCAGATTCCCCATAACAGAACGTGGTTTCATCCACCATAAATATATTTCAATATTTAACCAATCCTAAAGCTTTAATATTCATCGATCATAAATTGAAATTTATATGCAGTAAAGATGTCGCTTTATTTAATGCAACGATATCGAAAGTTCAAGAGGAGGCTGACTCTAATGAAAATTTAATGATTTATGCAAAGGTGAACGTTTTCCTCTGAAATGCCTAGACCTAATTTTGGGAGGACAATCGTGGGCCTTTAATTGTTATAAAGTGCATATTAATGATAGAGAATCTGATGTTGAAGGAATTTAAAAGGATCGATCAAGGAAATCACTACGAAAATGTGGATGATTCAAATCCATACAAATTCCAATTTTAAGAATTATAATATCAATCTTATTTCATTTTAAATGGTATAGATTGATATTATAATAGTCAATGTTTTTCTATTCATATTGTAGAATATAGATGATTACCTACTTTATAAAGGAATTGAATCAATGAAGAAAAAAAACTCAAAGGAGCGCCGTCGTTCAATTTTGAAATTTGCTTCAAAGTATATTTCCATAACTTTAAAGCATAGTAAATCAAAACAAACAGCACCATAAAGGACCACAGACATAGACAAGACGCCAGTGACATCATCCAATGCAGCAGTTCACAAGCATGTCATTATGTAGGATACGGCACGAACCGCTTCATACCGAACGATAATTCCACTCGACAGATGACCTTAACACCGTGACCGGACAAACCATAGCCTGAACTATACTCGTATATCAATGGAATCGATCTGTGTAGTAGAAATTGTAAAGGAGTTCACTGTACATTGGAAAATTCCGCTTAAGACCAAAAGATAATTTGAGGCAGATAATAATAAAATACAGTAAGATTGAGTAACTAATCACTTTACGCCTTTTAGTGGAGATCGACACAAAATACTGCTAAGGTAAAAAAACAATCTGGTAAAAGAAATTTGGAGCGAGATGCCCACAGCTGCCAACGGATTGTAGTGGAAATATAAGAATGACCTATAAATCATAATGGAGCTTCATAGTGCTTTAGTTACCAGTGTTTCTTCAGGTGTAGATATGGAAGGTTTGTTCAAAAGGATTCATGACTATCGTATGTATCATAGCCATTATATTTATGTTTCAGAAAGTTACCGGGGACGTGGTGTAAAGAAAACTTCGCAGCAAATAATAATAGAGGCGGAAGCGATCTATCAGTTCCTGTATAGCAGATAATCTATAGAAATAAGCGTTAAGAAATATGAATATCATGTTACATTGTGCTATGCACTTTCCTGATTGAACCATATTTACAAAACAATATGTCATTTATAAATATCTTATAATAAGATCTGTCTTGTATCTTGGTTTTGCTAGAAAAAAGAAAAAGTTTGTAAATATAAGAACAATAATTAGCCGCATTGAAATTGTAATGTTTGGCAGAAAGCTAACTGCATAAACAAAAAATTATGGTAATCACAAAATTACACAATTGAACAAATAAATCCGTTTATAGTTCGTTAAATAGAACCGTCAAACATAACATCTTTGTTCCGGGTACATTACCACATTGGAATTATCATAATTTTACTTCAGGCAAAACTGTCACTGTTACAATGCCTTCCTGGTTTTAAAAATAGGTATTTATACATCCGCTAAAAAAGGAGAATTATGATTATATTATTTGTTCATGCCTTCTTTCGTCAGGTTCTTGAACTGATGCAGTGATGATGAACTGATGCAGTATCATAATATCATCTTAGCCAAAGTAACTACTGGACATATCGAGACTTAACATCTTATACATACCTCAGGATGGCGAGCATAGTGGAATTGCTTTGTAATTCAAGGTGTTTGGTTTTGCTACTATTCATGAGCGGTTGTATCGATTACCATCAGGAGAACGGCATGCACGTCTCCCCATTCAATAAAAAAGAATATCAGATAAAAGATATCCATTGCGAAAATAGTATCCCAAAAATTCTATACGAAAATATCGGAAGCCAGTTTCATACATATTCAGTTCCCACTGTTAATAACAAAAACTGTATCTCAATAACCCAAACCAGACTGATATATTCTGATTTTTCAACGTTACAACAACGGGATTTAATATCGCAAATGAAATAATAAAAAGTCTCGCATTCCCCTCGTACGTTGCCCTGCGGAGTGCGGGTTCAAACCCTGGCGTGAACTAATGAATTCCTCGAAAGCGACCACACGCTTCTGCGAATTGCAATCAATACGGATAATGATTCCTTATACGATAATGTATGCACCATTCATTACTTGTCAAATGATTCGTAAAGGTGTACCAAGTCCGCGATTTTTTTTAATTCACATATTGCGTAGATTAAAATTTTGTTCCGAACGGAAGTGTTCATGTTAGAGGAGTAATTAAATATATTTTACAGTCTCGTGCATAGTACCAACAAACCTTACATTAAGGTATTAGTCTTGTATGGGAGGCTATTTTGAACTCCGACACCTAAGCTTGATTCTTTTTGATGATTCTACAAATAGCTGTCCCTTGCAAAAATTATACTCTCTGTTGCTTATCTATGCAGCGTCTAAAGCAGCTACATCAAAATTACTGACAAAGGATATAGATACTAGAAAAGAGTAAAAGAAGTTAATCAGATATCCTCATCTCATCAACAGTCAACACCAATAGGGTAGCGTAGCAAAAATATATGTTAATAAGAAAATACATCTAACAGTCAAATATACAGGGTATATCAAGACTGCTACCGAAAACGAAGCCGGGTGGTAGTTTAAGCGACTTCAGACACAATGCAACAGAAAAAGTTGCAAAAAATAGCGACAATTTTTATTTTTAAATTTTTTTCTTATGACCATATTTGGGTGATAAATACATTTTTTCCTAAAATAATGGTGTACCTTTTTATTTATAAATAATCTAAGGTATAAAAGTGTTTAAATTATTATTTTAGGCAAAACTATGGATTTACCACCCAAAATGAAGATATTTAAAAAATCATAAAAAATCATTGTCGCGTTTCTTTTCGACATTTTTGGTTGCATTGTGTTTGTAGTCACTAAAACTACCACCCGGCTTCGTTTTCGGTAGCAGTCTTGAGATACCCGTTATAGTCCTGACTTCACACTAAGATCGAGGGTTGTGTTGTGGGTATCGGGTGTCAAAAACACTAGGCCCCGAAAGAATAATAATTATATTTGCTTATATTTGTATAGAGATATTAGCACAATATTAGGCACAAAAATCGGCCAGTAATTTTCCGAACTGCAATATCATCACAGCCACGCCCCCGCAATGTAAACTGATTCAAATCTGGAACGTTGACGTAACAACAAATCAGTATCGCATAATGATTACAAAGCTGGCTTGTTCATTATCATCGGTACTGATAACGCAGTCGGAATGATACGGGTTAAAGGCCACGCGCTCACTGCCCGCCTTGTATAGTGGTTTAATAGCTTTACAATTAGCTCGTAAAATTATGAATTATTAGTGGCCAGGTCTGGGTAGGAAATAAATAAATACAGTAAATATTTACATACATAGTCCTGACCCCACATTAAGTAACAAGTCTTGTGTAGTGAGTATCAGAAACTACGAGAAACTTCGGTCGCACAAACATTGTCGCGTCTGTGGACAAATACAGGTGTGGATAAGATTATTTTTTTACTGATTTTATCACGGCTTTCGCCACAGTCTATCCCTTGACCACGAAAGCTGTGAAGTAACCGAAGTTAACTTAACTATCTATGAATAAAGTAAAGGTCTGCTAATTAATTAGTTTTTATGGAGACCCAACCCCCGTGTACTTAATTCTGTACTGTATCAGCCCATATACGTCCCACTGCAGGGCACGGGCTTCCTCTACAATCGAGAGTACGATTGAGAGTAGTTAGGCCATATAGTCCACCACGCTGGCCTAGTGCGGGTTGGCGGACTTACATACCATAGATATTTTTTTTTATAAATCGCTATGGTATGCAGGTTTCCTCACGATGTTTTCCTTCACCGTTTTTAGTGCGTGGTGATTGACTATCAATACACACATTCTACTTAATTATTGTACTTAATTCAATATGCAGTATTCCCACACCAGTACAGTAACAGTACGTAATAATTGTCCATTATACCCGCCAAGGCTATGTGAACATGAGCAACTATTGCTGTTTTCACACAATTTTAATAAAATCATGTTATTTCTAATTCCAAAATAAAATAAATTTAGGAATTATTGTAATTAATATTTTCAAATAAATCAATTCCATAAATCAAGATATTTTAATCAAATGTTATTTCATCCTATTGCCATTATTTATTTTTGCAAAAATTTCATGCAATTTTATTATTTTTGTTACTTGTTAGATGATAAAATGTTTCGATACGATTGAAATTCTTAAATTTATAGCAGAACATTATCTTTGAATTTATGTTATACGTTGGTATAATAAGTACAATGTGATATTTCTTATTAACAATAATAATTTTAAATACGACAAGCCTATATAAACTTTACAATAAACGTTATTATCCAGGGCCGTATTTAGAACTTTAAAGACCGACAAATCTTTAATTCAACAACTTCGATCACAGCGTATAGATCACATCATACTTATACTTTAGGTACAGTCAGCAACATAAGTCGCTGAGCACTTCACACTTTTTGATAACATTTTTATGAATTAAAATTTGTATGTACTACTCTGTAGTCGTGAAATATAACCAAGTAAAGTCATCTATGCCGGGAAGTGCCATACAATATTGAAAATAATTATTATTTTGAATGATAAGACAATTCCCAATCTCGTGAATGTGTAGCGACTTATGTTGCTGACTGTACTATACAAGATATATCAAGACTGCGACTGAAAACGAAGCCGGGTGGTAAGGTTTAGTGATTACAGACAAAGGCAAATAAAAATTTCGCAAAAACAAAAAAAACTTTTTTTTTCATTTTGATTAGTATCGGTTTTAGGTGGTAAGTCGATCGTTTTTGATAAAAGAATAATTTAAACCCATGTGTACCATAGCGTTATTAAACATAAAAGGGCGCACATTATTATTTTACTAAAAATCTATGTTTTTACCACCCAAGTACAAAAGGAAAACCATTACAAAAAAAATATCATCTCATCTTTTGGCAATATTTTTTTGTTGCGTTGTGTCTCATATCACTTATATTACCAGGCTTCATATTCAGTCGGAGTCTGGATATACCCTGTATAGTTTGAGTAATATGTTTATATAATATCGTGTAAAGTACACTACATTAGCATATAAATACACTTCCGGCTCACAGTTCTCGGTGAAGGAAATGCGTCGTTTTGTACCAGCAAGGGCGATCAAATCGTGTTTTGTAATAGATACCTGCGTTTTCCTCAAGTCGTGACACGCTTTTTATAATTTAAACGTATATTCAGTTGCATGGTCAAGGTGTTTTTTATTAGCTATTTTATTATTTTATTTCATACAGGCGTTTGAACGAGAATACACTACATCAGATTGCAAGTATTGTACGAGACCAACAAAATATCGATACTGAGATGGGATCATTCTTATCAAAAACTACTTAAGAATATGAGAACAAACAGGTCGCTGCAAATTACATAAACCTGTTGAATCCTCCCACTGATAAACTACTTCAACTTAACCGTCTAACTTTGCTTATATACGTCTTAACTCAAACTCTGCGACTAGTCTACCTAAAACGGTATTAACTTCATTCTAATTCCACGTTCTTCACGACATTTTGAGAACAATTTGTAATTTATTTTGCAAATAAAAAAATAATTCAGTGTACAAGAAGTTTAAAAAACAAAATTTCCACAATAATGAAAGCGACCTGCAACCAGCGACTTCCTGATAATATGGTTTACTGAGTAGCTCTTATATTTATATCCTGAAGGGGCTGACTCACAAGAGATGGCCATGGCAGCTCAAAACCTTTACGCCGCCAATGTAAGGTGTAATAACGTTTGTTCCTAACGAATGTCACGCTATTTTCGTTGTTTTGTCGTTTGATACAAAGAAGATAAGATTTTTATCGAAAACCCCTTTTTATGGAATAAAAATAAACGAGCATTCTGTTTTCTGGCCCTGCTCACACGTTCACAAAACACGAATATGTATGTTTGTATTTTCACAACGGTTGGCAGAAATGAAACTACGCATTTACATTACATACCAAAGAATGATCTAATTAGACAAAGCAAATCGAAAAACTGAATTATCTAAAAACGAACCCAACATGCCTCTGGACGCACAAAGCCCATAGAAATACCACGGTTTAACAAACGCCAAAAGCTTTAAATAAGACAAGGGGGGTCTGTCTCCCATTAACTTATCCCAGTTACACTACTGTCGATAAGCATGACGTCAACGTGGATATAAATATGATTTTAGGAGCGCGTGAATAATGTCGGAACGCAATCGTTTTGTCAGTAACGATAAGACATGTTTTCTAAATGTAACTATATGTAATTAAATAAGTTGTTGCATGACATTATGCAATAAATTGCGTAGATACAAAAGAACATAATAAGATCAATACAAACACTAAGAGCGTACGCTCATTCCACAGTAAAGTATGTAGCATGGATCCTAGATATTTAGTACAAATATATCTTTTTTATTTCAATGAATCGAGCAGTCATTCGCCTGATGGTAAGTACAGTCAGCGACATAAGTCGCTACACATTCACGAGATTTGGAATTGTCTTATCATCCAAAATAATAATTATTTTCAATATCGTATGGCACATCTCGGCATAGATGACTTTACTTGGCTATATTTTACGACTACAGAGTAGTACGTACAAATTTTAATTCATAAAAAGCTTATCAAAAAATGTGAAGTGTTCAACGACTTATGTCGCTGACTGTACAATACCATGAATTACAAAGTAATGCTTGGCATCCCACTGAGCTTGCCATCCTGAGACCTAGAATGTGAACTCCCAATAAGTCCTGTAGTTACTCTGGCTACAATATCCTTCAACACGCAACACAACAGTGCTCTCACTCTACTATTCGACAAGAAAAATAGATATGGCAGTCCTGTCAAGGTGGCCTCTCAAACATAAGAGACCTCAGAGAAATCACATAAATATTTGATTCGACGCGGGGGATCGAACCCACGGCCTGTTATTTACACAGCTGGCGTCACGCCCACTGTGCCACAGCACTTTATAAAGGTCATTAAATGATTGTTCTGTGAAGTTTGTGCGTTCAATGCGCACTGCGCACATTTTGATTAGTTGTGACTGCTCGGGCATTGCAAATTCTATTTTAATATATGAAGTGTGACGTCCCATTAATGTTATTGCCATTGAGATCCAATTGAGGTCTGTAGGACTCTTATAACAGGATGTAATCATTGCCTTTATATAAATACCAAAGTACAAATGAACAAAATTAGATTTGTTCACGAACATTCCAGAATGTAATGGCTTAAGTTTAATACTAGCATTTTTGAATGGCTTAGTTTAGTATAACTTCACTAATAGATTATATGGTCTCTGGGAGGGCCGGGCTATAAAATTCCTGATGATTTGTGCTAAAATGTTTTCGAAAGAACACATTTCGCACTGTATGTGCGGACGAAAATATCTTTGGTACGGAATGCTACGGGTTCAGTTTTATAATCTGCATCGGATCGCCCGCATCAACATCACAGGATATGTGCCGTGCACGCAGTGCGTTCCTAACCTTGCGCACGCCACGTGACCCGCCGCCCGATGCGAAAATAATTCTCAGAACTATAACCGCAGCATGGCAACCGTTGCGCAAGGTTGAAATGCCCGCCAACGCCGGCCAATGAGAGTGCCGTACACGCGTGACGTCAGCGACCACGCCTGCGCGCGCCTCCGCCGCCATATTGCCGATTCCAAATGCACTGAGCATCGCTGAGCGATAACAATTGTACGAGCGATACTGACGTTGTCGATAACGCGGTGACGGCGAAATGTACTCAAGGCGAATGACAATTATATTTACTGACAGCCTGTCAATTAGCGCGCCTCGTTTAATTTTGCTTATCTGCATGAGGACATTTTTTATGTTATGCGGGGGAATAAACAGTTGGCGCCCGCGGTCGACTACTTTCAAAGTAGAATTTGTTTTTGTCGTGCATTTGTGCTGAATTCATTATTATGATATATGTACCTACATAAATCTATTACACAAAAAATATATTTCTAAACTAAAAACTACTATAAAATCAAAGCACTTACCCATCATGTTGGACATGAATTTGGATCTGTCCATGGGCGGGATCCACTTGGACGCCATTGGAAGGATGGCGGGCCAGGTGGCTCCAAGCAGGAATCCCAGTACCACCCTGACTGCCACCACCCAGCCGAATCCGGCGGCCGCGGCGCCAGGAGTCAGCAGCGTCAGCACACTGGCCAGTAGAGTGCTGTAGCCGAACACTCGCCTAGGAACAAACACAATAATTAAATTTTAAACCATCCTTTTTTTTTTTAACAGCCTTCGTGGCGCAGCTGATTAGACGTCAGTGAAACCAGAGGCTGTAAGAACCTCTCTGAAATTTGTAGGAATATTTGTGTGATCCACAGATGAAGGTATTGGTCACAACACAAAACGAAAAAAAACAAAGTAAGAACAAAAAGTATGTGACTTGGGTGTATTCATTATTTATTAAATCTAGCTCGGAAAAGGGACTGTGTAAGTTATCATAAATGGTAAGTGCCGCAGAAAATTACGACCTTATACATAGACAATTTTAAGTTCGATTTTAGTGATTTAATGTTTTGTCCCTTTTAAGTGTTGAAAACACCTGAATTTAGAGATTATTTTCAATATTATTTACTGCAATCAGAAAACTCGGGAATATTTTCGTTGTTGATGCGTACTTTTAATAAGCATTTGTATCTATTAATTCTCATATTAATATTATATTATGTACTACAAATATAATAGGCACAATATTGACTACAATAACAAAATCAAAGTAAAATTTCATAAGGCATTTGCGAAAATGGATAATTAATAAAATCACACGCAGATGTTTTTATTGCACTAAAGATTCTTGTTTCGGCGGCAATCAAGTTTTTACGTTCAATTTCCGTAGTTAAGGTTTCAAATAATATAGAAATAGCAAGGTTATGTAGAATGACAACATTCGGTATTTGATTGCTAAACCACTAAACCGCAACGCACCTACGCACTTAAAATACTACAGTGCAAGGAACTCGTATTAAACAAACTAACAATCAATAAGTACAAACAATAGTGTTTACTGTCTCCGATTTAGACATATATAGCTCATACATAATGTTCAGATGTTTCCTTCCTCAACTTTTCATTTGCTGTATTGACATTGGTTGACGAACATAATTTCTTAATCCCAGCAGTAAAGCAAAGTTTTCTAACTGTATCATCAAAATGAAAACAAAGTTTCTATCTGACTGCCTCGATGGCGTAGTTGTACTAGGGTACGGTTACAAAGCTGAGGCCTCGGGTTCGAATCCCAGGTTGGGCAAAGTGATATTGGATTCTATTCATTATCAGCCCAGAGTCAGGAATTTATACCTGATATGGCGATAGGCTCACCACCTATTACATCGTGGGCCAGAACATACAAAGCGAAATGTGGGTATTCTGGCATTTCTGCCTACCCATTCTAGGAAAGCCATGAGTTTATGTATGTATGTATGTTTCTATCCATCAAAGAAAATAACCGAAGCGCCTGAACACAAACGATGTATTTACAACGTGCCAGCATATCACAATCAACAAGTGAAATAACAGACGAAATTTCGACCCGCCCACGCACACGTAACAAGCACGCAAATTCACGAATGATACAAGATTACAAGACAAGATTTATACGTAGTTGCACGCCACGCTCGTCGCACACCGGCGCCGTCCCGCCTGACTCACTGCAGATTCCGATATCTCAATATTACTATTCTCATCTTATTACTGGTGGGCAGTTTGTTTAGAATGTTAATTTATCTTTCTATCTTATATCTTAATATCTTTCTACGTAATCCCTAAATTATAAACTTAGGTATAATACCTACGGTCTTGTCAATTAACTCGGATGAGGGAAGAATTAACTTTAGTCCAAGGCTATAGAATTGACACGATTATTTTTCCGACCCAAATATCGACCAATAGAATTGCACCATTCGACGTCACGTGGTACAACCTACATGGTATTATACTGATAATTTTTTGAAAATTTTCTCTGGTAGTTGCTATATATAAAAAACAAAACATGATCCAGTCAAATTAACCACACGTCAAACTGACAGGTTGAATTCAATTGTGAAAATTGGAGATTTTGCATGAAAATGAGTTTGAAATTAAAATTTGGGACGGAAAAATAATCCCCCGAATACCACACGAGATTCAAAATTATCGGGTATTTCCCGATAGGTTCGTTGCAAACAAATGAAGGAGTCAAAACTTGACGACTCTTGTGGTATTATAAGTGATTATTTTAAATAGCGAAGTAAATACTTTAATAATAAACACGGATGTACTTCGGCCGAACATGAAAGTCCTATTATGGCAACCCACTGATTTTAGAAGTAAAAAGAATTAACAAAATAATCCAGTCGAATCTAAAGATAATCCTTCACTGAAGTGAGTTAACTAATAAGGCCCCTAGAGATTACCACGTGCTGGCTTACAGTCAGCTTCGTCACACCGTTGTGAAATCTCAAGTACATAATATTTACCGCATTGTAGTTATGGAACAGATGCCTGGCCCACATGTTCATTCCTTCTTATAATCATGTTTGGCTGATTGCGCGAAGCATAAATATTTACGTGATCAAGTAAAGCTTCTTAGTAGTATCTTGACTGTGCCGCTGCCCCCTGGTATTATAGATCCATTAAAGTTGGTAATCTTCCTACCAGGTAGATAAATTTTGTTTTCTTGGAACTGCGTTTGGATATAATTAAATCATCATTTAAATATAGAACACAAATCCCCTAAACATTTTCCATCTCATTCAATCTCCTTTTATAATCTCGCATTTTTAAATGGAAATGATTCAACACACAGACTCGGCCTCCAATTTCGTTTTTGTTCATCCGATATGTAGATTGGTTGGCAAATTGGTTTTTGTACCGCAATCATCCGTCGATTTCAATACCAACAACTTTTCAAATTATATCGGCTCAAGGCGTTTCTCATCAAGAGCGGATGCAGGGCAAAACAAGTCGGAATACCTGCCAACATCGTCACAAGAAAATGCTCTTAGGGCTCAAGGCTAGGCTTCAACTCCACATAAACTTTACAAGGTATCATTAAATGTTGCGTCAATTGCCCTGTCATATCCTATTTTGTTTCTTTTGAGAACTAGCTTCAACGCAGCAGAATATACAGCGAATTCTATAGAAAGTATTGTACCAAGACAAACATCTGACAGGCCATAATTACGCCGGGCTGTTCAATAGTTGTTTGCTCCGCGTAATGGGAGTAATTAATATAATAAACTTAACAAAAAATAAGGTATTGTTGTGTAATGAATACCACTTTATACCATCCTACGATAAAAGAAGCGTCGGCTATAGAGAATCCTCTACAGGCGCCATCACAGCATGAACTTTTTTTAAACATCACTAATTATCTTCAATAACAAATTACGACAGGTCCAACAGCCTAGAGTTTACAGACCCGTAAAAAAATTGCAAAAAATACTCAAAACCTGTTCCGATCGTCCCCGTTTCACATGCGATTAGTCACAAACAAGTTCTGCTGATAAGGTCCACGCCACGGGCGCCGGCGATCCATTTATATGACGTCTTGTCACTTCTAGTCCACTCCACTGCCCAGTTTTTAACGGTATATCAAATGCGAATATCACTGTCAATTTTTTTTGCCTGGAATGTTTTATGTTTATTGGAAGTATGCCATGACTTAGATCAAGAACGGCTCGACCTTACGAAAACAGAACTGTAAATCTAAAATAGACTTATGCTGATGAAGCTAAACAATGTATCAACTTACTATTACCATATTATTACGAAGGAATAAACATTCCTAATAATAATATAAATGCTGTACGGTACTGTCGTGACACACTAATAGTAATTATACTTGGTTTGGCGTTTTAAACCCTGATAATAATTTGTTTTACATAATTTAGATGTAAAAAAATTATTATCAGGGTTTAAAACGCCAAACCAAGTATAATTACTATTAGTGTGTCACGACAGTACCGTACAGCATTTATATTAATAATGAATATGTGACCTTAAGGATAAATCACACAGTAAGGATAACTATATCTAATAGTAATTATATAATTAAAGCAGGAATTTAATGTAACTCTAATACCGATATGTTTTAAGTGTGAACGTTATCAAAAGATAAAGACTATGATATACAAAAATTTCCGGTACTTTAGGCAACAAAATTTGGTATTTCTTAACATAAAATTGAAATTACAAGTAACAAATACTATAAACTAGCTCCTACTGAAAAACACTGTTGGCATAAGCTAACAGCTCATACGAGCTACCCATTTGAAGGCGAAGTTATATCTATAGCAACTGAAATTGATTAAGTAATACTTCAGTGGGTGGTAGGTACCACCGCAATGCCTATTTCTTCTTTGTAAATGCACTGTTGTGTTTAGGTATGAAAGATATTGTAGCCAGAGTGACTAATGGACATATTAAAACTTAGCATATTACATTTCAGGATAGCGAGCGCGGTGGAATGCCAAGTTGTTGAAGAGCGGAGCCTGATCAAGAGCGGTCGTTTCACTCACCATCAGGCAAAAGGCATGATAGTCTCGCCATTCATTTAAAGAAAAAAAAATATACATATAGAAATTATAATATAACATACATAGCAAGATTGCAACTTTTTACACCTAAATCAATTGTAAAAACAAATGAAGTTATAAGCTGCTATTTCTAAACTTCCTACAATTATGTTTCCTTGACGCGTAGTTACAAAAACTCCTTTAATTACTTTAATTAAAGGGCAGTTGGCAGACATACCTCATGACGCCGGTTCAATGTGATAAGTTAGAAAACATTCCAAGTGTAATAATTACAACAATCAACTTTTTTGTAATACATTTCAAAGACGCTTCTAATCCCTCTTTTCATGTTCACGGTAAAGTGACAAAACTACATTTAATTTCAAATACCGACGTACCCAAAAATGGCTTTTCCGGAAAAGCAATTCACTTACATGGGTCTTTTACAAGAGTTTTAGACCTTGGAACTGATAATTTTCCAGACAGATATGAAGGTTCAATTAAACAGCTTCCTCAACAATGACATCATTACCATATATTCCCAGCACGCACCAGAAATGAGATCATCATTGACTTCTAGAAACAAATCGTATCATTTTCCATTAACATCCCTGTTCATCTTAATTACAGCAGTTCAAAATGTACAAGGACCAAAAGCTTGTGCAATCAGCCTCATTGACTTCCACTGACCCATCTATTAAACTGTTTTAGAGAGTTTGGTGCTAATTTATATGCTTGAAGCGAAATGGCGCAATCCAATGTTGGGAACAGGTCGTTTGTAATAAATATTAGTCTTTGAAATCTAGGTTGGACTTGATAGATGTATTCACTTATATATCGTTTGGAATGAACATCACCTTCAAAAAGACATGTTATAAACGGTGTGACTGATACAGTACAATTAATTTGAAACGTTCAGATAATAGTAAAAAATCAGGACTATATGTCCTAACCACTCTCAATCGGTAGTCGATTGTAGAGGAGGCCCGCGCCCTGCAGTGGGACGTATATGGGCTGATACAGTTCAGAAAATATTGAGCTTGGAAATCAGATGAGTGACTGAATCAGATCGAAAAATTGAGGATGATAGTGATTTTTAACTAAATGTTGTAGACCAACATTGAAATGCTTGTTAAAATGCTAGAGACCCTGCACGCGGTCACGCCAAATATATTTATTTAAATTTTGTCTCGACAGGCGCTACTATCACCTGAGGATATTTTACGATTTGCAGTAAACAAAACAAGGATTTTCCTCAAATATGTGTGTCAGTTATTTTGAAATAAGACTGAAAACCGGCTTGAAGCAAAAATTCAACAAAATATAACCAATCCGTCATATCGGACAATAATTATTCGTTTCGGTCAATGCTCTCGCGGACGCAACGAGTTATTTTTTTAATTCCATATTTCTCACCATGCTTACAGGGTTACCTAATCATAGTTATTGACGGAAATTGATCTGATATTTTTTTTATAATAGAAAAATATTTTTGAATCCGAGCATTATGTTTAGAATATGATTCTTAACTAATAATGCGCATATCCATTTTCATTATTCTGTGGCATTTTCATTATGCGGTTTTTCAAGCTCAATGAGCAACAAATAAATATACTTTTTACATCAACATGCAACAACAAGAAATGTAAGCGCATAGTAATGAATATTCAATGTCAATAACGTAGCTTCACGTAATTTCAATAGCCAATAAGTAACCGGTGATCGGTAGTAAAAATGTACAATACGAATAGGCAAATTTTGGATAAGAAACCCATAATAGAATAAAAGATGATATTAAATGAGTTTTGTTCATATATGATTTTGTTCATATCAAGACTGCTACCGAAAACGAACGCGGGTCGTAGTACTTCAGACACAAGGCAACTAAACATTTGAAAAAAAAAACCTTTTTTTATGTTTTTTCCTTTCGGGGTATATGGGCGGTAAATATCTACATAGTTTTTACTAAAAATGTACTCTTTTATTTTTAAAGACGCTTTGCTAGACAAGGACTTAAATTATTATTTTAGCAAAAACCACCGAAACACAATGATATTTAAAAAATCACAAAAATTACTCAACGCGTTTCTTGGCGAAATGTTTAGTTGCATTGTGTTTGCAGTTACTAAAATTACCATTCGGCTTCGGTTTTGGTAGCAGTCTTAATTTTTTTTTTTAATTTATTATTTTAAATATAAATACATAATTTACAATATAGCTACTAACAAACCACAGAGGTTTATACTAGAGCTAACAAGAGTTTACAACAGCAACAATACGACAGTAAAATGTACTTTATAATATTATCTATTAGCACTTCACAAATACATGGTAGGTAATTCCAAATTCAGTAGACACTGTAGATACATTAAACAAAATAAAATTATTGATTGTTAATAAAGAACGTTTTCAATTTATATTTAATATTAGGTGTAATTTTATTAGCTAAGTCGGTAGGCATATCATTAATAAGACGAGGTATAAGGTATTTAGCTGTTCGCTCCCCGTACGCATTGTTTGCGCTCAGTGTAAAAAGTCGGTTTCGATATACCCTGTGTGTTTTCTTTAAAAACATGTTTTTTAATTTAAGATTCATGTGCAGACGCTACAGCAGGAGCACGTGTTTATAAAGACTAAAATATCTATTACGTAACTCCCCATAGTGCGTTGTACGTCTGAATTTCATGTTTGTGTGTCAACAGAATTTATTTTTGTGATAGCCACAGTGGAGACGACACACCACGTCCAAGTGCAAGACTATAAGGGAAATATCGAGTGTATCTGATTTCTGACCATGTCCAAAATTATCTGTACCCCCTAAAAAGTCCTTAAAGCACCTCTAAAGTCGTATAGTATCTAAAAAACTTACTCTAGACTAAAAAAAAAAATATAGCCAATCTAGTCTTCATACTTATCCTCAAATTAAACTGGCGTTTCATAGTACGTTTACATAAATCAGCTTAGACCTATGTCATATACTTGTAGGTAGAATCGACAATAGCGTCCACCCACGATCCGCCGAGCTTATTTCAATCCCAAATGTGATAGTGCAGGGAAAGGTTAATCCTAAATGTACTAATGATGACTGAATATTGTAAAGGCATTGAAACATAATAATACTTGATTTCTATTTGTTTTTTAACAGGCATTAATGTACTGGACGCCTACAGTGAAACAAGCGGCTATGGGATCGATCCCTGCACCAAAATGTTTTTATCTACAAGTATTTATTCCAAATCTTGGTTTATATGACTCCGAAATATCTCGTAGTTTCTAATACCCACTTCAGGACAATGTATATTACTGTTGGATGTTTGTTTTTTTGTAAATAATACTCGTGACAGCCCTAACCGCAGACCATGTGGTTCAATGAGTACTGTCGCGAATTGCAGACGCATTCGGCAGCCAAGTTTTTATTGTTAATGGCCACAATGGAGTCTATTATGTGCAAATTACTGAACCATACCGACCAATTGCTTGGCAACTGTAAGCTGTAATTTTGTCGCACGTAATTCAGGGTGATACGTAACCGGGGTCAAGTATTTATATATTATTTTCGGTCTTTGTTTATAATATTCAGCAGATATTTTTTCACGACCCCCTAAATAAAGGAAGATTTAAATGGAAGTATCCCTCATACTTGAATGCCCTACAAAACGTACAAAATAGTGCCAATTATGATAAAATTGACCCATTCGAAAATACAATATACAGGGTATATCAAGACTGCTACCGAAAACGAAGCCGGGTGGTAGTTTAAGCGACTTCAGACACAAAGCAACAGAAAAAGTTGCAAAAAAAAGCGACAATTTTTTTTTTGTTATTTTTTTCCTATGGCCATATTTGGGTGGTAAATACATTTTTTCCTAAAATAATAGTATATACCCTTTTATTTATAAATACTCTAAGGTATAAAAGAGTTTAAATTATTATTTTAGCAAAAACTATGGATTTACCACCCAAGAATGACGATATTTAAAAAATCATAAAAAAAAATTGTCGCGTTTCTAGGCGAAATTTTTAATTGCATTGTGTTTGTAGCCACTAAAACTACCACCCGGCTTCGTTTTCGGTAGCAGTCTTGAGATACCCGGTATAATACAATATATTGCTGAGGCATGGTATTGATATTCAGATACCTTCCATGGTTATGTATCAGTAGAAAGATTTAAAGCCACCACGCACTTATACTAGTCATACTGACTATGGCTGATATGACTAGTACATACTAGTCATACCTTCTTATATCATAGCATAAAATACTAAAAAAAATAGAGTGTTATCTTTTAATCAATCTATTCCTACAGTTATCTGGTGTGAATATTTTGAAGTTATATAACAACAATATCTTGTATCGCATGATATAATACCTGGAAATGACATTCAATCCTTTATTAAATTATAATCGTGTATAACATTATGCAGTTATAAAATGCCATATACACCGTACTGCATTCCACTTAAATCGATACAATTTGTAGGCACGATTTTTATATAAGGAAATACAAGTATACACAAGATCGACTGTCCACCATGGACATATTTATCTCACACACTTCACAGGTTGAACCCGAAATGACTTTCTCATATATTTCACTATTCTCACTACTTTGTATTGTCACTGATAAAATAAATATTACCATAAATCCTGGACCGAACCAAAAGGTTCTCCATATTCTTTTTTGCCGCTACACACTACGCTGGCGAAGCGGATTATATGAGCTAATTCCTCTCATTCGTAGCCTAGATTGTAGAGAAAATCCCGTGCACTGCAGTGGGACATACTGGGTATCTCAAGACTGCTACCGAAAACGAAGCCGGGTGGTAGTTTTAGTGACTACAAACACAATGCAACTAAACATTTCGCAAAGAAACGCGACAAATATTTTTTATGATTTTTTAAATATCGTCACTTTTGGGTGGTAAATCCATAGTTTTAGCTAAAATAATAATTTAAACTCTTTTATACCGTAGAATATTTATAAATAAAAGGGTATACACTATTATTTTAGGAAAAAATGGTTTTACCAACCAAAGATGGCCATAGGAAAAAAAATAACCAAAAAAAAATTATCGCTTTTTTCTCCAACTTTTTCTCATGCATTGTGTCTGAAGTCGCTTAAACTACCACCCGGCTTCGTTTTCGGTAGCAGTCTTGAGATACCCTGTATATGGGCTAATACAGTTTCATATTGTAAGACTCACCGTGCGCCGATGATTTCCGCCAGCCTGCCTCCTGGCAGTTCTGTGAGCACGTAGCCCCAGAAGAAGCAGCCTAGGAGCAGGTTCTTCTGCTTTGTGTCCCAGTGGTAGCGCGTCTGAGCTATGTGCTCTGGGTGCTGCAACAAGATGAAATATTACTTGAAGGAAATAATTTATTCATAACACTTTGTGTATAACAGTACATTTATTTGGCATTTTATGGGTGGGTGCTGCAACAATATGAAATATTAGTTGAGCGACATCACTTTTTCATCAGTCTCTGGATAATATCCTCAATACCTTTGGGAATTTCTGGGTAGATTTTATTAGAAATGCATTTATAATTAAGCACAGTAGAATAATTAGGGTCTAGTCGCATTCTCACCGTTTCACACTTCTTGGAATTGTTGTAGTAAGTAGAGACCCTATTTCTAATCTACTAAATTGGATCAATATGAGTCTACTATTAGTATAATTCTAAGCCACATCCCTGCTAAGCAACAGAATCCGGAGATATACCGGGTATCTCAAGACTGCTACCGAAACGAAGCCGGGTGGTAGTTTTAGTGGCTACAAGCACAATGCAATTAAAAATTTCGCATAGAAACGCGACAATTATTTTTATGATTTTTTAAATATCGTCATTTTTGGGTGGTAAATCCATAGTTTTTGCTAAAATAATAATTTAAACTCTCTTATATCTTAGAGTATTTATAAATTAAAGGGTATACACTATTATTTTAGGAAAAAATGTATTTACCACCAAAATATGGCAATAGGAAAAAAATTACAAAAAAAAATTGTCGCTTTTTTTGCAACTTTTTCTGTTGCATTGTGTCTGAAGTCGCTTAAACTACCACCCGGCTTCGTTTTCGGTAGCAGTCTTGATATACCCTGTATATTCTATCACATCGTCGCTCATTTGCAAGTCGCAATCGGCAGATTTTACAAGGTAACAAAATAGCGTTAGTTGAGACATATTGTTAAATAGCAAATATGTACGTGTATTTGAGTTTTTATGTATATTTGTAATTGACAAACATGAAATAAATCTATGAAGTCACGGTCGTAAACCTAGAAACAAAAGTAAAGAATTTTGCCAAAATGCTTACCGTTGGAAACATTGGTATTTGTTGAAATTTAAAATAATCACGTATTGTTACAGTTCGTGTTGGGTTCAATGACCCGCGGGGGTCTGATTTCTCTGATCCGTTTGTGAATATCAAACAGGTGCACAAGGCTGACACTAGATTTTGGATATAAAACCTTATTACGTGGACAGTAAGGGTCTTTGTGTACACTTAAAGTCTTATCTAGTATTGTAAATGCCATTTGAAACTATGAAAAAAATGTTTTCTAATGCGGGCGTAACTATGGTATGAGATGCTGTGGGTTTCAAACTGCAGGATAAATTAAAAATCCTGTTTCCCTAGTATGACTATTTTAAATAAACCTTTTCTATAAAGTAACTACAGCGGCATGCGCAGGAAATTGCTATCAATAGCCAATAGTATGACCAATTGTAGTACTTTTTCAAATTCCCTTATCCAACATTTATGCTTGTGCCACTTGATTAACACATTTTATCCTCATTTAAGACTACCTAAGAAGAGTTGTAGCAAATTTTTGAATGCAGACCTATCCGTAAAAAATCCTAGAGAGCCATAAGGTACGCTAATTTGTAACAAAGACTTGTAACTGAAAATGATGATATCAAACCTTCAATAAAATTGTATATTACGAAGTACATACTAATTAATATATCTGTGGCTAACGTAGGAATAATATGCCATGTCTGCAATCCGTTTCAAATAACGATTATATTTTCTGTAAAATATAGTATATTCCAGACTCAGATAGCAAGCCTAAGTTAGCATATTATATCCAAGTTAAGAAACTCAATTAAAATGCACTTAAACACACTATACGCAGTCATTTGAACATTTTTTATTGGAACCCGTAATATCACACCTAGAAAGCCAGGCTTGTAACAGTACAAAATTAGAAAATTGCTAACGTGTCTATAATAATTGGCTTTGATTACTATTAATTAGAGAAGTCAATGACCTTTCACCTGACACGTGTTTTATACTAAATAGTGGTATTTTAGCATCAAAACCTAGCCAACGGGGTTTGATTACAAAGGCTCATCGTGATTCATGAAAAGGTGAATGTGATTGAAATAAAAAAAAAGATATTTTAAAATTAAGCGTTTATCATCATCAGGCCATCTGTCCACGGCTGGACATAAGTATCACCTAGGGTGGGCCATTGGGTCCGATCTGCAGACCGTCTAATTCTCATTTACTTAATAATTTATTTCCAAGTGGACATGAATTGTGCTCTGAAAACGAAATTGTTCCATCTTTTCCATGCCTTATGGTGTTGCAGATGTTCATGGGCGGCCGTGATTACTTACCATCAGGTGAACCCTATGCTCGTTTGCCTCATATAATAAAATAAAAATTAAAAATATCTATAAAATCTTGTCTTTTTTAACCCTGGTTGAATTAAAAATGACCGGCACTGATTATCCAACGTTATTACCTAACGTAGCAGTATTCCAAGCACTTGGAATAAGTACTAAACGAGTAACTATCAACAGTGACGGATTTACTGGGGGATCGGTGTGGCTTTCTGCCCATTTGCTTTGCTTGCACTTTGCGTGGCTCGACGTATTATGCAAGCGACAATATTAATGTCCTTGCATGTCTGTTTTTTTTTAATTATTGCATATGTCCGGTAAACTGGCACGCAGAGCACCCTATGGGAGTGATCACTACTGCCCTTCAAAATCCATAACGTTTGGTAATCATGGAGGTGTTTCAAACCGGGAGGGAAACGGGAACAATAGAAAGAAGGAAAATATATTAGGCATCCGGCTAAAGGGTATTAATGCATATTTGTTTGTGGAACTTATATAAAATTACTAACAAAAAGCCAATGAAAAGTATAAATTATAACTGATTATTTTCGTTTTTTTATACTGTCCCGGCACGATGACGACTATACACTGCACCTTTTTCACTGAATTTTTAATTGCGTGTTCGACTGTCGTCCCAAAAATTCACAAATACATGGTAAATACACATTACCCAGCCAGTTTAAAAAGCCTCAATTATGCCTACCTCTATTGCTCTAAGCCCGAGCCTGCGGCACATTAAGTCAGCCAGCGACAATTTACCGAGAATGTTATAATTAGCTGCTGCAAGCAGATTCGTCGTGATAAACGTGGTAGCGAATTATCTTATAATTTATCTTTATGCAGTGTTTCTAAAAGGGTATACAGGAGATTTTTTTAAAAACGATAGTAATTTCGAATGTTCGGACGCCGCACGTAAAACTTCACTAATGTGCCTAGATACTCCACAAAATGTTTGATTACTCTATCGTACGTCGCAACCATAGACTAATTCGGAGAAAATTATACGTATAATAGATAATATAGTATAGAGTTTTAGAAGTGGAAATCTTATATCTTACTCCAGACAACGAACATGCGAACATTCGACGTTCGTATCGTTTTTATTGAGTAACGTCCCAGTAAGGAATATAGATGATAGAGTGACACAGCGGGAAATAAAGCGATTATCGATATCATAGGATATGTGTGATATGAATATTTGTGCATACTTCAATTTAATATAAAAAATATAAAAATACTATTTTTTATACTCATTTCGGAACACTTCGTAATATAAAAAATCAATGAAAACTACTACATTATACAGGGTATATCAAGACTGCTACCGAAAACGAAGCCGGGTGGCAGTTTAAGCGACTTCAGACACAATGCAACAGAAAAAATTTGAAAAAAAAAGCGACAATTTTTTTTCTGTTATTTTTTTCCTATGGCCATATTTGGGTGGTAAATACATTTTTTCCTAAAATAATAGTTTATACCCTTTTATTTATAAATACTCTAAGGTATAAAAGAGTTTAAATTATTATTTTAGCAAAAACTATGGATTTACCACCCAAAATGACGATATTTAAAAAATCATAAAAATAATTGTCGCGTTTCTTTGCGAAATTTTTGATTGCATTGTGTTTGTAGTCACTAAAACTACCACCCGGCTTCGTTTTCGGTAGCAGTCTTGAGATACCCGGTATATCTTGATTTTAAAAGATATGAATATAAAATTAAAATACATAAGCTAATCTGTTAAGCTTAATGTCAACTTTTATATTTATTGTCACGTATTTCTGGGTCAAAGACTTCTCCTTGTAAATCTTGATCCATATTCATTTGTTCTTTAAATATTTATATTGAACAGTTTTTAACATTAAAACTAGAACCAACATTTCTTTATGCGATATTAGATTTTTAATTTCCTCGTGAACCTACATTATTATAATAGAATTCGTGAGCTCCTCAACCTCTGTTCATCTGTCTTTAATATCTTGTCGACATCATGTGATCACCATCATCATCGGTAAGTGTACATCTACGAGAGCCGATAAAAAGTGTTTGTTGGAGATGTTAGGATTGAAAAATGCACTTATTGAATTACTGTGGTTAGTATTAATTTCACTGTCATGAACTCCTAATTTTATTCCACATCTTATCACAAACACAATTACATTGAGCAAGTATTATTGGTACCCAACGAACTCACGATTGTTATCCAGAGACAATTCTTAGACCGTGTTACAGTCACCTCAATAAAATGTAATACAACCGACCTCAGTAACATTGTGTGCTCCGAGCGTAATGTTGGCGACGGCTGTGACGTTGTCGTTGTCGTCGTAGATCATCTCGACGATGGCGATGGTTAGGTTCACTCGCAGGGCGTAGTTCAACATGAAGCCCAGCAACACCATGATGTTCAGCACTTGAACGCATGTGAGACATCCTGCGAAGGGAACGCAACTTTAATATATTTTGTAGGAAATAATTTCGATGCACCTAAATTGCCACCTATAGTAATTCTAAAGTGGTTTATGAGAAATAAGACGATCGTGCACGAGAATTAGCGGATATAGTCATTTTACCAGGAAAAGAAAGACTTGCGGTCAATAAACACAAGCAAGAAAGACAGCCTCAGTGGCGCAGTTGGTTAGATGCTGCCTGTGAAACGAGAGGACGCGGGTTCGATCCCCGCACCGAGAGAAATGTTTGTGCGGCCCACAAATATTTCTTCCGGGTCTGGGTGTTAGTGAGACCGAAAAGTCTCTCGTAGTTCCTGATACCCACGACACAAGACTCGATCTTAGTGTGGGGTCAGGACTATGTATGTGACTGTTGGGTGTTATTTATTTATTTATTTATTTAAAGATGTGAATACAAAAGATCGGTCGAGGTAGGGGAGTTTGGGTAGGAAGACGAGCCCTGACATCAACGTAGATAAGCCTTGGTAGGAAGATAGAGTCGTCTCAGTATAGGATACACGGTCTAAAACCAACATTACTACTACTGAATGTCAGGATCAATCACGAACACTGAAAATCGTAACCACAGTCTTCGGAGAACGAGACATGGTTTTGTATAGCAGATTTGATAAATGATGATAAAAAGTAACATATTAACATAAGTGGTAATTTCCGAAGTGCTATGAACGTAAAAACAATGCTTTTGCAAAAAATATCAATGATAAAACATCTATCACACCCACCACTATAAAAAGCTACATCAAAGTAAGTTCGCAAAAACCTAATTACGCTATTGTATTGAATAATGAATTTATATATGGTATCAACCATTATGGTTATATTAACATTAAATGGGTACTTTATCAGCCTGCGATCAACAATAGAGTAGATAACGCCTGTATTGGTGATCAAAAATATCAGTATGTCACAAAGTGGACACGGAACTCCTCTACATTAGAGAATACGGTCGATATGGCCATAGTTCATCCACGTGTTAGATACCATTATGTAATTGCTAGTTAAGAGCGTATACACCTTGCGCGCAAAGTCAACTATAGGTATTTCTTCGTTAATTTCACGCACACATAAGCGACCAAAGCTGTGTGCGTAGAGCTGCCGCGTCGGCTCGCTATACAAACGGCTCAAACAACTTTGATCCGTGCGCTTCAAATATTCATTTGAAATGTAACTGTAATATAATATCATAAAAATATTTTATTTGCATTATAAGTAGACAAATATTACTGTGCAAGCAAAGAATAATACAAGTTTAGATACTAATCATATTATCGTTATTATTACATTGTTAAGTTGCATTCAAATCAGTGTTCAATCAGCAGATACTACGGACGTTTTATTAATAATTTCGTGTTCGATCACATAAATAGTGTTAGGGGCCTTACAACCCCTTACAATTACGAAATATATTGAATTTTATATTACAATACATAACATTATTTAGCCTCGGAATTAAATCCCATTATATTACCTGAAACATAATTTATACTCACTACAAAATCATTGTAGGTAATAAAAATAATTAAAAATTTTACTACCAAAGTACTAAGATGTGGTAATCGCAGTCCGCGCGTGGCTATTTTCACTACGCGCGGCAATAATCGACTGCAGCCAGACCGGAGCGACGAGCGATACGTCCTCCCTCTAGAAGGCCTTGCGGCGCGGCGGTCTGATTTGATCCACGTCGGACAGCGTGTTTTATAGTGGTTTTTAAAATATTTGTAGAAAACATGAAAACTAATTTTGTTGAAATATAAAAATGGCATATTATTGATAAGATGTTCTTCTATTATAATATGCAATGGCTATAAAAAATTATGTACGATAAGTTGGTGAAAAAAAATATGTTCTTGACGAGAGTTTCTGAATAATTTCGCATTGTTTAAATTTTTATTTTTCAGGAACTAAACACAAAAAGATTATTTTCTCAGCAAAATCCCTCCATAAGGGTCTTATTAGTCTGATAATATTTTTATTTTCATCTTATATTTAGTGGTTTCGGATATCTTAAGCTTCTAAATTGCCATTTAAAGCCTAAATAATGAAACTTGTGTTCAGTAATCCTTATAGTACTCACAAATTATCGATCAATCTATAATGTTTTCCACCAAAATCCCTAGATGACAACCTTTTCTAAAGTTAGTACTAATTATTTTTCCTTTAAATTGTTTATTGGTGGCTATTAACTCATTTGAAAAGTCCTGTTTTTAAGCCAAAAAGCGCGTGCAGGGTATAAACGCTCTTAACTAGTATCAGGGACCTCAACTGTAGCCAATATGTACAATACGCATTTGTCAGCAACAAACATAAACAATAACAAACAGATTGTTTTATGCAATTAGTCTGATTTATGGTTTTTGTGAATGAGCATTCCCACGACAGAGTTATTTATTTATTGCCAACTTAAGTAATGTGAAGTACCCTTTTTATTTTTTGTTTGGTGAAAGTAATGTTTCAGTTCCGAGAACATAATGGGGTCCTTATTTTTCTAATAGTGCGCCACTTGTAAATCTTTGCTTGTGTGCAATGACTTATATTTCTTTATGGCCTGTAAGGCGACACTAATGTCCTGTCAAAACCATAGTATAAGAACATTGATATACAAAAAAAATATATCAATGTATAAGAACACTGTATTTTGCGAGGGACGACACATTCGTCCTCAAAGCTTTGAATAGTAAAGTTATAGTTAGCTATTTTATATTGAATTTGTATAAACTTTGGTATACACAAGTAATTTGTAAACTTAACATTGATTGTATAGACGTAGATATTGGAAGTAAATTGTTATTTTTGCTAACTCGTTTTCTGATTTCTAATACACGCTAACCTATTACGGGTTGCCGGACTTACATACCATAGAAAACAATAATGAGAATCAAAATATAGATCATAATTCATATATTTTGTAACCATTATGAACATCTTACATCACTCTAGGACTTTCCGTAAACTTTCTATTTGTAACCAATAAACTCAACGTCATTGATCAGGTTCTCAAAACTAGTTGAGCGAAATTAAATTTTGGATAAACAAGCGAAGGTCGTCAACTTGTTAAAGCCATAAACCTGGGGAAACACATTGACGCACACGTGTTGCTCAGCACTGATTTGAATGATAATAGAATGCACATTAGTCATTTTATTTAGTACTTAGTCTATTGAAGCTTGATTTACATAAAAACATTATTGTGCATAAATTCAAATTCAATGTAGACGTCACAAACTGTGTGACGTAATTTGCAACTTCGGTATTCTAGTCTCAAGATATTACTGCTAAGAATAAGCCTCCTCAAAATTTCCAAAAGGGAGTTTTAAAAAGGGGCCTGCATCTAACGACCTGAGAGACGTTGATAATTACTTTAATGTGCCCTAAGAAGTTTTATGATGACATTACTATTTATTTTTATCTGAATTTAAGTACCGTCTACTATAAGCAATGTTTGCGGGTCAAGGCAATGTTTTAATTAATCTTATCACTAATTCGTGAGCACACAATGGGAGCCCTTAGTTTGTTCAGCCCTCTATCGTGTGAACGCGCTGACAATTGTTATGACTAACTGTAACCTATTTACGACCAAATAAAGAAAAATATTTACATATATTTTTTAGATAATAAGAGTTAAAGTTTTCCAAATAGGAGGTGTAATGTGATCTCACCAAATATTTTATGGCCACTGCTGGCTTTGATTCTTCACCATTAGCTCAATTATGAGATGATTTTTTTTAACGACGAGATATTTAGATTAACTTCATATAACCAAAAAATAATAATAATAAGCAAATAAAAATCCCGCAAAGCACTATCTAATATTGTGCTTGCGAATGGTAGTCTTTTATATGTCGCTTATCAAATAAGTATAATATTTATCTGCGGTACTGGAACGGTTCTGGCGGTTATGGAATCAATTGATAACAGACTCGTGATGGGAAGTTATAGTTAAAAACAGTTTACAAAAGCTAAGTAACATCCCGATTCCTACTATCTATTACAAAGCAATAAAAACTAACAAAACATAGCAATGTTTATAAACAAACGTGACACTTCCGTGAGAATTATAATCAAGCAAGTGATCCCAGAAGTAACCGGTGACCACACCGAAATAAACTACACAACACATCTCATGACGTCCGACAATTATACCGCCCGGCTCCTATCAAAACATTATATTGTATTTCTTTACGATCTTTTTATAAGTGTCTAAAAGCATAGGTAAATAAAAATAATGGAAGTATATAATCAATAATTTAAAAGTGGTCTATCATATGTTAGAGGCCACCTGGTGTAAGGAACACCGCAATGTCTATTTCTACCGCCAATCAACAGTGTAAATGCACTTTTGTGTTTCGGTTTGAAAGACATAGTAGCCAGAGTAGTACTGAACACATTGAAACTTAACATCTTATGTCTCTGGATGTCACAGTGGAATGCTAAGCTTGGTTTGTAATTTAAGGTGTTTTGTTTAGTTTATAATATAATGCTCCTGACGGTCTTTCTGTCGCTGAACATGAGGATATGTGACACAATCCGAGGCGCAGATGGTTAGACGCCGGCTAGGAAACTAGAGCCCGTGGGACAATCCTCGTACCACGACAAATATTTGTGCGATATACGCCCGAATACTGGAACGCCATTCAAATAATAAGTTACTCTTAACAGCGCACGGCCCACTTAGCCAGTACATTTAATCGGGATTACCGTAGTTAAGCGCCATTTATATTTAAGTTGCGTTCCAGTATTTAGGCGTCACAGGCATGAATGTCTTTTAATTGTGAATAGTGAAAAATATTCTAACAAAAGAATAACAAATCTTGTCGCTACTATGAATGGAATCGATCTCAGGGTCGAGGTATACCACTGTTTTTGAGAAACATGTCTAAAGTTTAAACTCTATTGTAATGGTTCGTTGTGATACTAAGGGTTGAATTACCCTTTTCTTGCCTTCTCTATCCACCATTAACAGCTGGACAATAGGTCAATCATTCGTTCGCCATTCCAAGAACATCAAAAATGATAAATCTTAGGTTCATGCCTTAGCTATCCTTTTGTAATAAATATTATGTTACTCGTACCAATAGTAATCATAGTAGCGTAGCAATTATATGGCGCAAACAATGGTCTTCTCGGGAAATCCGATTCATTATGAGTCATAGTCCATAAATAAGTATGGTATGTTTTCATAATCAATAAACTTACAAAATGTTCTTCCCCGTCTATATCGCCTTTCTAAACATATTCTGAATATCTGTGACGTGATCGGTTTAAATTACAAATTATGAACTTATTAAGCTTATTGTCGATATTAAGTTTGCTTTTTATTTGTTGCTTATTGAATTATTTAAGTATTAAAGTATTTTAGCCATTGAACAAATGATTACAATTACAAGAAGAGATCTTGTTTAATTATTCAAAGAATTCTTCATTTAGTTCATTTCATAATAAGGAGTGGCTACACATTAAATCAATCTTTAAATATCATTTTGATCCACTTATTACGGTGTACAATAGTTTTCTACCATCTACTTTGCTACGAACACCTAAACACGGTCTTATTCATAGACAATTTTTAAACCTCTTTTAACTATCGAATGTTTTGTCTGTTTCGAACGACTTTCAAATTTAGTCTGAGCGAAAGAAGATTCGATAGCTAAAATATGTTTAAAAACTTTCTATGAATAAGTCTGTTAATTTAGGTAATTAATTTTATCGCAACCGAAATGCATTTACCCAAAAGTTCTACGTTAGCATTTTGATTATCCTTTCGAATATCCTTACACTTTATGAACTAGTTATTTAAGTATCTATCACGAAATAGATACTTAAATAACTATATAGGTACTATGCAATAACATGTTTTATGATTCAAGCAAAATCTATGATAATTGCGATGAAATGTCGCCACGCTGTACTGATACGAGTTGGTAGATTTTGCAGGTTGAAAGTATGGGATACTTTGAGGTACATAGGATTCGTAACATGTTTTCCTTTGCCAAATTCCATGTTCCAAATTACAATACACATACGTATTGAAAAATCACAACTCAATTCAGCGATAGGTCCGAAACCCCAATTCTTATTCTCAGCAGATTGATCTCAAGATTTCAAAAATAGAATGTCAGTTATGTCAATACAAGTCTGGGATAATCCTAAGTTGCATTTACAATAACAATCCTCCCAATTGTGTTCCATAACATCACGTTGTTTATTGCAGCCATTGTTCGCCTTTTAAGTGCTGCTGCCGTGTTTAGTGGCGATCGTAGTTGATAACATTATATGAGTGTCAATATGGGTTAGTCGGTGAAAGAGTACATAACATAATACCAGTTACTGCACAACCTTTAAGTTAATTACATACAATGTTACATTCCTGACAATAATATGGTTGTGTTACGAAGAGACTATCAAAACTATGAGGGGCCTATCGACCTTGTAACGACATCTGAGAAATAATTGTGATGTCCATGGATCGATCTGTGGCCTTATCTATTCAACCGCGTTAAAAATCCTTTTATTTCGGTGAAATTGCTTGAATTTACAAGCAAGTAAAGACAAAACAAGTGACAAATACTTATCAGTCTTATAGTTTATGCGATAGGATTTAAAGTTCATGAACTAATCGATGTAGTTCAATGTAGATATATTTATGTAAGAGTTTTACTAACATACATAGGTATACAGGGTATATCAAGACTGCTACCGAAAACGAAGCCGGGTGGTAGTTTAAGCGACTTCAGACACAATGTAACAGAAAAAGTTGCAAAAAAAAGCGTCAATTTTTTTTTGTTATTTTTTTCCTATGGCCATATTTGGATGGTAAATACATTTTTTCCTAAAATAATAGTATATACCCTTTTATTTATAAATACTCTAAGGTATAAAAGAGTTTAACTTATTATTTTAGCAAAAACTATGGATTTACCACCCAAAAATGACGATATTTAAAAAATCATAAAAAAAATTGTCGCGTTTCTAGGCGAAATTTTTAATTGCATTGTGTTTGTAGCTACTAAAACTACCACCCGGCTTCGTTTTCGGTAGCAGTCTTGAGATACCCGGTATAAACGTCACACCTGTATCCCTTAGGGGTAAGCTGAGACTATGACCACTTGCTCTATCCTGACATACAACTTTCGCTTCGTCCACTTTCATTACTCTCTTCATGCGGTCACGTCGGTTCAGGGTACATTTAACTTGGCTCTTGTAGTCGACCCTTACCGATTTTTCCATCCACACTCGCCCCAACATAAGAATTCTGCTTGTGTTACATATGTATACATAAACTCATGCCTTTTTCCCTGAAGGTCTGGACGGAGGTGCCAAACCACATTCATCATGTTTATTCCGTCCCACGATATTATATGGGGGCAAGCATATCGCCAAATCGAGGACAAATTCCTGACTCTTGACAGATAATGAATAGAAAAATCGGATTCGAACCTGAAACCTCAGCTTTGTAATTGTATCGTAGTACAACAACCCCACCGAAATGTGTAAATATTGCTTATATGCAATTTCGCAATAAAGCTGTTGCTAATCCACATAAATGTGAGCTAATGTATGAGTGTGCGAGGCTGAGCTGCCGACCGGTCGCATTATCATAATGTACGTTAAACTTCGTGTTACGCAACCGTCGATACACGAATTTTAATATGTGACACAAGGACGTGTATTGTTTACTTACTTTTTATTTAATAAAATGAAATTCAAAATAGTACGAAGAAGAGACGAAATAGAAGCTGGAGACGAAATAAGAACTGAAACAGAGTACAATTATGTGAATCTTCTATGTACAAAAACGAGAATATCTGAAAGTAACTGAAACACAATCCAAGTAAAATTATTTATATCATAAGTTAATCTATTTGCATCTACTTCAACTTTAATCCTCGCTCCTCCCTATGGCCCTCGTCATGCATGCATTGGAAATACGGACATCATAATTATACAAGTCACTCGCGACTTTTCGGATCCGACCGATATCTGTTTGCATTGAATAAGCTCTGAAACTACTGGACCGATTTTAACAATACACTATTAGGATCCTACATTACCCTGATAAACATAAGCTGTGAAATATTTTCAAAAAACTATATTTGCACCCGTGTGAAGCCGGGCTGGTCCCTTATTTATTATAATCAGAAGCACAGAGCTCTTAAAAATCTTTAAGGACAGGCCTACGTCAATGTCTTAAGGATCTTACGCGATTCACTAAATGAATCATCGCTTTACATGGCTAATTCTAACTTTTATGACGTCACATGCATATTTAACGCTGTGACGTCTGTACCGAAACGCCGCATTTCATCTCTGTTTTTATTATTTGCGGCGCTTTGAGCATAATTCGTAGAAAGAAAATTGGCAACGCGTGCAAAAACATTGCACGTCAACAGAAAAAATAAAAATAAGTTTTAACTGTCTTCATTTGTCTAAAATATTATTGCATTACGTCCTGGTTCGTTTCATAACTTTTTAGTTGTTCCAGTCATGCAACAGAGCATCACAAGTAAACTCTTAAAACAATTGGATCTCTTAAAACCGAGTGACGTGACACATTCTTCATATCGTGTTTGGAGATGCGAGATCAAAGCAATAATTTGAAATCCACTGCGCTCAACATCTTGAGACATAATCTCAATATGTCCAGCAGTAAATCTGGCTACAATGTCCTTCAAAAGGGAACACAACTTATTTCTTCAAACTATAAAACAGAATAAAAGCCAATTTCCCGTACAATACACTCAACATTACCAAAGACCTTGACTTGCCAACAAGCCACGTACTCATTAAAACACATGTAAACACGTATTGTGACACGTGAACTTTCATTCGATGGTACAAAGCCGGTGGAAGCGCGTGGTAATGATCACTTTCACCAGAACGTCATCGCTCGTAATTACTGGTAACAGTTTAGACAGGAAAGTAAGTGCACCTGACTCGGTAATCGCGGATAGCGTTATAGCAAAAACAAAATATGACTCGGTAATCGCGGATAGCGTTATAGCAAAAACAAAATATGTATATATTTACCTATAACTGCAATGACGTCAAAAGTAAAAAAGTACCCTGAACCGACGAGAATGCATGAAGAGGTTGATAAAAGTGGATGAAGCGAAAATAATATGTACCTTTATAGGATATGACAGCCTCCGTGGCGCAGGCGGTTAGACGCCGCCTGTGAAACGAGAGGCCGCGGGTTCGATCCCCGCACCAATAGAAAGGTCTGGGTGTTTGTGAGACCGAAAAGTCTCTCGTAGTTCCTGATACCCACGACACAAGACTCGATCTTAGTGTGGGGTCAGGACTATGTATGTGACTGTTGGGTGTTATTTATTATTTATTTATTTACGAGTATTTATTTATACAGGCGTGACGATTATGAATGTATGTATAATGATATTAACAATGTAAAGAAAATTTTCATAAGTAAATCCACGTCGCTCTCGTCCTTTGCCATTAGGGTTCACAGCAGCACTGAATGCCATAATATTTTTTCGTTTCTTCAAGATTCAACATTTATTTATCATGTAATGTCCTCTAGTCTATTGCGAAGACTTTATTCTACATATTGATACCAGAAACAAAAACTAAGACGCCATCCATGGAGGTCTATTAAAATATATTTAGGTTATGGTAGACCACTGTTAACCATAGCCCTAACTCTGCTCCGCAAGCCTTTCTGTAAAGATCGTTGCAATTCGCTTTTCCTAGAATTTATACATTATACCCAACTTGATACCTTTTAAATCCTTGGGTACAAGAAGACCTTAACCGCTTTACTCTGTTTAAAACAAAAACAAAAACATATTCAACATTTACATGACCTACAGTGACCCAAGCCAGACGACAGTAACTTCGCAACAAAGCTGTCGCAAATGCAGTACCGTTAAACAACACGTGACCAATTGGTTCGTCGAGTGGGTGTCGCGGGGCTATTTGCAAAAGGTCCACTTCATTTGTTTCTTCACTGACCGTGGCATAGTTATCTATTACTGTCGATGTGTGAATTACTAGCATTTGTTGTTTTTGATTTAAATCTGAGAAAACGTCATTAACTTCTCAACCGTCTTTCATGTGCTCAGAAATCAGAAGGTGATAATCAGCCTATTTCCATACAGCGATCCTGCTTTGACAAGCTACAATACCTTTCCAATGATAGCTCGTAAAAAGGTAACAGGGCTGATTTCGCATTATGATATCAAACAAGACAGAAATATTGATGATATTCTAAGACGTGTATACGTGAGAAGTTAATCTGGAATAAATCGTTACAGTCGTGAAGCAAATTTTACCAAACAGGAGCCTAATACGATAATATTTAACGCTTAATAAGACGGCAGGTCCTTACTCAACAAAGAGCTAAAAAAGCGAGATTAGTAACAATCAGGATTCTATACATCAAACCAGATTTAAAACTGTACATAGCGGATAATCTATTACCAAACCGGGTCGTACTCACATTTGTATAACGTAATACATCAAAATATATTTACAAATAACGGAGCCCACTCACACGTGCATAAACACTATTCAAATTAATAAAAACCGCCTAATGTTTGCAATTCATTCATAAAAAAACGTGTTTGTGATATTTATCTATGAATAACATTACGATACTAAATGTAAACATTCGTAATCAATGGCTAACTAAATCGTGACCTACTAGTTTGCTTAAGACTTAGCCTGTGTCAGTACCTTAGTGCCAGTAAGAAAAACTCCTTCCGTTATTTCCTAAGTACCTATTGTCCAGATCCGGATTGAGATATAAAGATATGATCAATCGTTTTTATACTGTCTAGACAAGAAAACGAGTTAGAGAAACGCCTGATATCAAGCTGTCCTCTTAGCTCATTGACTCTTAATGACCAAGATTAATATTCGTTTTTTTAATTATTCCTATGAATGGCATGCCGTTCGCCTGATGATGGTAAGTGATACAACTGCTCATAAACAATATCAAAACCAAACAACAACTTGCACTACAAAGCAATTCGTGGCATTCCACTATGCTCGCCATCCTGAGACATAAGATTTTACGTCTTCATTTGTGCAGTAGTTACTCTGGTTATAATATCCTTCGAACCGAAACACAACTGTGCATTTGCATTGTTGGTATAAAATACGCGAAGATACTCAACCCAAAACAAGATGGCAGTTATAAACACACTGTGCAATGGACTTCCGGCCACAGATAATGTTATTAGTAAGTATCGCCCTCCATCTTTCAACTCGAGCAACAGCCGAAACTGAGGTCGACGATCACGAGTGCCCTTGAGCTATTTGCATTGAACTCTTGCCAGGCCGTCAAAACTAGCATGTCTCGGGGGACCGTGATAATAATTTAAAACTGTATATTCGCAGCAGCCTTGATAACATCGCTTTTGTATTAGTGGAGGCTTGTTGTCAGCATTTTTTTCTATATTTCATTAATTTCTACTCATATTTCTAATTTGTCTGTAAATCTGCCTTCCTAAAATAAAAAAATATATGTGATGTAGAGATTAAAGTTGCAAGAATTTTGTTTGAATTCTTCATAAAAATTCAGACTAAGGATGTCAAAATATCTAAAACAAAATATCTATCTGGACTTAAAAGGCGTTAGTTTGTAAACTCTCAGGGTAAATATGACTGAAAAACTAAAAGTGCAAAAGATTGCACTAGATAAAACAGTTTTAGTGGAAAGTCGGACACACGAGCCACATCGAAAGGAAATGCAAAAAAATATTACGGAATAGACCATAAACAAAAAAGCATCGATACAGAAGATAATTACAATCATAAATGCAGCTAATTTAGTGCTCCTTCATGCATTGCTGAGAGATCATAATTTGGGTATAAGGAAGAGTATTATATTAAATTTTCTCAGTGTAGAATCGGTGATAAAAAATGTTTCTACAATAGATTTTTTGACGCATACCTCTTTTTACGACATCGTACGAGACTGCGTACTCCCACGCAAGTTTTTTGTGTAGTCATTAATTCCTACTGTTAAATAATAATGCGCAATAGAATATATAAATGTTTGTGTCAGTAATAAAAACGATTACGATATACGATTCAAAGTATGGTTGAATAACTTTACATAAAAAGGGATTCATGGATTACACGTGAAGGTAGACCGCTAAACAAAATAAGTGTTTTATGGAAATTTGACCTGATCTAAACTATAACACGCACCGGACAATAAAGAATTTTTTAGGGGATTTTAATAAAAAAAATCTTTAATGTTGTTGCATTACAATAACTTACAAAAATACCTAATTTAGTGTATAAGCTTTTAAAGTTAAGATAGAGCCTTTGAATCAAGACTTAACCTTCACATTCAACATTTACACAAGTATCAGAAATCCTTATTTGGATTGATAAGTAATAATTGAAGCAATTAACTTATTTAATTAATTAACAGCATATCAATTCATGTAATACATTGAATGCCGTAATGAATACGTTTTAAGTATAATATTATCATTATGATTAACGTCAATTATTATTTAAAATATATTTTATTTTAAATGAGTTTTCCCTGCATAAATAATATAAATAAGAATAAATAATAACAAAAATAAAGAAATATGTGTTAACTATCAATAACTATCAACCAAATACAATGAAATCTCTAGAGACCGATAATAAAGTAAATAAAATACGTATATACACGGATAATAAACTAAATAACGTTATTATGTATGAATGACTATCAGTTAATGAAAACAATAGAATTTTTTTGTGGTTTATTGTGAAGGAGATAGTGCAGTTAATAAAAATAGATATCACCTGGCATGGACAATGACTCCTGACCACCGTACATTCAGCTTATTGATTTATTAAGGTTTTAATTATACATAAGATGGATTTCACTCTAGAAGCATTATATACCTATCTTTTACATGATAAGAAATGGAGGCTTTACTTTCATTTATCATAATTTATGTGATATGACGTTCACTGCTAGACACATATCTTAACCATGCTGGATAGTATGCAAATATCATCTGGAGTTGTATACTACACGGACCTTGTAGAGACTAGGACGAATTTCCGTGCTTTCCGGCGTTTTTGCCATACCTATTACTGGAATCAAGTGTAACAGCTCACATATTAGGTCCCATTTAAATGTAATAAGGATTTGATCCGTGGTGCTTTACAGCTGGCTTCTCCGGCTGTAAAAGTCTTTTTGCGAGGTTATTTACCTCTTTATTTCATAGTTTTGTCACCCGCTTTGCACGGAGGGAAGTGGACAATAATTTATTTCCAACTCCTCCTATTAATTTAACTTTCTGATTGATTTCGTTGCGGGTTAAAGACAAGTTAGACATTCCCGGAGACTCGCCGAGCTTCAATGCTCGGTGTCATTACATTGCGTGCCACTGTTGATCCTGGCTTACAGGAGTTGCAGTGGTGGGTGTGAGGGCGGGACAGTCTCCATTTTTAGACACATATCTTTTCAAACATTTTTACTGCAGCTGAAGAAAGTAAAGATTTAATTATTATTGGCGATAATCATAATCATAAGCCAAGCAATACTTCTAGTAGGTATTGCTTAGCGCTGAGTGCGGGTGAAGCCGGATAAAAGCACTTTTCGTGGCCGCTCAAAGCAAAGTAAGAAAGTAAACTCAGTAACCAGTGTATTTTTACAGTCTATTTGTTATATGGAAGGAGACTGTCCCGCCCTCACACCCACCACTGCAACTCCTGTAAGCCAGGACCAACAGTGGCACGCAATGTAATGACACCGAGCGTTGAAGCTCGGCGAGTCTCCGGGAATGTCTAACTTGTCTTTAAACCGCAACGAAATCAATCAGAAAGTTAAATTAATAGGAGGAGCTGTTATATGGAAGTAGAAATTATTTTCATCGAATCAAAATAAAGGAATTATATCATTAGAAGAAGTGTAACAGATAAATAACAGTTTCAAATATTATCCCAACATAAATAAATTGGTACTTACAATACTTAGCTAGTTAATGCAACAGTCAAACAATGTCCGAAATACTACTGAAAAACAAAAGCAATGGGAAAAATATGAACATACAATATAGTGTATACCGTTAAGCCGTAGCACGAAGAAAGCAATTAGCCAAACGTCATTACCTTGCACTTTACAAGACCGTAAAGTACACAACATTTCATTCCTACACCATATGCACCAGTGCAGACATGATTTAGGAATTTTGCGGACAGACACGGAATCGTTACTGACTCGATCCTCTACTAGCTTCAAAGGCTTTCATTTTCGCCTTCAGGCGCAGTGGTTCTTGAGCGGTGGTCCGCGGACCACTAGTGGTCCGTTCGAAGCATCTCTAGTAATTCGCGGAGCCATGCTAAGGCCATCATTAAATAATTTTACATTTTTATTATATTACCTTTTGTAACTTTATTAATATCCAACAATCAAACTAATCAACCGGGTGGACAATGGGTAAACAATATTTGGTTAAATGGTCCCGCGTAACTAAAGGTTTAGAACCACTGATCTAGAGAAAAGATGCCAAATGCAACCTACCATGTACATTCTTAAATGAAATCTATTAAATATCATTTTTCTTTTGTATTATAAATCATTTTTCAACGTCGAATTTGTAGAAAATTTATAATATTTGTCTTTATTTACATTTATACATACTGTTTCATGAATTTCTTTGTTATTTCAGCGCTGCTGTAATACCGACAAGTTTTACTTTTGAACGAACAAATAAAACTAGATACCCAACAAGTACCTCTATTATAGGCTCATGATTCGCCAATAACACAAAAAGCATGGAAATCGGTAAATCATGGTGTCCCTACAGAAGCAATCGCTTTTCAGTTTATTTGACGAGTTTGGAATTTTAACTGTGGTGTTAACAGATGATCTATGTACACGTTGCATCGGCCGCTATTAGCACTTTGTTTACAAGCTACTTAGAAGAGCGAAATATTTTTAATGCGTTACCACTTAGCTGTAACGTTCCGCCTAGTGATATGACTGAACCGTTATGCAATCTTTGGGAGTATGCGTGCAACGATGAGATGAATAGTTTAGTAATAGAGAAGTATAGCTTTGAACAAATTTGGTAAATAATTACCTTATGTTTATTTATTTTTTACTATAACATTACAGATTAATATACACTAAGCTCATAATATCATATAATATACTCATTTAATTATTTATTTTATTTTATTGAGGAAAAACAAACAGTGGTACATTGTGTTTGAATAATTTTACATATTTTTTTCATATACTCATGTTATATTATTCACAAGTATAGACTATAAAGTATGCCTTTAATGAAGAATATGTTTTATATTATTTTTTATTTCTTGATTTATTAACCAAAAAAAGCTGTTTCTGTCTGCAATCAGAATCTGTGTTTTAAAATGATAATCTAGGAAAAGAAAACGTTGATTTTTTCACTCCTTACAGTTTTAGTGATGCAGGTGAGATCTTAGGTTTTCAAATACATAAAGTTTACAGTTTAAGTTTATTTTTAAAAGAGTTTATTGCCAATAACAGACATTAATCAATCAATTGAACGCAAGCAAAAATAAATCTGTTTCAATTTACATGCATAATTAATGTTTATTACCGTATAATTGTGATTTCGTTACATATTTAAGCATTATAAATCAGCATATTTTAACCAACTGCATTCATTTATTTGTTGTTTATGCGTGTGTCATATGTCAATTTATATTTCGTTGCACTGCTACTCAAAGGTATCGAGTAAGGAATGAATTAACTACTACAAAAAATAATTGGCAAGTATTTTAAGAATTTAACCATTATCATTGTTTATAACCAGTGTGCATGGTGACTGCCTAGAAAGATACGAAAATTTAAAATGCTATTTTATTGCACCATGCAATGAACCAAATGAAGTAATAATATAATACAAAAATAAAAACCGACTTCAAAACAAAAATCCACTAAAAACCAAAAAATAATAACTACTTACCACTCCAAAGCAAAAAAATAATATTTATTTCATGGAACTCGTGCATGTTGATTAATTTGCTTAATGACTTGACTAGCCAACAAATCAAAATATATGCGTAACATATCGAAGGCGGGCCGCCAAGTACCAAACATGTAGGACCTATGCCTTATATTAATTTAAATATCTATTGTTTGGTACTGGGCGACCCGCCTTCAATATGTTACGCATATATTTTGATTTGTTGGCTAGTCAAGTCATTAAGCAAATTAATCAACATGCACGAGTTCCATGAAATAAATATTATTTTTTTGCTTTGGAGTGGTAAGTAGTTATTATTTTTTGGTTTTTAGTGGATTTTTGTTTTGAAGTCGGTTTTTATTTTTTTTATTAAAAATTTTAATTATTTTTATCTTTTTAGTGTTGATAGGCATTTAAATGAAGAAGATTTGGTCCCCACAAGGAATATGTTCTTTCCGATGACAATGAAATCGCTAAAATCGGCTAAAAGCTGCCAAAGATATTGGAATATTCACATGTTTATTATTTTTGCTCCCCCCCCCTCCCTTCGCGCCTACCCCTTTTTTCGTCAACCACTGTAGCCTAGCTTTTTTACTGAACCCAATGCAAAAAGAACCGTTGAAATCCTATTAAATTTTGAGGAGTTCTACTCTCCAGGTCCGAACATGATAATCAGATCTTAATGTTGTGTTCCTGGGATCAACCTGTTAATACGTTCTTTCCAATGAAAAAGAAATCACTAAATCGGTTATAAGCTGCTGAAGATATTAGTATTTACGTGTATTTTAACGTTAACACCCCCCCCCCCCCCCCCCCCTCCCCTCCCCCTACCCCTTTCTCCCTCCCTCACTGTGGCTTAACTTTTATAATAAACCTAATGCAAAAAGAACCATTGGAATCCTACTAAATTTTGAAGAGTTCTATTCTCCAGGTCCGAACATAATCATCAGATCTTCATGTGTATTCCTGGGATCAACCTGTCAATACGTTTTTTCCAATGAAAAATAAATCACTAAAATCGGTTAAAAGCTGTCGAAGATATTAGAATTTACGTGTATTTTAATTTTATCACCCACCCCCCCTCACCCCCACCCCTTTTTCCCTCTCTTACTGTAACTTAACTTTTCTAATGAACGTAATGCAAAAAGAACCATTGCAATCTCCTTAATTTTAAGGAGTTCCCCTCTCCAGGTCCGAAGATATTCATCAGATCTTCACCATATTTTTATGGGACCAAACGACAAGCACCAGCTTTCAATCAAAGAAAGAATGATTGAAATCGGTTCACACAGTACAGAGAAACGAGGTAAAAAACATAAAAAAAAAAAAAAAGCAACATACAGTCGAATTGAGAACCTCCTCCTTTTTTTGAAGTCGGTTAAAAAGAAGGCGTTATCGCACAATGCAATTTTTTTTCAGGCAATCTTGGCATCAAAAGGAGAGCAAGAGGGCAGTCTAAGGTTTAAATAATAATCTAGAACAAGTTTATTCATACTAGAAATACTTTATTTTTCGTCACACCTCATAATATTGTCATTCTGTTTTATCCATGCTAGGATAGCCTGCTTGGAAGAGATCGAGCTATAAGGCCGCCATTTTACTCTTTTTTTTTTACTGGTATACAATAAGCTTTAAATAATAAAAAATCAGGACCTTAATAGCATTAACCGTATTAGCGGACCACCTGTCACATACGCTTAATTTCATAATGAGTTCACCGTTTGCAACTCAGTGAAAGTAGAATGAGCATGTTGATTGTCAATCATGATTCGCGCCGATCGCTGAGTTTTTGCCCTCATCACTCATCAGTTAAACCATCCGCACTGACTACTGAGCGATGACCTACTGATATTATGTATCTTCATCGTGGTCTGAAAGTCCTTTGATTTGTAAAATCATAATCTAAATATATATAACTCAAAGGTGACTGACTGACATAGTGATCTATCAAAGCACAGCCCAAACCACTGAACGGATCAGACTGAAATTTCGCATGCAGGTAGATGTTATAACGTAGGCATCCGCTAAGAAAGGATTTTGATTAATTCTACCCCCAAGGGGATAAAATAGGGGATGAACGTTTGTATGAAACTTTGTCAATTTTAAACCGAACGAGCTGAGGCTTAGCATGCATAAAGCTACTATGACGTAGGCATCCCCTAAGAAAGGATTTTCATGAATTCTACCCCTAAGGGTATAAAATAGGGGACGAAAGTTTGTATAAATCTTCTTAGATTTTCGACTGATTGAACTGAAATTAAAGATTGGAGCTACTATGATGAAGACGTTCGCTTAAATAGGATTTTGATAAATTCAATTTAGCATTTCAGTTTTATGTTGGTTGCTCACGAGTAAGTTCAACCAATAGCTTGATAGTTTTAGCGCCTAATGACAGATTAGTTAAGAATATTGTGTAAAGAAGAAGAAGAAGTGTAAAGAAGTTTTGTAGGCCCTAATTTTTTACACACGCTAAAGAAAAGTAAAGCCGCAAAAACTATACCTAATTAATAATAATACTTCTTAACGCGAGCGAAGCCGCAAGCAAAAGCTAGTTTGGATATAATTCAAGATCGATATCAGTTGCAATAATTGGAATTATGAATGTTTAACTATGTTAAAATGTTATGTTCAGACAATTGCAATATTTATCAATATAATTTTCATTAGATTGTGAAATAGAGAAGTAATTAATGCAGAAGAAATAAGGATAGTCAATTATATGGGACTAAATTAGACCAGCTAAATAAATCGTGTAGGAATCGGATAATTTAAATAAGATCGCAATCTTCTGTTATGTTTAATGCATTTAAAAAAGAACTCATGTCACGTGTTTTTGTAGTGGAAGCCAATAAAATAACCGAGACGCAATGCGAAACGTCTGTAATCATCTTTCATCTGGCACTCCTGTATTTATTTCAAGTTATGGCTAGCTGGTATTATTGTAAAATATAAAGCCCAGACCATTAAGGTATTATACTAGAGCGGACATCGGAAACAAAATCCCTGCGCATTATGCTGGTACATGATTGAACCCAATGAAGCGAGAGCGAAGATAATATTAATTATTACTGCGTATGCGTGACAGAGACAGACACAGAAAGAGTGGTACGGGCTACGGTACCGTTCATTTTTGTTGCATTTTGTTTGCAGTGTCCTCTCTAGTATAATATCTCATTGAGCCCGACTATATTTTGTCAAAACACATCCATAATAATGATGATATAATGGCGGGTAATTATTACACTTTATTATAAGTAATCAATTATTTTAAACTCTAATAATAAACAATACACAATTATTAGTCCATTGAAATGTTACAATTTAAGGACCGAATATTGCATTTCTTAGAGGACGCAATTTTATTTTTGGGACATGTTTGGGGGGTCAATAGAAGCTTAACCTCAAGTTTGTGGGGTCGCCACCCTTATCCCCCGGCCGCCATCTTGGAAAAAGGGATGAAAACACTTTTTTCGCGATAACTCGGAAACTATGCGTCTTACAAAAATTTGTAAGGACATAATTTGTAGCAAATTGTTTTGCCTACAAATATGTTTATTTAACTTTTTGCCCTAAATTCAAAATTAAAGAAGTTATAAGCAAAAAAGTGAAGAAGAAATTTCTTAAGGGAAATCTTCCCGTTTCTCTTAGAAGTAGACTCTTCGACTTGTATCTTACCAATTCTCACATACAGTCTCAATCGAACTTCAGAGGTCCAGGCCCGGGTTTGTCAAAAAGCTATGGAGCACAGGATGCTAGTGGTAACACGCATGGACAGAGTACCCACTAACACCTTGCGCTCCATAACCAGAGTCAAGAATGTTGCACAGAAATCAGCTAAACTAAACTGGGATTGGGCGGGCCACATGACCCGGATGCACCCGGAGAGGTGGGCAAAGATTGCCAATCAATGGATGCCTAAGGATGGCGAGAGGCCACGCGGCAGGCTTCGGAAAAGGTAGCGCGACGATCCCGACCAATTTAGCAGCACTTGGATGGCATCAGCAACTGATAGGGATAAGTCGAAGGAGTTGAGGGAGACCTTTGCCCATCAGTAGCACAGAATATGTTAATAAAAATAAAATAATAGCAAAAGAGTGAGATTTTTTTTATAAAAAATTATAGAGCAAAAAAGAAATTGTTTATAAAAATTTACTCACATTTTTGCTTATAATTTCTTTAATTTTTAATTTAGGGCAAAAAGGTATATAAGCATGTTTTTAGGCAATACAGTTAGCTACAAATTGTGTTTTTACAAATTTTTCGTAAGACGTATAGTTGCCGAGATAACGCGAAAAAAAGTGTTTTCACCCCTTTTTTCAAGATGGCGGCCGGGGAACAAGGGTGGCGAACCCACAAACTTGAGGTTAAGCTTCTATTGACCGCCCACACATACCCCAAAAATAAAATTGCGTCCTCTAAAAAATGCAAAGCTCATGTACCATTTCAATGGACTATATCTGCACGAGTTAAACTATTGAAAAACAGTTTAATGTTTAAGTTAAATTATTGGATTTGGACAGAATTGGCCCAATCATATTCGATAATTATTATTCTTTGACAAAATTAACAAATACACTTAATAAAATATAAGCGATTGGTTAAACTAATTTAAAAGCAACTTAATTCAACATACAGTCAGTCCCACATGATTACATTTCTAAAATAAGACTTTGTGTGTCCGTTTGTATGCTTATATTATATCGAAAACTGTTGGTTCTATTCACAAAATAATTATTTTGGCAAGGAAATACTTTATCAATTATGGAATATAACTAACGGTGTTAAAAGAAATTTGTTTAATACTGAAACGCATGCGGTGAATGTACTTTTTGCGTATACAAGCTATAAAAAATATTCCACCCAAACGCCGACTGCGCCTCTGTTTTCATATACAAAGCACGCATCACGCATAAAATATATTTAAATCTGATGACTAGGAAGTCAACGCAGAATTTATATTTTAGCAAGGAATTTAATACAAAAGTCTACGCGAATAATAAAATCTAAAGATTGATGAGAGCATCTGCGATCTAATCGCGACATTCAGACGTCCCCTAAACAGGATCACGGAATTGTCTAGAAGTTTTATGTACTCGTCTTATTTACAAGGTTAAGGTTACGGATTATTGTGTACATGGCTCTTATAAATGATGGCCTTAGATGGATTGATACGGCTTAGCATGGCGTCAGCGAAAAAGTAGAAGGCTGCAACTGGATACAACACACGTAGCGCTGGTGAATATTGTTCAACATAAATACTATAATTCTACCAGGACTATTGCTAACTTCTTTAGTAGAAACCGATATTTTTATACGTCATTTTGTATCTGTATTCTGTATCAGCCCATATACGTCCCACTGCAGGGCACGGGCCTCCTCCACAATCGACAGTTCGATTGAGAGTGGTTAGGCCATATAGTCCACCACGCTGGCCTAGTGCGGGTTGGCGGACTTACATACCATAGAAATTCTTATAAATCGCTATGGTATGCAGGTTTCCTCACGATGTTTTTCCTTCGCCGTTTTAGTGCGTGGTGATTGAATATCAAACACACATGACTCCGAAAAGTCAGAGGTGTGCCCTGGGATTCGAACCCGCGACCACCGTGATCATGTGGGCAGCCGCGTCTAGTCCGTTTACCAACAGGCCACCACGCACTTTGTATAGAAACATCATTATTTTCTGATATTTTTATCGTATCATGGCAAAACTGCTTATAAATAACGTTCAGATAAAACATTATTTACATTACGAGCCAAACTATTAATGAGCCTTAAAGTTTACTCCGATTAAATAAAGCTTGCACGAAACTTAATTCGTTTCTATTTAATCCGGAAAAGCAAATATCCGCAGACATGTTGCAGATTGGCGCGTTTATTGCAATATGGCGGCTTGCCAGAACATAGCAGACGTCACCGGAGGCCGCGGCCCCTGTGCGTAATGTTGCCAATGTTGTGCCAGACAGCCTACAGATTTGTTAATGCTATTAAAATGATGTACGCTTTGAATAGTGTTTGGAAAAAGCAATTTTAAAATACAAGATCAAGAGCTTTGAAAGTGTACGTTTCGGCATGTGGCGCATTGATACGATCAATATCTGCCCTTTTTAAGAAGTTGAATGCTCCCGTTTCAGTAGTCCTGTTTCCCTCAAGAATCGTGGGATGCCGAAAGGAGTAGCTACCTAGTCAACATCTGCCGTTGACTGAAATTTAATTTGACGAGTGGCTCCCAGCCCGATCAACTCTTGGGAAAAGTATCAATAAATTTTCAACTAAGTTTACAAACTGAAAACCTTATCGATCTATTCGGATTCGGATTCGGTAATAAATAAGCATCTAAAACCAAAACAGACTCTCAAATATCAAGAGCGCGTTGGTAATCGATTAGATTATGTCATCGAATATCCGTAACATTTTGAAAACAGCATGAATGTCGTGAAATATCTGTGAGAACCGAAAAAATACTTGATCACGCCGTGACTTTAATTTCTAGGAAATAATTGAATTAAACTATTTATCTTACCTGTGAAATTTCTAGGAAATGACTTCTCTGTTTTGGCCATGGTGAACGCCTTTGGAATGACTTTAGGTTCTGAAAAGAAAATACATAATTAATACAAGCTATATCAATATTATTTACGATACTAAACGTTGTTTATAGCATTCGAAATTTCCTGAAAAATTAAATGTTCGATTGAAGAAAGTAAATGACGTATGTTATAAGATATCCAATAATCTAATTAAAATAAAATATCTAAAAATACAATAATCATTGATCTCAAATAGAAATAAGCTGTTTACATATTTGTGTATTAAATTCCGCTTATGCTCCTTCTAAACTCAAGTCGTGTACGGAAACTAAATGAAAATCAACAAGAGGTGACATTAAATAGAAACACTACAACGGTTGTTATTCTATGGCATGCGAAAGGCATTTTAATTAAAACCACATTCGATTACACGCATTGACGTTCAACTACGCATTGCAAAAAGTAACCTCATTTTACACATCATATCGCGTTTCTATATCAATCGATACAGATCTTATTGCTAGGACCCATCTCCCCACTTCCTGTAAGGTTTGGACTCTAATAAACAGGACTAGACTAAACCGTATCATAGGACCAAGTTCGTAGTATGGAAAGAGTTCGTAGTTCGGTTGCTTGTTTTCAGCTGCAACATATTGCGAATCGTAATATTATGTTTTAATTAAAAGATTTTGAAAAAATAATATTTTGTGTATTTTTTTTTTTTGGATTAGCGGCCTGTGTATTCTCTTAATTAAATAAGGAGGAGGTTCTCAATTCGACTGTATGATTTTTTTTTACCCAGAAATGCTATAGGGATTTACGCGTGCTACCAACAGCTGCTGTAGACATCAACGACACACCGTCAGTGCTAATTGATATTTGCAGTTTTTTCGCAAGTGGGTGGGCGTTTTGGGATGTGATTTTCACACATCTCCGTCGAGAAAGTTAAATAAGTGTGAATGTCGTCGAGGGTCGACCGTTCTGTACTTGCAAATACAACTGTGTCTAATGTATGTTCGCAACAGAGCTCAAGTACGCGAAATGGACACATTCGTATTCCGTACGCAGATAGGCTCAAAAAGGCAATCCTAGATTTTTATCTCAGACTATATTTAGCTCAAACGATTATTCCATTGCTATCTCCTTTTAAACGACATAAACGGTTGTTTTTGTTATTCAGATTTATTTATTTCTTTAAATACAATTCATGCATAATCGCGACCGGTTATAAATGAGTACAGAGTTAAGTTTAAAACTGTAATACAATAAGTGAAAATGAGCAATAAATAATATGAAAAAGTATGAAGCGAAACTGAACAGTATACAATACAAAATTTAAGCATTTCTGTACTGACAATGACAGCTGATCAAATAAACCGACCTGCGCATACACCGGCTATACTCGGTAAATGAAATTATTTAACAAAAAAGTCACCAAGAATCAATGATTTAGAAACTAAGGATCGGCCCTTCAGCACATTTGGAGTTTAAAAAGATGACCGTGAAAATAGCGCTCAAATGAATATTAAATACCTGCGTATGGAATTCCTGAGGGGCTCTGCAAATGGATCGCCAGCTTTTTGGATGGTCGGAGCATAAGAGTCGTAGTGGACGGCTGTTGCTCCGAGACCAAGACCATTAATGCTGGTGTTCCACAAGGATCGGTGCTATCGCCGACACTCTTTATCCTGCATATCAATGACATGTTGTCCATTGATAGCATGCATTGTTATGCAGATGATAGTACGAGTGACGCGCGGTACATCGGCCAACGGAGCCACTCTCGGGATTCCATTATGGAAAGACGCAGTCAACTTGTGTCTGAAGTCGAGAGCTCTCTGGGGCGGGCCTCCGAATGGGGTGAATTGAAACTAGTTCAATTTAACCCTTCGAAGACACAAGTTTGCGTGTTCACTGCGAAGAAGGACCCCTTTGTCATGGCGCCGCAATTCCAAGGAGTTACTCTCCAAGGATCCGAGAGTATTGGAATCCTTGGCATCGAAATATCAAGCAAGGTCGAGTTTAGGAGTCATTTGGAGGACAAAGCCAAACTGGCGAGCAAGAAGTTGGGAATCCTGAACAGAGCCAAGCGGTACTTTACGTCGGGTCATAGATTGATGCTTTACAAAGCGCAAATCCGGCCCCACGTAGAGTACTGCTCCCACCTCTGGGCAGGTGCCCCAAAATACCAGCTCGACCCACTTGACTCCTTGCAGCGACGAGCTTGTCGAATAGTCAATGATCCGATCTCACGGACAAATTGGAACCGTTAGGACTGCGGAGAGACTTCGGATCTCTCTGTGTGTTCTATCGTCTGTTCCATGGGGAGTGCTCTGAGGAGTTGTTTGAGTTGGTACCACCGTCGCCTATGTACCATCGCACCACACGTTTCCGCAGTAGAGTTCATTCCCACCACCTGGAGGCGTACCGTTCCCGAACTGTACGTTTCCAGCGTTCTTTTCTACCACGTACGTGCAAGCTCTGGAATGAACTCCCTGCATCGGTGTTTCCTCAGCGCTATGACTTGTCCTTCAAACGAGGTTTAAGGAGAGTACTTTCCTCGAGGTAGGCAGCGACTTTGTTGTGCTGGTCCCCTGGCACTACGGAGGTCAGTGATGTCAGATGAGCAGCGGTAGCCGCTTACCATCAGGCGGGCCGCTAGCTCGTCTGCCTACAAGGCAATAAAAAAAATAGATTTCATCTTAACGGTGATAAAAATGTTCATTAAACTGTCTATCATAAAACGCTTGTAGTGTTTTCAAAATCTTTATTTGTGACGATTAATTTCAGTAACGCTCCACTAGAGATTTACTGGAGCGCACGCACCACTTACGTCGAAACACTTTACGCGCTTTACGCCCTGTCCATATTATATTTATTTATGTCAATGCCAACAATGCATTAATTTTACTTGTTTTAGTGCAAATGGAACGATTCCTTGATAGATCAAATTATTGGTGCATTCACATGACTCACTCCCTTATTCATAAAAAAACCGCTAATCAACCACATCAACGTAAAGTAGTTAAATAATGATAAGAGGAGATAAAACGTTTAAGTTTTTCTATTCTTATTGGTTTTTCTACAAATCAACTAATATTGCCTTTTCACATAACAAAATTATTTAATTCACTTGGCAGTAATAAACGTCCAGCTGACAGACATTCGCCATTTTTCTGCTTAAAATTTGCCTAAACAAGGGTCTCGCCCATTTCAAAGTGATTGAGCTGTTAAATATTTGTGTTAAATAAGTGATTTTTGACATCTGTTTATGAATTTGCTTTTGAGTCATATTAACGGCACTTAAAATATGGATTAAGTCCTTATGATAAGAGGGTTAATATTTAGTGGTTAACTTTAAACTCAGATGCAATTAGTGATAGTGTTTTGTTCTATTACATAATAAATTGACGATCGTGCAATTGGCAGATATACTCGTATTTATGGCAAAAGAGGTAAACGATCAAACTTCTTCACGGTGATCACGTGAACATCCAAAAACCCAGTTGCATAATTAAAAAGGTTTGGTTTCAGAAACAAAGGTATGATTAGATACTAATTGTATCCAATTATATAAAATACCCAAAACAGATTTACAAGGTTAAATGCATGTATGTCCGTGTTAAAAAAAATGTATAACTTGATTTGCTTAAGATCCCTTCATAGCACAATAAAACTGGATATCATCCGTTTATTGATTTTTTTAAAACATGTAATCAACTTATTTTGGCAAATATTACGATAAAAGAACGTGAATTATATTGTAATTCCAGGAAAGTAAATAATTAATGATAAAAGATTATGTTAGTCGCGAAAATGATAGTTATACTCTTATTAAGTTGTATAATAGCATAATTATACACAGTCAGGTCATAAGTATTGTCACACAGTAAAAACTTTTCTTTTAGAATGCTGGCCACAAAAAGTTTATTGAATTAGAATTTCGAATTGTTCATGAAAATAAAAATGTATACTTTTTAGAATTTTACTCATTTTTAAATATGGAGTAGACGCTTAAAGAAGACCGTGTTGCGGTTATTCCGTTGCATCGTTGCGGTTACGCGCCAATTCAAATTTTTGACGTACTGAAAAATTTGAATATAACCCAAAGATTCGTTTATCGTACCATCAAACGATACAATGAAGACTGTAGTGTAGATCTGTAGGTCAAGAAGTGGTCGCCCTCGGTCTGTTAGGACTCCAGCAGTGATAAAAGCTGTGAAGGCGCGAATTCAAAGAAATCCCAAGCGTAAGCAGAAACTGTTGGCCTTTCAGATGGGGTTAAGCAGAACCACGGTGAAAAGGGTGTTAAATGAAGACTAAGGGCTTCGGGCATATCGAAGAAAACCAGGACATCGTTTGAATGCTCGTCTAATGGACCTGGGACTGAAGAGATGCCGCGCTTTGTTGAAGCGATACGCGGGAAAAAAAATATCGGGAAATTCTTTTTTCAGATGAAAAAAAATTTACCGTAGAAGAGAGCTACAACAAACAAATGATAAGGTGTACGCACACAGTAGTGAAGAAGCGAGCAACCGTATTCCGCGTGTCCAGTGAGGTCATTTTCCATCCTCGCTCATGGTATGGTTGGGAGTTTCTTATTGGGGCTTAACAGAGGTACATTTTTGTGAGAAAGGTGTAAAAACGAATGCAGTTGTGTATCAAAATACAGTCCTGACGAACCTTGTGGAACCTGTTTCTCACACCATGTTCAATAACAGGCACTGGGTATTCCAACAAGATTCGGCGCCAGCTCATAGAGCGAAGAGCACACAAGACTGGCTGACGGCGTGTGAAATCGACTTCATCCAGCACGAAGACTGGCCCTCCTCCAGTCCAGATTTGGATCCGTTAGATTACAAGATATGGCAACACTTGGAGGAAAAGGCGTGCTCAAAGCCTCATCCCAATTTGGAGTCACTCAAGACATTCTTGATTAAGGCAGCCGCCGATATTGACATGGAGCTCATTCGTGCTGCGATAGACAACTGGCCGCGCAGATTGAAGGCCTGTATTCAAAATCACGGAGTCATTTTGAATAAACTATAGTGTCATAAGAATCTATGTTTTGTGAAGTTCATTTTGGTATATAAATGGTTACGAAAATAATTGAGCATTCATTCCCCATCTACAAGTAGTGCTAATAAACGGCATTCCTTATCAAATTCACACATTTTGTACGCTTACACAGTTACAACGGCAATTTTAACCGCATGTAACTGATAAAAATTGCTGGCTACAGGCCTACTTACATAAATAGAAAAGGCTTCGCATATATTTTTGTTTTCTTCTCCTATAACCTTGGAAAACGAAACACATTTTGCAAAAAACATATTTTGCAAAAACATTTTTTTACGCTCATTGAAAGGCACGTTTTATATAAAAAAATGATGTTGATTCCGGTGACTCTTGTTGAGTGACGTCAGGGTCGGGGGTTAACGTTCCGATGGTATATTTTGGGTGTTCATCTAGATTCTAGCAGCTAAATACTGCTTACCAGTTATAGTAACTTGTATTATAGGTATAGTCTAGTTTTATGTTCTTGGAATTTCAGTTGTGAAAAATGAGAAATATTAAAAACCTCCGCAGCTGACTTCTAAAGTAATACAGACATAATAGTTTTTCCACAAACTAAGCATTCCTTAATAGCACCATTTAAAACCCGTTGTAGAACCATGAAAATGGATGAAACTACACAAAGCCATAAAATTGGATGCAAACAAAAGAACTGCGCAGAAACCTTGACTCTGTAAGAGCGAGTCTTTTATGAAGTCGTGTCGCCTTGGGAGATAACGATGCATGGTGTTCCGACTAGCATGGCTTTATCACTTAATAATTGTTTCATATGGTAGCAATAAGGCGGTGTGAGACTACCACAATGGTTGGAATATATTCGAAGAATAGCGAATTAACCATTTTTTTACAAAAAAAAGTACCCATTATGGTCTCTGTTCTTTCACATGCTGCTAATCTTATTATTACGTGCATTAGAATGATATTAAATTTATAATCAATATTTATCATCAATAAAACCTAGTAAGAATTTAATTCGTGCAGCGCCGATGATAACATTTCTAAAGACTTACAGATACATAACAACAAATACTGGGCGAGAAAAATTTATAAATTTTAAAACCAAGAAAATATACGCTAGTTAATCTTGAAAATTGGAATTATAGAATTTTGTTACTTTGTAGACGTTTACAACAGATGAACCGGAACATCTCAAAACCCTTATATAATCCATGAATTTGAACATAAAGAATGTATTGAATTCTATATAAAAATTGGCACAGCAAATTACAGAATCATTACACACAAAACGGGGCCACTTTGAGCGGTTTGAAATAACCACAAAAGCTTACACAACATTGCTCAACTATTTCAGAATAAATAGAAAGAATCATGCGCGCCTGATAAATGAAAAGCTGACAGTGAATGAATGCGGCAAGTTGAAGATTAATCTCCTCTCACTACTGCGGATTGCAAGCAATAGAAATGTAAACAACGGAAGTCGGTACTAACACCTGTTTTAGACTTCGAGCCAAATAAATATTTTACATACTTGACTTAAAGGTCAGATACTACTACAGATGCCTGCTTGTTGCTGACAGTGAAGACAGGGTACCCCTCAGTAATTAAAAATGTGGAGTATATTCTGCTAAAAAACTAAAAAATAGAATTCACGAATTATAAGGACTCATATCATTTGCCAAAGTGGGCATGGTTAGTCTTTATGGAACACAAGCAAGACACTTACATAAAATAAGTATGTAATAACAACTTAATAAATTCACACATAACTGGGAATGTTATTACTTATTTCCATAATTAGACATTTAATGGACAAGTAATGAGAAGCGGCGGGACAAATCAGATCACGAATCAGTCAGCGAACTGCATGTAAACATTGCATTAATATCGGCGTCGCCGGCATAAAATTCACCGTTACCAACGCGACCCATCGGCGACCGTCGCGACTGTCGGCCAGGCGGCGCCAGCTAACGGACCGCGGGATTTACGTGCCGGCAAAAAAAACTACAACTCTAATTAACACGATCATTTCAATCATTTCGCAACAACAATTTAAGGGATTAATGGAACCGTTTCAGGTTATTGAACCTGAAGTCTGAACATGGTTTTTTTTCTGTGTAATGGCACTTTCTTGTTTCATTTACGATGTATCAGACGAGTTTGTGATTGTGAAAATGTCGGTTAACAATCAAAACTATACATAATTTCAATAGGTTCCTGCTATCAAAGATAATTAAAAACAGTCTATAATAATACAGTTACAGGTCGATGTGGATATCCTTTGGGAGCCTATGTTTTGCAATGAACTTCCTGGGGTTGAGATGATGATTATAATACATATTTATGTATTGTATATATGTGCCTTAAGAGGCAGATTTAGCTTATGTAAAAACTACACGATTTTTAAACTGACGTGCTACAATGTAACCATAATTATTGATAAGACGACAGTCGACAGTAAGCAAAACATATGTATCTGTTACAAATGGAAACTCGTTCAGGTTGAAAAATTGTAGTAAAAATAAAACATTCAGTATTTATAGAGCAACTCACAAATAATATTGAAGACAAAACCTTTGATAAATTACTTAGTAAATTGCAAATGTAGAATGATATTTAAAGAAGTCGATGGCTTATAGACACAGTAAAATATTTGCTCGTTGGAAACAAAGTAATTTTCACCATAAACCCTTCTATTTTTATTTTATAACTAGTGGTCGGGCCCGGCTCCGCCCGGATGCATACGCGTTTTAAAATGGCGGTCAAAATATTTAATTCTGACTATCAGTTTAGAATATCGACCAATCGGACCACGAAAAACAAACAAAATTTCCTCGTATTTGCTAGAAAATCACTACTGCTTTCCTCCTATAGCTCCTAGCGTGATGATATATAGCCTTCCTCGATAAATGGACCTACCCAACACTGAAAGAATCATTCAAGTATAGATTTCCAGTAATCTATTTTTCACGTTTTCATGAAATGAAGTAACATTGTGGTTAGCGTAGAATAGTATCTGTTTAAATCTATTATTTTTTTACAATTTGACCCCCCAATTAACCACTGACTTATTTTAAACTGCACAGTTTACATGTAACATCAGGCATTTCCCAAGAATGCTAAGCAGGGACAAATAGACATCTCTCGCAATGCATTTTATGACTGTAGACTGTGCTGTAGACAGTGTAGTGTTATTTTTTGCTTTTACTATACATAATGCAGGTTATGTATATTGCAATATTTTATTTTTATCACAAAAACAAACCTAAAAATATATATTACGTATTTCTCACACCCTTTATATTATTGGTTCGCTATCTGGTTAGAAGGTTAAACAGCTGATTTTTAGGTCTATGAATTAAATTTTTGACTCAGCTCATATTAACGGCATTTGAAAACTACGTTAAATAATTATGAATAAGGGGCTTAATATTTTACATGTGGTAAAACTTAGTTATCATTTTGCCTAAACGTACGTCAATCGCAGGTTATTTGGAATATTAACAGTGATTTCACGAATAATATGATCTTGTCAAAAATCCTTTGAAAAACGAGTACCTAAGTTGCATTCGAAACATAATTAAATAGAAAGAAAAATAAATAAATAACACCCAACAGTCACATACATAGTCCTGACCCCACACTAAGATCGAGTCTTGTGTCGTGGGTAACAGTCACTACGAGAGACTTTTCGGTCTCACAAACACCCAGACCCGGAAGAAATATTTGTAGGCCGCACAAACATTTCTTTCGGTGCGGGGATCGAACCCGCGGCCTCTCGTATCACAGGCGGCGTCTAACCGTCAGTGCCACGAAGGCTGGAGGAGAAAGAGAAAATAGCAAAGCTGCTTCTTCAAGCTAATACAGTCGCATTTTTTCTTAGTTTGTGCAACCAAAATTCCACCTTCATCACACCCCACGACCTTCACCAGGACATCTTTATACTACAATAAGAAACAAATGTTTCAATAATGTTTTGTACAATGTTTTTGCCGCCGCCGTCCAGTCGCGTCAATCAACAGGCGAGACCGAAGGGTAGCAGATTCGCGGTTACGAAAATCTATTTCGGCTCGGCTAGTTCAAGGTTATAACGTCAATATATCCAGTGTTATCTGACTCGGATAGGGGCGAAATTCGGTATTAGTCCATGTTATCTAGACTGTGGAGTGTGGAAGCTCTAATAGCGAGTTGCCGTACACATTACATACGCGTACAATATACATTTAACGGTGTACCTTAGTAGGCAAGTATACTATCAACCGATTAATTCTAGGTATGTTATGATTGAATTACAGATGCATTGTGTAGAAATGAGCTATATTGATTAAAAACGATTGAAGAGTATATTTCGTTCATAAGTGCCATATTTCTTTATTTAATCATAATTAATTATGAAGAAAATTAAATATTTAGCCTTAATTATGTAGACGATGTAGGTCGATCAGTGCTATTCAGTTAAGCACATGGTTCACATGAATAATAGTGATAACCGCAACATATTAACACATCTGGTGGTCGCTGAAATAACCCATAATGGGGCCCGCCATTCAAACACAATTTTAAAACCTAGTTTTAGAATTAATTTTAAGTGAGACAAAACAATTCAATAATTAAAATTGGGTATTAAAACTTTTTATAAAAAAGAATAAGGCTGAATGATGTAAACGATTTTCCACACCAATAATTTACACGAAAACGCTTAGATTTTGAATAGAACATTCGTGTTTGATTGACTAAAGTATTCTAAACCCACAATTACACCTGAGGTTGCACGTTACGTAAAAACTGTTTAACTACACTGCACGAGTTGCCGGAATACATCAATTTGCATCAGTGCAGTTGGTCAATAAGTAATGAGCTCATCAGGCATCCACCCTGTACATCATCGATTACTCCCATCGCGTAACTTCCCTTCAATGCATGATCGATTCGGTGCACTTAAAATTACTCAATTGCTGATGATGTGCATTGCAAGGTTGCGTACCAGTTATGGTTTTCAGGTAATTAATAACTGAAGATGATCTAAAATAAGATACACAGAACTATGATAGAGTCGTGTTATCTCTACATCTGTATCAGCCCATGTTCACCTCTCTTACAAGAGAACGATCGAGATTGGTTAGGCCATTAACATAATCCACCACGCTACCTGGAGCGAGTTGGCAGACTTTACATACCATAGAATTCTTACAAATCACTTCGGTATGCAGTTTCCCTCGCGATGTTCTCCTTCATTATACCTATTAGGGCCTGGTAATTGACTATCAATACAAACATCCCAGGGCATCACAATCTCAGTACTCTCTACATTTCGGGGTCGTAATATACTAAATCATACTTCACTAGTATGCTATGTAATTGAGAATAAGCTATCACGACGAGTACAAATCTAAATCAAATTGTGCTTTTAGAAAAAAAAAACATGAGTCGTATTAAAAAATATTCATATGAATATCATTCATCATTCATATAAAAAATATATTATATAGTATATAGCAATGAGGCGATATAAAGGTAATCTTTTAGGGGATTTTAAACTCGCTTCAAATGACAGGTAAAGAAGCCATTGTATGCCAGCATTATAATAACAATGAGGGTTGGTTGTTCGTACCTGATCGATTTTAAACTTCATCCATTTTCTCACGGACTTATAATAGGATATTCTTTGAAATGTAAATTTAGATTAATTTGCATACCATAAAGGGGTTTTGCAGGAAAGGAGGCAGATGTAAACAAGGCCAGTGGAGCCATTGGTGGTTGAACCCGCACGATAAGGTTTGTACAAGAGGATTTTTGAAGAGAAATTTAAGCATACATACTCTGTTCTGGAAGCTAAAGCAACTAGGCTAAACCGAATGCATGGGATCGAACCCGCATCGACAATCGCAAATATTTTTATGATCCACAGGTATGTTTCTGGTCTGGGTGTTTGTGAGACTGAAAAATCTCGTAGTTCCTGATACCCACGACACAAGACTCGATCTTAGTGTGAGGTCAGGACTATGTATGTGACTGTTGGTTGTATTTATTACCTAATTAATTATTGTGTCTTGGACGCTAAGTTGCACTGTTTCAATCCGGCACTAGCTGTGTACCCGGATTGGAAACCGTCAACTAATTGTATGAGCTACAGATGAGATTATCGCTAGCAAAAATATTTTCGAGGAATATAAAGCCACGATACCAGTCATTTATTTTGAGGTACTAACTATGTCGGTAAATATTAATTATGATTCTTATTATGTACTACTTGTGTTAAAATTTGTAGTTAGCTTCGACCAAAACCGAAACTGTAAGCAACATCTTACAAACTGTAAAGTCCATATTCATTATAAATTGTTTGATTTATAATTTGAAATATCATCTTTTTCACGTGTCTAACACCCTAATCCGATTGTCAACACGCAAATACTAAGGCGATAATCAAACCTAATACAACTAGATCCATTTGCTACATCAATATTTGAACATTCGTGCTAGTAGCGCTTATCTGTTTCGATAAATATGAAGAACTAGCGGTCGGGCCCGCTCCGCCGGGTGCATACACGTTTTAAATGGCAGGTCAAAATGTTTAATTCTGACTATCAGTTTAGAATATCGACCAATCGGACCACGAAAAACGAACAAAATTTCCTCGTATTTGCTAAAAATATCCTACTACTGCTGTCCGCTATAGGTCATAGCGTGATAATATATAGCCTTCCTCGATAAATGGACTACCCAACACTGAAAGAATCTTCAAATCGGACCAGTAGTTCCAGAGATTAGCCGCGTTCAAACAAACAAACAAACAAACTTCTGCGGCTTTATAATATTAGTATAGATAATTAACTGAACTGGTATTGTTCCATTTCAGGACAAAGATGACGTCACCTGATATAATTCGAGACCCTTTCCTACGACTGATGACGTCATGTGCGATGGTTTATGAGGATAGTAATTTATGGTCTTCGTGGTAATTAATTATTTGAGGCCGGTGATTAGAGGAAAACGAATTTTATTACATTTTGTAACTAAAATGAGATTTGTTATGTTATCCTATTATTATAAATATTGAAAAATTAAATAGGTAGCCCTTATTTTTGCAATAATAGAGCATCCAATAGACATGTTGCTTACAGATACAGAAAGTTAAGCCGTATGTAGGCTAGTCCATAAACATATTTTGCCGAAAAATAATACATTTTTAATTTACTTCAGAACTATAAGAACCGTGATATATATTATTTCTTGACCGTGTCATGAATCAATATTAGAATCATGACTTTTCTTCAGATATACACTTTCATCATATTAGTTGGACAAAAACATTGTTTGTATAGTATATGTGTATAAGAAAATTTACACATAATTATTTACAAACGCGCTGAAAAACTACATATTAGGTATAGGTTTCTAGCTCGTGTTGTTATGAATTATTTCAAACAGCTATGAGACTTGTGTATTTTTACATTCGACAATACATTTGTAACGTATTAATTGATTTCTAAATATTTTTCAGTATAAAACAAAATGTACGTTTGTTTTTTTCGTTTGGCGCTAATTATTACGTATGCAAAATTCCAATCAATTATTTTCCTTAGAGGAATTGATATTTTTGGCTATTGAATTTAATTTGATCTAATAAAATACATATTTTGAACAAATATGAATCCTTCCGGAATCATACCTTATAATCATTATACCTTATAATCATATCATTACAATATAAATTTATTACGCGGTATTTAAAGTAATAAAAAATTCACTGTAATTTTTGCCCACCTTTTAAATTAGTAAATTCTAAACTAAGGTTTTTTTCTTATTATTATTGGGATACTTAATTTTCTAATGACTGATATTTTATATCAATGTGACCTGCTGATTTTTGTTGACACAATTTAGAATTTTATTGCTATTTTTTTTGTTTACTCATAAAAAGATAAAATGTTTAAGTATTATTATTGACTTCCTGATACTTCTCGCGGAAGTTACCTGTCGGCTGTCCGTTACCACTGCGCTGCGACATTGAAGTGACAAGACAACAGAGGCTATTGAAACATTTTAGTATTTTGATTTTTTGTATATTGTTAAACACTTAACGTCTCTCAACCTACCAAAGAATACATAGAACAATTATACACAACTTATGAAATAAAATTACGTAATAAAAAAGAAATGAAGTAGACTTCTGACTTACGTTTGTTTGCAAATTATTATCGATTTTTACAGGGGAGATCAATAAAATAAAATTGTGGTTTAATTATTAATGTTTTATCTCACAAATATTTGATAACGTGCACTTGAAATTACCGGTTTAAATTTTAATCTCAATTTTAAGTTTTCATATAAAAAAGTATTACAAAGAGATAACATATAAACAGCCACTATCGTAAAGGTTTTTTTTTTTTAAATCAGTGACCACTACTTTACTATATTGTAGGTAAATCTGTGCAAAAAGATAGGTATATGAAGACTGCTACCGAAAACGAAGCTGTGTGGTAGTTTTAGTGATTTCAGATACAAATGCAACTAAATTTTGTGCAAAATTTGTGACGATTTTTTTTGTAATTTTTCTTTCGTCTTATTAGGATGGTAAATACACAGTTTTTTCTTAATAATAGTGTACACCCTTTTATTTTTAAAGACACTATGGTATGCAAGGCTTTAAATTATTATTTTAGCAAAAACTATGGATTTACCCAATACCACCCAAACTCGACGAAATTTAAAAAATCATATAAAAATAAAATGTCGCGTTTCTTAGCTAAAAATTTTAGTGCATTGTGTTTGTAGTCACTAAATCTACCACCCGGCATCGTTTTCCGGTAGCACTCTTGATATAACCCAGTATTATAAGGTATTTTTTCGTAATGGAATCTATTGCATGTATTGTATTTTATTTTCAATATGAGTTATCTAAGTAATGTAGATAGAACAAGTCTTGCATTTCCATGAATAAAACATTATTTAAAATGTAGATAAACAAACCCAAATTTACATATTTTGTTTTTACTTAAATTACTAAGATAGGTACATACTCTAAGATTTACCTTATCTCTTATGACATAAATAAAATGTAGGTAGGTATTTGTTGTAGAAAAAAACCCTTAGCAAATAATCAAATCTTTACTTTAATTTATTTACTAAAATTTGAATCAAAAGTTCTAAATTATCTTTACAGAATGGTAAAAAGGCAATTTTATATTTGTTAACCCAATAAATACATTTAGGTTATTGTTATTATGTATTTCTAAGCAGATACGCAAATTTAAGGCAGTAAAAAATGTAGATGTACTGAAATCATGCAAATCTCGATTGCAGAGAAGTGAAAAGAAAAGTAACAGATTTCATACAATGGATAGTACAAGTTATACAATACGGCTCATGGAAAGATATGCAAATAATAACTTGTCACCTTTGTTCCTTCTTAGAATAATTTAATTTATAGCCGACAATTATTGTAACAGTTGTCAAGCAAAACGCAAGTTATGTGGCACTACTCAAGTGGGTCAAACATTTAAACTTGTGGTTTTTATGTGAAAATTGGCGATTTATTGATACACATATTGATATAACACGATAGCGTAATGATGCGTAATGATTACTGTGTCAAACGACAGGATGTAAATGTTCCTACGACTTCCCTCGCGCCATGCGCAAGCTAATCAACAAAATCGAATGTGTTCTCAATATTATAGAGTTTTGTTTCTATTATGCAGCTTTGGGTTAATACTACGATGTATATTTTTTAAAATTCTATAGTAAAAAATCTAAGTTATAACTACAGAATTTAAAATGTTGTAAACGGCGTGATGTCGCCAAGTCGGCATGCGCCGATGAAACAGCTGTTCGTTCTAGAAGGACACTTAGGCTCATTTCTATTCTACACTCGTATAAATTTCGTAAAAGTTTTTAGAGAGTGAAATGGACAGTTACATAAAAGAAATAACCGTCGTATACTCACCGAATTATTTTTAAACACTTAAAATACTAGATGTTAATACACACGTAACATACAAAACTACACATTAACAAAATCTTACACATACAATTTAATTAATTGAAACAAAATCGACTTTATTTTAATTAATAAATAGCGACTTTAAATTATTATGACACGAAATTCTAGAGTCGAGAGGAAGCACACCCAATACCGGCAAGCGCAGAAACCCGACTGACGCGACCTCACGCGGTGAGCGCTCAAAATACGTTTATGGAACGTTCCGTTTCATAAATGGTTTCATTCATGCGTAAGCAAGAATTTATTTATTTATTATTTTTCTTAATATTATAACTCGTAATGGAATAATTATTGAATTCTATGACCAAGATTTTATTAAAAGAAACTGACAAAATTATAAATTATTTGTAGAAGTAGCAATTTGACAAACACAAGCTATTTTTGTAAATTCCATTTTATTAACACATTAATACATTAATACAGGTATAGATGTAAAAAGAGTTAAATAATCGTAAACTCGCATCGCTAGTACTATCTCCAAGTAAAAAACTTAACAAGTAAAAAATAGGTATATTTAAAGAAATTTATTGGCGCCATCTCGGCGCAGACGACCACTGGCGGGACGTGTTCTCATTGGCTGCCACAAGACGGGCCTCCGTCCTTATAACTCGTACATGGATGCGCGTAAACTATTTTTAGGTCTAAGAATTATGTTCGCACTATCGCAAAAATTATGAGCACTAAATATAGATGTTAAGTCGATTATCTTAATATCAGTAAATTAAAAGGCGCCACAGAGAAGGTGGTTGAAAGCGTAATTGTCTGTGGAACATTGCTACAATATGAAACTACCCTCCGAATGTATTTTTTTGAATAGTAACGTTTAAAAAATCAAGTCTTTTACTCGGGTTCGATCAACCGATAAGTGAAGTTGTTCTGGTATAACCTCTTGAATTGTTTTATTAAGTTTTTTTTTTCAATTAATTATGTACATTTAGACAATCAATTTTATTTATTCATTGATTGATAAATTTTATTGACTATAATATTGGATATTATTTTATATTATTTCGTAATATACAATGGCATCAACAAACTATTTAACCGTGAAAACTCATTTATCAGAATTTAAAGGCAATTCAGACAAAGATACGTTAAGTGAGGTAAGTGGGGCTTGCTTTTATATATCTGATTTTAAAATAATTTATTATGTTTATGACTATTTATGTGACTGGAGACAAAACACCCGCCATTTTGTTGTTTATCAGTTTGATCAGTTCTCTGTTTATTTCAATAATAAGATTTTTTAATATGTAGATACACCTGTAGTAGATTTTATAACACCCAACGCAGTTAACTATTGAAAGTTGACGAATAATTTATTCCATCGGTAGGCGTCTGAAAGTGGAACAAGTAACTCGGTGACGTCCGCAGAAGATTTGCAGAAATTAGCTGTGATACTTGGACTGAATAGTGCCGAAGATGTATACCAAGAAAGATTTCGTTTTGACAGGCGCCGTTTGGAAGGAATGCTTGCTGGTACGAATAATGCCTATTAAAATACTATCATCTTTAAAAATATAACTACTCAAAACTTATAATGTATGTATTTTTTTCAGAAAACCTGGAAGAATCACAAACGGCCCAAGCTTTTTTTCATCGGGTAAGTATTTATTTTGTTGAATTCAGTTGAATTACGTGCTATGCTTGTCGTAATATTATTGAACAGAATAAATGCTTACAGGTGATGAACGAGACGAATACTTTAATTAACTGGCCTGCGCGTCTAAAAATAGGTGCCCGTTCGAAAAAAGGTGATAAAATTGACTCATTAATTTATTTTATAAGAAACATAAAAAACGCGCCACGCGGCACATTTTAAAATTTTGAAAAAAACGGAACACCTGCGATCTTGTGCATTTTGGCGGGTCGGCGCCTAGTAGACTAGCGCATCGGCGCCAGTCTGGCGGTCAATCCAAAATCGAAATAATTACTCGCGCGTCGGTTGCTAACACATTGATAGGGTTTAAATTAATAAACTTCTTTATTTAATGAAGTAAAAATGGTTTTTAATGAAGTTAATGACGATTCTGTATATGATGTTATAAAAGAGATTAAAAATAATAAATTCTGTGATTTTTTTAAAGTGCTTGGTGAGTTGTGTTGTAATTTAAATAAGAGTTTAATTCAGTTCAATGTTGTTTTATGAGTGTGATATGTATTTAGATCCTCATGTGAGAGTCGCTGGACGACCTGATGATGTGAAACTGGCTCGAGAGAAGATTATGCAGTTACTGGACACTAGGGTGAGTGGACTCTTTATAGTTTGTATGAAGTTATGATTTTGAAAATCTTCTATCCTGAGTTGGAAATCGGGTGGAATATTAGTGTTCTTAAATATGATTATACTTTTCAAGATAATTAAAACAAACAATGAGCCGTACCTGCGATGAGCTTTTTGGGGGGTAATTTAAAAAAAAAACATGGTAATTTACCGTCGAAATATTCAATAAAAAACCGGAGATAATCTTAATCAGTCAATTTCATTGCCATTTTGAAGATTTTGATAATTTAATTGGCTTTTCTAGTTTTTTTCTCGGGTAATATACCTCTTTATAAGTTTGTCGTGTAAATGGATTATAGGGTACCTACTTTCTATTTAATGCGTAATTCTTGATTATTTTAGCCTTTCGTGTAGGTTCATTGGTTTTCTATAAATAAAATTGCGAAGGGCGATGTTGTTTTTCTAGTTTTGCAACATTTATTCTTATTATGGCTCAAGAATGTAAGTTGAAAGTTTTACCCTCTGATAAATGCTGTGCTATGTACGTACATATAATATATTATATATATTAAAGATATGATAAAGAGTGACGATTTTTTTTACCTGCCACACCAACCTACTCGAAATAAGATGGAACACGCTGGTGAAAACTAAGTAAATTCAATCTTATATTAAATCTGTTTTGGTGGCAAATTCACTTCACTTTAGAAGCGAAGAGTATAGGTGTTTTTTTTTACATATTAATTAATCCTAATTTTTAACATTTTAATACAATTAATTTGTTGGTAATCCAAAAGTGTTTGCGATCTTCGAGCTTTACGAAACCATGGCAATTAATTCATGTGTCATGTGGTTTTTTTAAGTTATAAGACATAATGTAACAGCCTATGTGGTGCAATTGGTTAAACCGCCGGTTGTGAAATGATAGACTACAAGTTCGAACTACTGGCTGTGACATTTTTTTTTCGAAATTACGTAAGTTGCCTCTTCCAGTCAAGTTCAAGTCCAGGATTTTTTCTAAGCCATACCTATATTCTTATTTTTTGTGCCAGAGTAACCGCGTTACAATGAAGATCGACGTCAGTTACACGGATCATTCGCACATCATCGAAAGGTGAGTTTGTTTACCACTACATTATTACTGCGATTAATAATTCAGGATATATGCAATCATATCAGTACGGTTCTAATAAATACTACGAAATTCATAACGATTTTTTTTCACTCAGTTATTCATGAATTTCATAAAATCTTTTTACTTTGCACCTCTATCTGACTATTCATAGATGTCACTTATGAATTTAATACAAACTTACGGTCCCTAGATGATGATCGATGTGAAGATCCTTGGGGAGGCCTATGTTCAGCAGTGGACTTCCTGTGACTGAGATGATGATGATGATATGTTCCCTAGGGAGGATTGACAATAAGCGCGGTGATGGAGGAGACGGGGTGCCACATTCACTTCCGGATTCGAACCGTACCAGCACCCGTTGAGAAGAGCAACAGGTGTCCATCGCTGGCGACATGGAGCGTGGTTTGAAAGGGCCCGAGCAGTGGTTAGAGTGAGTATCAGCATTATAGTAGTTAATCAAATTGATGCAGGGTTCAAATCCTAATTCAAATTAAGCCTCTGAATTTTTGGAATCATCTGTGTATTAAACTGCCTAGGTAGCGCAGTTTTACTTCGATGCCAATTGCTATTACAACACTGGGGTCTCGGGTTCGATCCCCGGTGAATGGTATTGTTTTTTTTTTTCAATGATTATCAGCTCAGATCAGGAATTTGTGCTGTGGCGATAGACTCGCTCTCTATCTCATAGTGGTAGAGAACCCACAAGGGGAAACGTGGATGTCCTTGTAACCCTGCTATCCCTCTGGGAAAAAGGCGTGAGTTTATGTGTCTATGTCTGTATGTGTGGTATAATAGTCAATACTAAAACGAAGCAGGAAAACATCGTAAGGCAACTTGCATAATATTTGTAAGAATTTGGAATGTGAAGTCCGGCAATACTCACTAGCCAGCGTGGTGGACAATGACACAAAACCTCTTAATCGTACTCTCGATTGTAGAGAACGAGAGAGAAATTGTTTACATTTCGTTTTAATAATAGAACTTCTTTCTTTACCTGGTCGTATATTCTTTTATTATTTTACTCGTTATTATTTTTTGTTTCTGTTATGGTTCGTCAACTTTTCAAACGAAATGGATACCCGGGGAAATGGATATCTTTTAAATTGTGATAATAAAATCATTGAAAATATTCGCCTCCAAGAATATAATTTTATAAATCGTGTTTGTTTATTGTTTAATAATTAAATTGCATAATGAGTACTATTGATGAAGCAATTTGCACAGAATTTGTGCCTCAATGGCCGTCCTTTTCGGATTGAAAACACTATCAGGTGCGATGTAATTATTTTGTCATTGATTGATTTTTCCCTTTCTCGAAAAGTAAGGCCTTACTTCGTGCCAAAAATAAAAATTCAACGTCCAGATGAAAGAACCTTTAAATAAATGGGTCAATATCACATACAGATGTTAGAATGTATGCCATATTTATTTGTATTAATTAATTGTTCATGCGTAGGTATTGCTATGGTTGGCAAGGCTGGAATAGTTTTCTTATGCATATATTTGATTTCTAAGCGAAATAATATTTTAACCTAATAAACTATTATTCAATAAAAGACATGTAGGTATGACAGGTAGTTATAAAGCTTTCCAAACTGCATTACATTTTGCTACGGAATTTTGAACAACCCTGTAACGTATAGTGGCGCCTAAAAATGTAATGAAACACTTAACCGCACTTTGGCTATACTTTTTCTCCCAGGCGTTGTTTTAATTTATCCAATTTCCCACGACGCAACGCGACCGCGTGGTTATAAAACCAAGGACTGGGCCTGACATCGCACTGATACTAATTAATTCATAAATTAATTAATGTCTGTTTGTATCTGATTGTCAGTTAGGAATGATTTGGCAGATTGTGAAATTTAAGACACATAATATAGATTTCCATTTCCATTTCGTTAAGTTTGCTAGTGTTTTTTTTTTGTTTCATAACTATAGACCGCCTGGACAGGTACCACCGCAATATCTATGTCTCCGCTAAACAGCATTGTAAATGCACTGTTAGTGTTTGGTTTGAAGGAAATAGTAGCCTGAGTAACTACTTAGGCCCTACTATATTTATCCGAAACGAAGTTCGAAACTTTGGATGATCGAAGTTTATACCGGGTATCTCAAGACTGCTACCGAAACGAAGCGGGTGGTAGTTTTAGTGGCTACACACACAATGCAATTAAAAATTTCGCCTAGAAACGCGACAATTTTTTTTATGATTTTTTAAAATCGTCATTTTGGGTGGTAAATCCATAGTTTTTGCTAAAATAATAATTTAAACTCTTTTATACCTTAGAGTATTTATAAATAAAAGGGTATATACTATTATTTTAGGAAAAAATGTATTTACCACCCAATATGGCCATAGGAAAAAAATAACAAAAAAAATTGTCGCTTTTTTTTTGCAACTTTTTCTGTTGCATTGTGTCTGAAGTCGCTTAAACTACCACCCGGCTTCGTTTTCGAGTAGCAGTCTTGATATACCCTGTATACGATACGAATTACATATACTTATGGTCGTTATGACTTATGGTCGTAACCATAGACTTATGGTTACGATTACGTTATACAAATTCGAACTTTTACAGAGTAGATACATTCGTATCGTATAAAAAACTTCGATCGTCCGAAGTTTCGAACTTCGTTTCGGATGAATATAGTAGGGCCCCTGGACATATTGAACCTGAACATCTTACGTCTCAGGGTCTGCAGTGCAGTGTGGAATACCAACCTTTGTTATTAATGGTATTGTTTGATTTGGGTACTGTTCATGAGCGATCATGTCGCTTACCAGGGGAATGGCATGCTGGCCTGGCCAAATCCATTATATAAAAAAAATTGTTAGTTCAGACCTTTCATCACCTGCTATGTCTATTTAATGTGTTTTAGTGACATTTAGGTTCCGATAAGAACACACTACTATTTGAACACAATAAAGTGCCTAAATAATAGTATTTGTTGCAGGCACTAACCCGCTAGTATTCAGTTTCGAGCTGCCCATTGTGTCGCCCTCACAACCCTTACCAGACATTCAACTCGCCCTACGTGCATCAAATACAGGACCAGTATAATGTACAGGTATGGTTTCTAATGATTACAGACAGCGACAGCCTCCGTGGCGCAGTTGGTTAGACGCCGGCTGTGAAATCGAGAGGCTGCGGACTCCTATCTCTCGGGCTCGCATCGAGGACAAATATTTGTGTGATCAGTTTTCAAGTCTGGATGTTTGTGAGACCGAAAAGTCTCTCGTAGTTAGTTTAGTATTCTGTGCTCGTAGTTTATTACGACACAAGAGTCTATCTTAGTGTGGAGGACTATGTAAATAAATATGTGACTGTTGGGTTTATTACTTATTAGTTAATACTTGTTCTTAATATTTTATTGTTATACTTTCAGATGTTGTCATCAATGCACTGGTTCAGTTTTATATTACAATTTCTTTTAAATTATGCAAGATTAAAATCAGGTCGCATTGAACAAAAAACAACCTAAAATAACTGCAGGTACTGAATTGTACCACCGGACAAAGGCTGTTTATGAGGAAACCTGTTCAAATAATTGTTATTTCGTATCTATGAACAATGAACTTTCTCTAACTGGAGATAGAGAGATTGTTCATTTTCTTTTACAGTCATTCCCATCGTGATGTATACATACCTATATTGACATTGTATTTAGGTAATGCTGCGTAACCGTCCCGAAGTTGCACGCGAACCTGCTGGTGGTGAAGGGGCGTGCAGTGGGAAGTGCAGGCCACCATGGAGGCCACCAGTCTGCTCATGAACTACATGTGCGGTCCGCTCGCTGTGAGTAGCCACACTAAACTATTAGCACTACTAATAACCCTAGGACTACTTATTGGGAGACATCAGACCGCCCCACAGGCCGCAGTGAAAGTCTTTCTATTCTACCGCATTGAAGTATGTATGTATATTCCTACATGCAATGTATGTCAAGGCTGCGACGAAAACGAAGCCGGGTGGTGGTTTTGGTTACTACAAGTATAATGCAATTTTTTTTCTGATATTTTAAATATCATCATGTTTGGGTAGCAAATCCATAGCAATTGCAAATAATCAGTTCTAGCGTATTATAGCATCTTTAAATATAAAAGTGGTGAACATTTTATTTTAGGAAAAGCCATGGATTTAGCACCCATTAACGACAATGGAAAAATTACAAAAACTCTGTCGCATTTTATTTTTTAGTACCTTGTATCTAAAGTCATTAAAACTACCACCTGGCTTCGTTTTCGGTCGCAGTCTCGATATACCCTCTATGTATGTATCAGCCCATATATATATTGTCACAACTCCCAAAGCAGGGCATCAGGAGGCCCAGAGGTGATGTTGAAAATTATGTATAAAATTGTAAAGTTAAACTTATCTCTTTTGTAATTCATTAATTATTAAATCACAATTGTATTCAGTTGAAAAGTTATATTTCGCTATTATGAGAGTTGTAATTGTTTATCGTTCCTTTCCTCAACTCCAACTGTGTGTCAGTAGCCAAATCGATTGAAACATATCACAAAGGAAAAATTATTCCTATATTACATTATTTTAAGATGAAAAGAAAAACTACCCTAATCAATCCAAGGCTATGCTTTACAGCGCATCTCCTACAAACTAATGGACCGGTTAGAAAACAAAGTGCTATACAGTATAGATTCAAGGTTCAGAACACAGACTCCTACACAGTAGACGCTATTCGATACAGATAACTGTGAACAATGTGAGTCTTAATGGGAGATTATGTACTTACGTAGGCGTGAGGAAGTCGAGGGATAGATGGACCTAATTTTCAGTTCAATTTTTTTACTTACGATAACAAAGAGCACTATTTTAGCATGTTCGCTTTCTTCTATGTTAAAGCCATTCCATGGTTGTCTGTAAGACATTTCTATAAGCATAAGACCGCCATTTGTACTCTTTATATCTTTTTGTTTCTGTGATTGCATTTTTTATATTAATATGTATGTGGTATTAAAACGACAGATTAACCTAAATTTTTAGTTCACGTTTTTTTTATTAGGATTACAAACAGCAATATTTAACTATGTGATATTATTATTAAAACAATATAATGTATCGCGATACTGTTAGACGCCGCCTGTGAAACGAGAGGCCGCGGGTTCGATCCCCGCACCGAGAGAAATGTTTGTGCGGCCCACAATATTTCTTCCGGTCTGTGGTCTTTGTGAGACCGAAAAGTGTCTCGTAGTTCCTGATACCCACGACACAAGACTCGATCTTAGGTGTGGGTCAGGACTATGTATGTGACTGGTGGGTGTATTTATTATTATTATTATACTGATCATTTCGATTTGTAAGAATTTTTATGGTATACATACCGGGTATCTCAAGACTGCTACCGAAAACGAAGCCGGGTGGTAGTTTTAGTGGCTACAAACACAATGCAATTAAAAATTTCGCATAGAAACGCGACAATTTTTTTTTATGATTTTTTAAATATCGTCATTTTTGGGTGGTAAATCCATAGTTTTTGCTAAAATAATAATTTAACTTTTTTATACCTTAGAGTATTTATAAATAAAAGGGTATACACTATTATTTTAGGAAAAAATGTATTTACCACCCAAATATGGCCATAGGAAAAAAATAACAAAAAAAATTGACACTTTTTTTTGCAACTTTTTCTGTTGCATTGTGTCTGAAGTCGCTTAGACTACCACCCGGCTTCGTTTTCGGTAGCAGTCTTGATATACCCTGTATAATGTCCGCCAACCCGCACCAATCTGAAATCTCCTAGAGTTGTGGACTATATTATGGGCTAATCCCCCTCAATCATACTCTAGTAGAGTTGGTAAATTATAAATAGCTTATGGATATTTGTAGGATTGTCATTTTTATATTTTTCAATGTTTTCCTTTACCGTTTTAAGTGCGTAGTGATTGATTGTAAATAGGTGTTGCCCTGGGATTCGAACTCGCGACACTGAACATGTTTAGAGCCGCGTCTACTTCATTTTACCATCAAGCCACCACGCACTACAACACATGACTTAATTGATCTTAATGTGGAACAGACTGTATGTGACTATTGGGTGTATTTATTTTATGTTTGTCGACAGAGTTACAACTTCGCCATATACGTAGTATGGTATTATATACCGGGTATCTCAAGACTGCTACCGAAAACGAAGTCGGGTGGTAGGTTTAGTGACTACAAATACAATGCAACCAAAAACTTCAAAAAGAAACGCGATAATTATTTTTTATGATTTTTTAAATATTTTCATTTTTTGAGTGGTAAATCCATAGTTTTTGCTAAAATAATAATTTAAACACTTTTATACCTTAGATTATTATAAATAAAGGGTATACACTATTATTTTAGGAAAAAAATGTATTTACCCACCCAAATATGACCATAAGAAAAAATTACAAAAAAAATTGTCGCTATTTTTGCAACTTTTTCTGTTGCATTGTGTCTGAAGTCGCTTAAACTACCACCCGGCTTCGTTTTCGGTAGCAGTCTTGTTATACCCTATACCGGGTATCTCAAGACTGCTACCGAAAACGAAGCCGGGTGGTAGTTTTAGTGGCTACAAACACAATGCAATTAAAAATTTCGCATAGAAACGCGACAATTATTTTTTATGATTTTTAAATATCGTCATTTTTGGGTGGTAAATCCATAGTTTTTGCTAAAATAATAATTTAAACTCTCTTATATCTTAGAGTATTTATAAATTAAAGGGTATACACTATTATTTTAGGAAAAATGTATTTACCACCAAAATATAGCAATAGGAAAAAAATTACAAAAAAAAAATTGTCGCTTTTTTTTGCAACTTTTTCTGTTGCATTGTGTCTGAGTCGCTTAAACTACCACCCGGCTTCGTTTTCGGTAGCAGTCTTGATATACCCTGTATATAGGTTTCCTCTCGACATTCTCCTTCACCTTTATGTAAGTACTTATGTATGTGGACAGAGTCCAAACCCAAGTCCAAATGTCCCTGGAGATATCTCCGATGCACCACGCGGTGGTGGTGGGGCGTGGCGCTGAACAACTCAAGGTGATAATGAAGGGCACGGGCACGCAGATCATGTTCCCTGACGCTGACGATCCGAACATACCGCTCATCAAGAAGAGCTGCGTCACCATCACTGGACAGATCAAGGATGTTTACGCGGCCAGGCAGCAAGCTGGTTGTGAGTAAATGCCATTTTTTTTATTTTGATAAGTGGCCTCACACACTCTTAGAACCAAAAAATAATTAAGTAATTAACAGTAAAAGTAGGGCTGTACAATTTAACCGGCCAAGCCGGCTAAAAAAGTTAGCTAAATTAACTAGCTAGCTAACCGATAGGCTTAGCTAATTTAACCGGTTAACTTAATTAGCTCAGCTAATTAGCCAACGGCTAACCGGCAAATTCTTTTTTTCAGCTATTCACAGACAGGTTGAAAAATAATAATAATGATTTTTTATGACAAAAATAACGTAAATAACGAAAGTAATTTATTTAATTAATTAACACTACAAAATTTTATTTATGAAAATGGCTCTTAAATTAATTATTAAGTTTGTTTTCCGTAATATTTCTATTTTGATATAGAAAAATCAATAAATTAGCATTTTTGGGTAGTAACAGTTGCGTTTTGAGCTAATAATGTAGCTGTAGAAAAAGCCCTTTCAGATGATGTACTTGATGCTGGGACACCCAAGTATCTTCTCGCCAGCCTAGCCAGTTAAGGAAACTTATGGCGTTTGAGTGCCACCAATGAAGAGGGTTGTCACCAAGCGGAATATTTGGCTCCATTTTGAAGCTATTAATTTCTCTTTCATTTTCATTATCTAAATAATTTGGATTATTTACTATGAAATTTTTGTAACATACGACAACTACTAGAAAAATATCACAGCGCACAAAAAACATCGGCCAAAAAACTAACCAATTTATAAATTAACGTCGCCATTAAAAAATGTATCAAAAAAACGCGCGCAATTTAAAACAGTATCAAAAAAAATTAATCAGTGAATAGCTGAAAAAAAGTAATTAGCCGGTTAGCCGTTGGCTAATTAGCTGAGCTAATTAAGTTAACCGGTTAAATTAGCTAAGCCTATCGGTTAGCTAGCTAGTTACTTTAGCTAACTTTTTTAGCCGGCTTAGCCGGTTAAATTGTACAACCCTAGTAAAAAGCCCTCCTCGGTAGTCCCACTCGCCTCACCTTTCAAATACTTCATAACTATGCCTAATAATCCCCACTTTACCCAACCCCTAAAGTCCTCCATATAGTCTCATTCTTGATACGTGCGGTTGAAATTAATGGATAGTCATAAAATTGTGCACATTTGTTTCTCTATAACTTCTTAATATTGTAGGTGTCATTGCAAATATTGATGAGTTTATGTTTTAGCATATATATTTTTTTTTAAATTTAGTATATTTCGTAAATCGTAAGCATCAGTGGCGTAACAATAGGGTGGCAGAGTGCGCAAAATGCCACGGGCCCCCGACCCAGGGGCCCCGGCGCGGAGGGCCCCGGTCCTACAGGGTCTCAGGCCCGACACGGCTCTGGCTCGATAGGGCCTCGGGCTAAAGCCCAATAAGGTGAAAACAGAGAGGAACGTAACATTAATAACGGAATTCGTAATAATAAACAATAATGACTACATATTTTTAAACCTGGCAAACATTCGTCATAATATTTGATTTCATTGTTTTGTTTTAGTTTCATTATAGTATAAACTCAGTTAAAAATAGAATTTTCCAAACAAATTCAAACATGCTTTGTTCTAGAAATATTTCAGTGGCAGCGAAAAACGAAAGAGAAAGAGAGAATCTGTAGCAATAAATAAAAATATATCTGAAATAGTCAGTACTTTCGGAACGAGCAATTTATTGATGAGTCTAGGAAATGAATATGGACGAAACTAAAAATTATATAATAGCAAATTCCGACGATAGAGAATATTCAGACCTAAAACCACAACCAAATCCACAAAAAAGTACGAGCTAACATGATATTCAACCATATTTAGGAGTAGAAAATATTAAATCTCTATATATTACAGACAAGTGTAATAAAAAAGAAAGAATGACGCAGTGAAAAGATTTGTGAGTGAGAAAGGCACACTATAAGCTCCACATTGTACATTACTATACCTACTTAATATGAAAGCCCAATAGTCTCTAAGAGACAGTGACAATAATAACAAAATAAATAAATATAAACAAACGCGTCTACAACGATTCACTGACTATATAGTCTTGATAGCGGAATCGCTGGAGGAGTTGCAACAGGTGCTGTACTGCCTGGCTTCAGCCTCACAGCGAATTGATCTTAAAATTAACTTCGACAAGCCAAAATAATGATCAACCACTACCCTGATCCAAGAACTGTCGCTGTATGAGGCCACCAGCTCGAACTTTTTTCCGAATATACTTACCTGGGGCAGGACCCTTTACTAGGTAGAAACAATTTGAGGAGGAGGCTACGAGTCTTCATGTCAACTCTACCAAAAAGCTTGAAAGCGACCTACGGTTCTAGGACACTCACAGTACGACTGGTCCACTAGCTTAAGGTCGCTCAGCGAGCCATGGAGCGTGCTATGCTTGGTGTCTCTTTGAAGGATTAGGATCCGTAATGAGCTTATCCTAAAGAGAACCAAAGTTATAGACATAACAAACGAGAATTAGCAAGCTGAAGTGGCATTGCAGTGGCCACATCTGTCGAAGAACCGATAACTGTTGGAGTAAACGTGATCTTGAGACTAAGTCTTGGTTAACGTAGTGTAGGACGCCTCCAGCTAGGTAGAGTGACGATTTGCAAAAGATTGCTGCCACATGCTGGATGTGACAACTCGCCGACAGTGTGAAATGGCGCCATTTGGAGGAGGCCTATGTCCAGCAGATCACAACAAAGTGCTGATAAATAAAAAAATGTTTTGAGTTAATGACGACTGAAAACAAATTGTAAATGCGATAGACACACGAAACATCGAGAATTAACTTGGATTCATGTCTTTTGTATGAACAATGGTGCTTAAATTGGATACTAGATGAGGAGCAATAATCGATTAAAAAAAATTTTTTTGAGGACTTACTATATTCACAAAGATACCAATTTAGCTTTTCGTGGCCATAGAGAAATTGGAGATTGCCCACATAGGTCCCATTGCAAGGCACGGGCCTTCCTTACAATCAAAAGTACGAAAGAGAGTGGTTAGACCATATAGTCCACCACGCTGGTGCGGGCTGGCGGACTTAACTTACTCGTAGGTTTCTTGAATATGTTTTTCTTCATTTTCTTAGTGCGTTGTGGTGACTATCAATACACACATGACTCTGAAAAATCAGAGGTGAGCCTTGGGATTCATACCCGCGACCACCAGTAGCATATTGGCGTCTTGTCCGTTTACCAAAAGGCCACAATAAAAAAATAATCATTAAAATTTAACTACAATATTAAGTTTTTTTTACCTTGATGAAGGGCCCCATTTGATTATTTTTGCCACGGGCCCACGGCGGGGTAGTTACGCCACTGGTAAGCATTTCGATTATTATATCGATTTCGTTTATTTATTCAAATCCCCGTACCGAGACAAATGTTTGTGTGAACCACATATATGTACACATATGTTTTAATTCCATCAATATGTGTTTGTGAGACCGAAAAGTCTCTCGTAGTTTCTGATACCCACGACACGAGACTCAATATCAGTATAGGTTTAAATGTTGTCGACTGTTGGATGCATTTTTTTAATACTTTAATTTTCTAACAGGGAAGTCTACCGCTAGTGGTGATATTCGACGTGTCGGAAGAAGCGTGTCGCATCGAGAACGATACAGCCACGAAGCTGATGCAGAAGCACAATGTGTACATCAACGTGCGCCGGAAACCTAAGCAGGGCATCGCCTCTGTAGTTATCAAGGGCATTGAGAGATGCGCGGGTTAGTAGACATGCTTTGTTATTTGTATGACAAATTTTATACGGGTTGAATGCCTGGGATGAAAATTGTGCTATGACTTGGTCGAATATCAGCAAATTTTTGGCACTACTGAGCTATTATATGGGTGGGTGAGATTTTGAATTTCTATGGTATTAAAGTCCGCCAAGTCGCAGTAGGCGAGCGTGGTGGAATATATAGGGTATATCGAGACTGCTTCCGAAATAGCCGGGTGGTAGTTTAGTGAATTCTGACACATGGCAACTAAAGATGTTGCAAAAAAGCGACATATTTATTTGTTTTTTTTTGTCCTGTCTTCACCCGGGCACAGGTAATTTTTTCACATAGTATTCCGCGTACTGTTTTATGTTTAATCTCAACGTGCCTACCATCATTTAAACTGATCCGATTGTTCAGTTTCGTTACATTCCGTCATACTGTCCGTAATACTGTCCTCTTACATCGTATTCATTTCCCCATTCTATCGAATCCCATTTCTCTGAGTTTGAATAAGTATCAAGAAGTATACTACATTTTTGGGATAAAAAATATCCTAGGCTTTATCTGAAATTAAATCCAATTTCATGACTTGGAAGTGCGTGGTGGCCTGTTGGTAAACGGACTAGACGCGACTGCCAACATGTTCACGGTGGTCGCGGGTTCGAATCCCAGGGCACACCTCTGACTTTTCGGAGTCATGTGTGTATTGATAGTCAATCACCACGCACTAAAACGGTGAAGGAAAACATCGTGAGGAAACCTGCATACCATAGCGATTTATAAAATTTCTATGTTATGTAAGTCCGCCAACCCGCACTAGGCTAGCGTGGTGGACTATATGGCCTAACCACTAGGGATGAGATATACTTGCAAAATTAAATACCAGGGCTTCTAAGTACGAGTACGTAAAAATACTAGGGTTCAAAACCAGGTTCTAAAATACTTAAAAGGAGCAACAATGCATAAATGAAAAAAATACTTTGAAGTATTTTTTATTCACGAATACGATTGTGATTCTTATTTATATGAAGTTAAGGATAGTTTTTCTATGGAAGTATTTTTATGTATAGTGTTCCAAGTTCTTCGCGCACCGACGTATAGCGGCGACTAAATTTGAAATACTTGCATAGGAATTCAACCCGTATTTGATGGTAAATAAAGAGCAAAATAGTATGAATAAAAAATACTTTGAAGTTCAAAGTATTTGTTATTGACAGATACGATTGTGGTTCTTATCTATATTAAGTTATGAATCGTTTTCCTATGCAAGTATTTCCATGTATAGTTTTCAGGGCTCTGTGCATATCGACGTATGACAATACTTTCATACTTGTAAGTATTTTCTGCTCGTACCATGGCGCCGTACTTCGAAGTGAATTCCTGGTTTTAAAACCTGGTATCGTAAATACGTCTCATTTTTACTAACCACTCTCAATCGTATTCTCGATTGTAGAGGAGGCCCGTGCCCTGCAGTGGGACGTATATGGGCTGATACAGATACAGATACGGAAGTCATGTGTGTATTGATAGTCAATCACCACGCACTAAACGGTGAAGGAAAACATAGTGAGGAAAGGAATTTCTATGGTATGTCCGCCAACCCGCACTAGGCCAGCGTGGTGGACTATATGGCCTAATCACTCTCAGTCGTACTCTCGATTGTAGAGGAGGCCCGTGCCCTGCAGTGGGACGTATATACAGATATATCTAGGGTATCAACTATCTCTAAATTTCCGGTTCATCAACAATACCTACACAGGCGACATCTACGAGGCTCGGCGCGCGTTGCTGGGCGGCAAGGAGGGCGCGGTGACCGCCGAGGTGCCGGAGTCCTACAACATCCCCGCGTGGGGCGGCGGCGCGCTGGCCGCGCTCGGCTCGCCGCTGTGCGCGCTGGCGCCCTGCGAGCCCTGCGAACCGTACTCGCCACGAGGTATGACTATTATAGGACACTCACATAAAACTAGAGGGTCTGCTTAAGCTATCTTTGCTCCCCACCACCCCAAAATCCTACTCGCCACGAGGTATACACATTACTGCGCCCTAACAAGTAACGTCCAATAAGAGTTTGAAACATTCTCGCCACGAGGTATGATAATTATTACAGGGCCCTCACATTAAATATGAGGGTCTGCTCAAGCTATTTTTGATCCCCACCACCCAAAACCCTACTCGCCACGAGGTTCCCCCACTTTATTACTATGTCCTAACAATTAACATGTAACAGAAGGGTCTACTCAAGGTATTTTTGCCTCCACCACCTCTAACGATCAGTGTCTGCGCCTTATGCTTGAGCTCCAATCGGGTGCATACTCAGACTCAGTAACTATCTTTTCTATTTCCCAAGACTAAAGATGGCTAAAGCCATTTCTGCGCCTAAGAATTTGCCTTGTGTGGCGATAGGCTCACCTTCTATCATATCGTGGATCAGAACAAGAGTCGAAACGTAGGTGTCATTGTAGCATTTTTATATTACTATTGTAGCAATCTTCTGGGAAGGACAAGTGATGTGTGTTTACTTCTTAGTACACTAGCGACTAGTCTATATTGCGTTGTATAGACATGCCATTCCTTGCTGTTATAACAGAATATACATTTTGTATATGGCTGTCGTTAGTGCTTACGGATATCCTATAGCTTGCCAACCTGCAAATGTTATATGCATCTTAGTGTTAACATTTGAAAACTTTGTATCATGTATATTAATGTGTAATTTATGTTCAGTGAGTGCAGGCGCAGTGTACGCTGGCGCGTGGCTGGTGTCCCCGCAGCCCCGCGCTGCGCCCTTCCACTACCCCTCGCTGCCCGCGCACCCCGCGCACCCCGCGCACCCCGCGCACCCCGCACACCCCGCACACCCCTCGCATCCCGCACACCCCGCGCACCCCTGGAACCGTATGTATCTCACTACCACTTCAACCACTATACTAATTAAGCCTTGATCTACTACCACTTTAAGTTTAAACCAACATATTAATCTTGCCTTGATACGTCCCACCGGGCAGGGTCAACCCGAAAAGGTCGGATGAGTGCCCTGGGATTGGAAACCGGGAGCAACGTGAACATGTAGACAGCTGCCTTCAGTCTATTCGAAGACACCACGTACTTTAATCACCATATTAATATAAAATTATGGATTTTTAATATTTACATTGTTTTTTTTAACGCAGTTTCGAACACTTCAGAGCTTTTGTGGGTACGGCAAGTAAAAAAGTTTAATATCAGTGTGTAAATTCGCTTTAACATAAGCATGTTTACCACCTTGTAGCACGAATCGAATTAAAATTTAGGTTCCTAACTTGATATTAGTAAATAAAACTGTATTACATTTTATAATACTCTGATAATTCGCTCAAAGCGATATGGTTACCCAGAGCACAATTCTTTTATTAGTTATGTTTAATCACTGTGTAACATGAAATGCACAAAAAGAGATTAAACAAATAAATCCAATAAATAATTCTTACAAAAAAACTCAAAGACGTCGATTGTCGAACATTGTGATTTGAATTTAATCGTTCATAGTCACACGTTTGTCATTTCTGTGTACAAAAATAATCTCAATATGTTAAAATGGTATTCGTTGTCCAGCGTTGTCGAATGGTCCGGACATGGGCCTGATGCCGCAGCCGATGATGATGCAGACGTACCAGCAAGCGACAGCAGACGCCCGCCCGGTGAGCAGCACACACGCACACGCACACACAAATACGCACACACACACACACACACACGCACACGCGATCGTACACGCATACACATACGCACACTCACAAGCATAGACACTAAATCGCACACGCACATACACGCACCCGCACACACGCGCTCACTCACACGCATACGCACACTCGCGCACACACACACGCAAATGCAATCGCACTCGCGCTCGCACGCGCACGTACGCGCGCAGGCACACACGCACACCACTGCAACTCTCGTCAGCCAGGATCAACAGCCCACAAAGACAGCTCATACATATACCTATTTTATGATAGTTATTAAGTTATAAAGGGACAAAACGTCGCCTTATTCAGACAGTTTTATAAACCAATTTTGGTTATCGAATGTTATACCCCTTCGCTCAAATTGAATTCACATTCGTTTGAAGATACGAAACATTCGATGACTAAATTAGATTTACAAACTTTCTACGAATAAAACCGTTAGACTTTAGAGACAAAAGGGAAAACTTCGGTAACACAGTGTGGATAAATTATTAAATACAAAAATTTAAAAAATGCTCTTGTGTTGTTAGCCAAGTTAATTTTACAATAGGTATAATATATATTTTCAACAGATGTGGCTCATTACCAGAGTAACATGTGCACTAATACTACTTTTTACACTTCAGTAAACTTATCTTAAAGTGTACCGTAAAGTTATATTATAAAGTGCGTGGTGGCCTGTTGGCACAGATCACTCCCAATAGATACCTTATGCAAGGCAGCGGTTGCGCCCAACCCATATTATAAGCTATCAGATAGATATAAACCGATGCCAAATATCGCGTCATCAGTATCGTCCAAGTAGTGGACCCGCACATGTCGTCGCACGTTAGCGAAAATTACATTTTGGGAACATAATATTACAGTTAATAATAATTTGTTCAATAAAATGGTGTGTAAAAATCTCAAAAAATAAAGTATCCAAAAAAACGCAATAAGTTTTCATCGATAACTAATATTCTTTAAATTAATTTGGTCCCGAGCGAGCTCACTTTATACTGGTTAATGTATCAATGTCAAACAGTCGAGTTCGGATGGAGAATGGAGAACCGTCTCTTTTTCGCATAGCAATAACCGTAATAAGCCATCTTTTTTTGGCGAAATCACGTGTTCTTCTAGTGTTTGACGCAAGTTTATAATATAATTCCCAGAAATATCGATATTGTAAAACAATAATGTAAATTAATTTTATTAAATGACAATGTCACAAAATATATATTGATTTAAATAAAACTTGCAAATTACCATAATTACGTTATTTTATGTAATTTGAAATAGTTAAATTTGTTAACAAGGTACTTTTACAATATTTTTTTATTTATCTTTGGCGTAATTAAATTTCCTTTTTTCCCTCTAGTTGTATACGTTTTCAAATATAATGGGAGGGTATTTATCATAAGTTTTAGTATACTAAGTTTATTGAGAATCAATAATAAATCAATAGCACAAGCTATTGCACTAATTTTAACATACGTTGTATATATCGTCTCAAAAACATGCATAGTTCGTCAAGTGGGTTTCATCGTCACTTTTCAAGAAACGGTATAAGTTATTGTAGCGTGAGGTTTAGTTATTTACTACTTCATATTTTTATCTGATCTTTTATATCAACACACTTAATTTGGGTATTTCGCCATTATGGTATACAAAAATACACGGTGAATAATAGAAATAAAACCGTTACATACTAAAGTATAAATCTTAATCCTATTTTATTCGTAGTTAGCGGTTGCCGGTTGGTATAATTTATCAGATCAGGCCGGTGAAAAAATATTATCAAACATTTAACAAGTTGGTAATTAAGTTATAGAAGCGATCATAACACATGAACTTACTGGCAAATCGAACTATCGATACATTTTTTTATTTATCGACTTATGCCTCATCTCTCCAGTGATGTCCACGTGACCGCGCTGCAAGCCGCCCACCCCCCGCGCAGTTCCCTTCGTTGGCGTTTTCGGTTCAAAACAAAACTATCGTAATGCGGTATCTATTGGAAGTGATCTGTGCCTGTTGGTAAACGGACTAGACGCGACTGCCAACATGTTCACGGTGGTCGCGGATTCGAATCCAGGGCACACCTCTGACTTTTCGGAGTCATGTGTGTATTGACAGTCAATCACCACGCACTAAAACGGTGAAGGAAAACATCGTGAGGAAACCTTCATACTATAGCGATTTATAAAATTTCTATGGCATGTAAGTCTGCCAACCCGCACTAGGCCAGCGTGGTGGACTATATGGCCTAACCACTCTCAATCGTACTCTCGATTGTAGAGGAGGCCCGTGCCCTGCAGTGGGACTTATATGGGCTTATACAGAAACTTATCTTAATATTAATATGTCTACTAGGTTATTTCACATACTGATTAATCTCGTAATTTTATTCATATTCAATTTTATACGGTTATTCGTTTAAACGAGTAACTTATTACAACGTCTTGTTACATTTTCTGTTAAAGATAAAACGAAATATTTCAATGGAAAACACAGACTAAATAAAGGGAATTATTTAATATTTGAATAGCAAACGATTTATTAGTTAAATCAGTACATAATAGCATTTATATTGCATAGTAATACAGGGTATCTCAAGACTGCTACCGAAAACGAAGCCGGGTGATAGTTTTAGTGACTTCAGACACATTGCAACAGAAAATATTGAAAAAAAAAGCGACGAATTTTTTTTTTGTTATTTTTTCCTATGGTCGTATTTGGATGGTAAATTTATTTTTTCCTAAAATAATAGTGTATACCCTCTTATTTATAAGGACTCTAAGGTATAAAAGAGTTTAAATTATTATTTTAGCAAAAACTATGGATTTACCACCCAAAAATTACGATATTTAAAAAATCATAAAAAAAAATTGTCGCGTTTTTTTGCAAAAATTTTAGTTGCATTGTGTTTGTAGCCACTAAAACTACCACCCGGCTTCGTTTTCGGTAGCAGTCTTGAGATACCCGGTATGTATAAGTTGTTGTTGTTTAGGAATTTAGAGGCAATGTTATATGTAGTGAGGTTCAACACCCTCAGCAATGAGGAACTCGTCTCCAGTGGGAGAATTTTTATTTCGTTTTATCTTTCTACTCTTAGTGACATATCCAACAGTACATTCACGTTCTTAAAATAATCGTCGAGTTGGTACAAGCGACCGCGTTCTAACATTATATTTAGCTGGCACTTCAGTTGGTGCCATACTTCGATAAAGTACAGACAATCGCGTTTTCTAGACAATTCTAGTTCCAACCATGGCACAGAAACTCAGTCAAAAGCCTACCGTTTGCTTAAAATGGGTTAAAAATCACTGTCGTAAAATTCACGCGGTTTTGGATTTACGGTGATTTTGGAAGTTACGGATTACCTCAATTTTGATCTCAATTACTTGACTAGTTTAATATCCACGCGGTTTTAAATTATGTACCTATATAACCTTTACTCACTACACTACATTATAAAATAAATACTTGTTACTTAGATTTAAACTTCTTACGACTTGTGACGTTTTAAAACCCTAAGGATTAACTAAAAATGATCTCAAGTAACTTATTTAAAATCCATGCGGTTTTTGATCTACTTCCCATCATTGTCCAAAATGGAGGAAACTTGTTCACGTGAGTATAGAAAACCTGTAATTTTAAAGATTATCCTATCCATCCTTATGCAGTGTTACTTACCTATAAGCTTCCTCCTCTCAAAACGAGAATTTTTATTTTTATGAGTTTGTGATTTTGCTCTTCTCGCATACTCCTAGTAGGAATTTTCCAACCCTTATCTTTCGATTCTTTCAAATGTTATAATTTTTAATATTTATTTTCTCTTACACCTTTAATATACTGTAACATAATATAGTTGCGTAGGTTCTGGAATTTTGGTAGAAGTAGCCTTTATCTTTCCAAGTATAGGTACCAATCTGATATGATAGTAGAATGTGGTATCAATATATGATGTATGAAATCATGCTTTTAATATCCACTACTTCAGAATGTGACCGCCTTATTAACAGACAGCTTATAAACCTATTTTAGCTGCAGAATATTTTGTCCTCTTCGAATCAGTTTGTGCGAAGACAAAACATTCGATAATTCGTTTTAAAGCTGTCTATGAATAATATCTACGGTAGCTGGAGGCATGCTTCCAACAGGTCGATACAGAGATCTTTGAAGCCTATATTCAGCAGTGTACTTCCTGCGGCTGAGATATTGATGATGAATAAGGCCTTAGATATTTTTCCATGTAGTATTATTGTTTGCATTTAAATTTAATTATATAAATATGTCAGACGACGCTGAGCCAGTTGCTGAACTCGAGCTCGCAGGCGAGCAGCGGATACCAGAGCAACTTCACGGGCAGCTGCGTGTCGCTAGACACACACAATATCTCCGGTAAGTATATCTACTTGTATTGCCACTGCTGTGCTCCTATGGGTCACAGCGTGATGATATATAGCCTATAACCTTCTTTAATAAATGGGCTATCTAAAAATGATTTTATTTTTCAATTCTAACCAGTAGTTCCCGTAATACTTATATCCTCTTCCCATCTTTTTTCTTTTCGCTCGCGATCAGATGATCCAGCAACATGATTATTTACCAACAGGTGACGTGTTTGCTGAAGGGAAAAAAAAAAGTTCTGAGATTAACGCGTTCAAAGTATTCAGTTTTATACTATACTGCTGTGCCCGCGACTTCGTTCGCGTGGAACTTAACAAAAACGTTATTTTTTCTAAAATAAAAGAAATTTTCTAAAATAAATGTAGCCTAAGTTACTCCTTATTATATCAGCTACCTGACAATAAAAGTCCCGTCAAAATCGGTCTAACCATTTCAGAGATTAGCCGGAACAGACAGACAGACAGACAGACAAAGAAAATTCTAAGATCATTTTCGTTATAGGTATCGTGTAGGTACATAACGATATGTAGTTGAACATTTTCTTTAATTTTCACTTTACAAACAGACACTTTAATTTTATTTATGTACTAGCTGTGCCCGCGACTTCGTCCGCCTGGAATTTACAAAAACTTTTTTTTCCTAAAATACTAAAAGAACTTTTCTAAAATAGATGTAGCCTAAGTTACTCCTTATTATATCAGCTACCTGACAATAAAAGTCCCGTCAAAATCGGTCCAGCTATTTCAGAGATTAGCCGGAACAAACAGACAGACAGACAAAAAAAATTGTAAGGTCAATTTCGTTATAGGTATCATGTATATAACGATATGTACTTGGACATTTTTTAAATTTTCACTTTACAAACAGACACTTCAATTTTATTTACATGTGTAGATGTAATGAAGATGTATAGTTTGGTATAGGCGGAGTTTATTCGTAGTGGCCCTTATAGTGTTTTGCATAATTCTGTCGCAAACAATTAAAATGGTGTATGTGTGCAGGAGGCGAGGGCAGCAATGTGGGCACTCCGTCGGTGTCGCCCATCAGCAAGACTCATAGTCCCGGACAACCTGCCGACACGGAGCGATCGCAAGGTAATTAGTAAATAGTGTGAAGAGGCATCTTAGCAGGCATAATTGTATCGGTTGGCATGGAGCTGCCGTCTGATGCCAATCGATACTATGCCTGGACGGCATTTGCGCATACCATCAGGCGCAGTGTGGTCACTATAAATAAAATAAATAAAAAACACCCAACAGTCACATACATAGTCTTGACCCCACACTAAGATCGAGTCTTGTGTCGTGGATATCAGGAACTACAAGAGACTTTTCGGTCTCGCAAGACCCAGACCCGGAAGAAATATTTGTGGGCCGCACAAACATTTCTCTCGGTGCGGGGATCGAACCCGCGGCCTCTCGTTTCACAGGCGGCGCCTAACCGCCAGCGCCACGGAGGCTGTCACTATGCCGGGAGAGAATTTAAAAAAATGTTTGGTTTTATTTATTTGATGCTGGTGACAAAGGGTAAGCCGAAAGGGTGAATGCTATATTAATTACAGAGAATAAATGTTAAATTTTGTTCACAGTGCTAAAGACAAATGTAATTTAATTAATTTAAAAAATGCCCACCTTTGAATTTTTCCCCTCTAGATTATCAGTTATCACGACTGTATTACAGCTTTACATATGATATTTGAATAACCGTCTGTTTTTTTCATCAGAGCTTGCAAGTATAATCTCTGACTTGCCTCTGTCGGAGCGTCGCGCGCCGGGCTGCGAGAAGAAAACTCTCGAGAACCTCAACAAACTCTCGCCGCTCTCAGAATATAGGAAACTTAAGGCGGAGGCCAGCAAGGTACATTATACATATAGATTTGTATTATTCTACGTTGTTAGAATAATTTATATAATTTATTAGTTACAAAATTTTGACAATTCCTACCGTGTACGCTGGTTATGCGATTGAAGAATACTTCATGCCCAAAGCCAGGGTATGCTTGTATATTCGGATGTCTGCTGCATGTAGGACCCCTCCTTCTATACTTTGTGGGTGCAAGTAGATTTGCTCCCTGAACCGCATCTACGTGTGCCTATATGGAAACGATGAGCCTATTTATTCAGTTCAAAAATATAAAAGAATCTGTAATAAAAAGCCAGTGAACCAATGATATATTATACAAATACGACGTAGATATCGCACTAGCACTTCAAAAGTGAGGCGTTCAAATTCGGGCAATTGGTGTAATTTCATCTAGTCGCATAGCAACGGCGACAGAGGGAAGACCTCAGTGCTGTCAACATAATTTATTACGAAAATATTGTCTACAGTGTCGAATTGTGTGTTTTAAAAGTGTAAAAACTATGATGCAAAGATATGAAACTAAATTGGAGCTACACACCATACGTAAGTAAATAAAAACCACACAAAATTTAATTTTTATTTTAAATTAGTAAATACCGCCTTCAATTGTGTAAGAAGGATCGCCTAATACAAAGATTGTGAAGTGCGATAGGGACAAAAAGCGTGCGTCATAGATTAATAAGTCAGAAGCGAAACCGAAGATACAAAAAATTGACGATTGACGATGAAAGTTTGAATGGATTTGGATTGTTGTATAATATTTGTTTTTAATTCAATCATATCTAAAACGATTAAGTTATTTGTTATGAAATATTTTCATAATAAATAATTTATTCCAACCACGAACATTTATACATTAGCTTCCCCATATATTTTGATTGACTATAAATATATATTTACATATATCATTGAATGTTTCCAGATTTCCACGTGATGATGAGCTTTGAGACGTAAATGGGTATGCACTAAGCACAGTTCGAACAAAAAGAGGGGATCGTGACTGGATGCTTTTACAACCGATTAATATTGGTTTAGCACATTTTTAAATTATGAATAAAAAAATACAACTACGAAAATATACACATCCACCTAAAAAACCTGCACCATCGGTTGTTTACTAGTGGCAGGTCTCTCATATGTGAGAGGCCGCCTCATATGGTAGGTACTACCTCAATATCTATTTCTCCCGCCAAACGGCAGTTTAACACGTTAAACGCCGAGCAAAAAATGGCAGTTAGTCATTTATTTGGGCCACGGGGGTCACCGGTGACCGATTACATGTTTCCTTAAGAAAATATCACGAAAAATTATTTTAGTCAAATTAAATATGCAAATTTAGTAGTTTTTTATTGTTTTGTGTTGATATTAACTTTAGCGAAAAATGATGGAATTGATGATTTCCACTTGGCCCGAACGGGTTTGCTTGAATCGCCCACCGGTGGGCCGCGTGGCGTTCAACGTGTTAAATACCATGTTATGTTCCGGTTTAAAGGACATTCTCGCCAGAGTAATCGCTGTACTTATTGCGACTTAAGATCTTATGTCTCGGGATTGCGAATGCCAGTGATTGCCAAGCATTGCTTTGTAATTTAAAGTTTCTTTTGGTTTTGTTTATGTCTACGAGCGCCGAGCGGTCGTATCACTTGACATCATTACAAAAAAAAAATTAAATAAGAGATCGAGTTTTGAATGCATGCTTACCATATACTAATATAAAAAGCGGCAATCAATTTTTTTCTTTATTTTTTCACGGTTGTAACAAATAAAAATATTTTTTGTTTCAGGATGGCGTACCACAGGTAGGCTCACGTACAACATCAATGTTAATATATTAAATACTTATAAAACCAAATAGGTAGTTTTATTTATCGTCACCCTTCTGTTTCTATCGCTTCGATTCTATGTTTGGATAGCGCAATGCTATCTCTTTCCGTCTCGTACTTTCTGTATAATCTGTTTCATTTACTAAAATTGGCATAAAGTATTAACAAATGAGTATGTATATGCATAGTAGGACAGATTTTAAACGTCACGCAATATGGGTATGCGTCATCTTTATTAAAACATCATTGCAGTGAACCAATATAATTTCAGACAAAATAACCCATAATTTCAGCTAATTTTATTATAAAGTTACCGTAATTGACTGTGTAGTTCATACCCATTATTGGGGAGTTTTAATTTTCTTAACGTCTGCAACATTAGAAGCGAACTTCATCTTATCTTCTGGCGAGGAGTCTAGATAATTTTAAAAACGACTATTAAAACATACATGATGATAAATGAGCACTCTACCAATTTCACAATGAGGTGAAGAATTAAATCTGACTACAATCACACTCCACATTCCTTGCCTGTATGTCTTTCTCTGTCTGTATGCATGTTTGTTGTGTGTAGGCCATGCGTGACGCGGCTGGCGGGTATCGAGTGCCGACGCCGCGCTGGGCCGGGTACTACTTCAGCCACACATCGCCTGCGCCACTTGCTTTCGACAATGATAATACCACCACCACTACCACTACTGTATGTATTCATTACTATCTATACATAACACATTATACATTGACAATTAAATTTCACTAACCGATACTAAGTTTCATAGTAGAATGGGCATTCTCGTTTGAATTATTAGTTTTTCAAAACTACCTCCGTGTTTTTTTGAAAAGCGAATGCCTATTACTGCGATACTAGCCTACTACTATATTTTTAATTACTGCATAATTTAGCTACGATCCTAGATGCTTGCAAATAATATAACACTACTATGTAGTACATCCAATTAGATATACTAGATGGGACACTGCAAACAAAATATTTGTAAAAAAAAATGAACGGTGTCGTATTACTTCTTGGTCTGTGGTACCGTACCACCCCTTCTTATCTATTTCTGTCACGCCAACGAACCCTGTGCCAGTACAATGCGCAGAGAGTTTGTTCCCGATGTTCGCTCTAGTATAATACCTCAATGACTTCAATCATGTCCCGATAGATGTCACTATATTAATACGGCATAGCTAGTAAACCTCTAGTAAATCGGATACAATATTTTCTCATATTTATACTATGAAACAAATGACTAAACTACTCCAACGCACCGGCCTCTTTAGAGCTTTATCAATGTAATAATGTAATATCAACTTAATGTCACTTTTATTAAGGTATAGTTTACCATGACAGCCTTAATATTAATTGAAATAGGGTATGTATTGTAGGGTATTTGGTTGTTGGTTGGACGTTTTAGTAGCTAAATAAAATAAAATATTTAAATACTTTTATATCACCAGCCGGAGAAGGGTTGGAACAGAATAGAGCCGGTACGTGCGGACGCGCTGTGCTCGCCGCAGGGCGCGCCCCCCGCCACCCCCGCCGCCCCCGCCGCCGCCGCCACCCCCGCGCGCCCCTGCCGGTACACGCAGCTGTACGACCTGCTCAGGGACATCGGGCTGCCTAAATACATCGGTTAGTGTACGATATTTTATGGATATTTATATTTTGAAGGTATAGGGATGTGCGGTTAGTGGAATTGTATCGATATTTCTATTCTGCCTTGGTGGCGTAGTTGTACTAGGGTACGGTTACAAAGCTGACGTCTCGGGTTCGAATCCCGGGTTGGGTAAAGTGATAATGGATTTTTCTATTCATTATCAGCCCAGTCAGGAATTAGTGCCTGATATGGCGATAAACTCGCCACCTATCACATCGTGGGACGGAACATGCATGGCGAAATGTGGATGCCCTGGCACCTATGCCTACCCCTTTCGGAATAAAGGCGTGAGTTTATGTATTTCTATTCTGTACGCCTAGGGATGTTCGGGTGGATGAATAGTTAGGGTCCTAGTGGGAAAGTTGGAATGGAAAAGTTGCAGGGGCTTAAATTTATTCATTTGGTTTTAGATATTGGTTAGAATGCGCCGTTGAAATATAGTCCAAGGCGTCGTTAATTAACTGTTACTGAGTCTAGGCCATCGTTCAGTGGCTATAATAGAAGAATTCTCCATGTTTCACCATAGTGTAAACTTCTCGGAACACTCATGAGTCATGACGAAGGCACACTCTATCAAAGTGTCGAGCATGGAGTGACGAGCGCTGTGGCAGGTTTTTTTGTGACAATCAGTGGCGGGACGAGCTTGTCGTTCGCCTGATGGTAAGCAATACGACCGATCATGAACCGGAGCAAAACTAAACAACACGTCGAATTAAAAAGCAATGCTCGCCATCCTGAGACATAAGATGTTAAGAAGACGATTAAAAATGGTAATTAAACACGGTGAAAAATTTGTCACATATGTGTGTTACGTTTCGAGTTCAGCATGTCCGGTTATATTAAGTTAATTATAAGCCCAAATAATTCCGTAAACGAGGTATGTTTATCTGTCCAGTAAATATGCTATTTGCATTGCACTCAGACTGCCAAGTGCATAGTCAGTTCATCGTACATTTATACCAGTGTAGACAATATTATATTTTCAATCCTTTTGATAACCTCCGTGGCGCAGTTAAACTATGGCCATGAAGCGAGAGGCCGCGGGCTGGAATAAATGTGTCTTGGCTCAAAAATGTTTGTTTCGGATCTTTATTTTTGCTAGTTTGACAAGACGAGCATGCTGTCCACTTAATGGTGAGCTATACGACCGCTCATGGACAATGTCAAAATCTAACACCTTGAATTAAAAAGCAATACTTGACATTCCACTCCGCTCGCCATCCTGCGACATAAGAATTAAGATATTAAGTCTTAATATGTCCAGTAGTTACTCTGACTACAATGTCCTTCACACCGAAACACAACTATTGTGTGGCGGATGATAAACACATGATAAACCTTCCACTTGTAAAATCCGGATCTGGGTGTGGTGAGGCCAAAAAACATCTCTGATATTACTTTAAATCCACGACACGATATTTGCAGCTTACTGTAGACTGTAAGGTCAGGAAAACCTGAGTGACTATTGTAATATGTTCTTTTTCTATACCGCATTTGGTATAAATGTAGATATCGCAAACATTCCATAATCGAGCCTTGATGAGTAAGAGCATTAATAAACTAGACAATAGATGATAAATATCTTGTCCACACAGACATCCATATATCATGTGTGTACAGTTTTTAATAATGCACCATGAATAAGTCACGTATTTGCAAACAACCTTGTGAAGTCTAGTCAAAACAAAGGACATAATACTACGCAAATTGTTTTGACAAAATAAATTGAATTTTTAAATGTACAATGAAATTCGTTTATAATTCTTAAATATTTTTGCAAATCTTTGGCTGATTGTTTAAATTATTACCCTCGCATTATAAGATCTTGTAAAGTTATCTAAATGCATAGTCTAAATACAATAAGACGAAAACAGATTGTCATGATCATTATCATCAGCCCATCCCCGTCTACTGCTAGACAAGGCCTGTCCTATGGCACGCTACTGGGCTCGATCTTCAGCCCATCGTCTCCAACCGCTACCAACCATCTTACGAATATCGTCACTCCACCTCGTTGGAGGGCGTCCTACACTACGCTTGCCGAGGCGTGGTCTCCACTCGATAACACGTCTACCCCAGCGGTTTTCGGTTCTGCGACAAATGTGACCTGCCCATTGCCACTTCAACTTGCTAATCCGTTTATTTATGTTGATTAGATAGGTTCTCTGTCGGTTGGTAAAAGTGAAATCAAAAGTAATATGTCAGGATAAATCAGTGACGGTCTATACTGACATCTCGGATCTAAATACAGCCATCACGCGAACGCCACTGCCGCGAGCCCGTAGACGACGCCCTGTGGTACTCGGCAAGCGATACCACCAAAAATATTAAATAAAAAATTAAAATGATTGTTTATTGAACAGCTTTCTCAATGCGATAGTCTCTTCCTGCCCCTACAGGATACAGGTATGACAATTATGTATGTATGTAATTATTTTGTGGTAGATCTATTCAAGAAGCACGAGGTGGATATGTGCACGTTCGTGTCTTTGAGCGAGGCGGATCTCACCGAGCTGGGTGTGGCCGCGTTCGGCGCTCGCAGAAAGATGTTGCTCGTCATCGCAGGTAAAATAATATCAGCCTACGTGGCGCAGTTGGTATGATGCTGGATGGGAAACGAAAGGCCCACGGGTTCAATACTCGCTGTGACATAAATGTTTGTGCGGACCACAAGTATTTGTTTTGGGTCTGGATGAGGTCGGGCAGAAAAGTCTCTAGTAGTTTCTAATAACCTTAGCAAAGGACTTTAAAGCCCAGTTGCTTAAACTAACTTTGATAATAAACTTAACTTTAATCCATAAAGTATAAATTGATATTAAAAACGTTTTCCTTTCAACAGAGCTCCAAAAACAAGCGAGCACGTACAAGGGTGCTCCGGCCGGTGCAGACAGGAAGCTCGTCAGCTCACCCCCGCAGTACAACACCGCCGCCCTCGCGCAAGACAAGTGGTAAAACAACATACAGCAAGGCAGAACTATCGCTAACCAACCTCAAAATATAAAACGCCAACCGTCATTCTTTATTTAAATTAGATAAGGGATGCCAACACAAAAAAATATAAAGACCATGGTAGATATTTCAAAATAGCAATAGTAGTTTTTAATTTTTACTGCCTTGCTTTGATAAGACTGATCGATACCATATCAATAAGAGACTGATAGTACGTCTTTAGAGGACAAACGTAAAATAATCAGAGGTAAATTGTTTTTATAAAATTATAAATTCAAAATAAAAACGATATTGGACCCCTTTACCTGGAGGTAATTTGAACTTTATATCATTAACTTGATCTCCATCTCATGGAGAAAATGATAATGGTTTAAATAAACCAGATTTTTTGTAAAGGGGATCGTAGACCGAGAATTAACATCTTTTGGGCATAGACAACGATGTATTTGGTGAAATGACACACATTTCAAAATGAGCTTGCTACGATGTCTATTGCGTTGATTTTATCGAAATTGTATTTTAATATTTAAGTGTTTTTTAATTGTTTTATGATAGCTAAAAGCGTAACGACGAATTGATCTCTGTCATAGACAATTGTTGAAGTAAACTGGCCCAGTGCAGTGTGATTAGCGTAAGTGTTTTGTTTTCAGAGAATTTAAATCGTAGTATTTTATAAGGAATAGCATGTTTTATTTTTTGATTTAACTCAGAGCATTTTTTTATATCGCCGTGTATACAGACAAATTATGATTATCGTGAATATTAGTTTTTAATATTTGATTATCTTATGCTTGGAAAATGTAATCATCGTAATTAACGTACCTTTCAATATCATATTCTTGAGAATATGATTTCCAAGGATACTATTACAATTTACAAACATTGAGAGTCCATTGAAAGAATGCATTTACTTTTTTAACCCTTAGGGGTTAATTCCAAATTTCTTTTACCTCTATTGCTAAAATTTATTATTCTGGTGTTAAAATATCTGAGAGAGATGCATTTTTTCAATTGCCCACAATAAAATATTCACCATTTTCCAAAAAATCAATACATCAAAAATATACGGACAGTTGTTATATTGACTTGATTTTTTAAATTCGACTTTTCATAGCACCATCAACATCTTGGTCAGCGTATACGAGTGACAAAAACAGTAAATAAAAGCTGGCAACATTTTAATCAGTTAACATATTTTTTATCTATCACAGGAATGATCGTAATGTTTGTGATTATGAATTTAAGAATAGTGCATTTTTGATTTTTTAACCGTATTAACATGCTAATTTTATGTGAATGCCTATATGTGTTTAGTATTAAGCTATTTTGTAAGCCTTAGTAATATTTTGGTACATGTTTTTGAGGGATCTTAAATATAAATTCGGTTCTGGCATTACCTATGTAATTAATTGATTTTTCAGTACTATTCTCTTGCTTCTATTCTAATTGCGTACGGGCGTGGTTTCAGTCCACAGATTTTAACATAATTAGATCATTTTATTTAAATCTAACAATAATTTACTGTCTGTGTTGCCAGGGCTATAACATCAGAAACTACCAAGAAGTGATGTATCAATTTATTGACTAATGGCACTTTTTAAGATAAATACAATTATATCGTTTTAATCATGAACTTGTGATTTGGAAATCTTTTTAAAGCCTGATTATGATTTTTGAGACTTTCCGCGTTAGATTATGAAATGTATTGTTAAGTAATTAATTAAATGTTAAGAACTGTTGTGTTAATGAGTTAGTTAGTACATGCATTACAAGTTATTTGTTTTAAATTATATTCAAGAGTCGTAAGGTTTTGCACGATTGTTTTTCTTTTGCTTGTCCGATTAAAGTTTCAATATTATATCAGCTGTGTTTTATTTAATGTTATAGTAAATATTAACTAAAGTAAACCTAGAGCAAAGTATGGTAGGACCACAGGAAGTCCCAGAATTGTAACATTTTCATCAAGTCTAACTTGTACCTTAAAAAAACTCTTTGTGCTTATAACATAACTGGTAAGTTTAAAAATGGCTATTATTTGTAATGCCTACGATTTATAACATCTATGATTATTATGCTGTACAAATCGCATTGAAATGAAATGAAATGTATTTATTGATCACGTAGGCAATTAAGGAGCTCTTATGACAAGTCAATACACATAGAACTTAATCTCTATTTACAATATATTTCCTATACTTACTATTACTTATTTTAATTTTTTGCTTTTATCAATTTATTTATTAATTTTATATATTTTTAAATTAATTTTATTTTTATTTATAATTAGTTTTATTTATTTATTTAGTTTTTATTCATATTTTATTTAAAGTATTAGTTTTTACTTTATAGTAATTTATTTGTCAAAGAAATACATTATTTACGTTAGTCAAATTAAATTATATTATTTGTGGACCATAAATATTACAACGGTGCGTAGCGGTTTATAGTTACCACCGGATCCAACGCGGCCCTTCCTGAGAAGACCCGGCGAAACAAACTCAGTGGACTTACACTACCACTGGAACTACGCGACGCGACCCAGTCCTGAGTATATCCAGCGACTAAGACTCAGTGGGCTTGTTTTGGGTCCAACTCAAGACAACGACCATAAGTATTTCCGATACGTCCCGTATGTTTAGGCTTACTGCCGGATCCAACGCGGCCCTGTCAGAGAAGACCCGGCGAACAAACTCAGCGGGCTTTACTTTACCACTGGATACTACGCGGCGCGACCCATTTCTGAGTAGATCCAGCGAGTCAAACTCAGTGGGCTTGGTTTTGGTCAATTTACTAAAATAAGTATTTGTGACTTGTCTTACAAAGATTTGCCATATTAATTATTATTTTTATGTATTTTTCGATCGGTCGTCACATAATTTAATTAATTTATTTGATTGTATATTGGTTAATTTTTGAGTTCACAATTTTAGATATTTTTAATTATTTAAATTAGGTGGTGTAATAAGCGAATAGTTCAGGGCCCCAGGAGGTCGCAATGTACAAGAGAACACCTAATCGCAAGATTTTTTATCTATACATACCGGGTATCTCAAGACTGCTACCGAAAACGAAGCCGGGTGGTAGTTTTAGTGGCTACAAACACAATGCAATTAAAAATTTCGCCTAGAAACGCGACAATTTTTTTTAATGATTTTTTAAATATCGTCATTTTTGGGTGGTAAATCCATAGTTTTTGCTAAAATAATAATTTAAACTCTTTTATACCTTAGAGTATTTATAAATAAAAGGGTGTATACTATTATTTTAGGAAAAAAATTATTTACCACCCAAATATGGCCATAGGAAAAAAATAACAAAAAAAATGTCGCTTTTTTTTTGCAACTTTTTCTGTTGCATTGTGTCTGAAGTCGCTTAAACTACCACCCGGCTTCGTTTTCGGTAGCAGTCTTGATATACCCTGTATAAATTAAATTGAAGTGTCTGTTTTAAGAGTGAAAATAAAAAAAAATGTCCTACTACATATCGTTATATACACGATACCTGTGCCGAAAATGATATTTAAAAAGTTTTTGTCTGTCTGTCTGTTTGTTCCGGCTAATCTCTGAAATGGCTGGACCGATTTTGACGGGACTTTTTTTGTCAGGTAGCTGACATAACAAAGAGTAACTTAGGCTACATTTATTTTAGAAAAAATCTTTTATTTTAGATAAATAAAGTAATGTTGCAATGCCCGCGCGCAGCTCACGCGTATGCCACCACTGGGCCGTCACGTCAGGCGTCACGAATCAATATCACATTTACAAAATATTATATATAAAGAAATTTTTCAATAAAGTTAATACAAAAAACTGAAAATGAATGTGTAACGGGAGTTTACCGCCGCTCGCTAAGAGATGGCGCCACCGTAGAATTAGATCGCGGTTTGGTTTCGTTACAAATGTTGATAATTAAAATAAAAATGTAAAAACCAAAAAAAACTAAATAAACTAATTAACTTTTTTCTTAAATTCCACGCAGACGAAGTTGAAGTTTTCTCAATATATTCCTTAATATTATAATAACCCCTAGTCATAAGTTTGTTTTTGATATGAGTCCTAAATAGTTTGTCCGGTAGCTGTGTTATCCAATTGGGAAGCTTATTATAAAATTTAATATAACTACCCAAGAAAGTTTTTTTTGACTTTTCTAGTCTAAACGAGGGTATTGCTAGTTTATTTTTATTCCGCGTATTAATAGTGTGGGTGTCACTGACCTTATAAAACTTGTTAATATTTTTATGAACGTGCATTATATTCTAAAAGATGTATTCAGATGATACGGTTAGTATATTGCTTTCCTTAAAAACAGATCGCAAAGAATCGCGGCTTCCTAGATTATAAATAGCACGGACTGCTCTTTTTGTAAGATGAATATGGATTCGATATCAGCCGCTGATCCCCATAAAATAATGCCGTATAACCATTGATTTAAAAACTAAGGATAGGCCCTTCAGTACAATGGGTAGGTACGTCAAAAAGACGCCTGTAAAAATCGCGCCATCTGTTAGATTTTCATGTAACTACGTAGTGTGCTATAGGATCCGACCGTCGCGTCGACGTAACTTTGTTACGCGTAGTTATTTGAATGTTAAATTATAAAAATTTGATTTGATTTCTGTGTATATCCATAAATCAGGAAAAATGATTTTTTAATATTAAATATGTTGTATATTAGTTATGTATTCAAATAATTTGTGAAATATAGTGTGCAAAATAATAACAGAAAAAACATCACAGTGAAGAATGAAAATAAAATGAATAAAAAATAATAAATCTGAAAATTTGTAACGTCTTAGTAAGCCTATTTTATTAAATGGAACACATTTTAATTTGCATTATAGGTAGTTTTAGTAGTATAATTTGCTACGGATTAAAAATGTGTAAATCAAGTGGTAAATATGTCAAATAATTACACCGAATCAGTTCAACTACAGCTTAGGTCTACGCGTTTGTTAACATAGATAATATACTTAGATCGATTATAATATTTGTAAATATATATTCCACATTGTAAATTATGTATTGAAGTGATTGTTTGTGAAATAAATTCATTAGGATAATATTAAAACATAAATTGTAAATGTAAGCCTGAAGTGGCGGTAGTATTAAGTTGTTTTGACATTCGGATTGGTATAAATACCAGTCTCCGACGGATAAGAGACACATTTCGATCGTGAGGCGTCGCTGAGCGGAAGCTCTGCCAGTGAGCAGTGAGGAGTACCAGGATTGGCAAGTTAAGTAATTAATATTATATTCTGATGCTTATTGTTCAGAATAATTGGATATTATTCTGTAACATTGTAATTGTCGATTGTGGTAGAATTAATCTATATTATTGTACCAAATTATGTCAATTGATGTGTAATAAATAAGATTTAATGTAATTGATAATTTTGTAACATTATAATAATTATTGACCAATATGTTAAGTAATATGGTTAAAATATATAACTATAGTTTTTTTTTTTTTCATTTTTTTTTTAGGGACTTTTACCTTAATTAGGCATGCCAGCCCCATTGTAACCTTATGCTAGGTAATGCTACAATACAAAAAAAACTTAATGGCTAGGGAACAAAAAATTAGTGCATAAATTAACAATTGTCTTTACGAATAAATAGATCATATAACATGCAAGCTTCCTCTGATGCAGGATTACTTAGTATGGTTTGCATTGTGCCTACATCCAAACGATTGAGTCTCAGCTTGGTGATAATCAAATCTATTTTATCCTTGAATATCACACATTCCAACAGCAAATGTAACATATCCTCATTTACACCACAAGTTAGACAATTCGGCGAATTCACCTTTTTCATGAGATAAGCAAAATTTCTAGTTGGAAAATCTAAGTGCTATTATTATTCGACTTCTGCATATTTTTTTATTTTTAAACCAGACTATTCGTGTAGGATGGGATTGTATTGACTTATACCATATACCTTTATCTCTAGAAATTTGATCAAAACTATCTTTCCAGCTATTAAAACAATTAAAGCGAAAAGTACTCAACAGTTCCGTATAAAATAATTTTACATATCTTACTTCTCCTTGAGATACTGCCAAATTAGCCAATCGGTCCGCCTCCTCATTTCCTCGTAAGCCAATATGAGTCGGAATCCATTGCAATTTTAGATCTCTCCCGTTTTTTTTCCAAATTATACAAAATTTGTAAGACAGCATAGGCTATCGGTGTACCTCTGAAACCAGAGGCGCAACGAGCCAAATGCTGCAAGGAACTCTTACTGTCTGTAAAAATGACGATGTTTTCATAGTGTATGTTCTGTGCGTATTTTAGTGCTTCCAAAATTGCAGTCAATTCCAAAATCATAATAGAGACGCGATTATGGATTTTAAACATAGCTGTTTTTCCTAATTTTGGACAATAAAACGCAGCTCCCTGGCCACTAGCACTTTTTGATCCATCGGTAAAAATTTTCAAGCAAGTTTTATATTTATTATTTAATTCTTGTAGTATTTCAAATTTTAGGGTTGTAAAATTTTGTTCTTTCTTAGAGGTTTTTAGGCATGCCAAATTGTATACGATAACATTTTCTATATCTATATAAGTTACCCAAATATCTAACTTATACATATCTAGAGGATTAGAGGAGGAAAATTCGTAATTTTTAATTTCAGAATACGTAACCGGAAGTAATGGTTTTTTTTATATTGCCAGTAGCTTGTATGGAGGAAAGAATCCATTTTAGATAATAATGTAATAATAGGACTGTTTGTACAAGTCATGCATTTTGCGCTATATTTGTATGCAAGATACTTTCTTCTTATGGAAAGAGGAGGTATACAAAGTTCACTTTCCATGACATGTATTGGGGAAGTTCTAATAAAACCACCAATTATGCGTAACGCCTGGTTCTGAATTTTATCCAGTTTATATAGGTGAGTTTTAGCACTACTGTCGTACAGGAAACTTGCAAAATCCATTCTGCTTCTAACCAGGGAATGTATAACTGTCTCATGTATGAAGGATGAACCCCCCACGATTTGCCTCCTAAAACTTTGAGTAAATTTAAAGATTTTGATGCCTTTACGGATAAATGATTAATAAGTTTACTCCATAATAAAGATCTGTCAAGCCAAAGTCCCAAATACTTTACATGTTGCGCAATATCAACAGCGTTATTATCAATTTGCAACTTAATTTCTCGTCTTATGTGACCCCGACTAAAAATACAGTACTTCGATTTACCCGCACAAATTTGAAGACCTAGTTGTTTTATATTGGAAATCATTGAATCTATAGCTACCTGTAAATTATTCTCACAATATTGAAGGTTTTTGTTACTAATATAAAATACGAAATCATCAGCATATTGTAAAAAACGGACGTTCTCGGTATGACTGTATACATTAAGAGTAGCGATATTAAAAAGCAAGGGAGATAAAGGATCCCCTTGTGCCAGCCCTATAACTGTCTGCCTAGTATTATGCGTTTTAACTGAAGATTCACAATTCTGTTGCTTTATCATAAGATGTCTATTACTTAAAAATGACCAAAGATAATTACATATTTTACTGCCAACAGATAAATTGTCAAGGATACGAACCACTTTGTCAATTAAATATTGTTGTATGCATTTTCAATATCTAAAAAGCATGCGACCGTAGGGATTTTCTTGTAAGTCCTATTTGTATATATGTAACAAGCTTTGTAAGGCAATCGACACAAGAATGTGCTTTTCTAACCCTGAGGTATGCTGAGAAAAAAGTTTATTTTTCTCAAAAACCACTCTAGTCTGTTACGTAATATATTATGGAATATCTTACAGACGCATGAAATAAGGGAAATTGGTCTAAGCTTCGGAGCAATATTGGAATTATTGCCAACTTTTGGAATTAAAACGACTTCAATAGAACGCCATTGAAGCGGAACCTGGCTAGATCTAAGAATAGAATTAAATAGATTTACTAAATATATTTTACCTGATAAAGGGAGGTTATAGATCATAGAATAAGTGATTCCATCTTGACCTGGGGCCGTATCTTTCTTTTTTAAAATGTTGTTGAGCTCCTGCATGAGGACAGGGGTTTCTAATAGGTTATTACATGACTTGAAAACTGGACTTCTATTCAATACGAAATCTGGAGCCAAAGATTTAAGTATTTCATCTTCTTTTTCTTTAGAAACTTGATATCTAGTAACGTTATATCCTTTATGCCATCGCATTTTACGCCACATTGTAGAATAAGATACAGACTCATCAAGAGAGTCACAAAATTGCCGCCAATTATGTCTTTTAGCCTGACGTATAATGTTATCTGCGTTTTTTATTTTTAAGTCTAAATTTGTAAGGTTTTCCGGCGTTGGATTCCTCCGAAACTTGCTCAATGCTAAGCGACGTTCTGCTACTGCCTTTGACAATTCGGGAGCCCAATATTTTTTGGGTTGAAAAGTATTTGTTGGATTGATACAGATCCTTAAATGTGGTATATGTTTATCAGCAGCTAAATTGATTTGATTCTCGAAACGATCATACATGGGTTGTACCTCAGTATTGTTGTAGTAATTTTCACCATATTGAGCAAAAGCAGTACTTAGATCCGTTTTATAACCCGTCCAATTAGCTCTTTTCATGTTTCTCTTTTTAATAAAATGTAATCGATCTTGAAAATTTAAAACTATTTTAATAATTAGATGATCGCTTGCTAAACTTTCGTTCATTACATTCCAAGTAGTAGTCATAGCCAAATCTGATGATATGAAAGTAATATCTGGGCAACTTTCCTGTACGACACCGTTTACCAATTTCACCCTAGTCGGATTACCATTATTTATAGATATGTAATTATGTTCTAATGAAGATTCTAATAACTGATGTCCCCTATTATCTGTCTTATAGGACCAGTTGGTGTGATGGCCATTAAAATCACCACATATGATTGTTTTATTTTGAGCGAACTGGAAAATATAATCCCAATCAGTAATTGTAGTATTTACTGAAGATGGACAATATACACCGATAACATTCTGCAAAACGTTGCTGTTTAACAATTGAACACAAATGACTTCTATGCCTGAATTCATAATACGAATGGAGTTACTTTGAGTATGAAGAGATTTATGAGCAATGATCGCGACGCCCCCGTAAGAGTCATATCTGTCCTTTCTGTATACATTATAGCCCCTTAAATTCAAACAATCTTTGGTACTATTCAGCCAAGTTTCCGATAAACAGCAACATGTATTTGTTCTTGAGCTAGTAAGGTTTCAAAGCTATGCAATTTGGGTTTCAAACTCTGTGAATTCCATTGAAAAATATTGATAGCACGATCTTTAAGATAATTATCCATTAAAGAATTGATAAATGTTCTAAACAGGTCTTCCCCTGACATATAACACAAAAGGAACTGCTTAATTTCATAAAATACTATTTTAAATATACATACAATCTTATCACTAATATCATCCTCTGACACGAAAACTTCTTTTATCTTCCTGTAAATTCTCTTTATATCAATTTTATCTATTTTCCTATTTTTCTGCTCTTCAATATTTTCACATATTTGTTCAGGCATTTCCTCATCTCGTGGACTGACGGGTTTTTTATTTTTTCTTCTTTGTTTTTTATTTTTATTATATCCTTTATTCTGTGGTGTTCCCTTATCCTCATCCTCACTCCCATCTGAGATCTTTTCGTAATTGTGTGAGCTAGTAACACTCGTTATAATATTCTTATTTCGCAAGGCTGTCTGCCTAATAACATCACTGTAAGTATTATAAGCAGCGGCTTCGTGATCGTCTGGTAGGATGGTTCGTCCTTTATCTTTCAAAAAAATATCCAAAGCTTTTTTATAGGTAACGTTTTCAGAGCTCATAATTTCCTGAAGTTTTTTTTCTTTTAGAAATTCTGGGCATAGTTTATTTAGCGCCATATGGAGGCCCTTGCAATTAGGACATTTGTATGCTTCTGTGTCACAATTTCCGTGATCCTTACCACATTTGGGACATATAATTTTGCTGGATCCGCAGAATTTCCTTGAGTGACCAAATTTCCAACAACCGGAACATTGAGTTACAGGAAAGATATATTTATATACTGGAAATCTACAATCAAAAGCGTATACATACGAGGGTACTATTACACTTTTGAACATACTCGTATAGACTCGCTGTCTATCCAATTTCCTTCTAAGTTCAAGCGTTTTAATCTAATGATAGATTGTATTTCAGCTGAAGCCTTCAAATTTGCCAAATTTCGTCCTCCTTCAAATCCAAATCTACACCTTTTATAACACCATAAGTTAGATTATTTTGATCTGTGTATTTACTTTTAATATCCAATTCTTTTATTTTACTGCAGCTTAATAACTTATCAGCTTGTTCTTTATTGTCAAACTGGACAAAAACTCTGAACGGAGATTTATATTTAATCCGTATTATATTGCGTATATTTTCTCCTCTTACTAATTTTGCTAACGCCATTTGTTTGGGTAATATTTGTAGCGAAGTCAAACTAATTTCATATATACCCTCATTTATCTGAGTTTCTTCTATAATTCTGTTGGTGCCTTTATTTGTATCATCCTTAGAATCCCTCCTTATTAAACGTTTTGCTCTTCTCCTTGTAACTGTTACAAAACCCTCTTCACTGCTTACTTCGCTTTCTTCTCGTGGCCTCTTGTCAACTATTCTGTTTTCACATTCCATGTCAGCGTTATCATAACTATCCCACTTCATACTTTCTAGTTCTTGCTCACATTCTTTAATGATTTCACTATCACTTTTATCTGAATTGTCCTCACTATCAATATTTTCATCCATTAGATACTATGTAGGTAGACAAAAAAAAAAAAGTAACAGTAGCTACAGAATACGTTTGCGCGTGCGCTCGCCACGGACGCAACGGAACGACTGTATAACTATAGATAATTATATCTATTGAAATACCCATGTTTATATTTTTTATTATACCTCTACCCACAAAATTCTAACACGTTCCTAATATGCGCCGCTGCAAAGTACAAAGTTATGTCGTGCAGAATACATACGCCAAATGATTTGATGGCGGCCATGAAATTGTTTTTCAATAATACTAAAATAAATGTTATATTGACTTAAACTAATATAATTTTTACTTATCGGTGATAAGAAATGTTATCTTCATTCTTTGTGAATTTTCGATCATGTTTATTGCACCCACGCACGATACAATTGGGCATTTTTACGACTACAGACCGGTGCGCTGTGACGTCACAACCGCTGCACTGGTGCTGCAGATCACTTTCGTGACAACACTTTTCCCGCTCTCCGCCCCGTCCATATATTTTACGTCAATGCGTATGACATTATACTATGAAAATAAGCAAAATATACCAATCTAGCCGTTGCAACGTCAGTTAGTTTTCTTATTTTTTGGACCGCGAACGCTGCGCTGCTAAGTTTAGCTGATAATCTTTCAATTTGTGGACCCCATGGTAATTTTTTATCTACAGTGATCCCTAAAAAAATGTGGAATTAGCTAAATTTAGAATTTCTGAATTTAATTCGATACGCGTGTTTACGCTTGCCACGTTCGGTAAAGCAAAACGGACGCATTTAGTCTACTAGCATTTAATAGTAGATTATTAGCAGAAAACCAATCCCGAAATTAAGAGCGTTTATACCCTTTGCACGCTTTTTGGCTAAAAAAACAGGACTTTTCAAATGAGTTAATAGCCACCAATAAACAATTTCAAGGAAAAATAATTAGCACTAATTTTAGAAAAGGTTGTCATCTAGGGATTTTGGTTGAAACATTATAGATTGATGGATAATTTGTGAGTACTATAAGGATTACTGAACACTAGTTTCGTTATTTAGGCTTTAAGTGGCAATTTAGAAGCTTAAGATATCCGAAATCACTAAATATAAGATGAAAATAAAAATATTATCCGACTAATAAGACCCTTATGGAGGGATTTTGCTGAGAAAAATAATCTTTTTATGTTTAGTTCCTGAAAAATAAAAATTAAATAATGCGAAATTATTCAGAAACTCTCGTCAAGAACATATTTTTTTCACCAACTTATCGTACATGATTTTTTATAGCAATTGCATATTATAATAGAAGAACATCTTATCAATAAATTGCCATTTTTATATTTCAACAAAATTAGTTTTCATGTTTTCTACATATATTTTAAAAACCACTATAAAACACGCGTTCCGCCGTGCATCAAATCAGACCGCGCGCCGCAAGGCCTTCTAGAGGGAGGACGTATCGCTCGTCGCTCCGGCCTGGCTGCAGTTGATTTTTGCCATGCGTCGTAAAAAATAGCCACGCGCGGACTGCGATTGCCACATCTTAGTACTTTGGTAGTAAAACTATTTTTTCTTTTTATTACCTACAATGATTTTGTAGTGAGTATAAATTATGTTTCAGATAATATAATGGGATGTAATTCCGAGGCTAAATTATATTATGTATTGTAATATAAAATTAATTATATTTCGTAATTGTAAAGGTTGTAAGGCCCCTAACTCTTTTCATGTGTTCGAACACGATATGATAATAAACGTCCGTAGTGTCTACTGATTGAACATTGATTTGAATGCAACTTAACAATGTAATAATAACGAAAATATGATTAGTATCTAAATTTGTATTGTTCATTGCTTGCACAGTAATATTTGTCTACTTATAATGCAAATAAAATATTTTTATGATATAATATTACCAATATATAAATCATAAGTTACATTTCAATTCAATATTAGAATTTTGAAGCGCACGGATCAAAGTTGGTTGCGCTAATTGTATAGCGAGCCGACGCGGCAGCTCTACGCACACAGCGCAGTCGCTTATGTGTGCGTGAAATTAACGAAGAAATACCTATAGTTGACTTTGCGCGCAAGGTGTATACGCTCTTAAATTAAGAATTGTGCGTGATAGATTTCCTAGAGATTTTGGTTCAATTTTCAAAACACCAATTCTCTTCAACGGCTGACGGGCCTGCGGGCGAGCGAGCGAGGGGCGGGCGAGCGTGGAGCAGCGGTTCGTTTCTTGTCTTCCTTTGGAGAGGTCCTCTTCTGGCGGGGCCCGGCGCGAAGCTGCCGATACGGCCAAACCGCCCCTCTTTTATATCCTTTCTCTGTCCATGCTCACCCCCCCTAGCCCCTCACCCTTCAGCTCCCGTCATAATCTTTATTTCATAATTGTTATTACAATTTTCTTACAATTGTTTCAATTTACATACGACAATATGGGGCTCATCCCCGCGCAACCCCTTACACCATGCACCCATCCCTAAGGACTCGCGGGGCGTGAATGCGGCTGGGTTTGGGTGCGGACAGTTTTGTTCTACGACACCCCGCCCCGCTTGTACCACGTGACCGAGGCGCCCCCCAGCCCCTTCACCTCCTCGGGAGCCGCACTGCGCATGCGCAGTAGGCACATAGTGTGAGGTTTGGGAAAATGAAAACGCTTCAGGAATAATGATTTATTTTCAACTAAAGTTAGTTCGTGTCGTGCACAAGAATATTGTTAGGTGTATCTAGATTATCGTCTTTCCGATAACTTTAACTATTATAGAGGTGTCGTCAGCGTATAAAACTATGTCTGACCACTTCTGAACCATGCAAGGAAGATCTTATGTAGACTAAGAATAAAAAGGGGCCAGAATGGAGCCCTGCGGAACCCCAATTTTAACTTTTGATCCTACCGAAGTGAGCCCGTCCAAGGAAACCTTTGTTCACGACCCGCCAAGTAAGAAATTACGAGATCAAGTGACGTATCACTGATTCAGTAGTATCTTAGCTTCATAATAAGTGTTTGGTGGTCACCACAGTCGAAAGCCTTGGAGAGACTCACGAATAAAACTCTAGAGCATCTTGAGATGCCTCCCAGGCTTCTAAAACCGACGAGATTAGTGATGTCCCGGCGCATCTTGAGTTGAGCGCCCCTTTGTGAAACAAATTGATTCTATGTATTAACTTATTTTCATCAACATGTGCTAGCATTTGATTAAGCAAAGCTTTTCGAATGATTTTGCTAAGAGCCGGTAGTATAGAAATGGGTCTATAATTCGACGGATTGTTCGAACATCCTGACCTTAAAAATGGATACACACTTAAATTTTTCATTAAGTCGGGAAAGATTACCGTCCTTAGGCAGGAATTAAAAATAGTAGCTAATAACGGTGTGCTTAAATGTAACACTAATAGCTTCTATAGCTTAACAGACAGTCCCCATATATCTTCTGTAGTTTTTTATTTTAATTTGCTTGAAAGCCTTTATTATTGACAACTGGTTACCCTTAACCCCTTTTGAAGTTAAAACTTAGGCATATTTCCAGGAACATTTTCCTTTAATAAACGATTCCGCCTACATCTACTGATAGCCCTAACTGTTTAGTTATGTCTAATGGTTTCAGGTTAGTGAAAAAAATATCAAGATAATTGGCAATAGTAGATTTATCTGAAACAATGATCTGATAATAAGGTCGTAATTTATGCGGAGAGCATATTTTGTTGTCATTTTTTTATTTTTCCCAGTTTCAGTTTAATAATTTGCCAGGTTGTTTTTATTTTATTATCTGACAATCTAAGCTTTTCACTTATATAATTAGATTTAGCCTGCATAAATAATTTTGAATATAATCCGACTATTTTTTAAAGTTGATATCAGGTGTATAGGACCTTTTGTCATAAAACTCATACAAAATTTCCCTACTACGTCTAATGCCTTTAGTGGCCCCAAGCCACTAAATTTTATTTTAAGAGTTAATTTTAAGTTTTAATTGTACATACTTAGTCAAACTCTTTACGTACCTATAATAACACATTGACACAAATAGAAGATGAGTATAAAATTGCTCAAATATTTCGTGTAGGCGAGTTCATTTTATTAACACAAACTATGAAATGAACAGGTTTCAAATGACTCGATCAATCAAACGATTGTTCCGTTTAAGTCATTGATATAATTGAATAAGGCCCTTAGTAGAAGTATAGGTAGGTAAACACGTTTTTTTAAAAGTTCATATTACCTATTATTTTACACTAAAATCTCACTTATACAACTGAACACGTGAAAACAATTTTACAACAAACGTAATAGGCAAAATATTAGGACAATGGGATACTAATTACGAAAAACGAACAAAAAGGAGTTATTACTTGATGACAATATTTTCAAACGCAATTCGCAAGTAATCATAAATCAAGACGTAACTAACTTCAACTTACTCAAAAAGACAAAACTATAAAATTGTATAACGCAAAAAATAACTTTAAAGCCTCCTACTCAAAGCATAATTAACCTTGTCATTTACATTTCTAACGAATTTAGTGTCTGTATTCGTCCTCTAAAACCGATGATATCCGACAGTTTTGTGGCTTGCTTCGGCTCGACTCGGTTTTCGGGTCGCCTTCACAGGACGTTAACGGCTCGCAAACCGTCTGTTCACGGCGTTTTGGTTCTCGGTCTCGGCTCTCGGTTTCGGTCTCCTCGGTTCGTTTGAACCCCCCGCCCCGCGATTCTCTTATCGCATTCGATCGAATGAACGAGTTTTATGTCCATCAAGATTTCGGAATCGATCGCGTGGGTTTCTTGCGAAGAGTGGTTTATTTGACCCGTTCAATCGCGGAACCGACCCCTATCTAATTGTGAGGAGGACCGGTTTCCTGCCGTGCGGACCGTATATGGGTGATGTCTCGGACACAGTTACATAAATCCAAAACGATTAAATTAAATATATTTTCTGAAAAAGTGACCGATTGCCCGTTGCCATGACCAACTTCTAAACGTTACCGTAACGTCAATTTGACATACGAAGGTCACATCCTGCTGTCATTAGTGTCTGAAAATCTCGTGTTTGGTTGTTATTGCATCATTTTACCCAAAACACAAAAAAATGGGCAACGCTAACGCAAAAGCTGTGGAAGTTAAGGTCTCCGAGCCGCCAGCGCCAGCTAACGCTGAAAAGCCAAAGCTGAAGCCATGCTGCGCTTGTCCCGAGACGAAAAGAGCACGGGATGCATGGTAAGGTTATATTTTTATCCTTTACTCTTTTATTACGCAACCATTTGCTAGGATGAAGCTATCCAAAATTATTTTACAGTATTTAAAGTCATTCATATATGTGTGAGAAAAAAATCTTCTGATTTTGTTAGAAAATTGGGTATAAATTATTGCTATGTCTTTCAGTATTATAGCTTTACACGTTGTTAGCACTGGTGGGTACAGGCATCCTTTACAAAGTGTGTAATGTGTATTCATTGGACCATAACTAATTTTAGAATCAAATAGTCAGGATGACACATTGCTTAATATTACCAATTGCCTGTAGAATCTTCCGGAATGCAGTAATTATCGATATGGGTACCTATAATGGTACACCAAATTCCTTATAGCTTACTATTCTTGTTATTCCTAAGCGAATTTTTATAATAGTTTGTAATTTATAAACATTAATATCATTTAAATATTATAATTTTTCATGTATTCTTTTTTACAGCATAATTGAAAATGGTGAAGAGAACTGCGGGCCTCTGATAGAACAACACAAAGAGTGTATGAGGAAGATGGGCTTCAACATCTAATGTACCTTAATGCTTTTAATGCTAGGAGTAGTGATCAGTTGTTATTTATTTATGGTTCGGTCAACATTTAATCAAGAATTGTTTAGTAGTGTATTTATTAAGTAGTAAATTATGACTATTAGATTTCCTAAATTTATAATTTCATGCATTGATTAATGAAGTAAGGTATATGGCCAGGCACATACCATGCTTATTAATTATCGAGGTATTATATTTGTCAGGAAACAATAATATGTGGCCATATTAAGATTATAAAAGTTCCCAACTGCCTACCTATACCCCACACTTACATGTGGTACTTAACATGATTTGTGAGCCATTATGTGCACTGATTTGATGTATTTTCAAGACAGATTTTTGCAAAATTTATTCATTAAAACTTTTAAATATAACATTGTAGATGGACTTTTTATGTATGAATGCTGTGTGTTTGCTAATGATAATCAAAAAATAGTTTCCATCATTGTAATCATATTAACTCATCAGCCAAAGAATTTAGTGTATGCTTACTAACAACAAGAAATTCCACTGAATCAAACTCTATTGTAGAGGAGGCTCGTACCCTGCATTGGGATGTATATGGATTGATATGGTACGGTTACTAACAATAAAGGCTTGAAATTATGAAGATGTTGCAGTTATTATAAGTAGAATGGAGAGAGATGATGTATGTTTGTGGTTCATTTTCAACAAAGATCTGTCTAAGTCCTTCCATCTTTCATTACCTGATGTTAATATTAATAATTATTGTAAATAAATATGTTGTTTTAGAATACCAGACTTTTAATTACATTCTTATAAGCAATGTGACTGCCTCAGTTGTGCAGATGTGCTATGGTATGATTGCAAAGCTGAGGTCTCGGGTTCGAAAACCGGGTTGGGTAAAAGTGATATCGGACTTTCATGTTACAAAACCCAGAGTAAGCAATTTATGCCTGTTATGGCGATAGGCTTGTTCCCCATTACATCGTGAGATGAGGTAAAATGTCTTTGCCCCTGTTGCACCTCTGCCTACCCCTACTGGGAAAAAGGCGTCAATTTATGTGTGTACCTTACAAACACACCTGATTTTATAAACTTAAATGTTATTGGTTTTTTCTATTTTTGTAATATTAAAAATGAACAACCTTAAATGCTTTAAAGAAAAACTAGTGATTCTGGATATAGGATTTTAGGAAAAGGGGAATTTATAAAAATGTATCAATTCAATAATATGGTATTCTTTGATACAAACAAATTGCTTGGTGGCTTTTGTCTGTGCTCTGTTGGCAACGGACTAGACCGCTGCTGCAAACATGTTTACTGTGGTCGCAGGTTCAAATCCAGGGCCTATGACTTTTCGGAGGTATGTGTGTATTGATAGTAAACTATCACGCACTTGAATGGTTAAGTAAAACTCTTGAGAAAACCTGCATACCATAGCGATTCGGAAGAATTTCTATGGTATGTCAAAGTCCGCCGGTCCGCACTAAGTCAGCGGGGTGGACTATACGCAGGGGTGGACTGGGAAATTGTGGGGTCCTGGGCTAATACGACCCAAAGGCCCACAAATTATTCAACTAATTGTTATTGCGTCACAAAACTGTTTGCAGAGTAATCTAGGTTTACTGTAAAGGAAAAATAGGACGAAAAACGTGTTATTAATTTAATAAAATTTATCCTCTATTCCTAATGATTTAGCGCTGTTTTATAATGCCGTTTAAATGAACATATATTTTTTAAATGAACATATTTTTCATCTTTGTATCCACCGGGCCCGAGGTGTGGCTCAAAAAGCCCTTAGGTAGATCCGGCCATTTATATACGGCTAACCGCTCTCAATCGTTTTCGTTGGATTGTAGAGGAGGCCCGAGCAATGCAGTGGGATTTATATGGACTGATACAGACAGAATACAAACATTTGTAAATCGATACAATGTAGTTAATCTATACGGTCGACATGACGCAAATTCCGCGTAATTTCACAGTTTATTTTAAACACAAACAGCAGTTAATGATAACAATAAGAATACATTTAATCGTTTCGTAGTGGAGTTATTTGTTATCTCTCAAACGAGTTTCGCGTGTGTCCCGATGTACGTATTACGTGCTTGTAGCCCGGTTTTGGTTAATTGTGTTTAATTTTGTGAACATGCGCGCAATGAAGGTATTATCTAGGAAAAGCTATGACGACCTATCCGCCCCGAGCTCCGTGCAATCTGCGGACAGTTATGAGTAAGTGCTTGTCATTTATAGTAGCAGTGAATCGTGCTGCTTCGAGTTTTTTAGCAGTTCGTTTACCTAAGAACAGAAGGGATTATTATCAAGTGACTTATGTTCAGTATGAGACATACCGGCGGGGTGGTCAGTCAAGTTGATATCTGCAAATAAAAATAGTATGAACTAATTTACTGTAGCCGATACTTTAACTTGCTATTATATCTATACCGATATCTATTTTAATTTTGGAGCTTGATTGACTTTAAATCACCAATTGAATGTTTTTTGAGTTAATATAATTTGTATATTCCCACTATGCCTTAATAATATGTATGGATTCCCTTCAATCAGTTATTAGTAGTAACTGCTCGCTAGGACGGTTTAATTTGAGGAACACGCGCCAGCACAAGTTCTTGTCTCACGATCGACAATTAAGTGACGTCTTTACATTCTCAAGACATACATGAGAAGTTGAGTGTAAGGATCCCCTGAACTTGAAACCTTTCTTATCTACCTATCTAGAAACTCGGTATTAAGAAAAGCCCCGGCTGATATCTTCAATGTGTTGATATCCAACAGAAAAACTATTTGATATGACAGTTTCATTAGTACCGAGAGTTCTTAAAATTGGCGCCAGAAGGACCAAACTTTTAAGAAGATATGTACAATATCAGATACCTAGGTACCTGCCTACTCTCTCTCTTTATAATTATAAAGATACATAACATAACTCACGCCTTTTTCCCAGAAGGGGTAGGCAGATGGGTGCCAGGACACCCACATTTCGCCTTGTATGTTCCGTCCCACATGTGATAGGTAACGTGCCTATCGCCATATCGAGCACAAATTCCTGGCTCTGGGCTGATATGAATGGAAAAATCCAATATCACTGCTCAACCCGGGATTCGAACCCGAGACCTCAGCTTTGTAACCCTAACCCTAGTACAACTACGCCACTGACGCAGACGGTTATTATAAAGATAAAGATATTGAATTCATCCCACATTCCACGTTTAATTACTATATTATTATTAATTATTTGATTTATTATAAAGTATATTCAACTTTAAGAAATAAGATAAGCAGTTTTTTAGGCAATTTAAATAAATAAAAAAAATGGCGAATGTATTTCAATAGAATTTTTAAATTCAAAGTATATTAATAATTGGAACGATTTATTGTCGAAGTCATTTCTGTGTCTAATAATAATATGTTATTTAATAAAGAATAACTAAGGATATTTTTATGTGTAAGAAAAAACAAACAAAAAATAAATATTATAAGCCCTTTATTCCTACTCCTGGGCAAAGGCTCCTTTCCTCCTCCCACGTGCCGCAGTGAGATGCTAGTTGCTGGCGACATTGGCTGGAGGCCCTTTTCGATCACTTCTAGCTCCGTCCCTGTTGCTTGAAATATATATTTTATATTGGCACAGACAAATTGATGATTTTCTTTGATGATACTACAGTGCAGTCTCGATAACGCATCCATTGACGCCTTTTATGCGGTATTATTTAATCCGGACTTACACATGATAAATTTCAAACATAACCACCTATGCGGGCCCCACACCCACGACTACAACTTCGTCAGCCAGGACCAACAGTGGTACGCAAGAATTGACACACGAGCTCCAGACTGCCAGCCTCTCAAGGACTTAGCTTTGTCTTAGCCCGCATCGAAATTAATCAGAAGAAAAAAACAATAGGAAACAACGAGAGACAAAACATTCGTTAACTATAATATGGTTTAGAACTGTCGTCTGTCTGTGAATAAGAAGGTAAGTACTATTCACGGTGTTCGCTATCTAGATTGATACGAATTAAATTAATTAAAATCTTTATTAAAAATAGAGACTTATAGAGACTTAACAAATATGTAATACATATATAAGATCCTTAACTAGTTTTCAGGGGTGCACAAACTATGCTTAGTCTATATCCTGGGGCGGTGACTGTGGATTCAGAATACACTTCCACCACCAGATACTTTTACCTACGACCTTTGTGTCCTTTAGGGACGGTATCTAAAGTAATTATTACGTCAATAGCGCTATAATCGATAGCAGTAGGTGTACAAAGAACATTGTCAGCGTACCGTAGGTTTACAGACAAATATAGGATCATGATACTAAGTAACGCATGATGAAATATCGATAAATATTTCATCATGCATTTATCGGGGGATTAATCGACACAAATAGTAACAAAGCTATTAATAGTAATATGCGTAAGTTGTACATTAACTAAATAATTAGGTGAACCCCAAAACAAGTATGCACGTCTTGCTTTACTGAAATAAACTATTGCCAGATATATCATTATACTTATGCTGCTGAATCTAATTATTTTTGTGTTTTTTTTTATTTCTATAAATGGCGAGACGAGCATTCCATTCGCCCGATGGTAAGCGACACGATGACAAGTAGCAAATGTGAGAATAGAAAAATAGAAAGAAAAGAAAAGAAACAAAGTAATGCCAGGAATTCCACTGCGCTCGCCATCCTGAAACATAGATGTTAAGTCTGAATATGTCTAGCAGTTACTCTGGCTATAATGTCCTTCAAACCGGAACACTACAGTGCATTTATACTGCTGTTTGGCGGAAGAAAGTTAACGTTTTCAGTGGCATCACCTCAGACGCCTCTCGCATATTGTGATTCCACGGTCAACCGAAATCCGGTTTCGTGGACCATTGCATAAATTAATTACATAATTTGTGATTTTTCATAAATAAATATGAGAGACTTACCACCACTAGAATTGGTACCTACTTATAATAGCTTGTTCTCTGTTATGGCGATGAAATAATTGCTTGTATTTCGTGACCTAATTGTCAGCTGTAAGAATTTTGGTGTTTATATCACGGTGCATAAGAATTTAGAAACATTAGCTGATTTATAGCATTGCTCTTTGTAGTTTCTTCAAGATTCAAGAAAATTAGCTGGACACTACCAATTCACAGACTTATTTTAAGCATAGGTCATTACCAATGCTTTGTTGGCACCCATTAGTCTCTTAACTTCGTAAAATTTTATTCATGTGTTTCAATATTTACAGACAGAATTTTCATATTTTATGTTTATTATGATCAGACATATTCTTCCACAGCATTAAACATATTGGTTTATTTTACGATCTGATTCGGTTGCACGTATCATCAAAACAAATGAAGTCCTGTACCTATATTATGTTGTAGTTAGTTAAAAAAAATAAACATGAGTTTTTAGTATAATTTTCATCATGTAGAACAATGTTAGTGATAAGACTAGGAATTGAAATATCAAACAATATTGAGGCCTTGCCTCTTTTATTGCTATTTTTATTTAAATAAGGTTCAAAGTCAGTAGCGATACTGTTGGGGAATTATCTTAGTGCGTGAGATCAAGGGAAAGTGAGGTTGTCAGTACGTTGACAGCCTGTTAATCAGCATCCTCTTGCTTATCACACTTTCAATTTTAAAAGTCGTTACAGTTAATTGTTTTGGTAAACATGCTAAGGGATGTAGGCTGTCTGTAATTCCTGTAAGCCAGGATCAACAGTGGCACGCAATGTAATGACAACCGATCATCGATGCCGAGTCTCGGGGAATGTCTAACTTGTCTTTAACCCGTAAGGATTAAAAAAATCAGATATTAGTATAGTAGGAAGAATGTAAAGGATAGTAGGGATTTAGTGACGATCCTTAGTAGAACTAAGCTTGCTGGCAGTGGCGGCCTTACCCATTGCGAGGCAACGGGCGGCAGGTCTTTGCGAGGTCCTTTGTCTTTCGTGAAAAATAGTTTATGAGAAAGTAGGTCTGGTGGTTCTGTTCAAAATCAAGTTCCAAATAAAAAAAATTGTTAAGAATCGATATATTTTATTATATTGTTTTATTTGTTGCACGAAGCCACAGTCAGCCAGCAGTGACAGGCACCCCTCCTTCTTTCAATTGCGGATCCTCTCGCCGAAGCATGTGAAGTTACTAAACGGCCTAGCATAATTGTGTCGACTGGCATGTAGTATTTATTTTGTCAGTGGACACACATTTATAATTTTACTCTTCTAGATAGTACCGTGCGTTTAATAGGTGTTGTACCGTCAATATGATATTCTAATAAATCGACAAACACAATTCGAAAGTGTATTTAAAAAGTATAGTTTCATCGACAATCGCGGCTATAATGGACTGCCGACCATGGAGTTAATAAGTACATGCCGACTCATAAAAATATTGTAAAAATAGATGATTGAAGTGTAGTAAAAAAACTACTTACAAAAATATTATAGTTTAAAATATATTAAATCCAAGATATATTTGACCTACATAACATCAATATTATCTGAGCGCAATCAACAGTTCTATATTTACTCAATACCTATATATTTGATCCAAAAAAAATCCATTTAACATTATCATTAAGTAGTTTGAACTTTACAACATAACAAACATGAATAGTTACGTTTAACCTTGAATATCTATTAATAGCAGGCGCCGGGTGCCGATAAAATATGATTGCAATTTGAAACGTAAATGTAATGTACCTACACCAATTTGTTTATATTCCCTGTTTTGTGATAATCATCTCACTTGGCGACACAGCCCGGCCCGGCAATAACGCGTGAGTTTTGTTTCAGTGTTGTTCGGTAGCGCGTGCTCGACTTCTCAGATTGCGAGTACTGTGATGATAGAAGACGAAGATTCAACAGGCACATGTGAGTTATTATTTTTTAATTTTGTTTTATTAAATAAATTAATTGTTTATACATTAATCTGAGTGATTATTATGTGATCTATGCTATCCGCGATTTTGTTGAGTTTTTAAGTATAGTTCGCCGTCACGTAAAGAAGAACGCTGTAAAAATGTTGAGGGGGTCTGTTTGCGCAGGATAACTCGCGCGTGAAAGTACTAGCACGAATACTAACAGAAGTCAAGCTTGTGTATGCACTTCACTTTTATTGCCACACTCACACCACGCTCGGCGTTCGCGCTAGGGTTGTTAACTCTGGCTTATGTGAAAACACGTATCGTGTTAATAGCACTCGTATCGTTAGATTATTTTTTTAAATAAAATATATAAAACACAATATAAAATAATAAATTTTAATTGTATTTATGAAGTCATTGAGAATATGTATGTCATTATTCTTCAATTTTTTTTATTGTTTTTTTATAATATATGTATTTTTTAATGATATTTACATTCTATTATTATAATCTGGTGTTTTATATACAAGTGTAATAACTTTTATTCATTTGTTCCATCTTTGCACAAAAAATATCATTATTTGCGTGCCCGGAGCGGGTGACACTCGCGCTCGCAGTGGTCTCGACTGGTTTCGAATTCGTGTCGGTGAACGCTGTCTATGTGTGCGTTGATTTAGCACGCTTTGTATGAAGCTTGACTTCTGTTAGTTTAGTATTCTGTGGTACTAGGCTCCCCTTTTTTTAAAACTAGTCCTTAGGTTCGTATATTGTTTACTGGAAGGTACATTGAAAAATAGATATAATATCATGTAATAGAATTAAAAACATAAATCGCCTACTGCGCAGCTTTACCGCCAGCGTTCTTTTTACTACGAACTATACCTAGGTGAACTTTTTAGGTTTTCTTGTAAAACAGTTGTCGCTTAAACTCAGGCACAAATGAATTTATATATTTTTACAAGGATGTAATTCCTCAATATTGTATTAAAAAAATATAAGGGCTTTAAAAATTACTTTAAACAGTACCTATTGGAAAATTGATTGTTTTGGTCATGATTTGGTATAGTTTTCTTCAGATATAATCATTATAGTTAACACTTTTTATTAGGTCATTAAGTTCTAACAAAAAATATATTTGAGACTAATAAAATAGCTGACTGTTTGGCGTCTGTTGCTTATTGCGCGGTAGCCTGTTTGTAAAGTAAATAAATAAATAACACCTAACAGTCACATACATAGTCCTGACCCCACACTAAGATCAAGCCTTGTGTCATGGGTATCAGGAACTACAGGAGACTTTCGGTCTCACAAACACCCAGACCCGGAAGAAATATTTGTGGGCAGCACAAACATTTCTCTCGGTGCGGGGATCGAACCCGCGGCCTCTCATCTCACAGGCGGTGTCTAACCAATTACGCCACGGAGGCTGTCAAAGTAAACGCGGGTTCGAACCCAAGACACTATTTTGGAAGTTATCAGCTTCAATCTTTCTGGCAAGATAAAAGAACCATCAAATGTGTCTGAATACCAAGGAAACACCTTTTGATAGTTGTCTTAATAAGTACATAAAATTCATAAAATTCAAGGTTGGCTAAATTACTATTATAACGATATCTTCAAACTTCAAAGCTGAATTTTATACTCTAACACATAGTTAAGGTAACTATAAAAGGGAGTTTTCTTGGTAGTAAACACTTTTGGTGATTCGTTTAACTTGTCAGAATATTGAAGCTGATAACTTCCAAGCCTATCACGATCGGAACGTCACAATAGCCGATCATGTGATGCCTATGTTACAAAATGACGAAAGTCATTTCGTGGGATGTTGGTTTATAAAGACTTATGTCCGTAGTTACCACTCGCCGAGCAACAGCACAAGTCACAGCTATCGCAGCGCGATGAGCCGCGTGGAGGCGACGCCGCTGCTGGCGGCGCCTACACCGCCCCTCTACAAGAGTATTCAAACATCCAACGACTCTTTGGTAAGTTCATCATCATCATACTATCAGCCTCAGGAAGTCCACCGCTGACATTGGCCTCCCCCAAAGTTCTCCACAACAACCTGTTGGAAGCGGCCTGCATCCAGCGACTTCCCTGCAACCTTAGCCAGATCTTCCGTCCACTTAAGGTAAGTTCACTTTGTATTTATTATTCTGTACATTAAAAAGTTTATTTTAAGCAAGATAATCTGAAAGACAATTCACATGAGGAATGACTTTGAAACAAGTAAACTATTTTGTTATTTTTTCTTTTCCTCTCCGGCAAAATATGATGCCGATTTCGAGAATTCTGCCAAAAACAGATGTGCGATGAGAACTCGTGTGTAATATGTTTTTTTATTTAGCTTCTTCATTTACATTACACTACACTTTATTGAACATTTAATAAAGTACAAAAAATAATAATAGAAAGACTTTATAAGTAAGTGAGCATAGGCAGTCTTACTCTTATGGCTATGAACGATCAACTTTAAAATCCATCGTAAGAGAAAAAGTGGTTGTATAACATAAACTGTGTTCAACAAAAAGAATCTTCCAAAAATGTGTGCGTAATTCAAAAAGATGTGAAACTACTCTATGAAAAAGATATAAAGAAAAATAGTAATTATTATTTACTTGTGACATGCATTTATATAAATCAATAACATAAATAAATAAATGCACCCAACAGTCATCTACATACCATAGCGATTCATAAGAATTTATATGGTATGTAAGTCCGCCAACCCGCACTAGGCCAGCGTGGTGGACTATATGGCCTAACCACTCTCAATCGTACTCTCGATTGTAGAGTAGGCCCGTGCCCTGCAGTGGGACGTATATGGGCTGATCCAGATCCAGATCCAGTCATCTACATAATCCTGAACACTCATTAAGATCAATTAAGGCTTGATTCATGAGTATCAGAAACTACGAGAGATTTTTTGGTCTCAAACACAGAGATCCAAGACAAATATTTGTGGAACTCACAATCATTTTTCCCGGTGTGGGGATCGAACCCGGGACCTCTGGTTTTACAGTCGGCGTCTGACCAACTGCGCGACAGAGGCTGTCAATGTCTTTGAATTTAAAATACTACTTTTATTTGGCATATTAATATGATTTCAAATGGATTTAACTTGCACAGTCTCTCTTGCTCCCTATTCTTGATTATGCCGACGCCAGCTATCTTGATCTTTCCGAGGCCCAGCTAAATAAGCTTGAGCGTCTCCAAAATTTCTGTATCAGGTTTATATTTGGACTGCGCAAATATGACCATGTTTCTGAATATTAAGCTCAAGTGGCTTCCTATACGCCGCCGCCGGGATGTTCATATCCTATCTCTTCTCTACAATATACTGTTTAATCCCTCGTCTCCGCGCTACCTTCAGGAACGCTTTAGTTTCCTACATACTGCCAATTCACTTTCTCTTCGGTCGTCAGAGAATCTTATGCTTAAGTTTCCAGCACATAGGACATCATTTATGGCCGCTCTTTACGGTAGAAGCAGTACGGTTATGGAACGCACTGCCTCTCTCGCTGGAAACCTTCAAACTACATGTAAAGACTTACTATCTCTCGAAATAGTATAATGTACGTACATTATTAAGTATATGTATGTATTTGTTATGTATTTTTATGTAAGTTTATTAATTTGCTGAATTTAGTAATATATATATATATGTATATAATTCTAGAAATATATACTATATATGTAAGTATTCTTTATGCAAGTTTATAACATAAAGCACCGCCAATGTCTCCTGGCATTTTTACCTGATTTAATGGTTGTCTGGAAGAGATCGCTTTTAGTGATAAGGCCGCCGATTGTTTCACCAAATGTTCTTCTGTCTCATATTTTAATTTTATGTTTTGTGGTGCAATAATAAAGAGTTTATTATTATTATTATTATTATTATTATTTAAAACTGGGTTCTAACTTCTAATTCTAATGTTCATATAACACTTTTTTTAAATACGCTCTATTTGAACTACAATATAGGGTCTATTGATCATACCAAGTACCTTATCTAGGACAAAAAGTATTTTTATGTATTAATAATTGTGGAATGTTCTAGTGCGAAGTTTATTAATTAGATGAATAAGCAATTAATTATATAGCTGAGCTAAAAGTTAACCCTTACTTTTCGAGTCCAATTGATGTTTTATATTTAGATACATAAATACTATTCATCAACTGGTTGCATAAAAAAATGCGTTTTATATCATCTTTTATCTAACTTATCTGTGAATTACATGTATCCAATTAGAAAAAAATATTTCAGTGCGAAATTGTTATCGTTTTAGTGTAATTACCCTGTTGCTAACAAATTATCATTGTGTGGTCAACGATTATTGTCAGGTTCAAATGAATGCCCCGTACGTTATTAATCGTTTGTACAAATTTTATTACCATGATAACTTATGTAACCAAACGTTTTTTGTGAACCGTTGATATTATGTCCAGTTTTAAACCAATATTTATTAAAATAAGGGTTTATATTTTAATGGAAAATCGAATTCGTTAAACTTTTTCGTATGCAAAATTGTATTTTAGCTACTTATTTGTTGGAAAAAACTGTAAATTTTCTTTGTTTAATTATAAAGGATTATTTAAAATTAGTCCATATACGTCCTACTGCATTGCTCGGGCCTCCTCTACAATCAAGAGTAGAATTGAGAGTGGTTAGGCCATATAGTCCAACACGCTGGGGTAGTACGGCTTGGTGGACTTTACATACCATATAAATTCTTATAAATCATTATGGTATGCAGGTTTCCTCACGATGTTTACCTTCACCGTTATATTGTGTGGTGATTGATTAAATATCAATACATACATAACTCGGAAAAGTCAAATTTGTGACCTGGTATTCGAACCGCCGACCACCGTGGACATGTTGGCAGCTGCATTCCGTTTACCAGTAGGCCGTAGACCAGTAACCAAAAGTCACACGTAGTCACATAAAAGGATTATTGTTTACCTGAATACAAATGCATAGCATCTGGTACGCATTTGGTTACACGCTAGCTGTTAAACTATAGGCCGCGGGTTTGTTTCCTGCAACGAGCCAAAATATGTTTGTGATCCACAGATATTTTTTAACGCCCTTGTTTTGTTCTGTAGGGGTACTTAATGACGTGTTGTGTTATGTTGTGTGGGGTGGATTAAGTGACAAAGGGGGAATGCCCTTAATTTAATACGATGGTTCCCTCTTTGTAAGACCGAAAAGACCCTCGCAGTTTCTGATATACTACACAAGGCTCGATCTTAGTGTGTGGTCTATGTAACTAGTTGACTGAGGATTTATAGTGTACTTATGATTACCCACATATCATTAATTTATTACCTATTTAATATTTGCTTCAGGGCCCAGCGGACTTATCGGCGAGCGCCATACTATCAACATTTAATAACAGATTCGAAAAGTCCATAAACCCGAGAAGAAGAAACAAAGTTCGCTAATTACTATGTGAGTAACAGTTATCATTGAATTACAATGATTAAGAGTGCATTAACATTTTTTCATGTATTTTTGCGTAGACTGTACAAAGATAGTGTGCAAATTGAAAGATAATTTACGTTGCATTGTGCACTATCAGAAATGGTAATTTATTGTTATTGAATCATTGTTATTTTACTAGCCGTCTGTCGTATGCGGCCTGACGAGATTTATTTCAATTGTTAAAGCTTGGAAATTGAAATTACTTCAAGGTACTGATTTTTAAAGCTAATTTGAGCATTATGCTATGGAATCAGCGAAAAAAAATTATGAAACAATTGAAATTTCAGTACGTTTTATCAAGTCTGTGAAATTAATTAATTTGGGCACATCCATCCATCCATCCATCCATCAGCCAAAGGAAGTCCACTGCTGAACATAGGCCTCCCCCAATGATTTCCACAGAGACCTGTTGGAGGCAGCCTGTGTCTAGCGACGTCCCGCGACCTTTACCAGGTCGTCGGACCATCTTGTTGGTGGACGTCCTACGCTGCGCTTTCCGCTACGCGGCCTCCATTCGAGTACTTTCCGACCCCATCGGTCATCAGATCTCCGCGCTATGTGCCCGGCCCATTGCCACTTCAACTTGCTAATCCGGCTAAGGCTTTAGTACCATAGACCACATCCATACGCTTCGGCAAGTTATACAAAAAACCGAGGAATATAACTTGCCGCTTTGTTTAGCGTTTGTGGACTATGAGAAAGCCTTTGATTCGATCGAGACTTGGGCTGTGCTACAGTCTCTCCAGCGGTGCCATATCGACTATCGGTACATCGAAGTATTGAAGTGTATATACAACAACGCCACCATGTCGGTCCGAGTACAAGATCAGAGTACGAAGGCTATTCCACTACAGAGAGGCGTGAGACAGGGAGATGTCATATCTCCGAAACTGTTCACTGCCGCGCTGGAAAATTTGGGCACGCTATTTTAAATTAGTATCATCAATAAAATACTGTAGGTAATTGTTTATACCTTAGTTCATCACATTGGCCTAATACTTGAAAAAAATCAGATATGATTTCCTTTCAATATTTGAGCGAAACGTCGAATGTGTTTGCACTTACACTGCTGTCTACTCTGATTTCAACTAACTTTTTGTAACTTTTGTAATAATTCGTGTATTGTAAAGGGGTTTTTAAAATACGGTAGAGTTTCTTGCCCGTTCTTGTCTTGTAAAAACCTAGGTCAAAATATGGCTGAATCTATATTATATTATACATTTTTGTAATAATTCATGTATAGTAAACTGGTTTTGAAAACATACACACTAGAATTTGTTGCCCGTTCTTCTCTAGTGAAAACTGGGTTCTACCTAGGTCAAAAAATTAGTGAATCTATATTATATTAAACATTTTAATAGATACAATAATTAAAACATTTATTATCATTTTCACTAAATAGTAAATACCGAACCTGTGATCGACTTTAGCGCTTCGTTCCATTTTCAATTAGACTATAGCACATTATTAAGATCTCTCGTTATTATGACACGATCTACTTCCATAACAGTCGGTAATGCAATATTCTTTATAGATTTTCAGTATGGAACACAATAATGGGTTCATCTCTGCTCACGATGGCGTGGGGCGTGGAGCGAGCTGGTCTCCCGGCGGCCCTCGTCTTAGTCGCTTTCATGGCAGCTCTGTGTCTGTACACGGCGTATGTGCTTCTACGGGTTAATGCGCATCATGGTAAGAGCTCATGAGTTATTTTCCCTTTCGCTTGAGTGTTTTTTATTAGAATTAATGGTGACACATCCTTGCCATACTCCTGGTGGTAAGTGATGCGACCATTTGTGGACAGACAGAAAACCAAACAAAATCATGAATAAATCTCAGTTATCGAGTTGCGCCACTTGGTTTTGTAGCTGCAGCTTCTGTAGCCATTTATACGCTCTGGCTAGTTTTTATGACTGCGCCACAAATCACCAAATCACCCGCACCGTTCTAGTTGCGTCATAGGGCCCGCCAGGATATGCATCTTGTGCCTGGGCTCCGCTCGTCCTGTGTAGGCAGAGCAGCTGGGGAATACTTAAACGTGTTTTAACTGTCACATACATAACCCGAACCTAACACTAATATCAAGTCTTGTTTCGTGGTAGAGTCTATAAGAGACTTTGTTGGATAAGATTGTGCATCATTCACATACTATTTATTACTTAATATCACAATATTATATCACAAAACAAAATATTTGCATGTCAAAATTTGACAAAAGTTGTGCTCTGTCAATTAGTATTAATTTAAGATCTATTCTGTACCAACTTTTAAGCAAATAAAGATTATTATTCTTATTGTGCAGGCAGCGACACGTGTTCCGCGCCGGAGCTATGCCGTCGGCTGCTGGGGCGCTGGGCGGAAGCGCTGGCGCACGCCTTCAGCCTGCTAGTGCTGCTCGGCGCCAACATCGTCTACTGGATACTCATCACCAACTTCCTCTACTTCACCGTCAATTACTTTGTAGGTATGTTCACACGTACAACTTACTAAATATTAAATAATAGACGCGTCTTAATTATGACAGTCATTTGATTATCACAAAATCACAGATAATCTGATATAAAATAAATCGACGCTTTGCAACTTCCGTACAGATTATGAATTACATCACTTACAAAAGTAAACTCACGTCTTTTTCCCAGAAGGGGTAGGCAGAGGTGCCAGGACACCCACATTTCGCCATGTTTATGTTTCGTGGTGGCGAGCCTATCGCCATATCGGGCACAACTTACTGACACAGATTTGATAATGAATAGAAAAATCCAATGTCATTTTGTCCAACCCGGGATTCGAACCAGACATTTCAACTTTGTAACCGTGGTATCTACAACTACGTCACCGAGGCAGACGATTGGTCGAGCAGTCGATTCGTCATTTATGTATTAATATACAGGGTATATCAAGACTGCTACCGAAAACGAAGCCGGGTGGTAGTTTAAGCGACTTCAGACACAATGCAACAGAAAAAGTTGCAAAAATAAGCGACAATTTTTTTTGAATTTTTTTTCCTATTGCCATATTTTGGTGGTAAATATTTTTTTTTCCTAAAATAATAGTGTATACCCTTTAATTTATAAATACTCTAAGATATAAGAGAGTTTAAATAATTATTTTAGCAAAAACTATGGATTTACCACCCAAAAATGACGATATTTAAAAAATCATAAAAAATAATTGTCGCGTTTCTATGCGAAAATTTTAGTTGCATTGTGTTTGTAGCCACTAAAACTACCACCCGGCTTCGTTTTCGGTAGCAGTCTTGAGATACCCGGTATAATTATATAACACAACCAAATGTACCAACATGCCTACAAGATTGCCAGACTTAAAACTGCAGGAACTCCCTGGTTGCAGACCGCTTCCATCAGGTCGTTGGGGAAGGCCTAAGTTATTGTATGTACAAAGAGCAAGATATTATTTGATATCTACCGAAAAATAGCTCGAAAACGTTGGCGTATCTTTTGCCGGTTCTTATTCAAAGCCGATGTGATTCCATTATCTAAATAAAAATATTTTAAAAATATGATTGATGAAATATTTAAGTATTAAAGATCATAAAAAATATATGTTTGTTTTTCACATCGCGACACGTTTCTTATCACGTTTCATGCAGCATATCATGATTTGAATATGTATGTATTGCATCTTACAGAAAATTTAGATCTCTGATCTATCACTTTGCAATCGTTCGCTGGGTAAGAAAATCTTAAACAAGTAGAATTGACTTTAAAACTTTACTTTACCGTTAAATAACTAGATACCCTACCATCGGAAGAATAAAAAGTTTCAAAACCTATATTACAATATATAACTAGAAAAATGCAAAAAAAATAATTTTAAAAATATTTATGTAACTTTTTCTCAAATAAAATTATTTCCTAAATAAATTGTTATAAAACTATTCAAAATGCAAACAGCAAAAATAATTTGTCAGAAGTGGGATTCGAACCCACGCCCTCAAAGAGGACCAGAACAACTCGACTCACTCAGTGAGTAAGGGTAACCTTGAGTCTGGCGCCTTAGACCGCTCGGCCATCCTGACATGTGATGAACTTGTCGAAATAGCGGTATCATTATTAATAGGTACATATGTTTATCAATCAAAATAATTCACAATGTAGCAAAATGTAATGCTTTATGAAATACAAGTATATGACTGAAATTATTGAGAATAAACGTTTTGAAGAATAAAATCCTTAAATATACTGTTATTTTATCGTCTCTTTGTATTCTAAAAACATGATATAAAGATGCATAAAAATGTAAATATGTGTAATTCGTAGTGGGTATTACTATGTTATACATGCAACGAAAATACATCTGTACGCATTACAATTAATTTATTTGTCAATTAATATACTAAATATCTATTTTCATTATACAGGCGGTTTTATCTACTCTATGCTTAGTAACACCACAGATATTTATTGATTTATGTTTATTTAAATACACTTTATTGCACACACATTGTACAATTGGCGGTCTTATCGCTCAAAGGCAATGTCTTACAGACAACCATGGGATGGATATAAAAAAAGGATAAACAGGAATACAGAGGAAAATATTCATTGTCGCATCGTCGCAAATTACCACATACACACGCCGATATTGTCTTCTAAAGTTAGAATTCAGGTCATTAAATTAATTATTTCTTGGCGTGATTTTTGGTATACCGGGTATCTCAAGACTGCTACCGAAAACGAAGCCGGGTGGTAGTTTTAGTGGCTACAAACACAATGCAATTAAAAATTTCGCCTAGAAACGTGACAATTTTTTTTTATGATTTTTTAAATATCGTCATTTTTGGGTGGTAAATCCATAGTTTTTGCTAAAATAATAATTTAAACTCTTTTATACCTTAGAGTATTTATAAATAAAAGGGTATATACTATTATTTTAGGAAAAAATGTATTTACCACCCAAATATGGCCATAGGAAAAAAATTAAAAAAAAATTGTCGCTTTTTTTTGCAACTTTTTCTGTTGCATTGTGTCTGAAGTCGCTTAAACTACCACCCGGCTTCGTTTTCGGTAGCAGTCTTTATATACCCTGTATAAGGTTTTACTAATAATACATTATTTATTTTGCTACAGAGGGAACTGGGCAAAAATATTACCAACTCCTATTATTTTCTTCATGATTAATTTCGTTTGGATAAAGACATGGCAATCCCGGAGATTCGGCGAGGTTCAATACTCGGTCTCAACGTGCCACTGAGATCCTGGCCTCCAGGATCTCCACTTTTTTATTTTTTATTTCTATGAATGGCAAGACGAGCATAGCGTTCGCCTGATGGTAAGCGATACGACCACATGAACAGTAGCAAAACCAAACAACACCTTGCATTACAAAGCTTGGCATTCCACTGCGCTCGCTATGCTGAGACATAATTATAAGTCTCAATATTTCCAGTTGTCAGTCTTATTTGTCAAACATTATTTGTTCCTCTTCAGATCTACACGCGTCAAACGGCACGGAGTACAATTCATCGCTCCTGTGTCCCAAGGCGCTGGGGAACACATCCCTGTTGATCCCGGAGACGGCGACGGTGCGTGATGAGTCTCCGTACTGGGGCCTCCACACCACAGCGCCGTTATACGTCGCACTCATTGTCTTCCCACTGCTTAACTTCAGAAACGTGTCGTTTTTCACCAAGTTTAACTCTTTGGGTATGTTGTTGACGTATTATTTTGATTTTTATCTTAAAATTGGACAGCCGAGAGACCACGGGTTCGATACCTGCACCGAGACAAAATATTGTGTTTTCTACAAGTATTTTTTCGTGTTTGGATATTATACAAGTCTTTAGTAGTTTCTGATATACACGACCGGAGATTCGATCTTAGTACTATACAATTGACTGTTGATTTTATTTCGTGCTTAGCACTAAGCTCTTTTGGGCTGTTGTAGCACAGTTTAATATTAACTGGCTAAGCCTGATTGCATGCACATTCATTATTTATTTTTAATATGATTCGTATTCATCATCAATTTTGTATAATCAAGCTTGAGTTGCTCATTCAATAAAAAAGCGCGAAAAAATTGTGAAAGTAGCTGCTTTCTTGCTGAATGTACAGCTATGTAACAGACAATCGACGGAAACTATCAGCCTGAAGGACTATAAGACTGTCACCTTCTACTTTCCTCTTACTTAGCTAGCCCCAACTAGCAACAATTATCCCAACATTCTTTACATACCATTGACAGGTAAAAAATCCTCATATTTAGTTCACACCTACTTACTTGCATTCTTAATCAGGTCCCAACTTTCGGTTGTCATAACAAACAAATTAAAATCGATTTATTCTAATTCCAGGTACACTATCAGTGCTATATCTCCTAATCTTCGTGATGGTGAAGGGCTACGCGTGGGGCATCAACATCGGCACGGCGTGGTCCGAGACCCGTGCCTTCAAGAACGCAGCCGTGCTCAGCGGAATGCTTGCGCTGTCCTTCTACATCCATAATATTATTATAGATATTATGAGCAATAACGCCAGGCAGGATAAGAATGTTAGTATTTTATTAAAATTAATTTTATAATGCATCAACTTCAAATGTCAAAATTCAAGCGTAGGTAATAATTTTTATTTGTTGGTGTTTTCGAAATATTGTTATCTATATGAAATCTTTATAAAAATATGGGAGTATATACAGACTGAAATTCATTTCTAAAGATGCACAAATACGCAATACTCTGTACTGTACAGCATATTTATATTTTTTTTACAATTTGAAGTTTACAGGAAATTTCATTGTGTTATTTAAGGTGCTTTATCCTATTGTTACAAATAAATAAATAAACAAGCTTCCATGTTTTTTCAGGGCAGGGACCTGACGATAGCTTTCCTTCTCGTCACAATAACTTACACGATGGTTGGCGCTGTGTTCTACATCTGTTTCCCGCTTGCCAAGTCTTGTATTGAAGATGTAAGTAATTTTATTTTTAAAACAATTTTTTTGTCTTCAATACAGGGCTTATTGATAAAGGTGTTTGACATTAAAGACTCGTTCTTGATAAAAAATTAATTTGTTATTAAAAAAATATTTCAGAATTGCTAATCTAACTCCCCATATTAATTTTGCTATAGATACGTACTATTTGATTGATTTCATTGCGGTTCAAAGATAAGTTAGATTACCTCCTTCGGCCAAATTCGCTGAATACTTAAAAAATGACTTTCAAATTCGTGCCACTGTTGATTTTGCGACACAGAAGTTCCAGTGACGGGGATGAGGACGGGGTGGTAAAAACATAAGATAATGTTATACTTAACTTATTTCCAGAATATTCTGAATAATTTCGAAATGCACGACGTGATGACAGCAGTAGCAAGAGTTTTGCTGCTATTTCAAGTAAGTTTATCAAAGTATGGTTTACCTTAATAATAGGGTATATAAAACACATTAGAAAATATCGAAAACTATAAATCTATATAATTAACCAATCTGATTATGTTAATTACAATTTACAATTTTAAAGAAGAAATATTAACATAAAAAAACACTATTCAAATAATTTGTTGTTTTGTTTAAATGAAGTTTTAAATGGTTCTTTTATAAAATCGTGTTTGTTAGTTTTTTAAATTATAATTTAATTGTTTGCATTAAAAATATCTATCTACGGCTGTCTTATCAAAGAAAAAAAGCTGATGAAGCTGAAGCATACCTACATAAAGCGTATTAAAGACCGGCAAATCCTCCTTTCTTGAAGTCCTTTATAAACAGGCTTCTTAAATATTCTGTTTCCAGGTGGTGACCGTATACCCGCTAGTGGCGTACATGCTGCGCGCGGAGACGCTGCTGCTCCTCTCGCGGCAGGACACGCGCTGCTTCACAATATCCATCAACATCGCCATCATCGTCATGTGCGTGCTCGTCGCGTGCTTCTGTCCGAATATCGGGACTATCATCAGGTATTATAATACATTAATTGGCGCCTTTTGACTATCATCAGTACTTTCTTATATACGAGTACATACACACATAGGTACATTTTGCGCCTTATTGACTATCATCAGGTAACTTTATAAATACATTTATAAACTCACGCCTCTTTTCAGAAGAACTTTCTATATACATATATACAGATGTAGGTACATGAATTCACACCTTTTTTCAGAAAGGTATAAAACACTGGGGTTATTTGAGGTGTTATTACGATGACCATGTTTTGTCTTGTATGTTCCGAGCATATGATAGGGGGCGAGCCTATCGCTATATCGGATATAAATTACGCCTGGGATTCGAACCCGTGACCTCGGCGATGTAATTATACCGTAGTACAACTGCACCACGGAGGTAGTCATATATCAAGTGTTAGGGACACAGGAAGTCGCTGACCGCTTTCAATATGTCGATATGGAGATCTTTGGAGTAGGCCTTCGCTCAACATTGAGCTCAGAGTGAGTGGAGCGAGAAATACTTTCGAAAACGAAAATAGCCGACAGTATAAGTAATACCTCTGTTGATGGACCAGAAAATTCATCTTAGTTCGAGATCCAACCTAAAACCGCTCGTTTCAGCTAGCGTCTATCTGCGCTAAGGAGGCCATCAAGTCTCTAACTATCCATATTATGTACTATGTAGTAACCTCTAAACTCATGCAATTTGTCCTCCCAGGTATACAGGGGCGATAAGCGGCCTAGTGCACGTGTTTGCCCTTCCATCGTTATTGCAAGTGCGGTCACTCCAGCTTCGTGGCAAGCTGACCTGGTGGAAGACCGTCTTCTACTGCCTCATCGTGCTCTTCGGGACCCTTAACTTACTCATGCAGTTCTTTATTACTGAGTGAAGTAAATAAGTTATACTTTACGTATTACCATCCAGTTCGGTTTGTGAAAAAGAAGTTACAATTGTTACCTACTTTCCTCACGATATGCAAATGTATCATGTACGTATATGTGTTTCTGAATCTCAAGTCCTATAGGCTCGTAATATTTTTTGTGGAATCATATTATTTATGAGAAATGTCATAGAAATAAAACGGGTGATAATAGGATGGTATCCCTTGTTTGATGAAAGATTACATAAAAGAAGAAATCATATCATTTAGATATTTCTATCAACATACCTAAAACTGGTTGTAAAAAATGGTATTTTAAAAATAAAGTAAAAGTGTGAACGCAGTGGCAATATATCGCCATCTCTTTCGCTCAACCGTATTTGAAGTGACGTCACCACGTGTTATAGTCACTTTTCTTACATATGACAATTTGTAACTTGCATAATTTTAATGAATTAATATGTTTTTGCTGTAAAAAAAGAAAGTGAGTCAATTATCCTACATATTTTAAACATAGACATAACATAGCATATAGCTCCATAGAAAATCTCAATTCTATAAATAAATAATTTTTTGTAAGAAATTAATTTAAATAAATATATTTTCTAGTCATAATTAATGTAAGCTTAATTAAGTAGGTATGTATAAAATGTGAATACTCTGTAGAATAATGTTATATACAAATAAAAATAAATGTTATAAAATGTATCTACACCAAAACATAGTCACCATGTATTTTGTTTAAAATTCTTAGTGGTTAAAGAATCTTGCCATGGATTTTTTGGTACGCAGGAAAATAATAAAACTGTTTTTTATAGTATTTATTTAAAAACATTATTAAATAAACAAAAAACCTTAATTGTTACGAATTACATCTTTGGCCAATCATATGGGATTTTATTTTTTGTACACAATTATTAATTAAATAATTACTCGGTTTTTTTCTTTTTATTCCTACATTATTGTAAAGAGGAACTTTTACAACAGGCCGATATTCCCTGTAAAATATAAATTAATTTTACATATTTTATGATTCTTTTGACCAACAATGTTTGGAAATCATAATATAAACCAAAAATAATAACGAAATGGTATATTAGTTACATTTCTTTTCTTACATATAGCCAAATATTTCTTGTGAGAAATAGTTTTAGGGATGAATAGAGAAAGAATAAGTAATATCGCAAATTGTATTATTCAGTTCAGAACATTCCTTATAAACATAATAACAAAAGATCTTATTTATAATATATTATTTCTTATACTATAAATTATACGCAGGCGTAAAATATTCAGTACAATAAACGTTACATTCCAAACAGTAACCAATATAATTGTAACATCCATAAAAAGGTATATTATGTAGAAAAAACTGTAAAATCGATATAATATCGCATAAACAAGTTCCTGTGATTCGTAAGTTAAAGAAGAACATAAGATCTATTTTTTACTCATAAAATATTAATTCAATAATTGTTTTCTAAGTTTTTAAACAGCATAAAATACTTCTCTTACAAATAATAATTGTACCATGTACAAAAATTAATTTCATGTGTCTTTAACAATTAAATAAATTACATTTATTTTTGCAAAAATATGTAGCCGACGATTCGTCAGTTGCCTGTTATAGCTGACGGTAGGTACTGACTACTCAGGAGGGTACTACGAAAAACGATATTCGATATACCGTACGATTCATCGTTTTCAAGTTTAAACTTACTTCTAACCCACCCACATTCTCAATCATATCAACTTTTATACAATATTTTTGTTGTGATATTATAGCCTGCCTTTCTATTCTTATTTTAGTAACTTTGTTTTGCTAAGTTATAATTATCCAAAAGTGTTGACAAGTGTCGAATAGAGAATATTCATTGATATAAAAGTAAAAACGAAGTCACTAGGATTATATTTCAATACGGATCGAACGACAAATCGTAGAACCGATGGCTGTTGGGGCCGAAAGGTTCTTGAGTGGAGGCCACGTACAGGCAAGCGAAATGTCGGACGCCCGCCTACAAGGTGGACGGACGACCTGCCAAAGTTTGCAGGAAGTCGCTGGATGCAGGCCGACGACAACAGGTCGATGTGGAGATCCATGGAGGAGGCATATGTTCAGCAATTAATGTGGCTGAGATGATGATGATATATCGAATATCGTTTTTATAGCTTCCCAGTAATGTAATGTATTTGTTTATGTGATGACGGTGGGCGCATCGCGTCCCGTGTAGTGTTTGAGATTGGAGATCTTCAGGGCCACGTCGACTAGTGGCTTCAACATCACTTGAGCGTCACCTAGCACATCCGTCGCTTCATACGAATCTATGTATAGCCTGAAAGAAATACAATAGTTACATACAAAGTCAAAAAAATTCGAACTTGCGACCCCATTCTCGGCTGCATCCATATTCCATACTTTTACCAACAGGCTAGCACGCATTTTAGTTAGGTCATTTACACATACATGTACCAGTAAAAGAAATTACAATGGCAATATTTCCGAGTTTAGAAACGATTGTAAAACAAATCTATCCATCCATCCATCAGCCAAAGGAAGTCCACTGCTGAACATAGGCCGCCCGCAATGATTTCCACAGAGACCTGTTGGAGGCAGCCTGCATCGAGCAAAAAAAAAATGAAAACAAATGAACACAGGTTAACCAGGTTAATCTAAAATTAAAAAAATATTAATTTACATACAGCTTCAGTTTCACATTAATAAATGTTGTTTACATTTTTCGTAGTATTAGTATTATATTAATTTTATTACGAACATATCTCTCGGTGGATCATGTAAAATCATTCAGATATTATACTAGAGGGGACACTGCAAACAAAATGTTTGTAACAAAATGAAGGGTACATTCTACTTCTGTCTCTGTCACGCTTACGAAGTAACATATCTTCCTACTCGCTTCAATGAGTACCGTTGTGCACGCACCATACGCAGAGATTTTGTTCCCGATGTCCGCTCTAGTATGTATTATACTCAATGTGTAAAATAAAATAAATAAAATTTATAATAGTTGAGGGTAGTTTATCGCTTGCCTCTCGATTGTCATTTTGTATGGAGTCTCGCGTGTGCCGTGCAAAGTGAAAGACGTCACATGAAGCAATTATTTCTCAATATTAATTTTAGTGCTAATCTATCTCGACCTTCTAGATAAGATAGATTCTTTGGTTGTCTGGCAGAAATTGCTTCAAGCAATAAGACTGCCACTTGTGCATTTTTTGTTTTACATCGAATTCTGTTTTCTCTTCTGTACCTGGTGTACAATAAAGTGTTAAATAAATAAAGAAATAAGTTAGTGTGCCGAGGAGAACATTAAACGTATATGTGAGCCGTAGACTAATAAAAATTGGAAATCTGTGATCTAATTCGTTTGTTTATCGTTATAACTTGTTTTGTTTTGTTTATAACTTGTGCTTGGTGTTTGGTGGATCTAGAGCTACCGTCGTTTAACCATACCCCGGGAGCGGGGCATCGGTGAGTTGAATTGATTTATTTTACCTCTAAGATGGATTATTATCGTTTTATTCGTTTTACTATTATTCTGTAGTGGAATGTATATGAGCTAATACAGTATAAAATATAATAATTATTAAATGACGCAACATGATATTTTCATGATAATTTGGATACTAATAATTTTATGACGTTGCATTATATAAAATCGGTATACCAAATTAAGGAGGCGTGAGTCGTACGAAATATCAAATATGCGTAGTTATAGATTAAACTATGCTTGTCAAAAAATCAAATGAGCTGGTCCATCGTTTAAACTTATTTAAATGCGTCCTTATAAATAGTTTGACGGTAGTGTTACATAAAAATTCACACTGAAAATGTAGTTATATAAATTAAATTTAAAGAAAAAATTACGTTAAAATGGTTGTTTTAAACGTCACAACAATTATGTCTGTGAAATGGTATAACAAAACAATAATACAACTGATAAGCGATCTCATTAGAGGCGGTTTGATCTTGTTGATTGTTACTATTTTTATCTGAAATGTAACACCTGTTTTTCTTGAAATAAAACTATTTTATACGGATTTATAGAGAATTTCGTTCAATTTACCTTTTTGATAAATAGAAAGAAACAAACAAAACAGGAATAAATACAATAATTGGAAATCATATGTGTATAAAAAGTACAATTGTCAGTCTTATCGCTCAAAGGCAATATTTTACAGACAACAATTTGTTTGGCGGTAAATCATAAAAAATAGTTTTATATCAATGATTAGCATTGGCGTAAATCTAAGAAATTATTATACAATTTGTTCTGTTATTTGAGCATACATTTTGAATACCCTAATTACTAATTTGTACTAACCTGACGGTCGCCCCCGAACTGCCGGTGCCACTCAAACGCAGCACTACACGGGACCCGTCCTCGAATATTATGCGGAGACCCTGGGGACGAAAACAATAACATAAACTATGTATAAGTGGCGAAGGGTCCCTACAAATCAATTACTATCGGCTTCCCTTTTGGAACTTTCGTATCTTTTTTTATTTTGCTTTGAAATGAGAGTTGAGCATGTCACTCGTCTAAGGATACGGACTTCGAATCTTCGGATGTTCAACATCCGGAGTAAGAGATAAGATTTGCACATCTAAAAATCAATACTATTCTCTATTATACTTATCATTACTCCAAACTTAGTATATAGTTGCGCCGAAATTTAGAGGAATCCAACATTTTGTGGAGTATCTAGGCACATTAGTAAAATTTTACGTACGGCGTTTTTACGGAGTTACCACCGCGATGGTAAAAGATACGACCTCTGATAGACAATAGCAATGCTTGGCATTCCACTCCGCCATCTTGAGACATGTTACGTTAAGTCAGTTACTGTGGCTACAATGTCCTTCAAACTGGAAATAACAGTGCGCTTACACTGCTGTTTGGCGGAGGAAATAGACGTTGCGGTGGTACATACACAGTTATCTCACACATGAGAGACCTACTACCACTGAAACCTCGATATCAAACCAAGCAAGCATTATTTGATTTATATTTCCTGACAATATTACCGTATAGATAGTCATGTCTACAATGTTCTTCAAAGCGCAACACAATAGTGCATTTACACTGCTGTTTGGCGGGAGAAATATACATTGCGGTGGTACATACCCCACACCCACATATGAGAGACCAATCGAAAACATATATTAAACAAAATTGAACAGTATCGCTATTTATTAAAATAAAGATATAAATACACTGATTCATTCGTGACTTGTATTATCATATTTTGTATTAACAACCCATATATCAGACTTGCGCTAACACAACAGTGCATTTAGATTGCTTTGACGGGATTTGACGGGAGAAATAGAACTTGCAGTGGTACCTAACGAGGCGGCTTTTCACATGTGAGAAACCTACCAAAAATATAAATTAAACATTAAACAGCATCACTATTTATTAAAATAAATTAAATAAATACTCAATCATCCGAGTCTTATATCTTCATATTTTGTATTAACGACCCATAAGACCTAATACTATCAGATTGTAACTATGCTAATTACCTGTTTCATAGCAACGCTCTGGTCTATGGGGTCCATGTATGAGAAGTTGTCAGCCAGTTTGACCACATACGTCTTCCCACCGCTGGAGTGTTGGGAGCCCACGAACCCTGGCGCCGTGATGCTGCGCTCCAGAGATGACATCATCTCGTTACAGGGGTCACTGGCACACTCCTCGTAGTCATACCTGTTACAATGTGGGTAGGACTCAAATGTAGAAGCCGAGAAGGGATAAGATGGATGTCTGGTATGCAACTTTTCTGTGATGGATATTTTTATCAGTCGATATGCATTCCACTGCAGGGTACGCGACTGTTCTAGAAATTAGGCCCTCTTTTACCATCTTTAAGTAAACATTTAATTGGCAAGTAAAAGTGTCGAATACCTCCCATTGATTTCACAATTGAAAACAAAATATCGAATAACTACGTGATGAATGAGTGAATGACATATGAAATCAATATAATCATTTCCATGTGTACGAAAGTACATTATTATAATAATTTAATGGTAAAATGTTCCCCCGCTCAGCCTCCCGTTGAAGCGTCAACGTATTTTTTAATAAAAATAAAAAAGAATTGAGATTTTTACCTTATTTTAACCACCAAGTAAATGTACTAATTGACAGAGATTAGGCTAGTAACATACTAATCAGTATAATCATAGGATTAATATTACTTGAGCGTCGTGAAATTGTCATGAAATGTTGCGGGTGACTTTATGAAGTTAGCGGAATTCGGCGGCAACCGCGTCAATTCCATTCCCAACACGCTTTATTTTGACCTATCTATATCTATGTCCAAGCCCATGATCCTATGACGTCAAACACTAGCACACCTGGTGAAGTAATTCCTGCCGAACTTGGCCCAGTGTTCCTTCAGGATGTCCTCGAGTCCCTGCCCTGTAGCAGCCAGCACGGACAGCCACGCCAGCGCGGCCCACACCCCGTCCTTCTCGCGCACGTGGTCGGAGCCCGTGCCGAAACTCTCCTCGCCGCATAGCGACAGCCTACCAGCGTCCATCAGGTTGCCGAAGTACTTCCAACCTGGTTGAAAAAAGGGGCAAGAAGTGAAAAAAAAAACGAGAAAAAACTGTTAAAATACCGTTAGGGTAGTAATAGGAGTTATTGCTGTTTCAAATTAACATCACCACCTTGTTATTTTTGAACACAGATCACTTCCAATAGATACCGCATTACGATAGATTTGTTTTGAACCGAAAACGCCAACGAAGGGAACTGCGCGGGGAGTGGGCGGGTTGCAGCGCGGTCACGTGGACTTTACTGGAGAGATGAGGCATAAGTCGATAAATAAAAAAATGTATCGATAGTTCGATTTGCCAGTAAGTTCATGTGTTATGATCGCTTCTATAACTTAATTACCAACTTGTCAAATGTTTGATAATATTTTTTCACCGGCCTGATCTGATAAATTATACCAACCGGCAACCGCTAACTACGAATAAAATAGGATTAAGATTTATACTTTAGTATGTAATGGTTTTATTTCTAATATTCACCGTGTATTTTTGTATACCATAATGGCGAAACACCCAAATTAAGTGTCGATATAAATATGATCAGATAAAAATATGAAATAGTAAATAACTAAACCTCACGCCCTAAGGGCCGAAACTGCGTTAAGCGGGCGCCCGCGACGGGCAACCGTCGCGCGTCTCCTCGCGTGGACACGCGTGCGGGCTCCGTGAGAACGCGGTGGTCCCCGTCGCGGAGACCGGATTTTTTTTTTATTGCTGTGAATGGCGAGACGAGCATGCCGTTCGCCTGATGGTAAGCGATGCGACCGCTCATGAACAGTAGCAAAACCAAACAACATCTTGAACTATAAAGCAATGCTTGGCATTCCACTGCGCTCGCCATCCTGAGACATAAGATGTTAAGTCTCAATATGTCCAGTAGTTATTCTGGCTACAATGTCCTTCAATCCGAAACACAACAGTGCATTTAAACTGCTGTTTGACGGGAGAAATAGACATTGCGGTGGTACCCACCCAGGCAGCCTCTCACATATGAGAGACCTACCACCAGTAAAATTTACGCAGTGTCGCTGGTTCAATTTTAAAGGTATGCATGTACAGTCGTTTCGATGGAGAGCTTAATATATTATTACATAGCAAAACGACGACTAGCAAAAAAAAAACGACAGCCAGGAAGGCTGTTTATTGAATTTAGGTTGCTAGGCGGAGAATTTGTTGTAAAGTTCAGTAAATTAAGAGAAAATGAAAACTCATTGTACAAATATTTTAAAGTTTCGATACCGGTCTATGGCGAATTATCTTTGAAACTGGAACCATATTTGATGGTCAACAACATAAGGGTAAAATCTGTATCAGTCATATCACCAACGGAAAGGCTAAAAAATCTTTATTTTTGCTCAAGTATATTCATCATCATCATCATCTCAGCCACAGGAAGTCCACTGCTGAACATCGGCCTCCCCCAACGGTCTCCGCATCGACCTGTTGGAAGCAGCCTGCATCCAGCGACTTCCTGCAAATGTAGCCAGGTCATCCGTCCACCTTGTAAGCGGGCGTCCAACATTTTGCTTGCCTGTACGTGGCCTCCACTCTCGAACCTTTCGCTATGAATCATCTATAGAATCCTTTGCGCTATGTCGGTGACTTTTATTCTCCTACGGATCTCCTCATTTCTGAGTCGATCTCGTAGGGAAATACCGAGCATAGCCCTCTCGATTGCTCGTCGAGTGACTTTGAGCCTTCTAATGAAGCCTAAAGTGAGAGGCCACGTCTCGGTGCCCTATGCCATCACCGTCATGTTACCGCTGGCGGACACCGCGCGCTGTACCGCGCGTGCCCCCGCGACGGGTTCCGACGCACGAAGGCTAGCCCCGCGGCGCGGGTGCGGGACGTGCCTCCCCGTGCTGGACGCCCGCGCGGATCCCCGCGACGGGGCACTTTTGTATGAAACCGCGCGAGTGCCCGCTTAACGCAGTTTCGGCCCTTAAGGGCTACAATAACTTATTCCGTTTCTTGAATTCTGACGGCGGCTGTAGTAAATGTAATATCGACAAGTGACGATGAAACCCACTTGACGAACTATGAATGTTTTTGAGACGATATATACAATGTATGTTAAAATTAGTTCAATAACTTGTGCTACTGATTCTCAATAAACTTAGTATACTAAAACTTATGATAAATACCCTCCCATTATATTTGAAAACGTATACAACTAGAAGAAAAAAGGAAATTTAATTACGCCAAAGATAAATAAAAAAATATTGTAAAAGTACCTTGTTAACAAATTTAACTATTTCAAATTACATAAAATAACGTAATTATGGTAATTTGCAATTTTTATTTAAATCAATATATATTTTGTGACATTGTCATTTAATAAAATTAATTTACATTATTGTTTTACAATATCGATATTTCTGGGAATTATACAGGGAGCGCAAAAAAATGGCGCACTTGCTCAGTCGGGTACAAGGGCATAATATTAATATCGTAATAAAAAATAATATTTGGAAAATACCTATCCGTTTTGAAGTTATGACCGTTTAAAGTTTTCAGTCTAATCACCACTTTTTCGCATAAAACCAGTTGGAATAGATGAAGAACAAAATTTAAACACATACGTATTTTTTCGTTTCGTCATTAATTGAACGGTTAACGAAATATACCACGAAAACCATTTTAACAGCATCAAAACTTTCTTAGACGTCGCTTTAAACCGTTGTTTACACATGGGTAAGGTCATGAACTCTTAGCTGTATAATTTATCCTTCTCTAACTTCAAAAAAGGATATATTTTGTTTCATTTCAAATAAATCAATCAGTTAAACAGGGACGTACTCAGATTTAAGCGTCAATAAATTAACAACATAATAACTTTAGGTGCAGTTGCATCGTGTATGGATTGACTATTATTTTGTTTGTCATTATTTTCCTTAGTGTCACAAATCCAAACTGAAAGACACCAAGAAATCACATTGGTCATCGCTTAAATCATGTAAGATTGCGAATTTAATTCTAATTAGAAAAGTTTTCGTAATACCTACATAACATTTAAATTATCTAAATTATTAATATTCATTGTAAAAATAATCTGATGACACTGATTAATAAAAAATAATATTTTTAAAATGATGGCCCAATTCGGCCCTATTAGTCAAAGGAAGCCGCCGGTCATAGTGTACTTCGTCGGATCCAACGCGACTCGATTATTCTTCCTTTGAGGTTGCCGCCGCCCTTTGTGAGCGCGAGCCGAAAGGAGGCAATGTCTTTGTCGGTAACTTTTAGCATTTTGCAAAAGAAGACCGACATCTTGAGGTGTGTTCACACTACACACTTGATATAACTTAATTTGATTAAGTACCTATTCCGATATAAAAGTTACGTTAAAAAAAGATCTTATTGGACTGATAGAATGGTCCTTACTTGCTCAAGAGCTTATAATATTATTTAAATATGTCATCAACCGATCCAGTCAGTTACAAACTGCCTATTTAATTTTGCTTATTATTGTATTTAACATTAATGTGTTTTGAAAATAATGTTACTTTAAAGTAATAAAATTTCTTCTGAATTCTTATACCTAGAGAAATGACGTCTACCATTACAGCATAGCATTTACATATGAGACTTCTGTGAGATAAAATTAGTGAAATCAATAAACACTAACCACTAATTTACTGCACTGGAGACCCCGTGCCCTGCAGTGGCACGTATATGGGCTGATACAGTACTAATACTAATTGTTCACTTGAATTATTATGAACTCAAATAGGAAAGCTTTGTATCTAATGTGAACAGGCCTTTATCTTTCAAAAATCAAAATAATAATTTATTTTTTATTAGTTGGATTCGGATTGCGATCGCGTGTGCATGTATTAGTCGTGTGCATATTATTGTAAATTCGTTTTCAGTTATTTTGAGTAAATTTTATTAATTTCACTATGCTTTGAACATTACCCAATTTGATAGCTTTTGATGTAACTTGTGTTATGTGAAATGTAAAAGAAAAAGTGATTTGTGCTACCAAACTGTGACAGTGTTTTCGTGCGGGTTTTGGCGGATCCTGGGCTTCCATCCTTGCCTATCAAGGCCATTACGGTTTACATTACAAGGTCAGTTAACTATTTTAGTGGTCATTAATGACAACTAACCAGCCCATATGAGTCACCGACGGCCTCCGTGGAACAGTTGGTAAGAACTGCCTGTGAAATGAGAGACCGCGGGTTCGGTTTCTGCCCCGAGACAAATAATTTCCATGAACCATAATTATTTTTCTAATCCCCGCGACACAAGATTTGTATCTTAGTGTGGGGTTAGTACCCATGTATGTGACTGTTGATAGTATTAATTTAATATCCTTTTTATGTACCCTGAGCGTTATGTACACAATCGCACGACTTATAAGTAAATAATGAGCTATGCTTATTTATTGTTGAGTGTCTACCGTTCAGTTGTAAGGTTCAATCACTTTAGCGTAATGTGTTAAGTGTTAGCATATGTAAGGTTAGTTTTTTTTTTCTCGGCATCTTTCTTAATATTCGCTAGCGCCATGCAAATCCGTATTAATTAAGATGCCTTCACCATATACTATAATGTATATTAGCAGGTGCGCCGTTTTCTTGTCCACCCTGTATAATAAACATGCGTCAAACACTAGAAGAACGCGTGATTTCGGCAAAAAAAAGATGGCTTATTACGGTTATTGCTATGCGAAAAAGAGACGGCTGATTCTCCATCCGAACTCGACTGTTTGACATTGATACATTAACCAGTATAAATTGAGCTCGCTCGGGACCAATTAAATTTAAAGAATATTAGTTATCGATGAAAACTTATTGCGTTTTTTTAGATACTTTATTTTTTTGAGTTTTTTGCATACGATTTTATTGAACAAATCATTATTAACTGTAATATTATGTTCCCAAAATGTAATTTTCGCTAACATGCGACGACATGTGCGGGTCCACTACTTGGACGACACTGATGACGCGACATTTGGCATCGGTTTATATCTATTTGATAGCTTATATGTGTTGGGCGCAACCGCTGCCTTGCATTAGGTATCTATTGGTTGTGATCTGTGTTTTTGAAGCTTTATGTATCAGCCCATATACGTCCCACTGCAGAGCACTGGGGCCCTACTATATTAATCCGAAACGAAGTTCGAAACTTTGTGACATTTTTCGTTTCGAAACCTACTCTATAACACGAAATTCGAATCTTCGGATCGAAGAATGAATGATTCCAATATATCGGCAATACGAACATTTTTGACAGCCTCCGTGGCGCAGTTGGTTAGACGCCGCCTGTGAAACGAGAGGCCGCGGGTTCGATCCCCGCACCGAGAGAAATGTTTGTGCAGCCCACAAATATTTCTTCCGGGTCTGGGTGTTTGTGAGACCGAAAAGTCTCTCGTAGTTCCTGATACCCACGACACAAGACTCGATCTTACTGTGGGGTCAGGCCTATGTATGTGACTGTTGGGAGTTATTTATTATTAATTTATTATTATTATTTACAGAGTAGGTACATTCGTATCGTCACAAAACTTCGTTCGTCCGAAATTTCGAACTTCGTTTCAATGAATATAGTAGGGCCCCTGTAAATGTTCGTATTGCCGATATATTGGAATCATTCATTCTTCGATCCGAAGATTCGAATTTCGTGTTATAGAGTAGGTTTCGAAACGAAAAACGTCAGGAAGATTCGAATTTCGGATTTATATAGTAGGGCCCCTGGCCTCCTCTACAATCGACACTACGATCAAGAGTGGTTAGGCCTAATGCGGGTTGGCGGACTTACATACGATAGATTCTTTTCTAAATCGCTATGGGTATGCAGGTTTCCACGATTTCCTTCACCGTTTTAATGCGTGGTGATTCGCTATCAATACACACATGACTCCGAAAAGTCAGAGGTGTGCCCTGGGATTCGAACCCGCGACCACCGTGAACATGTTGGCAGTCGCGTCTAGTCCGTTTACCAACAGCCCACTATTTATTAAGGAAACAGGAACACAAGATACATTGTTAGAATTGTTACACCCCTTAACTACAAGGCGAGGTCCATTTTCAGTGTCATTTGAACTGCACCAACCCGGAGACTCGCTGATCTTGAATACTAATCATCAAAATACTGTCGACCCTAGTTCACACAAAGTATGCATATGTTAGGATGGCAAGAAACTCACCAGTAGGCACTTCAAACATCTCCTTCCCAGCTGCAGCGGCGACTCTATCCACGGCCGCGGCGGTGGGCATACTCCTGGCGAACCCTCTCACCCCCCCTTTCGAGAAATAGGGGATGTGCTGCAAGTTGTTGGCGAGGACCGCCAGAGAATCGGAGGGGGTCACGAAGAACGCGCCGCGACCTATTATCATGTTGCGGTCGCCTGGGAAACGACAAACCAATATAATTTTCAACTATAGATAGTATTTTGGGAAAGTGATAATGACCGCGGGCAAAAGAAGCCTGACCACAGATATGAGTTTTGTGGGTATCAATTTTTTTTATATCTGAAGCACATTTGGTGAAAAGAACGATCTTGCAATTTGCAACTAATTTTAGGAATTGCATCATGCTGTACTAGAAACGTTAAATAGGTGTTTCGACTACGATCAAAACCTTTGGCAAACCTACTGACTCCTACTATGATATATACATGTCACATACCAAATGTTACTTCACTTATGTATTTTGTTGGACCGTATCCTTACAATTGTTACCGATAAACATTTAAATTTACCCCTAAGTAAGAAATTCATTACCTTGATTTACGCGATTACAAAATTTAAGCTACGTTTTAAATTCCCTTACCGTCTCCATCGAAGGCCGCGCCGAAGTCATAATCTCCCTCTTTGACGGTGTTGACCAGATCAGCTGCATATGTCAGGTTAGGGTCTGGATGTGCCCCTCCAAAGTCTTCCAACGGGACTATTCTACGCACGTTTTTCTCCGATGCTCCTAGTTCTTCCAGGAATATACGTTTTACATATGGCCCGGTCACTGCGAAATAAAAAAACACATTGAATATTGATATTATACCCAACAGTCACATACATTAAGTCTAAACTTAGGGGCCCTACTATATTCATCCGAAACGAAGTTCGAAACTTCGGACGAACGAAGTTTGTGACGATACGAATGTACCTACTCTGTAAATGTTCGTATTGCCGATATATTGGAATCATTCATTCTTCGATCCAAAGATTCGAATTTCGTGTTACAGAGTAGGTTTCGAAACGAAAAACGTCACGAAGTTTCGAACTTCGTTTCGGATGAATATAGTAGGGCCCCTAGTTCCATAGCCGGCGTCTAACCAACTGCGCCACGGAGGCTGTCAACGCTCAAGCTGAAGTCTGTATTATAAAGGAATTTTGTGGTTGATTAAGCAATGCAATAGAAAATTTCCATCAAAGCATTTTTTTAATGATTAATGACGTAATGTATCATCATGATACAGCGATTTTAGTTATGACTGATTTGAGGAGCAAAAACTTATATCCATGGAGTGCCAAAGTTAAATATTTGTGAATTGTGATCCAAAAATACAGGATATATCAAGACTGCTACCGAAAACGAAGCCGGGTGGTGGTTCTAGTGACTACAGACAAAATAATTAAATTGAAATATTTTAAATATCATCGTGTTTCAGTGGTAAATCAATAGTTTTTGTTAAAATGATAATTTAAACCCTTGCGTATTTTAGCGTCTTTAAAAAAAGGCATCATTATTTTAAGAAAAACTATATATTTACCACCCAAAAACGACGATAGGAAAAAAAAAACAAAAAAATAGTCACGTTTTAAAAAAAGTTTGAAATCACTAGAACTACCACCCGGCTTTTTCGGTAGTCATCTTGATATTTTTTCTAGACACCGTATTTCGGGATCACAAATATTAAACTTTTGTATTCCCTGTATTTATTTGGATTCTGGATTTTAATGACACCGATAAGTCTTTCGTAGCTTCGGATACGACACAGAACTTAATTGATCCTGGACTTTATGACTGTTGGGTCTATTTACAATGGAAGATGCAAATATTAGGAGAGAGGAATTGAGTAGTAAAACAGACCATATGATAAACCTATGAAGAATAAGTACCAATCAATCCAAGGAAGTGGCCAAGGGGGGGCAGGTAGGGACAGTTGCCCCCCCCCCCCCCCTAGAGTGTAAAAAAAATGCCAAATGTAAAGCAACCAAAATCTTTGACTTGGCTAGCCTACTATACGGTATTTTTTTGCATATACCATACTATTGTACAATAATATTGACCGTCTGGGGTCCGCCGTCAAAATTGTGTAAGTTGCAATCACATTTTTCTCATTCTCCATAATATTTGCCCTACGCCATCGGCTGGCGACGCCCCTGAATCAATCAATCAGTCATTTATTTACTTGTGATACATAGGTATTACATACTTGGATTAAACTTTAAATGAAGTGCTCTATGCTCCGCCTTTATCGGCATAAGTATGATTCGGCATACAATAAGCTGATAGTCAGTTAATTAAAATGGTCACTAATAATTAATCGAAATACAGTTCCATATTCATTAAATTAAATTACACGTCAATCGTCAGGTATTTGTGTATGTAATTATTAGTATTAGTAATTAATAATTAGATATCAAATAAAGTTATTACATCATAAAAAACATTCATTACTTAAAATTTCATTTAAAGAGTAATAACACTTATCAATGCTGTTAGTTTATTTTTGAACAACTTTGTTGTTTTTTTTTTATAGGTACTAACCTCCATTCATAGAATCGATGAGAACGTTGAACGGCTTCCGACCCTCGGATCCTTGGATGAGCTGCTTGATCTTGGCGAAGTCGAAGATCTCCTTCATGTACGCCACGTAGTCGTTTACAGAGTCGATCACTTCCACTGTGAATGGACGCCCTTCCACCTTCACAAATAATTACATGAGTGTTATTACTTCTGTTGATAAAAGTTTAATGTCGCGGATTCCTCTCACACTTCTGATTTTCAACATCATGTGAGTGTTAATAATAACACAACCATATAGTCATCACTATTCGTCTGTTAATAAAAGTTTGTTGTGGCGGATTTCACTCAAACTTGATTAAAACTGATTTTCCAACATGATGGGTGTGTTAATAACCACATACTGTCATAAATAATATGCATAAAGTATATTCCCAAAAGTGCATACATACATAAACTCACGAATATTTTCCCAGAAGGGGTAGGTTACCAGGAGACGTTTGGCCACGTTTAGCCCTGTGTGTTTCATCCCACAATGTACTTTATAAATGTCGGGTTAGAAGTAGCCTATATAATAAAGATTGATAAAACTGGACGAAGTGGAGATCCATATTCTCTACCTGCCCCTGTGGGATGTAGATATGACAATATAAACAACTTACCGTAAAATTGTAAACGCCGATTTTATCTATGGGACAGGTCAGGTCTGGCACGATCTTGTACTGTTTGATGGCTGTGGTAAGTTTGTATATTTCGTTGGTGTTTGCGTCGGGCGCCGGGCCGCCGTTGCTGCAGTTGAACTTGATGCCGAAGTCATTGTTGATGCCGCCCGGGTTGTGAGACGCTGTCAGGACTATGCCACCTGATGACAAACACATGAGGTCAATCTTTATTGAGTGATCAATCTTTATTCATAAACATGATTATGTCATTATGAACGATTTCACAAATACGCAAAACGTATTTGAACACCACGGAATAAAGTGCAAACAAATATAACGGCGTTCCAGAGGCATTTGTTTAAGGTCAGGGTGTTTGTGAGACCGAAAAGTCTCTCGTAGTACCTGTTACTCACAATACAAGGCTCGATCTTAGTGTGGGGTCATTTATATTTATTAAAGCATCTTAAACTCACTCCTAGTGATTGTACACATAACACACGATTGAGGTACAGTTTTTCCATAATGATTTTGCTCAGACAGCTCAATTTGTCGTTTATCTATAAATCGATACCGCAAATATACTAATCGGGTCAGACTCATGGACGATCGACCGATTTTTGAACAGAAAATAAGGTCGCTTCTTGAATTGTGCTGTTAGTCAGCCTATAATAGTATCATCTGCAAACTCATCCTAGCACTTAATTTTACCATCATTATCACAATAATATCAAGTGTAGATAAATTTACATATCGCAAAGATAAAATTAACACGAATATCGCGTAACACGCCCACCGTGGCGTCATAATATATCGCAAGCAAATCCCAAGTCATCTTGTTGTTTTCGGGGAAGTAAAACTTTATGAAATGATTTTCGTATGTTAGGCAATATTGTAATCCCTTATTATCTTTTGTTGTGATATTGTTGATTAAGAATATTTTTTACGCGAATGATATCATAACGCACATCAATTAATTCAGTGGTAGATTGAATCATTTAATATTTCGTTTTGTACATTATACTGCCTTCATGGTCACACTGTGGGCTGTAATAGACATCTGCAAAGTCATAGTTACATTACAATTTTATTAATTTTAAAATGAAAGTCAAGAAAGTGAAGACTGGGCAGTCACCCGGTAGCATAGTTATTCTACAGTACGGTTACAGAGCTCAGGTCTCGGGCTTGAAGCTCGGGTCGGGCTAAGTGATATTAGATTTCTATTTTATCAGCCTTACTCCATGTAAGGAATTGGTGCCCGATATGGTGATAGGGGCGCCCCCTATCTCATCGTAAGACAAAACATACAAAGTAAAATGTGGGTGTTATGACTGTACCTCTGCCTACTTCTTCTAAGAAAAGGCGTAGGTGGTAAATGAAAACTGTGATTATAACGATGACTGCGGATGACTAACATCTGAGTGCGCCCCACAACCGAAATTTTGTATGCTGTTCGGTATGCCTATAAGTATAAAAGATAGACGAGTATGCCAATAAAATCAAAAAAAAAATTAATGTAAAAAAAACATTATCATTTAATATCTTGAACTTACCAAGTGTTTTGTATTTTCTGATGATACAGGACACAGCTGGCGTTGAAAGAATGCCGTTTTGTCCCACCAAAAGCTTTGCAACCTATATTAAAACAAAAATAATAATGATTAGGAATTTCAAGCTCTGTATATGATTAGTTTTATATTTATTTTAGAAATATGCTTTTGTGAAATTTCTCAATAAATACCTTTATAGCGAAAGATTTGTAGATTCCAAAAGTATTGTAATATTTTATGAATACTTTTTTAATTTACTCAAAAAAGGACTTAAGTTAAGTTAAGTAATCTTCTTGCTCATTTTTTCTTTTCTTTTAAACAACAGATGGTGATAAAGGTGCATACTTTTAAATATGTTATACTAAAAATATTTAAAAGTATTATAATAATGTAATGACACATTGCTTCCATGTGGATAATAGATAATTCAATATTATTATAACAAATTAGTTAATATGGATATACTTAAAAAAATATTTTCTAAAAATGAAAAAGAACTATTTCCATTCAGTATATTTTAGTAATAAAGAAGATAACACTTATGACATTGTAAACAATTTGCACCAATTTGCAATTTGACTGCATGCCAACTTTTTTACCATTTACTTTTAACTGCTCCTACTATTTATTAACAATAGCTACATAGCTACTTATAATGTATATAACTAAGTTTCTTCACTACATAGTATAAAACAAAGTAGCTTTCTCTGTCCCTGTCCCTTTGTATGCTTAAAAGTTAAATCTTTAAAACTACGCAACGGATTTTGATGCGGTTTTTTTAATAGATAGAGTGATTCAAGAGAAAGGTTTATATTATGTATAATACATACATATTATTGTACAGAAATCTACACACGCCGGCACAATTAGAGGAACACGCACAAAAAATAGTTTTTTTTTTAAATTTTGCTTGCTGTTTCTTTAAATGGTTGTTTTTATATTTGAGCACCTTTAAAAAATTAAATGATGCAAAAAGATTTTTGGATATTTAGAGTTTCATCGTTAATTATACGCTCTCAAGTGCTTTTAAGATTTTTTCACTTTCAAGTGGTTTCACAAAATTTTGTTTAATTTCATTTTATGTGACATTTTATTGTTATTGTTTTTAGAGTACCTGTCTTGTAGGATATAAAATGAGTGGCTTACCTTCCACTGAAGTTGCCAGAGCGGTAACAATGATTGAAAATGGTCAAGGGTAGGATTCAGTAAGTCGCGCATTGGGTGTGTCGGTATCTGTCGTCTTTCTCAACGTTAAACGTTAGAGACACATAGGCTCTTATGTGCGGATGCCAGGATAAGGCAGAAAACGGTGGACCAGTACCCAGGATGGTCATTTTATACGGCTGAAAACTTTGAGAAATCGTCTTCAAACGGCTATTCAGACCCGAAACATGTCACAAGAAGTCCGTGATGTTAATATCAGTGAGCGTACAGTGAGAACACGTTTAAATGAAGTTGGACTGAAGTCTTACGTTCCGTCAAAAGCTCCAAAACTCGAGGTGGTACATAAAGTAGCCAGATAAGCTTTTGCTCATCAACACCGCGACTGGACAAATGAGTGGAGCTGAGTTTTGTTTAGTGATGAAAGCAGTTTTGTTGTGAATTGCATAGAAGGAAGGGAGAGGATCTGGAGGTATCGAGGAGAACGCTAATCGAGGAAACTTTACTGAAAGAGGTGTGTTATGGCGGAGGGTCAATTTTGGTATGGGGTGGTATATGTTTGGAAGCACGCGCGGAGTTAATACTTACAGAAAATGGGTCCTTAGCTGCACAAAGATACGTCGCAGAGATCTTAGAGTCCCATGTATTGTCTTTTGCACCATCCATAGGAGAATATTTTTTATTTATGCATGATAATACCTCGTTTAGCAGTTCTCGTGTCAATACACCTCTAGGCAGCCGTGCGCTTTGCTTGTCGCGCGAATAAATAGATCGTAAACATTTTTTCATTTTTGCAACTGGTCATTTTGAGTTGTATTGTTTCAAATATGAATACGTGCGAAGCCTGTGGTGGACTATTCACGGACGGAGTTCAATGTGGAAATTGTAAGAAAAATCTTGATTTCTCATGTGGAGGTATTACCGAAGCCGGATGGAGAAAGTTGGGTGCTGATAGAAGGTCACATTGGAAGTGCCCAAAGTGTAGACTTCTGTCACCCACCGCAATTAGCGCTAGCGCTCCCGCCTCTCTGGACACCATTCTCTTTGAACTTCGTGATGTTAAACGTCAACTCGCAAATTTACCTATAGTGGTCGACGATATAAGATCAATTAAAGATGAGTTATCTGGTTTGAAGGCAGCTTGCGATTTTTCTTGTAATAAGCTTGATGAATTCCACACTAGAATAACGGAAATTGAATCCAAAACTTCAGAACTGAGTAATCTTCATGGCGTTATTGACACACTTCAAGCTGAATTATCTAATACAAAGCATGAGTTGTTAGCGCATGATCAGCGAAGCCGATTAAATAACATCGAAATCAAAGGAATTCCTGTCAAAAACGACGAAAACCTATTCACATTGATCGAATCAATCGGGCGGAAGATTAATTATGTCTGCCAAAGGACCCAGATCAATTATATTTCTCGTGTGCCTATGAAAAACTCTCAAGAAAAGCTTATTGTAGTTAGCTTTTTGAATCGATATGTGAAAGAGGATTTTATAGCTGCAGCACGTTCTGAAAAACATCTATCAACATCAGACTTAGGATTCCAAGGATCCCCTCAGAAAATCTACGTCAATGATCATCTGACTGTGGAAGCCAAAATTCTATTAAGCAAAGTGAAAACAACTGCCAAAGAGAAAAATTATTTGTATGTATGGGTCAAGCATGGTAAAATTCATGTCAGGAAGAATGCAACTTCAAAATCATTTATAATTAGAAAAGAGTCGGATTTAAACAAAATTGTGTGACATGTTACCTATTAAGAAGATTGGTTTGTTATTTATATATTTTATATGCTCTAATAACTGATAATTTAAAATATTGTGGTGTTAGTAACATTTCTAAAATAATTGTTTGCATAAATATAAAAAATAATCATTTAAAAAATTGTGAAAGGTTCACAACATCTGCCTCACTAATGAGCCTCACACCGTTCTTTTGTTCTCCATATCGCGCTGTTATCTTTAAAGTTTCAATACTATTACCTATACTTGTCTCGCTCACACTGATACGTATCACGCACTATTGCTATCTAGCTTATAAAGTTGTTTACAATTTTACTGATTCATATCTCAATATTACGTTGTTTGCTTACCTACATTTTTATAGTGTTATATTTTTGTTACTTAAATTGTTGCGATGCATTTGGTACATATTAATTAACTATAATGTTACGTATGTTATTGTTGCTATGTGTGGAAATGACTTATAAAAACTGTAAACTTAATATATTTTATCAAAACGTACGTGGACTTAGGACCAAGACAGACCATTTTTTACGCCAAGTTTCAGCAAATGATTATGATGTTATCGTGCTAACTGAAACATGGTTGGTGGATAGTATACTCGACTCTGAATTGTTTGATGACAGGTACGTGGTCTGGCGACGTGACCGTAATCTTGTTTTAACTGGGCAATCTCGTGGTGGAGGGGTTCTTATTGCAACACGAAGGGAACTGACAGTTACGCCAATACTTTTACACTCCTCTGCAGAAGACTTATGGATTAATCTACAACTTAAATCCCTCAAATCACGCGAGATAACAAACGTTTATCTCTGTGCTGTTTATTTGTGTCAACAAAATAATAGACTTACATTCTCCTCCCAACTTACTAACTTCTTATCAGTCTTAAATGACTTAATAAATAATAAAAGCAATCATTGTGATATATTTGTTGTTATAGGGGATTTCAACATGAGTAACATACATTGGGTACAGTCTAATGAACAGTCATTTATTCCTACAAATCTTAAAGATAATGATGAATTTAAATTGTCCGATGATCTATCATTGCTAGATCTAAAAAAATATAACGGAGTAACTAATCATCAGGGTAAGATCCTGGACTTAGTCATTACAAATATATCAACTCGAGTCCATGAATGTGTCGATCCCCTAGTGCCTATTGACCCCTACCACCCAGCGCTATTCATTGATTTGGACTTACACACTCCTCCAATATTAGACAGTGCGGCAAGAGTTAGATACATTTTCAATAAAGGCGACTATGAATCCCTGAACACCGATATTTCAACAACTGACTGGACATCTAAATTTTCGTTTAAGTCTGTAGATGACTCAGTGGACATATTTAATGAAACTATAATAAATTTACAAAATAAACACATACCACAAAAAAAGTATAAAAATAACAGATATCCTGTTTGGTATAATACATCGCTTGTAAAAATTATTAAAGAAAAATTTAAATATTTGAAACGGTTCAGAAAATATGGTAACAAATCTGACGAACTAACATTCAAATTATTACGTGACCGAGCCAAAACTATTGAAGCTACCAGTTACTTAAATTATATTAATCTCACTGAGACTTTAATTACTTCGAAACCCAAAGCCTTTTGGTCCTTTGTAAAAAACAGGCATAACTGTAATGCAATACCCAGTAGTCTATTTTTCAATAACCAATTGTTTACTACAGGTGATACTATATGTGAGGCATTTTCGAAGTATTTTCACTCAACGTTTCTTAACTCGTCTAATACTTGTATTTCTAACCAAACATCAAACTACATATCAACACCATGTGCTTCGGATATCTGTCGTATCGAAATTAAAGTTAGTGAAATAGCAAATCTTCTTCGTAAGCTTGATACTTCTAAGGGAACAGGGCCTGATAACATCTCAGCGAATGTCCTTGTTCGATGTTCATCATCTATATCATGGCCAATTTCACTCCTTTTTAAAATGTCCCTAACAACGGGAGTAGTTCCACGTGTTTGGAAATCTGCATATATAACACCCGTTCATAAGAAAGGTCCAAAAACTGAAATAAAAAACTATAGGCCCATATCAAAGCTGTGTGTCATTGCTAAATTATTCGAAAGAATAGTTTATGATCAGGTGTATTCTGCAATAGCTTTATCTCTTAGCCCGTTTCAACACGGCTTTCTAAGAGGCCGTTCAACTGTCACTAACCTTGTCCTGTTTAACGATTACGTCACTGAAGCCTTGGACCTTGGCAAGCAGGTCGATGTTGTTTATACAGACTACAGTAAGGCATTTGATAGAATCGACCATGTGATTCTCCTACAAAAACTTTTCGACATTGGTATAAGAGGAGATCTGCTAAGGTGGTTTTCCTCCTATATCCAAAATAGATCACAAGCGGTAGCAATCAATAATTACATTTCTAGTTGGGCCCCTGTGCCCAGCGGTGTTCCACAGGGTTCGCTATTAGGTCCGCTATTATTTGTAGTCTATATAAACGACATCGGCACCTGCCTGAAATCTTCTAAACTATTATGTTTTGCCGATGACATGAAAATATTTCCTCTATATCTTCTTTTGATGATATCTCTGCACTTCAGACTGATTTAAATCACCTAGAAGATTACTGTCTTCGTAATAAACTAGAACTTAATCCTTTAAAGTGCTCTGTCATGACATTCACAAGAAAGCGTGCGACTTTGGCCACGAACTATACATTGAGAGGTCAATCCCTGCCAAGATGTAACGATATAAGGGACTTAGGTGTAATCCAGGACAGTAAATTACTTTATGATAAACATATTGATAGTATTGTTAAAAAAGCTTGTAAATCACTTGGTTTCATAATGCGGATCTCAAAATGTTTTCTGAAGCTAAAACTCTTAAAATACTTTATTGTACGTATGTAAGAAGTCATCTAGAATATGCATGTCCGATATGGAATCCGCAATATTTTAAGTATATCGATCGCATTGAAAATGTTCAAAAACGCTTCATTAAGTACCTTTGCTACCATCAAAGAATTCCATACGATTCGAAAAATTATCTAAAGTTATGTCAAAAATTTCATTTACTACCACTTGCAAATCGCAGAAATATAGCAGATATCTTACTATTTTTAAAAATAATCATTAGTGATATCGACTGCCCTGATCTCTTATCCAAAATAAACTTCAAAGTCCCTTCTAAATTATATCGATTTAATCCACCCATATATGTACCACATGCGTCAACTAACTATAGACAAAATAGTTTTATTATACGAACGAGCAATAATTTCAATAGCATTTGTAAGCAACACAACTTTGATCTGTTTTCTACCACAGTGCATTCAGCAAGGAGATGTTTGACCCTTAAATTTTTTCAAAAGACTCTTTAAATTGTATTATTATTATTTTTTAGTATAATTTTTTCTTTTTCTTTTTCACAAATTTGTACCCAGCCCTGTATGGTTGTTATACTGTCGCTGCTCGTGTGAACAGTTGTAATATAATAGTTTGTTAATTTTGTAACCAGTATCTATACGTGAAGACTTGTAATTGGCTTTCAAATTGCTACACAACTGTTACATTATCATTTTAAAGCTGTTAGTCTTCCATGAAAATAAATTAAATAAATAAATAAATAAATAAATAATGCGCGGCCCCACACAGCGCAAATGGTTCGTGACTACTTAAATCTGGCCCAAATCGCGCAAATGGATTGCCCAGCAAGATCACCAGACATGAATCCCATAGAGAACGAATGGGACGTTATCGGAAGAAAGATAAATGGAAGAAACCGTGCGATGTGTATGTGCGAGGCCATCTGGGTAGGTACCACCGCAATGTCTATTTCTCCCGTGAAACAACACTGCTTAAATGCACTGTTGTGTTTCGGATTGAAGGACATTGTAGCCAGAGCAACTACTGGACATATTGAGACTTAACATCTTATGTCTCAGGATGGCGAGCGCAGTGGAATGTTTCTACTGTTTATGAGCGGTCGTATCGCTTACCATCAGGCGAACGGCTTGCTCGTCTCGCCATTCAATGCAATAAAAAAAAAAAAAAAACAAAAACCAAGCCCCTAAGATCGTCCAAGGATTAAAATTCATGTTAATGCAAGAGTGGGAGAATTTGTCGCAAAAAATGATTGATGACGTCATTAAAAGCATGAAGGATCATATCCAGACTCTTAAGTGAGCCCGTGGTAGCAATACGCATTATTAATTTTCTTAAATTATTTCTGCAAGTTTTTAAAATACACGATTACATTTGACAATACAGAAATTTCATTTTACTGTATTTCCGTTTAATTGCAATTGCGTGATTAATTAAAGTATTTTTTACTCAATTTTAGTAATTTGTTATAAATGCCTCATTTTGAATATTGAAAAATAAAAACATTCAGTTATTATAATATTTTCTAAGAAATTCAATATTTAACGCGTGTTCCTCTAATTCTGCCGGCGTGTGTATTTGTACCCGGGCGAAGCTGGGCCGGGCCGCTAGTATATGATAATTTAAAACTTCTCATTGCATATTTGTTATCATTTCACCATCGTTTATAATTGGGTAATAGAGCATATGGATGCAACCCAACATGGTGGTCAAATCATCACCGTACCACACTTGACATGACCATGTATGAAGCCATATAGATTGCCAACAGTTGAGATTGATTGCATGACATCATATGATGGAAGGTTGGTGAGTGAAGGTCATGACCCTCAGAATTAAGGAGAACAAAACAAGAAGGAGGATAATTGTTAATAAATAAAATAAATATTCATCCAAAAGGATGTAACTGTATTTTCTACAGTTGGTTATGGTTAGTTTTAGTTGTGATGATATGTACTACTTTTTCCCTTTATTGTACATACAAAATAAACTCATTTGCAAAAAAAACGGGCACCTAAGCAATGAACCATTTCAAATGTTACTATTGGTTTGTATGATGAGCATGTCTGGGACGTTCTGAAACGACGCATGAGATCAGTACAACCGGCTCCGCAGACCATCAGAGAGCTGAAGAATGTGATTACCGCGGAGTGGGAACGTATTCCGCAAGCCAGTATCCGGGATATCCTCCCTAGCATACCCAGACGAATTCAAGCTGTGATTTCAGCTAGAGGGGGTCACACTCGATACTAAACATTTATCTGCTTTTACTTTATTAAAGAAAAAACAAACAAAAATCTTTGTTAACTTTTACTTCACGAGCATATGCACTACTAACGAGCATACACTACTAGTGAACTTTAGCATTAAAACCCATAAATTTTATCAAAATTTTATGATAATACTGACGAAAACGATTATTTGCTTATTAATTACAAAATTGTGAAAGTAAAACTACCTATAATTATCAAACAAACCAAAAGTAACATTTGAAATGGTTCATTGCTTAGGTGCCCGTTTTTTTTGCAAATGAGTTTATATTCACTGAAAGGAAAACTAAACAAACCTATTTTTTTTACATATTATTGAAAAACCTTAATTCAATAGATGATTTGCTAAATTGCACTACTTAAGATTAAAATATTTTTAGTGAAAACATAAATAACCAATTATGATTCAATTAATAATACTAAGTTATACAAAAATTAGGGCATACTTAAATTGTATTGATTGGTCAAAAATCATGCGACTAATGCCACTTGTCATACAAGTCATGAAATTACAACCAATATAAAATAATAATTAAATATTAGATTAACAACACACAGCTTACCATCTCAATTTTTTGGAGATTGTATATGTGAAAAAATAAATATCTAAAATACTGAATAAAATAATTGTAACAATAAGGTATTAAAAAAAAAGTTACTTTTTTTATAAAGTTGGCATAGTGTCCCTATGTAATTTTATACCATAGATGATGCTACGTCCATGTTTTATACACAAATAATTTTGAAGGATCCCTTCAAAAAGATGTGACAATATAAAAAGTAAATTATATACATTTTAAGTTTTATGTTTATTGACATCCACTATAAATTTCTCTTGTTGTCTAATATATACTTATATACTGTAAGAAAAACTATGCAAATAAGGTAAAAACAATAATTACTTACCCCATTAGCTGCAGATATTTTAATAATTTTGTCAACAACCTCTTTGACGAGATATCTACCGTCTCCACCTACCACTAGCGTAGAGCCCACCACGTTACCCTTATTGGAGTCTAATATACATTGGATAAAGTTTTCAGTGTAGTTCTCCTGAAGAAAAACCTTAACTTTTTTACGCAAGCCACTGGTACCCGGCTTTTGACCCTCATACGGGGTTGTGCTAACTATGACTGCACTAGACATTTTTTATGAATGAACGAAGGTTCTAGCAGTACGTACGTGTTATCGGGACGAATTGTTTAAAATAAATAGTGCCATTTATCTGTGTAAGGTCAATAGGTTCGAGCGAGCACTCGTACAGCTGTTTGACGTAGTCGTAAACGTCAATTGCAAAGTCAACGAAGGTCGGGTTTGTCAACGAAGTACGTTCGGAAACTAAAAGTATTTATTAGTTAATTTATATTTTTTTAACTTTATGTTTTTTTCCTTCTTTATGTATGTATGCCTCGCATGTAATTAAATACATGTGATAAAAAAAACTACTTGATAAAATCAGATCCAGACTATGTATCCAAAGGTCAATCATTTTGACGTTACATGGTGGATAATATTAACGCACATCGATATCAATGTTACACTAGATAAGACGTTCTTTGTAACAAACGTGTCCCACCAAGTGCGGTGCATGCACCGCACACGAATCAGTCTGCCGCGTGACGGCCGCGCAATAGTACGCCTCTTTGTTTATATTTATAAGTAATTTATTTTGACTTTTCCCCGTCAAACCGACAGCGAAATTTTCTTAAGTTACAATATAATTAAAGAATACAACGTAAGTTATATAATATTGCAGAATAATGCCGATAATACAGATCTTTTATTTATTAATGGATTAAATATATTTTAGAGCTCGTTAAAATACAAGGTGAGCTCCTTAATCGTGTATCTCATTTCCGCGCATAAAAATTGCCCGTCGAGTGAGAGAGACGAACTATATAAGATATAGATTATTCAAGGGACATTCATATCAGTGGACCAAATAGGCATAAACTATTCGAATACATTACAAATACAAATATGTAGGAAGGATGTAGTTGCAAATTGATTTCAGTATTTTATTTTAATCATATGTTGTTAATTATTAACTCAAAATATGTGTGTTGTATGTATATTTTGAAACAGTGGATAGTATTTAGACCCCATTTCTTAATATGAATTACTTAATGGACTATTCGAACCCATTGTTATTGAAGACTAATACCATTTAATATTGTTTTATATTCTTCCGCGTCGGTTACGAAAAAAGGAGATCTCTATAATATTTGTCCACAATTATTGGAATGGATATAAGTGGCTGCCATTAGAACATACCTATATTTGAAATAAAACTATTATTTACGGATTTTATCGCGAATTTAGTTTAATTTTTTACATTTTTAACTTCCCGACTATACCTATATTTGTTCAATTTATTTTCGACACGAAGATTTCAGATATTCCAAATGCGGTAGTCATTTTTGTATCGGCTTGTTAAAAATTCATAAATGTTATTATAATAAATGTCAGACTGATTGTACACTGATTGACTGCTTGACAGACTTGTACACTTGTAAGAGTATTTAATTTCATTTACATCATTTCCATTAATTATTCACGTAAATAAAAAAAAAAACATTGCAAATATATTATTGCTATGACGGTATTTATACTTAGGCAGTATCTTAGGCAAAGCTATTATTGACATGAACTGTCTTGTCTGTCTAATAATCTTTGATCATAATTTGTAATATTCAAGTAAACGTACTAGATGTCGCTACTGAGCTTTTGACAAATACGGGACAAATAGTTTCTATGACGCGCCTCGTCTATCGGTAGAATATAAGTCAATGTTAACGCACTAGAAATTTGCGAAGCATATAAACTAGGGATGAAACGGATAGTTATTTGGCCGGATACTGGATACCGGATATTCGGCTAGCTACGAGGTCGGAGCGCTGGATATACGGCTACCGGATATTTACTGGTGGTAGGTCTCTCATATGTGAGAGGCTGCCTGGGTGGGTACCACCGTAATGTCTATTTCTCCCGTCAAACAGCAGTTTAAATGCACTGTTGTGTTTCGGATTGAAGGACATTGTAGCCAGAGTAACTACTGGACATATTGAGACTTAACATCTTATGTCTCAGGATGGCGAGCGAAGTGGAATGCCAAGCATTGCTTTATAGTTCAAAATGTTGTTTGGTTTTGCTACTGTTCATGAGCGATCGCATCGCTTACCATCAGGCGAACGGCATGCTCGTCTCGCCATTCACTGCAATAAAAAAAAAATCGGCCGCTTATAGCGTTACAATTTGATTTGAATATGCACGCGCGATTATGATCGGAAATATTCGGACGCGTTCGGCGTGATCGGCACGACTCGGGGGCGTTCGAGTGTAATCACGCCTAAACTACTGAATCGATTTTGATGGAGATAGATTAGACAATGAGAAAGGATATAGGCATAAAGAAAAAATTGTATGCCCACGGAAAAGCGCGATATAGACGAGTTTAGAACGTAAAGAATTCAATATCTAGTGATATATATATTTATTTATTTTATTATTCGGTATTCGGCCGGATAGTGCGCTACTATCCGGTATCCGGCCCGATAGTGAAAATAGGCCGAATACCGGATAGTTACCGGATATCCGTTTCATTTCTAATATAAACCATTTACATAACTATTTTTTTTCGTTAACATTTCTCATTTCACTCCTGGGCAAAGGTCTCCCCGCTCTTCCTCCTCCTCCTTAACTATTTAAATGAAATAAAAATAGGGGTTTATAATTCCTAAAAGTTGCTCGTAATCAAATGTGTTAAGGTATTATACAGGGTATATCAAGACTGCTACCGAAAACGAAGCCGGGTGGTAGTTTAAGCGACTTCAGACACAATGCAACAGAAAAAGTTGCAAAAAAAAAAAGCGACATTTTTTTTTGTTATTTTTTTCCTATGGCCATATTTGGGTGGTAAATACATTTTTTCCTAAAATAATAGTATATACCCTTTTATTTATAAATACTCTAAGGTATAAAAGAGTTTAAATTATTATTTTAGCAAAAACTATGGATTTACCACCCAAAAATGACGATATTTAAAAAATCATAAAAAAAAATTGTCGCGTTTCTAGGCGAAATTTTTAATTGCATTGTGTTTGTAGCCACTAAAACTACCACCCGGCTTCGTTTTCGGTAGCAGTCTTGAGATACCCGGTATGATCAAAAGACTCCATTTTTATTAAAATACATTCTATTTTTTCCCCTTAGAATTATCATATTTTCTACATAAGACTGTGTTCCTTAATAATTAAGCTGACAAGCCATGGCAGCGCCGCCGAATTGTTGCTCAAGGTATTTGGCGACGGCGAGACAAAGCGCGTCGTTGTAAGGCGCGGCTACCACTTGTATGCCCACCGGAAAACCTTCCTTTGTGACACCTAAAGGAACCTGGGGAAATAACATACATACATATATAAACTCAAGCCTTTTTTTTCCAGAAGGAGTAGTCAGAGATGCTGCCAAGACATCCACATTTCGCCTTGTATATTCCATCCCATTATGTGATAGGGGGCGAGCCTATCGCCATATCGGGCACAAATTCCTGACTCTGGTTTGATAATGAATAGAAAAATCTAATAGATATAACTTTGCCCAACCCGGGATTCGAACTCGATACCGCAGCTTTAATATCGCGACGAAGTATTAAAAAAATGAAAAGGTACATGAAACCGCTTTAAGTAGTTCTATGTCAGATAGTACTTGTATATAATCTGACCCATCCATGCTTACAATTCCAACCTGGCTCATAACAGGTACGCCATATTGGTAAAGAATTCAAGAGCTTACGCTATAAGCTGCTGCTGGCTGCCTGGGTAGGTACGACCGCAATATTTATTTCTCTCGCCAAACAGCAGTGTAAATGCAATCTTGTGTTTCGAATTGGGGGACATTGTAGCCATAGTAACTACTGGATATAATGAAACTTAACATCATATATCTCAGGATGGCGAGCGCAGTGGAATACCAAGCATTTCTTTCTAATTAAATAAATAAATAAATAACGCCCAACAGTCACATACATAGTACTGACCCCACACTAAGATCGAGTCTTGTGTCGTGGGTATCAGGAACTACGAGAGACTTTTCGGTCTCACAAACACCCAGACCCGGAAGAAATATTTGTGGGCCGCACAAACATTTCTCTCGGTGCGGGGATCGAACCCGCGGCCTCTCGTTTCACAGGCGGCGACTAACCAACTGCGCCACGGAGGCTGTCAATTCAACATTCAATTCAAGGTCAATTCAAGGTGTTGTTTGGTTTTGCCACTGTTTATGAGTGATGCTTACCATCAGGCGAACAGCAGGCTCGTCTCGCTCTCATTGCAATTAAAAAAAACATGGCAAGTACACGAAATAGTTACCTGAACAGCAGGGCACTTGAGCGCGTTGACTATACCGAAGTAAGAAAAGTTGAAGCAACGCAGGACGCTGGCGTAGTGGTACGGAGCTACCATGGGCGCACTTGGCATTATTAGCACACCGTTGTCTCCCAACGTTCCCTGGAGAGATGGAAAGGTTAGGAATTATAAAAAATATATGAGCTATAATATTATATAATATTATAGCATATTATATTATAATATTATATATATTATAAATCTAAGGGTAACTTATTGCGAAAAATTGTAGCCCGGTTGGAAAAAGAGGGTCCGTGGTCTCCCCTATACCATGAATTTAAAGCAAATAAGTCAATCGACTTACGGCCGGGTGCAATACTCTGTCTGTCTTTTTCTACCCGTTAAAATCGCTAACTCTAGTATGAGTTCTGTCATTTTTCGGTTTCAATAATCGTAGACAGATGATTAAACATATCTATGATTTGTATCTATCAATGGGAGGGCTCTCGCTAACCATAGTTAGAAAATTCCATACAAATTAAAATATACGCGTTTCGATAACGATTCGAACTACTGTAGTTATTTGTGTTTAACTAGCTGTCAACGTTTTCTAATATCGCTGCAATATGGTGGATAATACATCGATTAACCAAGATATGTAGTATTTTTATGGAAAAAAATCAGCAAAATAAACTGACATTAATATATTCAGTGATGAAAGTGATAACGAAATGTTTAACGGCCGGTTTCAATAATATATTGACAGTTAAGCGGTAAAAATTATCCCCGATAATACGTGTCATCTATCTTTGTTTAACTGTGGTTTAACCGATGTTTCAATAACAAAAACTAAACTAGGTTAACAATGCTGAACGTAGATATTGCATATATCTCTGGTAAGAACCGTTCCTCCCAAACGTTTAATTTTTGCACTTTTAATTGAGGTCAATATTTATTAGGTTAATTATTAACTTTATTTTGGAATTATCATAAATCATCATTAATGTATAATTAGAAGAATAAAACGTTAAAATATATTAATAATGTAAGTATTGTGACAAATAATGGCAAATTAAAAATTCATACAAAGCTTACATAGAACAACAAAACGCATCGCATGACTGATTTATGATATGTCAAATGTAAAAAAGAAGTTTACAAATATCAATGTTTACCAACAAGAATGAATTCAAAAATGAATTTTACGGCCCTATTTCTGCGATAGAGTTACAAATTTAAATTGAATTAGAGACCATAATATTTATAAATACGAAGAAAAGTGTGAAAATAAAACATTGCATAGTTGCATTACTTTAGTTTTGTAATCAATCTGACTTTAAAGACCTGAAATAATTTCAGTGCATATCTACAAAGAAATACTGAAGAATATTATTATAATTAAAACAGTATAAATCAAATTAAGAATAATAATTGATTCAGGTGATCTTACTATGCTAGAAGTTTTCGAAATTGTAATGACTAGTTATAGAGAAAACAACTGTTAGACATTTTATATATCACATAAAAATGTATTTACAAATAAAATGTAAGAACCCCCTTTTCCGCAGATTGTATTATGGGTAAATAAAATATCAAAGATATTTGTGAAAAATCTTTAATCTTTATTATTGACAAAGTTCTGAAACTTTATTTTTAATTTAAAATAAGTAAATGATATTTATGTCTAGCCTAGCAGTGTTTGGTATGTCAATTTCATGTTCCACATCAGCTATGCTTTTCATTCTTCAAATATTATCTGACACCGCTGTGGCACTCATAATGTTTAAAGTTGTGTGCAATCGCAAAAGACTTATTTTTAGTGAACGGTGTGGAAATCTTCTTTTCCAAACATCATAAGACCTGAAATAAAGATGAAAGAAAGATGTAAAAGATGGAAGAGCAAAATATTAATTATAGTAACTTTGAGTAGTATTTCTGTTTTTATATGAGCCGCATTGTTGCAATACTCTATGGTAGACATTGAGCAGTGTTGTTAATAAAGTAGTATGTGGATATGCACTATCTCCAATTAGATATCTATTACTATTTTATTATATAACTTCTTCACATTGTACTGAAAATAAATATGTTATTTACAAAAAATAAAAGATTTAAAGTGAAAATATGTTTTGATGATTTCCGTCAGGCTGTACCCTTTTGAAACTAGGGAACTATTAGGAAACTACTCACAAAAATATGTATTAATCTTAATATATTCTCTTAACCAACTTAATTGTCATATTTGTTGCATCTTAAATTATTATTTGCCAATATGGCGGGTCATAGCTGGACAAAACAATTGAATATAACACCACTTTCACCTATGTACCACAATAAAGTATTTTGAATTTGAATTCTTTCAAAATATAAAGTATGAGATAAATACCTTTTAGCAGAGTTGTTAAATATAGTAGTTTCATGAGGCCCAGGCTAGCGTTCCAATACATTCATGAAAAGTAACTGTGCAATACACATTCTTGAACAATAATGCCTTTATTTTCCTAAATTCTTCTCCTATATTTGAATCTAAAAATAAAAATATTAAGATGAATACATTGTGATCAGATAACTGATACATAATACCAAGATTTATGTTAAAATCATAGACAATATTAATACATAATCATTAATTAATCCTAATATATCTAAAGGTAGTCATTACTAACCAGGTGGCTCTATGGGAATATAATATGTGCAATGAATTGCACCAAAGATTATTCGGAAAACTGCAATTTATGAAACTCATGCTGTGTGTTGTCTTATATTTTTACATATTGCTAATATAGCTCAGTTATAGCCCGAGGCACATCAGTAATGATTCGGCTGACTGTAGCTTTTGATACCCAAAATAGTTACCTGCATGCATTCTCCCCAGTACATAAAACCACAATGATAGCAGCAATTAATGGAACAGTGACACATTATTGTTCCCGAGCTGTTACATTTATTATAGAATATATGATTTGGAATAATTCAATACACTTATAAAACTTAATGAAATATTTGGTTTGGTTGGGGGGTAGGGGGGAGGAGGGGGAGAGGTGTACCCTGTCCCTGGTACCACTCCCATGAAAAGATAAGGCATAATTCTGAGAACCAAATTAAAGTAACCTAACCTCAAAATGTCAAAACAAAAGTTGCTTTTGCAACGTCTCCGGCGCTGCGGGAAGTACAGCCCCTTCGCCCTTGCGTAACAAAGGATAGGCACCCAAGCTCGCCTCCGCAGCTTCGGCTTACTGGTCGCCTCCGGCGACCAGCCTCAGCCGCTACGGCTCGCACGGTTACCTATCCTTCGTTACAGCGGGCGGGGGCTGCTCTCCCTCCGCGCCTCCGGCTTTTTATATACACTCTAGGGGTGGTAGCCAAAAGTCTACGTGAAGTCGGGGTGGCCCGTGTCGGTTTTGGGGTACAGTCGACCTAACTGGTCCATAAAGTGGGTACACTAACTTCCTCCTGAACATCTAGGACGTTATAAAACAACAAAACATAAGCAAAATCAATTCAATCTTCGTAATTTATGGGTCTATCGCATGCGACAACTCCACCAAAAAACAACAAAAACATCAACAAAACATTCCTAAAATTGTTTGTTGACACTGACAACATGACTGAAACGCGTAGTTTTTACGTTCCATTTCACCGATTTCTCTCGACATTTTACACCATAGACTATTTATTTGAAATATTACTAACGATTTGTTTGTCAATCGCTCATAATAACGTTCCGTTTTGCCTAATATGTGATTTGAGGTTAGTAACTATTATAATTAATTTTTCGAAAACTATGCATTATCTTTTAATAAGAGTGATAAACATATAATCTGGGACCCAATCCCTACCACCTCTAATAATTTTTACCCCTCAAATCGTGCTATAATAAACTAGACCCCGACCTAAAATAGTAATAGATATCTAATTGGAGATAGTGCATATCCACATACTACTTTATTAACAACACTGCTCAATGTCTGCCTTAGAGTATTGCAACAATGCGGCTCATATAAAAACAGAAATACTACTCAAAGTTACTATAATTAATATTTTGCTCTTCCATCTTTTACATCTTTCTTTCATCTTTATTTCAGGTCTTATGATGTTTGGAAAAGAAGATTTCCACACCGTTCACTAAAAATAAGTCTTTTGGGATTGCACACAACTTTAAACATTATGAGTGCCACAGCGGTGTCAGATAATATTTGAAGAATGAAAAGCATTGCTGATGTGGAACATGAAATTGACATACCAAACACTGCTAGGCTAGACATAAATATTAATTACTTATTTTAAATTAAAATAAAGTTTCAGAACTTTGTCAATAATAAAGATTAAAGATTTTTCACAAATTATCTTTGATATTTTATTTACCCATAATACAATCTGCGGAAAAAGGGGTTCTTACATTTTATTTGTAAATACATTTTTATGTGATATTCAAAATGTCTAACAGTTGTTTTTTTCTATAACTAGTCATTACAATTTCGAAAACTTCTAGCATAGTAAGATCACCTGAATCAATTATTATTCTTAATTTGATTTATATTGTTTTAATTATAATAATATTCCTCAGTATTTCTTTGTAGATAAGCACTGAAATTATTTCAGGTCTTTAAAGTCAGATTGATTACAAAACTAAAGTAATGCAACTATGCAATGTTTTATTTTCACACTTTTCTTCGTATTTATAAATATTATGGTCTCTAATTCAATTTAAATTTGTAACTCTATCGCAGAAATAGGGCCGTAAAATTCATTTTTGAATTCATTCTTGTTGGTAAACATTGATATTTGTAAACTTCTTTTTTACATTTGACATATCATAAATCAGTCATGCGATGCGTTTTGTTGTTCTATGTAAGCTTTGTATGAATTTTTAATTTGCCATTATTTGTACTTTATACTTACATTATTAATATATTTTAACGTTTTATTCTTCTAATTATACATTAATGATTATTTATGATAATTCCAAAATAAAGTTAATAATTAACCTAATAAATATTGACCTCAATTAAAAGTGCAAAAATTAAACGTTTGGGAGGAACGGTTCTTACCAGAGATATATGCAATATCTACGTTCAGCGTTCTTAACGTAGTTTAGTTTTTGTTATCGAAACATCGGTTAAACCACAGTTAAACAAAGATAGAAGACACGTATTATCGGGGATAATTTTTACCGCTTAACTGTCAATATATTATTGAAACCGGCCGTTAGCCTACATAGATAACTTAAAAATCAACAATAGTTATACAACTGGTATTGAGGAGACAACGGAAGCTCCGTTAAACTCGTTAATACCTGACGATTCAGTTGAAAATGACACAGTATATCATAATCACATTAGGTCGTGGGCAGCTGAATTGCCAAATTCTCCAATTTCGAGTCTTCCAACGTTTGACGAATTTATTAACATTGTTAGATCATTGCCTATTAAATTGCGGGACTAGAAAGTATGGCTGAGACGTGTTTAAAATTAATATCTGAATGGGGTGACCGAAATCGCTTAAAGTTTGCACCACAAAAAACGTTCCAATTACTTCTTAAAGGGATCTTAAAATCGCCACCACGTATCAAGTTTAATAATACAACTGTCAAGCGAAGGGAATCTTTTTGCTATCTTGGCTTATTTTTGGAAAGGAATTTTTCTTTTCTTGAGCATATTAAGAACGTCGGGGAAAAATCGAAAAGGAACTTTTTCGCTTTGACAAGAATATCGACATCGACGTGGGGATTATCTTTTAATACATTAAAAATCATCTATGGAGCAACTTACTTAGGGTGTATATGTTATGGATCCCCCGTATGGGCTGATAGGGCTACTATCGGTGCTGTGCGAAGAAAACTGCTCCAGAGCCAACGTTGGCGTTGATATTCTTTTGTAAGAAATGAAATGAAATGAAATGAAATGAAATGAAATGAAATGAAATGAAATGAAATGAAATGAAATGAAATGAAATGAAATGTATTTATTGGTCACGTAGGCAATTTAAAAGCTCTTATGACAAGTCAATACACATAGAACTTAATCTCTATAAACAATATATTTCCTATACTTAGTATTACTTATTTTAATTTCTTGGTTTAATTAATTAATTTATGTAATTTATTTATTTTAAATTAATTTTATTTTTATTTAGCATTAGTTTTATTTATTTGTTTCCTTTTTATTCTTATTTTATTTAAAGTATTAGTTATGACTTTATGGTAATTTATTTTTCAAAGAAATACAATATGTACGTTGATCAAATTAAATTAAATTAAATTAATTAATTAATGGACCATGAATATTATTACAACGGTGCGTAGCGGTTTATTGTTACCACCGGATCCAACGCGGCCTTTCCTGAGAAGACCCGGCGAAACAAACTCAGTGGGCTTACACTACCACTGGAACTACGCGACGCGACCCAATCCTGAGTATATCCAGCGAATAAGACTCAGTGGGCTTGTTTTGGGTCCAATTTAAGACAACGACCATAAGTATTTCCGAAACGTCCCGTATGTTTAGGCTTACTGCCGGATCCAACGCGGCCCTGACTGAGAAGACCCGGCGAACAAACTCAGCGGGCTTTACTTTACTACTGGATACTACGCGGCGCGACCCATTTCTGAGTAGATCCAGCGAGTCAAACTCAGTGGGCTTGGTTTTGGTCAATTTACTAAAATAAATATTTGTGACTTGTCTGATAATCTCTCAATTTGTGGACCCCATTGTAATTTTTTATCTAGAGTGATACCTAAAAAAATTGTGAAATTAGCTAAATTTAGAATTTCCGCATTTAATTCGATACGCGTGTTTACGCTTGCCACGTTCGGTAAAGCAAAACGGACGCATTTAGTCTTACTAGCATTTAATAGTAAATTATTAGCAGAAAACCAATCCGAAATTAAATTAAGAATATTGTTAGGTGTATCAAGATTATCGTCTTTCCGATTAACTTTAAATATTATAGAGGTGTCGTCAGCGAATAAAACTATGTCTGACCACTTCTGAACCATGCAAGGAAGATCATTTATGTAGACTAGGAATAAAAAGGGGCCCAGAATGGAACCCTGCGGAACCCCAATTTTAACTTTTGATCCTACCGAAGTGAGCCCGTCTAAAGAAACCTTTTGTTCACGACCCGACAAGTAAGACATTACGAGATCCAGTGACGTATCACTGATTCCGTAGTACCTTAGCTTCATAATAAGTGTTTGGTGGTCAACACAGTCGAAAGCCTTGGAGAGATCACGAAAAACTCCTAGAGCATCTTGAGATGCCTCCCAGGCTTCTAAAACCGACGTGATTAGTGATATCCCGGCATCTTGAGTTGAGCGACCCTTTGTGAAACCAAATTGATTCCTATGTATTAACTTATTTTCATCAAAATGTGCTAGCATTTGATTAAGCAAAAGCTTTTCGAAGATTTTGCTAAGAGCCGGTAGTATAGAAATGGGTCTATAATTCGACGGATTGTTCGAACATCCTGACTTAAAAATGGGTACAACTTTAAAAATAGTAGCTAATAACGGTGCAATGTTAACAATAATAGCTTCTATAGCTTTAACAGATAGTCCCCATATATCTTCCGTAGTTTTTATTTTAATTTGCTTGAAAGCCTTTATTATTTGACAAATGGTTACCTTTTGAAAGTTAAACTGAGGCATATTTCCAGGAACATTTTCCTTTAGAAAAGATTCCGCTAAATCTACTGATGAATCTAAATGTTTAGTTAAGTCTAATGGTATGTTAGTGAAAAAATTATCAAGATAATTGGCAATAATAGATTTATCTGAAATAAGATCGTCATTTATGCGGAGAGCAATTTTGTTGTCATTTTTTTTATTACTCCCAGTTTCAGTATTAATAATTTGCCAGGATGTTTTTATTTTATTATCTGACAATCTAAGCTTTTCACTTATATAATTAGATTTAGCCTGCTTACATACTTTTTTAAATAATTTTGAATATAAACTGACATATTTTTTAAAGTTGACATCAGGTGTATAGGACCTTTTGTCATATAGCTCATACAAAATTTCCCTACTATGTCTAATGCCTGTAGTGGCCCAAGCACAAAATTTTATTTTAGAGTTAATTTTAATTGTTTTAGTTGTACATACTTGGTCATACTCTTTTCGTATAATTTTAAATAATGACGAGTACATGTCATTTGGACTGCCATCAAGTGTAATATTATTTATTTTTGATTGTACTTTACTGTTAAATTGACCTAGGATGTTCTTAGATAACGGCCTAAAAGTTATTAATCTACTGGTTTTGTCTACAGCATGTTCTAATTTCACTAATTGGCATTTATGGTCAGATCTAACCCCTATTTTTACACCTTTTTCAAGTACTTCGAAGTTGGTAATGATATTGTCAATGCAACTCGAAGTTTCAGGCGTAATTCTAGTAGGCTCCGAGAACAAACATGTAAGATTAAATGAGCCGAATAAAGACACAAACCTACACTTATCAACCGAATCAACTAGTAAATTAATATTAAAATCCCCGGTGCAACGTCGCGCCGCCATGTATTACTCTACTAGGGAGAATATGGATAAAAGATTTTTAACTCCACGTGAACTTTTAAAAGTTGACAGATTATTTAAACCCCTTTCAGTAGTATACAGGGTATCTCAAGACTGCTACCGAAAACGAAGCCGGGTGGTAGTTAAAGCGACTTCAGACACAATGCAACAGAAAAAGTTGCAAAAAAAAGCGACAAATTTTTTTTTGTTATTTTTTTCCTATGACCATATTTGGGTGGTAAATACATTTTTTCCTAAAATAATAGTGAATACCCTTTTATTTATAAATAATCTAAGGTATAAACGTGTTTAAATTATTATTCTATCAAAAACTATGGATTTACCACCCAAAAAAGACGATATTTAAAAAATCATAAAAAATCATTGTCGCGTTCCTTTGCGAAATTTTTTGTTGCATTGTGTTTGTAATCACTAAAACTACCACCCGGCTTCGTTTTCGGTAGCAGTCTTGAGATACCCGGTATAGCGAACTATTAGATGAATGGCAAAATAGATGGGAGGTATCTTTGAAGGGACGTCATTTATATCAATATTTTCCTTGCGTGCGTGATCGTTTGACAAAGACTTGGCTAGATGTCGATTATTGCGTATCACAGTTCCTTACGGGCCATGGTAACTTTAAGTCTAAACTGTACTCTTTTAAGCTCGTTGATTCGCCTGCATGCCCATGTTCAACACCTAATTGCGAGTATGAACAGTCCGCGCATCATATACTTTGGGAGTGTAGTATTTGGCAAAATGAGCGTAAAATCATGTTTGATAATATGCAGATATCATCCGGAGTCGTATACTACATGGACCTAGTGGAGACTAGGACGAATTTCCGTGCTTTCCGGCGTTTTTGCCATACCTATTACTGGAATCAAGTATAACAGCTCACACAATAGGTCCCATTTAAATGTAATAATGAATTCCGTGGTGCTTTACAGCTGGCTTCTCCGGCTGTAAAAGTCTTTTTGTGAGGTTATTTACCTCTTTAGTTCAATATTTTGTCACCCGCTTTGCACGGAGGGAAGTGGACATTATTAATTTCCAACTCCTCCTATTAATTTAACTTTCTGATTAATTTCGTTGCGGGTTAAAGACAAGTTAGACATTCCCGGAGACTCGCCGAGCTTCAATGCTTGGTGTCATTAAATTGCGTGCCACTGTTGATCCTGGCTTACAGGAGTTGCAGTGGCGGGTGTGAGGGCGGGACAGTCTCCTATAATATTATAACCAACGTAGCTCTTGACTATACTCTGAATGGTGAGGTGTTATCTGGTAATTATTACAGAAGCTCAAAACGAGATGTTCCAGAAATGTATATACCTTGGAAAAGACTATGGTAGGATACAGATGAACAAAATATAACTTATAATGGTCTAAATTTTAAAACTTTCCGGTTTAGGACGGCATAAATTTACTGGTGGTAGGTCTCTCATATGTGAAAGCCTGCCTGAATATGGTACTATTCTGTGGCACCACCGCAATGTCTATTCCTCCCGTCAAACAGCAGTTTAAATGTTGAACTGTTGTGTTTCGGTTTGAAGGACATTGTAGCCAGAGTAACTACTAGACATATTGAGACTTAACACCTTATGTATCAGGATGCCAAGCATTGCTTTTTGATTAAAGGTGTTTGGTTTTTCAGCCAAGTCAGTTCAGCCGTTCTTGAGTTATAAGTGGAGTAACTAACACGACTTTCTTTTATATATAAAGATTTCTTTTATATATATAGATTTAATTATTATCATACTTCAGCCTACTAGATGAAGTATAATTTAAAAAGAATGTAGATATTGTTACTTACAAACAGATCGGTTTTCATGTCTTCTGTGAGTTTGTCGAACTTAGGTCCCGTCTTTGGCTGCAACAGGTATTGCGATTCGAAGAGCCTCGTGATGGTATACAGGCAATGATTGCTGCGACCTGTTAACTGCCAATAAAAAGATAATTGTCAGCGTTTTAGAGTGCATTTTTGTCATCTCAGTTCTCTATTTTTTTCTTTTTCACACTTTTCCATCGGATCTTTAAACTTGAAGTTTCAGTACAAAATTAATCAAATATTTTGCATGTACGTATGTATATACATAGTATCATGATCTTCGGGAGATATTTTGCAATATTTTCTGTAAACATCAACGAAAGACGTGTGTTTAAATTTCATTACCTTCTAGTATACTCTTTTATTTTTGAATGGAAAATTGGTGTATATGTATTTGTTTAACAGTTAACACTTACTTTTTGACTAACTCTTTCCACGCCACGGCTTCGTCTACTCTGTTGGTGAACACAAACGAAAGGTTCTCCGGTTCCTTGGTCATCCAGTGTCGCCACACCTCGTACATTCTGTTAAACCCGTGGTGTTGGTACTGCTGTGGAGTGGTATTTACGCCTTGCTCCAGTTTTTAATTGCCCTAAAAATTTCATACATATAAAAAGGAGGCCAGGAAAAGAAAAGTAAAACACAAAAGCTTATGTTTTGTTTAGAGGCAATTATAAAAACAAATACGTATGTAAACTCACTAAAGCAATCAAAAGGCTTGTGATCAAATTATAATATTGAGAATTTACTTCTTCCTTTTGCAGTAAATAGGACAGCAAAACACTTACTTTCGCATAGCCATCTTCAGATTTTTATTCATGAAGCTAACGTAAACATCGTTGCTGGAAGTCATATAGAAAATCTTCAGGTCTTTGATGTCTATTTCTTTATCCAAATTAAGGTTACCCGCTTTCTCACCAGCAACTATCTTGGTCAACGGAGCTAGATCTTCTACGTGCTTGGATATAAAACCTAGACAACCCATCGATTCTTCAGTGCCGTCTCGGAAAAATAGACCTAGAATAACATAGAAAAATATTATAAGAAATATTTTGTTATAATGGTATGTAACAAGAACATCTGTGTTATTTTGGCGACCACAATGAGGCAGATTAATTTTAATTAAAACGTGTAGTTTGATCAGGTATCAAAACATCTGAGACGATTTTGAGACTTGATTTCAGGACAATTAGAAGAGACAATAAAGTTATGTATATCAAATGTGTATATCAAAGAAGAACAGATAAAGGAATAACCGGATAAAGGAATAAAGAAAAGATAAACCGGTTGTCTGGAAGAGATCGCTTAAAGCGATAAGACCGCCAGTTATATCACCAACTTTATTTTTCTATAACTATTGTTTTCTTCTTTTTTCTTTTGTTTTTGTCTTTTGTTTATCTTTTGTATATGGTGTTATAATAAAGAGTTATTATTATTATTATTATTATAAAGTGAAATAATAAAAGATCTACAAGTTTAAATTGCGAAATCTGTGAAAATAATTAATCCCCGATCACAGCGTTGTTTCGCATAAGTATTTATCGGTTAGTTGATGATATATTTACGTTATATTTACCTTGGCAGTCTGTGTTACCAGCAGTGGCCAGATAGCCGAACATGCCACAATAGAAAGCTGGCATACGAATCGAGCCTCCTATATCACTGCCTGTAAATAACAAGTATACAATTTAATTAATTCTGTGTAGGATTTAGTCGTTAAACTGAAAGATATCGTAGAAAAACAAATAAGAACATAAGATATCTTGATACTATTATAATTTATAGGTGGTATTCTTTAAATATATTCTGTCAGCTAAATTGGTATGTAACTACTAGAAAATAACAATTTGTGTTTACAAGCGCTTCCTCGATCGGTAGCTGAGACGCGTCTGACGGGTCAATCGTGTATAAGACAAAATAAGGTAAAGAATACTTACATAAGCTGATAGGAGTAGCATAAGTGGCAACCAGAGCGGCTTCCGCACCACTGGAGCCTCCGGGGGAGCAGCCAGTGTGATGTGGGTTGTTGGTGCGACCGTACACATGGTTGCGGGTCTCTTGCCTGGAATAAGAGCATTTTATACTCTAATTTCTTTTATAAATACAATGGGAGACAGTAGATAGACTAGCAGGTATCTTTAAGTATCTTTGAAACGCGTAATCACATTAGCATGCAAAAGTAGTGGCATATTCCACGATTGGAAGTTTTGCTGCCTTAGATCTGGTTTGCGTCCCCTTAAATCTGTATCTATATCAGTCCATATACGTCCCACTGCAGGTCACGGGCCTCCTCTACAATCGAGAGTAATATAGAGAGTGATAAGGCCATATAGCATACTATGCTAGCCTAGCGCAGGTTGGTGGACTTTACATATCGTAGAAATTCTTACAAATCGCTTTGGTACGCAGGTTTCCCTCTCGATGTTTTCCTTCACCGTTACAGTACACAAATTCCCCTTAAATAAGGTACTGAAAATATAAAGAGTCTTTTGTAGCTGACTTTTGTAGCATGCTACCAAACTTAATCCTGAGCTACTGTTACTCAAGGGTTCCAATTAAAATAGTGTTAAGATTACAAGGGGAATGAAGTTGTTACCAAACAAGCAGCTCTGGTACATTAGTAACAGCGATGGGTATAGCACCAGCATTCTTTAACTTGATAACTCCTGCGCTGTCTTCATCTGCAACCATGTTGCGACGTGACCACAAACCATATGTGTTCGGCATCCCCTTTACTGCCTGACACTCCTTGGTCGTAAATGGTACGCCTGAACACAACAAAAAAATACGGGTTGCACTCCGGGAGTGCCGGCAGAAGTGAAAACTTGATTATTAACGTTGAGCATGTTTGATATTTTGGAATGGTTAGGGAATAATTTTGCACCAATTGCTTTATCAGTATAAAAGTACTATCATTTATGTGGTAGAATACAATATTCATTTATTGCGCTATCGTACACAAACATGACAATTTATATTACATTAAAAATTTAACACTTTAAAACTATTACAATTATTTTACATTAAAAAGTTTATCTCTCCGAAAAATCAACTTTCATCCATAATTTCAACGACTTTTTCACCATCATCATTACCAGAACTATCATCGCCAATCTCTAAAACTGATACGATAGGTTTATGGTAGCTGAAGTAAGAAACGAACAGTTTTGATTCGAACCTATTTAAATGTCTAATAAAGACCGCATCAATAGTAGTTTTGTATTTCGTTGTGCTAAGATTGCGATCATTCGACATAGTTAAACCAAATTCATTATTAAAAAATTCAATTAATAGTTGATTTTTATCGTCTGCGAAGTTTATGTTGAAATCTCCACTCAAAATCATTGGCAATTCATCAAAGCTTTATAAACTCACAGCTAACTGACAGCTGTCTACTCTCCATCCGTCTTACGCTTTTTCGATCAGGTCACGTGTCCTGACGCGAGTTTAAGATTTTATACCCATTACAGAAAAAGTGCTCAACGCCGCTAAAGAAGTTTTCACTTCAAAAATGTAAATTGGTATTATACGTAAGTATAAGAAATTGCAAACACAAATATTTAGGAAAAGTATCTTTAAAAGAATTGAAAACAGAACAGACTTAAAAATGAAGGAATCTCTATTTCTTCTACTCTCGAGCATTCATGTGAGATTTCTTGAACAGAAAAGCTCTCACAAACTACATTGTCAGCAGTCTGACTAGGGTTTCATCGCTAAGAAGACCTTACACAATTTACACGCTGCCCTTCTAAAGTTCATGCTGAATACTTAAAGCATGTATAATATGGAAGGAACGCTGTCATACAATTGCGTTTTCAAAAACGCAGATATTTTAGTGTAATTTAACTAATTATTTAACAACAAATTGCTATGAATTCCGTTGGTAACCAAAAGTTTAATTCCATTGTCCATTATCCATCATAAGCAAGTTTGAGTGGAATTCAATAGCTCTACACTTTTTATTATATTTTTCTTGCTTAAATAATACGTGCATGTTGGACAATCTGTTAATGTCAGCCAATAGGAGGGCAGAAAAAGGTGGCTCGGAGCTCCACCATTTTTATCCGCGAGAGTAAAACTTGTATTTTGCGGGGGTAACAATGAGCTGGTTACAAAACCTCATATTACGAGTACCAAACTTGTAAATGCGAACCAGTACCACCAAACCTTCGCATTAAAAATTATAAAATGTTAAAAGCTTTATAAATAGAAATTTTAAAAGCATAATAAGTTAAATTATAATAATATTAAATGCGGGGGACATATCACACACGGCCATCTGATATGCCATCTGGCCAAAGTAAACCAGTTATAGCTTGTGTTATGGGTATCGGGCAGATGGTATATCACTTTATTTACTGGTGGTAGGTCTCTCATATGTGAGAGGCTGCCTGGGTGGGTACCACCGCAATGTCTATTTCTCCCGCCAAACAGCAGTTTAAATGCACTGTTGTGTTTTGGATAGAAGGACATTGTAGTCAGAGTAACTACTGGACATATTGAGACTTTACATCTTATGTCTCAGGATGGCGAGCGCAGTGGACTGCCAAGCATTTACAAAGCAATGCTCTTTAACGTGTTGTTTGGTTTTGCTACTGTTCATGAGCGGTCGTATCGCTTACCATCAGGTGAACGGCATGCTCGTCTCGCCATTCATTGCAATAATATGCATACATACATAGATAAATACATAAAAGCAAGATAAATGACAGCCAAACACAAGTATTCATCATACGAATGTATGCTTACAACTTTTAACTGATTATTGTAAAATCATTCTTAAGTTATTTTATATTTAGTTATTATTAATTATTTATTATTTGCAATTGTTTTAAGTTTAATAAAGTCTATGAATAAGTATTAACAAATGTTGTTTGAGATCTACGTTGGGAGGAGGGGTAAAATCAGTCACCCTAGTTATATCATAGGGGTAACGTACCTAAAAAGGTTAGGAACCACGGCTCTATATTATAAATAGATAGTCTAAGTTAGTATTCTGTGCTGTAGTAGTAGTAGGCTGAATGTTAATATTATTTACAGAGGATTCACCGTTTGCTAATTCGCGCTCACACCAATAAGTTTTCAACATTGTCCCATCAAAATACAATGAATGATTTTATTATTATACCTACAGATGAATCATGTATATCGTGCTTGTAATAAAGTTTACCTAGGAAAGGTTTCCTTGCAGATTCTTCATTAGACAATCCCACTTCGATAAGATTATCCACTGCTTTCGCTTCTTCGATAGCCTGTTCATATCTATCGGCTGCCACAGCATTAATGATTGGGTTTACCTGAAATATAATTTTAGTTACATCATATACACATACATATATTTTAACAAGTATACATAATTAAACGACCATAACTATGACTCGATTGTCCCTGAACGGTGCACGAGTCCAACTCGCACTAGGCCGGTTTTTGTTTTTAAAGTCACATATTTTCAATATCCTTGTATTCGATAACATAGAAAACACTTATATTCATTTACAAGTTGTGGTAAACAAGCAGTAAACGAATTAAAACAAATTACTGGGTTACATTTAAAAAAGACTACGACAAGGCACTTATTTTGCCTAGAATTACTGTCCCCCTGTGAATTTTTCAAGGCATGCTGTAATCTTTTTATCGTTCTCCGCCTAACATACTTTTATGCCCATAATCATGTAGGTCCATTGCTCTATTCTTTCTAACATTTTTGCATTTATAAACTTACTAAAAGTTCCTTACCTCCTTAATCCGCTCAATAACAGCTCGCACTAAGTCTTCTGATTTCAATTCCTTTGCTTTAATCATTTTTGCGAGAGTCACGGCACTTTTAGTTAACATTTCATGTTTTTTTTGCAAATCTGGTATGGACTTTTTACTACTTTCCCAGTATAGACCAAAAATAAAGTTTATGTAGCCATCTAGAACCCATTGCATTATTCTTAATAAAAATACTATGACTCGAGATAGTTTCCATGATTTCTGAAAGAAAATAAATTTTATTAAATTGACCGTAACAATTTTTTTTCTTCTGGCGGTCTTCGTCAGTATAGCAATTAGCATGTTTATAACAGATTTCTTTGATATTCATTGGTACACAATAAAAACGTAGGTGTCTTTTTGGATAATAAGAAGAGAGAAATCCAGATAAATGGTTTTCGAACTGACAACCCCTCGAAGAAAGTTTCCTGAGCTGAAAATCGAACATATGACGTCAGTATTCACAACCAAACGGTTTCTTACTATTTACTAGCTTATCACGTAATATGCGATAATTTACATATTATATGAATAAAACTGATAATCACAGCCAATCATTAAGTAGATAAGTCATTATATAAAATTACAACTATTTAAATATAATAAACTTGTAATATGATGAACTACAAATTTAATATTTACTAGGTACTAGAAATATCTTGTTTACATAATTATTTGATTTATTGCCCCGGGCATGTTGATAATTCATTTAGGTATTGAGATTTTGGGCCCCCTCTCCAAACCACTAAACACATGACACACATATACACATAGTTGTTTACATAACTAAGTATCATATAACTATTTATTCATTGTAAGATACTCACCATAAGTGATCCAAACATATTTACAAATGAATTCACTTGGACTCTAATCATACAGTTATTTATGTATGTTAACTGTATTTTATAGAACTTACTATTGATAATGTACTTTAAGTTTCTAGTAGTTAGTACATATTCTAGAGTTAACTTTTACAAAAAACTCCATACGACTTTTAATAAACATTCACGGCTTATAGCTACGAGAAACTTTAATATCTGTATTATGTTTTTAAAATTAGCGTTACCCAAGACGAATGCTTAAAGACTGCGGTATTGTTATTTGCTGTTATCTCTGATGTGATTAACGCATTACAACTTTTTAGGGTTCATGAGGCTATTTTTTACCCGACTGCGAGGAAGTAGGGTTATTATAAATACGATTTACAGCCGCTGCCAATAAACAATCCCAATCCAAAATTTGCCGTTTGAGATTGACAGCTCAATCTTTTTTCTGATACCATATTGTTATTGCCAATAATCAATCTCAGTAGTGAAAAAATTATGGCAAAATGGTAAATGACAAATCGAAAAGTAGTAGAAAACAATCCAGATTGACTTCAATCTAATTTTTTCGATAGATTATTGGCATCGGCCGTTAGAGTGCGTGGTGAAGTGTTCACGGCGGTCGCGGTTCCAAATGCCAGAGCACACCTCTGTCTTTTCGGGAGTCATGTGTGTATTGCTATTGATAGTCAATCACCAAGCACTATAACTGTGAAGGTAAACATCATGAGAAACCTGAGTACGATAGATAGCGATTTGTAGGATTTTATATGATACTTTCAGTCCGCCAACCCACACTAGGCCAGCATGGTGGACCATATGGCCTAACCGATTGCTGAGGTGACCGCATGGGCGTAGCCACGGTGGGGCCGGGTGGGTCACTTGCCCCACCCTGGCTCTGGCCTCTAAGGTTCCTAACCAAACCAAAATAGTTAATTTATTTAAGTTAAGAACTATCTATGGGTAGAGATAAACCTTTAAATTAACTGATTAACAAATTGGCTTACTCCCACAGCTCAAACGGCTGAAGTTAGGGACATATTTTTAGGAATTTTATGCGTAGGAAGGTGAGAAGAAAATGTTTTGGTCCATTCGAATTATAAATAACAGGGTATATCAAGGTAGCGACCGAAAACGAAGCCGAGCGCTAGTTTTAGTGACTATAAACACATCATCCATCATCCATCAGCCAAAGGAAGTCCACTGCTGAACATAGACGTCCCACGACCTTTACCAGGTTGTCTGACCTTGTGGGTGGACGTCCTACGCTGCGTTTTCCGCTACGTGGCCTCCATTCGAGAACTTTTTGGCCCCACCGACCATCAATTCTTCGTGCTATGTGCTTCGTTGTTATCACCTTTTTTGAAGAACAATACCACCATGCTCCTACTCCATGCCTCTGGCGTTGAGCTCTCGAAGAGAACGGAATTGAAGAGCCTCTGAAGGGCATTCCGCCCGTTTTCAGAAGCTCTGAAATGATTCCGTCCACTCCCGGCGCCTTATTGTTCTTAAGTTGCTTCAGGGCCGTCTAAATCTCACATAGTCTGATGTCCGGGATATCATCGCTAAAGTGTCGGATCAACTTCGTCCGAGCTAACAGTAGATTCGGCAACCGAGGTGTAAAACTGTCCGTAGAACCTCTCGATCACCCTTAATACCTCTGCTCTCGTCGACACTACGCGGCCTCCGTCTGTCTTCAGCCTAGACAACTGGCTTTGCCCAATAGACAAGTCTCTTGCAAACACTGAAGCCTCCGTTCCGCCCAATTGTCTCTTTAATGCTCACAGTATTGTGACCACGGTCATCGTGCCGCAAGGACTTCCAGATCGGTCTATTGAGCAGCCGATATGCTTCGGTGTTAACGGAAGACTGCAGCGCCATAGGTCGACGTTCGGTCATGAGGTCAAGAGTGTGGGTCGAGAGTTTTTGTGGTCTATCTCTACGGCGAGGTCTAAAATACTTAAATCCTATCGTATGGACTGCTTTTACCAATCCACTTCACTTTTGACAGTCAAAGCGATTTGTTAGTTCAAGTTGACAGATCTCGGGGTTTTGGATATGGGCGCGAGTTGGTCGGAGCGTAGACTTAATCAAGCGACGCCTTTTAATTCGACATTGATATTCAATGTGCCCCTATCCATTCGGTGATCACTGCCTGTCACTGTTTTCACCCTGTTGATCACAGAGAAATCTGAACTGTGACTATACATCCGTCTATTCGTCGTCAAGATGAAATTTATCTCGTTTCTCGTAGAACCGTCAGGACTCAGCCAGGTCCATTCAATGTGAGGCGGCTTCTGGAAAAGAGTTCATCGTAAAGAGCCTCTATTTCTCCAGAAAGTCGACCAGCCTCTTACCTCTGGGGTTCTATTGCCCATGTCCAAATTGCCCCACATTCAACTCTGCGTTAAAATACCCTATAACAACATTGAAGGAGGGTTTGAAAGTATGTAAGGCCTCAATTACATCTCCTCTATTTCTTCATCTGGACGTGTCGAGATCGGCGCGTATACCTGTATGACCTTCAACGAATATATTTTTGATATTCTAAGTATAAGGTAAACTACCCTGCTCGATACACTTTTGATTGATACGATGTAGTAAAGGTTGTAAGCACCCCACGGTTGGTAACAATAAAATGTATGTATTTTACTCCATTTTCTAATATTAAACTCATTATAATTTTTTTGCTTTTGGTGGGATCGTATAAAAAAGCGTATGTTTTTAGTATTTTTTTAAACTACAATTTAAATTCGCAAAATGTTTTGTTGCATTGTGTCTGAAGTTACTTAAACCGCCACCCGGCTTCGTT